>JARWIR010000006.1:27434544-28770241 GCA_029959085.1 Nemophila menziesii
TTGTAATATTTATTCATTCAATGAGTTTGTAATTTTTTTTATTTTGTATATTGTGCTGTAATTTTTATTCATTTTATTCATTAGGTTGTAATAATTATGTATTTTTATTTTTTTTATTAATGTAGTCGCATAGTTTACTCAAATTGTTGTTAAGTGATGGCAACGAGTTCGGGCATGAGTATCGATAAGAGTTGGATCGAATCGACGAATGTGTTAGATGCTGAATATATTTTTGGGGTTTATAAATTTATCGATTTTGCTAAGAAAAGTAGAGGTTATACCGGTTACTTGTCTTGTCCGTGTAAGAAGTGTAATAATTTTTGCTGATTAAAAACCAATGATGTTATGGCCCACCTTCTAAGAGAGGGGTTTAACCATGATTATAAGGTTTGGACAAAACACGGTGAGGAAGAGATACAAACACATACACCCCCTGCAAGTAAAGATCCAGTTATAGTAATTGAAATCCAGCATGTTTATGACGATGTGAGACAGAGTTACGATGTTGGTGGACATCCGGGAGACACCGAGATGAGAGATGCACATATTCCAAGTCGAAGCAGTTTTGACACCTTGTTCGAAGAACTTGAGACAGAATTATTTCCTGGTTGTGAATCGATGGGTTCGTTGAATTTTATTGCCAAGCTAATGCACGTAAAAGTAAAGAACAAATGGACTAACACCTCATTCACCGAGCTACTGGAGTTGTTGGGTCGTATTTTGCCTAAACCTCACAATTTGCCCGAATCTTATGAAGCATGCAACAAGAAGTTGAAAAGTTTGGGTATGGGGTATGTTACCATCGACGTTTGTTTGAACGATTGTGTTATTTATTACAAAGAAAACAAAGACCTTGACAAGTGTCCAGTTTGTAACGAGTCTAGATGGGACCCAAAGAAGGGTATCAAAGTACCGCATAAGAAGCTTCGATATTTTCCGATTGCTCCTAGATTACAGCGACTATTCGCTTCAAAGCACACCGCTGAAGACATGATTTGGCACCATACCGGTAACAGTGCAGATCCGGATGTGTTGCGTCATCCGGTTGATGGTGATAGTTGGAAGAGATTTGCAGCGCTACACCCTGAGTTTGCTAGTGAACCTCGTAACGTATATCTGGGTCTTGGAATCGATGGGTTTTGTCCTTTCTCTATGCAAAACAACTCGTATAGCATGTGGCCAGTCATATTAACCGTATATAACTTGCCCCCGTGGGTATGCATGAAGGAAACCACATTCCAGCTTTGTTTGTTGATTCCGGGACCCCGTTCACCCGGTAAGGACATGGATGTCTTTCTTCGTCCTGTTATAGATGAGTTGGAAGAGTTGTGGGATAAAGGGATCGTTACGTATGATGCCCACAAGAAAGAAGAGTTTACGATGAAGGTTTGTTTGTTGTCTACCACTAATGATTTCCCCGCTAGGTCATACACTTACGGATGGTCGGGTCAAGGTTACAAAGCTTGTCCCGAATGCATGGATCATACTCCGTCATTGAGTGTGAACAAAGGGATTGTTTACTTTGACCATAGACGTTGGTTACCTGCCGGACATCCATTTAGAAGCGAACGTGTTTTGTACAAGGAACCCGATGATAGGCGCCCACCGAAGAAATATAGTCCTGCAAGTATTCAGACACAGTTAGATGGGCTTCCAATTGTGTTTCCCGGTAAACACAAGGATTTTGGGGGAAAGATCGTGAAACAAGATGTTAACCGGCGATTCAATTGGAAGAAAAAGAGTATTTTTTATCGTTTACCTTATTGGTCTGAAAACCTGTTGAAACATAACATTGACGTTATGCATTGCGAGAAAAACGTGTGTGATGCTCTGCTCGGTACAGTTATAGGTCTTGATGGGAAAGTTAACAAAGATAACGTGAAAGCGAGACTGGATCTTGAGAAATTGAAGATTAGAAAAGAATTGTGGTTGACTGAGAAAAATGGTAAAAAAATATTGAAACGGGGAAAGTACACTCTAACACCGGAAAAGCGGACTATTTTTCTTGACTGGCTGAAGGCACAGAAGTTTCCCGACGGTTTTGCATCTAGTATGAGAAACAATGTTCAAAGTGATACGGGTAAGATTATCGGCATGAAATCTCACGACTGTCACGTGATGATGCAATATCTTTTCGTGGCTAGTCTCCCCGGGCTTATTGAAGACAAAGCGATTAGTGATGTGTTTATTGGGTTAGCGAACGTGTTTAGAGTCGTTTGCAATAAAAATCTAAGCAGGAAACAGTTAGTATCGGGAAAGAAGAAGGTGGTTGAACTTATGTGTAGGCTAGAAATGATTTTACCTCCCGCGTTTTTTGATATAATGATCCACTTGGTGATACACTTATACGATGAAGCATTGCTTGGTGGCCCGGTCCAAATGCGGTGGATGTACCCATTTGAAAGGTATTTGAAAAAGTTGAAAGAGTATATCCGAAATCCGCCTAGACCAGAGGGTTCAATAGCCGAGGGGTACATTACGGAAGAGACGTTGAATTTCATATCAAGATATCTAAGTGAAGAAAAAACAAGGTTCAACGATCCAGGCAGATACAACGAAGCACCGCTGGTCCCAAAAGAGCTATCCGTTTTCAATTCCCAATGCACTCCAGTTGGCAAGATAGAGTATGTTTCTTTACCGTATAAGGAGAAGGAGCACATAAGTTGGTATATTTTGCATAACTGCGACGAACTCGAAACATACATGACGTAAGTAAATATTATTATCTTATATAAATATATATTTTTATATATATATATTTATATATTTATATATAAATATTTATATATTTATATATAAATATATAATATATATATATATATTTTTATATAAATATATAAATATATATATATATATATTTTTATATAAATATATAAATATATATAAATATATTTATATATATTATATATATTATATATATTATATATTTATATATTTATATACATTTATATATATATATTATATATTTATATTAGTTTATTTATACTCATTTACAATTATAGTGAACACAAATCAACACTTACGGGAACGAGTGGTGAAATAGATATTACGCATCGTCGAACATTTAAGGAATGGTTTTTGGAAAAGGTATGTAATTTTAGGCATTGGTTTATAACTTATATATTTATTATCAAAGTACTAACTATTATTGTTGTATATTAGATTCATGGAATGCATTCACGTGGAGATCCATTAGCTACCCCCGAGATGGTGTCCTTGGCAAACATGTCTTATGGTTCGGTGCATAAATATGATTCATGTGTTGTGAACGGTGTCAAGTGGGTAACTAAGTCCAAAGGAGAGAAAAGAGTGACGCAGGATTACGGAGTGTGTACCATTTACAATGAAGAACCCTATTATGGGGAATTAATCAAAATCTTGGAGGTTATGTACACTGGAGGGTGCTCGGTTGTGTTATTTGTCTGTAAGTGGTATAAAAAGTCTGGATCGAGGCAAGAACATGGGGTAACATTTATCAACACAACAAACTTTGAGTGGGCTGACGAACCATACATTTTAGCATCGCAGGCCAAGAAAGTGGTTTACATCGACGAGATTAGTTCAAAGAAATCAATGAAAGGGTGGAAAGCCGTTTGGGAAATAAACGATCGTCACGGATGGAGTCCTGAGTTATGGGGTTCGGAATCACTCCCTACTGGAAATGAGAGCATCATCATACCATTGGATAGCACGGGGAACGAGAACATCAGCATGCCACTGGCATCCACCGAGGAGATCGAGATTGATCCTGCTCATTTTTTTATTGATTTGTCTTTTGATACGGTTATTGATGAGAATGAGGAAATTCATGATGACACCTTGGATGAATACGGTGATGAAGAAGAACCTATAGAGGTTGATAGCGATGATGAACCCATAGTTATTAGTGGATATGATAGTGATTAGGTTTAATTTTGGTTTATTTGTATTAACACATTTTGATGGTTTTTTAACACTTTACTTTGGCTATAAACACTTAACTTTGACCACAAACACTCAACTTTGACCACAAACACTTAACTTTGACTCTAAACACTTAACTTTGACCATAAACACTCAACTTTGACCATAAACACTCAACTTTGACCACAAACACTCAACTTTGACCACAAACACTTAACTTTGACTCTAAACACTCAACTTTGACCATAAACACTCAACTTTGACCACAAACACTTAACTTTGACTCTAAACACTCAACTTTGACCATAAACACTTAACTTTGACCATAAACACTCAACTTTGACCACAAACACTTAACTTTGACCATAAACACTCAACTTTGACCACAAACACTTAACTTTGACTCTAAACACTCAACTTTGACCATAAACACTCAACTTTGACCATAAACACTCAACTTTGACCACAAACACTCAACTTTGACCACAAACACTTAACTTTGACTCTAAACACTCAACTTTGACCATAAACACTTAACTTTGACCACAAACACTCAACTTTGACCATAAACACTCAACTTTGACTCTAAACACTTAACTTTGACTCTAAACACTCAACTATGACCATGAACACCCAAGTTTGACCATAAACACTTGACTAAACACCCGAACACCCAAGTTTGACCATAAACACTTGACTAAACACCCGAACACCCAAGTTTGACCATAAACACTTGACTAAACACCCGAACACCCATGTTTGACCATAAACACTTGACTAAACACCCGAACACCCAAGTTTGACCATAAACACTTGACTAAACACCCGAACACCCAAGTTTGACCATAAACACTTGACTAAACACCCGAACACCCAAGTTTGACCATAAACACCTGACTAAACACCCGAACACCCAAGTTTGACCATAAACACCTGACTAAACACCCGAACACCCAATTAAGAATGTGAAAAGGAACCAAAAAAAACACAAAAAAATACAAGAAAGGGTAAGCATCTAACCAACAAATTTAAAAAGAAAAAAAAAAAAAATAGCGACGATATTCAAATGGATTAGCGACGACATTCAACCTTTGAATGTCGTTGCTAATTATTCGCGACGACATTCAAAGGGATAGTCGTCGCTAAACAATAATAAAAAATTTGATTGGTCTTCGTGGGCGGTCAACTTTCCCGCCCACGAAAATTAGCGACGACAAACGAAAATTTCGCGACGGCTAGTCGTCGCTAAACCAAGGCACGCAAGGGGCGTGTGTACGTGGGGCGACACGTGTCCCCGATTCGCGACGAAACATAAGGATTCGCGACGACCAGCGTGTCGTCGCTAATCTTTTATTCTATAAAGCCCTAACCGAGCTCATTTCTGCCATAACAAACACTCAAAAACTCACACAAAACCTCCATTTCCGCCATAGCCAAGCAGCTCCGAGCAATAACAACACCAAATCCGACATCAAGGTAATGATTCCAATCCAATAACACATTTTAATCACTACTTTTTTAATTTTTTCATTTTTAATTTCTAATATTTTTTCTTGTGTTTATTTTGTATGATTCCTTCTTCTTGGCATGGATTCATGGACGAAATCTACACCATTTCTACGTAACAGGTTCCAATTTCCGGATCAAACTTGCATTTTTTTATTTTTAATTTTTTTTTGTTTGTAAAAATCCATGAATGTTTTTAGTTGTTTGATGAAATCCGAGAATTATGTGTATGTTTATGGGTTGTTTGGTAATTTTTTGGTGTTAAATAACAACATTTAATTGGTATTTGGTAAAAATTAGGGTTTTGGTATGATTTTTGTAATTTTAATGTAATAATTAGAGTGTTATTGATCTTAGATTGTGTTTTAAGATATAGGGACCTATTTGCAATATGTTTGATTTGTATGTTTAAGGACTAAAATGCAGTTTTGTATGATTAAGGACTAAAATGCAATTTTATAAAAAAAGGACTAAAATGCAATTTTATAAAAAAAGGACTAAAATGCAATTTTATAAAAAATAGGACTTACTTGACAATTTTAGAAAGATAGATGACTAAAATGAATTTTTGTAAAAGATAGATGACTTACTTGACAATTTTAAAAAATTTGGACTTATTTGCAAATTTTAAAAAATTAGGACTTATTTGCAAATTTATAAAAATTTGGACTTAAATGCAAATTTTACAAAAAATTAGACTTATTTGCAAATTTTAAAAAATTTGGACTTAAATGCGATTGGGAAGAGATCACTAGGAGATTGACTGCGATGACATCCGGAGCCTATAGGCGATACAAGTCGGATTTGAAGAACGACTACTACTACACGGGTGAAAATCCACCAGATGTTGACCCGGTGATTTGGGAGGCGACGAAGAAGATGTTTGATGACTTGGCGAAACAGGTAGAAAAAAATAATTTATTAATTATTTTATACATTTTTTTTAATTAATTTTATAACTACTTCTTTTTTATTTGTAACAGAGTCAGGCTGATATAAACAAGAAGAATCGAGAGCAGCAGTCAGTTCCGAGCAAGGCGGGGTCAAGGAACTGGTCACAGACCCGGGAGGTGATTATTGAGGTATAAGTTTTAAAAATTAAAATATAATTTAGTATTTAATTTAATTTAATTGTTAACTTATTAAAATTTGTTATTGTATACTGTCCAGGGGAAGCTGAAGACGGTGACGAAAGAGCCGTTGACTTTTACGGATGACGAGACCCAAGAGGAGATGGAGCTTCCTCCTTTAAGCGGCTATTTCGACCACCTCTCCTATGATGCTGTTACAGATAGCTGGCGTGACCAGCGTTTGGAGAAAGCTAGTGTAAGTATTTTATTTTTTAAATTGATTTAAATTAATTTATTATTTTAAATTTATTTTTTTATTAATCTAATTTATTTTTAAATTGAAATCTAATTACAGGGTGTTCTTCGGGAGAAGATGAAGAAGAAGGTTGTGCAGGCCGGAGCGGAGGGTACTGAAGTTAGCATCCAGGAGCAGATGGATGCCATGCTCGAGACAATAATGGAGGTCCTACACCCACCCAAGACTAAACACTGGGTGCCTACCATTGGTCCGGTCCGGAAACGAGCCAGGACTCCTACACAGCCGGACAGGGAGAACGATGAGCTGCTTAAGGCGGTTCTGGATGGGATGAACGAGCTTCGCGCGGCTCAAAATCTTCCACCTATACCGGATCCATCCTCCGCATCACCCGGGCCCACAGCTTCTTCTAGTCGGCCGAGTCAACCCCCGAGCATGGCAGAGACTCTCTTCGAGGCATTAAACGGGATGAGAATCGCCAATGGAATGCAGCCGATCAGCAAACCCGGGCCCACTAGACGAGATGAAGAGAGAGAAGATGAGGAGAGAAGAGGAGATGGAGAAGATCGTGGTGACGATTGAGATTTTTATTTATTTATTTGGTTGTTTGGTTTGTAATTTTACGAATTTTACGTTTATTTCGTATGTTTGACTTGCATTTTGACTTTGACTACGTTTGACTTTATTTCACGTTTAGTATTTGAATCGATTTATCGTATTTTAGATGTATTTTTGGATTTTTATTTATTTATATTTTTGCATTATATTAAAAATCAAAATAATAATAAAATAGTAAAATTTAAATAATAAAGAAAAATAAAAAAGTAAAAAAAAACAAAAAAAAAACGAATAGCGACGACACTTGTCGTCGCTAAACTATTAAATAAAATAATTAAATAATGATTTCCGATAAAATGTAAAAAAAATAAAAAATAATAATAATTATTAGCGACGACATATCTGTCGCTATTTAATTAAAAAAAAAAGAAAATTGAAATCGATAAAAAATTAATTAAAAACTAATTACTCGATTAGCGACGACACGTCGTCGCTAATCAGTCGTAGCGAATTCGTTAAATCCGCGACGCCAATCCTCGTGGGTAAATTCCCAAGGAACTAGTCACGAAATCACAATTATTCGTCGCTAATCTCAAATTAGCGACGCCAGGATAGAGACGACAATTTAGCGACGAAATGTCGTCGCTAAACGAAATTAGCGACGATTATGCCCGGATTCGCGACGACGCGTGTCGTCGCGAAATCAGGCGAATCCAGTAGTGTATTTACAAGAACTAGGCATGGACACCCATACATCTAAAAAAAGAAAAAAAAAAAAGAACTAGGCATGGAAGAAATCCGTAGGAGGTATTTATTTATTTTATTAAAGTATATCTTTTTTTTTTTTTTTTTTTTTTTTTTTTTGGACGGTATTATTAAAGTATATCTTGGTTTGGGTTCACAGATTAATTGTTTTTTACTTTTTATTTTTATGATTAAAAGAGCTGGAGCTGATGATAAACCATTGCGCATGGTTTAAACTGTTATACATGAGCTTGTTAAGCTTCGTGGAACTGCCATAAAGGGTCATCTTTCCATGGTCCCGATAGATACTGAACCACAACCCCTTATTCTTGCCTACATCGATCTTAATCTTCAGGTTCTACTTCAACCCTTTTCTTCTTTGACTTGAGTTGACTGAATATTAATATGTAAGTATATATATTTGACAGACCTTAGCAGCTGCGAGAATGTTCACACCATCAGTCCCTGCTGGCCAAACACATTGGGGTGATTCTGCAGCTAATAATTCAGCACCCGCAACACATTCTGCAGATTCCCAATTAAAGGTATTTTTCAACACTCAAATTTTCACTATTATATAATAATATTCTTATACTTTGGATTAATTGTACAGCAAGAATTAGCTGCAATATTTAAAAAAATCGGGGACAAGCAAACATGCTCTATAGGTCTATACTAGCTCTACGGAATCACACAATTATATCCCAAGGCAAGTATATACATGTATATGCATGTGAAGTTGTTGTAATAATGTGCAAGCTTTTAATTTGAGAATTGGATTCAGGTTGATATATTCTCTCAGCTTCAAAATGCTAGTGAGGCTTTTAGAACATACATTAGAGATGGTTTAGCACAGATGGAGAAAAATGCTGCAGCTGGAAGGACACCTTCTAGTGTACCTTTATCAACCCCTCCACCTTCTGCACTAAACCTTTCTTCCCCTAAATTTGGTGCTTTATCTCCTGTTCATACAAATGATGCGAAATCTTTAAATAATAAAATTGAACCTACAAATTTTAGTTTGCCACCATCTTATGCTGAAGATGAGAGACTTGGTAATCCGGTGTTTTCTAGAGGTCTTGCATCTGAGCAAATGGATGTAAAACAGCAGTTTGGTGATCACAGAAATGACAGATTACCTGCTGGAGGTATTGTTGGACAAATGGGATTCTACCCAAGTGTTGACCATGTTTACGATGTTAGTCGGTGACTCAATTTAATGAAATGATTCGGATATTAATACGTTTATTCAAGTTGTAAAGATTAACGTAATATATTCACTTGGTTAAAATCATTTAAAATTGAATGAGAAATTGAGTCATGTAATTTGGAGAAATTAAAAGGAAAAAAAATAATTGTTATTTTATTTCTTTTTTTATATAGCAAAGAAAGAAAGAAAGAAAAAAAAAAGGCTTTGTTGGGCTTCTGGGCCTTAGGTCCATAGCTTTCTTGGGCCTTAGGTAGGGTTGAACCTGGACCATTAGCTTTGTGGGCTTTTGGGCCTTAGGTCTATACCTTTGTTGGGCCTTAGGTCTATACCTTTGTTGGGCCTTAGATGGGGTATGAACCTGGACCATCATCTTTGTTGGCCTTTTGGGCCTTAGTTTCATACCATTTGGACCAGCCCAAAAGTTTTGGTCTTTTAAGTAAACGTGTAAACGTTGTATCTTAAATTAATACAACGTAACTCCAAAATGAAACATCATAACCTTTGGCAAGCCACCTTTTCATTTTCTATAAATAGTTGGCCAACTAAACCATTTTTTTCATTCATTTTTCAAAAGCATTAAAATTATAAGAGAGAGATAGAAAGAAGCAGCGTTATTAAGTTCGTTGAAATTCTTAAGAATTCGTGTGTCAGTTTCTTTTGAATAGTTTTGTCGTTGTATCCTGGAGGTTGAAGCCAACAAACGTAAGACACCTGTACGTGGCCTAAATACCTTAAAGACATCGGATCCAATCCGAGCCTCGACAAGTAAAGTTATTTAATTATTGTTATTTAATTATTTACTTTTATTTTATTTCTGCATTAGTTTCTATATTGTTTTACTGGTTTATACAAACAAAACACAACAATTTAAGGTATTTATGATTCACGTGGTATAAACCATAAAACATTTTCTTTTTATGTTTTTATAAACTTTACTTTTGGAATTTTTTTTTTGGGGTCTGTGTATACAGAACATGAATATTACATTCTATTTCTTTTCTCTTATTCTGATTTCTAGGCTTGTGTATACATACTAGAAAAATACTCGCTTACTAACGTCATATTACGTTGTAATATTAGTGTGTGTTTTAACAACTAATATCAATCTTGCTAGTATCGGCATACTTGTCGAACCTTGTGGTTTGAAAATTTTCCGCTAAAAGAATTCTTAATTGATTGAGATTCTTCTTTTACGTGAATTGATTATATCTTTAATTTCTTCGATCCTCTACAACAAGAATATAAAAACTTGGGGGACTAACAAGAATATAAAAACTTGAGAAATTAAAATTAATTTAATCATTTTTTCGTAAGAAAGAATCAAGTTTTTGTGTTGTCTTTTAGTGATAAAGGTTGAATAATTCGTTTGTTTGAATTATCTATAATATTGTGTAATCCTTGGTAATTGAAATGATGTCTACCAAGATAAACAATATGTCCAGAAATGATGGAATCGGTAACAACATACCATCAGCAATTTCACTTATGGAAAATACATTTGTGGGACATGATCCCGACTCTTATAGACCCGTTGAGGACTCTAAGAGGTTAAATGGAAATGACTATCTCTGTAAAGGAATAGACGGCTGAAATTATAGAGGGTAAAGGCAATTCCATGAAAGGATAATAAGGCCAAGCAACCATGACTAAGATCAAATAAGATTGATTTTACTACAATAGTTTCTAAAGTAAATTTGGTTGCAATACCAAACACTGGTGGGTGGATACTTGGGCCACCTGACATGTATGTTCAAGACATACAAAGTTGCAACTACTGAAGAGACTTTATATGGGAAATTTCTCTACATCAAAAGTAGTTGGATCTGGAATCGTTATTCTAATAAAGACTTCTAAAAAAGAGTTGAGTCTCTATAACGTTCTCCATGTGCCTGACATTAGAAGGAATCTAGTTCCAGGTTCGTAATTGAGTAAGAATGACTTCAAACTAGTATTTAAGTCTGATAAATTTATTCTCACTAAAGGTGGGATATTTGTGGGTAAAGGGTACCTATGTGATGGTTTATTTAAGATGAATATAATAACCATATTACCTACCAAAATGTAACCGAGTAAGTAATATATCCTTGACTCACCTTATTTATGGCACGATAGATTAGGAGATGTTAATTTTGGTTCATTAAATAAGTTATAAACATCGGGTTACTATCTAATGTGAACTTCAATTCTCAAAAGGAATGTAAAGTATGTGTTGAGTCAAAATTAACAAAAACCTCATTTAAATCTATAGAAAGGACTTTGGTACCTTTAGAGTTAATTCACAATGACATATGTAACTTGAAATTTGTGCAAACTTAAAGTGGTAAAAAGTATTTCATAAATTTCATTAACGATTGCACAAGGTATTGTCAAATATACTTGCTTCGAAGTGAGGATGAGGCCTTAGAAGCATTTATGCAATACAAAACTGAAGTTGAGAATCAACTAAATAAAAAGATTAAGAATCTTAGAACAAATAGGGGAGGAGAATATGTATCTCCTTTTGAGGAGTTTTGCGCTAAACATGGAATCTTCCATCAAACCACGGCCCCCTACTCGCCTTAACAAAACGGGATTGCTGAACGTAAGAACCGCACGTTGAAGGAAATGATGAATGCCTTGCTGATTAACTCAGGGTTACCACAGAACTTATGGGGAGAGGCTTTGCTCACTGCAAATCACATCCTCAACAAGTTACCACACAAGAAGGTAGATAAAATTCCTTACGAATTATGGAAAGGAAAACCACCTTCCTTCAAATACTTAAAAGTGTGGGGATGCTTGGCAAAGGTAGCAATTCCTGCTCCTAAAATGGTCAAAATAGGACCAAAGACCATCGATTGCGTCTTTATTGGATATGCTCACAATAGTGCTGCATATAGATTCCTGGTACACAAATCTTGTCATGTTGACATTAACGTCAATACGGTGATTGAATCAAGAAATGCACATTTCTTTGAAAGAACCTTTCCGTACAAGACCACACCAAAATCTGGTTCCTTAAAAAGAACACGTGATTCAATTGAAGAAGAGCAAGATCAAGAATCATTGCCAACTGAAAAGAAAGATAAAAAATCATTTCCAAATGAAGGATAACCAAGAAGAAGTAAGCAGATTATAACCTCTACGTCTTTTGGTCCTGACTTTCTATCTTCCATGCTAGATGACGAACCGCGAACATTCAAGGAGGCTATGTCAAACCCTGACGCCCCATACTGGAAAGAAGCGGTAAATAGCGAGATAGATTCCATTATGCAAAACCATACATGGGAACTAGTGGATCTCCCTCCTGGGAATAAACCACTTGGATGCAAATGGATATTCAAGAAGAAACTAAAGACCGATGGGTCTATTGAAAAAATACAAGGTTCGCCTTGTTGTAAAAGGTTATAGTAAAAAAGAAGGACTTGACTATTTTGATACTTATTCTCCAGTCACGAGAATATCATCCATTCGAATGTTAATCGCTGTAGCTTTAATATACAAGCTCAAAATACATCAAATGGATGTAAATATAGCCTTCCTAAATGGAGAACTAAACGAAGACATATATATGAAACAACCTGAGGGTTACGTAGTTCCAGGTAAGGAGAAGCAAGTATATAAGCTTGTTAAATCTTTATATGGTTTAAAACAGGCACCGAAGCAATGACATGACAAATTTGATAGATTTATGATCTCGAATGATTTCAAGATCAATGAATGTGACAAATGCGTTTATGTAAAACGAAATGAGACTGGATATGTCATTGTCTATTTATATGTGGATGATATGTTAATCATTGGAAGTAACAATGATGTGATTAAATTCACCAAAAGGATGCTCTCAAGTAAGTTTGACATGAAAGATCTAGGCCTTGCAGATGTTATTTTGTGAATCAAGATTCTCCGAACATCTGAAGGTATTATACTATCTCAGTCACACTATATTGAGAAATTATTAAACAAATTTAGTAATGGCGACACAAATATCGCCAAGACACCTGTTGATGTAAATTTACATCTTGCTAAGAACACTGGTGATATAATCAGCCAGTTGGAGTACTCTCGGATTATTGGGAGTCTCGTGTACTTAACGAACTGCACTAGGCAGATATAGCACATGCAGTAAGCAAGCGAAGTAGGTTTACACATAATCCGGGGAAAAACCACTGGATTGCTATTGTAAGAGTTCTAAGGTATCTTAGATACACTATGAACGAAGGGTTGTTGTACACAGGATATCCAGATGTACTAGAAGGATACAGTGATGCAAACTGGATATCAGACTCCACCGACTCAAAATCCACAAATGGATTTGTCTACATGTTAGGAGGAGCAGTTGTGTCTTGGAAATCCACTAAGCAAACGTGCATAGCCAGATCCACTATGGAATCTGAGTTTATAGCTTTAGACAAATCTGCTCAAGAAGCCGAGTGGCTTCAGAATTTCCTAGAGGATATTCCTAATTGGCCAAAGCTGTGTCAGCTATCTGCATACATTGAGATAGTCAATGTGCCATTGGGCACTAAATGAAATGTATAACGGTAAGTCTAGACACATACATCGTAGACACAATATCGTTAGACAATTGCTCTCAAACGGAATTATCACAATTGATTATGTTCGATCAAAGGATAATATAGCGGATCCACTGACCAAAGGTCTACAAAGAGAGCATGTGCGAGTGTTGTCAAGGGGAATGGGTCTTAAGCCTACGAAAGCTGAGTTTCCATGATGGGAACCCTACCTAGCAGAGTGGAGATCCCACAATCTAGGTTCAAAGGGAAAACTGAATCATGAAACTGCAACTTGGTGCGACGCACTGTGGGGATACCTCCCCAAACCATTCCTAGGACAAAACAAAACAGTGCTACTTGTAAAAGTGAAGGATAAGTTAAACTTTTAATGGTTCTTGTATCTTAGATAACATAAGATAGAGTAATGCAGAATAAGCTCGACAAGAGACCACCTATATGAATAACATGGGTAGGGCCACCCTACGAGAATTTTTAAAGGCGAAATTCTCCGACGGTTATTCATGAAATACCAGGAGTTGTCCAGGGCCGTAAATGGACACAACCGTGAGAACCAAATAATGTTTGGAAGTATACTATGTAAGTTCTATTGTCTTGGTTTACACAAAAGCTGAATAGTTCAAGACATCACGTTCACTAGTTAGCAAGTACATCCGATAGCTCTTACTACAGAAGGTTCAAGGCCAAAAGCTACCTCTCTCGATGTAGTATTCTTCTACGCTTCTCTCTCAATCTCTCTCTCAAGTGTTTAGCATTATTTTGCATAATATTTTAAGGTGGTTAGTCAATTTTCATTCATGTGGGGATTGTTGGACAAATGGGATTCTACCCAAGTGTTGACCATGTTTACGATGTTAGTCGGTGACTCAATTTAATGAAATGATTCGGATATTAATACGTTTATTCAAGTTGTAAAGATTAACGTAATATATTCACTTGGTTAAAATCATTTGAAATTGAATGAGAAATTGAGTCATGTAATTTGGAGAAATTAAAAGGAAAAAAAATAATTGTTATTTTATTTCTTTTTTTATATAGCAAAGAAAGAAAGAAAGAAAAAAAAAGGCTTTGTTGGGCTTCTGGGCCTTAGGTCCATAGCTTTCTTGGGCCTTAGGTAGGGTTGAACCTGGACCATTAGCTTTGTGGGCTTTTGGGCCTTAGGTCTATACCTTTGTTGGGCCTTAGGTCTATACCTTTGTTGGGCCTTAGATGGGGTATGAACCTGGACCATCATCTTTGTTGGCCTTTTGGGCCTTAGTTTCATACCATTTGGACCAGCCCAAAAGTTTTGGTCTTTTAAGTAAACGTGTAAACGTTGTATCTTAAATTAATACAACGTAACTCCAAAATGAAACATCATAACCTTTGGCAAGCCACCTTTTCATTTTCTATAAATAGTTGGCCAACTAAACCATTTTCTTCATTCATTTTTCAAAAGCATTAAAATTATAAGAGAGAGATAGAAAGAAGCAGCGTTATTAAGTTCGTTGAAATTCTTAAGAATTCGTGTGTCAGTTTCTTTTGAATAGTTTTGTCGTTGTATCCTGGAGGTTGAAGCCAACAAACGTAAGACACCTGTACGTGGCCTAAATACCTTAAAGACATCGGATCCAATCCGAGCCTCGACAAGTAAAGTTATTTAATTATTGTTATTTAATTATTTACTTTTATTTTATTTCTGCATTAGTTTCTATATTGTTTTACTGGTTTATACAAACAAAACACAACAGGTATTAACTTATACTACCACTTAGGTTTTTAGTACTAACAATACTTGTAGTGCAATTAGTGTGGAATATATTTAACCATAGTTTAAATTTAACTGCAGTGACGAGTGGAACACTAGATGCGATAAGGGAAAGGATGAAGAGTATCCAATTAGCTGCAGCTGTAGGAAACCAAGACCCTAGAAATTATAGGCCTTTGATACCTCTCAACGGGAATGTAACTCAAGGACTCACAAGCGAAACTGAACTTCGGGTTCAAGGTAATGTTCTTCCTATGGACGAGAAAGCATTATCTGGGCTTCAAGCACGCATGGAGAGGCTAAAAAGTGGATCTTTTGAACATTTATAAAGCCACGAGGTTTTGCTCTGTGCCATGATGAATTTGCTCATCTTCTATGACAAGTAGCATCGTGGTTTGGTGGGCCCTGTCCTGTGCCTGACGATTGTTTGTGCATCGTAGCTGAGATGAACTTCTCTCCTTTGAATTGTTATTATAAGTATGGTTTTGCCCCAGATTTGTTATTCTTCTTTTATTGGTTTGCGATATGTATCTTTCTAATCTAGTGATTGCCTCTTTTACTTTCTGACTAAATAGTTGTTATAAGTGATAATTTGTTTGATTTTTATTTCAATCCATTCTGCATTTGGATTCTCTCTTATCTTCAATTTGCTTTTTACCATTTTTCTCCACGGTCTTTATCAACACTAATTACATATACGAGAAGCATATTTAATATTTAATAGCCAGGTGAAATTCATTTCTCACGGAGCAAACCGAGCACCCAGGACAAGATGGTGATTTTGAACAACGTACGTACAAAACCCCTAGAATGAGAGTGATAGTGGTGAAGGAGAGGTTTACTTGGCCAGATAACCTTAAGAGGAAATCCGCGCCTATTGGTGGCGAAGGCCCATCGTCAGTAAAGAAGGTTTACTTCATATATGTCAACAATTTGGGGAAAAGGACTTATGAGGCGAGAACATTTATTGATGAGTTACTTGTGAGTTATCGAGAAATTAAGGATAAATTTCTGGAGTACGAAGTTCATGATGTTTGTGGACATGATGATATTGTGGAAAGTGGAATGGGAGATAGAAGTTATTACTACTGTAGCGCACTTGAATGTGATGGCCATTTGAGGGGAGATGATGTGTCGTATTCTGATACGAAGGAAGATGCAAGTATCCGAGCCTTTCACGTGAAGGGAAACATCGACCAAACAAAACCTATGAGTAGCTGCCAACCTAGTGTGAAAGTGGTCGGAGCTTATGGATAATATGTTAGTTTGGAATTGTGAAGGGGCGAGGGCACCCGTGACAAGAAAAATGGTGAAGTCCCTTTGTAACCTAGGCGCAATTGAAAAATAACGCAACTTCTTATGCGACACTTTCTTCCCCTTCTTCAGTTCGCACTTGGTTCTCCACAAACTGGACATTTCTCAAGATTCTCATTCTCTTTATAATACAATACACATTCATTCAAACACACGTCGATCGTGTTGTATTCCATGCCCAAACTTTCCAACTTTTTATTTCAATCCACATAAAAATTGGGTATGTTATGAGGTTCAGGCAAAACACGACAAAAAAACTGGAGAAGTTTGGTAAAACAGGTGTTCGTCCACTTGTTCTTCACTTTCACATGCATTAGTTTTGCTTTGAAATCCAAATAACTCATCTTAGTACAATCGGGGTACAAATCTGTCTCCATTTCCTTGAACAACTCGTCGAAAGATCCACGACAGCTTCCATTATCATTCTCGTCACGCATCTCGATGTCACCGGAGTTCCCTCCAGTTTCAAACATGGGTCCCAAATCTTGAATTACGTTATCCATTACATTATCTTCGTTTGGTTCATCCACAAGAATTACTACTTCTTTCCCGTGATTGTGGTTTATACAAGGAGGAAGCTAAACATGTTAGAGGTGCGGTCAGACTCCGATTCGGACATTGGCTGTTTGTAGATCCCGTCAAAGGTAGAGGTGCAAAGGTTCATATTGTTGATGATCTTGATGATCCCTCCAAATTGTTTACTGATAGTGGAGAATCAAAACAAAGTCTCTCTAGAGAAATCACGAGTCAACCTCGTACGAGAGGTGGTCCCCATACTAGAAGACACAAGCAGTTGGTACAGTCCTAAGGTACGAATAAAGGTAAGGACAAGGTTCTATTGTGTGCAGGCGGTACTAGCAACGCAATAGGTTTTGTCATGGTCCCTAATCCCCTAACAATCAAGAAAGTCTGAAATACCCCTACTAATGACGTGGAGGATAAGATTAGTACATCTGGGCCGATATCAGGTAAAGACAATTCAGTTGCTGGACCCAGACCGGCTAAAGGGGCTATTGGGCCTAAAAAAATTGACAAGGCTTCTGGTTCTAAACGAAAATATCCTAAACAAGATGAGGACTAAGAATGGACTCCCTGGCCCAACAAGAAACAAGAAAGCTCAGGCCCTAATTCTAGTTTCGGAGAAGGTGGTCAATCAAAACTTGGTCACAGGTTAACCCCACTAAAGGGAAAACTAGTTACCAATGGGTCAACCCGAATCCTTCTAGCCCCAATTTGAGTGAGGAAGAAATTCAATGTAGCCCTACAGTTTACCATACCCCTAATCCCACTTCAAACAACGAAAATAAAAAATCCCCTTCCATTTCCCCCACTATTCCTACATTTATCCCTTCCCCATTATCAATCCCACTGAGAATGAAGACAATCCAATGGCGATATCCCATCCGAAGGAAGACACTAAGATGGAAGCCACTACTGCCACATCCTCCCTCAAGAGCCCATCAAAACCAGAACAGAATCCAGAAGTGGAACCTAAACTTGTTGAAATAGCTATTGGTATGGAAGGTCCCTCTAATTCTAAGTTGAGTCAGAGCTCAAAGTAACGCAAATTAACCCACGAAGAGATGGTAGGTTTCAGTGAGGTTAAAGATAGTTTGGTTGAAGTCCCCCTTCTTGATATAGTGATGAACGCTCCTCCAATCCAGATGATAGCACCAGTTGACGTGGGTGGTTGCAAGACGCAACCCCCACAAGACGAATGATAGGAGTTTTCTGGAATTGTCAGGGGACGGGGTCCCCCCTGACAGTCCAAAACCTTAGGGAAATCATCTTCAAGGAAAAACCCCAGGTTCTTGGACTATCAGAGACCAAGACTAAAAGGAAAAACTTCTTCTTCTCGCAAAAAAACTAAAAATAAAACTGGTTTGGAGTGTTGATCACATTGGAACATCTGGAGGACTAGCCCTGTTCAGCGTTGACAACTTGGAGTGTGAGGTAATTTCTTATGCCTTTGATCACATTTCGCTTTCCCTTAAAAATGTAGAAGGAATCCCTTGGTTTTTGCATTTCATTTACACTTTACCTGATAAAACTAATAAAGAAATATTATGGGATCATATTAAACAGACAACATCCTCTAATCCTGCATCCCCTAATATCTTCATTGGTGATTTTAATGAAATTAGAAATAGCCAAGAGAAAGTAGGGGGAAATCCTAAAAATTTATCTGAAATGCGAATCTTCAATAATAATATATCCCTCAATGATTTAGCTGAAATCCCAATTAAGGGTCGCACTTTCACTTGGCGTAATAATAGGACTGATAATGATCTTATTTTGCAAAAATTAGATAGAGGCTTATGCTCCCCTTCTTGGATAACAATTTTTCCAGATTCTTGGATACATAATTCCCCCCTATAGGGTCTGATCATTCTCTTATGATTTTACACTTAAGTAATCCCCCTTTATCTAATAACTCTAAATCCTTTAAACTTGACCCTAATTGGTTAAAAATCCCCTCATGTAAAACTGCTATATCGGCTTGTCTTAGTAGTTCTTTGACCTTTAATGTTGAAAAGGCTTAGTAGATGCAAAAATACTGTACTTAGATGGAAGAAGGCCAACTTACGTAACAATGCTACAATGATTAATGCCCTCACCAACAAATTAGTCTTACTCATGTCTAGCTCCCCTAATGGTCTTGATGGTTCACCCAAAGCACAGTTCATTTCAATCTCTGCTGAGATTGAGAAGTACTGGTCCATTGAAATATTGGGCCACTAGATCCCGTATTACTTGGCTTAAATTAGGTGACAAGAACTCTAAGTTTTTTCACCTATCAACTAGAATTAGGAGGGCTACTAATAGAATTGACAGCCTTCTTAGACTCGATAATTCTTGACTTCTGGTACTGGTGAGTTAAAATCGTTTGGAATATTAAACTTAATCTATGCGTTTTAGGTTTCAGAAGGATTAAAGGTGGGTTTGGAATATTTATATTCCAATTCATTTCTCTAACCCATATAACACTATTATATCTTACAAACTCTAAATAGATCATAACCCTATATAAGCTGATTAGAACAAAAAATATGACAAATTTAATGGTATTATTCCCAACCTGTAAATTTTTTTTGACTCTACAACATAATTAATGTACGTGACATCATTTATACATGCATGACATCTGAACAACACTACAAAATTAAACTAGTACAAAAAAACCCTTAAAATCGTGAAAAAAAGAAAAATGATTGCTAGCTATTGTCTTGGTTTCAAATAACCCAAGAACCTGGGGTTTATCCTTCGAGATGATTTGTCTTAGGTTTTGGACTGTCAGAAAGGGATCCTGTCCCCTAACAGTTCCAAAACACACCAATCATGGATCTTGTGTGGGTTGCTCAGTCCAACCGCCACATCAACGGGAGCCACCATGTCCGATGGTGCAACATTCACATAAATGTCTAACGACGGTACCTCCACCAATCTATCATTAACTTCACTAAACCTAACCATTTCATCATGAGTGAGTTTACGTTTCTTCGTGCTTGCTCTTGTAAATCCTCCCCTGGACGCTCCATAGCAGTGGCAACTTCCCCAAAAGGGGATTCAACTCCAGAGTTCAAAAACTCTGGGATAAGAAGGTTGCTAGTGGAAAATGTTAAGGCAGGGGAATCAAAATTTTGAGGGACCATCAGAGGTGGTGTGGGTGGTGTTAGTGGTGGTGGTAGGAGGTGGTTGGTGGTGGAGGTGGTGGTGGAGGTGGTGGTGGAAGTGGGGGGTGGGGGTAGAGGAGGGTGGTGGTAATGATCATAATTTAAAATATAAAAAAATATAAAAAAATAAACATTATATAACGATTATTATATAATAAAATAAAAATAAACAATTAAAATGGTATTAAGGGTATTGTGGTATAAAAATGATTTGTTACCATTAATATTGAGAATTAATTTGCTTAACTTGTGAATAAGTAAGAAATAATGTGCTTAACTTGTGAGTATATAAAATATAATTTGCTCTTTACGTTTCTTTTGAAATGAAATGTGTGAAATTGTATTAATTAGGAATTATCTCTTTTAAAAATGACACTAACTAAAAAATTAGTAAACAATATAATGAAAAGGAAATTAGAAAGAAATTGAAAAGCAAATTAAAAAAATGCATTCGGTATCATAAAGGAGAAAAAACGCATTGAACCAACCTGATTCAGTCAAAAATCTATTTCAAATTTTTGGACGGAGTTTTTTAAGTATTTGATTTAATAAATATGTTAGACTTTTGATTTAATCTGATTTTATACAACCAGTTAAAACGCTATCTTATCCAATCAATGGATAATTAAGAATTATTTCACATGTATTTGTACTCAATTATATATTTTTAACACTTTCTGAGTATATGAAATAAACTTAAATGAACGTATAATAAAGTTTATTTTAAAAATTGGAAGAAAGATTAATCAACTTTAGTAGTAATAAACTTCATAAAAATTGAAAGACAAAAAGGCAAAATGATTTCACGGAAAGAAAAGAAAAGAAAAGGGGAAAACATGCCAAATGGGAGGCTAGTCTGTTGGTATGACAACATAGACGACTTATCTTAAGTTATCTGAAGTTTTCCTGAAAAGTAACAACACTCCAACAACACTCCTTAAACGTACAACGAAGATACCAATTTACTTTTTTCTTTCTTTCTGTAGCAACATTAAAATTTGGTCGGCTTTTGTACGTTTATACTGTTTGTTGACTTTTAACTTTTTCTTCTCTCTTAATAAATTTTATACCTCCTTTTGACTCAAGTTCTAAATTTTATATCTGTTCCACTCTATATCATATATTTAAACCACACTTTTTATTTTATCCAAAATTAAGCTCAAAATTAATATGAAAATTATATAACTAAAGATAATAAATATCATTACTCTCATTTTAAACATTATTTGCTATGAGTTTGTTATTTTAATCGATAGTTGCGGCTCTATCCCCTTCCCCCTTCCCTCTCAGACACGTTTTCCCAAAAATCAAACCCCATCGTCTTTACACTGTTAAACCACCACCGACAACCATTTCCGACCAAAAAACTAGGTATGATCTCGATCTATATCTCCTTCTTCCTCCTCCCCACCTCTTTCAAAAGCTTAACCACAATATACTACAACAACGAGCCAATCTTCTCCCTAAACATCTCCTTCGATTTCTCACTAAGATTAATCTGAAAATCTTGTCTTTTAGCTCTTTATTTTTCTGCATTTATTCTTCTGTTACTTTGTTGTCTTACTCACTGACTTTCGAGAACCATCATTTTATACCTCTTACACAAACACAAACATTCCCTCATTTATTCCATCTGATAAAAATGAAATTCTTTGCTACCAAACAAAACAAAAACACAGACAAATCAAAAATCCTAAAGCCAAACTATAACTCCATTTATGCCCAAATTGAAGAACCAAAGCTGCTTGCAAAAATCATCTCCGATGCACCAGTCAGTTTTAATCTGCTTAGAAAAACTATGGATAAATCTTGGGGACTAAAAGGAGCTATAAGCACAGAAAAGAGGGGTTTTAATTCCTGCTTCATCAAGTGTGAAGAACAAGAAGACTATCAGAAAATCTTGGAAAAGAGGCCATGGAACCTTGCCGGAAAGCACATCCTTATCCAACAATGGAACCCATCGGAAATGCTAAGTGAAAGTGGCATAAGAACTACTATCTTCTGGGTCCAGATCCACAGTTTACCAGGACTATTCATCACTGAAGAAAATGCTATTAAAATTGTATCAGCTCTTGGTAAAGTGGAGAAGATCAAACTTCCAGCTATTGAAACATTCAAACAAGTCAACTATATTCGTGCTAGAGTCCAATGGGATATTTTCCAACCAATAACATCAAGCTTTTCTCTCTCAGTCAAATAAAAACAAAATGTCAAAGGAACAATCAAATATGAAAGGCTTGGAGAGTTCTGTTTTGTATGCGGGCTTATTGATCATCTTGAAGAAGACTGTCATTCAAAGAAAAAGCTCAGAAAGAAGTTAGGCTCCTGGGTCCATGGAGCTGAACCAAATGATGCAAAAAATGAAGAAGGAAAGAAGAATGAAAGCTTCATTTTCATGGCTATCAAGAATGAACAATCGGAAAATACCGAGTTACTCAACAAACAAAAAGCAACTCAGTGTGCTAAATCTACCGAGTTGGGAAAAGGTGATTTGACTACTCTGACCACCCACGTCCTAGTAGAAAGAAGGCTAGAGACTTTATGTCAAAAGGGTGAAATAGACTTTTTACAAGCTAATAACCGGGAAACTAATATCTTTGCTCATCTAGTTTCAAACCAAATAGAAAAAGAAATGGCGTGTGTTACACCAACTCCAATTGGGCCCACAACTGAGTCAGCACAAGATATAAACACCTCAAATATCTCTTTCGGATCATTTAACAAACCCGAACTTGAACATCTCTTATCAAACTCCCCCAAAACAAACCCTAACCATAACATAAACACGACACAAAATCTTCAACACACCTATAACAATCAGACAGCTGAAACATCACGAAGGCTAAATTATGAAGATGGAGATACAGAAATGGAGGCTGACAAGGCGTATGCTAGATCTATGAAATACAAGGCTAATGGAAACAGAAAGAAGGACGAAACAATGGAAGAAAGAAAAGAAAAATCCAAACAAGAGAAGCTGTGGATGGTGAGAACAAATCTTCAAGAAAATGATAACGAGATGGTGGCTACGGAGTCTTGCGGGGTTGAACCAAATCAACCCCACCATGAATCATGATACACCTGAGCTGGAACTGTCAAGGATTGGGAAATGAATTGACAGTTCTAGCACTAAGAAATGCTGTTGTTCAGCATAGACCCGAGGTAATTTCTCTTACTGAAACAAAAAATCCTTCTGCAATTATTGATAATCTAGCGCGAACCTTGAACTATGATATTAAACTTATAGTTGATCCTATTGGCATTAAGGGGGGTTTGGCTTTTCTTACAAAAAATAACAATATGATAGAAATATTGGCATATACTAAAGATAAAATACACTGTAAAAATATATCTGAAAATGGCAACCCTTTTTGCACAACTTATGTTCATATACCTTGTTATGAAAAAGAAATGGAAAAAGCCTTACAAGAACTTAAGAGTTGTAAAAGATTTCACCCTAATCTACCTTGGAACATTATAGGAGATTTCAATATGTATAGACAAACTTCTGAAAAATTGGGAGGTACAGACTTTAATAAAAAAAATATGGAAAGATGCAACAGATTATATAATAAACTAAATATGAGAGACATTAGTAGACAGGGTTGCACTTATACATGGAACAATAGAAGAAATGGGGGAAAATTATAAAGGAATATATAGATAGGTGCTGTAGTAATTACCAATGGAATTTACTTTTCCCTGAGGCCTGGGTTGATGTTCCACCCCCTTGGGCTCAGATCACTCCATGTTAATTCTACACATGGAAAAAGAATTAAAACCCAATGAAAAAAGTTTTTTCTTTGATAAAACATGGCATGAAGAGACTACTTGTAATGATATTATAAGTAAAACATGGTCTGCCCTAAATAATATAACAGGAAAAGGTATTACAAGATATGGAAAAAAAATAAGTAAGCTCACAGGTGAGCTTACTAAATGGGGAAGAAAAAGAAAAATAGAGAACAAAAAACAAAGAGTCAAAGACTTCAAAACTCTTGAAGCAATTATAAACAATAAAAATCATCAAGATTGGAACATTTATAATGAAGTGGTGGAAAATATACAAAAATTTTGGAAAACTGAGGAATCCTATTGGGCCCAAAAATCTAGACTTACATGGCTAAAATTAGGAGACAAAAACACGGCATACTTTCATGCTATAACAAAGCAAAGAAGATCAAAAAATAAGATAAAGAAAATACAAACTTTGAATGGAGAATGGCATGAAAATCCTGTACAAATAAAGGAGGAAATTAAAAGCTACTATAACAATATATGTACTACAGTAGGATATAGGCAGTTTGATTCAGTGATTGAAGTAATTAAACCTTGTGTTACTAATGATATGAACACTGAACTCACAAGACCTGTACACATAAATGAAGTAAAACAAGCACTGTGGAGCTTAGGACCTGAAAAAGCCCCGGGGCCTGATGGTTACCCTGCACATTTTTATAGAAAAAATTGGGATTTAATGAAATATGATATACTTCGAGTAGTGTCTCATTTTTTATGGAATAATGGAGACTTATACTCTATAAACCAAACCTATATTACTTTGATTCCAAAAGGAATCAATCCTTTAAATGTGGGACACTATAGGCCCATAAGTTGTTCTAATACTATATACAAAATAATAGCAAAAATTCTTGTTCATAGATTAAAAAAGTATATGCCCCTAATTGTGGAGGATACCCAATCTGCCTTCATACCAGGTAGATCCATTATTGAGAATATCTTACTAGCACATGAAATGTGTCATTTTTTAAAAACAAAAAGAAATAAAAAAAACCATTATATTACAATAAAAGCTGATATAGCAAAAGCTTATGAAAGTGTAGAGTGGGACTTTCTACAAAAAATGTTAATAAAAATGGGATTTAAGGAGATTTGGGTTAGATGGATAATGGAAACCATTACCTCTGTTTCCTACTCGGTCCTCATAAATGGAGTACCTGTACCCCTTAATAAATCAAGTAAAGGATTGAGGCAAGGGGATCCTTTATCCCCCTATCTATTCTGCATCATAACTCAAGCTTTAACAGCTTTGATAAATGATAAAATGGAGAAAAAAATTATTAACTGGAGTACAAATAACAAAAAAGGCACCAATTATTAGTCACATATTGTTTGCCGACGATAGTTTATTCTTTTTAAAAGCTGAACAACAAGAAGTAGATACATTTTATGATATTATGAACCAATATAGTATAGCCACGGGACAAACTATGAATTTAAATAAAAGTGGAGCTATGTTTGGTATAAATACACCAAAAGATCTGATACATCAACTAATAAACACTTTGCGCATTAATAAACTTAGAAACTTGGGAAAATACTTAGGCCTACCCACTGATTGGGGTAGGGCAAAAGTTGAAGCAACAATTCATTTCCCTAATAATTAAATTTTCAAATGCATCAACAACTACCTATTATTAATAATTTATAATTAACTAATTATGTCAATGTAAGACCGTTGTAAATTATGTTAAGACTTTGTATGTTAAACCAACACTAAATAGTAGGGGACCTTTACATAAAAAGTAATTTAGTTGGCAAGATACGAAGGTAGCATGAGATCTAGAATATTATTGAAAGGCGATGAAACAAGTTAAAAGTACTTTATCCTCATGTTTTATGTATTTTTATTGATATTGAAGTTAAGATTTTTAAAGAAATTAATCAGTTTTGCAGATTTTTAGAACCATATAAATTTAATTGGTATTAAAGTTAATTTTTTTTTAAAATAAACGATTAATTTTACAAGTTCTTATAACCATAAGTTACATTTACGTAAAATATGAGAATCTGATTAAAAATAAGATAAAGAACTTTAATGTTATTTTTGTTTTTTTAATTATTTATTAACATATTTTCCTTCAATTTGACTCTATTTTGGAGTGATTCTAAATTGGATTTCATATATAATTTATAATCATCTGAATAAATGCCTGTTTGGAAGTATTTTTTTAATTTTTTTTAAAAGTGTTTCTAGATGATTAAAAGTGTTTTTATTCTAAAAACCACTTAAAATGATTTTAGATTTTAAAATTATTTTTAGAGACAACACCCAGTTAATTACACGGAGAGCGTAAGAATTCTCAATTAATTACAACTTCAACTTAATTCCCACTCAAGCACAAAAAATTGAAAGATTACAAAAATACCCATATGCCTATTAATTAATTATAATAATATTTATTTATTTATTTTCATTATTTATTTTATTTTTCGAAATTTTTTTCGAAATTTTTTTAGGAATTTTTTTCCCCGGAATTTTTGTGTTAGATGAATAGGCAATTCTGAGATTTGTGTGTTGCAGGAACACACGAATTGGAACAAACAAAATCAAATTTTGTGTATTCCAGGAATACATAAATTCGAGTTTTATGTGTTCCATGAATACACAAATTTGAATTTTATGTGTTCCAAGTATACACAAATCTGAGATTTGTGTGCTCCAGTTAGGGGTGGAAATCGGAAGGAACGGATCAGAAAAATGGTCTTTCGGAAAAATTCCAATTTTTTTGGAATAGATTTTTTCAATTCCAATTCTTATCCAATTTTTCGGAACTGGGAAAAACAATTCCTAATTCGGAATTTCGGAACTTTAGGTTCGGAATTTCGGAACTTTTGGTTCGGAAATTTCGGAACTTTAGGTTCGGAATTTCGGAACTTTTGGTTTAAAAATTGCGGAACGAAGGGTTATTAATCGAAACAGTAGTTTAAAACTTACACGAAGAGTAACCGTAGTTAAAAACTAATGTTATAAAACTTACACGAAGAGTAACAATCGTTAACAACCACATTTAAAATTTACATGAAGTACCAGTAGTTAAACAAACAATGCTAAACCACCGTTACTTTTCCAATTACATGAAAAAACAAATATTACAAAATAGTCTCAGAAAATGATCCTACGATTTTGTTCTAAAGAAGTCTTGCCTCCGAGCCTCAAATTGATCCTAAAATTTCCTATAAGTTGTAAGAAAAAGTGCAAAAACAGTGTTGTATAAGTTATTAGAGAAAAAGTGAAAACATTGCTTAAGCATTCTGAAAAGAAGACCACACTAGACATCGTTGGATTGTCTTTGTTTCGATCATAAGTATCATTGAAATGGTTAAGGATGTTAAAGTAGTATACAACGTCAATAGGTTTACGGGCATATCCATTGTTACGAAATTTGTTGACAAAGACATGAATCAGTTCATTTGTTAAAGGTTTCCTTACAGACATTATCAATAATACAAGGAAGATGGAAGCTAATTCTTGAACCTATTCAGAAGAAACTGAATAATTTTTTTGGATTGATCAAGTCTTGAATTGATTTATAAGTATACTTTGAAAAAGTTTTGGAAATATAATTGGACAGTGTATATGGAAGCCAAGTTGATTTTTAAGTTCCAAAACTTTCCAAGGATCAAAGAACAAGCCATTAATTTTCATGTTTCAAATACTCTATGCAATATTATTTTAAAATATAATTCGGAAATGAAATCAGATCGGAAATATAATTCGGGAAATAAAATCGGATCGGAAAACCCGTAAATTTCGGAAATTTATATGTAATTCCAATTCCGATCCGATTTTTTTGGAAAAATCGAAAATCGGAATTTCGGAACCTTAAAATCTATTCCAAAATCAGAATTTTCGGATCAAAAAAGTCAGAAATCGGAAAATTCGGATCCAATTTCCACTCCTAGTTCTAGCACACAATTCTGGGATTTTTGTGTTCCAGGAATACACAATTCTGAGATTTGTGTGTTTAGGAATACACTGAATCGGAACAAATAAAATCCAGTTTTATGTGTTTTATGAATACACAAATTTGAGTTTTATGTGTTTCATGGATACACAGATCTGAGATTTCTGTGTTCTAGAAATATACAAATTTGAGTTTCATGTGTTCCATGAATACACAAGTTTGAGTTTTATGTGTTTCATGAATATACAAATTTGAGTTTTATGTGTTCCATGAATACACAAATTTGAGTTTTATGTGTTCCATGAATACACAAATCTGAGATTTATGTGTTCCATGAATACACCGAATTTGAACAACCAAAATCAATTTTTGTGTATTCCAAGAATACATAATTTGAGTTTTATGTGGTCCATGAATACACAAATTTGAGTTTTATGTGTTCCATGAATACACACTTTGAGTTTTGTGTGTTCCACGTAAACACATAATTTGAATAAACAAAACCAAGTTTTATGTGTTCCACGTAAACACAGAATTTGAATAAACAAAATCAAGTTTTGTGTGACCTGGAACACACAAAACCCTAAAACATAAACACACAAAAATAACAAAATAGTGTTGCACAAAAAGATAATATATCTGGATAGTTAAAAACGAGTAAAAACTAGGGTATATGCAAGTAATAAAGAGAAAAAACAATTTTGTTAAAGAAGGAAATCCTTTAGATCGATTTTATGATTTTGTGTGTTATAGCAACACATAACCCTGAAATTCGTTTTTTTTTTTAATTTGGAAAAAAATTTCCGAAAAAAAAAATCCGGAAAAAAATTTCGAAAAAATTAATCCGAAATTTTTTTTCTTAAACAAAATCGAAAAAAAATTTCGAAAAAAAAATTCAAAAATAAAAATAATTATAAAATAATAAAAAATCATATAGGGACAATAATGGAAGGTAAATATTACAATATGTTTAATTGATAATTAAGTTGATAATTTGTGATTAAGTAGAAAGTAATTTGCTCCTTTTTTTAGGAATGAAAAGTGTGGAATTGTAATTAATTGAGAACTGACTCTTATTTTTAATAAAAAAAAATTTACTCACTTGTTCCAAACGAGCCCTTAATTTTTATTTTTTAAAAAAATCTTCTAAAACAAACGGTTGAAAAAATTAAACATCACCTCATTTTGCTTCTTTCCTTTTAAAACCCTTAATCTAAACACAGTCTTACCAATTTTAGCACAAGCTTACGAACCAAGTTAATATCCTCACAAATATGAAGTAAAGAGGCCCCCGAAGCCTTACTATTTCTTCAGTTAAAAAAAAAGGCCCAATCTTTTCAGCCATTGACTAACCTATCTCTCCGAGCTATAAGGTCAGCTCATAGACATATAGTCAGGCCCAGACCTATCGCAATTGAAAAGCATCTCATGCAATTCCCAGATTACTTCTTCCGTGTTGAGTTCAACATGGTCAATGTTAAAATATCCTTATGTATATGTACATAGCCAGTTCGACTGAATTTGAGGCCCTGAGCGAAAATTTTGAAATAAAACCTTTATAAAAAAATTATAACATAACTTTTTTTAATAAAATTGTAATTATTAAATCAAAATTATTTATTATTAAAATTATTTTTTATTAAAATATATTATATAACAAAGTCATTTAAAATCTCGTTAAAATTTTGTATCTGAAGAACCTCGATCAAAGGAAAAAAATTGCTCCAACAGTAGTTTAAATTTGTATTCATTAACAAAAACAATTAGATATATAAGTACCGTGCAAATATTTATTTTTTGTTTCTATAAATAATTAAATATACCTGAATTGGAACATTGAATATTGGATCAGTATACTGGCCAAGATTGAAAGAAAAAACACATTCTACATTCTACATAAACTAATTATCAAGTGCAAATAAATGCACATAATACATTCTACATTGCATTCTAATGGAAAATTACAAGTGCTGTGCTTTTCAAATGAAAAATAATGTTTAGTTAATGGACAATAAAGTGGCAGAGTTCTGCAAGCAAGTGCTTGCAAACAGATAAAAAAATGCTATAAATGCTTACAAGCAAAGATAAATTTTTTCAGTCGAAAAAATTCAACCATCAAAAAATTCTGCTATCGGGTGAAAAACAATAGCATGCTATTTAGCTAATATTGATATATAAGCCTTTTAGCATTATATTTTATAGATATTATAAAAAAATGGGCCTTTATAAATTTTGGGCCCTGTGCGGTCACCCCTGTAGCACCTGCCCAGGACCGGTTCTCTATATGAAACGTATAGGGAAAGCCAAACCTCAATTACAAAATAACCTGTTCAAAATTCAAATATAACCAATATAACAAAAAAATATAGAGGATAATTCTTACCGTCTATGTTAACTAACAATCTCACAAAGAATACAAAATCATAAAGTTAACTTACAAAACCACAATTTAATATTTAAAGGAGTTACAGATTTCATATCACTGCATAAATAGGGGGTGGGCTTGTCCTCAAGAGGTGTCCATCGAGTCAACAATGTCATCTTTTCTTATACATCATAGCATAAGCCTGCGAGTTAAAAAAAGAAAAAGATTAGTGTTAAACGACAAAACTACCACTTAACGTCCACAAGTATAGTTTTAAGTATTATATTTTGTATTTGAAAGTAGGCACTCACATGAACAAAGTCTGTAAGACTATTATGAGATTTGATAAAATATTCTTGAATACATTTTGATGTAGTGGGAATCTGATCCGGTTGAAATGTATCAAGAACCTTTTTAGTTATCCGCTTGGCTACAAACTTGTATTCATCCTTTGTTAGACGCCCTTCATTCCATCTTGACGTGAGCAATTCTTTCACTCTTTCTACAAGAGCGTTACGGAAAATCTTGAAAGCTCTTGAAACCCGCACAACCTTAGCGTTTTCCTTCCTTTTGGTTACTGACTCCATGTTAATCTTTATCTCTTCAGTTTTGATTATAGGGGTGTTTATGTTTGCTCTTGACAGCAATTGTTGAGTGTATGGATGTGATGGACGAAAAGGTTCTGACGGCTCCCAATTTCCAAACTCAAAAGGGTTTCCTGAAAAAGCAAAACTATTAATATAAGGGCAAGAAGTTGATAAGAATTAACATAAAAAACTTAAAGGATATAAACATCTAAAATATAAAAACTATTACTTTCATTTAGATATAACTTTTTTAAAGAAAGAGCATGATATCCTTGTGGAGATTAGAGTCTGGTGCATGTTGAATTTTCAGATTTCTTTGCTAGAAGAGCATTGATGGGCAACCATCCGCATAATGTACACCATTAATGGAGGTTATTAGAGCTATATTGCTATCATATATAGATTTATAAAAGCTTTTATTAGTTTTGAGAAGCAGAATAGAGCAGGGAGAATGAGGATGTTCATAAGCCATTTATGATAATTGGACGTTGCTCTTTTCTGTGAGGATGTTCATAAGCTATTTATGATAATTGGTAGCTCTAATATGTGAATGTCTTGAGGTTTTAATTATGGGATATAAGAAGTTGCAAAGGAGGAAAAATTAGCTCAGAGTATCTTTTATTTCATGCACATAGCATGAAGAATTTAAGTAAAATGAAATTAAAGAGAATCCCTTTTTATCTTTTTCCAACTAAAGAGAATCCTGAATTGTTTATATTAAGAATGGTTACACTTAAGTGTAATAATTTTTAAAACATGAATATAACCACTTGGAGTCGGAACTCCCTACTTGGTTTGCGCAACCGGTTACCCTTAGGTGGATTGTACTGGTTCTCTTTTCAACTGTTATTTATATATAACCACGTTAATGGCAGGGGTACATGGCTCCCTTTTTAAAAAAAAAATTGCTGCCACCCCCCTCCCCCTATTTTGTAAAATGTATTTTATTAGGTTTTAAAATTTTTATTTATTTTATTTTTTACAATAAAATATTTACTATCTTGTATATAAAAAAGGAATGTATAGGATACTTAAATAAAAAAATTAATATCGTAACTTATATTGCAATCTTTATACAATATAGGGACTTATAGTACAGTTTTACATAATATAAAGACCTAGTTTACAGTTTTTTCATAATATATAAATTTATAATGCAAATAAAACGAAAACTATCTAAAGCCCCGCCCCTGCTTCCAACAAAGTATTACTAGAGTTTTTTTTTTTTTTTGCTAAAAGTATTATAGAGTTGGATACTTAACTTATATTTTATTATTATTATTATTATTATTATTATTATTATTATGTATTTAATTAAAATATAAGAGGAATTGGGCCGAGTTATCTATTTCCCCACCTCTACCCTATACAAGAAAAATAAATTCTAAAACCCGCGTTGCTCATTGTTCTGTCCCCATCTTGCCCGCTCCATTCTTTAATTTTTTATGGAAGTTGGGTTCTAAGTACGTGTTTTTTTTGTTATTCTTAAAATTTAAATTACTTTATAAAATTATTACACACACACACACACACATATATATATATATATATATAACAGTTGCTAGGGTGTTTTTATAGCATATAGTGGAAGAGTATGAGGATCATGAGAGCCATATAAGTTCAACCGAGACACTAAATTTGTTCCAAATATAAGGCATATCCTATGGTAGATATCTTATAAAAGAATTACTGGCCCAATCTGAATCAGAATATCTATTTAAATTTTTTAGAAAGAGTGTGTAATTTTAGAAAGTGTTAGTAGCCAACTGTTCTTTATCACTATGTAACCATTATAACAGTTGACATGCACTTGCCTATTTTAACCATACAAATATAACATATAAAACTATCAAATCCAATTTTATTACCCATGTCACGCATCCACATAAGTACAAATCAAGTCTGAAACATTTAAAACTACAATTGCAATTTACATAAATATAATAAGCATTGTTAAAATCCACTAAAATTATCATATATGTGATTAAAATATTCACGACTTTGTAAAGAAATATAATTTTAGATCTACCCAAAATTAACGTAATAAAACATAATAGTAGCGGCCTCATTTCCATGAGTCAATGAACCAATCACATAAGAGTTCAAAAACGTTACCGTTCAATTGTTTTTTATCACCGGTAGATAAGCCATCATCTTCATCTACTTCTACTTCTTCGGAGAATTCTTCTTCGACCTCGATCTCTTCGTATTCGGATTCATATTCCTCTTCTTCATTGACGTCGATATGAGATTCTATCTCGGCGGAGAAGGCGGCTATTTTATAGATAATGGAGTTAATTAGAGTTAGGTTTTTTATGAGATTAAGTAAAGAAATATATTTTAAGATCTACATAAAATTAAAGTAATAAAAACATAGTAGTAGTAGCCTCATTTTCAAGAGTCAATGAAACACTCACACAAGAGTTCAAAAACGTTACCATTCTGTTGTTTTTGATCTCCGGTAGATAAGTCATCATCTTCGTCTACTTCTTCGACAAATTCTTCCTCGACCTCGATCTCTTCGTATTCGGATTCATATTCTTCTTCTCCATTGACGTCGAATTGAGATTCTATCTCGACGGAGAAGGCGGCCATTTTATGGATAATGGAGTTAATTAGAGTTAGGTTTTTGTTTGAGATAATGGTAATCAATCTAGTGTGAGATTATGAGAATTTGTGTGTGTGGGTGATGTGAATTTATTTCGAAATTACCAAATTATCTTTTAAGTATACCTTTTTATCCTAATTTGATTTTCGAACTTTAAAAGTCCTAGACTATCATTTTGTCGTACGTTTATCCCCTATCGAACTCCGTCTTTTTTTACTGTTATGTGTCACTTGATATTGTTTTTTTCGTAATTCTTAGCAAATCAAAGAGTATTTTAGTTTTAAACTCATTTTTCCTCTTTCCCACCTTATTAATATTCTCCATCTTCATATATTTATCACCATATTTAAATCTTTTTCACCATTACCTTTTAAATTCAATTCTCCATCCTTTCCACCTACACAGCCCAAGAATATTTGATACCCAAAAATTAATTCAAGAAATACATCTTTCTTCTTTCCTTACTTATCATCCACCACTATCATCATCATGCTCGAAACATATTCCATCAAATTATTATCTCCATCAAAAATTCATAATAAATGAATAAGCATGTACGATATCACCACACACCATTACATTTATTACTTTTTCAATTTAAATTTATTTCCATGCATTTTTTATAAAATGAAACATTAACTAATGCAGATTAAATGAAGCTGTACATGATTCTCTTTTACCTGAAAACAATAATACTTAAATTTGAGTACACAACCGACGTTGGGGAAGAGAGAAGACTAACACCGATCTTGCAAGGACAATTTTACCCATCAATTTTAAGCCACCCAGTCTCCTTTCCATCCAAATTGCATGGCAACACCGCCTGACTCTGAACACCGACCATCACGGCAACTTCTAAAGGCACCACAAAATACCTATGATATGAAAAATCTTAGGATGAAGGCGTGAAATCATCCCAATTTACTCACATTCATGTAGAAAACAAAATGATGAACCTAAATAAAGGAGCCCACTTGCAAGTGATTGTTAGTAAAAAATCAGAACTGTAATGGTATTTTAAAAAACTAAATCCGAAAAATAAGCTTTAGCTAATAAGTATGAAAGAAATAGTAGTGACGGAAAAAATAAAAGACGAGAAAAATAAAATACGAGAAAAAGTACGAACCCAGAAACTGGAGAGGATGAACGGAGTGTAGTGTCGTGGAGGAGTCATTGCCTTAAGAACGAATTCCGGGACAGCCGAGATGCTATACTATTTTTTCCGAACTTTCCCCAAGGTTTGAACACTACTAACCAACTCTCGTGTGCACTCACAAGAGACGGTTTGGAATCTGTATAAAAGTTTCGCTCAAGAATAGTAGGGAGATAATTTTTGCAGAGGATTTTCGTAAGAGGAGAGGTGTAATTTCTGAAGTGAAGGACAACTCTATGTATAGGTGAGGAGGAACTAGAAGACTAGCTGTTACGAGCTGTGATAAGGGCAAGAAATCCGTGGGCAAGAAATCCGGCAAGCAATAGTTACACATTACACAAAAGAGTTGTTACAAAGCTGCGAAGATTTGACCAACGTGCAGAAATGTTTAAAATGTGGGGAGAAAAATCTGGGAGTCAAACCAAATAAAGTTGGTATATTTTTTTTTCCAAGACCCAAGACCCAAGACCCAAGACCCGGACCCGGACCTGGGCCCGGGCCGAATGGGTGGTGGTGGTGCGTGCATGTGGGCTTGCCTATTGTCTTATCATGTGCATGGGTGTTTGTTCTTTGGTAGGTAATGATACCACAAAGTTAATAAAGACCATTTGGAATTATTAACCCACCGATGTGGGAAACCAAAAAGTCACTTGTGACTTTAAACTTTCACAGATGAACAAACCCATTCAATGTTCCAACAATTCCCCACACATTGAATGTCAAAAAGGTTTTGAAAAGAGAAAGAAAGTTTGAGTGAAAAATTGGGTGAATTGTACTTAAGTGTCAATATCTTGCGATTTGAATTGATACGTAGTGAAATGAGGCAACAACTAAGTCTTGTCAAGTGAACGTACTCTTGAACTTGACGTTCTTCAGTTGAGACCCTCACAACACATACTCAACCCGTTAGGATTATACAGACTCCGCGATGTAATCACAAGCGCCTTTTGGGCCATGCGCATACCTTGGTTCTCATGAGTGCTCTAAAAAGATTTCTCAAGTCTTTTATAGAAAGCGGCCCTCACTTTCACACTCACATAGGTGATTTCAATAATGTCTATACAACATAGACTACCCCTCAAGGGTCTTGAAGTAATTAAGAGCCTTAAAGCTCAGCCATATCGTATGCCGGTGAATTCATCAAGTCCTTCTCAATAGGACCACAACAAAGGGCTATGAATCATTAAGAGTCGAAACTCAACCTCGAAGTAAACATCAATGAATTCATCAATTCCTTCTCAATAGGACCACCACAAAGGGATATGAATCATTAAGAGTCGAAACTTAACCTCAAAGTAAACATCGATGAATTCATCAAGTCCTTCTCAATAGAACCACCAAAAAGGGCTATGAATCATAAAGAGTCGAGACTCAACCTCATTTGCACTATTGTATGCCATAGGGATGGGCAAGTGCATCACATGTCATCCATACGACCCCCATGAATGGGATTAAGCCCCATCCCCCTCGACATCTCTAGAACTACTCTCCTGGTTAGACCTTTAGTGAATGGATCAGCCAAATTTTTCTCGGATTTAACAAAGTCCAATGCTATCACACATTCTTCAGTAACTGTTTCACTGAGATGTGTCTGATTCGAATATGTCTCTGTTTTCAATTATAGGAACTGTTGTGAGGAACACTAATAGCCTCTTGCGAGTCACAATGAAGAGAGACTAGTACATCTTTATCTTCCTATAATGGTATGTCTGCTAGGAGACTCTTCAACCATTCGGCTTCTTGTCCTGCCAACTATAGTGCTATAAACTCAGATTCCATGGTTGACCGTGTTATACAAGTCTGTTTAGACGACTTCCAGGATATAGCTCCTCCACCCAAGGAAAATACATAACCACTAGTGAAGCTCACTTCATCATTATCTGATATCCAATTCGCATCATAGTAGCCTTCAAAGACAGCAGTGAATCTACTATAGTGTATGCCTATATCCGTAGTATCTCTAAGATATTTCAGGAATCTTCAAAGTGCAGCCCAATGTTCACTACTAGGGTTATGGGTATAGTGACTAGGTCTACCTATGGCATAGGCGATATCAGGTCGAGTGTAGTTCATTAAGAAAATCACACTTCCTATTACCTTAGCGTATTCGGTTTGAGATATTGCATTTCCCTTGTTCTTAATCAAATAAATAATAGAGTCATAAGGAGTTCTAGCAGGTGTGACGTCAAAGGAGTTGAATCTCTTCAACAACTTCTCTACATAATGGGATTGATTAAGGGATATACCATTTTCATTTCTCAAGATCTTAACCCTTAAGATACATCAGCTTCACCCATGTCTTTCATCTCAAACTTAGATGATAAGAAGTCCTTAGTCTCATTAATGAATTTAAGGTTAGTGCCAAAGATCAGCATGCTATCTACATATAGACATATGATCATACATTCAGATCCTAACACTTTCATGTAAACACATGAATCAGAAGTGTTGACTATAAAGCCATCGTTAGCTAAAGTACTATCTAATTTTCTGTACCATTGTTTGGGTGCTTGTTTCAAACCATATAGAGATTTCTTAAGCTTGCATACTTTGTTTTCTTGACTAGATACCACAAACCCTTCGGGTTGTACCATATATATCTCTTTATCTAAGTCTCCATTAAAAAACGAGGTCTTAACATCCATATGATGTATAGTGAGTTTATGAATAGAAGCTAAGGCTATGAGAGTTCTTATAGTGGCTATTTTGGTCATTGGGGAATAGGTGTCAAAGTAGTCCAAGCCTTTCTTTTGAGTAAAGCCTCGAATTACAAGTCTAGCTTTAAATTTCTCTATGGAACCATCTGGTCTTAATTTTCTCTTACAGATCCATTTGCTACTAATTGGATTACACCACTTTGGTAAGTCAATTAAGTCCCAAGTGTGGTTTAATCAAATGGATTCTATTTCGTTGTTTACTGCCTCTTTCCAGAAGCTGGCATCAATAGATCTCATAGCTTCGGAAAAGGTCTTAGGATCTTCCTCAAGAAGGAAACATGAAACTAGTTCTTCATATAGCATATCTATGTGAAAATCCTCAGTCAAGAAGGAAGTGATAAAGTCTGGTCCAGAACTAGACTCAGTCCTACGTCTTTCACTTCTCCTAATATCGTTGTCATGGTGTGTTCCTGAACTCGAAGAGGGGAGAGAAGTAGACAGATTATCACTAACAGAGAATTCAGCGACTCCTAGTATTGACTAGTGAGTCATTACTGGTAGAAGAAGAGGCATGATGAACAATATCCTTTTTCAAGGGAAATATATGTTCAAAGAATTCAGCGTCTCTAGATTCACTAATAGTGTTATCAACTAAGGACATAAACCTATAAGCTGCACTATTTTGAGCATATCCTATAAAGATAGAATCTATGGTTTTGAGTCCAATGTTGACTCTCTTAAAGTCAGGTAAAGCTACCTTAACCAAACACCCCCACACTCTTAAATATTTTAGGTTAGGTGGGTATCCTTTCCACAACTCGTAAGGGGTCTTATCTATACGTGTATGGGGTACTCGGTTTAACACATAACAAGCAGATAAGATAGCTTCCCCCCACATGTTGGATGGTAGGCCTGAACTAATTAACATGACATTCATCATTTCTTTAAGGGATCTATTTTTCCTTTCGGCTATGCCATTTTGTTGGGGTGTATAAGGGGCACTAAGTTCATGAATAATCCCATTACTTTCAAAAATTCTTTAAGTGTGTTTGAACTATATTCACCGCCCCTATCGAACCTAAACCTTTTAATCTTTCTATCTAGTTTGTTTTCAACCTCAACCGTATATTTTATAAAAGGTGGAGTTTGCTTCATCTTTAGACTTTAAAAGGTATACTTTGGTGAACCTAGAGTAGTCGTCTACAAAAGTCATGTAATAAAGTTTTCCTCCTCTACTAGCCTTAGATTCAAAGTCAGCTAAGTCAGAATGCACTAGTTCTAAGAGTTGAGTTTCTCTAGTGGTCACGTTTTTAAAGGGCTTTTTCGCATGCTTAGCCTCTACACATATTTGACACTTAAGTAAATCATCATTATGGTTTCCAGGCATTAGTCCATGAGTTTTAAGTCTTTTAATAGAGGAAACATTTAAGTGTCCTAATCTAGTATGCCACATATCAAGAGATTTAACAATATAAGCAGAAGTAGATGCATTCTCATTCAAAGCAGAAAAAACATTAAGTACAAATAGTCCACCATTAAGGTAACCTTTTCCTATAAAGTCACCATTTCTAGAGATAATAATTTTCCCACCCTCAAAAACAAGTTTAAGTCTAACTTTGTTTAGAATAGACCCAGAGACTAGATTTCTACGAAGCGTGGGGACATACAAAACATCATTAAGGGCTAAGGTCTTGCCAGAGGTAAGTTTAAGACACACCTTTCCCTTGCCAAGGACGCCAGCAGTTGTAGAGTTTCCCATGTATGCGCATTCCCCATCAGCTACATCTTCAAACCCTTGGAATAACTCTTTGTTGGCGCAAAAGTGTCTTGAAGCTCCAGTATCGAGAATCCATTTGGCCTTGTTCTCTACCAAATTAGTTTCGACCATTACCGCCGCAATTACCTCTTCAGTTTCAGTCAAATTGGCGCGAGGTGGATTATTTGGTTGAACCTATCTTTTCATTGGTACGCCTTATGACCCTCTTTCCCACAACAGTAGCAGGTTGCCTTGGTTTTCTGAATAATACCAGTTGGTTTGAAGTTGTTACCTCCAGATTTGTTGAAGTTACCTTTTGATTTGTTGTTCTTATTCTGACCATGAGATTTCCCTTTACCCATGAAACCGTTTTTGTTTCCATTCCCAGAAGTCTCGACCAAGTTTGCCTTTGAAGAATAATGAGGTAGAATTTCAGACTTATCTTTGAGGCGATTTGCCTCTTCGTTTCTCATGTGGCTGATTAGCTCTTGGATCGACATGTCTTTCTTCTTATGTTTGAGGTGGTTGCGGTAGTCACTCCAGGATGGTGGGAATTTCTCAAGTAACACGTTAGCTTGTAAAATTTCACATAGTTTCGTACCTTCGGATACAATTTCGGCACAAAGATTTTCGTACACATGAACTTGTTCCATGATTGATTTTTGATCAGTGATTGTGAACTTAAGCCAGTTTCCGACCACATATCTTTTCTTACCGGAGTCGTCACCTCCGTATTTAGTGTGTAAACGGTCCCAAATATTTTTTGCAGATTTTCCATTTACGAATAAATCAAAAAGAGGGTTGAACATGTGATTTAAAAGATGACCCCTAGTTAGTTTATTTGCTTTTTCGTATTTTGAACGTCTAGCGGATATATTATTATCCGTATTACCAATTGAAACGGGAGGGTTTTCAAGTAATACAAAACCGACCTCTAGTTGTTCAAAGAAAATAAGCAGTTTTTGGGACCAACGTTTAAAATTAGAGTCATATAAGGGTTCGAGTTTTGACATGTAAGGTAAAGTTTTCAAAGACAAAGCTAAAGCCGAAGGGGAGGCCATTACAGTTTAGATATTAAAATTCGTTCTTAAATTGTTGGTAAAAAATCGGAACTGTAATGATATTTTAAAAAACTAAATCTGAAAAATAAGCTTTAGCTAATAAGTATGAAAGAAATAGTAGTGACGGAAAAAATAAAAGACGAGAAAAAATACGAACCCGGAAACTGGAAAGGATGAACGGAGTGTAGTGTCGTGGACAGCCGTACTGTTTTTCTGAACGTTCCCCAAGGTTTGAACACTACTAACCAACTCTCGTGTGCACTCACAAGAGCAACCAGGAGACTAGCTTTACGAGCATGTTACACAATTTTTTTTTCCCAAGACCCAAGATGAACGGAGTGTAGTGTCGTGGACAGCCGTACTGTTTTTCTGAACGTTCCCCAAGGTTTGAACACTACTAACCAACTCTCGTGTGCACTCACAAGAGCAACCAGGAGACTAGCTTTACGAGCATGTTACACAATTTTTTTTTCCCAAGACCCAAGATCCGGGCAAGGGTCGGGTGGTGGTGGTGCGCGCGTGTGAGCTTACCTATTGTCTTATCATGTGCATGGGTGTTTGTTCTTTGGTAGGTAATAATACCACAAAGTTAATAAAGACCATTTGGTTTTATTAACCCACCGATGTGGGAAAGCAAAAAGTCACTTGTGACTTTATACCTTCACAGATTAACAAACCCATTCAATGTTCCAACAATGATGTCTTCCCCAAGTCCCCAATTGTCCCAATCATCCTCACTTGTAGATGGGGACACCAATCAACTCCTTTAAGACGAATGATATTGTAGTCACTAGTTTAGAGAAAAAGGTAGTAGATTATGAATTTATATCTTATTGTGAATTACCATAAGTGATTCGTTTAATAGAGGAGATTATTGAAGGTCTCCAACTTTGGCAAAACATTGTTGTAATCAGACCACTAGGGGTTTAAGTTTGGATACAACTACTAGTCCATTAAATTACTTACAATTTGGAAACCCAAATATATTTTTGAACTTGTGTATGTTGACTATGATTATTTAATGGTAAAATCTGAAAATACATGGCATTGTAACTTTAGAGGTTTATGGAGCAGTTTAGGGGTGATACACTGACATAGAAAGTTTTAATGACCTGTTTGAAGAAAGTAGGAGATGAATTTGGGTCAAAGAAAACATTACAAGAGCTGCGAAGAAATGAAACAACCAATTACAAGGCTTTGCTAAGTTAGGTTCTATTTTTTTAACGTCACCAATTGCAGGTATGTTTCTAGCACCTAATATAAATGGGGGATCCGTTGATATGGTTAGGGAAGCCCCATAACCAATTTTTCTTTACCGAATTTATTGTGTAAATAATGTGTGCACCAAATGGTAACGTGTAGGGGTGGAAATGTTTATTGCATATGTTAAACATTTTTGTCTAGAATATCCATGGAGCATCAAACTTGAAATTTAAGTGTGTAGTTCGTGAAATGATGGAACAATTGATGTCTCCCTATTTGTGATGATTTAATCTTAGTTGGAGACATCATTTTAGGTGTTTTAGGAAGTCTTCTCATCGATTTTCCTATGTATTATTATATTTTCTTTTTCTTGTCTTGATTTGGTGATTTATTATTTTTAGAGCATATTTGGTTTAATTGTTTGTTAATTGTGAAGCTTTAAAGATATATGGTAATTAATTAGATGGCAAATCAATTCTAAGAGATAAAGGAAAGAAGATAATGATCAAAATTGAAGATAAAGGAAAGAAAGATAGATATGGAAAGATAAAGTTGCCAAGTAAATCTGAATTTCACCAGCCACGTCCACGAAAGTGATTATAACTCAAGATTGGCTTGGAATTTGGAAGGATGGTCTAAAGCAAAGTGATAGAGCTTTCTGAGACGATCAGTTTCGATATAAAGATCGCATCATTCAGAGTTGTATTGAAGGAGTTACTACCAAAACAAAACAGCAACAGTTTATTACCTTTTCTATATTTTAGGGTTACGAATTAGAGATGGGCTAGAAGTCCAATACTTGTTTTCCACTCCAAGAAAACGTTTTAGGGCTTCCTAGACCCCTATAAATACACCATTTAACATTTGTAAACATATCCTTGCCTCCCACACCTAGTTCTTAAGTTATATTCATCATTAGAGTTATTCAAGAGAGCAAGATGACATTCATGTATCTTTATTTTAGTTTATTTCCTTCAGGTATGAACTAATTTCCCATAACTTGGGTTTTGCATTATGTATAATCTATGAATTCTATTTTCTTTCTATCTAAATTTCTTTGGGAATTATATGTTTTAGATTGATTCCAGCTGCTTAACCATATATTTGATTTATGTGCTTTGATTTATATGCTTTAATTTATTATTTGTCTTAAACCTGATCAATTTAGGGCTTTGCTAATAGTAGTTAGATGGTCATCCGGAAGGGGTGTCTAATTATTGAAACACCACATAAATGTCTAGTATGCGGTAGTAATCCTGACAAGATTTGCCTAACTAGATAGTCATTAGGGTTTATTTTAATCACCAATCATCATTAGTAGGCCAGTCTCATCTAGGAACCTAGTGGCGCAGGAACACCCTATTTGAGTCCCCTCGTTATTGTGAGGTCGCCCTAGTCCGCTATCCGGGATATGGAGGAATTTAGAATATGACTACTTATCTAAGAGCTATTATCTTCCTTATAAACTGATAAAAGAAATAGAAGGACTAGTGCATACTAGCAAAGCCTGAGCTATATTCTCTCATCTATATTCTTTCATATTTACTTTATTGCCTTTATTTTCCTAGTTTAATCATTATTCTCTCAATCAAGCATATTTATTTTCTGTCTTTTATTATTAATTGCTACTCTAATTTGTCTACCCATCCGTTTAACACACTTAAGTCCCTAAAAAACGAATCTTCTTATCATTAAAACTTGCATACGTCATGCAATACTTGAAGTACCGTGCTAGTCTATGGTTCTTATTTGTGTTATTTATTCTATTAATTTATCACACCCTAGGCGACACCAACAATCATAGTAGAGTCGCGTGTAAGTGGAGAGAAGGCTAGTAAATTATACGAGGAATAGGGAAAAATATCTATAAGAGTCGAGGCAGTGACATACTAGGGGATATGGTTACTTTGTGACAACTCAAAGATTTTAGTTTTTTTTGGTCTACATGTCGTCAAGATATCAACTTTGAGTTAATGATACACGGTTTTTATTCATGGATATTTTAACCAGTTTGTGCCAAAATTCACCTAGCAGAATTTGAAGAACTATGAGGTGTGCTAAAACATCCTTTTAATAATCTCTATACTCCCTAGATAGTGGCGAGGGATATTAACAAATTTTGGAAAAGAAGAAGATAATAAAGAAGGCATGCTAAGGATTACACAGAAGATGGAAAGATTTGAGTAATAGAATGAGGCCACGTGGTGTGATTTGTGGAACTCGTGACATATATTGGACATAGCATACGGAAATTCAGAAAGGCAGTTACTTTTTTCACAAATGATGGTCATTTGGCTAAATAGTAGCAGAGATGATGTCCAACTTTTCCTGAACAAAACCCTTATAAAGACATCACGTTGCCTCAACCCTTAAGCGATGAGGTCTATTTGGGTTATTGTTGTGCGTAAGTACATGAATAAGGATTGGTGCATGATCAGTAATCCTTTCCTCATTTTATTGACAACAATTTGTCAGTTTGTTGACAAATTGTTTTCCTATGCGTAAGTCTGTCGATGATAAAAAACAAAAAACCTTTCCTCATTTTCTTGACAACAATTTGTCAGGTTCCTTTTCCTTTTTTTTTTCCAAAACACAACACTTTGCTTCATCGAAGGAAAACAATAGAAATTGTTTCATAAACAAATCGTCTGACAACATATTAAAACAGATGGCCGTATCAGACTGAACACATCCATCCTTAAATATATTCTATACCCAAAATTGTTTTTAATGAACAATCGACCAAAAAGAAACACATTTTCTTATGATTACTGATTTAAATTAAAACTAACAAAAAACAATCACGGCCAAAATTATGAATACAAATAAATAATCTAATATATAAAAACAATTTTCATATAACCCTTAAAACAAAACTCATATATTATCAAATAATATCATGATTAAATTCCTAAATCACAACAAGCTGGCTCCGATACCAATTAAAGGAAAATTGCAACTCAATTATATCAAAATATAATTCGGCGGAAACAAAATTGCAATTAAAAACCATCTAGTTGCGATTTAAGGATTTAAAACGAAGAAAAATTCTATTACATACCTTAATACGTTGTATGATAATCGAATTGCCTAGCTTCAAAAGTTTGAAGCCTCCATGCTTTGCACACCGAGCTTGAGCCTTACTTCCAGAATCACAATTCTAGCTTGGAGATAAAAAGACCTTTTATTTCTTGTGGGTTTTTTTCATAGAAGAAAAACTGATGAAAAAAAATTATATCAATATAATGACTATCATTATATTCTTATAAACCCAACAAAAGGAAATGAAAAGACAAAGAATAGGAAAAGTCAGGAACGTATAATGAAATTGATTATCTTAATAATCTAGTCCATTACCACTTGTAAAGTGGACTTGGACCTTCTACATTATACAAAAACAATTGACTAGCCTAGCAGTTAGTGACACATTTCACACTACTAGAGGTCCGTGGTTCGATCCACAAACTTGTCAAATATTCTTTTTCCTTTTTGTCTTAGTTCGGTCTTATATTAGAATATTAAATTGTGCTAGCAAATTAATATACCAATATTCCAAGTATATATTTAATTAATCTTTATTATCTAATAATAAAATTAATTAACGACATGAAGCAAGATCAATACACTCGTTAGTGTGCGACTACGTGGGTTCATCGTTAAACCGGTAGTAGTTAACTTAATTAACTACTAATCGAGGTTGGCGTCTAACAACACTCCTCAACGACCGAATAACGTGAAGTAACTCTATACAAAGGACCCGGTAAAGGATCATACATGTATTCCCTCTATCTTTACAGCTCCGGATCATCCTGGGATATGGTACAACTGTCAAATCCCATTAGAAAATCAACTACGTTACACGTCGATTATCAACGATTGACGAATGACCTAAGAAACTCCTTTCTTCATTCATTCTATCACCTTGGCCAAGGATTCGATACAATCGTTATAATCTTATGACATCGTAGAGCTCAAACTCTTTACCTAGAGTTGATAGATTCCATCTTGACTCATCCCTAGGAGCATATATACTTAGCTGTGTCCAATATCCTTTCGACTATCATTATGACACACTAGTAGTCCAGTATCAAAACATAACAAGCACATACACAACTATAGTGATGATCTCAGGTCAAAGGATTACAAGTATAAAAATCCTTATAGAGATTAACCTATTTGACAGTTCAAGGTAATTAACCATTAGGAATCTCTAGTTTTAGTCGGTTCGATAATCACATCTCTATGTGCATTATCTATGCACCTAACTCGGTAAACGAGAACTACCGATATTTATCCAATAAATACTTGTTAGCTACATATTAATCTAACCGGATCATCGAGGTCCTAACTCGATGATCCTACGATTAAGAACAAGTCTAGATTAAGTCCTATAAGCTAGATTCTCATTATCATAACACCTTATGATATCTAATTTGTAACTTAATCAAGGATTTGCCTTTATATTATGTAGATTAATACCATAATCATAAAGGCTTGCCATAGATTCAAGGAAACAATTTCTTTAATCAAAACTGTAAGGATAACTATTATCGTGTACAGTAAACACTTGTGTTCACTTCATTACAAGACGATCAGGGCTAGGGCATAATTCCAACAGGGGTGGCTCTGGGTGGAAGGTGTGGGTGGCAGGGGGTGGGGGGCTGCATTAGCTCTTGAGCACAGAGAGAGAGAGAGAGAGAGATGAGAGAGAGGGTCACGAGCCCTATATGGGTTCTTTGTTTTGGTTTTTGTTTTCTCACTGTATGCATTAGATTAGGTAGGGGTTTTTGGGTAGTTTCCTATATACTAGTTAGATACTAACTAATGGGTAAGGGGGGCTTTAATTTGGGACATTAGAAGTCATGGGGCTGTAAAATAATATTCCCCCTTGATGTTATTATGGTAACCATGCGTACTAATAACATGCAGGTGCTCTAGAATGGACACCGTATAAAACCTTTTAATCCTATTGAGAGGTATTCCTCAAGGATACCTTTTATCTTCGTATATCCTTGTGATGTGTAGGTAACAATTGTCTATTGATATACATAACTTATTGGATAGTATTAAATAGAAGCCTATTTGTCTACATTTCCAAGGACTACCTATCTCTCACATACTTTTTGTAGAATTGATATTGTTTATCGATGCCTTAGATGACCTAGTCAACTTGATTAAAGATGTTATGCAGGTATTTAGAGAGGAAAACTGTAAATACAAAGAATCACTTTTCCATTTATTGGGAAATCTACATGATCAAAACAAGGAACACTGGCTGCTCGGAGTGGATATCATTTGAAAATGCCTTGGGAACATACCTTGTCACTCTGATTTGCTTGGTACCGCTCCCTAAAGGCATTTTATAAGATATCAAATTTTATGAGGAGTAGAATATCCAACTGTAAGGCAAAAAACATATCAATGGCATATGCATACTTCACAAGGTTGTTGATTTCTTACAAAATCACTACCTGTTAAGATATATTATGTGACACTATCAATTATAATATATATTTCTCTCTAACATCTATGTGGTTCCATAGTTTGATTCACTAAGACTCGGGGTATTATGTATAACCTATGTAAGCTAGATTCGCTAATGGGGGATTTTATCAGGGTCAGTTATAAACCAAAGTTTATTCATGCAGTTGAACTATAACAAAAGTGAGATAAGTGATGAGATAATGGCTTGGGATGTTACCTAGAAAGCATTTATAACTCAAGATATGATTACTTATTTTTGTGTTTGATCATACAATGAAACTATTACTTATTGGCACCGGCTTGTAATAGACTTTTGTCATCCGTTTAAGGAAATGGTAGAATTGGATTACTAAGTAGATTGATTATGTCAACACTTGGTTATTAAATTCCCATTCATTCTCTTACTTCATTATTTAACCTTGCGATTTATTCTACATGAGTGTAACTTATGGCAATGCAATTGGTCAGGGATTTAGTGGCTACTTTGGGTTTAAGAAATTATTCTGCCTTAACCTTATATGATTTCTAGGGTTCATACATGGGACCTAAGAATACTTTCAATATAACTACTTGACATTATAATAAAGAGACGCCATCTCTCAGAATAAATCAAGTATAATTATAATCCAAAAATGAAACATAACATATAATAATTTTGTAGAAATTCATTAAATAATAAATCAAGAGTCTTTAGAGAATTATATCCATATATAACATTCACCAAAGTTCACGGTTTCCTAAAAACTAAAATGATTCATATTCACTCTTTAAATTATCAAGGATTTTTTCACTTGAATTTTTTATCCCCCATAAGTTGCTTGTTATTGCAATCAATCCTAAAGATAGAAACAATATTCATGGTTCCTTATATGAATATCTCTTGTATTTACAAAAAAGATCTTGTTTAGTGTTTGTTCACCTTCATCTCTCTCATGCAATATACTCACCACAAGACCATAACCGTGTCGTATGGTGTAGCTCTCGGTTGCAATTTCCAAAACCAAGAAATCATCGTATTCTACAGTGTTGTTAAACAATTACATAACTAACGGAATTTTGACCTTAACATGTTGAATAAACTGAGTGTGTGGTACTGCAGCGAGAGATACACCAGTTTCAAACGTTCAGGTGGCTTGCTGATAATGTTAAGAAAAAGGTCAAAGTCGAGGTTATGTGAAATAGATCTACCGGTCCCAAACAATCATTCCCACTTAAGGAAAGCAGAGCGTATCTTTATCTTTGTTGGTGAAAAAGTCACCGTTTAGAAAATTTGAGAAAAACGAAACAAAATAAACCAAACTTTCAATTGACTGTAAACTATCTCTTACACGAAAATTGAATTACAACGAAAAAGAATTACAAAGCTTTTACACGGAAATAAAACTGAAAGCACAAACTTACACGGTAAAAGGGATAATTCCCGGTGTTAAAAAAGATATTCCGGCCGTAGTACCGGTATCTTCTAACAAAAATGAGAGAAAGAAAAACAATTTAGAGAGAGTTTATTTTCTGCTTTGTGCTTTGGTTTGCTCTGTAATTCGTAATCAGCTTTGGTGAAGACTGAGCTCTATATATAGGGGAGATGGGTGTTTGAATCCGTTGACAATTGTAACCGACCAATCAATACCATGATTGTCTCTAATGATTGATTTGACGTTTCTGATCTGATGAAGATTCCACACGTTTTGGTTTGACTCTTTATTCCACACGTTTTGCATATTGCTGTAACCGCTAGTTGACTAATCCAGCTGATGGATTGATCTTCAACGTATGCGTGATTAGTGGAATCTTTAATTTACGTTTTACTTGTGATAGGTTGTCAACGTTCCTTTAATAGCTCCTTTAATAGCTGATAGTAAAACCCATTTCATTTTTCATTTTTTGACTCCCCAAACTCCCCACGAGCCACGAGCCACGTCCCACGCCCACGCCGCCGCCGCCGCCGTCGCCGGTGCCGGTGCCGGGCCGGGCCGGGCGGGTGGGTGGTGGTGGTGGTGGTGCGCGCGTGTGGAGCTTCTCTATTACCTTGTCATGTACATGGAGTTGTGATCTTTGGAAGCTAATGCCATCACTATGGCTAAAAGATGCTCCATATTCCTTATACCCACCGATGTGGGACAAAAGGAAATGAGATCACTTCTTATCCATGTGATCTATTCAAAAGGTTCCAACAATCCCCCACACTTTTGAAGTGTTCACACGGGTTTGGAGAGAAAGTGATCAGGCTTCCATGACTTTCAGCAGTTGGGTGAATTGTACTTAAGTGCCAATATCTTTCGATTTGAATTGTCACGTAGTGAAGTGAGGCAACCACCGAATTCCGTTTAAGTGAACATACTCTTGAACTTAACGGTTTTCGATCGAGGCCCTCACAACACATACTCTACCCTGCTGAAAGTTATGGTCCCCTCGAACCTCACCTTTCAGTTTAGTTCATCAAGTCCTTCTCTAAGAACCACCCTTGTGGGCTATGAACTTTGTGGATACCTTTATTTACATTTGTTCAAGGACGTCTCCTTAACATTTTGTCTATAAAGGTTTGGGTTTTGCTACTACCCTTGAATTCATCAAGTCCTTCTCGAAAGGACCACCATTAAGGCTATGAATTCTGATTCATCAAGTCCTTCTCAAAAGGACCACCACAAGTGGCTATGAATCCATATTACTTTAGTTTTATGCCATAGGGATGAATGAAGATCATCTTGACTCAAGAGTCACATGTTCCCCATTAATGGGTCTCAACCCCATCCCCCTCGACGTTTCCAGGACTACTCTCCTGGGTAGGCCTTTGGTAAAAGGATCAGCGAGATTCTCCTCTGATCGTACATACTCTAAGGCTATCACACCATTCTTCAGTAACTGTTTTACTGAGCCATGTCTGATGCGTATATGTCTCTTCTTTCCATTGTAGGCACTTTGATGAGCGACTGCAATGGCTGCTTGTGAATCACAATGAATACACACAGGTGTGGCCTTACCTTCCCAAAGGGGCACATCTGATAAGAGACTTCTCAACCACTCAGCTTCTTGTCCAGCCATTTCTAGTGCTATAAACTCAGACTCCATGGTGGAGCGTGCTATACAAGTCTGTTTGGAAGACTTCCACGATATAGCACCTCCTCCTAAGGAGAAAACATAACCACTGGTGGAGTTAACTTCGTCATTGTCAGAGATCCAGTTTGCATCACAGAATCCCTCGAGAACTGCAGGGAATGAGCTGAAATGCAGACCTAGATCCATAGTACCTCGCAGATACTTTAGAAGACGACGAAGTGCAACCCAGTGGTCATTACTCGGGTTATGAGTATAGCGACTAAGTCTACTAACGGCGTAGGCAATATCGGGTCGAGTGTAGTTCATTAAGAACATCACACTACCTATGATTTTGGCATATTCATTTTGGGATACAGCATCTCCAGAGTTTTTAGACAAATGAATACTAGAGTCATAGGGAGTATTTACAGGTGTCACCTCAAAGGAGTCGAATTTCTTCAACATCCTTTCTACGTAATGAGACTGACTTAGGGAAATACCATTACTGCTCCTAATGATTTTTACCCCAAGAATTACATCTGCTTCTCCCATGTCTTTCATGTCAAACTTAGAAGACAAGAAGCGTTTGGTCTCATTTATGGTATGAAGAGAAGTGCCGAAGATGAGCATGTCATCTACATACAGGCAAATGATAGTACACTCTGATCCTCTTACTTTGGAGTAAACACATGAATCAGAAGTGTTGACCACAAACCCATTGGAGATAAGGGTACTATCGAGTTTTTCATACCATTTTTTGGGTGCCTGTTTTAAGCCATACAGAGACTTCTTTAACTTGCACACCTTATCCCATTGACCAGGAACCACACACCCTTCAGGCTGAGCCATATAGATCTCTTCATCTAGGTCCCCATTCAGAAACGCAGTCTTAACATCCATCTGATGTATGACAAGTTTGTGAATGACCGCAAGAGCGATGAGGGTCCTAATGGTGGCGATTTTGGTCACAGGGGAATAAGTGTCGAAGTAATCAAGGCCTTTCTTTTGGGTGAAACCCTTAATGACAAGCCTAGCTTTGAATTTTTCTATTGAGCCATCAGGTCTCAACTTTTTCTTAAAAATCCATTTGCTGTTTATGGGTTTGCTGCCTTTGGGTAAGTCAGTTAATTCCCACGTATGATTACTTCTAATAGACTCAAGTTCGCTATTGATAGCTTCTTTCCAAAAACTAGCATCTACCGATCTCAAAGCATCGGTATAAGTTTTTGGGTCTTCCTCCAAGAGGAGACAGGTGACAACCTGTTCACTTATCAGGTCAAGGTGAAAACCTTCGGTTAAGAAGGCTGTGATAAAATCAGGTCCAAAACTGGTCTCGGTCCTATGCCTCTTACTCCTCCTAAGTTCTTCCTCAGGAATACTACTAGGCACGTAGGAGGTAGAGGGACCAGGGGTACTATCACATAAAGGAACATTAACCTCATCAGATAAGTTACTAGAAGACAAAGAAGCATCAACAGTATGCACAGTTTTCAAAGGGAAGATGTTTTCAAAGAACTCAGCATCTCTAGATTCAAAAACAGAGTTATCGTCTAATGATAGGAATCTATAGGCTGCACTATTCTGAGCATACCCTATGAATACAGAGTCTATTGTTTTAGGTCCAACAGTGACTGTTTTAAAATCGGGTAGTTTGACTTTAGCCAGACACCCCCACACTTTTAAAAATTTCAGGTTAGGTGGGAACCCTTTCCACATCTCATATGGGGTCTTATCTAGGGATTTATGGGGTACCCTATTAAGGACATAACATGCTGATAAAACAGCTTCCCCCCACATGTTGGTTGGTAAACCTGAACTAATTAACATGGCATTCATAGTCTCTTTAAGGGATCTATTTTTCCTCTCAGCTATGCCATTTTGTTGGGGTGTATAGGGGGCACTAAGTTCGTGGATTATCCCATTTGTTTCACAAAACTCTTTAAGTGAATTAGAACTATATTCGCCTCCTCTATCTGACCTAAGTCTTTTGATTTTACAGTCTAGTTGGTTTTCTACTTCAGCTTTGTATTTTAAAAACACGTTTTCCGCCTCGTCTTTAGTTTTAAGGAGATACACTTTAGTGAACCTAGAGTAGTCATCTACAAAGGTTATATAGTAAAGTTTGCCTCCTCTACTAGCGGAGTTTTTAAAATCAGCTAAGTCAGAATGCACTAATTCTAGAAGTTTAGTCTTCCTCGTGGTCACAGGCTTAAAGGGTTTCTTCGCAAGTTTGGACTCTACACATATTTGACATTTGGAAAAGTCATCTATTTTATTTAGGGGTATTAGTCCAAGTTCTTTAAGCCTTTTAATAGAAGAGATATTAAGGTGACCTAGTCTAGCATGCCAAGTATCAATAGATTCAACGACATAAGCAAAATCAGAGGCATTCTCATTCATTGGTACAGTATTCAAAACAAATAAACCATCAGCCATGTACCCTTTCCCCACAAACTCATCGTTTTTGGTAATAACCATTTTCCCCCCTTCAAATACAAGTTTGAGGCCTGCTTTATTAAGAAGAGCTCCGGAAACTAGGTTCCTACGGAGACTGGGGACGAAGAGAACATCATTTAACTCTAAGATCTTACCAGAAGTGAGTTTGAGAGAAACCTGTCCTTTACCGAAGACCATGGCGGTGGAGGAGTCAGCCGTGTAGACAAATTCACCATTTGTTGCTTCTTCGAATTTCTTGAACATGGATCTCGTTGAGCAGAAGTGACGAGAAGCTCCAGTATCAAGGATCCACTCGGTTTTGTTCTCAATTAGGTTTACCTCGACCATTACTGCAGCGATAACCTCTTCAGTCTCGACCAGATTTGCGGCAGGTTTAGGACCTTGATCGGCTCTAAGCTTGCATTCGAAAGCCCTATGTCCTTCCTTCCCACAACAGTAGCAAGCTCCTTTGGGTTTCTGAATCTTACCAGAGGTTTTGAACCCACCACCTTTGGAGTTGCCGCGGTTCTTGTTCCCACCAGATTTGGATTTGTTGTGGCTTTGTTGTTTACCCTTTCCTTTGAACCTGCCTTTGTTACCTTCACCAGAACTTTCAACAAGATTAGCTTTGGAGGATTGAATAGGAAAAGAGATAGACCTGTCTTTGAGTCGATTAGCCTCTTCCACTTGAATGTGGCTAATCAGCTCTTGTAGTGTCATTTCCTTCTTCTTGTGTTTCAATTGATTACGGTATTCGCTCCATGAAGGTGGAAATTTTTCTAACAAGATATTGGCTTGGAGAACTTCGCACATTTTCATACCTTCAGCAATCACATCCGCGCAAAGGTTCTCATAGACATGGAGTTGTTCGGTCATGGGTTTTTGATCGGTGAGGCGAAAGTTGTACCAAGCCCCAGTGACATATTTTTTCTTCCCCGAATCCTCAGCCCCATATTTTTTCTCAAGTGTCTCCCATATGATCTTTGCCGATTTTTCTTTGGCAAGAAGATCAAAAATGAGGTTTGAGACATTGTTCAACATCCACCCACGAGCCATGGTGTTAGCTCGCCTAAACTTGGCTTCCAGAGCAAGATGCCTAGTCTGTTCTTCCTCAGTGGGAACCCCATTGTCCACTAAAAGTGGAGGATCCTCGTATAAAACGAAGTCCAGTTCGTACTGTTCAAGACAGATAAGGATCTTTTGTGCCCAACGCTTGTAGTTGGAACCATTAAGAGATTCCACCTGATTCACGTTGGGAAAGGCTTTTGCATTCAATGATGAAGCAACCGCCGAGTTTGGAAAAGCCATCAAAAAGAAAACGGTGAAAAAGAAAACTACGGAATATCTTTTTTAAATTGTTGGTGAAAAAGTCACCGTTTAGAAAATTTGAGAAAAACGAAACAAAATAAACCAAACTTTCAATTGACTGTAAACTATCTCTTACACGAAAATTGAATTACAACGAAAAAGAATTACAAAGCTTTTACACGGAAATAAAACTGAAAGCACAAACTTACACGGTAAAAGGGATAATTCCCGGTGTTAAAAAAGATATTCCGGCCGTAGTACCGGTATCTTCTAACAAAAATGAGAGAAAGAAAAACAATTTAGAGAGAGTTTATTTTCTGCTTTGTGCTTTGGTTTGCTCTGTAATTCGTAATCAGCTTTGGTGAAGACTGAGCTCTATATATAGGGGAGATGGGTGTTTGAATCCCTTGACGTTTCTGATCTGATGAAGATTCCACACGTTTTGGTTTGACTCTTTATTCCACACGTTTTGCATATTACGTTTTACTTGTGATAGGTTGTCAACGTTCCTTTAATAGCTGATAGTAAAACCCATTTCATTTTTCATTTTTTGACTCCCCAAACTCCCCACGTCCGCCGCCGCCGCCGCCGCCGCCGGTGCCGGGCCGGGCCGGGCGGGGGGGTGGTGGTGGTGGTGGTGCGCGCGTGTGGAGCTTCTCTATTACCTTGTCATGTACATGGAGTTGTGATCTTTGGAAGCTAATGCCATCACTATGGCTAAAAGATGCTCCATATTCCTTATACCCACCGATGTGGGACAAAAGGAAATGAGATCACTTCTTATCCATGTGATCTATTCAAAAGGTTCCAACAATCTTTACAAGCTCCACATGGTATCGATCCTCTAGCTCAAGTACCAAGACACATTTACCACTGAGAAATAAATTAGGAATTGGGGTCTCGCCTAATCGATTTCATTGAGGAAATATACAAAAGTTTAGAGTTGAATATCCAAAGTATTTATGAGACAGAGACATGAGTGGAAAATATAGTTCAAGACTTCAAGTAGTGGTGGCTCAACGGGTTCAAAGAGAGAAAAGTCAATCACCTAGAGGATATGAGATCCGTGACTAAGAGAGTCTTATGGTGTGTTTGGATTAAAGGATTAGGAGGGATGAGATTGTATTAAAGGATAATAACAATCCCTTGTTTAGATTAGAAAAATTTAAAAAGGAAAGATTACTAAAATACTCTTACAATCCCTTTATAACTTGTATATTCAATCCTTTCAATTTGGTATCATTAGGAAGTAAGGATTCTTTTATTATGGTGTAATGTCTATATTATTTTCATTCTATATTTATAAATTATATTACTAAGGGTATATGAGCCATTTAGCTATAAAAAATCTTTCCTTCTATTATTTTTCTAATCCAAACACAATATATATAATCTTTTAATAAAATTCTTCTCATTATTTTTATCCAATCCAAACAAGATTGAATACTCTCCACTCTTAGCCTTTATTAAACGTCTGTTTCCTCTGCTTTACTAAAAAAAATCCCTCTTTAATCCAAAAAAACCCTTAAAGTATGGTTGTTCATTTAGTTTATGTAATTAAGTGCTTTTTTATTATTATGGTTTAGTTGTAGTATTATTTTGGATAATTTTTAATATTTTTCTTGGATGAGTGTAGTTTTTTCTATGTTACGCTAGACTCAATCTTTTTATCATAAATATCCTATCTAATATTGTATTAATTTGGTATATATATATATATATATATATATATATATATATATATATATATATATATATATGTAGTTCTTATTTGAGGGATTATTCCCTATATATTAATAGTTTCTCATTTCTTGTCTAGTTTTGGAGAATTGTTACATTTAGAATTATTTGTGTGTAGTTTGTGAGTGTGTGCATATCTTAAGTACTTATATGATATTAAACACCAAGACGCAGGGTCGAGCCTGACATTTTAGGGGCCTAAGAAAAACTTTAGAAAATGGGCCCCTAAAAAATTACAAATTACATACATAAATTAAATAATTACCAATTTTTTAACTTAAATCTAATTATTTAAAAAATATAAAATAATTGAATAAATATATTTTAGTAGATATAATATTTATAAAATAATACTATAATAAATTAAAAAATAATTTAGAAAAAATATATATACATAGTTGTGTTAATTCTAACAAGTATAAAAAACTTAAAATAAATAGTGAGACAATTATTTGATTTGGATTAGATTGGGACAAAATTAATTTTTTTTAAGTAATTGTTTTATATTTTTATATAAAAAATATGGTGCCCAATATTATAAGAATGTGGAGGGGGCCCAAGGCCATGGCCTCCTTCCAGGACCGGCCTTGCCCAGACAAGGATAAGAAGTCGAGAAAAGAAGGTCAAACCCAAAGTAAGGAGATGAAGGACCAAGAAACCAGTTTTTTGAAAGTGAAAGCATGTGCCAACCAGATTTAAAAAGTGACTTGTTCGAGTTACCACATATTATTGATGAAGATTATAGAGGAGCCCTATGGATTCTAGATAGTACTGGAAGTTAGGGGCGCGTAGGAATTGTCTGGTTCGTGATTTGGAGCTGAATTGAAGAAGTTATTAACGTTGCAGTTGTCATGGTTTGAATTAGTTCACATCTTTAGAAAAACGTGTTTGAGTTGAATTATGTCACTTAAAAAGAGCCCACAACCTATAATATGTTTCAGACTTTATACATATTAGGTTTTATCATTAGAAAAGGATGATTGATCATTATTCTTAAAAATTACATCATTAGAAGTCAAGAGACACGATTGGAGAATTATTCTTTTACTTTTATCCTTTGATTTTATTGATTTTATTATGAACTAAATTATCTTAGCTTGAAACAATACTGTGTATGAACCCAAGTTATTTATTTCTGTCCATTGAATTTGGGATAATGCATGTTTAAATTGAATTATTGTTTCCTATTCTTTGCTTATGTATTTGTCATTAAATTTCAGCCCTTCCTCTGGCTAAGTATATGTCTTCCCTTAGTAATTAGGTCTGTCACCCTGATGGGGGATTCAGTTAATGAAAGTGGACAGAATCATCTGATGTGCGATAGTGATCCCGACGGGCTCTCCTAGCTGGATATTTATAGGGTTAGAGACTTTTATTCACCGATCATTTCGTATAGTAACCTCAGCTGAGTTCCCTAGTACTGTTGAAGTATCTTCATAAGCTACCCTTACAGGTGTTAGGAAGAAGTTAGAATCTCAACTATTGCATAATTACTAATTCAACCTTAATCAATAAAGCATACAATCAACACTGGTGAAGATTACTACTTGCGAGTTCTTGAGCTATTTTCTCATCTCTTCTTCTTTGTTTATTTACATTCATTAGTTAATTATTTTTGTTGCATGCTAAAAAAATTATCTTTATCTTTTTAGTTGAACGACTTATTCTAGTACACTCTACAAAAATACTTTATAAGAATTAACCTTTGTAGTCCCTATGGAGACGATACTCCTTACATATGTACTTTTATTACATATCAACGATCCGTGTACTTGCGCTAGTTAGCTTTATCGATATGTGGATTAGCTAAATTATTTTATCGCACTGTGTGAGACGACAATATGTTTGATGCTTACGTGTTATTAATTGTCTTATTAGTTGTTTCCTCCCTCATGTGTTATATCTATGGGATAGTGTGTAGACAATGGTGGACCTAGAGGATAGGGGTAGGGGTGTCCAGGCTCCCCTCGGCCTTTAGACGTAGTGATAATTTGCTTGAAAAATTATCTTTTGCGAGAAAACCATTGTAAAAATACCCTTTGAGCATAAATATCCTCCCCAAGATCTCCCCGAACTACAATTTTGCCTAAATGTTTTTTGGGATGATTACCCGAACCCCAAGGGCTTTTCTAAATTCTTGCATCCTAGAGAAAACTCTTGGATCCACCCTTGACGGGAGATATTTCATATGTTCTTAGAGTTATATGTATGCATATTTGTCGAGGGAATTGTAACCTGTTGCATGCTTAAATTTTCTATTTTCTTATGTAAGGAAAGTTTCGTACTTAGTTGTGATCATTTTGCTAGGTTGTGTATTTATAACATGTTAAGGTTTGACATCAAAATGGGGGATATTGTTGGCATATGTGATTTATAAAACTTATATCATCTTACTTATGTGTTGCATTGATCAAATCAATTATTCTATACTACATGGGATGCTAAGCCAAAACAAGAACTCGGGAGCTACAAATATTGAATGTCTGGTCCCGTGACATACATAAGCTCGGACCCCTAAAGAGAACCTGATAGAGCATTAACACTCCACCAATAGAATTTGTTTGCGTAGGAATCAGAGTAGATCCACTTATAAGAGCTGATTGAGACAATTTCTGGATCTTGTGAGGCAACTTCTTTGTACAAAATCAGCCTCTTGACTCAAAAAAGATGGCATACACACTTATCACGTTAGCCCATTTTACAAGTCACCCCGACACTTGTAGCCGATAGAGAATTTATTTTAGTGGTAGGTTGGGCTGAACCTTTATGCAATGTGGCTTGAAATAAGGCTTTAACTTTCTAGTCAAATGTACGAGGGCAAGTGTGACTTTTTTAATAAGTGAATAATGTTCTTCAACCCCTTATATGGGTAGTTTTTTCTCTCGACTTCGTGAACCAGGACCGAGGCTATTTCTTCTTTGTGCCTGACAAATACATTAGCAATATATACTCGTCCTTAAGTTTCATGAGCATTGGAGGTGAGATAAAGTATTTTTAATATTATCGGACACCTATTGAAATTTTTCGTTACATCCAATTTTACTTTGCTTTCACAAGTTTTTAACTATGGTACACCGCTATCAACCGATCTTGACATGAAGCGGCTAAGTGCGACAACTTTTATTGTTAGCATTTTCACCTGCGTAATTGACTGAGGAGGAATTATATTGAGGGTGGCTTGTATTTTGTAGGTATTTTCCTTGATTCCTCGATAGCTAACTATGAATCTCAGGAACATTCTCGATGTTACTTCAAAAACACATTCGTACGTGCTTAGTCTTATGCCAACCTTACACATTATATCAAAAACTTTAGACAATTCCTCTAGGTGTTTATAAAAAGAAATGCTTTTCACCAGCATATCATCCACAATAAATTTCATATTTATTCCAACTTGGTGCTCAAATACTCGATTTACCCAACATTTTTTTATCTGAATGTAATAGCATTGTAACAGTATAGCCATTGTTGGGTGATGAAAGATGATTTTTCCTCGTCTTCTTTTTCTATGAATATCTGGTTGTAGCCTTAAAAACGTTTATGAAAGATAGGTAGTTATTTCCAGCGGTTTCATCGACTAGTTTATCTACCAAACATGCTTTGTTGAGTTTCTATAATCTACACACATCCTCCACGATCTATATAGTTTTCCAACGAGTACTAGGTTCATAATCCATTTATGACACATGAACTTGTTTGTTGGGTCCTTTTCTTATATAGAGATAAGGTTTTTTTGTCCAACTATAAATAGAAGGTTTCAAATTAAAAAAAAAGTTTATCTTTTCGAAACCAAAATTCAAGCTATCAAACTTAGATCTTCAAAAGAGTTCAAAAGTATTTAAGCTATTTTTTCATATTTTGTACTTGATATGTAAGACACATAGATATATCTGCTCATTAATGAGTACAAAAGCTAGGTATATTAGTGTCAATGATTAATCCTATTGTTATTCTTGTTCTAGGTGGGAAGTGTGGTCTTCAATATAATAGGAAAGAGAAATATTTGGGTAGTCTCGTGCAAATGTAGATACAAGAGAACGTTTCATAGGCGTGTGAGTCTTCGTAGAATAATTTGATCCTTGTGTGATGTATACACAAGGGAAGGGTTAATGGATTTGTCAAATGGTGTTTTGAGTATCGAGAGTATATTTAAATCCTTGTGTTGCGATATTGCACGAGTTTGTTGCGAAAGGTTTGTCAAAGTGGTCGTAATTTGTATTCTCAATTTTTTAAAGAAACATGTTAGTTATAGTGGAAGATATTGCAAAATACTAAAGATCAAATCGACCTTGGGAAGTAGACTAAGCCTCCGGGATCCCAATCACTTCAAGTTTTGTTGGGAACTGGTGAAATTACAGAAATTGTTAATATGGGGTAGTTTGATTGGGGTAAGGTTTGACTAGAGAACAAGGGTTGATATTTGTACCGATGTTACGGATGAAGAGATTAAATGGGTTATTTTTTAATTGAAAATGATAAACCTCTACGATCAGATAGATATTCATCCCTCCTTTTCAAGAAGTCTTGGAACGTGATGGTGTTGAAATTATTGTGGTGGTTCAAGAATTTTTTACATTTGGGTTCTTACTTAAGAAACTTTATAGCTCCATCACTGTTCTTATCTTGAAAACTTATAAACCTTTGAAGGTGGAAAATTATCGACCGATTTCGTGCTGAAATGTCATCTACAAAGGAATAACTATGATCATTACAGATATAATAAAGTCGGTCCTAGTTTAGCTAGTTGATAAAGCTCAAACTGTCTATGTGTCAGGAAGGTTGATGTCTGCAAAGGTTCATTAATTACAAGTGTTTGAGGGGATACAATAACCAGAGTTGTTCACCAAGATGTACGATAAAGATATATATATGCAAAGCAAACGACTCAGTTTTGGGGGTATTTTCTCCGAGAGTTAAGAAAATGGGCTTAATTTTCTGGCACGATATATTATTTGGATTATGCCTTGTTTTATCACACCATTGTACTTTGTGGAGCTAAGTGGATAAATCTATGCGTATTTCAAGGGAGATAAAGGACTAGTACAAGGTGATCTATTCTCACGTTATCTCTTTATTTTATGCATTGAGTATATGTCTAGACTATTGAAAAAAGAAACGAATAAAGGGTTTATCTTCCATCATAAATATGATAAGATTAAAATTACGTATGTAGCATACACCAATGATTTGATGTTCTTAGTGAGAGGTGATTTTGAGTTAGATAAAGTGTTTATGGAATGTTTGAAGAGATTTTCTAAGTGTCCGGGTCTTTTGTTGAACGTGTAACAGCTAGTATGTGGGATAAAAGATGATATGCTTGAGGAAATCTTGGAGATATCGCAACTCACAAAAGGTGTAATACTATTTCGTTAGCTTAAGTTCTATTTGGGGTTTCATTGTATTTTCAAGAGATTATAATTCACTTACTGACAAATTAGAAAGCTAAGTAAGATAGTGGAATGCTCTAACATTATCATATGTCGTTCAATTGAAACTTATTACATTAGGTCCACAAGGGATAATTTGCTTTTGGTTGGCTATATTTCCAGTTTTGGCTACGATTAGTGACCTAATATATAATATATGTGATTCTATTGGGTGGTAAGTTTTTGCAAATAAATTAGAAGAAAATATGCATACCAAAGATCGAGGAAGGGATTGTGGGAAAATAATATTTGTTTTGGATCAAGTTGGTACATGACGAATACATGTAGAGCCGTAATATTTGGGATTGAAATGTGGCAAAAAATGACTCACCGTTATTGAAGGTAATGGGGAGATTAAAAGATGAAATTAAAACTTCAATTGGAGTTTTAGAGAGTGAAAATATATTGGCTAAGTGGTTCTCCAAAGGAAATTCCTAAGAGATGATAATAGTCTCATTAATAGTAATATGGAATGAAATAGTATTAATTGAGCGGCGACATCACTTTTGTCAAAATTTGATATCACAAGAACATCACCAATTATTAGTAGGGACATACAACTACTAAATGTAGACAATGTGCGGCATGCGAGAGATCCCCTAGGTAGCTAGCGCGTGATGTTCCTCAAGCAAATTTGCTCATCTCCTCAATATGCGCAGAATTGCATGGGACACACAGATGGAAGACACTCAACATCGACCGAGTAATTTTGGTTAAAGTGTTGACCCTGGATTGCACGTGTGTTAAATTTTGACTAGTAAAGGGTTTTTCGAGCTCTATCGCACCCCGTACTAAGTTTTTAGGCATCGTGCTCCACCTATGCCTGGGAAAAATATCATGTGTAACCCGTTCTTAACCCAGAAACACGCGATTATAGTTTGGATAACCTTATGGTAAACTACAGACTAATGACCAAATGATTGACTTGAAGTTGGACCAAATTTGTGGACTTTGTGGGCTTGGCTTTGAATCAAATATTGGTCTTTAAATATGATAGATCGGCGAGGCAATAGAAGGAGGTTTGGTGATATTTAGGTATTTCAAGAAAACTGAGCACACTACTTAACACCTTGAAATAGCATGAAAAAATACAATCAAGATCGACTTGGAGAAAAAAAGTTAGACATATTGTTTTCACGACGACAATAATATTTTGTATATGGATTTAAGAACAAGATTACTTTTAAAAGGTGTAGTTCCATCTCATGTGACACTCAACATTGCAGGTAATGACAGAATTGCATGGGACACACAAAAGATACTTCCTTATTTTATATCAAGGTATTTTTTATTTATAGAATATAGTAAAAAATTTAATATTCATTTCATAATATATAAAGCATAAAAGGTGGAGGAAATATTCTTTTTTTGTTAACAAGACCGAAACAAGAAAACTACTTATCCCTATTACACATATTAACTAGAAAACTATTAGAAACAACAAGCGAACGATCCTTCCATTCTATTAAATCCAAATTCCTTCGTGTGCATTTTGCTAAGGCATCAACAGTTGAATTATATCTTCGAGCGATGTGACTAACCTTTCAATGGTATCCTTGACCTAACCATTTTCTAACTTCCAAAAGAATAGGTTTAAGGCTCCAATGGAGCCCGATCTTACCCAAAATTCCTTGAATTAAATCAAGGTTGTCAGAGTAGAACGAAACCCTCTGATTTATAAGGTCTTTACTTGAGTGCCATAATTAACGCCCACGCTTCGCCATCAATAACATTGTTCACCTTACATCGAAAATTAACCTTTCTTGAAATTGTTCCGTTTTTATCAACACCAATAGCCGCAATAGTTGCTGGTTCCTTATTGTTAATAAACGAAGCGTCACACATCCATGTTAAAATTTATCTTTAATATCTAGATCATTGTTTAATTTAACCGTAATTACATTAACAAACAATAATATAAGATACTAACCTTGATCCATTGATAATGACTATCAGTATAAATTAATTGATCACTTAATTTTCTCTTCTCTTTGACCTCTTTCTTTGAATGAACCTTTTGATGGATAAAGGATCAAAATCTCCTTCTTGTGATTAAATGATTTTGTATCCAATCACTATAACCGTCTCTTTTCTTATTTTGTTTTTATGAAATGTAAATGAGATGTTCTCATGTAATGATAATGCTGATGATTATATAGCAAAGAAATGTGACAGTTACTCATTCAAATATACTTTAATAACGGTTATATAAGGAGGATTATTATTATATTAATGAGGTAAGAGAAGAGGGTTATTAATACACCCAAATTATAATGCTTTAGTTGAAACCAATCCATCATGGTATCATCTTTTATATTATAATCTTCAACATATAATATAAACTTGAACTTTATTATTAAATCGTTAGACACATATGTCACATAAGAATATAAATATTCTTACATTCTCCCACTTGACTTTTGTGTCGACTTAATGATTTAATTATCTATAATGCGCACTCTTACATCAAGTTTATTAACAAAAACATAATTAAGTTGAAACTAATTGGATCGTGGCGGTTATACACCATTTAATCGATGTGGTCTCTTCCACATATCACGAATCAATCTCAACTCTAAACGATCCTAATACTGAAAAATTAATTCTCAAAACTAGTATATGTTATACTTGAACCATAAATGTATACGTATACTCTAATAATAACATATTTGATAAATACAGCAAAAACAGAACTATAATTGAATTCATAGTGCTAGACATAACGAGCATAACTAAATCAGAATAGCAAAGACTTATCAATAACACCCATACGTTCCACATGGCCAATGAACGCCTTGGGTGGTAATCCTTTAGTTAACGGATCTGCAACCATCATGTCCGTTCTTATGTGCTCAAAAAACACTCTACGTTTCTGCACTTCTTCTTTGACAGACAGATACTTTAACTCCATGTGTTTAGCTCCTTTCGAGTACTTGTCATTCTTTGAAAAGAAGACAGCTGCGGAATTATCACAATAAATTCTCAGCGGCTTTTCAATAGAGTCGACAATCCCAAACCCTGAGATGAAGTTTCGCAGCCACAATCCATGAACAGTGGCTTCAAAGCATGCCACAAATTCAGCCTCCATAGTGGAAGTAGCAATGACAGACTGCTTTCCACTCTTCCATGATACTGCTCCCATTGCTAAAAGGAACACATAGCCAAATGTCGATTTTCTAGTATCAACGCATCCAGCATAGTCTGAATCTGAATATCCAATGACCTCTAGGTGATCAGATCTCTTGTATGTAAGCATGTGGTCTTTGGTGCCTTGCAAGTACCTGAGAACCTTCTTTGCAGCTTTCCAGTGTTCCATTCCAGGATCACTTTGATATCGACCCAACATACCTACAGCAAAGGTGATATCTGGTCGAGTACATGTCTGAACATAGTTCAAACTCCCAACCACTGATGCATATGGAATTCGTTCCATTTCTTTACGCCCCAATTCATTTTTAGGACTTTTTAATTTACTGAACTTGTCCCCTTTCTGAATTGGAGTTATCCCTGCAGAGCATTGTTCCATTTGATATCTCTTTAATATTTTATTGATATAGCCCTTCTGAGACAAACTTAACAATCCTTGTGATCTATCTCGAAATATTTCTATTCCAATCACATATGATGCCTCACCCATATCTTTCATTTCAAAGTTATTAGAGAGATACTTCTTTACATTATGTAACATGCCCATGTCATTTGCAGCAAGCAAAATATCATCAACATATAGGACTAAAATTATAAACTTGCTCCCACTGACCTTAATGTAGATACATCGATCAACAACGATCTCTACGAAACCATATAACGTGATAACATCATTAAACTTTAAATACCACTGTCTGGAAGCTTGTTTCAGCCCATATATTGATTTTCTCAGCTTACACACCAAGTGTTCTTTTCCTGCGGCCAAGAAACCTTCAGGTTGGTCCATATATACTTCTTCCTCAAGCTCTCCATTAAGAAAGGCGGTTTTCACATCCATTTGGTGAAGCTCGAGATCATAATGAGCTACCAAAGCCAAAACAATTCTTAGAGAGTCTTTCTTTGAAACTGGAGAGAAAGTCTCTTTATAGTCAATTCCATCCTTTTGGGTGAATCCTTTAGCAACAAGGCGAGCCTTGTACCTTTCAATATTACCTTTCGAGTCGCGTTTGGTCTTAAAAACCCATTTTGATCCAACAGTTTTTAAACCGTTGGGCAACTCTACTAAGTCCCAAACTCTATTGTCATCCATGGATTTTATTTCTTCTTTTGCAGCAATCAACCACTTTTTTGAATTGTTACTTTCCATGGCTTTTCGGAAAGTGTTCGGGTCTTCGTCACTGCTTAAGTCACATTCATTTTCAATAGCATATACCATATAATCATTTGAAATGGCAGATCTTCTTTCTCTTGCAGATCTCCTTAATATTTCTCGTGGTACACTATTATCTTCTTGATTTGTGACAGATTCATCGGCTGTAATTTCTGCCAGTGGTGTTTGCACAACATCATGCTGTTCTATTGTATCATTTAAATGTGATACAACGATGGGAACAACAACCTTAGGTACAACAATAGGTGAATCAACCTTATTTTGGACTTCTGTAAAATCCACATTTCGTAGTTCACCACTCCCACTAGTTTCATCATTCTCAATGAACCTAGCATTACCCGTTTCAACTATTCTCGTACTGTGTTTAGGACAATAAAATACATACCCCTTTGATTTTTCAGGATAGCCAATAAAAAACAACTGATTGTCCTAGAATCAAGTTTCTTTTCATGTGGGTTATATAGCCTTGCCTCTGCTGGACAGCCCCAGACACGTAGATGTCTCAAACTAGGTTTCCTTCCCACCCACAATTCAAATGGGGTCTTAGGAATTGCTTTACTAGGAACCCTGTTAATCACATACGTTGCAGTCTTTAATGCATATGTCCACAAGGAAATGGGTAAAGAACTTTTACTTAACATGCTCCTAACCATTTCCATTAGAGTACGATTTCGCCTTTCAGCTACACCATTCTGCTGAGGAGTTCCAGGCATTGTGTACTGTGCACAAATACCTTTACTTTGAAGTAACTTTGCAAATGGACCTGAACATTGTCCACTTTCATTAAACTTTCCATAAAATTCACCACCTCTATCAGATCTCACCACTTTTACTTTCCTATCTAATTGCCTTTCCACTTCATCAATGAATACCTCAAGGACATTCACTGACTCAGACTTTTCATGCAAAAGATAAGTGTAACCATAACGTGAATAATCATCAATAAAAGTGATAAAATATCTCTCTCTGTTCCATGAAGGAGCATCAAAAGGGCCACAAATATCAGTGTGAATTAATTCAAGAAGCTGAGTGCTTCTTGTGGCTGGTTTCTTTATAATATGTTTAGTCTGTTTTCCTTTAATACATTCTATACACACATCTAGATCACTAAAGTCCAACTGAGGTAGAATTTCATTCTTTACCAACCTCATAATTCTTTCCTTGGAAATGTGACCTAGTCTTTGATGCCACAAGAAGGCAGATTTTTCATTAGATGCACTACGTTTAGTGCCTCGAATTTCAATATTAAATAAGGATTCAGAAAACTTTGTATCAAGATTAAACCTATAAAGTGAATCAAACAAAGTACCACTACCATAAAATTTATTATTTAGGTACAATGAAAATACACCATGTCCAATCTTAAAATTAAAACCTAAATTATCTAATTTACTAACAGAAACAAGATTTCTTGCACATTCAGGTACATAAAGACACCCTTCAAGATCTACATGACAGCCGGTCTGCAAGATCAATCTATAAGTCCCAATGCCTTCAATTCGTGCCTTCATCCTGTTTCCTATGAACAAGTACTGTTCAGCTCCTCTTATGGGCGGGATCAAACTGAATCCCTGTTCAATATGAGACACATGAGTAGTAGCACCAGAATCTAACCACCAAGTATTATTAGGCACTTCTATAAGATTCAATTCAGAGCAAACAAAGCTATAATGTTTACCTTTCTTATCAAACCATGCTTTTCTTTTCAGACAGTCTTTTTTGAAGTGTCCCATTTTCTTGCAAAAGAAACATTTCATTTCTTTACTGATTTGACTTTCAGGCCTTTTCAGAAACGTCTTATCCTTCTTTTTTCCATTTTTACTTGGTGTTGCTTTACTGCTGCTGGCTCTTTCAAGACCTACGAGATTAACAACTTGGTCACTGAACTTCTTTAATCTCCCCTCTTCTTGAATCAGCATAGCCTTCAATTCTGTAAAGTTCCATTTATCTTTAATGGTATTGTAGTTCACCTGGAATTGGCTAAACTGATGAGGTAGAGAGTTCATAATGAATTGGACCAAGAATTGCTCATGAACTTCCATTCCCAAGGTCGTTAACTTTGATGCCAAGTTTGACATGTGTGTCACATGATCATGGATTGACTGAGACCAGTCATATTTCTTTGTAGTAAGCTCACTCATAAGGCTTCCTACAATAGACTTATCAGCCAGATCCGATTGTGAACACTCTTTAATTGCTTTAATGAATTCCCTTGCATTTTCTGTGTTGGGCATTGATGGTTTAATACTTTCAGCCATCGACATCCTCATGAGATTCAAGCTCAGCCTGTTTGATCGTTCCCAAATCTCACGGCGAGATTTGTCAGCATAAGAACTATCATCTGTAATGGCTGGTGGTTCTTCATCAGAGAGGATTGCAAAGTCCAATGACATTACACCAAGAGTAAACTTGATTTGATCAGACCATTCACCATAATTTAGCCCATTGAATTTCATGACAGAGTTAGCAGATGTAAAAACATTTGACAACGCTGCAACATTTATACATGCTTATCTATTAGTGCTAAAACAAAATTAATACAGATTCATAATATATTTTCTACTAAAACTTTATAGCATATATTTAAGCAACTTTTGAGCAATACTTAAACATATACACTTTCAGTGATGCAAAATAAATTACTTTAACAATTAATCAAATCAACCATAAATCATTTAATCATGCAACCTTTGGGCAATACATGTCATTGATTAATAAGAAAAAATAAATACTATTCATGTTTCTAATTATATTCAAAGATCCACCTTTGGGTGATCTCTCAAAATATAATTAATAAAACAATCTATCAATAAAACAAATTATATCATTTATGCATCATTTATTTATAATCGATCATAATTTAATAGCAATATAACAAGGCCATTTTGGTGACTAACATGTTAATTACAAACAAAACATTAAATCTTTTATGGGTAAAAAATGATTTTATATTGTGTTAGAATTTTATAAACACAATACCCAAAACATAATTACAGCGGAAGGTAACTATAAACATAATTAATAATATTTAAACAAATATTACACAATTCTATCTCACATATTTAAAGTTCATCACATATATAAACAAAATCAGAATTTCTAAAAGAATTGATTTAATCGGTAAATTAAATAGATCTAGATTGGCTCTGATACCAATTGTTAAAATTTATCTTTAATATCTAGATCATTGTTTAATTTAACCGTAATTACATTAACAAACAATAATATAAGATACTAACCTTGATCCATTGATAATGACTATCAGTATAAATTAATTGATCACTTAATTTTCTCTTCTCTTTGACCTCTTTCTTTGAATGATCCTTTTGATGGATAAAGGATCAAAATCTCCTTCTTTTGATTAAATGATTTTGTATCCAATCACTATAACCGTCTCTTTTCTTATTTTGTTTTTATGAAATGTAAATGAGATGTTCTCATGTAATGATAATGCTGATGATTATATAGCAAAGAAATGTGACAGTTACTCATTCAAATATACTTTAATAACGGTTATATAAGGAGGATTATTATTATATTAATGAGGTAAGAGAAGAGGGTTATTAATACACCCAAATTATAATGCTTTAGTTGAAACCAATCCATCATGGTATCATCTTTTATATTATAATCTTCAACATATAATATAAACTTGAACTTTATTATTAAATCGTTAGACACATATGTCACATAAGAATATAAATATTCTTACAATCCAAACAAATTCTACATCATTTTCGATAGTTGGATTAACGTCTTCATTATAATCACATTTATCTCTTCTCTTTTTCTCTTACTCATCCACTCACATTGCGGTCCAAATAGTCTCATAATTAATTCTTTCGATGAAGAAATATTCATAATAATCGATTAGAACAATATATTTATAAACGGTTCAAGATTTTGTTATTTTTTCTATATTTAAAGATGTAAATGGTTAGATCATACACATGGTAATAATATAATTTTTTTTTTTGTTAGTGGTACAATGTCCGATTCTTTTCTCATCTTTTTTCTGGACGGGGATTTATTTTCATTAATATAAGCCGTTTACCTTAAAAAAAGAACAGTTTATTACACGCAATAAAGTACTTTACAAAACAAAAGTATACAAAGACAGCACTTCATTATTAAATAAAATAATAAATACCATCAAATACGTTCTTTAAAAATCTGTCCTATCACTTATTTCCTTCATACATTTAAAAAAAATCTGTTCCAACTCTTATTAGTTTGCCTTTTTGTTTCAACAATTATAAAAATTAATTTTTTAAATTTATATACTTTTTTTTGAAATTTGTAAATTCCAAAAGGTGATGGCTTCAAAATTGGTTTTGGTGGCGGTTTTTGTGCTTGATCTCATAGCTTTCGGACTTGCTGTAGCTGCTGAGCAGAGGAGGTCTTCTGTAAGTCTCTATCTCTTTTACTTATTTTTTTATATTTTTATTCTATTTAAGCGCTGTGTTTTTTCCCATTAATTTCTCCTCATTTATTATGGATTCGATGCATATGATATGCTAAAATGTTAATTTATTTTCTTCTTTTCGAAAATCCTTGAAATTTATTTTTAAATTTATGAAAAGTTGGTTGAGTTAGAGTTATTAATCTGAACCTTACTTCTACACAAAGTAAGGTTTCTAAAACAAGTTTTTATTGCACCATTGGTCCTTGTCTGGTGCGGAGTGAGAAAAATTCATGGGGAGCCAAGGGGGTCGGGGCAAAGACCGCTATTTTTTAGTTAATTGCACTGCAGGTCCCTAAATTATACAAAAGTTGCAATGCCTGTGTTATGAAAAAATATATAGGTCCCTAAATTATACAAAATAGCCTATCGTATTAAATTAGTGGCACTATAAAAGTTGACTTTCAGATTTTTCTAAAAGTTTGAGGGCTAAGTGAATATTTTATAACTTCTGAGGGCATAAGGTATTTTGAAAAAATAAAATAAAAAAAATTTAGGGATGATTTTTTTTTTTCTCAGAACTCAGGGCTTCTACTAAGCTCAGGGCCTAAGCTCTAGCCCTGGTACCTGTGTTATCCGAATTAGTCAAATAATTAATAACCATGTGCAAAAGTAGCAAATCTGCTCCTCCACATCAGTTTAAATTAGTGGAACAGGTGCATATGCTACTTTGGAAATAAATTTTTATATATCGCAATTTTGTATAACACAGGAATCAAAAATGCCATTTACCCGCAATGTAATGTGTATTTGATGGATTTGACAAAGTTAATTTTTCTAAATAGGGTAAATAACCATTCAGACAATTTGATCCCTTATCTTGTAAATATAACATTTTTAGTCTCTAATCTTTTGATTTTGTGACAACATAATGAAAGTACAGAAAAACAACTTAACGTTGTCAAAAGATCTAAAGACAAGGGACTAAAACGTTACCTTCCACAAGATAAAGAACAAAATAAAAAATAATGGAGTTAAATGTTACTTTTGCAAGATAAGGGACTAAACTATCAAAATATGCAAAGATAAGCAAGTTTTGATCTTGTATAAAAATATAATTCTTGCAGGCTGGACTTGGTAAAGATGCAGACACTAATTATTGTGTGTATGATTCGGATATTGCGACTGGATTAGGAGTCGGGGCATTACTATTTCTTTTAGCTAGTCAATTCCTCGTGATGTGGGCCAGTCGATGCTTGTGTTGTGGTAGAGCGTTACGCCCCGGTGGTCCAAGGACTTGGGCCATCCTTTTATTCATTACTTGTTGGTAAGTTTTCATAATTGCAATCTAGTCCAAGCTATATGATAGTCATGAGAAGTACATACTTTGACTTACCAATTCCTAATTCCTTTGCCATATATTTTTTTAATTATGTTTCCACCCTCAGGATTTCTTTTTGTGGGATTTTTTAATTGCACTATTTGTCCTTTTATCATGCAAAATTGCATTATAGGTCCCTATGCTTTTTTTTTTGAGTTAATTGCAATATAAATCTCTATATTCAGGGATGGAGACACCCACACTTCAGATATTGCAATAAAAAAAAAACTTATGGCCCCCCTAGTCTTAAAAAAATTATCTTTAGGCTTTAATCTATAGTATTCGTATGAAAGTCTCATAAAAATATATGTTATTTTGTATAATGTAGGGACTTATAGCACAATTAGCTTAAAATGGTTAATGTAGGGACCTAGAGAGCAATTTTGGCATATTATAGTGACCTATAGGTCAAATAACTCCAAAAGAATACCAGAAGAAGGGTTCCACCCCTGTCTATATCATGCCTTTTTTGTGTTAATTGCCCTATAAGCCCTTATATTTTATTTTTATTTTTTCAAAAGCATATAAACAATACTTATCAAAAACAAATTATCATTAAAGATAATTATCTCGATTGTCATTTTCACAACTATAAAAGTTAATTAGAAAAAACTAGAACCCCATGTGAAAATTCTAAAACCTTGGAGGACATATGTGGTAAATATTTTGTTTTATAGAACCTATGGAGGACCATGCCCCCCTAGGCCTAACATGGTTCTGCCACCATTGATCATATTAAATGGTTAAATCATAAGTTTAATTGGTAATGTCAACAAATCATACAATTTTGTGCAGATCTACGATTCACATAATCACATGTAATGAACTTTTTTTTTTTTCTGTTAACCATGTTCATGTCAATTGTTCTAGGGTAACATTTTTAATTGCTGAAGCATGTTTGCTGGCTGGATCTGTGAAGAATGCTTACCATACAAAATATAGAACTTATCTATCGGATAAGAATCATGTTCCTTCATGTCAAACCTTGAGAAAAGGAGTGTTCGGGGCAGGCGCTGCATTTATTGTATTCACGGGGATAGTTTCTGAGCTTTATTATGTTAGCTACTCAAAGGCAGATGATGGTTATCTTCCTCATAACAGGGAGTCTGGTATTAGGATGAGTGCCTTATAGTAAACGGTATAGAATGTTCCTCGCCATGGAAGGGAGTACCATGTGTTATAGGTTTTCTAGAGGATCACTAGGTGACATTCATGTTGAGATTATGTTTGACCTTGTGACTTGTGAATAGTTGATCAATTTTGATCCCCTAACTGTTGAGGTTTGAGTTTTGTTCAAATCTTGATATAGATTTGTTGAATATATATATGTCTGTGGCTATATATTTTAAGTGAATTGTTACTATCTTGATCATAGTTGTACCAAGTTGTTTAACATTCTTTTGGTTGTCTTTTTTAGGCGTAAGCCACTTGGTTTTTATCCAACTCTTGATTGTGTGTTGAATCAACGACTCTCCTTTTGGCTCTTGGTTATGTCTCATTTTGTTGTAAATTTGTACTTATTCCAATCGAATCTCAAATCAAACCACCAAGCAAAGAACAGAAAGAAAGATTGCGAAAATGTAAAGAACACAAGATTTTTACCGTGGTTCAGTCAAATTGACCTACATCCACGTTGAGCTCCAATGAGAGTTGCTCGCTTACTAGAATGCCACAAGAGTTATACGATTTTGAGATCACCTTACAATACAAACCCAAACAAATCGATCAACCAATCTTCTAATCTAAATCTCTAACCCTACCAAACGAATAAGGCTATCTAGTGATTAATCAAGGTGATTATCACAATTTACAAGAGATATTACACTTTAGAAGCTAAGAAATCGATTACAAGAAGAACCAGACGTTAAACTTCAAAGAACTAGGGTTTTGAATGAGAGAGGCGAGAGAGGGAGAGAGCGTATAAGCGTGAAGAGAAGGGTTATGACTTCGATCAACCTTCTCTTCTATTTATATGAGACATAAGGCAGCAACTAATATCAGCCATCGGATTAAAATGATCATCAACGAGTATAAGTCAGCCACGTCACTCAAATAAAAGAAGACCGGGTCAACCAAAACACTTCACACCGAACTAATATATATATTTTCATCACATTTAAATACCACTTTTCTTTGTTTTACCTCTTTTATTCACTCCTATCTCTCTCTCTCAGTGAAATTTTCAAGTTTCATTTAGGATACATTCAAATTTGATAGATACATTGTAATAGTTTAGTAAATCATTGTGATACTGAATCAACTTAATTCATAAATTATCTTTTCCAACATAGTCGGTTTAATTAGGCTAAATTGTGGTATGTTTTGTAATTTCTTGTACTTTGAGTGTGGATATCATTGAGAAGTATATATTTTTTTGTTCAAACAAATATATATTAAAATAAACACCTACCGGACAGGTTATCCGAGGCATTAAATAACATACACACAGATAAAAGTAAAAACAATACAGAAAGTGAAAACCATTTTACAATACATCCTTGATGCACCTTGCTTCACCATCAAATCCACCTGAAAGCTACCAAGAACCTTTCCCACGAACCAAACCAAACTGAAACCAACAATCGAACCGAAACCAAAGAACCATGCCTAGGTGGCAACTACCACCGAGCTGAGGATGGAAAAATCTACCAGAACAAAGTCAGGAGCTAGTACAAACCTCAAAATGATATCACCACAATAAAGGGTGAGAAAAGTGGCCGAGGAAAGACGTATCTCTCTAGATGACGCAAAGACAGCAAGCGTGGATAACATCTCAGAAGATATATAAAAGTAACACCATTATAGTAGAAGAGCTACTTGTATATTCTAATATGAATCTAAAACATTATAGTAGAAGAGCTACTTGTAGCAGAGTTCAACATAGATGAAAACTTTTAGAAACACAATAAAATCTCTTGTACTCTTTACTTTCCACACTTTACATTTTGTTCATTAATGCCTCCCCCACCTCCACGGAGGGGGCGTTTTGAGATATTACATCCCTATCCATAGGGATGGGGTGTAGTCCCTCAAACCGCCCCTTTCGGAGATGGGGGGAGGGGATGGTACATTTTTTCTTGGTTACTTTAATATATTACTTAGTGTAAACAAATTTACAACAGTGGTATCAAAGTTGTTATTCTATTTGATTTGAGATTTTGAAACTTTTAGGGTTTTTATTGATTCTTTTCTAATACATTTTTATGGTTCATATGAAGGATTCAATTTTTCTGAACATTTCTAATTTATTTTGAAAATTAGGATTGATATGTAAATCTTGTTTTCTTGGAGACGTGTGTGTTTCTGAAATTTTCTTGAGCATTTTACAAACTAGTGATTTAAAAGATAATTTTTCTTTAAGTTCTTGATTGTCTAAGTTAGTACTTATCGTATTTGATTATTTAATTGTACATACCTAATATCAACAACTCGTATTGAGATATATGTGTATGATGGAAAAATTGACTTTGGTGTATGGCAGGTTAAAGATGAGAGTTATATGATCTAATCACAAGGTTGTTTATACTTTAATTGATGATATAAAATAATGGCCTAAAGATATGATGGATATGACTGATACCATTAATGAGGAACCTTACAACATATTGTTCTTGAATTTATTTGATTCAGTGACCAAACAAGTTGATAGTGATGATACTGTACTTAAATTGTGGGGAAGCTTGAATCTGTCTATGCAACTCAATTTGTGCCTAACTTAACTTTTTTTTTTGAAAGGTTCTTTGTGTAAGTATAAGATGGATTCTATTAAGTCTATAGATGAAAGTCTTGATTTTTTTGAAAATTACTCTTGTGTTGAAGGGTATTCCCATATTGTTGGATGATACTAACAAATGCATGGTTCTCTTTAATTCTATTCCTGAATTTTATCAAATAGACAAAGATGTGTTATATGTTGCTACTGCGCCTAGTTTTGATCTAGTTGTGAATGCTTATAAAACTAGGGAAAATAAACTAAAGTTAATGAAAAGAACTGGTGCTAATATATTTTTAAAATAGAGAAAAATATTGCCTTGATAAATAACCCGTTTAAGTCCAAAAAGAAACAGAAAAGAACCAAGTCTAAAAAAATTAGAAAGTGTTTGCATTGTGGTAGAGCTATTAATTTGAAGAAAAAAAAATCTGTTTCAAACTCAAACACAAGATGAATGTTGGTAAGATTGAGTTAATGTAGCTAGATGATCTTGGTTGTGTTTTTTAAGGTCTCATATGGTAGTATGCATATTTATGAAAATTCTAATCTTTTATAAAGTAGTACCAAGCATGTTGGTCTATATGTGTTAGATAATTGCCACTTATCTACTTTTGTGAATAATGTTACTAATTACTCTCAACAGAATGCTACTCTTGATTGCCATCTTAGAGTTGGGCATGTGAGCGAACAATGTCTTAGTTTTTGAAGTAGAAAAAGTATGTCGGGTAACAATGTAATTTGTCATCTTAAGTTTTGTGAATCATGTTTACTTGCTAAGCAACATAAGTTAAAATTCAAGGCTGAGACTCATATGTTCCAAGATTCTCTTGAATATGTGCATGTTTATTAATAGGGGAATGAAAGGTATGATGCTCATGGTAACTTTTGATAATTTTTATCTTTTGTTTATGATTTTAGTAGGAAGGTTTGGACTTTTTTATCTAAAACAAAAGATGAAATTTTTTCTAAAATTAAAGAATGAAAAACATTTGAGAAAACACAATCTGGCTTAACTTTGAAAGTTCTTAGGATTGATAATGGCTTAAAGTTTTGTAATGAAGTTTTTTATCCTTATTGTAAACAAAATGGTATTTTAAGGCATATCATTGTTAAAAAAAACACCTTAGCAAAATAGTGTTGTCGAGAGGATGAACAGAACTTCGCTTAAAAAAGTTAGATGCTTATTGTTTACATGTGGGTTACCTATATATTTTTGGGGAGAAGCTTTATATACAACTACATATCTTATTAATATAATCCCAAATATATCCATTGGCTTCAAATCCGCTAGGAGTTCTAGAAAGGCAAGAAGACTGATTTATCCTATATTAGAGTTTTTGTGTGTGAAACCTATGCACATGCTAGAGATGGAAAATTTGATCCCAAGTCCATTAAGTGTATTATGGTTGACTATCAACAAAAAATGGTGTTAAGGGGTATAAATTATGGGAAAAGGATGCTTGAGGAATTAAATTAATAATTGCTAGTAGAGATGTTAATTTTTTATAAACTAATATTTTCTTGCAAGCTTGTCCTTAATACATGTAATGATGCAATAGTTGAGCATCCAGCTAAGAAATAGGTGGGAATTAAGATTTATGTGGAACCTCAAGAAGAAGCATACCTAGTTGGAGACAATCAACTTGACCAGTCCCAAATGCAAGTAAAGGAAGAAGGTATATAACATGAGTTTGAGGATCATACTTATCAATTGCATGTGTCATCACTAGGAGATCTTCAAAACTATTCCATATATAGTCAGAGAAGAGAAACAAGAGACCTTCAAGGTATTCATATGCAGATTTAGTTTTCACTACTCTTAATTCCAGTTGAGGTAAAAAATTCAGATCATGCTCTTACTTTTAAGTCATAGAGTCTACAAGTATAAATCTTGGATAATATTATGAATGATGAAATGAATTCCTTTATTCTTAATATACTTATATTCTAGTTAAGAATCCTACTGATCAAAAGGTAGTTGAGTGCGAATGGCTTCATAAACTTAAAAAAAATACTCAAATGATAATGATCCACCTAGGTTTAAAACTAGATTAGTTGTTAAGGGATATACTTAGAGATAGGTATAGAATTTAATGAAATCTTTTCATATGTAGTAAAATTTAAAAACATTAGAGTTATGTTGGATTAAGATGTTTTGATCTTGAAATTGAACAATCGTATGTTAAGACTACTTTCTTGCATAGTGATCTTGAAGAGACTTTATATATGAGTCAACCTGAGGGTTTATTGATAAGAAGAATCCTGATTACGCATGTTTTCTTAAGAAATCTATTTATGGTTTAAAACATTCACTTAGGTTAAGTGGTATAAAAATTTGACTCATATATGTTAAAAATTAATTATAGGTTAGAATTTGATTCTTGATTATGTTATTTCATTAAGGACAATATCAGTATCTTTTTGCTCTTATATGTTGATGATATGCTTTTGATGATATGCTTCTACTAGTAAGTCGCTACCCTTAATTAATAAATCAAATGTGCATTGAAAAATGAGTTTGATATGAAAGATATATGACATGATAAAAATATACTAGTTGTAGTTATAAATAGAAACAAGGAATATTGCATGTTGAAATTACACCAGGAACCATACTTGAAAAAGGTGATTTCAAAGTATGGCCTATTTAATTTCAAAAATGTGTTGACTCTTATGGCTGGTAATGATGTTTTTTTTAAACTTCAGTGCCCCAAGAATAAGTCAAGTGGTCAACGTGAGTTCTATTCCTTATTCTAATGTTCTTGGTTCTTTAATGTATGATATGATAAGAACTAGGTCAAACTTGTGTTTTTCCATTTCTCTTTTAAATTGGTTTATGCCAAATCCAGGACTTGATCATTGGAGTGCATTGAAATATCTACTGTTTATGTTAACAATAGGCTGCAAATGAACTGGTACTTTTACCAAGGGCTCGAGATTGAGTTTGCTAAGGGTTTACTTGAGTTCGGCTCGTTAGTTAAACAAGACAAGCTCAAACTTTAAATTCAGGCTCGTTTACTAAACGAGAGGAACTCAAACTTGTATAAGCTCGACTCGTTAAACTCGTGACCAATTTGATAAGGGTTCTTTAAGAGGTTGTTAATAGGCTTGACAGATAATTCGAAAACAAATTATCAATATATATATAAATTAAAAACTACGTTAAACTTTTGTATATGTAATGAATCATGAACTAAAATATTTTATATCTAATAAGTATATTAATTTTTTTCTTCAAGTCAAATTATGTAATGTGTTGTATATTAGTTTTACTTAACTTCATTTTAAATCACAAAAAATCCCAATATATATATATATATATATATATATATATATATATATATATATATATGTATATTTATCATAGAAAAAACGAGTCTTAAATGAGTTTTAAACTAACCAATCTGAGCTAAACTCAAGCTTGGAAAAAATAAGTCCGCTGAGGGTTTGTTTGAGTTTGGCTCGTTAGTTAACGAATTTAGCTCAAGAAAGCTAAAGTTCGGCTCGACTCGGCTCGTTTCGTTTCAAACTCAAACCAAACTCAAGCTCACTAAAATATTAGCAAACCAAACTCAAGAAAGCTAAAATTTGGCTCGGTTCGGTGTGTTTGCAGCCCTAGTTAACAGTGCATTATTGACCTTTTTAATGGTAATCACAATGTACCTTTGAAGTTAGTTGGATATGTTGGTTCTGACTTCCTAAGTGATAGAGGTTATAGGAAATCCACTACCTCTCATTGCTTTACTCTTGGAAATAACTGTATTTACTGGAAATCTCATTTACAACCCTTTGTGTCTGTATCCACATCTAAAGTTGAGTATGTTGTAATACCTGATTCAATCAAAGAAGGTATCTAGTTATATTCTTTTAATGAAGCAAAATTGGTTAAAGGAAAGGATTCCATATACTATGCCATCAAAGTGAAATTCAACTTAGTAAGAATCCTGTTAATCATGAGAGAATCAAAACATTGATCTGAGGTTCCATTATATTAGAGATATTATTGCTTCTGTAATATTAAGTTACTCAAAATTGCAATTGGGGATTTTTCTGTAGATTTTGGTACTAAAATTTTTACTAATTTCAAGTTTAAGCATTACTCATACTTGTTCTATCATGGTTGATTGCTTTGCAGGTATTGAGAAACTAAGAAGATGGGAAGGCTTTTCCACTAAAGAAGATGAAGGATTGATGAGCAAACACTTCAAGGTAGGTATTATATATATATAAGTGACGTTTTAGTATCTTGATCAAAATTGTGCCAAGTTGTTTAACATACTTCTGGACCCCGTTCTTAAACAGTGTCGTTTCTTTAAGGCAGTGAGTCACGCGGTTACAATTCACCTCTTGATTATATGTTTGATAAACGTCTCTCCTTGTCTCTTGGTTATGTCTCATTTAAATATCATTTTTTTTCAACCATATTATTCGCTCCTATAAACTCACCAAAACTCTTTCTCTCGAAACTCTAGTTTAGTGAAACTTTCGGTTTGACTTAGGATATACTCAAAGTTGATAAAATAATTGTAATAACTTAGAAAATCATTGTAATATTGAATCAACTTGATTCATAGATTATCTTTTTTTTTCAACGTAGTTGGTTTAATTAGGTTGATTTGCGGCACGCTTTATGAGTTCTTGTAATTTGAGTATGGTATCATTGTGAGACTTGTTAACTTTTTTTATTTGAAGAACTAAAGTAGAAGAACTCCTCTTCTCGGAACTCAAGTGGATGTAGGCTTGCCAAACCACGATAATATATCGTGTGTTCTTTACTTTTCACATTGTATATTATATTTATGATTTTTTGGTAACCTTAATCGTACCCGCGTAAATAAATCTACAACAAGATATTATATAATCTAATGAGACATAAAGTTGGTTATTGCAAACTTATCTTATTGTATGACATAGAATTTATGGTTAGTTGTTGAATTTTTTGTTGATGTTGAACGAAAAAGGATTTGGAATCCATAGTTCATCTTCAGCGTTTGTATTGTTTAACACTTTTGTTTTAATGGTGTGTCTATTCCGATCTTGTAGATTTGCATTGTATATTGCATTATCGACGTCTCTATATGCTTAAGGTGTTCTGATCTTCCTTCCCCTGATGAGATAAGTGATATTGATGTTTGGATAAGATCACCGCTACCACCGTCACCATCACCACAACCACTACCGCCACCACTATCACATCACCAACGTTTAAAGAAAATCGGGCACCACCTGCGACCACCGCTTCCACCACCACTCCCACCACCTACTCCGATAATTTTTTAAATTTTTTTTTATAAAAATTTCGACCACCATTACCTCCGACCAATTTTTTTTGCCACCACCACATTTGGCCACTATTGCCGCAACCATGTATTTCATGATTTTTTTTTCAAAAGACTATTTTTTTGCCAACATGAAATTCATTGTTTCGAACAATGAATTCGTTGTCCTAAAAAAGAATTCATTTTTAGAAATGTCAAAATTGTATTGTTATAAACAATGAATTCATTGTTTAGAATAAATAATTATTTGTTTCGAAAAATGATTTTTATTTCCTGACGGGAAAAAATATATTTTTTTATAAAGAATAATAAGAAAAATGTTTAGACGGAGGAGATGGTGGTGGAGGTCGCGGCGATGGTGGTTGAATTTTTTTCAAAAAAAAAAAATTGGTCGAAGGTGGTGGTAGTGGAGTCGGCGGTGGTGGTGGTGGTGGAGGCGGTGGTCGAAATATTTATTTTAAAAAAGTACGGCCAAAGGTGGTACTGCCGGCTGCAGCGGTGGTCGGTGGGATGGTTGTTTTTGTGGTGGTGGTGATGGGGATGGTGGTGGTGTGGTGGTGGTGGTGTTGGTTGTAATGGTAGTGGTGGGATGATGATAGTAATGGTGGTGGCAGTGGATTGGTTGTAGGGATGGTGGTGGTAGTTGTATTAGTATGGTGGTGTGGTGATGGTCTGTAATAAAATATTAAATTAAATGATATATAATATAGTAATTACAAGAATTATATAAGGGTATTTTTGTTAATAAATATTTTTAATAAAGAATTTTATTAGAAATTAGTTTTAAAAATAATTTTTTTGATAGATTATTTTTTAATATTGATTCTTTAAAATTTATATTATAACTAATATTTAAATTATACTTTTTTTAAATGATACATAATATTATTTTACTTTTTATTATAAAAACAATAACATTTATTAAAATAAGTTATGATATATATCTAGATCGCGTCAAATAAGCTGGACAAAATATTTGGAAAAAGAAAAAAAGCTGGACAAAATATTAATTAGGGACTGGATATTAAATAGAGATTGCATTACATGAAAGAAAGACAAGAAATTTAAATGAGGAGTATTATTTAATTATTAAATTACTAAATTACTAAATTATGCAAGTGATTGGTAGAAAATAATAAAATGATAAATATAAGAGTAATAATATATGTCATCTTTTTTTTTTTTACCATTTTATCATCCTACTATATATATGTTTTAATTTTTTGAATAGTAGATAAAGAAAAAATTAAATAAAATAAAGAAATTCATTCATTGGTATATGTAAATATACATTTAGAAGATGATAAAAGAGTGATAAAAAAGAATAACAAATATCATTACTCTAAATTAATATAAAAAGAACGACTCATACCGTTAGTCCTTCATAAAAAACGAAAATTGACGAAAATTGTCACTCTCTATAAGGAAATTGAAAAGTATAGTCAATATAATAGACGATTTTTCCAAAAGTAAATTAAAAATTAAGAAACTTTATTTCTCATTTGAGAAAAAGAAAGAATCCGAACACCTTATCTTTACCATAAAGGTTGGTCCAAAAATAAAAATGTTACCATAAAAGCATGAAATAACAAGGCTGGAGACACGAAGCTAAGAAAGAAATTACTTTAGAAATAATTTCTCCAGCATTATTCTTTCTTACAGTTACAGCCAAGAACAAGCTTCTCTCCTTTACTACGTATTCACTAGCTCGCTAAACGTTTTCTTTTCAGTACGTCTTTCTCTCTATCTTGTCTTTCAGTAGTTATTGAGCGAGTTTGGTAAAAATTTGCTGACTAGTGACTCGTTTATTCATTTAAACTCTAATTCTTTGTATAGGAGAAAGGTGATGGCTTCAAAAGTAATTTTAGTGGTAGTTTTTGTGCTTGATCTCATAGCTTTTGCACTTGCTGTTGCTGCTGAGCAGAGGAGGTCGTCTGTAAGTCAATTTTTTTTTAATTTTTCATTCCATTTAAAGCACTTATTTTGCTTATACTATAATCTCTTAGTCTATCAATATTATTCAACTTACTAAAGCAGTCACGCTTTTCCAAATCTTTTCAACTTTTAGATTTTTATTTAATAAACATACTTGTTTAAAAAATAAAGTAAATAAATACTCATATGAGAGAAGTCCAAAAAAAAAAAAAACTCATATGAGAAAAAGGAAGTAGGTGTAATGCTTATGATTTTAGTCCCTTGTAATTGTCATTTATTTCTTTTTTTTTTATTTGGGCTAAAAGACACTATTTGTTCTTGTGTTATACAAAACTTTATAAAATGCTCTGTTATAATAAGATGATGGAGATATACCATAAAGATAAATGACTAACTTTTGTAACGTGTTTAAAGATAAAGGATGAAAAAAGTTGCAAAACAAAGATAAGGGACCACTTTGACAGAGTTATTGATATTATGACTTGCTCAGCTTTTTACTTCTACAAACAGACAACTTTATTGAATATGAATTTGATTGTTTATAATTTTATAGGGTAAATCGTGTCATTGGTTCTGTTTCATAATACATAGTCAATGTCAGATATCAGTGTTTGTTCTCGCCCTCGTGATGCAGGGAGAATATGCCCGATTTTCAGTAAAATTATTCAATAACCCCAGACAGGACTGAACAAATTTACATTAATTTGAAGAGATATTGCATAACACGGACCAATAGTGCAATTAATGCCTTTATATAATATGTTTACTAACGATTCCTTATATGATGGAGTTGACATCGAAATATATGATATATCTATTGCAGGCTAGAGTGGTTGAAGATGCTGACACTAAATATTGCGTCTATGATTCAGACATCTCAACTGGACTAGGTGTTGGGGCTTTGCTATTTCTTTTAGCTAGTCAACTCCTTGTAATGGTGGCGACTCGATGCTTGTGCTGTGGTAGAGGACTGAGAGCTGGTGGTTCACGGGCATGGGCAACCACCTGCTTCATCACCTGTTGGTAATTCTTCTTCATTACCCCCATAAAAGAATTTATACTAATATCTTATATATGGTCCTCCAAATTCTGAAAATTTTCACTTAGCCCAGGGGATATCTAAGGTTGGGTGGGCTGCAATGCCTATTTGTCTAGGAAAAATTCTTTTTGCTGAAAAAATGTGAGCAAAAACAATTGAACCCCCCAACTAAAAAAATATTATCCTCTAGAGGTTGGGTGGGTTGCAGTGCGAACTAGTGCAGTTTTGCATATCATACGGATATATATAGTGCAATTTTTGCATAATATACGGGACTTATAAAGCATTTTTTAATAATATAGGGACCTATAGGGATATGCAATGCAATTGTTGCAAAATATAGGACCTATATTGCAATTAACTCACAGAACACCCTGATACCCCTTGGCTACCACAAAAAATTTCTGGCTCTGCCACTGAGACCACCTACCCCCATCCCATTTGTTTTGATTGTGTCAATGGAATCAGAACATGAGATATTGTTATAACTATGCTCACCATAATGTTATTTTCTATGCAAGTCTTGAGACGTTTGATTAAATTATTCTCTAAGGAACTTATTTTCTTTTTTTCAATATTTTCAGGGTAGCATTTATAATAGCTGAAGTGTGTTTGCTAGCGGGATCAGTAGAGAATGCATACCATACCAAATATAGAACTTATCTGTCCGATGATGATGATCATATACCTTCTTGTGAGACGGTGAGAAAGGGAGTGTTTGGGGCAGGGGCTGCATTTATTCTCTTCACTGGTATATTTTCCGAGCTTTACTATGTTTACTACTCGAAGACGGCCATTAGTTATGTCCCTCGTGGAAGTGATACAGGCATTAGGATGGGTACCTTATAGGGCTTGGTTGGAAATGGAAAACAGGATAGTTGTGTATGAGTAAATATAACAGGGCGCCCTTCGTTTGAGATCGAGGCAGCCTTATAGAATTGCTAGGGATGGGCAGCGCGATGATTTGCCGTCCCCCAAGCAAATAAAAGACATGTAAAATATATATTAATGTCTACTAACAGCTTCAAATAAGGATCATCATGTATTCTATCAAACCAAACTCCACTCATTTTTTTTCCCCGATAAAAGTCTCCTTTCTATATTTGGTCGAAGCAATATTTAGATCGATAAAAAAGTGATAGAAAATTTAACCAATGCGAGACTACCAAAATCTCCCAAACACTTAATCAAGTTAAGGAGAAACCGTTGATCAGCTTTCGTGAAGGAGATCACACCTAAATCACTGTGCCATAGGTTAGAATTAGCGACCACACCTTTAATGATAGCCAATACACACTACAAGAAATATTAGCATTAGCGGGGAATCTATTGCGGCAACAACTAAAATGGCTTCTAATGATATTTTTAAAAACTAAAATGGCCTCTAATTATATTTTTAGCGGCAATGTTTGCCGCTAAAGGTAAAGGTAATAGAGGCAAAAAACAAATAATTTGCTACTAAAGGTATCTTTAGCGACGAACTTATAGAGACGACAAATAACGACTATTAGCGCAGAATTAAGATTTTTAGTGTTAAATTTTTTGCCGCTAAAGATACTATTTCGTGTAGTGACAATCGCGGGTCAAAGGAGATTTAGTAACCAATAATGGTCACAGAAATATTAGAACAAAATTGATTCTTAGTCATTTAGCTAGCGCAGCGTTTTTGTTAGAGATCAACTAACATTAGCAATCACAACTAAGTTTTTCTAAAAGAAACAAAAAAAAAATCTAATACCAATACTCATTAGCGACCATCAATATGGTCAATGAAAGGTAAATTTCAGAGATATATTTAATATATTGAAGATCTTTTACCGACCACAATTGTAATTACGAAAGGCTACAATTTTATTAGCGACCATCAATATGGTCAGTGAAGGTAAATTTCAGAGATATATTTAATATATTAAAAATCTTTTACCGACCACAATTGTAATTACGAAAGGCTACAATTTTATTAGCGACCATCATAGTAATCCGTAATGGCTAGGATTAAATAAACCTCTAGCGACCATCATTCGCAGTCGCTAAATGTTTGTGTAATAATATACAACGGATTGGTAGAAACTACCCAATCCTTATTTTCCCATTTTAATTAAAACTCTTTCCAAAAAATACAAAAATTCCTCTAAAAAATATATGACAATTGAGCCACCAATTGTAGGGGTGGCAACGGATCGGATATCCTCGAAAAATTGCATAACCACATCCATTAAGGAAAACAATAACCAAATCCGCATCCATTAACCATCGAAGTTTAGAATTATTTACCGAATCCGCATTCGTGACAGATGCGGTTTATCCGCGGTTAATCCGTATTGGCAATCATTTAAAATAATTTTAATAAAATAAATTATTAAATATTTTTAAAATTAGCTACAAAATTATTGGAAGACCATAAAATGATATTAGGCAATATAGTAATAAAATAGATAATAATCAATTAACTAGTTTATGTATGGAATAATTATATTTGATTGATATTATGTATGAAATTTGTATTTTATATATTTTAATATTTTATATTTATATTTTTATTCAAATTTCGGATTATCCGTTAGATTATTGTAAAAGACAAAATCCTAGCGGACAATCCACTGGTTACCTTTTGTGAGAACCAAACCCTCATGGATGCACCATTGGTTCCACTAACGGATTTTTTATCGGATCGGATATCCATCGGTTACGGTTAATATTTGAACCATTGTCATCCCTAACCAATTGTCGTCACCACCTTCTGTTTTGCTACCGAATTGTACCTAGCTTAGCGCAACTTATTGGTATCTATTTCTACCATTAAATTCTTCAATTTCTTTAGATTTTTCTTCACGCTTATTATTTATAAAAACTTGATTTACCTTTTGTTATGCTTATATTATGTTGTTTATATTGTTAAATGATGTAGTTGCATAATATATGTACGTATATATGATTTTTAGTTATAATCTAAGAGATTTTTATGGATTGTGAGAAAAAATTAGGGTTTAAAATTGGGGAATTAAAAATAGGAGTGAGACTTATGATTACATGTATATATTAGATCGAATGTCAATATAATATTTGTTGTTTCATGTATATATAAGATTGAATGTCAACATAATTTACACAATTTGTTCACAAAATTATTATATTTTAATTTTTATTTACGATGCAATTAAGTCTAAATGAACGTTCCTAGGGATAACAGTGGAAAAGCAAGACTACTTTACCTTTTGTGAAGGATGTTAAGAGTTTCATTGAATTTGTATCTTCACACATGAATAGTTCTAATGTGATTCAGTTTTCATGTAATTGTTGCATAAATAGACATAATATAAATATTCTAAAGGCTAAGACAGATAATTTGAGAAATGGGTTCTTATCTACATATAAATTTAGAATTTGCATGATGAAGTAGAACCAATTTTCTCGAATGTTATTCCTAGTAATGTAGATAGATAAATAATGAATGTGATAGATGATTTAAGAAACATATTTAATGAAGTGGATACAGAATTGGTAGACAAGAATATTCCATGAAGTAATGTAAATGGTTCTTTTGATTCTTTGGTTACGAAAAATGAATACCGAGTTGTCTCCTAGTTCTGCGAAAATAAGGACATTAAATTTTATAACCAAATTGATGCATATAGCAGTGAATAATAAGTGGACAAATATTTCATTGACATAACTACTACAGTTGTTGAGTCGGGCTTTCCCCGATGGGCATACCTTACCCCCATCATATGAAGACTCAAAAAAGAAATTAAAGAGTTTGGGGTTAGGTTATTAAATAGTTGATGTATGTTTGAACAACTGTGTCTTGTATCGAGGTGATTATAAATTATTAAAGGCATGTATGGTTTGTAACCTTTCTAGGTGGGACCCGAAGAAGGGGAAGAGAGTGACGCATAAAAAAGTACGTTATTATCCCATCACCCAAAGAGTACAGATGTTGTACGCATTAAATCATATTACAAATGAAATGAATTGGCATAAGAATGGGAAATTATAGACGAGAATGTTTATGTCATCCTATTGATGGTCTTAGTTGGAAGATGTTTGATGAGCATCACACGAAGTTTTATACAGAGGCTCGTAATGTTCGTTTATTCTTGGCACTTGATGGATTTTTTCCATTCTCCATACAAAACAATCCATATAAGATGTGGTCAGTAAAATTGGTTGTTTTAAACTTACCAACATGGTTGTGCGTGAAAAAGTCGATGCATGAATAACAGAGAATACACCGAAGTCGACCAAGTGATATTAGAACATGATCAACTGTTGTAGATGATGAGGAAGAGTTAGGTAGATACTTGTGACAAGTAAGCAGACAAGGTTGATATCCACTAGATGATGCATATAGATAGTGATGATGAGTTAATTGTAGTCGAAAGAACAAAGACGAGACAGACTAGTAGTAGTATTAGTTTATTGATTTCATTTTGTATTTCAAAATAAATTATATGGGTTAATTACTAGCTTTTGGTTTTTTTATAATTATAGAATTATTGTTCTTTTGTTTTAATTTGGTTTATCATGTATATTAACGAAAAACTGTAAGAGAATAAATAAAAAATGATATTATTTTAATTTTATATACCTGTAACGACCACAAAGTGATCTCGAGCAACTAGTGACCGGCCATTAGTTGCTAGACAAAAAGAATATTCGCGATCAACAGATAATCGCTAAAGTAACAAAGAACTGACAACCACCGGTTGTCGTTAATGGAAAAATTGTCCAACAATTATATAGGGTCGCTAAAGGACATTACCTTTAGCAAGAGAAACATCTAGTGACCACGAAAGAGGTTTCTCGATTAAAGGACGCCTCTAACGACCAACCAACAACGAGCACCCTTTAGCGACCACATACAGTCGCTAATAACTTTAGAGAAAGATTTTGGCACATCTAGAGACCGCACATAGATGCATTTCCTGTAGCAGTGAATACCTAGCCAATAAATTCATCACTTTATTTCTATATCTTGGAACATGCCTAATATTTATACGAGATTTAAGCGATATAATGTGTCTGATTTTTTACATGAATGGTCCAATTTTCCAACTAGCGTTAGGTGTCGAATGAAAGCCTTGGATACTTCGAAGGTAGTCAGTAAAAATAAAACCATTATCTTCTTGGATCCTATTAGAAATCTGACACACATTAAGGACCGCTTGCACCTCTCCTTCAATGGTGACTCACACCAGGTTTTTTGACCTTCTCAGAAGACCATATTCGAGTCATTATCAGAGTAACCAACTGCAATTCCATAAGGCTTAAAGGTCCCACGAAAAGCAGTCTCACAATGAGTTCAAATCAATGTTGTTGTCTAGAGCATGATTAGTCTCCAATATAGACATTCTAGGTTCATTCCTTTAAGATTAAACCCCCTTCCAATCCCATTCAACCTAATTTAGTGTAATCATTACATAATGCAGGTAGTAGGTATATACCCCAAAGTTATTATAAAAATGGGTATATACCCACCATGGTATATGGTTATGTTTATGTTAAGGGGGGTTACCATACATTCATGGTGGTTACAAGCAACATGAAAAAGCAATAGCAAAAACCACAAATGCATTAAAAACGATACTTATATCATGAAATTATGAACTAAAAAAAGAATATTATGTCACAAAGTAGTAAACAACAATCGCTAAAATGTTTGAGAAGCTACATTATCACTACCGAGGGCATGCTTTGCAATTCATATAGTAAGAGGGTAGTGGCACCTAAATATATGAATTGAAAAACACCATGGCTATATAACTACATACAAAATAGAAGGACGACTATCGTGTGCACTTCTCACCTAACTTATTCCCCGAATCGTGGTTGAGTAACTTCATAACATTGTGGTTATAGAAGGATAACTGACATGTGCACCTTTTCAACACCCCCAAAAAGTTTCGAGAAACCGCTACTTTTATGACACGGGGAATAACTACTTCTGGTGTATCATCCCTCTCGACCATCTATAATAATTTGGAATAATCATCCTCTCCGTTAAGGAAATAATTCTCATAAACCACTTAACAGTCTAATAGTGTTTCCCGTTTCATCGTAACATTCTCTTGTATTACCGAAAATGATGGGAAAATTTTGAATGTGGGATAGATTTTTCTCGTCTCCATGCTCGAAGATACAAATAACTTGATCCATAGGCAGCTACATCAAATTAGATAAGTAACAATCGGTTATTTGTGGGTGTACAATATTTTATATCACCACAAGGCCTTTTGTCATCAAATTTCTATATAAATTCCTCCAATTTCCCATAAAAAGTGGGTATAAACCCAATAATGTGCTGCAAGGACCTATACTATTAATATAAAGGATAAATGGAAGCAATATGACACTAATGTACTATAGTGACTATAAACTATTAAAGTGGGTACATACCCACTATCATCATACCCTTTATCATGAAAGTGGGTATAACCCATTTATATATTGAAGGGACCTTGTTGAAAAATTATGTTAAGTGCTAACATATATGTAAAAAAACTAAAAAAAATCACTATGTCTCAAATTTTGACGCACTATGATCATACTCACTATCATCATATCCACTATAATGAAAGTGAGTATAAACCCACTCGAGTAATACAAGAACCTTATTCCAAATATAAAAGAATAAAAAACTATGTAAATTGCTAACATATATATATAACCAAAATTACTTAGAACTAGAATCAATAAGCGTAGAAGTTTTTTATTCTACATTGTCATGTTTAAAACCCTATAAAAGTGTAGAACTTTAGAATTTGATTTTTACCAAGAAAAGTCTTGAATTTTACTAATATAACCATACTCTTTACCTAGAATAGTTAGACATTTCTCGGATTCTACAAGATTGGCCCTAAGATTAAAACCTTAAGTTGTTTAGAATTCTTATTTTACCCATAAGATTATAAAAGTTTTACCTAAACAGGTAATTGATCTTCCCCTAGAATTATAAAATTCCATACATATACATGATCTTTTGTTACTGTATAGAAAACAAGAAAATAGATGATTGGATTCTTTTTCCTTACCTTTGCATAAAGATAAATATTGTTCGTTTCAAATTTGAATTGCAAACCTCCCTTCAATTTTGAAAAACATCCAAAAAAAAGAATGAAGAACGAGACTACCACTTTACTAAGCATTAAATGCAATAAACGGTAGGTTATTGAAGGCTTAATTTATTGGTCTTTTAACATTTGATAACTTGCTCATATATTGCTGGTGTCGCCTAGCGTGTGATAAAAATAAGATAAAATATAAGTCAGAAAACAACGCACTCTCACCCTAGACAGGCACAGTACTGCAAGTATTACAGGACGTATGCAAGTTTTAATGATAAGAAAGTTCGTTCTCAGGGACTTAGTGTGTTAATCGGATGGGTAGAAATAACGAGTAAGAAGTAATTAATTAAGAGACAAAAAAATAAAAGGAATAAAATTCGAAATTAATTGATTAAACTAAGAAATTAAAGACAGTAAAATTAATACGAAGAAATATGAGATGAGAAGTATAGCTTAGGTTTTGCTAGTATGCACTAATCCTTCTAATTCTTTCTATCAAATCTAGTTAATAAGGGAGATAATTAGCTCTTAGATACTTAGTCAGGATTCTAAATTCCCATACCTTAGACCTTGAGAGCGACTAAGGGGGCTATGGACACACCACGAGGCTGGTTTAAATAGGGTTATCCTACGCCACTAGGGCCCTAAGCAATCAATTTCCATACATGGTGATAGTGATTAAATTATACCCTAATGACTATCTAGTTAGAATTAGTGTTGTCAGGACCAATATCGACACTAGACGTTATATGGTGTTTCAATAATTAGACACCTAGCTAAGGCGATCATCTAACTACTATTAAGGTAATTCTATACTCGTGCACTAGCAAGGAAAACAGACATTAAATCAAAACACATAAACAAATGTAAAGGTAAGCAACTAATATCAGATTAAAACATTAAATTCCCAAAGAAACTTGGATAGAAAGAAATTAGAATTCATAGATTATACATGATGCAAAACCCAAGCTCTGGGAGTTTTAGTTCATACCTGAAGGAAATAAACTAAAGAAAATAATAAAAGACATCATCTTGCTCTCTACAATATCTTGGAAGAATAAAACCTTAAGAACTAATTACTATGAGACAAGGATGATTTACAAGTGATATAAGGGTGTATTTATAGGTGTTTAGAAGACCTAATTCGTTTTCTTGAAGGAGAAGGTAAGTAGTGGACTCCAAGCCCAACTCAAATTCGTAACCCTAAAACATGAAATCGGGCCCGTTTTTCTTTTGGTCCTAGCAGCTTCAATACTCATCCGCTTGACGCGTATGAGTACTCGAAATTCATCGTCTCGGAAAGATCTTCAACTTTGCTCTTGACCGTTTCTCCATATTCCACACTGTTTTTTAGATATAAGCTGATTTGTGGTCGTAGGTGCAGAAATTCAGATTTAAGACAACTTTTCCTTTTCCATGTTTTTAGCTTTTGTTTCCTTATCTCCAATTTCCATGCTTATCTCTTTCCGTATCTCTTAGTCTTTGACTTGGACTCGAATTAATCTCCATAATTATCTTTAAAGCTTCACACTAAATAAATAATTAAACCCAATATGCTCTAAAAATATTATTTTACTAAATCAAGACTCAAAATAGGAAAGTGCACTATTTCTAAGGAAAACGATTAGAAAGACTTCTAAATCACTAAAAATGATGTCTAATCTTATCATAAATCTATCACAAATGAGGAGACATCAAGATCCCCAACTCAAAGTTGTATCGTCCCGATACAATAAAGATAAAAACAAAGGGAAGTCTATAAATACACATTTATGGAATCTTCAACACAATGTGAAGAACATAGCAGAATATATAGAATAGACATAAAGCAATTACTCAGAAAATTTCATGCAATAACATTCATAAACTACATACATGTACACTTCTCATATCCATAGTCAACACAGCTTGAATTCAAGATCAGATTAGTTTCGCAATGTAAGAAGGATTGGGACTTTACTCAGTTCTCCAAGGACGCTATAGATTGTTCATCGAAATTCACTAGTATTCAAAGATCCACTTAACTACTCTCTAATGGCTCAATCACTTCTCGATTACATAGCAAAGAATCAAAAGGTCTTTAAGGTTGTAATTTAGGCTTAGGGACGGTATGATAGTATATTTGGATAATTTAGAGTGAGATTTTGGCTCTCTCCTCACTAGCCATCAACGAACCGCCCTAGAGCTTGAGTTACTCTCATAAAACATTTCTCACTCAACCCAATGACTTCCTTGATGCACAATTTAGCATCCCCAATAACCCAATTAAAGCATAAGATGTTCACATAAAAATTCCACTTTGCCGGTTTGAATATATATATTTTCTTTCTTTTCAAATCAATTTCTCATGCTATGACTCTCTTTTAACGTTGAGATATCACGCTATTTTCTCATATATATGTATTTTTTTCGTTTTTAATGCCCTTGTTGGCAAATTTAGCTCGTAGCTTCTTTTTCATTCACTATTGCCCCGGCAAACGGTTACAATAAAAATCTGTGAATCATCAATATAAAGAACAGAGCACAATTAATAAGCTCAAAAATCACAATCCAACAACAATTCCCATAATGGTGGACCCACCACCCCAAACTCAAGCTCTAAAACAACTGTCTATGCATCGTGATTCGAGTGCGGGTCATATGGAAAAGTCATATAATCTAAAGGGATATGGCTTATAATGTGTTTCGATAAAAAGCTTTAGAAAGGCTAGAAGGGGCTGAGAAGGATATAGCATATAAAATCAAATAACAAGGTGAGAAGATATAAAAAGGCTTCAAGTGGCTTCAATATGAAAGAACTGCCTTAATCACTTTCTACACTATGTAATTTCGTTATTTTCTTACCTTTAGCACTTTCATCAAACGGTTTTGTCAACTAGCTTGGATCTCACGGCCTACACACTTCTCAAGGTTCCCTGAGATCGAACATACTTTCTATCGCATTGCTCACTAATCCTTTCTTTACTATCAATGTGTGTTTTCCTGCAAATACTCAAAGCATACAAATACATAGCTCATAAACATACTACTTACTATCATCAATTCACTGAGCTTATGCTTTTAAGCTATTAAACACACTCTACATCTAATTCCCATGTGTCAAAAATTTTAATTTCTACCTAAAAACAGACAAATGGAGATGAGAGACAACGAATCCCCACACCCCCAACTCAAAAATGAGCCGTGTCCCCACGATTCGAAAAAGACTCAAAACAGAAATTAAAATTAGCAGATAAAAGCATTTATAGAAATGGTAAGGACGAAAGAGAACATACTCTCGAGGCTATTGCCTCGCATTATTGATATCCAAGGTAGGATTTGCTTGATCTTTCGTTAATTGCTCAAGGAGTTTCATGATGTGCACTTGATTTGCTGTGATTTGTGCCACATCATTGGCTAAGGAAGTTTGAGCTGCTTCGAAATTGTTTAAACGCTCCTCCATCTTCTCTTGCCAACTATGCTCCTTTTCTTCTTTCGAGACTTGCGTAGAAACCGCTCCTCTCAAGACTTTCATGATCCAAGCATTATCAATATAACTCTTCTTAAATTCGAGTTTCTCTTCTTCACCCAATATAACATTCACTTTTCGCACAAGACACGTGATCATAGTGGGAAATTTAACATTAAAAACTGATTTAGGAGAGACTGAAAATCGCATCACCTCCTCATAGATCAACTGTGCCACATCCACTTCTTCTCCTCTCAAAATACAATCCAAAAGTAGAGCGTTCTTCTTAGTCACATCCCAAGTTCATGTGTTTCCAAAGACATTAGGAATAAGGAAGTTGTGCCAAACTCTCGCATCCGGTTGAAGATATTTGTAAGGCCAAGGTGCCTTCAATTCTCCCTTATGTAATTGCACTTTTTCCTTGTCTAAAACATGCTCAAAAATTAATTCCTCATCATAGATTTTTCGTCTAGCAACCGCTTCACTATACTTGCAATATCCACTTAATTTCTTAAACTTGAAGTGGTTTCTAATCTCCTCCACTGTGAAAGGAACTAACTTTCCTCTAATCGGAACACAACCTTTACTATCTCGGCTAGAGAGGCCTAAATAGAAATCTAAAACTAACTCATGACATAATTCAGAACGTCTTACCATGAACGTTGACCAACCCAATTTTTCACCAAGCTCCAAGAATCTCTTATACTCTCCTGTACTAACTTCTTCATTGAATACTTTCTCATAAGCAAAAGGTAGTTCCTTTAATTGTTCTCTGCAGAAGCTTTCAAGGCCTTTGAAGCTTCCTCTTTATCCATGGGCGTAGGACCTTTGAAGGGAAGAGGTTGTGTTTTCTCCTTTGAATAAAAATAAATCATTTTATCCATTAGGATCAAACATAGCTAGCTAACCTCCATCTTCAACATCGATTTTACCCTTTGCTTTGGAACTAGAACCTTTGTTATTTGATTTCTTATCAATTGAGCCCAATACCTTTCTTTTCTTCACCTCCCTCTTGTTAGATAATGTTTCTGTTCTTTTAGTCATCCTCAATTGACCCCCAACACAAAGCTTTAACAACTCTTGAAATTTGAACTTTTGAATTTTTCGTTGAACAAGCTTGATTTGGTTTAGGAAAGGTTAATTGATGATGAATCTCTATGTGGGTAAAATGAATTCTTGATGGATTGGTATGGATTTAAGAATTTTTAGGATGAATTTTGAAAAATTAAGCTTTTGATTCTTCAATCTCAATGTGTTTGGTGAGAATTGGGTGCTTGAATCTCCTTTGTAATGATGTGGAGAGAAGCTTTAATATGTTTTTATGATGATTGGGTAGTGTTTTGATGATTGGTGAAGGTTTGAATGAGCTTTAGTGGAGTTGGGAGAGGTTTGGAGAAGAAAGAGAGGCTTAAGGATTTGTAAATTCGGAGTAATACCTAATCTCCTTCTTTTATAAGCTTCAAACGCAACTTTTTCTCTCTCCAGTTTGCTACATGCGGTATACCGGAACTGAGGCGCGGTATACCGCAGCTTCTGTTCCTCAAATTTTTTAATCCTCGGCAAAAAACGCTTGGCCTCTACCCCGTGGTCACTGGTTTTGATCATGCGGTGTACCGGGGCTAGGGTCCGGTGTACCGGACCTGAAGTCCAGATTTTTTTTCTTCTCGGCAAGAAACCCGAGTCAATACCCGTGGTCACGGGTTTTCTCCTCTGCGGTATACCGGAAGGGTCGTCCGGTAAACCGGACTGAAGGTCTGAATTTTCCGAAAAATTTCGTTTTCTCCTCCCGACTTGATTTCTCCTATACCTAAGCATCAAAAAAACTAATACCTTTCTCAAATATGCAATATCAACTAAAAACAACCAAACTAAACATAAACTAAAAACGTAAAAGACATAAAAACTTAAAAAATTTGCGGGTTGTCTCCCGTACAGCACTTTTATTTAACGTCTTTCAAAGTTAGACGCGTTACCTCTATCAAGATTTGCGAATATAGCCTCCCCAACAACGAGTTAGGCTATGAACGTAAACTAATCTGCGCTTGATCCCCTTCTTGGGCCGAATTTCTGTCACCTTGGCTGAAATAACCTTACTGACAATGAATGGTCCCATCCACGAGTCTTTGAAATTACGTGGCCTATTTTCACGTTTGTGAGCTTTCCATAGTACTTCATGGCCAACCCCAAACTCAATGTTTGGCTCAGTATCCACAGGTTTTAAGTGGATCTTCTCTGGAGGGACTTTGTGATGTGAAAGGTCGTGGATGACAGGAACGGTGGGATCTAACTTCCTTGGTTTCTTACCAAAGACATAGAAGATCTTGGATACATTCTTTGCATGAAGGGTAATGGTCCCTTCTTGGAATTTGATACCACTTTGACTTGTGGCCATGAAAGGCCGTCCAAGTATGATTGGAACCTGCTTATCTGCATCAAACTCAAGTATAACAAAGTCAGTAGGGATGACGATACTACCTGCTCGAACTAAGACGTCCTCCACTGTTCCCCATGTCCTGGTAACTGAGTTGTCAGCGAACTACAACTTCACTGGAGTTTTCTCTGATTTCTGAAGTCCAAGTCTCTCGAACACGGACTTGGGCATAAGATTCACACCAGAACCCACATCGTACATAGCTTTCACCTTGAGCATACCATTTATTTGAATAGGAAGGTTAAAACTTCTCGGATCTTTGAGCTTCATTGGTAACTCTCTTTCACTTCTTCTTGAGACTCTCAGGTTCTCTCTTGGTATCTCTACACTCGCTTCTTTCTCAGGAATAACTTGCGTAAAAACTTGTTGCGGTGTAAGCCCTTTCTTTGCAATCTCAAGCATTTGGGCATTGATATTTTCAGGAGTGTATGCCTCTACAAATGTCTTGAGTTCAGTGTCATCCTTTGGATTTGTATCAAAAATAGTTGATGACACTGTTTGAGCAATAGGTGGCGGTTCCACCTTCTCTTCTTCTTTCTCCTCTTGCACAGCAGGTGCAACTTCAACTTCAACTCTTGGTTCCTCCTTGGAGCCTTCTTCTTTCTCTTTAGCCAGCTCAGTTTGATAATCCATCACCGATCTAATCTCTTCTTGCATATCTTTCAGAAGTTGTATAAATTCGGATTTTTCTGAGTCGTCCTTCACATCAACCTCAGAACAGTCAGATTCCACGGGGCTAGACTTGGTTGGTTCTTCTTCGGTACTCGGAACCTCCACGGCACTAATGGCAGCATGTGGTACTTCCTCCTCTTCTTCTTTTTCAAGGCAAATAGCCTTACAAGCTTCGAACCCAACATTGTCATCACCTCCTTCGATTGCCTTCAATTCTTTTCTTTCCATTAAATTCGTCAGAACTTTGTTCAACTGTTCTACTTGAGTACCTAAAATCTGAATTGCGGCATCTTGTCCTCGTAACTTTTCATCCTGAGTGTTCATATTCGTGGTCAAACGGTCCAAGACTTTTACTAATTGTTGATTATCCATAGTTCCCTCTTGAGGATACTGTGGTAAAGCTTTCTGATCTCACGCATCGGTATAGGCATCTTGAATAGGTTGTTGAGGGGGAGCAGGTCTATTTTGATATTGATTTTGATACTGACCTCTTGATTGGAAAAAGTTGTTCTCGGGACGCGGTTGATAATGACCAGGATTAGCGGCCCCCTGAGGATTTGAATATTGCATACCAGGATGGTTTCGGTTACTAAATCGATAGCCTCCTCGGTTAGATATGAAATAAACAGATTGTGGATTTCCTTCGCACTCTTCCCATGTATGATTATTAACCCCACATTGTTGACAACCTTGTGCTTCTTGTACTACGTTTGCTGCGGCTAAATTTCTCTGCATCTCTAGCTTAAGTTATTTGATTTGATTTTCTAATGCGGATATTTGAGCTGAGTTTGCAGTTTCTGCATCTAAACGAAGCGTACCTCGGGTTTTTGCTACAGGATCTCGCGTAGACGGCCAACTCCTTTCTTGTTCAATAATATTTTCCAAAACCTCGGCAGCTTCATTATGGTTCATGGACACAAAATTTCCCTTTCCTATGTTATCCACCTTCTCTCTACCTTGATCGTTGAGACATTCATAGAATATAGCTAACTGTAAAGAGGGGGTATAGACATGGAGCGGACATCTTGCTAACTTCTGTTGAAACCTTGTCCATGATTCTCCAACTATTTCTCCATCTTCTTGACAAAACCTTGAAAGCTCGCTTTGGTCTTTGAGTCTCATACTCTTCGGATAAAAACGGTTAAAGAAAGCGGCTTGAAGTTCTGTCCATGAATTAATTGTCCTTGGTGGTTGCCTATCTAGCCACTCACCAGCTCTACCGGTCAGAAAGAACGAAAACATATGACAATACAGTTGCTCGCGTGTAATGCCTGGAGTAACATAGGCATCACAAATCTGCATAAACTTCTGAATCGATCTTACCGAATCTTGAATTGTTGTACCACTGTAGAGTCCAAAACTTTGAAACTGACTAAGCATACCCGAATCGGGTCGAAATTAATATTTTGGATCTCCGGAGGACGGTAACCTATTGGTTGAACATGAAACGGCACGTGGAGGCCAGGAAGGTCTTGTTCAACTCGGTTCTGATTAACATTGTTTTGCCCGTTACCTCGTCCTAGTGGATGTTGTCCTTGTTGTTGTACACCAGGTGGAATAAATGGTGGTGGTCCTCCTGGTGCAAAGTATTGTAATCCTCTAGGTGGGATTTCAAAAGCTGGATCTAACTGCTCTTGTACACCTGCCATAGCTCTTCTTAAGGCTCTTTCCTCACGAACACGTTTATTATAAGATCTAAAGCTCCTCTCACGCTCCGGTAACGGAGGCCAAGAATTAAACACTGTGAAATCTGAAAAAGACTAAAGCAAACCACAAGCGTAAATCCGGAAAAACAAAAACTAAATACTGAAAAATAAAAATTAACTAAAAACTACTACTCGAAATAGATAACCCACACGCTAACGAGACACAAGTCCCCGGCAGTGGCGCCAAAAACTTGGTGTCGCCTAGGGTGTGATAAAAATAAGATAAAATATAAGTCAGAAAACAACGCACTCTCACCCTAGACAGGCACAATACTGCAAGTATTACAGAACGTATGCAAGTTTTAATGATAAGAAAGTTCGGTCTCAGGGACTTAGTGTGTTAATCGGATGGGTAGAAATAACGAGTAAGAAGTAATTAATTAAGAGACAAGAAAATAAAAGGAATAAAATTCGAGATTAATTGATTAAACTAAGAAATTAAAGACAGTAAAATAAATACGAAAAAATATGAGATGAGAAGTATAGCTTAGGTTTTGCTAGTATGCACTAATCCTTCTAATTCTTTCTATCAAATCTAGTTAATAAGGGAGATAATTAGCTCTTAGATACTTAGTCAGGGTTCTAAATTCCCATACCTTAGACCTTGAGAGAGACTAGGGGGCTACGGACACACCACGAGGCTGGTTTAAACAGGGTTATCCTACGCCACTAGTGCCCTAAGCAATCAATTTCCATACATGGTGATAGTGATTAAATTATACCCTAATGACTATCTAGTTAGAATTAGTGTTGGCAGGACCAATATCGACACTAGACGTTATGTGGTGTTTTAATAATTAGGCACCCAGCTAAGGCGATCATCTAACTACTATTAAGGTAATTCTATACTCGTGCACTAGCAAGGAAAACAGACATTAAATCAAAACACATAAACAAATATAAAAGGTAAGCAGCTAATATCAGATTAAAACATTAAATTCCCAAAGAAACTTGGATAGAAAGAAATTAGAATTCATAGATTATACATGATGCAAAACCCAAGCTATGGGAGTTTTAGTTCATACCTGAAGGAAATAAACTAAAGAAAATAATAAAAGACATCATCTTTCTCTCTACAATAACTTGGAAGAATAAAACCTTAAGAACTAATTACTATGAGGCAAGGATGATTTACAAGTGATATAAGGGTGTATTTATAGGTGTTTATAAGACCTAATTCGTTTTCTTGAAGGAGAAGGTAAGTAGTGGACTCCAAGCCCAACTCAAATTCGTAACCCTAAAACATGAAATCAGACCCGTTTTTGTTTTGGTCCTAGAAGCTTCAATACTCATCCGTTTGACGCGTATGATTAGTTGAAATTCATCGTCTCGGAAAGATCTTCAACTTTTCTCGTGACCGTTTCTCCATATTCCACACCGTTTTTGAGATATAAGCTGATTTGTGGTCGTAGGTGCAGAAATTCAGATTTAAGACAGCTTTTCCTTTTCCATGTTTTTAGCTTTTGTTTCCTTATCTCCAATTTCCATGCTTATCTCTTTCCATATCTCTTCTTCTTTGACTTGGACTCTAATTAATCTCCATAAGCTTCACACTAAATAAATAATTAAACCCAATATGCTCTAAATATATTATTTTACTAAATTAAGACTCAAAATAGGAAAGTGCACTATTTCTCAAGAAAAACGATTAGAAAGACTTCTAAATCACTAAAAAAGATGTCTCATCTTATCATAAATATATCACAAATGAGGAGACATCAGATGCATTGAAAACCGACATTAGTATTTGGGAGAATGACATACATGGTCTTGGAGATTAGATTTTTGTTCTATAGGAACTAGTGGGAATCTTATTCCACATACTAAAATACCCTTATATAATACAAAAAACACTTAAAGACAAAAAAAATTGTTGAGTGTTGGCACTGTTCATCTTCGGCCTCCGACAGCCGGCCACTGATACTCTATATTTTTTCCAATACTCTATTATTTGTTCTGATACTCTATATTTTAAAGTATCTAAATATCGTAACAAATTATAGAGTACCTGGAAAAATATATAGAGTATTAGAAAATAATATGGAGTATTGAAAAATAATATGAAGTATCCAAAGATAATATGTAGTATCAGAATTGGAACACTGACTATCTAGATACACAATACAGTGTACTCAAACAAAAATACAGAGTACTCATGATAAAATAAAGAGTACTTATTAAAAAAATAGAGTAATATTCAACCAATTTGTTATTTATTAACTTTGCAAACTATTACAAAAGCAAAGAAAAAGAAAAAAAAAACTAAAAGTAACTCTAACTACTCTACTACTATGTAGTACACGTTTGAAAAAAAAATGTTGGAGATCTAGTGACCAGATTTGCGAACAAAAAAAAAACAAATGGTAAAAAGGAGCTCAACGGACTGAAAGAGCTCAAACGACACTCGTGAACTCCATGGTAGGAACTCCAACAGCCGGACGAACTCAGCCTCGAACTCAGATCTCGAACTCCAACTCATATCTCAACTCGCCTGCAAATCTTGTGACCTCGAACTCAGATGTGAACCCAGCCTCAAACTCAGATCTCCGATCAAACATAACAGCATCCTTTCGAAGGCCAGAAACCATCACAACCTTCGCCGTCCTCCGAGCTCATCACAACAAATCCGAGAGATCTGGAAGAGAGCTCGAAGCTGTTTTGCCATGGCTTGCTTCTCCTTCTCCGATGAGCTCGAATCGCAAGGATTTAATCGGTTATATCTACTTGTATATATAAAGAAGTGTAGGAGAATTTACTTGTTAAAATAAAAAGACAATAAAAGTAAGAAATTTTTTTTGGTTTTCAGATCTGGAAGATAATAATGCAAATAAATAAATACTAAAAGAATGGAGATGAGAAATATACCATAGGATTGCTAGCATGCACTTATCATTTTAAATCAATATTCTAGTTATAAGGGTGACTAGAGCTCTTAGATAAATAGCCAGGATTCTATATTCCTCCTAACTCCTTTCCGGGTGGACTTAGTTGGCGACCTAACAATTACTAGGGGACTTGGGTAACGGGTTCTGCGCAATGATCGGTGGTTAAATCTCAAACCCTAATGACTATCTAGTTAGGCAAGCCCTTCCGGATCACTACCGCACACTAGATGCTTATGTGATGTTTCAATAATTAGACACCCCTTCCGGGTGACCATCTAACTACTATTAATTGGGTAGTCTATACGCATGCATTCGCAAGAACTACGATCAATACATTAAAGCACATAAAACAATATATGGTTAAGAAGTTAGAATCAATTTAAAATATTTTCCCAAATAACATAAAAGAAAATTGAATTAGAAATCAAAGATTATACATATGCAAATCCAAGCTATGTGAAAATTAGTTCATATCTTCTTTTTCGAGTACTCAGTAACTTTTTTGAGTACTCAGTATTTTTTATTGGCGACACTGGCGGAGGTCAGTGGTTGTGGTCGGAGCTGAAAAGTATTAATGTTTAATGAAGGAAGAGAGAGAGAAAATTATAATGGAGGAAAGAAAAAAAATGATAAGTAAGGAGCGATAAAAATGATAATGGATGAGAGAATTTTTTTTTTGTCTTGTATATATTTTAAGGTAATATTGACTTTGTAGATCTTATAGGCTCCTTCAAAGGGAAGAGAAATGAGATATTCCTTTTGTGACACTATCAAGACTCTATAGGTAATTCATCCATATAAAATTGAATATATTATTAAGAGTAATAGTAAAAGAAAATTAAAAAAAGAGTCTTGAGATTTTGGATAGACAACAATTTTAAGACACGACATTTAGTAAGTGGAATTATTTATGGGACTAAGAGAATTAAAAAAATAGTTGGGTCTTTAAATATTTTTTCCGTCTATTTTTATTTGTCTACTTTTTTGGTGCACAAGAATTAAAAAAATGTATTTAATTCTTTCATTTTTTACACAATATCTTTAATTAATATACATAAGATAAGATTCGCGTCAAAAAAGATATACATAAGATTATCTATTATAATAATTTTTTGATTATTTGATTAAGAGTAATATTGGAAAAAGTAGAAAAAATTATTGTAGTATTAAAAATAGACAAATAATATTGAACATTCTTTTTACAAAGTTAAACAAATAATAATAGACTAAAAATTAAATTGGACATTGAATATCTAAAATGGGAAATTACTTTTAGAAGCCCAATGTTTAAAAAATTTAGTCACAAATTCCTAACTAGAAAACATTTTGAGGGCGTCTAAAGTTTATTGAGTTAGAATTTTAACCCTTATACCTCTAGTCAGTTCGTCTTTGGTACAGACCAACATTTTTTACGTTTTTTATATGAAGTAATGTTTGTTTGTTTGGAACGTATCAAATTTTCTGTCATGGTACATACCAACTGCTATTGTATTCGTTTTACAGTTATTATACCATCGATTTTTTAATTGCATGATTGGTCCCTAATAATATTTATTTAGACTTAAATGGTTTTTGTTTATGTCCAATGTTAATGTTCGGATTTATTTAAAAATCCAACCGAAGCTGCGTGTCAAGATCCAACCATTGGTACACGTCAAACAAAGTTTTTCGGCAAAACAATACACAAATCTATTCATGATAACTTTTTTCACGATAAAAACGATGGGTGCATTCCAAACAAATAACTTTGGTACATTCCAAAGAGATCTAAATCTAGATCTAAAACAAAAAGCAATATGTTTACAATATATATTGGAATTAAAAATATAAGGAAAATACTAATTTAAATAGAAATTAAAAAAATTAAAAAATTGTTGGACAGTTATCTTCCAATGACTTTGGATCTAGGTGGGCCTCGAACTGGGTGGCCCTGATTCAAATCGGCGAAGGTGGCCTGGAACTGGGGGCGGCGCTGGCGAGGCCTCGACGGTGATGGCGCACGAGAACCACTCCAGCAGGGAAGCACGATGATGGTGAAGTCTGGAATTGGGCACGATGATAATGGAGCCTGAACCTGTAGATGGCGGAGTAGAGAAGACAGAGTGCGGCGAAACTTGAGCTATAGATCTCTTCGAACATAGGAGATGAAGCCACGAGCCAGCCTTACCGTGCTTCTTCCTCGAAAGTGATCACCGGAGAAACTACCACTCACAGATCTGTTGGTTCGACGATAGCTGAAGGAGAGGAGATGGGTGGAGCCACGAAGGCCACGGCGGCGGTGCTGGTTCGCCGAGATCTGGAGAATAGTCACAGCGATCTATAGAGGGGAATCACGGCGGTTTTCTTATGCTGAAGGGTCTTGATGGTGAAGATGATGATGGTGCGGGGTGTTGAATGGTGTTGATGGTGAAGATGATGATGGTGCTAATGAGAGAGGGCGGGGGTCGTGGCTGTGCACGAGAGCTCCGGGGGTCGTGGATGTGTTGTGGAAGATGGAGGCTGGCAACATTTTTGTGAACAGCCATAGGGGTTTTTTCATGATCACATAAAAGAGAGGGTGAGGAGAAAGAGAAAGGTTATGGTATGGGAAAAAACTTAATAAAGTTCTGATTTATTGTTTTGGGTTTCAAAGTATAAAAAGTAATAGAGAGTGTTTTGGGCTTTTCTTTTTCTTTCTAATTAAATTAAGTTAGATTAATTTGGAAGAATTTTATAAAGATGTTGAAGGTTGTTGAGATTTTTTAAATAAGAGTAAAGATATATATCATATTTTTTGCCTTCACTTTTATAATACCTTTTATGTGGAGATTTTAAAAACCAATAAGATCGTTTTTTTCTCCTAATTAATTATTTTCTCTTTAATGTCACATAAGGTAACACATAGGAGATGAAATAAAAATGAAATAAATATGGATGATATATAGCAATTATCTTTAAATAATTATCCCATCTAAAATTATATCCTCGCTTTTAGTAGTGCGGGTCTCTCGATAATATTGATTTGACCAATAATAAATAGATAACATTGATCCAAGCTAAGTGGCCTACATATTCTTGTATTGCATTCTATATGTAGCACACAATTAAACAGATATGCAAATCTCACAAGAATCTTCTTTCCACCATCTACTCATCTCTATCCAGCTGCGATCTACACCATCTATCACTTCACTTCACTTCACTTATTGTCAAATTCCATCCTCGTTATTTTATTTCGAGTTTTTTTTATTTCTAGCCTATTTAAAATAAATAATTACATTAAAAACACATTTAAAAAAAACTATTAGGTCCATTAAGAACTTAATTATAAGACGCTTCTCAGAGAAGCGCCTTTATTTATAAAAAAAAACTATTGGCCAACGATCTTTGCAGGTGATAAAATTATTGGCCAATAATTAAAAGCTGCTCGGATTTTGCTGCTGCCAGGAAGGGGAAAAAAACACAGAGAGTGGCAATTTTGCAGGGGATTACCACCCGAAATTAACGCCCACAATGAGCTTCATGGTCACCTAGCAAGCTGGAATATTAGTTTCAGGCGAAGGGGTTATTACGGCAAATAAATAAGCTCACTGTATCCGAAATATGCAATAGAAATTTGGCAGATGCTGTAAGTGTTGGAACAACTAGACACGTGTTGTTCCTGTTCAATAATAGTAGGCAGAAATAGATTTGCAGTGTTCAGTACATGTCTAGCAATAGAAACAGAAACGGATAAGATAAGGACTGCTCCTGTCTAACAGGAGAAGGCCGAAACATTACTGTGCTGTACAAGGTTAGCAACAGAAACCGGAAGTTGATTCAATTGTTCAGCAGTAGAAAGTATGTATTTATTGATCATTTAATGGGCAAATAAATCCAGGATTGTGCATAATATTAATGAGGAGGATGATTTAATGCGTTTGAGAAATAATAGACACAGAAAAGAGGATGAGATTTTGTTGATAATCGTTATTAGCAAACAAGGAAAATGAGGTGAGTGTACAAAGATCGATGGCCGACCATTCTTCTTTTTAATTAAGTTATTAATGGACCTAATAGCTTAATGGGCTGATTAATTGAGTGAGGCGCTTCTCCAAGGAGCGCCTATGTGTTAGTTTTGTAATTATTTTTTGAAATGTGTTTTTTATGCAATTATTTATTTTATATAGGTTAGAAAAAAAAAACTCTTTTATTTCTATAAGATTGTGTGACAAAACTATTTTCACACTTTTTTTCTTACGTTAACAAAACTATGTTTACTCGAGTTATAAAGGATTTATAAGGCCCAAAAAACGGGTGATAGTAAACAATTGAATTGACACATCCCAAAAAAAAGCTGAGGATTGAGTTTTTCGGCATATCTAGAGATGGAAATCGGAAGGAACAGATCGAAAATAGGGTCTTTTGGAAAAATTCTAATTTTTTTGGGAATAGATTTTTTCCATTCCAATTCCTATCCAATTTTTCGGAATTGGAAAAAACAGTTCCGAGTTCGGAATTTCGGAAATTCGGAAATTTCGGAATTTTGGGTTCGGAATTTCGGAACTTTTCGTTCGAAAATTGTAAAACTAATGGTTGAAAATTGGAACTATGTAATATTCACCTACCGTTTTTTAATTATAAAAAAATTCAAATTGATAATCGGTAAAAAGAAAAACCAAATTGATTATTCCAACGGTTTTTTTCCCATATATTTAATACTCTCATTCCAACTGTCACAGCAAATTATGGACCCACAAAACTTACCCACCATTCCCTTCCCATATACTTAATCACTCTAAGTAAAAGGCTTACAACAGTCATAAAATGGACATTGTTGGATTTGTATAAAAATATAATAAATTCACAAATGTAATTATACTTAAATCAATATATGAATATTTCAAATTTTCTTTTCTTTTTTTGTTCTGAAATTTTCAACATTTCCGGTTGTCTAATTTTTCCTATTATCTTAATATTTATTATTTATTTAATATATAGAATGTAAAATCGGAAATATAATTCGGAAATAAAATCGGATCGGAAAACCCGGAAATTTCAGAAAATTTATATGTAGTTCCAATTCCGATCCGATTTTTTCGGAAAAATCGGAATTTCGGAATTTCAAATCCTTAAAAATCTGTTCCGAAATCGGAATTTTCGAATCGGAAAAGTCAGAAATCGAAAATTAGAAATTTCGGATCCGATTTCCACCCCTAGGCATATCCCACCACTACTAAAACCTTTCTCTCATTAAACCCATCCTTACAATGTCATTTACACTCATCTTTTTACAAATTGCTAGACTTTGCTTCATCCACATAAATATTTACTCCTTTATTAAAATATCCCTAACCTTTATTTTCTAAACTCTCCTTCTCAACTACCCTCTACTCTTTTCTTTATTATTTTCTACCTGATATTTTTTACACATTTACTCTCTATTTACTACATTCTAAATGGAATTCTACACAAAAAATCATCTTGATAGCAATGAAGAAGCTTTTACTTTAATAGCTGATCCAAAATTAGTCTATGCTCAATTTGACGGCCCAAAACTCCTTGCTAAAATAATCAGTAATGAGGGAATCAGCTTTAACTACCTGTGCAAGAACATCAACACATCATGGGGAGTCAAAGGAAAATGTCATACTGAAAAGAAAGGTATTTATAGTTGTCTTATTACCTTCGAAAATATCAAACTGATTTAGACAGAGTTTGGAACAATCGACCCTGAAATTTAGTGGGTAAACATGTCGTGCTACAAAATGGGATCCAACTATTGGTCTTACTGAAGCACAACTATCAACAACCTCCTTCATTGTTCAAATCAATGGGATTCCTCCAACACTTCTCAATGAAGACAACTCGAAAAAAATTGCTGCTCAACTAGATAAGGTTGAATTTGTCATACTCCCTCTAGTTAATACCTACAAAGAATTTGGTGCAGTTAGGGCTTGTATTGAATGGGGTATCTTTAAACCCATTCAAAGCAACTATTCTATTCAGCTTGGAGCAGGTCATTCTATTCGAGGTCAGCTAAAATTCGAAAAACTCTGTGATTTATGCTATGTATGTGGACTTTTAGACCATGAAGAATCAAAATGCAACAATAAGAAGAATTTGAAGATTAAGATTACTAAAGCGGTCATGGGTTTTGAACCTAAACTTACTGAAAAACAAAACAACAAGAAAACTATCTACAAATCCATAACCAAACCAAAATCAACCACCCACTCACCCGAGTCAACCCGGCCAAACTCAGACACCAAAATTTTTGTTCTCATTTTCAAATTCAAATCAAATGAGTCAAGAATTACCTATTTTCGAGGCTCAAAAATCTGTTGTCAAGCCATTAGTGAGAGATGGAAAAGAGACACAAATTAGGATACCTAATTCTGACAACACCTCTTCTTCTCTGATGAATACCCGAAGTAGAATATTGAAGTCAACAAGTCTCTTTTTAAACCCTACTTCTCTTATTGGGCCTCAAATGATATGGGCCGACATTATTTTAGAAGCTAAACAAAATATTTTCACTTCACCAAATATTACCGGCCTATTTAATACAAAACATTCACCATCCATAACTTTTGGATCATTAGAAAAGCCCACACCTATTCTGAAACACCATTATTCACCCATTCAACCTCAACAAAATCACATGGGATAAAGTTTGTAGAAGCAAAAAATGTGGAGGATTAGGCATCCCGAGAGTAGATAATATAAAACAAGTATGCTTACTCTTCACCTTTTGGAGAATGTATGCTCAGAATGATAACTTATGGAGTAAGTGGGTGAAATGCAATATAACAAGAAATTAATGTATATGGAGACTTGAAGAAAAACAAGCTCACACTTGGATTTGGAAAAAAATTCTGAAAGTAAGGCATATTGCTTATACTTTTATCCATCATAGAGTTAATAATGGTAAAGATGCATTTATTACATCAGATAGGTGGCTTGATGGGCAGAGTGTGCAAGAGAAACTGAGAATTGAGCTGAGTAAAAGTGATATTAACTGCAATAGAACAGTTTACAGTTGCTATGGAGGAAAAAGGTGGAGATTGCCACCGAATATAGGTAAAATTTTACCTTTTATAAAAGAGATTAAATTAAATGACAAATGTGATGTGAAAGTATGGAGTGAAAGTGTTAAGATGAAATTCTCTTTTAAGAAGACTTTAATCAAGATCAATAATGAAGATGATTCTCAAAAAGTGTTCTGGTTTGATTTAGTATGGGCAAAAAAGAATGTGCCTAGATGTTCTTTTATCACTTGGCTTGCAGTTAATGATAGACTGAGTACTAAGGATAGGATGATTCAGTGGGGTTACTGTGTTGATCCTCTTTGCCTGTTCTGTAAAGCTACAATTGAGACAAGTAATCACTTGTTTTTTAACTGCTCGTTTAGCAAAAAGATTTTAATTAAAATGATGGATATATGCAGAATCAACAAGATACCTGATAGTTTTGAAGAGATGTGTTTTGAAATTGATAATATAAGGTGTGTTGACTATGTAAATTTCATTGGCTTAGTGTTTACATCCTATGTGTATCACATTTGGTGGGTGAGAAATGAAACACAACATGGTGGGAAAGTTTTAAATGAAGAACAGATTCTTAAAGCTATTCAAAATTTAGTTGAAATGAAGCTGCGGTTTTGGGAAGTGAAAGATAAAAAAGTGAGAAGTATCATAAAGAGATTAGATAGTCCTGTATAATTCTTATCCTGCCACTTTCTTTTCTTTTTTGTTTACAGCCTGTTTAGGAGTTGGGCTATTTAGTAATGGGCTTTTAATTTTATGAGTTAAAGTTGTAATGGTTTTAAAGTTTGTAATAGTGATTAGGTTTTGGGCCTAGTATAAGTCCGGTTTGGGCTTATAGAAGTTAGCCTAAGTTGTAAAGACATTGGATTGTTGGTTCTTATATTAATAAAATTGATTTGATGATCAAAAAAAAAAACCTCAACAAAATCACCCAATTCCAAAAATGAAATCCCTATCTCCACCGACGACACTTCATTCTCTTCTCTGATCACCTTATCCAACCAAACTCAAACTTTATCTCCCTTAACCAACAATATGATTCCCTTGATTCTACTTTCTTCACAATCGCAGATTATAAACCTCGATTCAAAATTCCATATCTCACCAAACACATCAAATCTTCTCTCCATATCATTACAAAGAAGAATCAATCACCCAAATCTCACCAAAACACAATGAATTGAAGAATCAAAACCTTAAATTTTAAAAAATCATCCTACAATTTCTTAAATACATACCAATTCATCAAGAATTCATCTTACCCACATAGAGATTCATCATCAAAACACCTTTCCTAACCCAAATAAAGCTTGTTAAACCTATAATCAAGAGTTTCAAATTTTCAAGAGTGGTTAAAGCTTTGAGTTGGAGGTTAATTGAGATGACTAAGAGAACAAAAACATTATCTAACAAGAGGGAGATGAAGAAAAGCAAGGTATTGGGTCCAATTGAGGAGAAATCAAGTGAGAAAAGTTCTAGTTCCAAACCAAAGGGTAAAATAGATATTGAGAAGAGAGGTGAGCTAGCTTCGTTTAATTCTATGGGAAAAAGGGTTCCACTTTTTACCAAGAAGAAAACACAACCTCTTCCATTCAAAGGTCCTACACCCGAAGATAAAGAGAAAGCTTCAAAAGCCTTGATAGCTTCTGCAGAGAAACAATTAAAGGAACTACCTCTTGCTTATGAGAAAGTATTCAATAAAGAAGTTGGTACATGAGAGTATAAGAGATTCTTGGAGCTTGGTGAAAGATTGGGTTGGTTTACATTCATGGTAAGACATTCTGATTTATGTCATGAGTTAGTTTTAGATTTCTATTTAGGCCGTTTTAGCTGAGATGGTGAAGGTTGTGTTCCGATTAGAGGAAAGTTAGTTCCTTTCACAGTTAAAGAGATTAGAAACCACTTCCAGTTTAAGAAATTGGTTGGACCATGCAAGTATAGTGAAACGGTGGCTAAACAAAGAATCTTTGATTAGGATTTACTTTTTGAGTATGTTTTAGACAAGGAGAAAGTGCAATCACATAAGGGAGAACTGAAGGCACCTTGGCCGTACAAATATTTTCAACCGGATGCTAGAGTTTGGCACAATTTCCTTATCCCTACGTCTTTGGGAACACAAGAACTTTTGATAGAAGAACGCCTTACTTTTGGATTGTATTTGAGAGGATAAAAAGTGGATGTGGCACAGTTGATCTTTGAGGAGGTGATGCGATTTCCGGTCTCTCCTAAATCGGTTTATATTGTTAAATATCCTACTATGATCACGTGTCTTGTGCGAAAAGAGAATATAATATTGGGTGAAGAAGAGAAACTTAAATTTAAACAGAGTACTATTTATAATGCTTGGATCATGAAAGTCTTGAGAGGAGCGGGTTCCACGCATGTCTCAAAAGAAGAAAAGGAGAACAGTTGGCAAGAGAAGATGGATGAGCGTTTAAACAAATTCGAAGAAGCTCAAACTTCCTTAGCCAATGATGTGGCACAAATCAAATCCAATCAAGTGCACATCATGACACTCCTTGAGCAATTAAAGAAAGATCAAGCAAATCCTATCCTGGATATTGATTATGTGAGGCAATAGCCTCGAGAGTATGTTCCCTTTCTTCCTTACCATTTCTGTAAATGATTTATCTGCTAATTTTAATTTCTTTTTCGAGTCTTTTCCGAGTCGTGGGGACACGGCTCATTTTTTAGTTGGGGTGTGGGGATTCGTTGTCTCTCATCTCCATTTTCTGTTTTTAGGTAGAAATTAAAATTTTTGATACATGGGAATTAGATGTAGAGTATGTTTAATAGCTTGAAAGCATAATATCAGTGAATTAATGATAGTAAGTAGTATGTTTCTAAGCTATTTTATTTTGTATGCTTTGAGTATTACACATTGATAATAAAGAAAAGATTAGTTAGCAATGCAATAGAAAGTATGTTCGATCTCAGGGAGCCTTGAGTAGTGTGTAGGTCGTGACATCCAAACTAGTTGACAACCCCATTTGATGAAATTGCTAAAGGTAAGAAAATAACGAAATTGCATGGTGTAGAAAATGATTAAGGCAGTTCTTTCAAATTGAAGCCACTTGAAGCCTTTTTATACCTTCTCACCCTGTTATTTGATTTATATTTTATATCCTTCTCAGCCCCTTCTAGCCTTTCTAAAGCCTTTTTGGTTTAGCCACATTATAAGCCATATCCCTTTATATTATAGGACTTTTCCATATGACCCGCACTCGAATCGTGATGCATAGACATTTGTTTTAGAGCTTGAGTTTGGGGTGGTGGGTCCACCATTATGGGAAATATTATTGGGTTGGGATTTTTGAGCTTATTACTTGTGATATGTTATTATATTGATGATGATTCACATGTTTATATTGTAACCCTTTGCCAGGGTAATAGTGAATGAAAAAGAAGCTCTTATGCTTTAATTGGGTTATTGGGGATGCTACTTTGTGCATCAGAGAAATCATTGGATTGATTGAGAAACGTTTTATGAGAGTAACTCAAGCTCTAGGGCGATTCGTTGATGGCTAGTGAGGAGAGAGCCAAAAGTACACTCTAAATTATCCAAATATACTATCATACCGTCCCTAAGCCTACATTACAACCTTAAAGACCTTTTGATTCTTTGCTATGTAATCGAGAAGTGATTGAACCAATAGAGAGTAGTTAAGTGGATCTTTGGATACTAGTGATGTTCGATGAACAATCTATAGCTTCCTTGGTGAACTGAGTAAAGTTCCTCTCCTTCTTACATTGCGAAGCTAATATAATCTTGAATTCAAACCGTGTTGACTATGAATATGAGAAGTGTACATGTATGTAGTTGGTAAATATTATTACATGAAATTTTTTGAGTAGTTGCTTTATGTCTATTCTATATATTCTACTATCTCATTTCCCATTGTGTTAAAGTGACCTAGATGTGTATTTAGAGACTTCCCTTTGTTTTTATCTTTACTGTATCGGGACGATACAACTTTGAGTTGGGGGTCTTGATGTCTCCTCATTTGTCATGAATTAATATTACGATGAGACATCATTTTTAGTGATTTAGAAGTCATTATAATCGATTTTCTTGAGAAATATTACACTTTCCTATTTCTAGTCTTGATTTAGTAAATTATTATTTTTAGAGCATATTGGGTTTAATTATTTATTTAGTGTGAAGCTTTAAAGATAATTATGGAGATTAATTAGAGTCCAAGTCAAAGATGAAGAGATAAGGAAAGAAGATAAGTATGGAAATTGGAGATAAGGAAACAAAAGCTAAAATATGGAATAGGAAAAGGTGCCATAAATCTGAATTTCACCACCCACGGCCACAAATCAGATTATATCTCACAATCGGTGAAGAATTTGGAAGAACGATCAAGATCAAAGTTAAATATATTTCCGAGACGATAAATTTCGACTACTCATACGCGTCAAACGGATAAGAATTGAAGCTTTTAGGACCAAAACAAAAACGGGGCTGATTTCATATTTTAGGGTTACGAATTTGAGTTGGGGCTAGGAGTCCAATACTTTCCTTCTCCTTCAAGAAAACAAATTAGGGCTTCTCTACACCTATAAATACACCCTTATATCACTTGTAAATCATCCTTGCCTCATAATAATTAGTCCTTAGGTTTATTATCATCAGAATTATTATAGAGAGCAAGATGACATCTCCTATTGTTTTTTTTAGTTTATTTCCTTCAGGTATGAACTAATTTTCCCATAGCTTGGGTTTCGCATCATGTATAATCTATGAGTTCTATTTTCTTTCTATCTAAGTTTCTTTGGGAATTATATGTTTTAATCTGATATAAGCTTCTTACCTATATATTTGTTTATGTGTTTTGAATTATTGTCTATCCTAGAACTGATCACTTTAGGCTTTCTTAATAGTAGTTAGATGTTCACCTTAACTAGGTGTCTAATTATTGAAACACCACATAACGCCTAGTGTCGGTATTGGTCTTGACAACACTAATTCTAACTAGATAGTCATTAGGGTATATTTTAATCACTATCACCATGTTTGGAAATGAATTGCTTAGAGCCTTGGTTGCGCTTGATAACCCTAAGTTTAGGCTGCCTCGTGGTGTGTCAGTAGCCCCCTTAGTCGCTCTCCAGGTCTAAGAGAGGGAATTTAGAATCCTGACTAAGTATTTAAGAGCTAATTATCTCCCTTATTAACTAGAATTTGATAGAAAGAATTAGAAGGATTAGTGCATACTAGCAAAACCTAATCTATACTTCTCATCTCATATGTCTTATCTTTTATTTATTGTCTTTACTTTTTATTTAGTTTAATCATTAATCTCTGTATCGTTCCTATTTATTTTCTGTCTTTAATTAATTACTCTCTACTCGCTATTATTGCTCATTCGTATAACACAGTAAGTCCTTGAGAACGAATCTTCTTATCATTAGAACTTGCATACGTCTTGTAATATGTTCATTTTTTTATCTAATTTTAAGTTCGACTAAAAAAAAGTTATAAAGGATTTTTGTTAATCTACTAAGAAATCATTTATTAATAGTCAATAGTTAATTTATGGTTATAAGTTTGGATAAATAGATTAAATATAGTTAGGGATCATAAGATTAATTGGTAGAATAATTAATATAGAAACAAAGAATTGTAAGCAATCGTGTGCGGGTTCAAATTTTGGTAAAAATACTTAGGAAACGATTCTTGGTGCGCGCCCGTGGTAATGCTGGGAACTTAGAAAACAAGTGAGACCCTTTCTGCGATATACCAGAAACAGATTTTGTAGAATCAAAAGCTATTTTAAAAAAATTAGTCATACATAAATTTAAAACTTTTGTAATAATTTAAAAAAATGTAAGTAAAAATAATTCTCTATTATACTTTTTTTTTTTTAAATTCAGAGTCTTTATTCTTATAAAGTGGTTTGTTGACTTATACAAAAATCAAAAGTATTAAACACCTTGAACATCAGAATTTTAATGATAGTGAAGTTTGGCGCGAATGGTGGTGAATCTAGCATTATAGTAGTAGATTTGATGGTTGGCGGTTCAAAGATGGTTGATTACATTAATGGACGTTGGTAGCTTGGAGGTGGCTGGGTGGTGGATCGTTATGGTTTTCAAATCCAGATTTGTTGGTATTTTATGATTGCTGGAAGTTTGAAGTTCTTGCTCCATAATTGATAAAGAATGAGAGAGATGTACTTTATTAAAAGGTTGTGTATTGTTTAAGAATGCATTGTGTGCATTATTTACTAATATGTTTCTTTTTTCCAGGTAAATGATTATATATAAGATAAAAAAAATATATACTATACAAGTCAAAATTTACTACTCAAGTCGAAAGTTCAAAATAATATTTTGAATTCTATCACCTAAGCAATTTAGTACGTATCGCAAATAAACCCACTATCATTACTAAATGAAAGATGCGGGTACGTATCACACAAGAAAATAATAAAACTTTATTTTTTTGAGTATACCTTCAAGAGATGTGACCACACTCTCAAAAGATAACTTGTTTCCCGCTCTCCAAATGAAGTACACCATTGCCACAAAATCGATATGTCTCGCTTTCTTTTGCCATGTCTTTCCATCTTTTATCTTCTTTAGCCCTTTAAGAGAACTCGAAATGGTACTATTTATTCAATGATGTCAAGGCATTTTGGAACAATCCTCCAGAATATACATGAGACATATCACTCATAAAATAAGGGCTTGTTGGATTCAAAATATTAGAATTAATGGCTCAAATATCTACAAGACTTTGCCTATTTTGTTATTAACCCTATTATCTCAGTTTTACCTATTACTACAATGTGTTGTATAGGTTATTAGTTAATCCTTTCCTTTTCTCTCTCTAAAAATTATGTTTTATCTTCTCTTTATATTGTAGACCTTAAAATTTCATCAATGGAGTTGATCATCTCCATCCCCTATTTTATTTTCTTGGAAATAATTTTCACCATAAAGTTCTTGTTTGTTTTTATCTCCCTGATTTCTAATTTTATCCATTTTTACATTACTTTTAGCCTTATATACTTTATTCTACAACCATGTCCACACAAATATGTTTGATCTTCCAACCTATCGTAAGAGGAGTTAAAAAATAATATGATTTTAATGCATTCAGGTGTGATCTAAATCTAACTAAAGTTTTGGAAAGGTATGTGGCCTTATCTCTTTGTCGTGCTTTAACCTTCTATCTTAATGTGGTTCATGGTTCCTACCACACCATTCCAATATCCAACTCTAGGTTCCTCATAATTTTGAAAAAAAATGGTGGTCTTATATCTGGTTTTGCATTATCTCACCTGATCCTCTCATGCATGTGTACCAAAAGTTATTCATTTTCTATCTAATGACTTGAATTAACCGCATTTACATAGAATGGAGTAAGGAAGAAAATGAAATATCTTTGTGACGCATGGAAAAATTGATATGAAGTTTTAGGAAAGTGAAGAAATTAAAGAGATCGTTGACGTAGAGATCGTTGATGCTCCCTACTCTTTTTTCGATTGATGATTTTGTGGAGGTTAATTTCTTTTACATAGGAGAAAATACGTCTACTAAAGTGTTTATTAAACTTGTTTGGTGGACGATCCTTTAAGATCTGGTGTGGAAACTTGATGGCACTGTTTCTAATAATACGACTGTAAAGTCCTTTTGGATTATGAACAGTGTTCTAAAAATCGGCCTAGGCGGCCGCCTAGGCGCTAGAAGGTAGCTGAACTTCCAGAAATGGCCCAGGCGGCCTCCAGGCGGTCCCAGAAGGTCCTGGGCGGGTTTAGGCGGCGCCTAGGCGGTCAGAAGCTAAAAAAAATTAAAAAAATCTATTTTTTAATTTTAAAAAATTATTTTTTAACACAAAAAATTATATAAATTTATTTTAAAAATTATATAAATTTAAAAAAATATTTAAATAAATATAAAAACCGCCTAGCAAGAAAATGCCTAGGCTCCGCCTAGGCGCCTGCCTAGTACCCTGGGCGTTCGAAGGTGGTCGACCGCCCGCCTAGCGCCTAGCGCCTTTTAGAACACTGATTATGAAGACAGAAAGTTGCTGGGTACAGGGCGTCAGAACATGGTGATGGATATGGGATTTTCTTGGAGTTTGATGATGGAGAAGATGATGGCCTATGGTTGGAGGCCATTTGAACTCTTGAAAGCTAACTAGCGTTCTTGGGTTCGGAAGCTCATTGGGCTGCTCACTGATAGTGGTCCATTAATGGAACTAGTTTGTCTTTTTTCTTTCTTTTAACGATAGTTTCATTTAATTGTCATGTAAGAAAAGTATTTAGCTTGTGTCTCATGGTCTACAGATATGGTTTTAAATCTTAATGTTTAATGATGGGGTGCATGGGGTTTGTTGATTTTGTGGCCTTTATTCCCATGAAAAAACTTTACATGTGAACTCACTTGATGGATGATGACTAGTAATTTAAAGTGGACAGGATTTATGGATAGTATACATGGTTGGAACAGTAAAGGGCTAAGACACCCTTGACTCGGAAAGCGTTTAAGTCCCTCGTTTTAAAATATGATGTTGTTATTTCTTGTTTATATGAGTATTGAATGATAAAGAAAAATGTAAGGTTGTCTAGTCAAATTAAGAATTTTAATAATTTCTTTGTATTTAAATTTGGGGGAAGAGATTTTAGGTCCGACTGTATTCTACTTTAGTTGAAAAGTCATATTAAGTTTAGAGTCATTAATTCCAGTTGTAATTTTGTATTTTCAAAAATAGATGAATCTGGTGTTTCTATGTAGAATATTGCTTCTATTCATGCTTCTACAGATAATAAAGACCGAGCTAAGATGTGGGGTCACTTTTCACTTTGGAGATCAAATATTAACAGGCCGATCCTTTATTCAGGAGATTTCAGTGACAAAGCAAATATTTGGAAAGACTAGGGAAAAAAGATAATAGTATCGATAAAATTCTGCGCTTCAATGAATTCATTAACTGCAATGGGTTGATCGATATTCCACCGGAAACGGTGTTCCTCCATGTGGAAAAACAAAATAAAAAATGAGCACTGTTGAAGAAAGTCTTAAGCGAGCCTTAGCTAGTGGTGAATAGATTAATCTCTTCAAAAATACAATTGTCAAAGTTCTGCTAGCAATCGGTTTTGATCATTCACAACTCATTATTCAAATAATGGTGCAATGACTTGAAAACCAACAATGTCGTGACACTGTGAAAATTTCTTGCAAAGAACAATATCACATATCTTGGATTCATAAATTTTATCTCAAAAGGGATGTTACCTATCTTTCTCTTACCGATTGGGGTAAAAGAACCTTCTACAACAATAGAAATATCATCAACAAATTTCAGAAACTTCTCACCAAATATAAAAACAAAAATCGATCAAACTAAAATCAAATCTTAGCCCTTGGCATCACCCAAGAATTGGATGCACTTTGGAGTAAAGAGGAATCATTCTAGGTAAATAGAGCAAGGAATATTTGGATAAAAAAGTGATAAAATGCATGTTTCTTCTCCGCTATGACTTAAATGAGAAGAAGCATCAACCAAATATGCAGACTCAAAGATTCAAATGGAGAAGGGGCTGTTAACACATAGAACCTCAAGGACATTTTTTTCATTTCTACAAGGATTTATTCACCGGAAAACCTACATTGGATTTGGAAGATGACGTTAATCTTACTCCTTGAAAGGTAACTAATTCTAGGAATGATATTCTTACTAAAGATCCTAGTCTAGAGAAAGTAAAGAACACAACCTTCAGTATGTTTAGAACCAAATCCGCAGGCCCCAACAGTCTCCCAAGAATTTTCTATCAAGAACTTTGGGATATACTCAAATATGATATTTGTGACTGGTCACTCATTTCTTCACTCTTAATATACCACTTCATGAAATTAATGATACTCTTATCACACTTATCCCAAAAGTTTGTGCTTAGAAGGAAAATAAATATTATCATTCAATCTCTTGTGCCAATTTATGTTACAATATCATTTGCGAAAAATTCTGGCTCTTAAATCTGCATTCGTTTATGAAAAAAATTATTTCACCAACTCTGTATACCTTCATCACAAGAAGATGTATCCATGACAATATTATCAATGTGCAAGAAGCCTCAAATTTCTTAAACCAACAAAGAAAATCAAAGGAAACACAATGCCACCGTCAAACTTGATATAGAGAAAATATATGATCAAGTAAATTGAGACTTTCTATATTGTTGAGTTAGCTCATCTGGGCAGGATTTTTCTATTCCTTCTACACTTGAACGGTTTGAAGTGAGAGGTACGAGATTCGAATAACCTCTATGAACATGGGTAACCTAGTTCTGATTTACTTGGGAATATCAATGGGGAGGCAAGCATATACCCGTGGATTAGTCGTGGTGTCTGCAAGCTAGCCCGGACAACGCACGTATCAAAAATATAGGGTCTTACTTATTATTATCTTATCAATGCTTGGATTTTGAAAGAAATGGACAATGTGGATTATGAATTGCATCTCTTTGGGTTTTTTTCAAAACAAGTTTAACAGTGAAAGACTTAAAACTTTTTACCCATAACAGAGAATAAGACAAGGAAACTTGCTCTCACCACCTCTCTTCTCACACTCATGATGAGGGTCTTATTGGACTCTTAAATAAAAAATGTAGATAAGGAACCATTAAAGGAATTTCTTTAGCTCGGACACGTCATAATCTATCCATCTTCTTTTTGTGGAAAATGATCTTTTCTTTATATACATCAACAACAAAGAGATTAGTGCTTTCAAAAATACAATTAGATTATATTGTGAAGTGTTTGGACAAACCATTAACTTTCAAAAGTCAACAATCTGCTTCAGTAAAGGAATACCAGACAATATTAGTGATTATGTAACAAGCTCTCTAAATATTAGGAAAGCAACTCCTCTTAGTAAATATTTAGGCTTTCCCCTTGATCTTGAAGGATCCAAAACAGATAAACGCAACTATATCAAAGACCGTCTCCTATAAAAACGTCTAGTTGGATCGCAACTTTTCTTCAGATGGAGGAAAAGAGATCTTTATCAAACCTGTTCTGCAGGCTGTCCCATATTACACAATGTCAATTTTTGAATTTTCGAAGATACTTTGCGAAAAATTATCTAGACTAATTTCCAACTTTTGTAAAGATACACAACACAAAAAGAGAATCTATTGGATTGCATCGGAGAAGTTGACGGTCTTAAAGACATGAGTGAAATAGGAAATAGAGATTTTCCAAAAGATAAATACGACCTTTCTTGCTAATCCATTCTCGATAAATCTCAATAACCCAGTTACATTAGTGTCCATAGTATTTAAAATGATTTATCATCTTAGATCAACGTTCTCGGACGCAAGACTAAAAAACAATCATGGAGCTAGGAAAGTATCTTCCATCGACTCCAGATCCTTAAAGATGAATGACTAGTCCAGATTGAGAATAGGTTAAGATAAATAGTTGGGAGAGTACCTAGATGATAAAAAATATAAAATTGGAAAAACCGGAATGAAGTAACCTCTCTATGGTCACAAAACTGTATAATAGAGATCTTTTGGTTTGGATTCTGATTTGGTTGGACACACTTTCCATGGCCTTGCTAATAACCAGCTTCTTAATATGTCGTTTCTCCAATTATATCGAGAAGATAAAAATATTTTTCTCTAGACTAAGAATGGATAATATTCAACAAATTTGGGGTTATCATTCACTTTTTTGAAAGGATCTCTAAGTTAAATATCAAATCTCATCAACTTCATCCTTAGTTAACCCAAAAATTTGGAACATCATGCAGAAGTAAAATATCCCTTCAAAGATCAGAATCTTTGGTTGGAAAGTATGTCAAGGATCCATCCCCATGAAAAAATAATTTATTCACCAGGAAATGTGCTAAAAAATATGTCATTGGTCCGACCACCCTACTGAATCTGTTGGATACCTCCTCATGTTCTGCCCCTTCAGTTGCATGGTTTGGGCCAACTTAGCAATGCAAATAAGTTCTATTTGCACCATCATATTAAGATCAAATATTGGATAATTAGCGTCATTTAAGATTTCTTAAAGAATGGATAGGATACCAGAATTACAACGGCTTACATTATATGTACTATGTGGAACATCTAGAAGGAGGAGATGTAGAGCATGTTAAATGGGGAAAATTGAACCCAAAGCTCATCAATATCAATAAAAAAAAATATGATTATGGAACTTTTTGGAGATCTTATTGTCATAGTGTAGAAAAATAGCACCTAAAATCAGATCAATGAGCCAAATCGACCCCCACAGGTGCAGACTGATCAGGAGGAAGATGAAATTTGTTGGTATAATAATGTGTACTTTGTTAACCCACGAAGAATATATAAAATTTATTCTATCATGTTCAAAAAATATAAAATGTGACAAAGAAAATTCAAACCAAATCAGTCGCTGAGGGCGGAACCGGTGCCTTGTTGGCAGCTAAAATGAATCACCAGAGTAATTCGTTTTACTCATATAACCTGGAAGTTATCCACGGTATTACCAACCCATCACGCCTGAATAGGAGTATCCGCCCCATCATATGTGAAATATCCATATGGATTTGCACGTTTCCATCTTGGAAAGTCAACCACATATACAGATATAACAATAGATTTGATGATATTCTTTCCAAATGCGCTCGAAATAGTATTGATTTATCTACTTGTGTAAGATCCATGGTCTATATTTTCAGTTCTCTATTAATTTTGTATAATTGTAGTGGTATCGGTTGAAATTAGGTCAATTTCTTTTCTTTAATATGTAACACGACGTTATTTTTTCCTTTTAATGAAATTTACACTGACAAAAAAAAATAGTTAACCCGTTCAGTAGAGGAATCGGCAGTTGGAATCTCCTTTGTCATTTATGTATCCATATTTGTGATAGATTAATATAGTCATGGGACATTATTTTAGGTTCATATTGTGCTTAGTTGAGGGATTTTTCCCAATTATTTGAGATATTCTTGTTTCTTGTCTAGTTTTGGAAAATTGTTACTTTCAGGGTTATTTATGCGTAATTTGTGCGTTAAGTGTGAAACTCTTAGGTACATGGATGATATGATATCCAAAATAATGGATAATAAGTCGAGGAAAGAAGATCAAATACAAAGAAAAGAGTTTAAGGACAAAGAAGTCATTTTTAGAATATGAAACTGTTGTCGGCTAAATTTAGAAAGTGAATACTTCGAGGTGTCACACGTTATTTACAAAGACTATGGAGAATCCCTTTTATATCCAACTAGAATTTTGAGTTAAAAACGTGTAGGATTAGAAGGTTTGTGATTTGGAGTTGAAATAAAGGAGTTATTAAAGTCGCAACTGACGTGGCTCGAACCAGTACACTCTTGGAGAAAAACGTTTTTGGGCCGGGTTAAGTCACTTAGAAGAATCCCCATGAAACGTTTCTGAACACATGCATATCATAGATTAACATTAAAGAAGGGTCCTCGATTAGTTTTTATCCAGAATTTGGCCAGAGAGAATAGAGAAAGTCGATAGAGAGGAGGAAGCAACAGGGTTGGATAATCACAACACCAATTCTGCATCTTACCATCTCCACCATTAGGGTAAATTGTCTTATATTTTTGATTAACAATATGTCTAAGCTATTTATTCTTTAGTTTTATTTCTTTAGTTATGCACTAAATTCCTATAGCTTGGGTTTGCATTATGTATAAACACTAATAACAGTTTTTCAATTCTATGTTATTTGGGAATTCGTTTTAATTAAATTGAGCATTCAAATTATAGATGTGTATGAATTGTTTCAATTAATGATTTTTAGAGACTATACACCTCTAGATTAACCTAATTCATAAAAGATCAACTTAGCTTGGTTTTAAGGATAGATACGGTTTATATCCGTCTAGTGTGCCCTAACGGGAGTTAGAAGGATTATAATATCTGAACTAGTTGTATCAGCTCAATTTGCACTTATAATTAGAGTGACTGGTTAGTAGGATAGACGCATACTTGCAAACCTAAGTTATTCTCTCCTAGTCTTTGTACTTAGTTATTTGTAGTTTAATTTCATAATTGCATCTTTGTTTTTAATTGAAACCCCAAACAAATATTTATTCTTTAATTTTGTCTTTTACTTTAAACATCTAAAACCATCTACGCTTTCATTAAACACAAGTTCAAAGCTAACTATAGACATCCCTGGGAAACGATGCTCTATTTCACTTAATTTCATTTTAGTTGTTAATTAGAAAACCAAATAAATATTTATTCTTTAATTTTTGTATTTTAGTTTAAACATTTAAAACCATCTACGTTTTCATTAAACACATGTTCAAAGTTAACTGCAGATTTCCCTAAGGAACGATACTCTATTTTGCTTACCTTTTACTTTCACAATCCGTACAGTTGCGGAAAGGTATCCATTCCCTCGGGGTGTGTGTGTGTTTTACATCATTATATTATTACACCGTGGGAGACAGCAGTGATCAATCTTCTTTAGTGAAATTATATCCTATGGCGTGGTTTTTCCATTTTGGGTTTTCCAAGTATATCATTTTTTTCATTTCTTGTTTCTTATTTTTGCCTTTTATCTAGTGATCTAATTATAACACAAAATCATAACCACATATACCACACAACAGATCAAATTCTATGTACATTATGTGATCTTTAGCCCGTCAATTTTTGTTGTAATGACATCCATACAGTGATCGCATGTTTGAGGGTTAAGTGTGGGTTTCAAACTAAATTCACCCATTGCATGTGAAAAGATCAGTGTCGAGAGAAATCTTAAGACTCCTTGTACAAAGCAAAGTATTCTCCACTATTAAGATCCGCGGTTGAGTAAAGTCATATTTCTTTCAACTTGCACCTCCATCACACAACCCATTTTGACAAGATTTTTCCGTCTTCCACATTTCCGAGATAAATTTTTATCCCATCCTTCAGATTTCAAACTTCTTTCAACAAAATCGAGTATGTTCTAGCCACTTTTCATTCCAAAATACCTCGATTTCTCAAATACTCACCATTTAAAGTACTCATTTGACTTGACCCACATAGAATTTTTTATATCCACGCTTTTCCACAATATTTTCATGAGTAATTTTTGTTCCAAACTCCTAAATCATTCAATTTCAAGTCTGTTTCATTTATCAGAGTACAAATTGTTTTCAATTTAATTTTGTGGAGACTATCCTCCCAATAGAAATTACGACAAATACTATAGATTCTATGTTTACGAATATGTTGTGTATTATATGAAGGGGGCTCTTAAGAATTGAAAGGCATATCAAATCTTGGATGATAACTTGCAAAAGACAAGCACGAGACCTGGAGAAGGAGACTAAGTGAAATATTAGTGCTATTAAAGAATCTTATGAATTACACACGATCACACGATACACTTTCTATATCTCCTTCGTTTACAAGGTGAAGGACTTAGTTGGTTGGTGCATTAGCAATGTTATAATGAGAGTCTTTTTTTTAGAATGTTCCATATGGTCCCATATGCACTGCGCACAAGCAATGCAATTATGACCAAAACCGTTTAAAATTTCATTAATAAAAAATTTGTAGATTTTTTGGTGCTCCATTTGTACACTTAACCTTTAAGTCAGTAATCTTAGAATTATAAATTAGTTGGGGTTAGTTCACTGGACATGGCCTTGTCATCCAATTTAGTGGTGTAGGTTCAAACCGAGTCAATGACTCCGAGTCTAAAGTGACTCTTATATGTAACAAAAAAAATCTTAAAATTGTATAATAATTGGGTCAATTACTTAAAGGATCTTAAAGAATATTATATGACACATAGAAGTTAGTCAATTCCTCTCTCCTTCTCTCTTTCTTAGAGGCCAATAAGATATTCAATGTCATAACTACCCTTCTAGTGCATATAAAACAAAAAAATAGATTTTTTCTCTCTCCTCCACTACCATTACTCTCTCTCTCTCCTCCATTACCATTAATCTCTCTCCTCCTTTATCATTTTTCTCTCTCCTCCTTCATTAATTATCAAATAATTTCCAGCTCCGACCACAACCACCGATCACCGTCGGCCACCTCCGGCCACCGCTGGAAAAAGTTCTGAGCGTGGAATAAAGTTCTGAGCGTAGAATAAAGTTCTGAGCGTAGAATAAAGTTCTGAGCGTAGAATAAAGTTCTGAGCATAGAAAAAAGTATTGAGTCTGGGGTACTGGGCATGGAAAAAGTACTGAGCATGGGCTACTGAGCATAAAAAGAGTTGTTGATTATTCGAAAAAAGTTGCTGAGTATCGAAAAAAGTTGCTGAGTAATCAAATTTTTTTATTGACTGACTTTACTAAGCATGCTCGTTTTCTCAGTATCTTTATTGAGCATGCTCAGTAACTTGCTGAGTGTTTCTCGTAAAATCAGTAAAAGTGCTGAGCATTTCTCATATAATCAGTAAAAGTGCTGAGCATTTAGACCAAAGTATGGAGTTTAATACAAAAATCATGCCCGTATGCTTAGTTACTTTGCTGAGCATGCTCGTATGCTCAGTTACTTTACCGAGCATGCTCGTACGCTCAGTAACTTTACTGAGTCTATTGAGTTTTAAAAAAGAAAAAATAGTTAAAATCATAATCCAATATCAAAAATGGCAAATGATTTCCAATAAATAATTTAATTTAAATCTAACATAACATGAGCAATACTTTAAGAATAAAATTGTACCATTAGTCCCTTATATTATGCAAAATATCCATATATACTTTGTTTTTTTGGTAAACTAGCAAAATCTATAAATTGCATTTAGCTACTCCCAACAGGAGAAAAATGTGGTATAGAAATATATTTCCCAAAAACTTGATTCATAATCGCTCCGCCATTAATAAAATATGAAAACCTCTTCACTTCTAATAAACTCTTCCCTCTAAAGATACTTGAATATCTCCTAGTAGTAATTGAAGTTACACATATTGAAAAAGCCTCAAGCAAAGTAACCGAAGCACTAAATTCAACTGAACATAACCCATTCTTAAATGATTTCAAACTCAACATAGGCCTTCTCTTCCTGACAAAAATCACAATTATTAGCTAAACCAAATAATCAATTAAATTTAACTACTATTTAAATAATTTATTTACCTGAGGAAAAAGATTAATATGATCCGTACTGATACGAATTGTTTTGAATCCTGATTGGTTAAAATTTGAAGTTTACAACCAATGTCCCATCTATATCCATTTAAGAAACGATATAGCTGCTTTAAAATCCACTAATAAGTCCTTCAACTACATCACCTATTGTTTTTTTATATAGCCAATGATGACATTTATTGCATCTTATTTCACCACTACATGTTATGTGTTTGTGAATACATTTTTCCATTTCCTTTTCACATATTAATTCACAGGGACGACCCAATACATAAAAACTCTCTGATCCAAATGGTTGGTCACGAATATAAACCTGTAATGCGACTGTGGTGCTTGGCGGATTAAAGATTGGAGCTTCGAGATCTGTTGCTCACGCGAATATTCGAACTCGACCATTGACCATCGCTGCACCACTTCGAACCACCAGCTCGCAGCCATGGTGAGAAGCAGTGAACGGAGCTATACTGCTTCACCGGAGTTGCTGAGAAGAACACTTGAACCGCCGCTGCACCACTTCAAACCACTACCTCGAATGGAACAGCTGAATTAAGGAGCCAAACTGAGGAAGAAGGTGCCCTAGGTTATCTTCGTCAGCCTATACTATGCAGGGCCGCCCTAAACAATTAGAGTAATGATATATGTCACCCCTTTTCATGTCACCCATTTATCACCCTTCTATATATATGTTTTGATTACCTTGAATAGAAGATAGAGAAAAATTAAATAGGATAGAGAAATCAATTCATTGGTACATGTAGGCATACATGTAGGAGGTGATAAATGGGTGATACAAAAAGGGTGACAAATATCATTACTCAAACAATTAAGATCAAAGTATTCAGTTTTCTTTTTCGAGTAATTAGAATTTTAGACTCTAGTGTTAAATTTAGTTTGTGGCATTTAGTAAGAAAAGACTATAGAACCGGTCTTGTTTGGTCTTGGAATGGTGTTTTCAAGACCCTTTGGGTAATAATCTCATAATTAATTTGGATATTATTTTTTAAAAAATAATTTCTTCAACAATAAAACACTTTTAACTTTCATAACGTTCATTGAAATTTCACTTTTACCCTAATAAAGCAAGTTCTTAAATAATTTGAACTTTGTTCAAGAAACTCGATTAAATTAGTTAGACAAATTAAAAAAAAAAATTGAACATTTAAATTTTGAGCGTATTTTAATTTTTTTTTCATACAGAACAAAAGTTCAAAAAGACGTATTTTAATTTTCACTTATACTAACAAGAACATCTAGTGTTAGGATTCTGATTGTCATAGTTTATATGAAGTTAAATCTTAATGCCGTGACGTGAAGCTAACACAAGAAGAAATTGACATCTTTGTCGTACAATGTAACTTGAATTGTTCCCTCCCAAGAAAACGACTTATGTAATCGATCTCAACACTATGAACCGATCCAATCTCTAAATTTGAATCATGTGGTTAAATTCATTCGCTTAAAGTTCCAGTATTACCATAATCATTATATCAGTTAAATTAATACTTTAATTACAAATTTCACAAGAATATTGAAAGTCTCATACTTAAATAATTAATTTACATTCAGAGAAACAAATTATTTTATGCCCAAACATCAATTGGTACTAGTTAATTTTACTTCTTAACTAATAAAATATCTAACCAACAAACGAAAACTCATACCAAGAACAGAAAGAGATATTACATAAATAAATATCAAGAATTAACAAAGGCATAAGATCAAATAATCAAACAAATACTCAAGTCCTTTACAAAGGACTTAAATACTTTAATAAGCGCTTTTACTACCACGATTAACTGATATTCAGTTCTTAATCGCTCCTATTCATCCCTCCACAAATGAAAAAAGTTAGATAATTATATAGTATTATGTTTCAATTAAAATTTAATAACTGTATCATTCCATGACAGTTCAAGGTCAGCGGAAACCATTGTATTGATATCGTTCCAACTCCAAGAATCTGGAACATCCATGGTTTGCCATGGTTGAGATGGCTCCATTGTGTTAATTGTAGACTCCAAACTAGTATCATATCTCTCAATTTGTTCACTAAAATTTGACGACAGATTATTATTCGAAAAAGAAAACTGAATACTTTGATCTTGAGGTGGCATTAGCATTGAGCTCGAAAAGCTGTCGTGATTGACAGCACAAGATTTGCTACTGGCTTCAAACTTGGTGAGAGGAAACGATTTTCCAAATAAATTGTTTGTTGCATCGTTCTGAAGTGAAGAAGAATGATGATTCAAGGCATCGAAAAGGGTGTTCGAAACACTTTTCTGATCAGGAAAAGAACTGAAAGGGAGATAGTTTCTAGAATCACCATTGTTGCCACCTTTAGATAAAGCTTCAGAAACCATGATCGTAGTGTTAAAAACCTTTGATACCTTAGATCGCTTGTGTTTGCGGACCCCACCAACGGGAACATTGCGGAGAGTTCCACCTTTAGTCCAATGTCTTTTACAAGCTTTACAATAATGTCTGGGTTGAGATTTGTTGTAATTGTTGTAGTAACAAAATTTAGTGTTTGATGAAGCACACCTGGGACACTCCAAACGCTCCGGTTGTGGTTGTTGTTGTTGTCCTCGTCTCATTGTTTGAGTAGGTTCCAAAATGGTGGATTCCATCATGGTTTCATTCCAATCTAACCCTTGTTTAGTATTCAACCCCATATGTAGTTGGCGAGATTCAGAATTCGAGACCGCAGATGAGACTGGTATTGAACGATAAGTATCCAAACTTCGAATCAATTGACAATTCTATTTCTAAGTCTTTTTGATGTTATGAAATCTTGAGGTGTGTTTGTAAGAGAGAAGTTGTGTGATGTATGTATAAAGGGAGAATGTGTAACAAGTGGAATGAAATACTTAGGAAGGTGAAGAAGTGACCATGTGTTAGATTCTTTGAATTTTATACTTATGTAATATATCATATATGTGTCTACCAACCTATTTGCGATAAAATAAGATTAAGGTGGAGAAAATCTATGGTCATGGTCCAAGAAGGTTTAATTTGATTTATGTGGGGTGAGGTCAGAGGTGCAGAGGGAGTACAATAGCGCTTGGATTTAGATTGGATAATTAGAGATAGAGTTATTTCGAATTTAAGTGTTGGTGACCGTCAATTGAGTCAAGTTTTATTTATAAATTAACGATGACCTTTTGGATGATGTTTACTGTTTAGATATTTCAGTGGTTTGATTGATATTACTACAGTTTTGTTGATGGTTTTGAAACGAGATGGGTTGTTTAGGGATGATTATTTATTTATTATATGAAATCAAATATTTTTGTGTCTTTGGGTTTTCGTAAGTAATGTATTATTATAACTTTATTTTTAAAGTTAATAAAATGCGTCTTTTCTTTTACAAATATTCGAAAAGAAATTTAACAGTTAATAACTTACATATTCTTCTATCTTAAAACCATGGGGATTATCTCAATGGCCAGGACCTTATCTCTCATCTAGGAGGTACAGAGTTTGAATCCTTCACTCTTCTTATTTCTTGAACCATTAAGGGGGCTAAGCAAGAGGTGTAGGGTTCGAATCTCCTCCCTGAAAATGGGTAACCTAGTTTTGGTTATAGGGAGTATGCATAAGGAGGCGTGTATACTTCCTATGGGAATAGTCGTGGTGCACGTAAGCTGGTCCGGACACCCATACATCAAAAAAAATATCATTGTTCTTTCTAATACATTTAGCCAGTGTATCTACCAAGAAGTTAAATTTTCTATAATATATGATATTTTTCATAACGGGTATATATTCAATCATCCTGAGATCTCGTCGATCTCAACACAAGAAGAAAGGCCCAAGTTTCACCCTCGATAACATTCCTAATCTGGTACCGAACTGTTCTCCTTTGACTAATGTTTCCAGATTTATAAACCCCAATTGCAACCACAGCCGATGGTTCCCATTCCCTTGTAAAAGATGTATCGCTAGACCAGACCATGTCAACATCATCTTCAATAGCCGGATTATCATCTTGATTCAAATTTATTTTTGATGTCATTCGCCCAACTTCTTGTTTTTTATTTTCCCAAGGGTTAAAAATCCTAGCCACCATGTCTTTTGCATTTTGAATAATTAATGAAACCACCCACTTTTTTTATCGAATAAACCCCTCATTCTTTCTTTCCATATATTTCAGGCCGTGATGAAAATTATTGCCGTAACTTTTCTTTTCTCCCATCCATTATTTGTGTAGTTTTTTATCATGTTAGTTAGCCAATCCGCAAAGGATCCTTCATATTGACTATCAATTTTTAATTGTAGTGGTGACTCCGCCCAAGCTTGCATACTAAATGGGAATTTCAGAATAATGTGCTCGCAATTTTCACATTCCAACTCACAAGATTCACACGTTATGTCCTCAACACATTTCCTTCAATTAAGATTCACTTTGGATGGTAATATACCGTTACAAATTCTCCAACAAAAATTTCTGATCTTTGACGGGATATTAGCATGCCAAATCGTATTCCAAATTATTATCAATTTCCCCAACCTTGGAGGATTGAGGTTGTAAATTGACTTCCTCGTTGACTAATGCATGGTATCCAGATTTAGTAGAATAATCATCGTCCTTGTTATATGGCCAGATAATTCTATCTTCACTCATCACTTGCGTTATTGGAAATTTAATAATTTCTCTCGCAATTAACTATTCAAAGGTAGATTAACAAGATTCACATTCCACCCATTAATGTTCGGGTCCATCAAATCGCTAACCACTTGAGCATCACAGTTTCTCGGTTTATCAATGATATAATTGTTACCAATCCATTTATGGTTCCATATACTCACTCTCTTACCATTACTTATTTTCCATATAGCATACTTTTTGAGCATCTGTATACCTTTGTAGATACTAGCCCAACTCTATGATCTTTTTTTGCAAGTTTAACATCCCAAAAATAATATCTCGAAGAATAAATAGCTTTAAGAACTCTGGCGACAAGTGAATCTTGATTATTAATGATCCTCCAAGCTTGTTTTGCCAACATTGCGAGATTCATTTTTTGGAACTCTCTAAATCCAATACCCCCAATCTTTTTTGATTTAGCCATCTTCTTCCATGCTAACCAGTGAATTCTTTTTTGATCGCTCGAGTCCCACCAGAAATTAGCAATAAGACTAGTAAGTTTCTTACACAGGATCTTAGGGAATTCAAATATTGACATAGCATAATTCGGTATTGCCTGGAGGACCGCTTTAATGAGCGTTTCTTTGCCGCCTCCGACAAGAGCGTTGACATCCAACTAGCTGATTTGACATCAATCTGCCTTTGATATAGTAATTTTCTGTTTTTTCTCTCTTTAAAGTTAACGGGATACCCAAGTGCTTCCCAAGATTATCTATAATACCGATGTTTAGAGATTTCGACACACTATCTCTAGATCTTCAGGTGTATTCTTACTGAATATAATTGACGATTTCCTAAGATTAATCCTTTGACCAGATGCTTGAGAATACTTTTCCAAAGTTTCCCTAAAAAATTCGATTTTGGAGTTTGAAATGTTTACAAAGAAGAGTGCATCATCCGCAAAAAGAAGATGAGTGAGTTTAGTGCACTGTCCTGTGATAGCAAGCCCATTGATTCGTCCTTGCCGACATTGGAAATTAATTAAATTAAGGCTCTCAGTAAGCTGCGAGAAAAGAAGAGGTGAAAGAGGATCGCCTTGCCTTAAACCTTGTTGTGGGTGAAAATTCTTTAATCTCTCTCCATTAACTTTTATTCGCATTGAAACCATTGTAACACAGTTTTGACCACTTAATCCATTTTTCACAGAAGACAAGACTTTTTAATGTCTCCAAAAAAGGTCCAATTCACCTGATCGTAAGATTTCTCCATATTAACTTTGACCGCAGCATAGTTGACTTTAGATTTTCGTTTAGTGTTAAGAAAATAAGAAACTTCCTGCGCAATTAGAACATTATCTTGAATGCTTCGTCCTTTTATAAAAGCCGACTATGTGGGTGAAATAATCTCATCCATAAAAGGACGAAGCCTTGAAGCCAGAATCTTTGAAATAATCTTATAGCAGAAATTGACTTACGAAATTGTCCTGAAGTCTCATCGTTTCTTGTTTATCACCTTTTAGTATTAAAGTGATCAACGTGTCGTAGAGAATATTCAAGGGAGTATTTTTATTAAAGAAATTCATAACAATCTTCTCCACATCAGTTTTTATTATGTACCAAAATTCATGATAGAATTTTCCCGGTAACGCATCCGAACCTGGCGCGTTCGAACCGTCCATTTCAAAAACAACATCTCTAATATCTTGTGAATCCGGCATTTTAGTGAGAGCATCATTCATTATCACAGAAACTTTCGACGGTGTATGAATGGTAACCTCGTGAATATTTTCCGTTTGGTTTTCTTTTAAAAGGTTCACATACTATCTCTAAATATTATCTCTAATTTTATTTTTATCATCAGACCGTTCATCGTCATCGCACTTGAGAACTTTTATCCTATTAATTTTCCTACGATACATAGTCTTTGCAAAAAAGTATTTTGTGTTTTTATCTTCTTTTTTTGATATTTAAATCTCTCGCTCTATCAACCCAGAACGATTCCTCTTGATCCCAATATTCTTCAATTTCTTTCTTTATTTCGATTTCTATTTCAACATTATCATCCATAGATTTACTATCTTATAACACCTCAATCTTTTTATATAAAAGATTAATGCATTTTCTAATGTTGTAGGAAGTATTTTTACTCCATCCTTTTAACGCGAGACATGTAGCGTCCTTCTTATTAAAAAAAAACCTTGATATTTGACGCATAGCCTTTTGAGTTCCAACTTTTTTCAACCACATCTTTGCATTGTATGTGTTCCAACCATCTTGACTCGAAATTAAGTATTCATTTTGATGATTCGATTCTGGTTCCAATCGAAGAATAATGGGAGAATGGTTCGATCCCACCTCTGGAGGCACAATAATATTCATATTTGGAAATTGATTACACTATGACATGTTCGGTAGTGTTCTATCAATCTTTTCTTTTACATTTTCATCGTTTTTCTTCGATTAGACCATGTGAAATAACACCCTTTACTTAGGAAATCCATTAGATGGTTACGATTGATAAAATCATTGAACTTCGAAATTCTATCCAAATTAGGTGATAATTGTCTTGTTCTGCGAAAATTTTGTGATGTCATTGAAGTCACTGATAAGTAAACACAGAACATTAAGTTTGTTTATCCATTTAGATAACTAGTCCCACACATTTGCTCTTAAGTTGTCGTCATTCAGAGCATGAATGCAAAACAAATACCATGATAAACCATTCTTTTAATTAATTATTGAAATGAAAAACTTCAAACATGAAAATAAAATCATAACGGAAACAGACCCTTTCCACAACAAAATAATACTTTTGACATATGCGATCTTTCTCCGTAGTCTACTAAGTAGGAATTATCAAAACCGCTAAATTGAGAACAAGACTTAATGTCCTTTCTCCTAAGTTTCGACTCGAACAAGCACACAAAAGACACATTAAACTAATCACTTGGGGACTTAAAGGACTTTCTAGTCAAGGGTGCCCTAGCTCCTTGACAATTACAGATTAGGAAATTATCCATCACACTCGGCCTAGTTACGGGACCGGCCGCCATCCACTGGGTAGTTTTGGACCTTGTTCGCGTTCACGAGGCTAGCCCAGTTACAAACAAAATCCTCTGTATCCTCACTACTGCTGGGCTCAAAGTCCAATGACCATCACAGTCAGTTCCCTTGCAAAAATATAACTTCTCGCCATCTTCAAATCCCACATCTTCACCGCTCTCAACACAAACACCATCACAAACTCTACCATCTTCTCTCATTTGACCTCGCACTTCGTATAAGATATCACTTATCTCATTAATGAAGCCTTGAAGATCATTTATCCTCTTCTCCAGAGCTGCGGAATTGTCCTTAGTAAATTTTTGTACCTTAGCATTACCAGGATAACCACTCGGTGCTGCCTTTCTTTTCAAGGTTTTTGGCCATGTGAATTTCACTTATGGCATGAAACTCTCCTTCTAGGTGTAGGTTTCCATATCATTTTCTCATCGTCAATCCTAGGATGCTGACTAATGTGAACCGATTGAGAGTTAGGAGAGTCCTCCTCCGGTTCAAACGATTCAACCTCCTCATCAATCCCCTTTCCTTTGTCCTCAACTTGATTAGCCTGACCACCCCAAAGTTATTTAGGTAGACCACCAACTTCATATTCATTATTCTGAAACTGGTCATTCGCCACAAAACCAGTATTATGATCAACGTTAAGATTCAAATCCGAAATAACCTGTTCAATCCTAACGGAATTCTTAAACTCACCACTACCATTCTTCCCTTCATCCCCTGACCTGAATTTACTATACATTGCATCGATATCAAAGTTTTGTGTGTTTAGAAAATCAGTAATTGTCTCATTGTTTACAATAAAGCTCATTTCTATATCACCAAGCTCTTTATGAAACACCTTATACAAGCTTGGAAAACTTTTCTCCAATATTTCCACCGGACCCTCAGTAAATTCCAAGTTCCTGAACATGTCTTCAAGCAATTCTGAGTTTCCGGTCTTTCTTTTATTTGATTCACTCCCAAAATTTATACTTTCCTCCTTTTTGTTAGCATTTTTTGGTTGTTGCCTTGTCCCATTTGTCTCACACCACCTTGCAAATTCCCCAGATTTTGAGCAAGTCCACCATGGTCGGGGTTACTATCCCCGTCTTCACCGTCACCCTCGAACCTTCTGAACAAGTAAAATCTGACAATCTCGTCAAAATGACCCCAACGATCCTTCCTTCTTATCACGTGGAAAACTCTATCATCACTCCTTATATTCATCTCCCTGTTCCAGTTGCAGTAAATAGCAACATTATCAGACCATTTTGGTCTAACCATTGAAGTAGGGCATGAGATTTTGCTGTGACGGAGGACACCGCAGTTGAAACAAAATAAGCCTTCATTTTCGTAAATGAAAGACACCCAGGCTTTACCATCTAGTTGCTAAAAAACAGTTTTAAGGGGTTCAGATGTGTTAAATTTCACTCTGAACCTAATAAAACTAAGTTTGTCCATATTAATCATCGGAAAAATCCACCTCTATCACTTCACCTATGAAGTCATAATAAATCTGAATGGCGTCTAAGGTATTCTGGATACCAGCGAGACCGTAGATACTAACCCAAACACTTGAATGTTTGGGTTCTAGTTCCTTGAAAGCACAACCACCCTCCCACTTGGTAATACTCATGTGTAAAATTTGAACTGTCAAAGTCTAACAAAGTAAAGCCTCTCAGCTTCCTCCATTTGGAAGAGTGTAAGTTTGAAAACGTTTGGTTCAAGTTCTTTGAACATAACTCTTCCTAAGATTCCCCAAGCGTCAAACACCGCCTTCCGAAAAGATTCAAAGAGAATAACCCTATCAGAGATTATCTTCGCAATGAGAACGTACTCTGGAGTCTCAGGCTTAACCGATTGAATTTAATTTAGAGAGACAAAGTTTCAAACGTTTCGAGGCTTTCAGTTTTAACACGAGCTAACGGGAGAAGATGATTATTTATTTTGGCCATGGATATCTATGATTTTGTGTAGAAAGTAATCTTTTGTTTTTAGCTTCACTTGCATAAACAACCGTACTTATATAAAGCTGAAGAAGCACGAGAGGAATGTTGCAGTACCACAATAGGCTAAACACTCTACAATTATATTGCATGTATGACAGATGTCCAGAGATCAACAAGTCCCAGTAACTAAGTGTGTGAAAGAGGATAATTTCCTTGATACAGTCAATAACTTTAGTCGTAGAAGTTTTTGGCGTGAGTATCTTGGTACTCAGATTATTCAACAGAAACAAAGCCAATATCGAGGCTATAACGGAAGAGGCATCTTGGGAAGAACAAATTAAAGCCAAGATATTCTTCATAATAAGTGATATAAAATGATTCATATTAACTATTTAGTCAAGAGTAACATTAAAACCCGTCCAAGAAAATAAATTGAAGCAATCAATTAAATAATCATCAGTAGTCTGTTTCCTACTATATGACCCAGGGTAATATCTACTATTATATTAAATACCAATAGGGGAATAAAAAAGATCATAGCAGCTCATTATTATAAAATCATTCGAAAACCTCATTATACCTTCTACGAAGTAAATAGAGAGAAAAGAAGATATATAGAACCTGGTGTCAACAAGTAGCTCATAGAGTAATATAGAATAAGAGTTGACCTTGCATGAAGATCATTAAAGCTGCATCGAATACTCATTTGGTGGCTAAATATCATTCCCCATGTTTTACATAATCTATTATACAATTTTTTATTACCAATGTTTAGAAGCCTACACTGTGACCCTCTCATCATAGGGACGATTCACCTTCAATATCACAACATGCAAAAAAGATAGCATCCAATCTTTTGATTTTCTCCTCCAATAAGTAAACCTTTCTCTGAACCCATCACCTATTCAACACCCCAGATTCGCAGACTCCAAGAAATCGTTAAGAGATCCGATGAAAGGGATGCATAGGGTCTCTTAGCCCTTTGATCAGCTCCGATCGTAACCAAAGATGGTTGCATGTCCGGTACAAATAGAATTATAGTCAAAACACACCAGCATAACCAAATGGAACAACTTCTAAACCAAAGAAAACGAGGTTCTGGAGCGTAGTCACCCCACACACGTGCAATCAACACCACGCTTCACTAGTGTTGTTACAAGGATGGTTTATTATGCACTATTAATAGTAGCAGGTCCTTCTATTTCAGGAATCGAAGTGATGTAAGTACCATTTATAGGAGCATGAAAAGTATTTTATAGATGTAATCAGTAATAACATTCATAAAATCAATTTTTATGGTGTGCCAATGTTTTTTTAAAATCCATCTAGCCCAAGAGCCTTATTGCTCCTTAAATACCATACAATCTTTTTTTACTTCACTAAGTGTAATAGGTCTATTAAGAGAAAAATTCATATCAAAAGTAACAATAGGATCCACTTTATCTAAGACGGAAGAATGGTTCCTTATTCCAATAGTTGTGAAAATGGAATTAAAATGAGAAGTGGTTATATCTTGTATTTCAATATGGTCAGTGGTACAAATTCCCTCAGTGTTCATCGAGGAGGTAATTTTTTTAAGGTTCCTTATAAATTTTGTGGAGGCATGATAGTAAGTAGTATTTTTATCATCAAATCTTAACTGTTGAATTCTACTCCTTTCTTTCCAGTATTCCTCTTCCTTATTCCAAAGTTTCTCAATTTCAAAATTTATAAAATTTATTTCATCATAGTTTCCAATAAGTGAGTATTCAGAAATTGTAAGTGCTTCATAAGAGTATTTATGTGAGCTTTATTATGTATTCTTTTTGTTCTAGCCCATTTGATGAGTACACCAGTACAAGAGTTTAGCTTTTTACCAAACCTAACAATACATTTCCCGATATTTTAAGGTGAAGTTTCCACTGTTTTTGAATAATTTCAGTTACCTCGTCATCAGAATTCCAGTCTTTCCTATAAGAAAATATTTGAGGTATTTTCACATTTTGCAAGGTGAAGTTTAAATTAAGAGGACTATGATCAGAGCCCAAAGCTGGGAGTAAAGTAAACCCAGGCATTAGGAAATAGAGCATCCCAATGATCATTAGCAATGCCTCTATCAATCTTATCTTTAATTAAGGCATTTCCGGATCTCTTATTGCTCTAGAGTAGAAACATCCCTTAGAATTGATATCACAAAGCTTAGAATTTACCATAAATGAATTTAACTTGAAAATGCTATCATGGGGAATGGTATACCCACCCAATTTCTCGTTAGTGAATTTTATCATGTTGAAATCCCCTAGGATGTTCCAGGGGGTATCATCAGTAATATCATTGGTAATACCAGCTAATTCAAGAAGGATTTTTTTATTTTAAGTCCTCGGTATGATGAATATAAACATAAGTAGTGTAAAACGTATTCATGTTATCATCTATAATTTAGAACGTAGTATTGTGATTATTTTTCCACAACAATATTATAGTTATGATCATTAAGAGAAGAAGACCCCCAGCTTTACCCACCAGTTCCACAGTTGTAAGAATATTCATAATTCATATTAAGGGACTAAGCAAGAGAATTTGTAACATTAACTTTATTCATCTTCTCGGATAAAAAAATTACCTTAGGATGATGTAGCCAGACAACATCCCTAAGTGTTAGAATTTCCAAGGGGGTAAAAATCCCTTGATAGTTCCAGTAGAGATGCGTCATGTACCTTCGAGGGTCTGTTAAATGACAAACCCTCAAGCCTTTGGAATTTCTTCAACGGTAGCATCAATTTTGGCGTTTGAATCATCCATTGATTGATCTTCTAAATTTGTTGTTTGGATTTCCTTTGTTATGTCCCATCTTTTTGCCTATAATTTATTGTGTTTTGCCGACTTTTGTATTGTTGAAATTTTTACCATAAACTGAGGCTTGTAGTCCAACATTCTGAAATTTTGTGTTTCAGAGGATTCATAGGTATCGCAAGAGGCAGGGGAGATGTAGTTTTATGTTTAGATTGTATTGCTTTTGATTGTTTTGGTGATGTTGGGGAAAGGGGTGGATCTTCATCGGAGGAGTAAGAAGGGAAGTGATGTTGACTTTGGTCAATATAAGAGTAGTGTCACTAATGAATTTTAATTGGTTTATCTAAGGATCCAAAGGTTATAAAAGTTGGTGTTGGTTTAAGTATTGGGTTGGTATTTTGCTTGGACGGAGTAATAAAAATGTTGTGGTTTGCTTCTTCAAAGATTTAAGCCCAATTTTTTGGAGGCCCAATAGGCTCAGTGGGCTTATAAGATAAGTCAATTGACTTCTATAACCTATTACGGGTAGCAGACAACGAAGAAAGAGTTTTGTCAACAACAAATTTTCCCTTTCGTGATACCTTCACATCCTTCACTAATGGTTGCTCCATCGATCTTTGAGCTGTAAAAACAAGTAATTTTGTCTTTTGCAAGTTTGAATTTGAATATGACATTTGCTGAGTTTAACCGAGTTGAGTTGAGTCCCGAATTTCTAGTTAATAGAACTTGTAGCTTTATAATGAGTTTTTGTTGAATCTTGTTTATCAGGGGATTTTGGTTAAAGCCATCAATATCTTAGTTAGTTTATGCCTCAATTTGTGCTTATTGTTGCAGTTGGCCTCTTCGTGGTCTAAAAGACCACAACTATAGCATAAATTACAAAGCTTTTTGAATTTTAATTGACCCTCAATAGCATGACCATCTTCAAGAAAGATTTGATAGCTTCCATTAATAGGTTTAGATATATTCCAATCGAAACTAGCTCTTACCGCACTAAATTCTTGAATGTGCTATCAGGTGGAAGAGTAATATTCTCGACATAACCCAGTTGAGCGACAATCTTTCTAGCATTATCACCATTGACTAAAAGAGGAGGTATTCCATGGATTTGAAATATAAACGAAGTTGTGGTAAGTTGAGCTTCAGTTAAACCTTTAGCTGAGTCTCATTTATGCAGCAGAACATGCTTTCCTATAACTTTCCACGGCCTATTTTTCCAAACAACTTCAAGATCTTCATTGTTTTCAAAAGTAATTAAACATGTATTAAAACCCCTTTTTTCAGTATGGCATCTTCATGTTATACGCCAAGATTGACTATAGTTTTTCGTAGGTAGTTGAAATTGATTCCTTAATTACTAAATGTTCTTGGCAAAGAGTTTTGGGCCTTCAAACTGTGAATATATAGAACTTGGATCTGCTTTTAGAACAAAAGCCTCATCTTTATTACTAAGATGAGTCTTGGTATAAAAATTCCATAGTAGCGGTTGTTGTAAAGAAGTGTAAATGTGCTCAAATGAAGTAAAGAGGATTAAATGCGAAAAGAAAGGGAAATAGAGTAGGAATGATTTAGAAAACAAAAGTAATTGTTAGCCTCACCTTGTTTTTAATCCCGTTTTAATATTCGACAAATCATCCTTTAAACTAAAATTCAGTTTTATATCACTTTAGATGTTTTCCAAAACCCCTCATTAGATTAGTTGTGCTCATTCCATTGTACTTAGCTTAATATTCAAAAGAACAGCTCCGCGGTGCACCGGATGAATCACGCGGTACACCGCAGCATCACGGACCAGTCACACGGTACACTAGATGGCCCGACCAGTAAGCTCATAAAATCTGCACGGTACACCGGACATAAGCCACGGTGCACCGGACCCAGGAACGGACCAGGTGTGCGGTACATGGAGTAGTCCGACCAGTGAGCTCATAATCAAGTCGAACAGTCACGCGGTGCACCGGACCCTACCCGCGGTACACCGCACGAGAGGGTTTCAGCACTATTACTAGAGGACAAAGCTTATATCCGTTGGGAGATTAATAGATCCGTTAGAGAGAAGCTTTATGACCGTTGGACCATCTTTTCAGCTATAAAATGGAGTTCATTCAAGACACAACTCAAGCCTTCCATCTACCAATCTTAAGAGCAATTAATTCTATCATTCAAGGAGGTTTCAAAGGAGCAATCAAGTCATATTTATTGTGAAGCTTATTAGTTCTTATCTACTCATTTAGGAGTGTAGTTACAAAGCTTTTATAAGCACCCCCCAAACACTTTTCCTTTCCTCTTAATTCTTGTAATAGATTAGGAGAGTAGTGTGAGCATAGGTTTATGCTTGGTTCCTTGTGTTGGTGATAACACAAGTGTATTTCCTTCAAAGGGTTTTGAAGTGGTTGTAAGGGTTTGTTTCTCACCCGGTTAAGAGTTACGAAGATTAGTTGAGAATCTTGCAAATCCTAAGGAGGCTTCCTTAGGTAGTGGATGTAGGGAAACCGAACCACTATACATCGTTGTGTATCGTATTCTATCTCTACACTCTTTATATTTCCGCACTCTATATGCTTGATAAAATGCCTAGTTGAATAGTTTGATAATATTGTCTATTAGGATTATCGAGTTTTATACTATTTAGTTTGCTAATACAATAGGATTCAAATTAGCTTTTAATTTTATTTACTTGAAATAAAATTAGCCGATTAATTTCTATTGTCCTATTCAACCCCCCTTCTAGGACGCATATAGTATATCAATTGGTATCAGAGCCTAGCTCTATTGTACTTAATCGTTTCTAGAGTTAATACGATATGGATTCTAATCAACCGGAAGGTTCATGTTCTACTAGACCTCCGCTTTTTGTAGGAAAAGACTATTTTGGATGGAAAAAGAAGATGGAGATTCATGTGAAAGGAATCGATTACTTTTTATGGATGGCTATCAAAAAGGGTCCTTATATTCCCTACGTTGCCGGAAGTACAACGGAGGTAAAAGATGAAGATGATTACAATGATCAAGACATAGCTAAACTTACCAAAAACAACAAAGCTATGAACATCCTCATAAATGGATTAAGTGTCACGGAATATGCTAGAGTGAGTGAATGCAATTCCGCTCATGAAATGTGGCAACTCTTGGAGCTATCATATCAAGGAACGGAAGATATTAAGGAAACCAAGATTGGTCTCTTTATCACTAAGTATGAGCTTTTTCGTATGGAGCCCGATGAAGCCTTGAATGCTATGCATCAAAGATTCTCTAACATTGTTAACACTTTGAAGACTCTTGGTCAAGAGTACACCAACAAGGAACAATGTCGAAAAATCTTATTTGCTCTTCCAAGGAAATACAAAACGAAGATCAACTCAATAAGAGACACTAAAGATCTTTCAAAGATGACGGTTCATGAACTCATTTGCAACCTCATGACGGAAGAACTTGTGCTTGAAGAAGAAAAGATAAGAGATGATGAGGAGAAGAAAATTAAGAAATCTATTGCTTTCCATGCTATGAGTTCTAAGTTGAAAGAACGAAAAGAAAGGAAAGAGAGTGAAGAAGAAAACTCTCATGAAGAAGAAACTAGTGAAGATGAAGGAGTGGCTATGCTAGCAAGAGACATGAAAAAATTCATGAGATATAAACGCTTTGCCAAGAAAGGAAGCTCTTCCACACCCTACAAGAAGAATGATAGAGCTATCAAACAAGATGAACCCACTTGCTATCATTGCAAGAAGGTTGGTCACATCAAAACCTATTGTCCTCTTCTTCAAAAGGAGAAACCGAAAAGAGCCATGCATGCCAATATCACTTGGGATACTCAAAATTCGGATGAAGAAGAAAGTGATAATGAAAATGTCAATCTTGTTGCCTTTATGGGAAAAGTTGAAAATGATGAAGATGCTTCTTCGGATGATGATACCGGTACTACTCACTTTGCCCTTATGGCAAATCATGATGAGGTAACTCCTAAATCCAAACTCTCTTTAACTAATGATGATGCTAGTGAACAAGATATTCATGAGGCATTTGATTCTCTTTATAATGATTTTTTAAATTCTATTGAAACAAACAAAGTTTTAACAAAAGATTTAGAATTTGAGAAAAATAGAACTAAAGAGGTTTTGAAAGCTTTGGAAGATTGTCAAAATCTTTGTGATGAATGTATAGATGAAAATGAAAAACTTCATCTTATTGAGAAAAATCTTTTGGAAGAAAAAGCTTTACTAGAGAAAAAGATTTTGGATCAAAATGCTATTATTTTGAAATTTACTAGTGGGCAAGAAAACTTGGATTTGATTTTAGGTTCTCAAAGAATGGCTTGTGAAAAAAGTGGTGTTGGATATGATCCATTCACTCACCAAAAACCTTTGAAAAATGTCTTTGTAAAATCAAAAATCTCAAATGCAATTCCATCCTCTTCAAAATCTTCTATCACTTGCACCTATTGTGAAAAACTTGGTCATGATGCATCTCATTGTTATTATCGTAAATTATTAGATTTGGGATCTCTTGTGCCAATTTGGAAAAGACCTAAATGGGTCTTAAAAAGAAAATCCACTAACCCTCATGGACCCAATCCTAATTGGGTACCTAAAGTTTAAATTATCTTTTGTTTGTAGGGGTTGAGCATCAAGAAGCAAAATATATGGCTACTTGATAGTGGATGCTCAAGACACATGACCGGAAATCCATCATTATTTACAAATTTATATAAAACTAAAGGTGATAAAGTTACTTTTGCCGACAACACTAAGAAACGCGTTTTGGGTAAAGGTAACATTGGTAATATGGACTCTTTACTTATCTCTAATGTGTTACTTGTTGAGGGTCTCTCTTTTAACTTGCTTAGTATTAGTCAACTTTGTGATGTTGGTTTTAGTGTTAAATTTGAAGCATCTAGATGTGTTGTTTTCAAAAATGATGAGTTAGATACTATGTTTATTGCTAAAAGATCGGATAATGTTTTTGTTGTTGATCTTGAGAGTCTTATGTGCAAAAATATTAAATGCTTATCCGTGGTTAATGATAGTTGGCTTTGGCATAGACGTTTAGGACATGCTAGCATGGATTTAATTTCAAAATTATCTAGAAAAAATCTTGTTGTTGGTTTGCCTATTTACAAATTTGATAAAGATAAATTATGTGATGCATGTCAACTTGGTAAACAACATCGTTCATCTTTTAAATCCATTAATAAGGTCATCACCGTTAGGCCACTTCAATTATTGCATATGGACCTTTTTGGTCCCGTTGATGTCACTAGTTTAGGAGGGTCTAGATATGTCTTTGTTGTTGTTGATGATTACACTAGATTCACATGGGTGATGTTCCTTGCTTTAAAAAGTGATGCCTTCAATGAATTTGCAAAACTTTGTAGAAAGGTGCAAAATGAGAAAGGCTACTCTTTTACTTGCATTCGTAGTGATAATGGTAGTGAATATGTGAATTCTCCTTTTGTGCATTTTTGTGATGAATTTGGGATTGAGCATAATTTTTCGGCCCCTAGAACTCCCTAACAAAATGGGGTAGTGGAAAGGAAAAACCGAACTCTACAAGAAATGGCTAGAACAATGCTAAAAGAACATAGTTTGCCTACATACTTTTGGGGTGAAGCCGTTCATACGGCTTGTTATGTGTTAAATAGAGTTCTAATTAGACCCCTTATTAACAAAACTCCTTATGAGCTTTGGAATGGTAGACCACCAACCATTGCTTATTTTCGTGTTTTTGGGTGCAAATGTTTTATCTTAAACACTAGGGATTATTTGGGAAAATTTGATGCTAAATCGGATGAAGGTATTTTTCTTGGTTATTCCACTAAGGGAAAAGCCTATCGCATTTTCAACAAACGTACTCGTACTATTGAGGAATCTATGCATGTTGACTTTGATGAGACCAATCCTTTCAACATCAAGAAAGTAGTAGATGTTGAATTACATGAAGATGCTCCACAAGATAAATCCTTAGAATCTCCTACTCAAGAGGTGAAATCTCATGATGAATCTCCTAAGGAAAATGATCAAATGCAAAATGAAGCTAGTACGGATTTACCAAAGTGTTGGAAACATATCAAAGATCACCCAAGTGAACTAATTCTAGGTGATCCAAAAGAAGGTGTTATCACTCGCTCTCGTATTATTGCTCTATGTGCTCATCAAGCGTTCTTATCTCAAATTGAGCCTAAGAATATTAAAGAAGCTTTGTTAGATGATCATTGGATTAACGCTATGCATGAGGAATTAAATCAATTTGAGCGTAGTAAAGTTTGGACATTAATGGAGAAACCAATTGGCCCCACTATCATTGGCACTAAGTGGATATTTCGCAACAAGCTAGATGACACCGGTATAATTACTCGAAATAAAGCAAGGTTAGTTGCTCAAGGATACAATCAAGAAGAAGGTATTGATTTCGATGAAACTTTTGCTCCCGTAGCTAGACTTGAATCTATTCGTATGCTTCTTGCTTTTGCTTGTTATATGAATTTTAAACTTTACCAAATGGATGTCAAAAGTGCTTTTTTAAATGGTTTTATAGACGAGGAAGTTTTTGTTAAACAACCTCCGGGTTTTGAGGATCCAAAATTTCCAAACCATGTTTTTAAACTTTCAAAGGCTTTATATGGTTTAAAACAAGCACCTCGTGCTTGGTATGAACGATTAAGCAAATTTTTATTAGATGATGGTTTTAAAAGAGGAAAAATTGACTCCACTTTGTTTATCAAAAGGTCTTCAAAAGATATCCTTCTTGTTCAAATTTATGTGGATGATATTATATTTGGTGCTACTAATGAAAATCTTTGTGAGAACTTTTCTAAAAGCATGCATAAGGAATTTGAGATGAGCATGATGGGAGAATTGAATTACTTTCTTGGACTTCAAATCAAGCAAATGAAAGATGGTATCTTTGTCAATCAAGCCAAATACACAAAAGAATTGATCAAAAAATTTGGACTTGAAGATGCAAAGGAAATTGGAACTCCAATGAGCACATCCACAAAATTAGACAAAGATGAAGATGGTAAGGATGTTGATGAGAAACTATATCGAGGTATGATTGGTAGCTTACTCTATTTAACCGCTTCTAGACCCGATATTATGTTTCCGGTTTGCCTTTGTGCAAGGTTTCAATCTTCTCCTAAAGAAACCCATCTTAGTGCCGTTAAGCGTATTTTTAGGTATTTGAAAGGAACCCTTAGTCTAGGACTTTGGTACCCAAGATTTACCTCCTTTGAACTAATAGGTTATTCGGATGCCGATTATGCCGGTTGTAGACTTGATAGGAAGAGTACTAGTGGTAGTTGCCAATTCTTAGGTCAATCCCTTGTTTCTTGGTCTAGTAGAAAACAAAATAGTGTTGCTTTATCCACGGCCGAAGCCGAATATGTTGCGGCCGGAAATTGTGTGACTCAAGTTCTTTGGATGAAACAAACATTACTAGATTTTGGCCTAGAGTATGATCGTGTTCCCATTCGTTGTGATAACACTAGTGCTATCAATCTTACCAAAAATCCTATTCAACACTCTAGAACAAAACACATAGAAATCCGTCATGATTTTATCCGTGATCACACTCAAAAAGGAGACATTGTTCTTGAATTTGTCACTTCCGAAAATCAACTAGCCGATATCTTTACGAAACCTCTACCCCAAGATCTTTTTGAGAAAATTCGTTGTGAGATTGGCATGCAAATTCTCTAACCTCTCTTTTATGTTATGTTTTGTTTAGAGCTTTATGTGTATATAATCTTGTTGCTAATCCTTTCTTGATGTTATAGGTTCCTTGAAGCTTCTAATTGTTATCCATTTTATTCCTTTAGTCCTTGTTTTTACTCAAAATGTGTTTTAACCCCTTAAAATTTTTCAAAAATGTATCATTTGTTCTTTTTGTTGTTGACAAAGGGGGAGAAATTTTAGTTGAACTTTTTAAAATGCATTTTGTGAGGGGGAGTTTTTATAAAAACTCTAGTGATTAGGTTGAGGGGGAGTTTTTGTTCAAAACTTAATCTTAGGCATCTTCAAAAGTTTATGATTTGTCAAACATCAAAAAGGGGGAGATTGTTAGCCTCACCTTGTTTTTAATCCCGTTTTAATATTCGACAAATCATCCTTTAAACTAAAATTCAGTTTTATATCACTTTAGATGTTTTCCAAAACCCCTCATTAGATTAGTTGTGCTCATTCCATTGTACTTAGCTTAATATTCAAAAGAACAGCTCCGCGGTGCACCGGATGAATCACGCGGTACACCGCAGCATCACGGACCAGTCACACGGTACACTAGATGGCCCGACCAGTAAGCTCATAAAATCTGCACGGTACACCGGACATAAGCCGCGGTGCACCGGACCCAGGAACGGACCAGGTGTGCGGTACATGGAGTAGTCCGACCAGTGAGCTCATAATCAAGTCGAACAGTCACGCGGTGCACCGGACCCTACCCGCGGTACACCGCACGAGAGGGTTTCAGCACTATTACTAGAGGACAAAGCTTATATCCGTTGGGAGATTAATAGATCCGTTAGAGAGAAGCTTTATGACCGTTGGACCATCTTTTCAGCTATAAAATGGAGTTCATTCAAGACACAACTCAAGCCTTCCATCTACCAATCTTAAGAGCAATTAATTCTATCATTCAAGGAGGTTTCAAAGGAGCAATCAAGTCATATTTATTGTGAAGCTTATTAGTTCTTATCTACTCATTTAGGAGTGTAGTTACAAAGCTTTTATAAGCACCCCCCAAACACTTTTCCTTTCCTCTTAATTCTTGTAATAGATTAGGAGAGTAGTGTGAGCATAGGTTTATGCTTGGTTCCTTGTGTTGGTGATAACACAAGTGTATTTCCTTCAAAGGGTTTTGAAGTGGTTGTAAGGGTTTGTTTCTCACCCGGTTAAGAGTTACGAAGATTAGTTGAGAATCTTGCAAATCCTAAGGAGGCTTCCTTAGGTAGTGGATGTAGGGAAACCGAACCACTATACATCGTTGTGTATCGTATTCTATCTCTACACTCTTTATATTTCCGCACTCTATATGCTTGATAAAATGCCTAGTTGAATAGTTTGATAATATTGTCTATTAGGATTATCGAGTTTTATACTATTTAGTTTGCTAATACAATAGGATTCAAATTAGCTTTTAATTTTATTTACTTGAAATAAAATTAGCCGATTAATTTCTATTGTCCTATTCAACCCCCCTTCTAGGACGCATATAGTATATCAAAGGTTATGCGAAAGAAACATGATTTGTGTAGATGAATATAGTGAAATTTCGCAATTTAAACAAAAATTAGTGTAAAAGACATGATTTGTATAAATGCGTTGGGTTTGTGATGTTGGAGATGGTGGTGGTGGTGGTGGTGGAAGAACTTAATTTTCACCTATTTTAGGGCAATGTGCTTGAAAGAAAAAAGCAACTCATGTACTAATTTTATTAAAGACTCGTTTGAAATTGATTATTTTAAAATTAAAAGCACTTTATAATTAAAATTAAATTATTTGTAAAAAATATTAAAATATTTTAAAATCCAAAATTACTTTAAGTAATTTTTTAAGATTATTTATTTAGTATTTTTATTAAAAATACTTTTAAAAATTTAAAATGGGATAATGCCCATTTAAATCATGATTCATATTGTTTATTCCCATATATTGACAGGTGAATATTTCTTCCCAAATAAATTAGGCGGTTTCCTATTTAAATCAAATTCACATTGCACAATTACGTTGTTACCCTCCGGTCAAAATCAGCTTTTTTTATTCTCGTAGCCGACGGGTATAAAGCCCCGTCTCTCTCATTTTCTTAATTAATTCTATAACCCAGTTTCTATGAAGCAGATTCGTTTAAATCAAACAGGTTCAGGGTTTCACCATTTGGAGATACAACTTTTAAAAAGGTGTTTGTTGGAGGACTTGCTTGGGAAACTCAAAGTGAGACTATGAGACGATATTTCAAGCAGTTCGGTGAGATCCTTGAAGTTGTTGTCATCACCGATAAGAACACCGGCCGATCCAAAGGCTATGGTTTGTTAGTCTCTTTTCCATTTAATTTCCTCTCTATTGTTCATTATAAATTCGTGAAAAAGATTCTGCCTTTTTCTCTATTTCTTATTCAAATACTTTCATTTATTGTAATTCGTATCTTATGATCAATGATAGTTTTGGAGCTAATTCATATAATCATTTCTTTATACTATAATTAATAACTTGATTAATTTGATTGTAAATGGTGTTTTGTCGAGGGTTTAGGTGACTTTCCGGGATCCTGATTTGCTAGAAGAGCATGTGCTGATTCAACTCCAATTATTGATGGTAGACGAGCCAAGGAGTAAAATCACAGAATTGGTTAACAAGGTAGATGAACCACGAGAAGTGAGTCTTATTACCTTATAACCATTCACCTGTTTGTTAAAACACCTCAATGAGAAAACTTCTCTATTAAAGGGAAAAGCACGTGCTGATATGACAGTTGAGGAAAGAATTAGTGCAGCTGATCGAAGAAAAATGAACGAGAATGCTTTATTTCAAGAGGAAAAATTGAATGAAGCTATGCTAGAGTATAGCTGGGTTAATAACTAATGATTTGCCTAAACAAACGTTGGAATTTTATTCCAACATGCGAATGGTTCATGGGATTGTTCCTGATAAATATACTTTCCCATGTGTGATTAAGGCTTGTTTTAATGGTGTAGAGGTGTAAAAGATTTATGCGTCGGTGTTTAAACTTAGGTTGGATTCAGATTTGTTTATAGGTAGTGTGTTTGTGAATGGTTATTTAAATTTTGGATTAGTGGTGGATGCGTTAAAGGTGTTTGATGAATTACCTGGTAGAAACGATGTAGTTCTTTGGAATGCGTTAATAATTGGGTTTTAACATATTCGTAAGTTTGATAAATCTATAGAGGTTTTCAGGAGTATGATTGAAACTGGGGTTATACCAAGTAGATTTACCGTTACTGGTATTTTATCGGTTTGGGTATTGTGGAGGATTTCTGTAATGGATGGGTGATGCATTGTTTTGCGATAAAGATGGGCTATGATTCAGGAGTTGCAATTTTGAATGCATTGATTGATATGTATGGAAAATGCAAGTGTGTACACAAGGCATTAAATATTTTTTAAGAGATGAATGAGAGGGATATATTTTCTTGGAACTCGATTATTTGCGTTTTTTAACAATGTGGGTATCATGAACGGAGTTTGAAGCTTTTTCAGCGGATGTTATTTGACGGTGTTATGCCGGATTTAATTACAATTACTAGTGTTCTTCCTGCTTGTGCTCGTTTAGCTGATTTGATGCATGGTAAAGAGATTCATGGTTATATGATTATTAATAGATGGGTAGGAAATAGTGATTCTAGAATATATAATGATACGTTTATCGAAAATTCTGTAATGGACTAAAAATGTAAATATAATTTGCTGAATTTTTAGTAAAGTTAAATTAACTAGTAGCTCTATGTTATTTTTTTTTCTGATAAAATGTTAATTTCTTTTTAACTTAGATTTCATCTTTATAATTTGTATTAAGTTTTAGATGATTAATGATTATTAGTTGGATGAACTAAGATTCGATAAATGATTGATAATTTCAATTAAATTTTAGATGATTAACTATGTTAGATGATTAACGTAGCTTTCTTCTATATGTAACATTTATTAGATTTAAATTATCCTCTTTCAACTTTGGAGTATGAAGAATTTGGGAATTCTCATATACAATCCCATTTTGAATAATATCATGAAGTATTTTCTGTATGATAATATTCCACAAGGTGTTTGTTGCCCTGCTATGATCCTAACCACCTCATTTAATGACACCAGGTACATGCATGCAAAATGTGAAAGTATGAAGGAAGTGAATATATAATGACAAGTGAAGAATCCTTGTCATTTAAACATGGCTGCTTGTTTAATTAAGCTTAAACGTTACGATGAAGCTATAGCACAAATGTAGCATTGTATGTATAGTTTGTAAAGACGGAAAGCTTTAAATTGAAAAAAATCTTTTTAACAACCTATTATCTAAGCACTCCAAACACTGTTTTAATAGTTTATCATTAAAGCACTTCAAACTTAAGTTTTCAGTGAAAAAACAAATCCCATCTCAAATTGAAAATAGAGATGGGACAAACCAGATATGGGACAAATCCCATCTTAAATTTGTACCTCGCGAAACAGCACATCACCATCTCCAACACATTATACCTTTAATTAATTTTATAACAGAGATGGGACAAATCCCATCTTAGTTAAACAATAGAGATGGGACAAATCCCATCTCAGTATTAGAATGGAGATGAAACAAATTCATCCCAATCTTAAAATTAGAGATGGGACAAATCCCATTTGAAAAAAAAAATAAAAAAAAAACCAAAAAAACGAAATTTAAAAAAAATCAAAAAAAATCATAGTCGTAAATATTAATCTGTCTCGTCCAAAAATGCATTTGTTTTATTTTTTTTATTTTTTTAGAATTAGTTATGACGATTTTAAAAAAATTTCACGGACGCGCGCGTGTGATGGAATTAGTAGTAGTAGGTGGTGGTGGTATAGGCGGGGTGGTGGTGGGGGTGGTGGGTGGGGGGTGGTGGAAGGGGGTGGGGCGTGGTGGGTGGGGGTGGGGTGGTGGTGGGGGGTGGTGGGTGGTGGTGGGTGGTGGTGGGGGGTGATGGGTGGGGGTGGGGTGGGGGTGGGGGTGGGGTGGTGGTGGGGGTGGTGGTGGTGGGGGTGGTGGTGGGGGTGGTGGGTGGGGGTGGGGTGGTGGTGGTGGGTGGGGGTGGGGTGGTGGGGGTAGTGGTGGTGGTGGTGGGTGGTGGGGGTGATGGGTGGGGATGGGTGGTGGTGGGGGGTGATGGGTAGGGGTGGGGTGGTGGTGGTGGGGGTGGTGGGGGTGGGGTGGTGGGGGTGGTGGGTGGGTGTGGGGTGATGGTGGTGGTAGGAGTGGGGTTGGGGTAGTGAGGATGGTGGTGGTGGTTGTGATGGTTTTTAATTAATGTTTCTTATTATTTAAAAATATAGATGAACTTTCATGTTTTGACAATGTTTGATTTAAATGGGAATAACAACTACAATAAGGGTATTTTTGTAATGTTTGAACCTAAAATATTGTATAATTTAAATGGGAGGTAGTTTGTTATTTTGATTTAAGAGGGCATTGACCCATTTAAAATCACCTTTAAATAATTATTTTAAAAATCTTTGGGGCTCTAACCAAAACTTATAAATATACCTTTTAATAAGATCGAGGTAGAAATGTAAGGAGGGCCCTCTAAAAGAATTTCTTTAAAAATATTTAAATGTAAGATAAACCACAACGCGTTGCTAAAGAAATTAGTCGCGTCATCAAACAAGTATAATGCATGGTTGCTTAGGAAGTTATATGTGACGCTAAGTCGGCACCTTAGTCACAAGAAGAATGATGGTAATATCTGACTCGTCACAAATTGAATAAATTGACGAACAATAATTATTAGTTGTTGTTGGTTCTTAGTATTTGTACAGAGCACAACATAGCTTTCGATTTTGCCATGGTTAAAAGTAGACAGACAATGACCGAATTGAATAGTGCCGTTTATGGTGTCTTTCTACTACTAATATGTAAAACGAATTTATGGTAACGTGACTACTCACTCATACTGTCCATATCGATAATATAAAGAATAGTGTTCATTTGGACAATGTGTTCTAATAATTTCACAAAATTTAAGTTTGTATATTGGATAGTCCAATATTTACATCACGGCCATTGATTATTATAACAAAACACATATCATTAGATTAATAAGTTAGTTACTTTTGCTAATTTAAAACATGAGGTATGTGTATTAACATGATTGGTGTAGGACCATCCTATATTGGATGGAAGAACTTTTCTTGTATAATTGATATAAGAAATCAATATTACAACACAAAGAGAAAGACTTCTATGCGGTATAAATGAAAATAAAAGTTTTTTTTTATACCCATATTTATAAAAAATGATCTATTTATTATGAAAGATGACCTATTAACATGGATCTCATATTATTTAATAAAAAATAACATTTTTTCATAATGTTATTTTTTGTAAAAATAGATATATTTTCATAACCACTTTATGAAAATATATTTAATACCGCCACTTATCACCACCTAATTAACTTGCCCATCACATTTATTTTATAAAAAAGACCCTGTACCGTATTGAAGAAATTTCCTACAACACAAATGCTCTATGGGTAACTGAGACAACAGGTTTTGAAGACCACTTTTATCATTAATAAAAAACCTATAACTAGTTAATATTGGTAAAAATAGAAACACATATCGTAATGAAATAGTGATCACAAATATATTAAATCAAAACCGATTTAAAATTTACAACAAGATTACACGAGATTGATAAAGAAAAACCAGAACTTATAGTAGAATACAAGTAACAAACCACTTTGTTAAAAAGGATTTTCGTATCTTTAATCGAGGAATATTACTATTCTAGTCTATGCTAAAAAAATGATTTAAATAGAGAGAAGTTAAAGAACCTTTTTAGTGAGTTTGTAATTCTGATTTGTATTTCCCAAATGACTCTAACCCTCTATATGTAGTATAGGTCTTCATAAACGTCTAAATTTATTTACCATCATAAAAAGGTTCACCATAAATGGAGAAGCGTTTTACATGTGTGGAAATTCTGGCATGAACCTGGACACTCTTCTTGTAGCAGGTTGGAGGAGAAATCTGGACCAACCTTGTAAACTCTATATCAACTGAGTCTTCATTACAGGAGTTACATGTTGGACTAAAGTTATACAATTATTAATTTAAGAGTATAAACTATAATCCGATCATGTTCTTTTAGGAGAAGTGGACTAAGACTTTTCCTATTCCCTTTGGAAAGTGGAAAAGACAAATTTTGTGAAGCATTTTGTCCCACATAGGAGGTGAGTAAGAAATTTTGTCTATATAAAATAACTTACCTATGTATTCCTATCAAAATAACTAGTCACTATGGAAGCTAAAAGGGAATGATAGAGCCCCACACGCGCGCACCACCACCACCACCACCCGCCCGGCCCGACACCGGCACCGGCACCGACGACGGCGTGGGTTGTGGGCTCGTGGGGGAGTTGACAATTCAAACTCAACCAAAAGATAAATGTAAAGACAAGTCTCCACCAATCACGCACGCATTAAGGAGAATATTCCATCAGCTGTTACAAGAGGATAGTCAACACGTGGGAATATCATGTCAACCAGCTATTACAGAATATCAAAAACGTGGGGATTAAGAGCCAATGAAAACCATCAAACCAATCAAGTCAATTACGGGAGGTAATCAAGGAACTTAATGGGGACGTTTCTGCTGGAAAAGAATTGACTCCTCACCTCTCCCCTATATGAAGAGCTCTTACTCTACTAATACCCACTACGAACTACAAACTAAAAACGCAAACATTCTCTCTAAATTTCTTCTTCTTCTTTTCCAAGATAAGACTTAGCCAGGCAGATTTTTGTTAGAGATACCGGCACACCGGAATATCTTTTTAACACTAGGATGATTTCCTATTTCTGTTTAATGTTTTGCTTTGATTCCGTGTAAGTTGTAAGTTCGTTTGTAATCTCGATCTCTTGTAATAGTTAGTTTACGTTAATTGATTTTACCTCTTTTCTGAATTGCTTTTTCTGAACGGTGATATTTTTTTACAACAATTTAAAAAGATATTTACTTTTATCACCGTTTTCTGAAATGGCTTTTCCTTTCTCGGCTGCTACTTCATCATTGAACGCAAAGCCACTTCTCGACGTGAATAAGTTGGAGCCCCTTAATGGTTCCAACCACAAGCGTTGGGCACAAAAGATTATGATTTGTCTTGAACAGTATGATCTCGACTTTGTTATAGTCGAGGCTCCACCACTTATGGTGGACAATGGAGCTCCTACTGAACAAGAACATGCTAGACATCTCGCCCTCGAAGCCAAGTTCTAAAGAGCTAATACCATGGCTCGGGGTTCGATGTTGAACAATGTATCGGATCCCATTTTTTATCTTCTTGCTAAAGAAAAATCGGCAAAGGTCGTATGGGAAACTCTTGAGAAGAAGTATGGGGCTGATGATTCCGGTAAAAAGAAATATGTCACCAGTAATTGGTACAACTTTACCCTGACTGATCAGAAACCTATGACTGAACAACTTCATGGGTATGAAAACCTATGCGCGGAGGTAACCGCCAAAGGCATGAAGATGTGAGAAGGTTTCCAAGCCAACGTCTTGCTTGAGAAATTTCCCCCATCATGGAGTGAATACCGTAACCACCTCAAACACAAAAAGAAGTAAATGACCCTCCAAGAGCTCATCAGCCACATGCAAGTCGAAGAAGCCAATTGACTCAAAGATAAGTATCTTTCTTTCCCTCCTCATTCCTCGAAGGCTAACCTTGTCGAAAGTTATGGGCATGGTAACAAGGACAGGTTCGAAGGTAATGGAAAACAGCAAGGCACTAACAATTCCAAATCTGTGGGGAATAAGAACCGTAACAACTCCAACAAACAAAACGGAAGGTGAAAACCCTCTAGTAAGATTCAGAAACCTAAGAGTGCTTTTTATTGTTGTGGAAAAGAAGGACATAGGGCTTTTGAATGTCCTCTTAGAGTTATTCCTGATCCAAAACCTGCTGCAAACCTAACTGAAACCGAAAAGATAATCGTTGCGGTAATGGTTGAGGTTTACTTGGTGGAAAAAAAGCGAGTGGATCCTTGACACTGGGGCTTCACGACACTTCTGTGCAAACAAAGCCCTGTTCAAAAAGTTTGAGGAATCAACCAATGGTGAATGCGTGTACCTGGGTGACTCATCCACTGCTACAGTCCTCGGAAAATGACAGGTTACCCTCAAACTCACTTCTGGTAAGATCTTTGAGTTCAACGATGTTCTCTTTGTCCCCTCGCTCCGTAGGAACTTGTTTTCCGGAGCTCTTTTTAATAAAGTGGGACTCAAACTAGTTTTCGAGGGGGGGAAATAATTATTCCCAAAAAAGATGAGTATTGTGGGAAAAGGGTATTTACATAATGGTTTGTTTGTCTTAAATACTGTAAACCATGACTAGTACCAAAGTGATGAGTATGTGGGGGAAGGGGTTTTTCTTTTTCAAATAAGGGTTTGTGTGATTGAACCTTGTAACCGCTAATAAGGAATTTTTTTATTTTGTTTATCTATTTAAATGTTTAGATGTGTGGAATGGTAGATTAGACTATCGTTCTTTTCTCTTATATTAAAAGGCTAAAAAATCCCTTGGACTAATAAGGTCGATGACTTTATATATTATATGATATGTGTAGAGTCCAAACTTGTGGGAATACGACCCTTTAATATGTATACCTCAAGAATTCTAAACTAACATGGTTAGTACATTCGAACCTAAATACTCATATAAATTCTGCTAGTAAAGGAGAAAACCCATACTATTTAACCTTAATAGGTGACTATGTCAGGTTTATGAGAGTATACCTCCTAATACTAAAAGTGAAACGGAATATGTGTTTATAAATATAAGTCTGAGGTTGAAACCCAACTACTTTGCTGAATCAAAAGACTTAGGGCACGAATGTTGTTATAAATTCCTTATAATAGCTCAATGACATTAACAGAAATATCGACGAAGTTAGTGCCTTACACACCTCTACGTGATGACATAGCTGAAGGCTATGATAATCGGTTCTGGCCCACTAACTCAAATGTGGGGGTGATCAGCAAAGGTTACCCGAGTTCTAAGTACGGTCACTGTTGGACCAAATACAATAGACTCAATAGTCATGCGATATGACACGAATGTATAAACCGTTTTAATGAATTCATAGCCACTCGTGGTGGTCCTATTGTGGAGGACTTGATGAATTCACTCATAAGGCATATAATTCTAGGAAGAACACGAGGATGAGTGTATAACTCATAATGATTTCATAGCCAACATATGGTGATCCTTTAGAGAAGGACATGATGAATTCATAGTCAAAAGTGAGACTCAACATTCATGATAGAGTGTCAAGGAGACGTCCTTACACAACTCTCAAAATGAATAAATCCACCAAGTTCATAGCCCGCAAGTGGTGGTCCTTAGAGAAGGACTTGATGAACTAACGTAAGGGTGATGTTCGAGTGAACTATAACTTTCAGTAGGGTAGAGTATGTGCTGTGAGGGTCTCGTTCGATAACCATTAAGTTCAAGAGTAAGTTCACTTAAACGAAATCCGGTGGATGCCTCACTTCACTACGTGTCAATTCAAATCGAAAGATATTGCCACTTAAGTACAATTCACCCAAATGATGATAGTTATGGAAACTTGATCACTGCCTCTTCAAAAGACCCTGAGTGGGGGATTGTTGGATTAAAGTTATACAATTATTAATTTAAGAGTATAAACTATAATCTGATCATGTTCTTTTAGGAGAAGTGGAAGAAACTTAGATTAATATAGATGATTAACTAACACTCTTCCTATTCCTTTTGGAAAATGGAAAAGACAATTTTGTGAAGCATTTTGTCCCACATATGAGGTGAGTAAGAAATTTTATCTATATAAAATAACTTACCTATGTATTCCTATCAAAATAACTAGTCACTATGGAAGTTAAAGGGGAATAATAAAGCCCCACACGCGCGCACCACCACCACCCCCCGCTCGGCCCGGCACCGACACCGGCGACGGCGACGGAGTGGGTCGTGGGTCGTGGGCTCGTGGGGGAGTTAACGTAAAGACAAGTCTCCACCAATCACGCACGCATTAAGGAGAATATTCCATCAGCTTTTACAAGAGGATAGTCAACACGTGGGAATATCAAGCCAACCAGCTGTTACAGAATTTCAAAAACATGGGGATTAAGAGCCAATGAAAACCGTCAACCCAATCAAGTCAATTACGGGAGGTAATCAAGGAACTTAATGGGGACGTTCTGCTGGAAAAGGATTGACTCCTCACCTCTCCCCTATATAAAGAGATCCCACTCTACTAATACCCAATACGTACTACAAACTAAAAAAGCAAACATTCTCTCTAAATTTCTTCTTCTTCTTTTCCGAGATAAGACTTAGGCAGATTTTTGTTAGAGATACCGGCACGCCGGAATATCTTTTTAACACTAGGATTATTTTCTATTTATGTGTAATGTTTTGATTTGATTTTCTGTGTAAGTTGTAAGTTTGTTTGTAATCTCAATCTCTTGTAATAGTTAGTTTACGTTAATTATTTTACTTCTTTTCTGAATTGCTTTTTCTTAACGGTGATATTTTTTTTACAACATTACAGACTTTGGAGATGGGGGGAAATGAATCTTGTACGTCTTTTATTCTTTTAACGATTTTCCAAATGTAACCAAATGAGTTGTATTAAATACCAGCTTCAAAACTAGTTTTATTTTTATTTTCCCCACGACATATGCCACGCCTCCGCTTCCATCATCGTCGGGTCGGGAGGGTGGTAGTGGTGCGAGTGTGTGGATATTTATTTTACTCATTATTACTAGAGTTTTGAGCCTTTTGAAATGTACAGGAAAAGGAAATTATATAAATTAACAAATTTTCTTCTCTATTTCCGATATGGTACTTTCTTTAAAAAAGAGACTCTTGGTTTCATTTCCAAAAGCATGAAATAAATTAAATTTCATTTCCTTATTTCATTTTAATTTCTAACAGCCCCCCACCTAGGCTCTGGGGTGAATGAGTTTCTGTGTACACCACCATTGGGTGAAATTGTACTTAAGTAGCACTTGATTTCACGTAGTGAAGTGATGCAACCACATATTCTCATCAAGTGAATATACTGTTGAACTTGATGTTTTTTGGTCGAGAACCTCACATAACATACTCTACCCGTTAGTAATTAAATATTCCTCGATCATCACCCTTTTTTACACATAGGGGATCCTCAAGAATGTCTTCTCAAAGTAGACTACCCTTCTAGGGTCTTTATATCAATAAGAGAACAAGAGCTCAACCTCATCATGTGTTAGGTAAATATATCAAGTCCTTCTAAACAGGTCCACCACTACGGGCTATGAATTGTGGTGAGTTATAACTCATCCTTAGGACTTTTAAGAATTTCTATCAAATATAAACTCTACCTCTAGGGTCTTGAGGTCATGTTAGGATCAATATATATCAACTCAACAATGAATTCGTCAAGTCCTTCTCAACTTGACCCACTAATAGCTATGAATTCATTAAGATTTAATATGCTCTTGTATGCACAATTTCTGCCATAGGGATAGGAAGATAGTGCATCATATGGATTCATCAGTCATATGTTCCCCATCATTGGGTTTTATTCCCATCCCCCTCGACGTTTACAAGACTACTCTCATGGTTAAGCCTTTTGTGAATAAATCGGCTTGATTTTTTTCTGATCATACATATTCCAATGATATTACACCATTATGCAACAGTATTTTATGAAACCATGTATAATGCAAATATGTCTTATTTTTCCACTATAGACGCTATTATAAGCGACACCGATCATAGAATCACAATTGATACACATTGGTGTGACACTTCCTTTCCATAGTGGCACATCGGATATTAGAATTCTAAACCAGTGGCAGTTAGGTTCTTTCCGAGCCAGCTCTAGTGATATAAACTCAGATTCCATGGTGGAGCGTGTTATACAATTATGTTTAAATCACTTCCAAGATATAGTACCTCCTTTTAAAGAGAACACATATCCACTAGTGGAGTCTACTCTCATTGTTTGAGATCCAGTTTGCATCACAAAAGCATCCAAGAACTACATGAAACTTGTTATAGTGCATACCTATATCAATAGTACCTCTCAATTAATTTAATGAAAGATGAAGTGCAACCCAGTGGTCACTACTCGAGTTGTGAGTATAGCGGCCGAGTCTACTAACAACATAGGCAAGATCGGGTCGGGTATCATTCATTAAGAATATCACATTTTTTGTAATTTTAGCATATTCGTTATGGGATACAGCATCCCCGTAGTTTATACACTGATGAATACTAGAATGATAAATAGTTTTCACAGGCATTACATTAAAACAGTTAAACTTTTTTAACATCTTTTCTACATAATGAGACTGACTAAGGGAAATACCATTACTACCTCAAATGATTTTTATTCATAGAATCACATCAGCTTCTTCCATATCTTTCATATCAAATTAAGAGTACAAGAAGCGTTTAGTATCATTTATGATATAGATACAATTACAAAAGATAAGCATGTCATCCATATAAAGAGAACTAATAACACGATCCTATCCTATTACTTTAGAGTATATACAAGAGTCAGAAGTGGTAACAACAAAGTCATCCTTTATTATCTACTGTCTAACTTTGTATACCATTGTTTAGGTGCTTGTGTTAAGCCAGACAATGAATTCCTAAGCTTACATACTTTAACCCCTTGACCTGTGACCACAAACCCCGCAGGTTGCATCATGTAGATTTCTTCATCTAGATCTCTATTCATACATGTGGTTTTGACATCCATCTGATGTATAACCAGTTTGTGAATGACAACTAGGGCAATAAAGGTGCTAATAGTTGCTATTTTGGTTACATAGAAGTAAGTTTCAAAGTAATCTAAGCCGTTCTTTAGGGTGAAACCCATAATAACAAAGTGAACCATCAAGACTCAATTTTTTATTAATATTCCGCTTGCTACTAATGGATCTACTTTCTTAGGTAAGTTGGTTGATTCCTATGTATGATTGGTTTTAATAGATGCAAGTTCACTATTAATATATTCTTTCCAAAAACCAGGGTCTACTGGTTTTATAGCTTCATTATAAGTTTTTGGTCTACCTCCATAAGAAGGCAGGTAACTACCTCTTCACTTATTATATCCATGTTAAAACCCACAATTATAAAAGTAATGATAAAATCGGGTCCAATTCTTAACTCGATCCTACGCCTATGTTCATCCTCGGGAATACTACTAGGGCTCACAAAATTTGACAGGTCAAGGTTATTATCACTTACAAGCATATCAGTATTAGAATATAAGTTGTTACTCCCTCTGTTTTAAAATGTTTGTCCACTTTGCTTTTCACATATATTAAGAAATATAATCATTACCCTCCCTATTACAAAACTACCCTTCATGTAGTGTCTTGATATCTCAAATGTGTATTGGAAACATAAATTCTAATATTTAAATAGGGGTAATAGTGGAAAAAAGAGAGAAAAGTCGATATTCTAATTGGACAAACATTTCAAAACAACGTTTTTAGTAAGTGGACAAACATTATGCAACGAAGGGAGTAGCAAGTAATTAAACATTACATCATTCATATTTTTTATATGTGTTCAAATAATTCAACATCTCTATTTAACAAATAGAATTATCATCTAGGGGCAAGAATCTATATGCAGCACTATTCTGAGCATAACCTATGATAATTGAATCTATGGTCTTTTGTCCAAGGATGACTTTCTTGAAGTTGGGTAGCAAGAACTTGGCCAAACACCCCATACTTTAAATAATTTAGGTCAAGGATAAAGCCCTTCCATAACTCATAAAGGGTCTTTTCTAAGTTTCAATGGGGTACTCTATTAAGAACATAACATGCAAACAAGACATCTTCGCCCCATTCCCCACATATTGGTTGGTAAACTTGAATTAATTAACATGGCCTTCATCATTTCAATAAGGAATTTATTCTTCCTTTAAGTTATCCCATTTTGTTTTGGGTGGATGTATAGGGTGCTAATTTCCTGTTTTATTCCTTTAATTTCACAAAATTCTTTAAGGGAATTAGAACTATGTTCACCGCCCCAGTCAGATCAAAGCCTCTTGATTTTTCTATCAAGTTAATTTTCAATCTCAACGTTATATTTTTAAAAAGCTTATCCCGCTTCATTTTTAGATTTTAGGAGATATACTTTCATGAACCTAGAGTAGTCATCTACGAAGGTTATATAGTATATTTTTTCCTCCTCTACTAGGTGTGCTTTAAAACCAGCTAAGTTAGAATGCACTGGTTCTAACAGTCTAGTCTTTCTAGTGGTCTCAGACTTTAAAAGATTTTTTGCATGTTTGGGCTCTATACATATTTGACATCTAACAAAATCATCAATATTGTTAACGGGGATTAGTCTGGGTGATTTTTACCTTTTAATAAAAGAGATATTAAGGTGTCCTAGTCTACCATGTTATGTGACCAAAGATTCTACAATATAAGTAGAAGTAGATGCAATCTCATTAATAGTTATGGTGTTCAATACAAATAAACTCCCAATCAAATACCCTTTCCCAAAATTTCCTCATTCTTGGTAATAACTATTTTCCCACCCTCGAAAACTAATTTAAGTCCCACTTTATTAAAAAGATATCCATAAACTAAGTTCATATGGAGTGAGGGAACGAAGATAACATCATTCAACTTTAAATTTAACCTGAAGTGGTTCTGAGAGGAACATGTCCTTTTCCCAGGACGACGGTAGTGGTTGAGTTCCCCACGTACACGCATTCATCGTCAGCCACTTCCTTAACTTTTTGAATAGGTTTTTATTGAAACAGAGGTGACGGGATGCTCCAGTGTCAAGGATCCACTCTCTCTTGTTCTCCATCCAACTGCATCACCCATCACTGCAACAATCATCTCATCAGTCTTTGTTAGGTTGGTGGCGGGTTTTGGACCTTGATTCTTCCTTTGTTCATACTGGTACACCTTGTGTCCTTTCCCCAAAATAGTAGTAAGAGTCTTTTGGACTTGGGACCGCCTCCTTGTTTGTTGAATTGGCCTTAATTCGTGTTGCAACCGCTTTTGCTCTTTTTTGAACCATGCTGCTTTCCCTTTACCTTGTACATGTCCTTATTTGCGTGACCAGTACTTTCAGAAAGGTTAGGCTTCGAAGAATTAGAGTGGAAAGTAAGGGTTTATCCTTAAGTCGATTCTCCTATTTGACTTTCATATGACTGGTCAACTCTTGAATGGTCATTTACTTATTCGTATGCTTAAGATGCTTTCACTATTCGCTCCAAGAAGGCGGGAATTCTTAAGAAGGATATTGGCTTGAAAGACTTCATATATTTTCATACCTTTGGAAATTACCTCAGCATGGAGGTTCTCGTATACATGTGGTTGCTCCATCATCGGTTTCTAGTCCATGAACATAAAGTTGTACTAGTTATAGCTTTTGTATTTCCTCTGACCAGAATCATCAAGATCGTACTTCTTTTGAAGCGTCTCCCATATGATCTTTGCCAATTTCTCCTTGGCAAACCAATCAAAGATTAGATTTGACATGTTATTCAAGATCCATTCCCTAGCCACCAAGAAATTGACTTCCAGGGTGAGGTGTCTGGCATGTTCTTAGTCGGTAGGAGCTCTATTGGCCTCAATGCAGGGGAGTTTTTTGAACACAACAAAGTCTAGTCCATAATGGTCAAGACATAGTAGAAGCTTTTGTCCCCAACATTTGTCGTTGGAACCCTTGAAGGGCTCCAACTTAGACAAGTCGAGTAAGGATTTTGTTTTCAAAAGTAAAGCAACCGTCAGGAATTGAAAAGCCATTTTTTATTAGTGGTTTTAAGAAAAAACTTTTTAAAATTGTTGATGAAAAACAAAAACATTGATCGTAATGAAATAATAATCACGAATATATTAAGTCAAAACTGATAAAAAGCTTACAAGAAGAAACACATAATTGAAAAAGGAAAACCAAAACTTACAAAGAAATACCTGAATAGATGTAATTGATCACATTGTATAAAAAAAATCGAGTGTATCCAGTATTATAACATGACTGTTATGACTATTCTAGCCTATGCTAAAAAATGATTTAGAGAAAGAGAAGTTAGAGAACTTTTTTCTGTGAGTTTGTAATTATGAATTGTGTTTTCCAAATAGCTCTCACCCTCTATATAAAGTGGTATAGGCCTTCATAAACATCAAAAGATTTACCATCATAAACAGGTTCACCATAAAGGCATAACCATTTCACATGTGTGGAATTTCTGGCATCGACCAGGACACTCTTCTTGTAGCAGGCTGGAGGATGACTTTGGACTTGTGTTATAACCTTTGTAACAGTCGATTCTTCATTACCGAAGTTACAGACATTGGAGATAGGGGAAATGAAGTCTTTCACATTTTATTCTTCTGATGTCTTTTCAAATGTATCCAAATGAGTTGTATATATACCAACTTCAAAACTGGTTTTATATTTATTCCCCAAGACTTCCTATCTCCCCACGTTCACGACCACTTCATCATCGGGCTAGACCCGCGCGGGGTGGGGGGGGGGGGGGGGGGGGGACGTACAATGTATTTCTTTTACTCTTTGTTACTAGATTCTTTTGCCTTTTGAAATGTATAGAAAGAGAAAATAATATATAGTAATATTCTCTATTTCCAATGTCTTACTTTTTATGAATAATGAGAGTCTTGATCTTTTTCTCCAAGAGCATGTAATAAATTAAAGTTCATTTCCTTATATCTTTTTAGTTTCTAACATTTACTTCTCCAAGAGGGCACTACTCAATCATACATGCCACCATATACTAAAATACCCTCAAATAAAACAAAACCCACATAAAGAAATAAATCAAGTGGGAAAATGACATGGACCACCAACTCATTGAGTCACTGAGAAAGTCATTGAATATCTATAGTGTTTATCTCCAACCACCACTCACCTACCACTGTCGGAAACTCCACCCGGGGCGTACTCAGTGATTTGGTTAGTACGGAGTCACTAAGTACAAAAATCACTGATGAAAACTATTTAGTACAAGATTAAAATGAGTATACTAAGCAAAAATCTAAGTATGCTTAGTGAATTCTCTGGATATTATCTAAAAACACCGTGTATCAACACGATAATCAAGTAAAAATGGCACAAATTTATTTTTATGATAGAAAATACAACAGTTAATAAAAATTAAATAAATCTATTCTACCTACAATATAAATCCTGTTACAATTTTCCATTAAATAGTATTATACAATAAAAAAATACGTAAGCATTGTAGAACCTCCCTGTTCAAGGAGATGTTGGACGCTGGAAATTGTCATAACACAACCTATCGAGGAAGCAATGGACGGACTTGTAAATTTATTTCCTCAGCTAAAAATATATACCAACCAATTAGGTAATTGTACAATACTTAACCATATATGCATCATAGGAAGTTTTGAGTTGCAAATTTTATCCAATTAGCATAGGTAAACTGAAATGCAAGTCATTTAAATTAACCAACTGAATTATACCTCACATCAAGTTATTCGCTAAATGATTGAATCTATTAGAGTTGACTAGGTAGTCTCACTCGCACTTAACTCATCCAGGCCATAATAACCTACATAAGATAATATAATATACTTCAAGTTAGTAATTTGTACTCAAACACAATAATGTAATTAAAAAATTAGAAGAATGATAAAAGATTACCCAATTCAGCTTCGAAGTATTCCACAAGTTGTTTTGAAGTAGTTAGGTTAACTGAAAGAGAAGCTCTTAGCCAATTTTGAGTACATACTAATGCTTCAACAGTCTTGGCGGCCAAAGAGCTTTTAAATTGATCAAGCACCCCACAACTAGTGCTAAATGTTGATTTTGATGCCACAATAGATAGGTGAACAACCAAAACATGTTTAGCCAGTTGGGAAAAAATTTTAAACCTCAAAGAGTTTACTTTCCACCAATTCAAAATGTCAAAACTAAAAGTCATCTCCTTTACATCTTCTTTTTAATACCTTTCCAGTTTTGAACCTTTAGAAGGAAGTTTATCAGCCATAAAAGATTGAAATTTACCACTAAGAACACATGAAGAATCAACTAACATTGAAGAAGAGCTTCCCACATCACCACTAGAAGAACTAGTAGGAGCAGCAGCTTTTTCATAAGATCTGAACATTCTTTATTAAATTATATTTTCCCTTAGACATGAGAGCAAATGTTCAAATTCAGTTAGTATATACATAAAATTGAACTAGCATTGAAGATATTGTATTTTTTTTCTGGGATCTAATGCAACAACCACATATAATATAATGTTGATGCTACTAACACCCCAGTAGTTTAAAAAATTGGTTTTCATCTTCCCAACCATTTTACTTAGAACTGGATTTTCACTTTCACACAATTCAACTATTTTTCCCAGATTTTGACTATCTCATCAAAGAAGAGATTTGTTGTAACAAATAAATTACCACTAGACTTCTTAGTGGAGTTGTAAAACAACCTTAGAAACTCTACATAACACCTCGCATTTTACCAAACAACAATGTTTGGAGGACTTATGGAGGCCTCTCTAAAATGAGAAGTAAAGGATGTATTATCTATATTTATTCTTGCAAAAACAGTTTCAGATTTCTTTGCACATTCAAGCATCTTGTATGTATAATTCCATCTAGTTGGAATATCAAGTCACAAGTTTGATTTGCACTCAACACCACACAGATCCACAAAACTCTTAAAGGACAAGGTGAAAATCTCACATATTTCACAATCTCTCTTATATTCTTGATACAAGAATCTAACTCAACCACTCCATCTTTCACAATGAGGTTTAAAATGTGATTGCAACACCTTATATGAAAAAATTCATGGTTCTACAGAGTTTGAGGCTTTCACTTGCCACTTTAAGTAAATATTTCACATTAACAGTATTAGAAGAAGCATTATCAAATGTCAAAGTAAGATATGAGTTGATATTCCACTCCATAAGAATGGCTTCAACTTTTTTACCTATTGTTTCACCCTTATGATCCTCAAATTTACAAAAACCAGTGATTCTTTTATTTAGTTTTCAATCAGAATCAACATAATGACCAGTCAAACACATGTAATTCAAATTCTGATTAGAGGTCCAAGTATTAGTTTCATACTAATTGTAATGTTATTCATTTTAGATTTCAACTTAAGCTTTTCTTCTTCATAAATAGACATACACTTTCGCATAATAGTCATTCTAAATGGAATTTTTATATTTTGGTTGCATTACAAAACTTTTTAAAACCAATGTCTTTCACAAATCTAAACTCAATTCATCTATAATAACCATTTTAACAAGTGCATTAGTACAAGATTCAATAGAAAACACATAAGTACCATTTTCATTTTTACCCTCCTCTGTTATTTTAAAATTTATAAGAGTCTGGACCATCATCTTAATGAGGATAGAAGGGATATTTAGGGCATCTTCTTAAATTGATGTGATTAATTGTATCAACTATACCATGTTTCCTAGAATTAGTAGCATAAGAATGTTCACAATACTTGCACACTGGTCTTATACTACCATCATCATAAGTTACAATATCAAAGTTTACTACCATCATCATAAGTTACAATATCAATGTTTTTCCAACAATCAGAGTTTTCTTTCTTTGCTTTTTTAGGTATAGGGGGTTTGGTATTCAAAAGTCGAGAGTTAATTGGATTAGATTAGTTACCTACATGTGTTTGATTATCACCTGGAGTACAATGTATTGTAAGATCAATAATGGATTCATACTCTATTATCACTAAACTGCAATCAAAACACAACAGATAAAATAACATTAGTAATTAAGATTAGATATACACATTTAATCTTTAATCAACACAATATATTTCGAAAATCAAATAATCTAATATCTATTTTCAAAAATTAAACAAACTAATAACTAATCGAATAAAAACATTGAAAACATTTAATCTTTAAAAGATTCAGAAAAAAGAATTTTATTTTGGAAAAAATTAAAAAAAAAAAACATAAAACATTACTATTTACTTAGATCTACAGATATAATACAAAAGAAATGAAATCGGAGAATAATAAATTTAAGTTTGTAAGGATTTGAACCTAAAAAAGGGTTTGTGAAGAACACAAACCCTAACCTCGGCCTTTTATAATATTAACCATGGCTTAACCACATAACCACCGTAAGCTCATAAACCGGTGGTGAGAATCGAGAGAAGATACAAGAATTAAATACGCACCTCAAAGGTTGTTGTAATCCATTAAGATAATTAATGCGGAGTACCAAAGCATCCATAGAGACGGCGAACGGATGAGGGTGAAGGGACGGGTTACAGAGAGTAGAGAAAGACAAGTTAGAGTTAGCCTTTAACGTATAAGAGACGAGAAAATAAGATAAGAATGTACCAAAATGAGAGTGAAGAAATGAACTTATTTCTTTCTTCTAACATTTTATATGCCTATTATATAAAAAAATAGGATCGGGACAATTACCCGTGGATTGGACTAGACCAAAACCAGGGCCGATCCAAAACAAATAAAAAATTATTTTGGGTCTATAGTGAACCGTAGGCGTAGGTTATGTGGGTTGGGTTGAACTGATTTTATCGGTTTTGCGGTTCTATTGGTTTTTTATGCAACACTATAGGATATAAGTTAGTTGGTTAGTCAGTTTTTTTTTTTTTTTGTTCAAATTATATTATAAATAGATAGATAAAAGGTTACAAAGTTACCCAACCCCTATCGGGTCCTTGTCAACACAGAGGATAGATGTTAACTGGGGTGGGATACAAACATCCCAATTACCAAACAAATTGCTTAAAAGCTCTTGTTTAGCAACCCAGTCAACAGCAGCATTTCTACTCCTAGGAATAAGAGTAAAAGAAGGACTCGAAAGTTCCGCCAAAAAATAAATATTACAAACAATGTTCTTAATAGAATGACAAGGGACAATAGATCCTGAAGAAAGGGGCTTCATGATCTGCTCAGCATCATTCTCTATAATAACGCTTCCAAAAGGGTAATCTAAGGCCATCTCTGTTGCTTTAAGTATCCCCGTGGCCTCTGCTTCTAGTATTGAATCTGTCTCGATTTTCCAACTCTTACCTGTCACAAATTCACCATTAGAGTTCCTTACTAAACATGCAACAGCTGATCCTTTATCAGAGTAAGCAGCATCGCAGTTTATTTTAAATTTATTTGGTGGTGGTTTTTTCCACTTATCTTTAAATTTTACATTGATATTTAAATTTGTATTAGTACTAATATTAGTATTTATGGTTTGATTTGTATTAATCTCTCCATTAATCTTATCCATGAAGTTAATATCATTGGGGTTTGATATTTTATAATACTCTTTCCAAGTATCAATTGAATTATTAATAGTGCTAATAGGGTCACAATTTTTCCCATTATATATAAATTTGTTTCTATTCTTCCAAATTTGCCATAAAGTTGTACAAATAAGTTCTAATATTCTATCTTTTTTTTCAAAAGTAGTTGTGATTTGTTGCACATAATTTAAGATCCATTGATCTATTCTATTTGTGCTAACATTATCTGATTTTATATTAAGAGGGCTAGTGAACCATACACATTTTGCCCAAGGGCATCTAAAGAGCATGTGTTCAACTGTTTCAATATTATTATTACAAATTTTGCATAAGTTTGTACTACTACATTTCCTGTTATAAAGATTTTCTTCAGTTGGAAGCAGGTTTCTAATTGCTCTCCACATGAAATTTCTAATTTTGGTTGGTGTTTCCATGTTCCAAATTAGATTCCAGAGGTCTTTACCTCTAGTTATTGAGATTGTTGGTATGTTTTGGTTTTTAATAATGTCTTTTTGGTCTTCTTCATTTTTTAATTTGTGGTATGTTTCCTTAACTGTAAATATACCATTTTTGCAAAAGTTAATGCATAGAAGGTCTTCACATTCAACTTTTGGTATTATCATTTTTTCTATTTTATCACTGGTATCCTTGTTGTATATTTTCCTTATAAGGTCAATATTCCAAGTTTTATCATCTTTCAAAAGATGTTGGACATAAGTAACATAATTATCTTTTGGTTTTATAATGATGTTATTATTATTAATCCAGTTATGATCATGTAGTTTAATATTAGCACCATTACCTAGTTTCCACTTTATATTATTCTCAAATGTTCCTCTACCAATTAGAATACTTCTCCATCCCCAGGAGGGAGAACTTCCTAATTTAGCATCTAAGAAGTCACAATTATGGAAATATTTCCCTTTGAGAAGTTTATAAAGTAAGGACTCTTTTTTATTAGCAATATTCCAAGCTTGCTTGCCTAAAAGTGCTTTGTTCATTAAGTGGAGGTCTCTAAAGCCAAGTCCTCCATCAAATTTAGATAAGGTTAAGAGCTCCCATTTAGCCCAATGGATTCTTTTTTTTCCTTTATCGCCCCACCAAAATTGTGCGATGATTGAGTGTATTTGATTTACTATTTTTTTTGGAAAAATAAAATTAGACATCATATAATTAGGTAAGCTTTGGATGATGGCTTTGATGAGTATTTCTTTCCCCCCTTCAGATAGGAATAAAGTTTTCCAATTTTCTAGCCTTTGTAAGATCCTATCAACTAGGAATTCAAGGTCTTTTGATTTTGATCTACTCCATTCTGTTGGGAGACCTAAATAATTTCCAAGATTATGTGTTTTTTTCATGTTTAACCTAGCAGCCATCACATTTTGGAGGAAAAATGGTGTGTTGGGACTAAAAATAACCCCACATTTATTAAGGTTTAGACATAGACCTGTCCCATTTTTATATATATTCATAATTTCTATAAAGGATTGAATTTCAATATTCTCAGCTTTTAGAAAAAATAGGCTATCATCAGCAAAAAGGAGATGAGTAATTTCAGGGCATTTATTTCCTATTTTGATGCCTTGTAGTAGTTGTTTCTCTTTTTTATCCCTTACCAGATCATTTAGGGTTTGTGATATTAAACAGAAGATCAAGGGTGATAGGGGGTCCCCTTGTCTTATGCCTCTAGTAGGTTTTTGTAATTGGTGAGTTTCACCATTGACAATAACAGAGTATGTTACAGAGGTAATGCAAAGCATTAGTTTCCTTATCCAGTCTCTATTAAAACCCATTTTTATCAGGAGATCTTGGAGAAAATCCCATTCAACATACTCATATGCTTTTTGAATATCAGCTTTAATAGCTAACATATATTTTTTTGTTGTTTTTCTTCTTTTGATATGAGTAATGATTTCATGGGCAATCATAGTATTTTCTTGTATAATTCTATTTGGTAAAAAAGCACTTTGATTTTCACCTACCAGTGAGTTCATATATGGTTGTAGTCTGTTGACTAAAATTCTAGCTATAATTTTATAGATAAAGTTAGAACAGCTAATAGGTCTATAGTGTTTAATATTAGTAGGCTTACTAATTTTAGGTATTAGGGTGATAATAGTTTGATTAATCTCACCCTAATAGGTATTAGGGTGATTAGTCAGTTAGGTCAAAGCCTATTCACATGGCTTTAATTACCTCGAATATTTAATAAAGAAATGGAAAGAATATTTGTCCGACAGACATGATAAAGATATCTTAGTAGTATGTTAACTTAATGCTGAAGTATAACTCTACAGATAGAAAGAGTCCAACAACAGCAGCTATCAGACTAAAGTTCATTCCACTTGAGAATAAATTATATAATATAATATTAAATTAAAACTATAATTTCTTTTGACTAATCTAATATTATCACATCTAGTCAAATTTAAAGAATTAAACACGTGCCTACATTATTTGGTGGCTACATTTTAATTTGTTGCCTGCGATTTAAGCATTATTTTTGTTGTCAAGTTGGTTATCCCTAAAGAAACAATGATTCAACTTTAAAAATTCTATGGCTATTGGCTAACCTTACTGATTGCAACGCTTACGGTTAAAAACCAAAATTGATAACAACCAAAATTAATAATAATTAAATCGATTAAAAATCAAATTATATAATGTGATTAAAACTATTGCGTTATGATTTTAGATAAAAATAAAAACAAATAATCGAAAACCGTTTATCTTTATATATATTTTAAAATTTCATAATAATCTTAGTTAAATTTGATATATTGAAATTCTAAAAACAAAATACAAATACTAAATTTAACAAAATAAATAATAAATATACAATTTAATTAAAGATCAACACAATATTTTATATATCTTGGAGATTTTTCATATATGTATAGTTTTATTTGATAAAATAATATAATTATCAAATTATCATTTGGTTCTGGTTAAAAATTGCAAAACTGTTTAAAAAACCAAAATCGAATAATATGTTTGTGTTTTGAAAAATGTAACTAATGGTTAAAACCGTTAGGTTATAGTTTTTAATACAACAAATGGTTATTGTTATGATTTTTGATATTTTTGCAAAATACTGAACCGTTGATATCGCTAGCTAACCTATGTTCCTGTGTTCGACAAAAAAAAAAAACTACGTTCCTGTTAGTTTTCATTTTGGTCTAGTTTTCTTTTTCCGTTTTGAAATTTAGGAAAAATTCTTTGTGAATACCCAGTGTTATGGAATTTGGACAGTAAATGTCTAAATTTTCAAATATGACAAATAGACAGCCAACTTTATAATATTTGTCTTCCGTAAGTACCCACTGTTTTTTGTTAACTGCTAGTGACTCTGGTTTTTTTTATATATCAGTTGTTTTAAGGATAATTTTATATTTCTTTTCCTATCTATTTGACAATCACGTGTGTAAACTTGGACACTTATTTGTCAAATTTTGAAAAACTTGAATACTAACCGAAGCGCCACGTAATTGCCACGTGACTATTAAAGTCAAAAGTAACGTGTATACTAATGGAAGACATTCAATGAAAACTTGAGCATTTGTTTATCATGTGTTGAACCACGGGATATCCACGAGATAATATATCTCTTAAAATTTATTTCCTATTATAACTCGCTATAGTTTAGTGATGGGAGTTTGATGTAACGGATTCTAACGCCTCCTCTCCATGACCCATGTTGTGGGCGTGCATTTTCAACAGGGCGAGGATCCTCAGGTGACGTATTCTATTGCAAGTTATAATTTTTTCTTTTTCATTTTTTTTCAAACAAATTTTACAATAATTTTATCAAATATTAACTTTAAAATTTATTTTATATATCTATTTTGTTTTCTACCTTTCGTCCATACATTAATTTTTAATCATAACTTTTTTCTTTACAAAAAACAAGAATTTTTTTCTTATTTGTCTTCTTTTTAATTTTTAATTTTCTTTTTTAGATATAATTCTAAATAATTTTTATATATTAACTTTTAAAAAATTTATATGTTCTTATTAAAATTTCTTTTATGATTTTCATTCTTTTAATTTATACTTTTTGGTAAAAATGGATACGATAAGAAAAACATAAATATAAAAAATCCTTAATTTTCTATAACACAAATACTTAGATTAATTATTCTAAAAACACAATCTTGATATAATTTTCCCAAAATAGTTCCTCAGGCCTAATTAATTATCAAGATAGTTTTTGAATGTCTAAATTTATCCAAATAGTTCCCAAACTTTATATTTTTAACGCCGCATCAAATTTCATACATTTTACCATTAAATCGGTATAATAATAAATAACTTTTTATCCAAATAATCTTCCTGAATTCCCCAAAATGGTCCCTGGACTATCCCATCTTTACCTATTTGGTCTGCGAATATCTTTGCCACATGTCACTCAATGATAAAATTCTAACAAAAATACATAATGGGACAAAAATAAAATCTGAGAATCATTTAAGTCACTTTGAGAGTTTGAGGACCGAATAGGTAATAAAGGATTGTTTGGGGTCGATTTTGGGAAATCTTAAAAGATTATTCGGATAACAAAAGAATACCAATTATTGCACAGATTTAATGGTAAAAATGGATGAAATTTGATGCGTCGTTAAAGAAAGGCATTTTAGAACTGTTTGGATAATTATAGAAATTCAAGGACTATAAGGATAACTTTGGGACCATTTTGAAAAAAATTAATCTAATTTTTTTTGGATAATTGATTAAAATATCGAATCACATAGAAATATATATTTTAATTTTCTTTATGCTTTTTTTATCAATTTTTTTGTTGTTGCTCTTTTTAGTTGTATTTTTTTAATTAAAAAGTAAAAATATTAAAAGAATAAAATTCACAAAAAAAATCTTAATACAAAATATAAACTATTTAAAGATTATATATATATAAGGGACAATTCTCAATTTATCATAATAAATAATCGGATGTTCATTTAAATTAAACAATTATCAAGTATGAAAGAGTACTAAAGTACCCACATTTGAGTTTATTTAAAATAATGATGATTGATTATTATTTCCTATTTAAATGATACAAAATTTGTGTACTAAAGATGTTGATGGTTTTCTCATTTAAATCACAACAATATTGGGTATAAAAGCAGAAAAAGACACAACTCATTCATAAAGCAACTAAACTCAAGCATCTGAAGAACAAAACACAAACAACTGAAGTAACAAAATGTCGAAGACAAACGACCAATAATCATACCAAAAAATTGAAGTAGCTGAAAAGTGATAATTGAAACTGCTCCCATCATTATCAGAGAAGGATTCGAAGCTTTTGCACAAGAAAACATTCTCAACAAAGAAAATTCACTTCGTAAAAATTAGGTACAAATTTATGTTTAATCTATTGTTGTTAAATGTAGTGATTATTAGATGGATGATCATATATGGGATATATTACGATTAATGCATGTAATCTTTAGAGTTTAAATGTTGCTTAAGAGTTATGTTTGGCGTAATACATATATGAGAAAATCCCACTTTCTAAAGTTTTTTAAGCGTTTAGTTTGGGGAAATAAGTAATGCTTAAGCTGTAGAAATTACCGGTAGATGGAAATATGTGTAAAATGTGTTAGAGAAAAGTAGATGTAATAAAATCCCACTTCCTAAATCTGTTTAAGGGTTACGTTTGGGGTAATGTGTACTATTTGAGTTGTATAACTTAGGGTAACTACAAAATACGGTTACTAGTAGATCAAAAGATATGGGGATTGTGCCATGGTAAAGAAAGATGGGAAAAAGTCCTACCTCCTAAATTTTCTTATGGGTTATGTTTAGAGTAATGTGTATTATTTAAGATGTATAACTTAGGGTGGCTACAAAGAAGTTCTACTAGTAGATGAAAAGATATGGGAACTCTCCCATGGTAAAGAAAGATGTGACAAAGTCTCACCTCCTAAAATGGGTTATGTTTGGGGTAATGTGTATTGTTTGAGTTGTATAACTTAGGGTAATTGTAAAAAATTGTTATTAGTAGATGAAAAGATATGGGAATTGTCCCATAGTAAAGGAAGATGGGACAAAGTCCCACCTCTAGAATGTTACAGATAGGGAAAGGTCTCTTAGATCGTGCATATGGGATAAGTCTCATATATTAAATGTGTTTAATGGTTATGTTTGGATAAACATATAATGGTCTGGCTGTATAACTTTATGAAACTGCAAGAACCTATTGCGGATGGGAAAGGTCCCATAAACAATGTCAATGTGATAAGTCCTATCTTCTAATTATGTAGAATGGGCTAAGTCCCATTTTCTAACCAGGTTTATTAGTTTGTGTTACGTATTGTGTAAGTTTTTATCTATTTATTTTACTCGAACTGACAAAATATTTGCTATTTTACTGTTACAGATGGTAAAGGGCCCATAAATATTATAGTCTTACAGATGGTAAAGGGCCATGAGTTTAGATCATCCGTAGATGTATTGTTCCAAGCACTGAAACATCCCAAAGCAAAAAAGCTCACATACGTGCATGTAAAAAACTGTATTTTATCTACTCATAAAAGATTTATATATGAAGAAAAAAGAAAGAATATAAATGAGAAAAGACAATATAGTTGTGATGTCTCCCTATTTGTGACGAATTAATATTAGTTGGAGACATCATTTTTAGTGATTTAGAAGTCTTTCTAGTCGATTTTCTTGAGAAATGTTACACTTTCCTATTTTGAGTCTTGATTTAGTAAATTATTGTTTTTAGAGCATATTGGGTTTAATTATTTATTTAGTGTGAAACTTTAAAGATAATTATTGAGATTAATTAGAGTCCAAGTCAAAGACTAAGAGATAAGGAAAAAAGATAAGCATGGAAATTGGAGATAAGGAAAGAAAAACTAAAAATATGGAAAAGAAAAAGCTGCCTTAAATCTGAATTTCACCACTCACGACCACAAATCAGCTTATATCTCAAAATCGGTGGGGAATTTGGAGAAACGGTCAAGAGAAAAGTTGAAGATCTTTCCGAGACGATGAATTTAGACTACTCATACGCGTCAAATGGATAAGAATTGAAGTTGTTAGGACCGAAACAAAAACGGACATGATTTCATATTTTAGGGTTACGAATTTGAGTTGGGCTAGGAGTCCATTACTTTCCTTCTCCTTCAAGAAAATGAATTAGGGTTCCTAAACACCGATAAATACACCCTTATACCATTGTAAACATGTCATTGCTCAGTTTCAAGCTTAGGCTTAGTCCTTGCTTGTATTTTCTTAGTTTTAAAATAATAGCTTAGTCCTTTAATTTAATATTCATCCTTAGTATCAAGCTATTCATCCAAGAAGCAAGCTGACCTATAGAGGAAGACAAGAAGAAGAAGTTGGAGAGTGACAAACTCCTCTTCTACATCTACCTTCTCTATATTTAAGGTAATTAGCTATAGATTTATGTTCAACCATATTTCTAAGCTTTAATTCTGTAAATTTTACTTTTAATTGTTGGGTTATTATTTTGTCTTTAATTCCATAATACTATTTGTTATTTTAATTAATTTGAGCTTGGCGTATATTGTTATTATGTGTTTTGACTTATTGTTACAACCTTAGATTTGGCCAATCTTAGGATTACTCTTAGTTATTGACAACACCACATAATCGTCTAGTTTTGATTATTTGCCTAACTAGATAGCCATAGAGGTTTGATTTAATCACCAATCATTACTCACGAATCCTTGGTAGTGGAGAGGTTGCTCCTAAGACTAATAGAGGCTAGGTAGAATTTATAATCCTGGTTAATATATAATGCTTAATCTGTGACAGGTTAGAATAACAACTTAGTAAAATAGACTCGTATTAGTGACCCTAATCTATTAGACTTACATTCATATTTATTTATCTGCATTCGTATTTGTTTATTTCATATCAGATAGTTATTCCCTTTATCTTATATTTTATTCTAAACATATAAATTCATCTACGCTTGTTAAATATAAGTAGATCTAACGGATTAAATCCCTGCGAACGAACTTGACTTATCATTAGAACTTGCAACGATCTGTGATACTTGCAGTGAGTTCCGTGGTTCTCAAGGGTGTGTGCTCTTTATTATTATCTTTATTGATCTATTATTTTATCACACCTTTTTCTTTTTCTACACGCTTATTTGTCTCATTAATCGAAGCAAGCTCTGATTAAAGCTTACAATTATATTGTTGTAAGCTCGTGTTATATTCTTGTAATCGCGTATACATATTACAACCTGCAAATTCCATAAAGCTATACGATAAGTCTTCATAATCAAAAACCCCTGTGTTTTTTTCATCTTTATCAAACTACAGGGGGTAATTGGTAATTTATTACCCTTATTAAAATTTACCTTCTGATTAGGACTCACATTGTCCAGTTGCGCTCTCTTTAGCTCATCCGCTACAAAATCATACAAAGTCTCCAATGCTATTCTCTCCTTTTTTTTCTCTTAATAAAGAATCCAATCCTTCCCCTCCTTTGCCTTCATTAAAACCTCTGAATGTAAAATAATTAAATTACTACATGTCAAAAAATATAATACGATCTCATGGTTAATTAACCAATCAAACCAAATTATACCCATCTCCGAGCATTTCTTCTCGGACACTTCTGATAAATTCTTCATAGATTCTTGTTGTTCAGGGCGGCTTGGTGGAAATGCGAGTGTGAAATGACGATTCTCTTTTGCAGCAGAGCAGCTTCGAGGTGGTCTTATGTTGGGCTTTTTGATTGTCGATGGTGTAGCCAAGCCAGATTGGCGGTTTCCTTGGTGGTGGAGAATGGTCCTCGAGCGGCGCAGGAGGAGAGAACGTGGATTGTGATGAGATTAGGTTTAAGAATTTTGGATGGGAATAGAATGTTTATTGAAATTAAAATAATAAAATAATTAAGTACGGGAACTTTTAAAGGTTTTTTATTTTTATTTTCTTTTGTAAATAAAAATGAAAATAAAAATTGTAATATCATTAATGGTAGGTGGGACTAAAAACGATCATGTCCACCACTTATGTTTGGCCAGAATCAATAATGCACACCACTTATGTAAAAACTCTACTTTATAATATAGATATTAAAAAAGATTTTTTTTTTTCAATCAATAATGTTTATACAATAAGTCATTCTTTTACAAAAAAAGAGTTTAGAGTTTTTTGCTTTTTATCTCCACCAAAAATCATCCCATCTTTGATTTATACTAACAGAAACAAAATTTCAGGAGTATTCTACTCGTGTTGTAGAAAGTAGTTTTATAAAGTGATTACTACTTTATATGCTTCTTTTGATGACACATTTCGTGTGACACTACTATCATTTGGTTCTGGATCAGTCTCATCATTCTGTACAGAGAGATATTTATAATTATTTGAGACTATAAATATATATAGTTCATGTATTACTAATATAATCTCTTCAATTTCCAATTTACATATATATCTATAATTATATAAAATCTCTTGAAATGAAATTATTACCTAGTAGGTACATTTGTACATTACAATATGTAAAGTAATTATTCATACAAGAATATAGAAATGTGCAAAAATACTATCTAAATGAATAAAAATTCATTTATCGATAAATGAATAATTCATTTATTGATAAATAAATAATCTCGCTAAATGAATTTTTTTCCTAGTCCCAAGAGTATTCATTTATAGAGGTTTAACTAAACTCCAAGCAAGTGGTTAGCTCATGTAGTAGAATGTGTTTTTGTTTCAATTCATTTTAATAAAGCTACTTGCGTTCGACTTCAAAGCCCAACTTATTAACCACCTTTCCTTATACTTACCACCTTTTCACTGAGTTCCCTCTCAGGTTCCAATGGTATACTGCAGCCACCTAGCTGAGAAATGAGAGGATAATTGAGTAAGCTTTAGGGTATGTTTGGATAAAAAATGGATAGTATAGTAAAGGATAGTAAAGGGAAGTTTAGTAAATGATTGGAAAGGAGAGTATTACATCTTGTTTGGATTAGATAAAAATAGAGGGAAGAATTTTATTAAAAGATTACATATATTTGGTGTTTGGATTAGAAGAATAATGAAAGGAAGTGATTATTTTTATAGCTAAATGACATTTACACCCTTAGTAATATATCTTATATATAAAAAATAGGGATAGTTTAGACATTATGACATAATAAAAGAATTTCTCCCGTCTAATGATACTAAATTGGAGGGATTGAATATATAGTATTGTATAGTAAGGAATTAGAATAATCATTTAATAAACTTTTCCGTCTAATTATTTCTACTCCAAACAAAGGAGGGGATTGTTATTATCCTTTAATATTATCCCATCCCTTCCAATTCCCCAATCTAAACAAACCCTTAGGTTGAAAAGCCAGAACTTCGAGACTTATTTTGGAAGGTATATATCTATCAACATGCTATATGAACTAATTTTTAATACTTGAATTACACCTATCTCATCTGAGTTTTACCACGATCCAGGGAGCTTGTATTGCTAAAAATGCTAATACATAGTTCAAACGTATGGAAGAAATCTGCATATTTAATGAGCTACCCGTACCTACCGATGATGAGATGCTTCCTGTTGGCACGGTTAGCACTCATGTAAGCTTCAATTATGTGGTTCCTCCAAAGGGAATTCAAATTTCCTTTGTTCAGTCAAGTATATCAGTAATAATATGTGTAAAAGAGAAGGGGTGTTAAAAGTATACATCACCATACCCCCCCCCCCCCCCCCCAGTGCCTAAATTATAAATAGAAGCTTCTAGCCCTCCTTCAATAAATATCTTTAATAAAATGTCTCCTATCAGATAAACCTGTCTAGGAATACGTAATTGCATCATTTGTCCCTGCATTGGAAATAAAATAAAACAAATCGCACCATCATTATAAATCAAATAACACTGTAACTGGGATTTGAAAATTTTGTGAAATTTGTAGGACAAATATAAAAGTAGAAAGGGACTAATACCCCCATGTGGGCCGGTGGGGGAGAAAGATAGATTTGCTGATAAGAGGGGAAAATAAAAATAAAAAACGACTCGATGGTTTAATAGAACGCTTGCTATCATTCATTCATTCTTCACCAGTAGCCATTACCTTAAGATGTCTCGTATTTCTTGATTTAATAATAGTATTAAGAGATATCATTTCAAAGGGGTTTAGGACTTATTTGAAGGATTATTCCATAATATTTGACATTTTACAAATCTTATCTAGTTTTGACTATTTTGTTGTTTTTAGAGTTTTTATGCGTTAAATGTGTGTTAAGTGTGAAGTTCTTAGGTAATTGGAGATATGAGACGCTGAGATGGTGAGAAGAATTCATGAAGTCGAGGAAAATCCTAAGTCACACCGATAAAGTACCATAAAGCCACTTTTGCGAAAGCGGAAGCGTTTACCGGCAAGACTTGGAATCGACATAATAGAGTTATCACATGCAACCAGATATGATTCTAAGAATTCCCTTTTGTTTTATGATATACTTGAATAAGGAGCGCGTGAGAGGTAACGCTTCATGATTTGGATTCAAGATGAAATATTTATTGAATTTGTCGTTGTCATGGTTTGAACTAGTCCGCATTCCCTTAAAACATTTTTGGGTTGATTTGGACCAATTAAATGGGTCCCACAACCCCAGAAATGTTTTGTAAACACAATATACCAGAATTTTGCATTAAATACGAGTTAGACAATTTGACAACTCTTAGAACGACTTGAGCAAGAGGAAGAAGAAGAACATCAAGGGTTTTAACCATTCTTCATCATTCCACATCATTACATCAAGTATTAGTGTAATTATTCATATTTTCTTGTTCTGAACATGATTATTACACTTTTATTTATCATATTTCAGTTTTAATTATGAACTAAACTTTCAATTAGTTTGAGAAACACTTAATATATGAACCCTAACTTTTGAATTATGACATTATTGTGTTTTAGATATTTTTAAATAAGTATTTTGCATTGGTTATATATTTATATTTAATTTACAGCATTTATCTTGATCAAGTAGTGGGTTGGGTATAGTAATCTTGACTTTCACCCAGGAGGGGGGTCGGATTATGGAAAATAATATGTAAACTTTCGGTGTATGTTAGTGAACTGGGAGGTCTTGACTAATCAGATATTTTTTGGTTAGTTATTGCATTTGAAAGTATTATGGGGTCACTCGAGAGAGGTCCATTGCGTTGTAGGAAACCCCTATCTACACATGAAGGATTTAGGGAGATTGTAGTATCCCGGCTATTGCTTGAATATCAAGTTGTCCTTATAACAATAAAACTAGTGTAATTACATGCATGTTCTCAAGTTATACCTTCTCATCTTACAATATTTGTATTTGCAATTCATCCCTTTTTTTATATTATTGTTAATCGTACTATAGTTATTTCCACTATAGTCCTTAATTTCAAAAAATAAAATAAATATCTTTCATATTTGATTTAATTGCAACTCGAACCCTTATGCACTTCTTAAAACACGAAATCATTAATCTCATAGTCCACGTGGAGAACGATAACCCCCTTACTTACCTAATTATTACTTGTCAAAAATCCGTACACTTCCGGGTTGTATCTCCCTCGGGTGTTGATTTATTTATCACACCGTTGAGGGCGACAAGTTTTGGGTGTCGCTGCCAGGAACTATTTTGTTAATTATTGTGTTTTCATTTAGTGTAGTAGTGGTTAATTTGTTTTGATTTTACATTTTATTTTATTTTTGTCTCTATATAGATTCTTGGGTTTGGTGTATGTTCTCGAACCACAAGAGAGAGAGAGAGAGAGAGAGAGAGAGAGAGAGAGAGAGAGAGAGAGAGAGAGAGAGAGAGAGAGAGAGAGAGAGAGAGAGGAGCGCAAGAACAAACGGTAAACTTGAATGCATAGGTACAATTGGATGCTAATGGGAACCCAATAGTCCCACCATGAGGGGCTGTTCCACCAAAGATGGAGAGTATTAATCAAAATCAAATCCCTCCCGGAGTTCAACCACCACCGGATGGAAATCAAGGTGATCAAGTCCTATCGGGGTAGTGCCATGGTTCATGCAGCATCCCGAGCAACAACCATTTCGTTTGCTACCACTTGGTATTCGCCCAACCGCTATACAAGTCGTGAGATTCAAACCCGGTGCAAGCATGATAAATCAATTCGTGGACTATGGTAACTATACCAGGGTCGCTTATGAAGATCCCTAAGGAGCTACGACCTGCAAGTGTACGTATCGTTGACAAGTAATAATTAGGTTAATATGAGAGGAAAAAGTTGTGAAGTCCAGGAAAACCCCAAGTCGCAGCGAGAAAGAACCATAAACCCACTTTCGGGAAAGTGAAAACGTTTACCAGTAAGACTTGGATATCGACTTAAGAGAGTTACCACGCGCAATTGGATATGATTCTCAATAATCCCTTTGGTTGTATGATACTACTTGAATTCAGGAGCACGTGAGAGGTGACGATTCTTGATTTTGAATAAGACGAAAGCGTTATTGAATTTTCCACTGCCGTGGTTCGAACTAGTGTGCTTTCTATTAAAACATTTTTTAGCTGACTTGGACCAATTAAATGGGCCCCATAACCCCAAAAACGTTTTAAAAACTTAGTATATCATAAATTTGAGATCAAAATAGGAGATACATAATTCGGTAACTTTTAGAACGGCGGGAGCAAAAGGAAAAAAAAAACAGTAAGGGTTTTCACCATTTTTTATCATCTCGCACAATTTCATCCTTCTATTCCATCAAGTATTAGTATAATTTTTCATATTTTCTTGTTCTAAACATGGCTATTACACTTTTAATTATATTATGTTAGTTTTTAATTATGACCTAAACTTTCAATTAGTTTCAAAATTAATATATGAACCCTACCTTTTGAATTTTGACATTTTATTGTGTTTTGGGATATTTTACATTAATTATATAGTTGTATTTAATTTACCGTCTTTACCTTGATCAAGTAGTGAGTAGAGTATAACTTTCTTAACTTTCACCTAGGAAGGGGTCGGATTATGGAAAATAATATATAAACATCGATGTATGTTAGTGAACGAGGAGGTTTGAGTAACCGAAAAATTATTTGAGTTAGTATCTATGATATTTGAAAGCATTGAAAAATATAATCTATTTGAAATGTCAAAATTACATTTAAAAATTATGAAATATTGAACAAAATTAGTTAAATAACCCATACTAGTTTTTTTTAATAAATTTGTCTTTGCCTTAAAATAGAATTTACTTGTATTTTTTTTTTTTTTGGACATTGAATTTACTTGTATATTTTTTCAGAAAAGTTTGTTTGATAATTTTCCCAAATCATTTATTTTAATGGGTTAAATATGGTCTTCGTCACCAATACGACATCGTTACTAATCTCACTAATCTTTCTTCCCTCTTCCCCTTCATCCTTCTGCAACAACTGCGTACTACTCAGTCGAGCTCAACGCCCAACCTATACTTACATATACGTGTATGTATGTACGTACTTGTAAAATCACAACTCGCAACTTCTTGATCTCATTTTTCACAGGTTCTCTCTTAGTATACTATACTACTTATACATATACATAATACAAAGATTTTAATGTGTAAAATTTTTTAAATTTTGTCAATGTGGCTGATATATTTGTATTCACGGTCGATATTAACTTCTTTTTTTTTTGTGTGTATTGAACGTGGTCCCTCGAAACATATCGTTTCTGAAAAATTATTTTTTCGCCAGTGATTTTCTTTCTTTTTGTTCCTTAATTTACTTCTCTGAAATTGATGTTTTTTTATGCGCAATAATTGATGTTTTCTTTCTAATATCTACTCAACCATGTTAATCTTTTAGTAATTTGTGGAGCTTAATTCAACTTATGAAAAGCTAGGGTTTTGAATGATATTTTAGGTATACTAGATGGATCATCCACAATCAACCTCTGGTGGAATTGATGATAACATGGGAATTCCTGATGAGCTTCGATGTAAGAGATCAGATGGAAAACAATGGAGATGCACAGCACTATCTATGCCTGATAAAACAGTTTGTGAAAAGCATTACATTCAAGCTAAGAAAAGGGCCGCAAATTCTACAAGCAGAGCTAATATGAAGAAGGCAAAAGCAAATTCTTTTGGTGAAAGTGATAGTTACTTTGAAAGTAAAAGCGATGATATGGATCCACCACCACTTGTTAATGGAGGAAAAATCGGAGATTATTCCGGTTCAATCTCAGGGAAAAGAGTCAAAGATAAAGCACCAAAAAGTCCGATTAGTTATTCACCTGAAACCCAGTCAACTCGAGGCTTTCCTATACGCAATTCTGTGAAATTAAATGATAATGAAGAGTTAGAAGAGAGTCAACCATCATATAGAACCCCACCTTCTTCCACAATTGACTCCTCCAAAACCAAATACCAAAAGATGTTGGGTTCCGCTACAGTAAGTTGCTATTTAGTATTTACTATTTAATCCCTCTATTTTGCTATAAAGAGTTTTGTAACCCAGACTACAATCTTGTTCAGGACACTACTGAAGAAAACTCAGAATCTTCAGAGGACACTAATGGACAGCCTTGCCATCAATGCAGACGAAATGATAGAGAAAGAGTTATTTGGTGTCTTAAATGTGAAAGACGAGGCTACTGTGAAAATTGTATCTCAACATGGTAAAAAGATAATAAATAATAATGTTCATCTGCTCTATTATAGATTGATGATTATTCTTGTTTATTCTCAGCTACTCAAATCTCTCATTAGAAGAGATTCAAAAAAATTGCCCTGCTTGTCGTGGGACCTGTTCTTGCAAAGTTTGTTTACGATCAGATAATCTGATAAAGGTTAGTTTTTATCTTTCGATCAATCTTATTTTAGTGTATTTTAATATTGTGATGTTAATTAAATACAGGTAAGAATACGAGAAATACCACCTAAAGAAAAATTACAGTATCTATACAGCCTTTTATCTGCAGTTTTACCTGTTGTTAAGAAGATTCATCATGATCAATGCTCTGAGGTTGAGCTAGAGAAAAAGCTTTTAGGTAAGCTCTTTTCATTTCTTTATTTAATAGTGGATTTTTTTTTTTTAAACCTTAACTTAATTATATATCTATGTTAGGAAATCAAATCGATCTTGTCAGAACAAAATTGAACGCTGATGAGCAAATGTGTTGGTAATTTCTCAAACACTAAATTTCATATATTCAAATGTATAGCATGAATTTGTTCAATAACCCAAGTTTTTTTTTGTTTTTTTTACAGTGATTTATGCAGATTACCGATTATTGATTACCATCGACACTGTCCTAATTGCTCATACGATTTGTGCTTAAGTTGTTGCAAAGAAATTAGAGACTCATCCAGGGATCAAATTGCAAAGAAATTATCGGATAAGTTTTCATCTTGGAGAATTAATAGTGATGGAAGTATTTTATGTCCTCCAAAGGAGTATAAAGGGTGTGGATCTTCAATTCTAACATTAAGGCGTATATTCAAGATGAACTGGGTTGCGAAACTTGTGAAAAATGTCGAAGAAATGGTGAGTGGATGTAAAATAAGCGGGCCCACCAGTTCAGTAAAAACCGGATTTGATCTTAGGCTTTTCCAAGCTGCTTATAGAGAGAATGAAGACAATTTTTTATATAGACCATCTTCTCTAGATATAAAAAACGAGGGTATTCTAGACTTTAGATCTCACTGGGGTAAAGGCGAACCTGTTATAGTTAAGGATGTATGTGATGTCACATCCATGGCTATGTGGGACCCCATGGCTATATGGAAAGGAGTTAAAAATACTATAGCAGAGAAAACTAAAGATGATAATAAAATTGTTAAAGCTATTAACTGCTTTGATTCACTTGAGGTATGTTTTTCACTTAATTGTAATATTATTATGTAACGTGACATCATTTTTAAATATTGTAGGTGAATATTGAACTTGGAGAATTTATTAAAGGATATACAGAAGGTAGAAAAAATGAAAATGGTTTGCCTGAATTATTGAAGTTAAAAGATTGGCCTTCACTTAATGCTTCAGAAGAGTTTTTAATGTATCAGAGACCTGAATTTATTAGTAAACTTCCTTTACTTGAGTTTATACATTCAAAGTGGGGTCTACTAAATGTTGCTGCTAAATTACCACATTATTCCTTACAAAATGATGTGGGCCCCAAGATTTATATCTCGTATGGATCGTATGAAGAGCTTGGTAAAGGTGATTCCGTAAATAATCTTCGTGTACATATGCGTGATATGGTAAGTGTTTGGAATATACTTTTTTAGGAATTTACTATCTTACCCCTTAACCTCTATGTTTATCTTATTTAGGTATTCCTATTGGTGAATACATGCGAGGTCAAAACCGAGAAAACAAATCAAGCTTTTGCGAAATCCGATGCAATGGAAATATCAGATAATTTAAAGGCTAGTTTAAATGGAATTAGTGATAGCTCAACTGAAGAAAATGGGACCCGCCCAGGGGCACTTTGGGATATATTTCGCAGAGAAGATATTCCGAAGCTAATGGAGTATTTAAAAGTTCATTGGAAAGAAATTGGGGAGTCTATTATTGGGACACGTGAATCTGTAAGAATTAATTATATCTACACTTTTACCTTATGGATTGATTCTTTGTATAGTTTTGCTAATAATGGTTTTAAATCTCAGGTTTCACATAGTCTCTATAGTGGGGTGATTTATTTGAATGAGCATCAAAAGAGAAGATTGAAGGAAGAATTAGGTAAGAAGAGTATAATATTGCATAATATAAGGAGGAGGACCTACTGTGTAATTAACTTAAAATTAATTGTAGGGGTGGAGGCATGGTCATTTGAACAACAATTAGGTGAAGCTGTGTTTATCCCTGCTGGGTGTCCTTTCCAAGTTAGAAATCTTCAGGTATATTCTATTATTATTTATTCTAATTGAATTTTAACAAGAAAATATTGATTTATATCAATTAAAATTCAACTTTGTTCTTATAATGCAGTCAACAGTTCAACTTGGTCTTGATTTTCTTTCTCCTGAAAGTTTGGGGGAGGCTGCTAGATTATCTGAAAACATTAGGGGCTTTCCAAATGACCATGATGCAAAACTTCATATATTCGAGGTCTCAGTCTCAATCTCAATCTCAGTTTGATTATAATTACTTGTCAATTTTTGCTAAGTCTTGTATCAGTTGATGATTCAGGTGGGAAAGATTTCATTATATGCAGCAAGTTCCGCTATTAAAGAAGTTCAAAAATTGGTTCTTGATCCAAAGTAAGAAACTAGGGACCTATAGTGCAATTAACTTTAAAAAATCTGCCTCTTAAACATTGTTTTGCTGCAGAATTGGCGCAGAGCTTGGATTTGAAGATCCTAATTTAATTGCTAAAGTGTCGGACAACTTGGAAAAGATGGTTAAAAGAAGACAGATTACTTGCGTTTAAGTGACCTGGATTATATATTAAGTACTTATTATTCTTTTTTCTACTTTTTGAATGTTCCTGTTACTTTTTGTGGATTTCATGGGCAACTTTTAAGTTATTATATAAGTATAAGAAGAACGATATAACAAATAATTGGCAAACAAGCACCTTTCAAAAAGTAATGTTAGGTTCAACACCCTGGCCGTGAATAACCTCTTTTATTTGGCCTCTCGTTTCCTTGTTTTCTTTGTCTTTTTTTTCCCTTATTATTTGTCATCTGTCTGTGAGAAAATACTCGACTAATCAACATCTTGAGAGATCATTCTCTATAAGTGTATGGGTCATCCGCATTCGTAAGTAAATAAAGTAAGTATATAAGATCATTCTATACAGCATACAGGGACTATGAGGTTAACTACTATTGTGATTTTATAAAATATTGTGGATTTACTTGTGATTGCTAAAGTAAAAAAGTAAAATATATCATTTGTTTGGTTTTGAAATCAAAAGATTATAATCCAAATGAATTAAACTAAGATACTAGAGGGATTAGAAGGGGATAGGAAGATTATAAAGGATTTTAAAAATCCTTTCCTTTGTTAGGATTAGATAAGAATTGAAAGGAAAGGTTGAGGATGGATAATTCAAATACCTTGTATACCTACTATATATCTCATCCCTTTAGTATTGTGTCATTAGAAGGGAATGGATTAAAATGTAAATTAAAATTACTACACTTATTTTACGAAACGTATATGTATTATATTTAAAATCCTAGCTATCCATTTTATAACGCTTACCCCACTCACTTATCAGATAGTTTCTACATTGTCTTTTCATATCGTTTTTTTTGAATCTGCTTCAAATTTCATCAATCTGAAGTGAGATATTCTATTTTTTATTTTTATTGTGTTTATAAACAAATTTTACGACTCTATTTTATATTTTCTTCAATTTGATGTGAGTATATATATATATATATATATATATATATATATATATATATATATATATATATATATATATATATATATATATATATATATATATATATATATATTTATGTAAATATCAATATTGAGGTTTTTTGAGATAATGTGTATTTATGTATTACTGTGTAAAATATTTTTTGAATTATTTGTAGTTTGTAGATGATATAAATTAGAAATTTATAACTATAAACAAATAAAATCTATGAATAACATATGATCGTATACAGTTGAATAAATTGTACATTAGTTGGAAAGAATTTATGTTTAAAAAAATATAACGGTGTCTATAAATCTAGAAAGATTTTTTCTTTTATTTGTATTAGAATTGATGTGTATACTGGAAATCATTTGTTTGAATTATGTTATAAATGGAGTCTCCTAAATATGAGATAAATACAGTAGCACTTAAATAGTAATTTGCTTCTTGGTTTATTGGATTAATCCTTTAAAACTATCACATTCTAAAATTCCTTATTCTATGATTAACTCTAAAAGAGAAAGAGCCCGAGAAGAGATAATGGGTAGAATCATAGTAAAATTGGGTTCACAAACATTTTTAAAATTTTGTACTTTATAGAAAGAGATGGCGGTCTTAAAGCAACTAAACAAGTAAGTATCAAAGAACAAGTTGCAAAAACACTTTATATGCTAGGCCATCATGCAAAAAATCTTGTGGTACAATTTTGGTTTTTATGTTCCGATGAAACTACTAGTCGTCACTTTCATTAAGTATTAAGGTCCATTATAGAGTTAGAGGACAAGTTGTTAAAACAACCAAATGGTGCACATATTCTAGCAGAGATACTTGAAAGCAATCAGTTCTATCCCTACTTTAAGGTAAAATAATGTTATCATAGTTTGGTGCATCAAGTTCATTATGATATTTTTAACAAATTATAATTATAACATAATTTCAGGATTGTATTGGGACAACAGATGGAAATCATATTTGGGAAAGTGTCTGGAGAAGCTGCTACCAGATATGGGGGCAGGAAAGAATATGCTACCCAAATTTTTTTTGCGGCATGTACGTTTGACTTAAAGTTTACATATGTTTTGCCTGGAGGGGAAAGGACTATGTCTAACTCACGTATAATAAAAGACGCTTTGTCCAGGGATGATAAACTTAAAATTTCCACAGGTAAAAAATTAATAAACTAGAAAAGCTGACAAAATTTTTGTTTCTATTAACATGATAGATGATAATTTTTTCATTGTAATAGGAAAATACTATCTAGTTGATCCTGAATTTATGTTGAGAAGTTGACTCATCCCTCTTTATAGAGGGGGATGTGTTACCACGTGAAAGAGTATTCAACACGAAATCCACCACAAGATTATAGGGAGTTATTTAGTCATCTCCATTCATCGTTGCGTAATGCTATTGAAAGAGAATATGACGGCCTAAAGAAGCGATTTCGTATTGTATCAAGTTCAACGGAACCCACATATGTAATTAAAACCCAAAATTTTATTATTTTAGCATGTTGTTAGTGCACAATTACTTAATGGGCGTAGAACCAAATTAAAATCGCTGAGGTAGATGAATAAATTATGAATTCAAATCCATCTCAACAAAATATGAATTTTGATGAGGACGATGCACAAAGAGAGTTGGTGCTAGGCGCTATAACTAGTGCGATGTGGAATGATTACAATATGTGATTTTGGAAATCTAATTTGCATTATGACTTTGAGCTTTAATTTATGTATTTTGAATTTAGCTTTATAAAAATTATATCTTTGATATCGTAGTTGATATATTACATATGAAACTGGAATGTATTTAACCAGAAATTTTATTTACAGTTATTCATCTATTTATAATATTATGTGTTATTAAATCCTTGTATACTTTTTTTTTGTAATGAAGACATGCTGAAGACAAAAGATAGCATGTCATGGACTACAACAATGGACGGTGCCCTTGTTGAGGCTTATTTGCATCAGCATGACATTGGAAATAGGGTGAATGGTACTTTAACCAGGCATATCGTAATATTATGAAAGAAGAGGAGGAGAAATTGGGTATGCATATTGACAAGGATTTTTATACAAAATCGGTGGAAGACAATCAAATCCAATTGGACCAAATGTTATGATATTCTGAAAAATGAAATGAGCGGCTTTGCTTGGAATCCAGTAACAAAACTATGGAGGGCTGAACCTGAAGTTTGGGAAAGGCTAATAGAGGTGGGTTGTAACAATTTTTACTGTTAATGATAGATTACTTTTATCACTAATATTTACTAATATTTTTTTCTAGTCTAAACCACATGTTAGAGGAATTGATGACAAAACAACCCCTTACTATGATTAACTACTTATTTTGTATGGAAATGATCTGGAAACAGGAGAGAACGCTGGAACTGCATTAGAACAAAGAAAATGAAAGAAAGCAACTGAGTATATAGATATTATAAATGATACTGACAGCATGGTTAATCAAAATGAAGCTAGTTTAGGCGGTGTTGGTAGCTTCTCGAATTTTTTTGAGACAATGACTATAGGACCTGATGAGGTTCACTAAAAAATGAGTGGCTACGATATTTATAGCCAAAAAAGTGACATTTATCTCTTCCCATAGTAATTAATGAAGGAAGACTTTTACGTATAACAGTTTGACCGATGTAGCATCAACAAATAGAGTTATTCGTATGTCCGACGTAACCTCGGCAGTCAAAGTTATTCTTAAGTATGATGTAGCCTGGGCAGACAAAGTTATTTGTAAGTCTGACGTAGCCTCGACAGTCAGAGTTATTAGTAAGCCCGACGTAGCCTTGACAGTCTGAGTTATTCGTAAGTCTGACGTAGTCATGGCAATCAGAGTTATCCTTAAGTTTGACGTAGTCTCGGTCATCAAAGTTATTCGTAAGTCCGCATAGCCTTGGCAGCAAGATTTATTCGTAAGTCCGGCATAGCCTCGACAATCAAAGTTATTTGTAAGCCCGATGTAGCCTCGGTGATCAGAGTTATTCATAAGTCTGACGTAGCTTTGACAATCAAAATTATTCATAAATTTGACGTAGACTCAGCATTTAGAGTTATTCATTAGACTGACGTAGCCTCGACACTCAGAATTATTCATGAGACCGACGTAGCATCGACGGTCTAGAAATAGGAACGTTCAAAGTCTGATGCAGCTTTGGTAATCTCAGGTTTCAATCCTAAGACAAATATGACTTCAACAACTGAAGATTGCCTTCGTGAAAGGATTTGTTCTCCCATGACACCCTCTTGGAGGTGTGCTCCTAATATATAGTGTTAGTAGTCAGAGGGAATTACCTGTAAGACCAGCGTAGATTCGACGATCAACCTTATCAAGGAAAACCAACGCAGTTCTTGGAGAAAGGCGCATTGGACAAGCCTACCCAAAAATTCAACCTGGTATCGGTATGAGGAAGCAATAATTGATGAATTCCTTTCGATCCAAAATCAAGGATATTTATCTCATAGTTTAAAAGGGGTATTAATAAGCCAAAATATGATGTTGATACTTGACCTAACTCGAAGAGGTCTCAAAAATCCGAGTCAGGTACATAGAGCTATAATCTGAGGCTAGAGCATGAATGCTCAAGGATAAGAGTATCAATCTTTCCTAGGGATGATACCACGATTCCTCTAAGGACATCGACATCACTACACATAAGGATTACTTCGACATGACATATTTACCTTTGAACTTATCTGGTGCATTTATCTTTGAGTTATACTGCGTCCAACCACAACATCCCGCAAATCTTCTCGACAACTATAAATAGCCCACTCTACGTCAGAATTGGTACACTTTGGGTACCTCATAAACTCTCCCTCTCTCTCTAGAAATGATTTTGATTATTATACAATCGGCTTCGGTCTCCATAATTACTCGAGTTATGTAATCCTCAATAGTAATAATGCTAATAGTTTGAGTATCATCAGGAGCGCACGTCCATGTGGTCCTGACCTAGTGTCTTGTTTCAAGAAGACTAGGAGAAGCAAGTAGGTCCTTGGGCGAGTCCATAGACCAGTCCTCGATCAAGTCTTTAAATGAGTGAAGATAAAGCTCCTCGATAGTGATAGAGAGTAAGGTACGCGGTTGTTAACACCTTTCGTTGTTCAATCACCTACTTTGATCTCTTCTCCTCTTTTGCCTATACATCTGCATATATGTCGTTGTGTCTTACACTATGTCCTCAAACCGAGTGTGATGATAACATGACTATTTATGCTCTATCAACTCCCCAGATCTTTCAAAACGTGCCCGATACCCTTTTTGGACGAAATTCATCTATTTTCTCCATATGTCTTCTTGCCCCCCAAAACTTTTAAAATCGTGCCCCAATACCAATTTTGAAATATAACTTAACATAGAAAACGGATAGATTCCTACCAAAAGAGATATCAGACCATGTTTTGAAAGGTTTGAGGATGATAAGGCACTTTTTATGAAATGAGGGGCAAATAGTCAGTCGGGGCAAAATATAGGGGCAATTGAGGTATTTACTCTATTATAAATCTTACTAAACCATCGAGTGTTTGACAAAAAAGATTCTTTTAACTAATATGTTATTTTTAGTTAATTTTTTAATTGGTTAGAATATTAATTAGTCTTACTCATTCCTCCGTCCATGACTTAGATTGGGTAACACTACTTTCTCACCAAATTCTATCGTGAGAGCTCCATCTATAATCGACTGATTTAAGCATCAGATGACCTTCTAAACACGTGCTCTCATGTGAGCCAACGTTCTTGCTGCGTTTTATAAGTCTGATTGTAATACAAGTTGGCGAAGAAGTTCCAAGTAACTTGGAGGCAATCCTCAATCACGTAATTTGTAGAATACACATTCTTATAGTGTCAAGGTCCCAACTATCCATTTACCCTATCAAATTTATGACATACTTGAATTCATCTCGATATTCAACTTGCCGACCTCTCACTATCAATATTAAACCATTAAGTAGCGCATAGGTAGATATAAGCGCAACAATCCGTCGATCTCGAAATGTAGTGCAAATATGACTGTTTTTATTTTAGGAACAAATATTAATATAATTACAACTTCCCTTGGGAGATTTTCTTTAGATGAATATTAGTCTCCTATAATTGAAAATCTTGGATTAGCTCTTATATATAGCATGATAAGTGTATCATAAAAAATGTTGAAATTCCCAAATTACATGAAAAAGCACAAATTCATCCATGTTCCCTCTATCCAAATACTAATGTCAATATATGTAGCCAGGGCCGGCCCGAGCGTCTCGAGTACCTAAGGCGAGAAAAAATATTAAGGCTTTTTTCGATTTATTTTAAAATAATTTATCCGGTTTTTAACAAAATACATAGAACAAGTTTCAAACTCATGATCTACACGCAGATAGAAATTTTTATTTCCACTAGGCCAATCATTATATATACGTCATTTTAGTAAGCGTTACGAACTATATACAATACGTTAGTTACAATTTTTTTTTTTTTTTCCTGCCGGCCCTGTATGTAGCATTGCCATTATTTTGTTTAGTTGATAGTACGATTATAGTGTAAAATTAATCAATTACTTTAGAGAACTTTTCAACGTTTCTAACCAAAAGTTAGATCAATGAACAGATAAGCTTGAAAGGGAAAGCAGAAAAAGCTCACATGCTCCATGGTCCACCTCAACATACAAGAAATAATGCCTCATGCAGATGTTTCAATCACACCATTATATTTAAATTCCACATAGTGGTCACCAAGGCCGAGGGGCCATGGCAACTTATTAAATAATTTGATTAACCACTTCGGTTATATTTCGAACAAACTTAATACTATGAAAAACTCTCATTTAGTAAAAAGATATATGATTGATATTACCAAGTAGAAGAGGAAAAGACGCTGAAAGTGACATAAAACAATACTAATAATTACCATATTTCTAAGTAGTTACATATCATATTCTTCATGTACTTATATATTGGGAAAAAGCTGGCTAGCTAGTAACAATTTATCACTTGTATTTAAAACTCTTAAAATTTAATCTGATAACGACACAAAACTGCTTCTGATCTTAACAAAAACTCACAAAAATGGAAAACATAATCATTACTGTTAATGGAAACCCGAGCCGAGATAATTACACTAGACCCCCTTGTGGTCTATCAAAACGACACCATTAGTCCTTATAGTTTAAAAACTGACACTTGAACCCTCCTAAGTCCGTTCATAAAAAACAAAATCTTTATGTCTCAACTAACTTATTAACCTACATAGTTGGTGGTTGGATCACAGTATCCCCATTCTATGGAGCTCAAGTGACATTACAAGTCATTGTCATGTAATTCTTCAGACAAGCAAGAAGAACATGATTTTATTAATCCTAACTAACCATATCATATCCATACACGATGAAAAGAATCTGACATTTTACTTGCACTTATCCGAAACATTCATCAATCTAAAGCATCAGCAAGAAACCCGAAAATCTTGTCCAAATTCAAATTAAGACTAGGAGAAATCATATTTAACACTAGTTTTCATAATGGTATTTCTCGAAATTGTATTCCGGATCCTTGCAGAATTACAATCAAGGGCCTAATCTTCGATATCTAGACTTTTAAAACTGCAAACAAGTATACTAACTTACACTACTTTCCAAGAATTACAATCAAGATACTGAATATTCAATAACTAGACTATTAAAGAACTTCAAACAAGTATACTAACTAACTGTTTTTCAAGAATAGTCTATGGAATGGACTGAGATAGTCCATAACCATGTTCAAGAATGTATACGAACCAAACTTTTCGATTACACAATTGATTTGCAGAAAAGACAACAATCAGACAAAATATGTTGAATAATACTTCCATCTTCAACTTCAAGTTTTCTACTCTGTTTATTCCATAGATGAACAGCAAAACTACGATTTCGAATCTGATCAAGCTTAGCTACTAACCATTTTTGTTGAGTTTCATTTTTAGCCCCTTCGAAAAGACTCCCGATTCTACTCCAATCCACAGGGTAAAAAGCCAAAGGTGGTGAAATCGTGAAATTATAACCCGGTCTTGAAATAACCCTTGAAACAACTCTTGAAACTAAGTAAGGTCCATTATGACCCCATTTATTTCCATCGAATGTAAGTGCAAATTCTTCGATGAATTTGTAAAGTAAAGGATGCCCTTTATCGAAAATCATCACTGCGTTATTTAATCTACTCCAATTCTTCGTTTCCTTATCGATTGTTTGAGCACCTATTACATTTCGTAGCTTTCTGAAGCTTTTCAATATTATAACATCTGTATCTAAATATATACCACCGAATTTAAATAATAATCCGAGCCTAAGCAAATTCGAGAGGTTTTGGCCTAACGAAACCTCTCCGGGGTTTACTTTTCCGGTCATTAACTGATTGATCCAAGCTTGAGCTGGAGTGTTTTGGAATAAATAGTTATAATCAGGAGAAATTGGCATTACCTTAAACCCGTTTTCCAGAAAAGGCTTTAGAATTAGCAATCCTCCTGTTGAATCCATAGCGTTCGAAACAATGATTAAGCATCCACCTGGGTGTGATTTAAACAAACTTTCGATAGCGAAAATCTCCCTATCTCCAAAAGTTTCTAATGGAGAAATCCAAGTCATGAAGAACTTCTGCTTACAAGTAAACGATGAATTTCGATGGAGAAACTCCTTTATTCTTGCTGAAAATTTCATGTTTTCCGTATTTGCCTCATGGACTTTCACTTTACCTTTATGCTTTCTTCTCTTTATATTATACATTAATGAATTGTTTGTAAAAACCAAAAAGTTTCGATTTTTACGCGAAATAGCCAAATGGGTATGTGGTTTAGCATCTGAATTCTCTTCTTTTACTGCATACATTACAGAAGATGAAATTTTTGCGGATGAAGATAATGAAACAAGCTTTCCGGCGACATTTTCCGGGGAGAAAGTGTTAGGCTCCGACGGAATTTTTCCGGGGAAAGGTAAGCGGATACAGAATAAAGTAGCAGTGTTGTAAGCTAAAAGTAGAAGCAAAAACAGTGAGAAAAGAGCATAAAGGGACTTTCTTGATAGAAGGTGAGAAAAGTTAGGGGTTAAAGTGTAAGAATGGAAATTCTCCATGAAGGATTTTTGTAAATAGTTTTGTTTTCTGTGGTGGTTTCATAGTTCAGCCATGGAGGTTTTGCAATCTTTTGAATGTGGAGATGGAGGTTGAGGCGCCAAAATTTGGACTAAAGGATTGAATGTTTGCTTTTAGAGTGTTGGGTTTCAGACATGTGGACGTGTTTGCAGCAATATTTATGGTGTAGTGTGAAAGGAGTTGTTGAGTTTCGAGCATGTTTTGTGAACTTTTTTGGAGAGAGAATTTAAGTTAATTGGTTGAAAATATTTCAAAATGTACTACTACATTTAGAGGACAATGAAGTCATTATACTCACCCGTCCATTATTCCTTCCTTATTATATGTTCTTAAAAAAAGTTTGTTTCTCTTTTAATTGTATTTTTTATAATTTTTCTGCGAGTAAGTAAGGTTGGATATCATTTTAAATTGCATTACTTTTTTATCACTTATTAGTGGACAAATCATAAAAAAAAAAAGAAAATTATAAACCAGAAAAAATAAATCATATAATTAGTTAATTTAAAATCCACATAGAAGATGATGAAAATATAATTTTATTTGGAGTGATATCCAACATTACGTTTTTTCTACTACTACCTTTAATAAAATAACTAAAAAATTGTATCTCTTAGGCTCCATTAGTTCGTGAAAATAATATATATTTTCTGTGTTTTTCTAAATACTTATAAAAACGTGTTTGCCTAGAGAAAATGAAACAATTTTTTTTGGAAATATTTAAAAAGAAACAAAAATCAAGATTGTAAAAATATATTTTTTAAAAAAAATAAAATATTTTCACAAATCAGATAGGACCTTAATTTCTAAAAATTTGTTAAAGATATTTCTCATATGAATATAAAATGGTAAATAATTTTTCTTAATTTACATGTACATGAAGAATAAACAAATAATAATAGACTAAAGAAATACTACATAAATTTACATATTTCACGTTTATACAAAAAACACGTCAAATTTCAGTTAAAGGTAATAAATATTAAATTTTTAATCATATGGTATGTACATACATCTCATTTGACAAAAAGTATATGACAAATTAATAGTTGGTGGGGGCTATAAAGCTTTAAATTGCATAAAAACACTAATACACTACACCCACATTGCGTTTTGCTCAGGGCTGTCAGTCAAAGAATTTGTTTGTGATAGGATATTTAAGGCTCCATCGAGTAGACTCTAGAGATTAAACAATTATTATTGGGCCATCACCTTATTGAATGAATATGTCCAACTATTACATCCCAAAGGAATAGGTTCCCCTTCAAAAAGTCATCCACAGATTAAAGCACTTTATTTTTTATCCCCTTTCAAGCTCAAACTTGATAACAAAAAAAGTTAGGTCACCGAATTAATCAATCAACTACCCTACAAGTACCAATACTCAACTCCAAAGAACCATTGCTGATCCTTGAGGAAGTTTATAGGGAGAGAAACTCCACTACCATAGTAATTAGTCATATTCAACAAAGCATGGGATAAGTCTTTCTTGCTTTGTTAAATTGTACTATTCCAAAATACAAGGTCTTTTAAGAAAAGAGAAAGGGCAATGTTTATTTCGGCAATTCATGAAAAAACCATACTAACAATCATCATATAACAAAACCACATGCATAAAACTGTTAAATATGACAGTTTAAAATAGGAACCAAAACCCAAGTTATGATAATAAAAACACTAAACACGATACTTGAAACATAAGTAAATATGATAAGAATATAAAACATTTCAAAGCAAACCCCTCCTCCGCTTATAATCACTGATAGACAAAGTCAAAGTATGTCTCTTCCCATCTTCTTCCGGAACCTTCTGCCCAAAAGTAGCTTCAATCTTCTGTCTCCTAGCCAAGTGCCCCGCTTGAACTCCCTGAGGCCCACCAAAATTCTTAAGTGCAATCAATGAGATTGTTCTATCAAAATTCTGCAAACTATACATTTGCGAAGGAGCACTCGTATCAATCAATTTCCCTGCATCAGCTGCAGATTCCAAAGCCGCTTCTGTTGCCGCTATTCCCGAATCTCCGGCCACTCCACCACCTGATGCAGCCTTGGCTGCATCACCATCATCTTTTCCGGTCCCGGATTTTCCAACATAATAGTTTCTTGACCTTGTCCATCTCCTTGAAAACGGATCATAACCCGAATCCCCAGCTTTTAAAGTCACACCTACTCGTTTTAAATCCGACGCGTTTTTAAAATTCTCCACTTTGTTTTTCCTATTCATTTCAGCTAATCTTAACGCCTTTTCGTCTTTCTCTGGAGCTTTTCTTGCCGCCTCTAATTCTTCAAGTCTTTCTACAATCCTCTCCACTTCACTTTCATCGTTTCTCATTTTCGCAACTTCCATTTCTCTTCTCAAACGATCTTTCTCAGCTGCTATATTAAGCGGTCTCCATGTAGCAGATTTTTTCTCTTGTAACATTTGTTTCACAGTTTCAGCTGAATAAACGAATGAATTAGTTTTCCTTATGGATTCCTTCTTATCTAACACCTCTTGTTTACTAGGCATACGACCGTTTGTTCGCTCCACCTCACGGACCCACTGATCGTACTCTTCCTTACGTGGGGCCGAGTCAGATACCATAGCCATCTGCCACCTGGCAGCGGAAGCTTCGTTACCCCAAATAACGTTTAAATACTTGCTTGTCGTTTTATTATCGAGCTTATACTGTTTATCTGGATCTGACGCGTCAACATTCCGTACCCATGAGAGTCGATAAATAGGACCTGATCTAGACCGTCCAATCCCGACTCTCACGAAACAACCAACGATTAAATCATCGAAAAACGGTTCCATGAACCATCTCGAGAGTTTTGATCTTCGAATCGTGATATCTTTTATATCATCAAAACTTGGTACCTGTGTCTTATCTTCATCACTATCGTCCATTCCTCCATCTCCGGTGGACTCCTCGTCGCTAAACGAACCACCACCTACAGGGCTACTACCGCCTATAGTTGCAGCTGTGTAAGATCGTCGCTTCACCGGAGAATATTCCTGTTTTCCAGAAGCGGGACCCTGTTGTCTCTTTTGTTTCGCGCGTATCTCGTTTAACGCGTCACCTCTAGCAGCTGCCTTATCAGCAGTTCGAGTTGATGAGCGTGTTTCACGTAACTGTGTTTGTGGGGCCCGCCGAAATGTATCATGCAAATTCCTATCGCTTTTTTTAGCTGCACGTTCTGCGAGGATAGTTTCTCGTTCAAGTTCCGACATTTGTGCGAGGTTTCTTCGATCATCTTCGTCCTTGTATAGATCACTCCCTACAGAATCATCATCACTGTCATGCTCATGACCATAACCATTATCATCTTCTTCATGGCTGCTATGGCCATTGTCCTTTTCTGACGCGTCATACCTCTTTTTAAGAGGGAACTGAGAGCCGGAGACTCTTTTGATTGAATAGTTTCGATCTCCGTCAGAGTCTTCGCCGGAATATGAAACTTTGCTCCTCCTTTTAGGTGGTGGAGATGAGCGGCGGTTGGGTGTGTTGGTTCTCCCAGCAGCTTCCAGTAGCAAATCATCTAAGTCTGACATGATCTGCACATCAAATTCAAAATTACGAGTAATATTGCCAGAAATTGGAGCCACAGGGCTAAATTGGGTGAATGCACATTCAAGGGGTAAACAAACATTAAATAAGCATATATCATAGTCCCTAAAATGAGAAATTCATCTACTTCATATACTTAGATATCTTTCTTCCTCTCTTGGGGTGTTTCAGCTTAATTGCCAAAATTTAATCTACTCAACACTTGTACTATATATTAAACAACTGAAACTGAAAAAGAATAAGAAAAAACACTATTTCGTGAATTTTGTTAAAATAATTAAACTAGAAAATCAAAAATTACAATCTGCTTTGAGTCACATATTCCTTAAACATACAAAAAATTAAATACGATTCACAATTGAAAAAAAGATCTATAAACCTCATATCAGTTTCGAGCTCAGATGTTTTCAGGTACCCGATTTCAAAACAAAATTAATTGAGAAAAAAAAACACTATCTCGTGATAAAATTGATTTTTCTTTCAAAAATTAACCTTAAAAATAAAAAACTGCTTTAGGTCAGATATTCAAAAATTCAAAAACAAACTCAATATTCGATTTCACAATTGAAAAAATTGAAAACCTATATATCAATTCCGAGGTCACATATTTTATAGGTGGCCGATTTTAAAACAAAATTGGATGAAAAAAACTAAACGATAGGTAAAATGAATCATCTTTACAGATCCTTTTCCGTTCCATTAGTACAAATCAATTCATATTTAACGATAAATACACAATACAGTAATATATGTATATAAAATTGAGTGCATGCATGTGTTTCGGTGAATGTGGGTGTATATATTGATAAAATATATGTATGTATAGAGAGAAAATTTACCTCGCGGAAACGGAGAGAAGGGTTACGGCGAGCTGAACAAAGCGGGGCGGTTGTTTGTACAGTCGACGACTGGAAAAGCTGGCGGTATTGAAACAGAGTCGTTTAACTCGCGTACGTAGAGAAGTAATATAGTACTACGTTTGGATTAATTGCACTATTACCCCCTAGATGTTTCCGTTAGTAAACGGGAGAGTCCTATCTACTACATTAACATTTTTTTATTTAATTAGTAAATTCCAAAATTACCTTTTTAGGATTAAAGTTGTACAATTATAACGGTAGGTACTAACGGCGTCACAAAAATGAAACCTTAGATACTGAATTTGTCACTTTTATAACCTTGGACGCCCAGAAGTCAAAAACCGGATTCGGTGGGTACCTCCAAGGAACTATCCCTAAAATTTATAAAGTAGAGATACATATTTGGGAAATTTCCCCCATTGATACCCAGTGTTTCAAATTTTGACAAATAGGTACCAACTTTTCAAAAATAACAAACATGTACCTAACGTTCTACTTTTTGCCTTCCATGAAATTTGTCGTTAAATAATGTTGGGATTTGAGTCACATCCATCGAATCAATACATTGTAAAGGTTTAATGGAAGTTTTGGAAGACCAATTAGTCTGGAATTAATGTTAGTCTTGGAAGTTTGATACCTTCAGAGTCTTCCCAAGGTGACTAGATTATTTGGTAGATTGAGTTATGAAGGCCTATAAATAGGCACCAGAAAAGATACACGAGAGATCCAAGAGAGAGAATCATATAAGTTAGTTAACTGTGAGTGTGTAACGATCCTATAGTGGTTAAAGCCTTGAATTAGTGTGAGGGATCTTTTTTCTTTCTTTTGTGAGAGGGTTTTGAGTTTTTTCAGTAGAAAAACTAAGTTGTAATAGTGTGAGTGGTTATATTGAACTACTCCGTAGAGGTAAGCATATTTGGTAGAACCACTTAAAAATTATTGTTCTTGTTAATTCATTTTCTTCTGTGCACGATCCTCGAATGGGAAATCTAACTTTATTCTTAACAAATTGGTATCAAAGTTGTGGTTGTGTTGCGGAGAAGTTCTGAAAAGATAGATGGCGTCTGCACTGAAACTTGAAGGTTGTTGGCCTAACGTCCTTTTAATCTTGTTTTAATATTTTCCAAATCGTGTTTTAAATATCCCCGAAATAGTGCATTATACTTGTCCTAACTAAATACCTTCTCTCCATGAATTTAACATTATTTTTCAAGGTTTATTTAGTAGCCGGGCCGGCATTACCGCCCATAGGACCGGCATACCGGTGAAGAGAGACGTTGCCCAACGGTCACATGCCACGTCAAATCTAGTCGTTGACTAGAAGACAAGCCAGACCAGTATACCGCCCATACGACCGGTATACCGCCCCGGGGCAGAAAAGTTGCTTATAAAATGGGTTTTTATGCTATGAAATTAATGACCTCTCACCAAAAAAATTTATACAATCTTATACATTCATTAGAGGTCTCAAGCTATCAAAGTATCAATCCAAGCTTGATCGTTCAACTTGTTATATCTACTCAATCAAGGAGTTAATCCAAGAAGCTTCAAAGTTCTAATCTACTCAAGAGAAGTTTTAAGCTTAGAGTTATATCCTCTCTTTAGGAGTTCCTAGAAAAGTTGTAACAACCATTCAAACACTTGTTTTTATCCTCTTAGATCTTGTCTTTGTAATAGATAGATTAAGAGAGACTGAGAGTAAAGAGAGTATACTCGGTTTCCTTGTGTTGCGATAGCACAAGAGTTTGCTTCGTGGTATCGAAGTGGTTGTAAGGATTATTGTGTTCTCGACCCGGTTAAGAGAGACACGGGAGCTTAGTGAAAATCTTGAAATCCTAAGGAGGCTTCCTTAGGTAGTGGATGTAGGGATAACTGAACCACTATACATCGTTGTGTACTTTCTACCCCTTATCTCTTTACTTATCGTTTATTGATTGCTCGTATTTCTATTTATATCAAACCTACTTACCCTATTGCATGGTCCCTTACTGTTTGATATATATTGACTTAGAAGTTATTCTTTTAACTTATAATTGTCTTAAAGATTTTTAATTAGGCATTAATGTTATTAGTAATCCTATTCACCCCCCTCTAGGACTTTCAAAGGTTTGTTGCTCAGTGATTGGTAAAGGATGTACTTGTGGTCGAGCGTCGAGTGACTGCCCAAAACAAATCAAGGAGCACAAGACGAAAGTTTCATTCTCTGATATTGCCGAGATGTTTGGGGATGCTCGTCAAGGAAGGATTTGTTGGGATTTGACTCGCATCCATTGAATCGGTACATTAAGAGGATTAATGGAAGTCTTGGAAAACTAACTAGTCTTGGAATTAATCTTAGTCTTGGAAGTTTGAATCATTTGGAGTCTTCCCAAGGTGACTAGATTAATTGATTGATTAAGTTGTGAAGGCCTATAAATAGGAACCATGGACTAGTGTTTGAAGATGAGAAGAGAGAAAATGAAGAGGAAAAAGAAAATGAAGAGATACACGAGTGACCAAGAGAGAGAATCATACATGTTAGTTAACTATTAGTGTGTAAAGGTCCTATAGTGGTTAGAGTCATTTTTTCTTTCTTTTGTGAGAGGGTTTTGAGTTTTTCTGTAAAAAAAAACTAAGTTGTAATAGTGCAAGTGGTTATATTGAATTATTCCGTGGAGGTAGGCATATTTGGCTGAAACACATAAAATGGTTGTTCTTGTCTTTTCATTTTCTTTTGTGCAAGATCCTCAAATGGGAAATCCGACTTTTTCACAACAAATACCACGTGTTAATAACGTGACTACCTTTTCCTTCCAAAATGAAGTACTCAAGTTTACAAAAGTGGATAAATAGGTACCTAACATTCTTTATTTGCAAATAGAGTTCATTATTTATTGACACGTGAGATTTCACGCCAAATTTCATGGTAGGAACTAACGGAAGACAAAAAATAGAACATTAGGTATTTGTTTGTCACTTTTGAAATTTTAGGTACTTATTTTGTCCAAATCACGAGATAGTGGATGTCCACGATGCAATTTTCCCTACATATTCATAACGTATAGATCTCTTTTCATAACAATATATTTTGTGTTTAGTTTTTCTTTATGAATTATAAAGTAATTTTAAAATATTTATTTATTTTGCAATTATCTACATATTTAATAGGGATAATGCCCATTTAAATCATAATTCATATTGTCTATGTCCAAATGTTGACAGGTGAATATTTCTTCCCAAATAAATTAGGTTGTTTCCCATTTAAATCAAATTCACACTACACAATTTCTTTGTTACCCTTCTAGTAAAAGTCAGCATTTTATTTATTTTTTATTTTTCTTATTCGCAGCTTACGGATATAAAGACCCATTTTTTTTCATTTTTCTTCATTAATTCTAAACCTAGTTTCTATGAAGCAGGGTCATTTAAATTTATCTATTTGCTTTCTTTGCAAAGACCGTATGGTAGATGATGTCGTTAAATCAAACTATTAATATAATATAAGGTTGCATTTCCATGCAAACAAGAACAACAGTGATTATTTCTTAACTACTCACCCGTTGTATCATCAACCTTTTTATAGATATTCAATTTACCGTTCAGAAACACTAGCATTATATTCGTCCGTAGATGTACCTCCAGGCCTTTTTCCATTCCCTCCTACAATGACGTGGTCGACTCATGGTATTTTTTGCTTTTATATCAATACAATTATCGTCTTGTGCAACCCGCAACTAGATTTTACAATTCGATCCCCCCTCAACCGAATTCGTGTCAAATTATGTTGAAGACGATGGTTTAACAAGAAAGACGAAAATATTGAAAGGATTAGCAGCTGTGAGAACAATTGGGCTAGGTTACTCTCCGGTTACTAATGAGTTCAAAATATTCTCATTCGTACAGGTTGATCGAATATTAGCCACCTGCGTGTATAACTTAACCAGGAGATCGTGGTTAAGGCTTAATTACCAATTCCTCCACTTAACCGATACTGGTGTGCCATGTAACAGAGCCCTACATTGGACGGCCAGGCCGAGAGACTGTAATTTTCAACCGCTAGGTACCACACAAGTATATCAAAATAGATACTTTATCGTGTCTTTTAATGTCACAACACATGCATTTGGAGAATTGGCTTTACCAGTGGGGGTGTTAGGAAACAATTTGGGTTTGGTAAATGGATCCTTGGCCGTGTTTGGTAGAGTAGCCAACGAAGAACATGGAGCTCAAGCGTGGTGTACTGACGTATGGGTGATGCAACAATATGGGGTTGAAGATTCCTGGACCGTTCTACACAGTGTGGGTCCATTAGGGTATAATTATTGTCATTTCCATTGGCGAGACGAAGCGCTACTTTGTGGGAGCGACCACAATATCCTGGATCACCGATTCGAGGAGGAATTGATCTCATGCAATATTAACACCAGAATTATCGGTCGGTTGGGAATTTACTTCGACAACATAAAACCATACAATGAAAGTATGATTTCCGTTGATCGACCGACAATTTGAACAATAATTGCTAAAGATTGTTTTAATTATGTAATAGTAGGTTAAATTATTATGTGGTAGGCATGTTATGTATTAATTTTTAACCGTATCAGACGTCCTATGATTTGTAGTTAGAAAAACATCTACTCAATATGACGGTACCAATCGTAGGTTAAACAAAAGCTTATTTAATATTTGTAATGATTTGTTTAATGGTTAATGATTTGTTTAATGATCACCTTTCTCTTATTTAAGACCATTTCACCTAAGAAACTCCTACATTTTACAAATAACTATCAAAGTTTGACCGGTAGTCAACTAACTTTGACCGATAGTCAACTTTCTCTGAATGAAGACCTTTTCACCTAAGAAACTCCTATATTTTACAAGTAACTATCTAAGTTTGACCGAAAGTCAACTAACTTTGACCGATAGTCAACTTTCTCTAATGTAAGACCATTTCACCTAAAACACCCCTATATTTTACAAATAACTATCAAAGTTTGACCGATAGTCAACTAACTTTAACCGATAGTCAACTTTCTCTGAATGAAGACCATTTCACCTAAGAAACTCCTACATTTTACAAATAACTATCAACGTTTGACCGGTAGTCGAATAACTTTGACCGATAGTCAACTTTCTCTGAATGAAGACCTTTTCACCTAAGAAACTTCTGTATTTTACAAGTAACTATTTAAGTATGACCGGAAGTCAGTTAACTTTGACCGATAGTCAACTTTCTCTAATGTAAGACAATTTCACCTAAAACACCCCTACATTTTACAAATAACTATCAAAGTTTGACCGGTAATCAACTAACTTTGGCCGATAGACAACTTTCTCCGAATGAAGACCATTTCACCTAAGAAACTCCTACATTTTACAAATAACTATCAAAGTTTGACCGGTAGTCGACTAACTTTGACCGATAGTCAACTTTCTCTGAATGAAGACCATTTCACCTAAAAAACCCTATATTTTACAAATAACTATCTAACTTTGACCGGTAGTCAACTAACTTTGACCGATAGTCAACTTTCTTTAAATGAAGACCATTTCACCTAAAAAACCCCTATATTTTACAAATAACTATCTAATTTTAACCGGTAGTCAACTAACTTTAACCGATAGTCAACTTTCTCTAATTTAAGACCATTTCACCTAAAACACCCCTGCATTTTACAAATAACTATCTAAGTTTGACCGGTAGTCAACTAACTTTTACCTATAGTCAACTTTCTCTGATTTAAGACCATTTCACCTAAGAAACTTTTACATTTTACAAACAACTATCTAAGTTTGACCTGTAGTCACCTAACTTTGACCGATAGTCAACTTTCTCTGAATGAAGACCTTTTCACCTAAAACCCCCCCTATATTTTACAAATAACTATCTAAGTTTTACCGATAGTCAACTAACTTTGACCGATAGTCAACTTTCTCTTATTTAAGACCATTTCACCTAAAACGCCCCTACATTTTACAAATAACTATCTAAGTTTGACCGGTAGTCAACTAACTTTGTAATGTCGTGTGTAATGTTTTAAATATAAAGCCATGCAAAATAAGTAAACAACATATTTTAAAATAGATTATAAGTCTATAGATCACCTACTCCAAATAGTTACTTTTAGGAATAAAATACAAACCAGCAATACACCTAATAAGTGCCCTATTACGCTTCTCCTGACCAGTATTACATATTTTGGGAAAAAGATTACCATACAAAATAATTAGCACTAGACTAGTAAAACACAAATTGGGGGTGGAATATGGGCACCGATTCGTTCTGGTTTCTTTCGTCAACCGATTCCTCGTCACGTATACGGCTTCCTTTGTTGGGGAAATTGTTCTTTTGGTGGCCAGGTAGTCTACAAAGACCGCATCTACGTGGTTGTGCAGTGGTGGTTCCTTTTGGTCGTGCTTCCACTGAATCTTCTGCTACAATCTGTGTTGGTCTTGGAGGATTCTTGAAACGTGTACCATCTTCATTCGAAAAGTTGCTTGTTCTAGCGACCACATTCGTGATTAGGGATGGCAATGGTTACGGTTAAAAACCGAAACCGATGATAACCGAACCGATTAAAACCCGAATTATATAACCGTGGTTAAAACCATTAGGTTATGGTTTTGAAAAGTGTAACCGATGGTTAAAACCGATAGGTTATGGTTTTTGATAAAAATAAAACCGAAAAACCGAAAACCGTTTATTATCATATATATTTTCAAATTTTATAATAATCTAGATTAAATTAGATATATTGAAATTCTAAAATAAAAATAAAAATACTAGATTCAACCAATCAAATAATAAATATGCAATTTAATCAAATTTTTGTATAAACCTTGGAGTTTAACTTTATATGTGTGGTTTTATTTTATGAAATTTAATATATTTATTAAATTATCATTTGAATATGGTTAAAAACCGCAAAACCGTTTGAAAAACCTAAACCGAAGAATACGGTTATGGTTTTAAAAAGTGTAACCGATGGTTAAAACCGTTAGGATATGGTTTTTAATTATAAAAATGGTTATGGTTATGGTTTTAGAATTTTTGCAAAAAACAGATCCGTTGCCATCCCATTTCGTGATCGCTTCCAGTGTATCGTTAAATCCCCTGTCACTTCCGCATGGTACCTCATGTCCTTCCACTTTGTATTCAGGTAACCCATGCGGGCGATCTCTTTTTCACTCTAGTTGAACTCGGCCAAACACTTATCTTTAAGGTTTAAACTACAACCTGGGGTCTACCTGAACAAGACACAACTATCTGGTATCTGTCTCATCCCCTCCACCTTCATCACGTAGAAAATATGTCTGCATGGTATTCCATGGGATTCAAATCGTAGCCAAGTGCACTCTAGTTTCACCCTCGACCCATCGGTAAAAATACAAGTTTTCCTGATAAGCCTAGGGTTTTCGTATGACTTAACGTCAAACGTGTGACTCCCGTATGTGTGAGACGTAGTTGAATGACATATATCACCTTGTTGGACAATTTCCTTCCGTACCTTCATAAATAGGGCCCCGGTAAATTGTTTGCCAGCTACTAACTCAATCTCATGCAAAAGCGTGGTTATTACGGGACTAGTCTGGTTCGTGAGATATTCTTCTTTGCTTGCGTTGTCCCTAATGGTTACCATACCGTTCAAGAATGCTTTAACAAATTCTATAAACTTGAACCTCTTGTTTAGGAACCTATTAAGGTAAGCATTCATACCTTCACAACGCTGCATTGACTTCACGAAACCAAAAAATTACCCCGCAAATATGCCTCGGCCCACATAGCACGCCTCTCGTATGTCTCACGTATTCATTTGTCCTCCCATAGATCATGATCCCCCATCATCTTCCACCACACCTCTTCAAACAACTCTATGGTGACAGGTAGCCGCATGAGCTTCTTAAAAATACTACCAAATCCTTCAACTTTAACATGGGTAACAGCGTTGCGATTCAGATACCAAGAACATAAATGATGGCCTGCCCTAGGGTAAACAATCTCGATCGCCGAATGCCATTGATCTATCACCATCAGTTACGACCTATCTTGGTTTCTTCCCATTCATTGTCTCAGTTAATGTCTCTAGTACCCACACATACGATTCTGTTGTCTCGTATTTAACAAACGCAATACCAAATATACAAGTCTTATGGTGGTTATTGACCCCTGCCAGCACAACTAACGGGAAACATTGGTCTTGTATGTAGCGTAAAAAGCTAGAACATCTCCGTAAATCGCAAACTCTCTCCTGGATCTCCCGTCGCAAAAGAACAACTTGTCCAACCGATTATCATCATCCAAAGTGTACTTGAAAACGAACAACGGATCTATCTCACACCGACCTTCCAAGTACGCAAGTGTCACGTTAACATCCCCTCACTAATCTCCTCCGAACTTATCCTACCGAGAACATTGTAGAGGTCTCTCCTCACGAAACCAACGCTTTGGTATGAACCCGCCTCCCTAACGATCACGTCCATTATCTTAGTTGTTGGTATTCCTGAATCTCTCAAAGAAATTGCATGTTCAAGATGACCTTCATCTATATTCCTGTGGGACCTCAGAAAGTGCGAGGTAGCTGCAGGAGTTAAACCGTGGTTGTGCTCCAAGACAGCTCGAGTCACTACAAAGCATTCAAAAGAGTTATCGTATTTTCCACTAATTATATTAATATACATGCCTTATGTTTTAAACTTGCAAAAATAACTAACTTATTACTCTAATAATATGTAATTTGTTATAATAATCCATAGTTGCGATATAAATATTAAATCATCCAATATTGAAAAAAAATCTTACCCATAGTTAAATACTTCCTCCGTTCACAAATGTTTGTCACAATTTTTAAAAATGGATATCCACAAAAAGTTGTCATTTTAAAATATCAAGAAACTTATTTACATGTTCTACCAAGTTTACATTTATTTAATTTTCAAAAAGTAAAAGGCATTAATTACTTTTCTTAATCATTAAATAGTTGGTTGATGGTAATTTAGTAAAAGTAGAAGGCATTAATTGTTTTTCTTAATCTATGTGAAAAAAATGGTACATTTGTGGACGGAGGGAGTATAGAATTATCTCTATATTAATATTTGACTAGGTTAGGTGGACTTGTAACCCGAGATTTTGGGGTGATAAACATTGGGACTTATGTGATGGAAGGGTTCTTTACGATAAATTGCTGGCCCGCCTGATCCAAGTTGAGAGTGGGCCATGGCATCACCTCGAACTTTTACTTGCCAAGAGACTAGTTGGGTGAAACATTAAAGATTACACACTCAAGTCATCTATATCTTTCTTCTCCTTGTGTCGGTATTCAATTTTCTTACTTGTGAATTTAGAAATGGAAGAGATAGAGCACAAACGCATACAAGTCAATGATTTGAAGCTTCATGTAACCGAGATTGGAAATAAATCACCATCTTCATCAGTTGTATTGTTCTTACATGGTTTTCCAGAGATATGGTATTCATGGAGGTATCAAATGATAGCCGTTGCTAAAGCTGGTTTTAGAGCTATTGCACCTGATTATCGAGGCTATGGATTATCTGATATTCCATCTCAACCCGAAAAAACCACCTATTTGGATCTCGTCTCTGATCTACTTGCCCTGCTTGATGCTCTTAATATCTCTAAGGTAGTTGTTTCTTTTATTGTTCCAAAAAAAAAAAAAAAGTTGTTTCTTTTTATTTTTTGCAAAAGCAGTATATGCAGATATACCCATGTACTGGGAAATAAACCAAATTTATTTATGTTTGTGATTCATAGGAAAATAATAGATGTTCTCTTTGGGATTAAAATAGTTTTAAGTAGAGTTGATCTTGTTACTCTTTTAGATTAAAATAATGTTAACAGCTGATATTGTACACGTGGCATAATCTGGACAAATTAGTTTGACCGTTCCAATATTAAATTTGCAGCTCTTTATAAACTTGACCTCGCTAATTAAATAGAATTTTTTCCGTCCAAAAAAAAAATTATATAGAATTTTGTACTTTCTGTTTATATTTTATGTAATTGTTTTTTGTTTTTTTGTTTTTTTGTTTAGAGGATTTTCTAGTTAATTAGAGTATCATTGGTTAGAAAGAAAAGGTGTCATTTTATCATTACAATTAATTGCACCATTGGTCCCTATGTTATGCAAACTACACAGATGTACCTTGAGTTTCTGTTAAAGCCGAATAAGAACACAAAGATCTATAAGTTTTGGAAAACAATGGTATATTTGGCTATTTCGCGTAACACAAGAACCAATGATGCAATACATGGTTTATTATATATCAACTCATCTAAATATTTGATGATCAAAAAAAAAAAAAAAACTCATCTAAATATTTGGGATATATGGTCAGATTGAACTACCAAATAATTGCAGGTATTTGTAGTTGCTAAAGATTTCGGTGCAATGGTGGCTTCGGTGTTTCTCCTTCTCCACCCGGATAAGGTCTCGGGATTTATCACAATGGGAATTCCATTTGTAACCCCACAACCTTATACATATCACGAGTCTCTCCCTGAAGGCTTCTATATATCACGATGGAGGGTAAGACGTAACACCACTCTAAAGCTCAACTAGAATAACTAACTAATTTATTTTCCAATTATACACTTTCAGGAACCAGGAAGAGCGGAAGCTGATTTTGGTCGTTTTGATGCTACAACAGTTGTGAAAAACATTTACATACTCTTCTCGAAAAGTGAAATACCTATAGCTAATGAAAATCAAGAGATCATGGACTTGGTTGAACCATCAACTCCATTACCCTCTTGGCTCACGGATAATGATCTTGCGGTCTATGGAGCTTCATATGAGAAATCTGGATTCCAAACTCCATTGCAGGTTCCTTATAGGTAATTCAACAAGTCAAGAAATTTTTGTTTTGGGGGTAAGGGGGTTCAGGGTAACGCCTCCAAATTCTTTTTTGAGCTAATTGCATTATATGTCCCTATATTAATTTGTTTGAGTTAATTACACTATGGGCCCCTATATTATGCAAAAAAGTACAGTAGGTCCATATAATATGTAAATATTGCACTATAAGTCCTTCTATTATAAATTTTGTGTTAAATGTTTCACTCAAGTCTTTATATTAATTTATTTATAAATTGCACCATAAGTCTTAATTGCATTATAGGTTTTCTACAATATGCAGAAATTGCACTATAAAGTCACTATGTTAATCTGTTAAGAGCTAATCGCACTATAATTCTCTACACTAAAGATTTTAAGTTAATAGCACAATAGGTTCTCTGTATTAACTTTTTCTTATAAGGTAGATTTTTTTTAAAAGAAAAAACTAGGGGTTAACCTTTTTTTGGTGCAGGGTTATTGGTGAAAATCCGAGCATTCTAGAGGGTCTTAATCCAAAATTTGAAGTCCCGGCACTACTAATTATGGGGGAGAAAGATTATGCATTTAAATTTCCAGGAGCGGAAGAGTATATCAGGGGTGGGATAGTGAAACATTTTTTACCAAACTTGGAGATTATATATTTTCCTGAAGGAGGTCATTTTATTCAAGAGCAATCCCCCGATGAAGTTAATCAACTAATCCTTGACTTCCTTACTAGCCATAATTAAGTTGTGACATTTTCACCAGGGTGTTTGTTTGTTTATTCTCGAGCTGTAATATTGGACTGACTGTAATGTTGTATGCACTCAAGACATTGTACGTCTTTGTTATATTGTATGGCTATGATAAACTAGACAATAAACGAGTGAGTAGATAGTTTCCACCTTAAACATTCGGGTTTAGGTGATATTCAAATAAGCAAAATAAGTCAAAATATAATAAGATAATTTTCAAAAATTGTGGGTTAAGCAAAAGTTCCTGGAAATCTAAGGAGCATGTGCCCAGGTAAAGGTAGTTCCATCATTGCTTTCGGTATCTATATGCCTTTTGTAGTAGATGAGTGGAATTTCACAATAACTGTTGTTGGAATTCCTTAATTTTTCCCACTAACTTTTGGTAACGCAGAGAGGGAAATTAAGCATATGCAAAAAAATAATGTCAGACATCTCTTCAAATCATATCTTTTTTTATTTTTTTAGTAGAGCAATCATAAATAAAGAGAATAAATTGCCGTAAAGAAAAAAAATCAAATGAGCAATCATAACTTAGTTGGAGACATCATGTTTAGGAATTATTAGAAAGTTATATTCGATTTTTATTAGAATTATAGTATTTTCTTATTTCTTGTCTTGATTTGATGATTTATTTGGTTTAATTATGTGTTAATTGTGAAGTTTTAGATATATATGATAATTAATTAGCTGCCAAACTAATTTCAAGAGATAAAGGAAAAAACATTATGATGGAAATTGGAGATAAAGAAAGGAAAAGATAAAATAGGAAAAGATAAGTTGCCAAGTAAATCTAAATTCCAGCTGCAGCTACGTCCATTAAAATGATCATAACTCAAGATTGGCTTGGAATTTGAAAGAATGTTCTAAAGCAAAGTTATAGAGATTTCCGAGACGATAAGTTTCAATATAAAGAACGCGTAAATCGGAGCAATGTTGAAGAAGTTTCCGCCAAAACAAGACATCAACCGTTTATTGCCTTTTCTATATTTTAGGGCTACGAATTTGAGTTGGACTAGAAGTCCAATTACTTGTCTTCCACTCCAAGAAAATGTTTTAGCGCTTCCTAGACTCCTATAAATACACCCTTAAATTATTGTAAACATGTCCTTACCCATCTAAGTTTATTCATCATTAGAGATCAATCCTTAGAGCAAGTTGACAGTATGTAACTTTCTTTTAGTTTATTTCTTTCTAGTATGAACTAGTTTTCCCATAGCTTGGGTTTTGCATATGTATAATCTATGAATTATATTTTCTTCTATCTATGTTTTTTTGGGAGAATTGTTTTAAATTGCTTCTAGTTTCTTAACCATATATTTTCAACTTACTAAAATTGTTGTTTCAAAATGTTTGTCCACTTAATATTTCAAGACACCTTTTCTCAATTTTTTCCATTATTACTCTTATAAAAGAATTAGCATTTATATTTTTAATATACATTTAAATATCAAGACATCTTATCAAGGGGAATTTTGTTATAGGGATTGTAATTATTACATTTTTTAATATATGTAAAAAGTAAAGTAGACAAATATTTTGAAACGAAGAGAGTATATAGTTACTATAATTAGTTTTTGCATGATATAAATGTTGTAGATATCCCTGCCTAGGTTCGCGTAGGCGCCGCCTAGGCGTCAACTCCCCTCTCAACCGCTTACGCCTAGTTAAAATTTTAGGCGTTTTTGCTAGCGCCTTAGTCGTCGTGGAATAGGCGCCTAACCCGTCTAAGCGCCGATTAATGTCAGAAATTGGCCGCCTAGGCGCCGATTAATGACAGAACATGCTTGCATAGAGCTTATTGTTATTTTTCTTATTCTCGAGAATTCTTTAATTGGTATATAACTCAATTTTTATTTAAATTTACTATACTGTTGTTAGATTAATTTTATGACTTAAATAGTTAAAATTGCTATAATTACTATATATATTACTAAATATACAAAATTACACAGCGGGATTCAAGACCGTATAATTCCGCCTAGGCCCCGTATAATTCCGCCTAGGCGCTAGGCCCTGGTCGACCACATAGGCCGCAAAACCGAGTTCTACAACATAACATAGATTATGTGTTATAATACGATTGGTAATTGGACTATCCAACGTTGCATGAAAGTATTTTTCAATTCCAAAATTAGGTCTTAAAATTCATAATTATTTTAAAAATGAGTTAACCAAATGATTTTGTTTATTATAGGTTTTTTAACTAAAATATTCTTATATAACAAATATTAAAACAAAACAATTATTTATTTTATTACCCTCACTGCTGCTCGCCAATCAACTTCGACAGTCAATGATGGTCAATTCCGGCAAAAAAGGGAAATTCTCAAAAATTTCGGGACAACCACCAGCACCTCCCCAACGACTGACGGTCAACGTTGGCCAACTCTGGCGAGATCTTTTGTACTTTTTCTTTGTAAATTTTTGGGACGGCTACCAATCTACTTCGGCGACGATCTACGATCAACGTCCTTCAACTCCGACGAGACTTTTTTGTTTTTTACAATTTCTGGATAAGTATATATCACTATGACTTTTTTTTCTGATTTTTAAAATTTCTTCACCCTTGACAAATTCTGGCGAATAACTGTAGCAAAATTGCAAGTACAATATTGTACTAGTGCAAGTACAGTATTGTATTTGCAGATTGGTAAAGATCTGGTATAATTTTTCGCCAGAGTTGGAAAAATAAAATAAAAAATCTAGAAAAATTCGAAAAAAAATATAGTAAATATATTTATCCAGAAATTGTAAAAAAAAACTCGTCGGAGTTGATCGGCGGTGCTGACAAAGTTGACCGGTGAACACCCTGATTTTTTTAAAAAAAAGTTTTAAAAAACTCGTCAAAGTTGAACTGCAATTGCCCGGTTTTTTAAAAAGAGTGTTAATTAATATTTATTTATAATAAAATTAATTTAAGAAAAGATATTTTAGTATAGAAAATTAGTAATGACCTAAATTTAGAAGAAAAATTACAAACGAATCCTATTGTTAAAATAATGAGGGTCATTAATGATATAAGGCCAACCTATTGAACAACTTAACAAAAAACATCCATTCTAGTTACAACTCAACCAAGCCCAACTAAATGAACCAAAAAGCCCAAAAAACCCTTGCACACATCATTATATAATCCCCACCCCCACCCCCTTTTTCTGTCTCAGCAACCCAACCCGCCTCCCCCTCCTGTAGCTCACCATTCCTGTCGGCAACCCAGCAAGCACCACCGCCACCCCCTACAGTCAGATCACAGAACCACCATCATCATCAAACCTATCACCACCCCACCACCACCACTAGACCAAACCGACACCAACCCCCCACCACCTCCCATCTCCACCACCATCATCATCAGACCCACCTAATCCCGTCCTGTAGCTCCTCTTTCCCGTCGGCAACCCAGCAAGCACCACCATCAATTAAACCGCTGCTACACCATCCACCATCCAGCAGCAGCAACAACAACCTAATGGGCCCAGCACGTCGAGACCCAGCACCATATCTTCACCTCCCTTCGAACCCCATCTGAACCACTGCTCCACCATCCACCACCTCCTTCCGCCGCCCCTTGCCACTCTAATCCACCACCATCAGCATTAACCCTACCCACCATGGTCCCAGCCTAATCCAGCGAGTAAATGGGGCCAAGAAGCGTGGTGGGTACATCCGGTCGATGCAAGTCAAGCAATGGGGCCAGCCATCTCTTCAACACCATCGACAATAAAATCATAGGTCCAGTGCTGATATTATCTTCATCACTGCTCACCACCAAATTGAACATTACAATCATTCAATCTTTGACCACCCTCCAAGTGATGAAAACTCTCCACTAGTTTGTTGAATTCAAGTGCATCAGGTTGGGAAACTTGGTTTGATAGTTGAGAAACTATTTGCTTTGATAGCAAAACAACCAACTTTTAATCAGCTTAGATCAGTTGAGCAAGTTGGTTACATTACTGTGCTTATGAAGATGGTGTTTGTGTTGTTCAGTATATGTGTAGCCCCAATAGTAGTTTTGTTCATTCTTGTTTAGTTCTGATTTAGCTAGTGTTGTTTGGTTCTGAATTGAAACCATATATTGATATTGTGGAACAGAAGAAATATGGCACTCAAGGCTTTTGACACCAATTTGAGCTGCAATTTGTGTAAATTTGTCCACATATAATGTATAACTCAAACTCGATTGTAATTTTGTAATGTTTCAATAGATTGAAAACACTGGATCAGCCCCCATTATGATGTAAATGCTGAGTTTTTGTTGGTTTGTAAATGAATTTATTATAGACATATGTTGAAGAAGTTAGTTTTAGATTTTGTGTTCAAGAAGGGGCCAGCCCCATTTATAGTGTTGGGCTTTTGTGTTTATTTATATTCAGTATGGGTGCAGCCCCATGGTAAAGTGTATGAGTTTTTGTGTGATAGGTCCATACCTACTGAGTTAATAATCGAGATGGGTCTAGACCGTATAGGATTTGATTTAATGTAAAATGCAACTGCCGCGGGTCTGTACCCATCACGAACAGGGGTAAAAAGGACAAAAATCTAACCAGAAAGTTAGACATTGGATGTAATTAGTATGTTTTTTTAGTTAGGATGTATATAATAAAGATTGGGTTTTTTTGGATGTGGATTGTAATTTCCTCAAATAATGATTGGCCTAATTTTTGAAAGAATGTTAATTTCTAGGCATAATTTTGGAATTCACTCATTAATCAACACTATATTAAAACTTTATTGTTTGGTTTAAGGTAATCTTTTACAATAATTATAAATATACAAAATACTTTATTAAAATACTGTTTATTGAATGTACATCTAATTTTGAGCATTGGCCAGCTCCAATGAAAATAAGAGAAAAAGAGTGATTCCTTATAGTAATTTTACACATTTATAATCTGGATATCTAATCTACTACATAACGATTTATTTATAGAGTAAAGTTAACTAGTCGTTGCGGTAGTATCTTTGTACGCTTTCCTTTTCCCTAATTTTTTTTAAATATTTATTTGATGTAACTGATGTAATGACTCAAAGGGTGTAGATAATTCTATAAATTGAGAAGTATGACGAATGGGCAAAACAAGAGTCGGTCGCAAGACCATCAGCTCAGTCAAATAGCGAAATGGACACGCCAATACACGATATTATCTACTTTTGTGATGCCTTGTTTACTACAATATACGAACTGACGGGATTAGGAATACAAATAACAAATCGAAAGACAGGAATCGATTCCAATAAAAGTTAGGCTGTCAGGAGCAATAAAGTTCTGGAAGGCGAAGCGCTGGCTGTTTTGGAAGCAGTGAAGATGTGCAAAGATAATACAGAGGACTCGAAGCTTGTGTGTTCAGACAACCTTGATTTAATACAAGGCATCCGACAGGTGTCAGTGGCACGATGGACAATTCAGCCGATTATCCGCCAGATTTGGCGAAAAGCGGAAGAAGCAGGACCGATATCCTTTTGTTTCATCCCCAGGAGGATCAACGGTCAGGAAGACCATCTTGCGAAACAAGCTAGACACGGAGCCAAACAATTTCAAGATGATACGATACGGTTGACGGAACGACTGGAAAGGATGGGAATCGATTGAGGATCTTAGGGTTTTTTCGATCTCTTTACTGTCTTACGTTGACCAAAAAAAAGAAGTATGACCGGTTTCGTCTCCCTTGAACCGCTTCAAGAGTGATACATGAAAGACATGATGAATTTGAGAAGTTTTGGGCAACGCCAGCTTGTAAGCAGCTTGTCCTATCTTTTCAAGTATTTCAAATGGACCAAAAAACATCGATTGAGGTTAGAGTTAAACGAACCGCGCAATGATAGTTGTCTGTATGGTTGTAGTTTAACCCATACAAGGTCTGGTGTCTCTCTTTTTGTGATAGATAAATCTATGCACGAGACATTATTTTGGGAGTTTATTGGGCCTAAGTGGAGGAATTTTTCTCAATATTTGTGATATTGCACTTTTACTTCTAGTTTTGGACATATTTCTATTTATAGAGATTTTGTGCCTTAATTGCTTCTACTCACTACATGGATTCATGTTGGGTTGTGACAACCTATTGTAATTTTTTGAAACTCATTTTAATCACTTTAAACCTTGTTCCTTCTACCATTGTTCAAAGATGAAAATACCTTTGTAAGGTAATCCCTTACAATAATTATAAATATACGAAATACTTTATTGAAATAATATTTATTGAATGTACACCCAGTTTCAAGCTCTGGTCGAGTCCATTGAATAATGCTTATTAAATCACCTTATATTATTTAAAAATTGCATTTATAGTCATATAATATTCGTAAATTGCATTAAAGACCTCTTTTTTTTTATCGGTAAATCAAATTTAATTAAAATAGGCTCAACTTCAAATATCCTTACAAAATTTCCTAGCCCACTACTCACTAAAGCCCATGGGCCTAATAAGCTAAGCAATCTATTACACTTTTAAAAATAAAACCATTACAACTCATTTAATAGTCTAAGAAAATGAAAAATTAAACTTAGGCCCAAGACTAGCCCAATGTAATCTTCTTTATCTTCTGGATCAAGTCCAATGCCGCCTTCTTTTTAAACTTTTTTCTCTCCAGCTTTACATGAGCTAAACTATAAATTATTCTCCATATCTGCTCTTCATTTTGACTATTTCCACCGTGATCCCTATTGTTTCTTTCACTCCAAATACAGTAAGTATAAGTAGTAAAGGAAATACTTACTATATTTATCAACTCATTGCATTTACACTTTAAGATTTCATCAATCATATCATCCAATTCAACTGGTACATTGTTAATATTGCAGGATTCCAAGACTTCACTCAGAATTCTCCTTGAGAAAGAGCAGCTCATTGTCAAATAATTAAAATCTTCCGAGGACGATTTACAAAGATACATAATGGATTTAATTGCAATCCCCAGCTGATCATTCTCCATTTTGTGGGTAACCTGTCTTGAAGTGCAAGCCAAATTATAACAGAACATCTTGGAATGCACTTTTTAGCCCAAACAATCTTCCACCATTTAGTTTCATTTCTCTGTTCAGCTATATTATAAAGAGTTTTTCGGAAAAAAAAAACCTTTTTTATTACTATGAATCCAATGCTTAGTATCTTCACCTTGAGATAGTTTTACATTATCAAGATGAGGTATTAACTTACCTACACATGGAGGTAATCGCCACATGTCTCTTCCATAGCAACTGCTAACTGTTCTATCACAATTTAGATTATGATGATCAAGGTTTATATTTAGTACCTCTTGCACTCCTTAACCATTAAGCCATTTGTCCCATATATTATACACATATCACACAAAACAATATATCTTTCCTATATTACTAAAAAATTGCACTAGTTACCCAAAATTATTTTCAAAATTGTATTTGTAGTCATATAATATGAAAAATTGCACTAAAGGCCCCTTTGTTATATGCATTTCACACAAAACAATATATCCGACCTATACTAATTCAAACTTGCATCAAATCATTTTTATTTTTGAAAATATCATTTATAGTCGCATAATATTTGAAAATTGCACTTAAGACCCCTTTATTAAATCAATATTGTACTAAATCACCCTATATTATTCTAAAATTTCACTTAACGAACCTCTATTTCAAAATTGTTTTAAAGGACCCTATATAATTTGAGAAATGCATCAAACTCCCTATGTTATGCAAAACATGACTAAAGTAATCAAAATTTGCACTAAAGAGCCATATACTATTCAAAAATTGCACTAAAAGGCCCTATAATTTTAAAATATTGCACTAAGGTCTTGAATAACATATATATAATCTCCTACACAAACATATAATCAGTTAAACATTCTAACAGAGCTAATAGATACAAAATTTTGATACTTATGACTTATATATATATATATATAATAAGTTTAAGACTTGTTTAAGACTCGTCTAAAACTTATTAAAGACTCATTTTCTTTTCTATTATATATATTATTATTATGCTTTGGAATTTTCAGTGATGTAAAATGAAATTAAGTAAAAATAATATACAACACATCACATAAATTGATTATTGAAAACAAAAAAAAATACATAGTAGAAATTGAATATTTTAGTTATGATTAATTACACATGCAAAACTTTTACGTAGCTTTAACTTTTTGCATACATATATTGATAATTTTTATTGAATATATCTATCAAGTCTACAAACGAGATTTTAAAGAATTTTTACCAAACTGTTCACGAATTTAATGAATCGAGTTTATACAAGTTTGAATTCAACTAATATAGTAACCAGATCTTTATTAAATCTTGAGTTTGACTTGTTTAACTAACTAGCGAAATCAAACGAACTCTTAACAAACTCAAACCCAAGAGTATCGACTCATTTGCAAGCCTACCCTCACCCAATTAGTCTCATGTATCCGCTCTGCTATCACATGTTCCATCGTGGATATGTTGATTTCTATTAGTTGTTTATTTATGCGTGGTTAAAAATAATTAAGATACAGATCAAAATGACCTTCCAAATATTTTTTGGACGGATTTGTCAACAAACTTTTTTTTTTGGGATCGGCGTGCCAACAAACTTGTAACTGAAACATAATTATTGTCTTGGAAGTTGGAACTACACACTCGTCTATATCAGTATCTTTCTTTTTCTTGTGTTGGCAATCATTTTTTTATGATATATATTATTATATTTTAAATTTTTTAGTGATGTAAAATGAAATTAAATAAAAATAATATAAACACATTACATAATTTGACTTATAAAAATAAAAAAGAATTACATAGTAATAAATAGGGGTAATTAGAGATAAATGCCTCCTTAATGATGCCTTTAATTTTTTTAAGCCTCTAATTTTCTTATTTAAAGATAAATGCCTAATAGAACAATTATTTATAAAAAACATCCCCTTTATATTTTTTATACCTATACTATCCTTATTATTAAATATATTATTTTATTTTTAAATCTTAAACAAATAATAGGGTATTTCCACCACCACCACCACCACAACCTCCACCATCACAACCACCACCACCACTACAGCCACCACAACCATCACCACCTCCACCACCACCACCTACTACTAATTTCATCACACGCGCGCGTCCGTGAAATTTTTTTAAAATCGCCATAACTAATTCAAAAAAAAAATCAGAAAAATCGAAAAAAATCAGAAAAATCAAAAAAAATCATATTTGGGTAAATCAAAGTAATATTTACGTCTATGATTTTTTTCGGAATTTTCTGAATTTTTTGGTTTTTTTTATTTTTTTTTATTTTTTAATTCGCAGAACATGGAATTTTTAAACATGGAATTCCATGTTTTAAACAATGAATTTCGTGTCTGCAGAAAACAAATTCCTTATATCAAAACATGGAATTAAACATGGAATTCCATGTTCTGCGAATTAAAAAATTCAAAAAAATCAAAAAATTCTGAAAAAAATCATAGACGTAAATATTAATTTGATTTATCCAAATATATAAATTTTTTATTTTTTTGATTTTTTTAGAATTAGTTATGATGATTTTAAAAAAAAATCACGGACGCGCGTGTGTTTATTAGTTTTTGTTTTGTTTTTTTCTAATTTCTTTTTTTTAATTGTTAATTATAAGGGTAGTTTGGGATGGGGTTTTTTTCTATAAAAAAATCTTATTATAGGCACCTTTTTATAAATAAATTTTTCAATAGGCATTAATCTCTAATTGACTCTAGTAAATATTTAAATTATGTCTAATGACATAGACAAATTTTAAATTTAATATTAACTTTTACATATATATTGATAATTTTTAATTAAATATATATACATAATCTATTAACGAGACTTTAAAGAATCATTATCAAACTGTACACGAAATTAATGATACGAGTTTATACAAGTTTGAGTGAAATCATTTAATACAAAACTGGATTTGAAACTTGAATTTGTCTTGTTGAACTACAAAACGAAATAAAAAAAATCAAACCCAAAAATATCAGCTCATTTGACGCCCGACCCTCATCCAATTGGTCTCCTCTGTCGCTATGCTATCACATGTTTCATCGAGGATAGGTTGATTTCTATTTATTGTATTTAATTTATGCATGGTTAAAAAAATTAAGATACAAATCAAAATGAGCTTCCAAATATTTTAAAAAAAAAAAAAACTATGTTCACTTGCCAACAAACTAGTAGCTTGAAACATAAACATTGTCTCATCTATATCTCTACACACTCATCTATATCTCTATACACACTCATCTATATCTATATTTTTCTTCTCCTTGTGTCGGCAATTATTTTTCCTACTTAATGAATTTAGAAATGGAAGAAATAGAGCACAAATACATACAAGTCAATGATTTGAAGCTTCATGTAACCGAGATTGGAAATAAATCACCATCTTCATCAGTTGTATTATTCTTACATGGTTTTCCAGAGATATGGTATTCATGGAGGTATCAAATGATAGCCGTTGCTAAAGCTGGTTTTAGAGTTGTTGCACTTGATTATCGAGGCTATGGATCATCCGATGTTCCATCTCAACCTGCAGAAACCACCTTTTTGGATCTCGTCTCTGATCTAATTGCCCTTCTTGATGCTCTTAATATCTCAAAGGTACTTGTTTTTTTTTTCCCGCAAAAGCATTACATTTCAGATATACTCCTGTGCAGGGGCGGACCCACATTAGGCCCAGGGGGGGCTCAAGCCCCCCCTAACCCGTAAATTTAAAATACTTCAATATAATTTTGATTCGAAAAATAATTAACTTCCGTTGAAAATTTATATAACATGTGCATGCTCTAAAAAGCATATAAGTTATTGTAGCGTAGTGGTTAATTGCATTTAGATTTTAGAATTTATCCTAGAGGTTAGGAGTTCGAAACTTAGCATTTTCTTTTTATATTTTTACTCATCAATTAAAGAGATAAGCAACGTAACTGTGTTGGATTTTTATATTTGTATTTTGACATTTCTTGTTATATGTTTATGTATCTTTTTTTTTACCTTAAAAAATTATGTAAAACGTTACCACCTAAATTTCCATATATTTCAAGCCCCCCTCAATTTAACTTCTGGATCCGCCACTGCTCCTGTGCTTTGAAACAAATTAAATTTATACGTGCGTGTGATTTATAGGAAAATAATATATATACTCTTTTGGACCAAAATAGTTTTAAGTAGAGCTGATCTTGTAGCTCTTTTAGATTGAAATTGCTAACTTCTGATATTGTACACGTGGCATGATCTGGACAAATTAATTTGACTTTCGAGAGTCAACAATATTATATTTGTCGATCTTTATAAACTTGACCTCACTAATTATATAGATTTTTTTAGTTTTTATTTATAGTTTATGTCATTGATTGTTGTTTTCTTGATTAGAGGATTTTTAAATCTACTTGATGATTAGAGTATCATTAGTCACAAAGAAAAGGTGTCATTTTATAATAGGATTAATTGCACCATTGGTCCTATGTTATGCAAACTAGACAAATTTACCCTTGAGTTTCTGTTAAAAATATAAGAGATAATTGCATTATAAATAAAACCGAATAAGAACACCAAGACCTATAAGTTTTGGAAAACAACTGTATACTTGGCTATCTCGCGTAACACAAGGACCAATGATGCAGTACATGGTTTATTATATATCAACTAATCTAAACATTTGGGATATATGATCTAACTGAACTACCAAATAATTGCAGGTATTTGTAGTTGCTAAAGATTTCGGTGCAATGGTGGCTTCCGTGTTTCTCCTTCTCCACCCAGATAAGATCTTGGGATTTATCACAATGGGAGTTCCATTTTTACCCCCACAACCTTATACATATCACGAGTCTCTCCCCGAAGGCTTCTATATAGCACGATGGAGGGTAAGAAATAAAACACCTCTCAAGTTAAACTAGAACAACTAATTAATTTATTTTCCAATTATACCCTTTCAGGAACCGGGAAGAGCGGAAGCTGATTTTGGTCGTTTTGATGCTACAACAGTTGTGAAAAACATTTACATACTCTTCTCGAAAAGTGAAATACCTATAGCTAATGAAAATCAAGAGATCATGGACTTAGTTGAACCATCAACTCCATTACCCTCTTGGCTCACGGATAATGATCTTGCGGTCTATGGAGCTTCATATGAGAACTCTGGATTCCAAACTCCATTGCAGGTTCCGTATAGGTAGTTCAAGAACTCAACTTTTGTTGACTGCGTAGATCTAATTATATTGAATAACATATTGACATTTTGAAACTATGAACCTTGCGGACAGCCAGGAGTATTTGTTTTGGAGTTTTAGGGCCAAAGCATCCAAACTTTTTTAATTTTTTTTTTGCACCATAAGTCTCTATATTGTGCATAAATTGCACTATAAGTCCCTATATCATATTACTTGAGTTAATTGCACTATAAGTTCCTACATTATGCAAAATACTATAAGGTTGAAATTCTTTTTTATATAATTGCACAATAGGTCTCTATATTATGCAATAAGTCCTTACATTAAAATATTGTAAGTTAATTGCCCTACAAGTCTTTATATTAATTGTTTGAATTAATTTCACTAAGGTCCCTTTAATATGCAAAAATTGCACTATAAGTCCTTATATTACCATTTCTTTGAGTTAATTGCACTATAAGTTCGTATATTAATTTTTTTGAGTTAATTGCATAGTACCCTAGTAGGTTCCTACATTAATTGTTTTTTGATTCTATAATTTATCATCTAAAATAATGTAGAAACAACACTTAACAAAAACAAATCAACAATTCGTAGTAGAAAATTCACATTAAAGATAATCATTTCGACACATTTTCACAACTATTAAAGTTCATTTTGAAAAGCTAGGGCGGCCAAGTGAACATTCCGAAAACTTAGGGGACATTAGTATAATATTTTTTGTAGGGGGTAATTTTTTTTGTTTTCAAAAAAACCTGGAGTTTAAGTATGGGCCGTGACAAGTGGCAAATTTCAACGTCAATTAACTATTTTTTGGTGCAGGGCTATTGGTGAAAATCCTGGCATTCTAGGGGGTCTGAATCCGAAATTTGAAGTTCCGGCAATGCTAATTATGGGGGAGAAAGATTATGTCTTCAAATTTCCAGGAATGAAAGATTATATAAGGAGTGGGATGGTGAAACATTTTTTACAAAACTTGGAGATTATATATATGCCTGAAGGAGGTCATTTTGTTCAAGAGCAATTTCCTGATGAGATTAATAAGTTAATCCTTAAGTTCCTCACTTGCCATAATCAAGTTGTGTCATCTTGACCAGTGTGTTTATTTATGCCTGGTCTGGAACATTGGCCGGACTGTAAATTTGTATGCACTTAAGAGTCAAGACTCTTAAGGAGAAACTTTCTAGTCTTTGAATTTATATTTTATGTATGGCTAAAATTATAAACCTCTTTTTTTTTTTTCAGTTAAGTATTATAAATCTCACTCTTCTTGTGTGGGGAATAAAAAGAATCAAATCTGATTGATCTCATCGGACCCTAGGTGAGCGGGGTGGAGATTGAAATTTTTGTTAGGGGTACAAGGTGGTTAGGAGGTGACTCGGCTCTGATTCTTGGAGTAAATTGCATTATAGGTCCCTATATTATTTTTTGAAATGATAGTATTATATGTTTGTGCTGGTAAAAAATCCGATCCTTGGAGTTAATTGCATTATAGTCCCTGTATCATTTGTATTGTTAAAATTCGAACATTGACTGGTAAAATGGTAATCAGAAGAATATTATTTAAATATAAATAAAATTTACTTATCAACAAGTTTATGTGTAAATAAAAAGAATTACAACTAATTAAAAGAAAAACTAGTAATTGAGGTAGACTTTGACATCTAAATTTGTTAAAAAGAGTTTTCTAGATATATATAGACGGTATCCTCATTAATATATAACTATTCTAGTGTAGGTCATGAACAATTTTCTTTTGATAGTTTATTGAGTATTCTGAATTAACTTGAATGTTTATAAATTCAAATGTTCGAATGGAGGAGTAACAACCAAGATTTCTCAATTCCTCCCGCAATCGCCATGTCTCGTCGATCCTTCTCAATAATATAATTTTCTACTATTTTTTTTATAGATGAACCAATCGTAAAATAAAAGAACAAACTTTCATAAGAAGAGAATTAAATGAAAATCAACCCCCTTATTATGGAACTTGACCTTTTCTAGATTGGGGAAAAAAGTATTAGGTTATGCAAAATGTAATTAGCTCAAATTTTGAAGGTAACACAAATTTTTTCATGTTGCTATTTTCCAAACAAAGATGAAGATCAAGATTTGTATGTTTAAAGTTACTCGGGGGAGGAAGATTAACAATTGTAAGAGGATTATAGGAATGTCTAGATTTTTATTCTAATATACATAAATCAGCACTAGATCAAAGTTTTGTTGGTGCTGTGAAATTTATTGAGGAAGAAGTGAGTCATGATATAAAAAAGATTACCTTAAAATGTCACTCGCGATATAAATAAGCTAGTACTAAAATATCGAACCTTGACAAAGTTATTTCTCTTTAGATTGGGCAACATTAAGGTTTCGAAACTTAATGGTATTTCAGGTTTTTCTAGTAAAAATATTAGGATATCATTAAACAGGATTTTCTGGATATGCTTCTTGGATTCTTTCGAGGAGGATCGTGTGAAGGAAATTAACCTTACCATCACTGCCCTCATCCTCAAAATTAGGTGCCTAAAGGAAGGTTTGTATTTTAGGCTAATCTCATATGCGAATTTTGTTTATAAGGCCATCTTACAAAATCTATCACTTCGGATTTCAAATATTTATAAAGCGGATTTTTTCAACCAGTTATTCAGCTTTTGTTTAAAAATGTAACATTCAAGAAAACATTAATATTGCTTAAGAAGTGATCTATTTTCAAAGTAAAAAATGCAAGTCCAAAAAGTATTATGGCCCCTCAAATTGGACATGTCCAATACCTAAATAAAATGCAATGAGACTTTTTGGAATTGACTTTGAAAAAATTGTGGTTTGCTTCGATCTTGATTAGATGGGTCTTATAGAATGCACATGCCCTTTCGTATCAGATACCTTATTGCGGTTGTATTGGAATGCGATGGTGAATTTTTATAAAGATGATAACTATACACTTGAGGTAACAATGACATAATACTCGATGGATGCCAGTTGATATGTGTAGTTTTGTGCAATCACAAGTAATAAATATTGTAAAAATGAATATCAATTTACAAGGACAAATTGTACTACTACAGATATGAATTTATAGTAAGTCATTAAGTCAGGATGTGGAAAGACAAAGTGAAAATGAGAATTGGAAATAGTTTTGAAACAACACAATTGTTAAACTATGATATCTAAATGACAAAATCTAAGGTTCTGACTAAGTAGGAAAACATATATGATTAGGAATAAATTAGTTTGTTTAAATCCATCATCTTTACATAATTTTCTCGAAAAAATCATCTTTATTCAGAACGTATAAATAAGGTCATTATTTTTTTGGATAGTAGTTACAATGAATCAAAAGATATATCTTGTCAAGTCATTACGATCAATGCATGCATATGATTATTAATAACCTTTCGAAAGTAACAAACTGACTCTTGTTAAGCAAAAACATGACTTGCACATGCATTTTTGTCATTAACTTGACGAAATTTTGTCTAGTACCGAGTTACTGAACCTTCCTTTTATTCTGATGACCATACTTTCCCTAAATTTGTAGCAGATTTGTTTCATACATCCTCCAAATCTTAGAAGGATATGCTCAATCTTCTCTTTACCCCTGAAACAATCTCTACCATTACTAAGATTAATATCCCATGGACTTCTCAGAATAACAACTTCATTTGGCCCTATACTAAAGATGGTATTTACTCGTGTAAGTCTGGCTATCTGTTGGCTGTTAAATAAAATTTAGTCTCGAAATATATTTTTCAAAAGATAACTATCATAAAATCATGTTTCAAAATAAGATACTTTTTTGGTAAAAATAATAAATGATTATTTATGGGTCAATTACCCAAAGAGGTTTTGGGGAGTATCTTAGTGTCACATGGGAACCAAATGATTTTTCTTTCCTACTTAGAGGCTTCAAAATTGACAAATGTCATTACTACCTTTATAGTGTATATAAGACAAAAAATAGATTATTCTCTCTCCTCTATTAACATTATTCTCTTTCCTCCATTACTATTGATCTCTCAGCTCCTTTATCATTTTCTCTCTCTCCTCCTTCATTAACAATCAATAATTTCTAGCTCCGTCCACAACCACCGACCACCTCCGGAAAAAGTTCTAAGCATATTTAACTGAGCATGGAAAAAGTTCTGAGCATAAAGTATCGAGCATGCTCGTATGCTCAGTAACTTTTTTTAGCATGCTCGTATGCTCATTTCACAAAACTTCTGAGTATTTCACAAAACTTCTGAGCACAAAATTAAAACTTCTGAGCATTTCACAAAAAAATTTGAGCATTTAACAAAAAATCTGAGCAAATCACAAAACCGGTATTTCACAACTTTTCTGAAAAAAAAAAGTAATCTAATCTAACACGAATCTATTACATTTCTGGAAAAAAGTAATCTAATCTAGCTTTGCAGTGTGGAACGAACGACATCGGAGAAGGCAGCCTTCCAGAAAATTCTGAGCGCAAAACTTCTGAGCGCAAACTTGCTGAGCATGGTTCGAACTTGCTGAGCATGGTTCGAACTTGCTGATTATAGTTCGAGGACATGAAGATTCTGGCGCTGGAGTGAAGAAAGCTCCGAGAAACGCCACCTCGCACCACCATTACCTGTAGGCTGCAGATCTGAATCTGTCTACCTTCGAAACTTGAACATGAACGAAACCAAATCCATGGCAGATCTGAGCTCTAACTTCACCAAGCTTGAACACCTGTGAACCAAGTTTCGTCACCTCCACTGCACCACCTCGAACCACCACGAGATCTAAGAAGAGTTTCGCTGGTCACTAGTGAGAGAGCTGCCAGCTGCCTTAGCAGATCCGGTGAGAGAGAGAGAGAGAGGAGGAAAGAGAAAAGAGATCTAAGATTTAATTTTGTGGTGCAGGTGCCATGACTAGAATGTGGTGGAAGAAAAAGCAAGGTGGGTTTTAGAGAGAGAAGTGAGAGAAAAGATAGAGGAGGTTTAGGGTTTTAAAATATTTCTGACCAAATTAATATATACATAGGGGAAAAACAAAAAAAGGGTAAGAAGGTAATTGGAATTTTGGACTCTACTGTTAAATTTAGTTTGTGGTCTTTAGTAAGAAGATGCTATAGAGCCAGTCTTGTTAGGTCTCGGGGTGGTGTCTTCAAGACCCCTTGGGTAATAATCTCATTATTTATTTATTTTAGAAAAAACTCCTTAAGTGGGGCCCTTGCGTGTCGAGATACAATTTTTAAAAAACAACGATCACAATATCATGTTTTGATATAAGATATTTTTTTGGTAAAAATAAAAAATAATTTATTTTTTTATTTTTTTCATAAAACTCCTTAAATGCGGTCCTTGCATTTTTTAAAATTTGTGTTTAGTCTCTTAATACATTTTTTTTCAAAAAATAACGATCATGAAATCATGTTCTGAAATACGATATTTTTTTAATAAAAATGATAAATAATTTTTTTATTTATTTTTTAGAAAAAACATCTTAAATAGGGTCCTTGCATATATTAAAATTTGTGTTTAATTTCGATATACATTTGTCAAAGATAATGATCATTAAATCATGTTTTAAAATATGATATTCTTTTAAAAAAATAATAAATAATTTATTTAATCTTTTTTAGAAAAAAATTTCTTAACGGGGTCCTTGCATATTTTTGAATTTATATTTAGTCTCAAGATATATCTTTGAAAAGATAACATCTATAAAATCATGTTTTGAAATACTATCTTCTTTCATCAATGTTTATTATACTTTTTTCTTCACACAAATTAAAAAAAACAATTAATTTTCCCTATTTTTACTAAATTATCCTCAATCAACTAAATAAATACATTTAATGATTATAAATTTATGAATATTATATAAGGATAAAATTGGTAGAAAGTATAAAAAAAGTCATTGATATCTTAAATTGATAATTTTTTATGGATATCTACTTTTAGAAATTGTGATAAACATTGATGGACGGAAGGAGTAAAATATTTAATTTTAATAAAAATGATAAATGATTTATTTATTTATTTTTTTAGGAAAAACTCACATGTCCTTGCATATTTTGAAATATATGGGGTGAAGAGAATTTCTCTTTTCATAATAAAAAAATACTAATAACGGGGGACACCCCTCCCTATGGCCTATATATGGATGGCCTTCTTAGTTCTCACCTAATATATTCACTCAACAGAACATCTATTCATATATAAACCAATTTTTTCTGCCACTACTAAAATAATGGAAGAAATAACTCACAGGTTCATAGAAGTCAATGACTTAAAGCTTCACGTTGCTGAGATTGGAAAAGGTCCCGTAACAGTTGTATTCTTACATGGATTTCCAGAAAGCTGGTATTCTTGGAGGTACCAGTTGATAGCCATGGCCAAAGCTGGTTTAAAGGCAATTGCAGTCGATTATCGAGGTTATGGATTATCCGATCAACCACCCAAGCCGGAGAAGACAACGTTCTTGGACCTTGTTAATGACCTTCTTGCAATTCTTGATACTCTCACCATATCAAAGGTGCTTCACTTATACTCACTTGGCCCCCAGATTCTTAATTAAAATTAAGTTTTAAGCTTTGATTTATTTTGTTGTTTTATGATAAAATATAGTATAGACCATTGTGCATAATATGGGGACTTATAATAGATCAATTAACTCCAAAAGAAACGGGGCATTCATTTGTATTGTTATATGAACAGATTTTTCTAGTTGGAAAAGATTTCGGAACTCGGGTAGCTAGTCTATTTACCATACTCCACCCCGAGAGAGTCATCAGACTTGTTACATTAGGGGTTCCGTTTATTCCAGGTCCTCGCCCTGCATTTCTTAAAAGCCTTCCTGAAGGCATGTATATCTCTAGATGGCAGGTAATTACATGAATTTTTGTTAGTATTTGACTAAAACCAATCATTGCTCGGCTTCTGAGATTCATTTCTCCAGGAACCTGGAAAAGCTGAAGCTGATTTTGACCGATTTGATACTAAAACAATTGTTAGAAACATCTATATACTCTTCTCGAGAGAGGAAATACCAATAGCAGAAGAGAACCAAGAAATCATGGATATGGTAGATGAATCCAATCCACTACCTTCTTGGTTCACCAAGGATGATCTTAATGCCTATGTTTCTTTATATCAGAAATCTGGTTTTCGCACTGCACTCAAAGTCCCATATAGGTAAATATCTATGCCAAACTGGAACTCCAAGTTTAAAAGCGTGTTCAATATCAATTTGATCATTTGATATTCTTTCTTAGGTCGTTAAACGAAGAATATAACATAGTAGATCCGAAAATTGAAGTTCCGACATTAGTGATTATTGGAGAAAAGGATTATACACTCAAATTTCCAGGTGTGGAGGACTACCTAAAGAGTGGAAGGATAAAATTATCAATTCCGAAATTAGAGATGAGTTTTTTACATCAAGGAAGCCATTTTGCTCAGGAGCAATTTGCGGATGAGGTGAATCGTTTGATCGTGACCTTCCTCCATGGCAATTCATTCCTTGAGTAACTTGATTTTTAATTTTTGAACGCTCTTTAGTTGATCGGTTGAAAAGTGAGCCTTTCTGAGAAATGAGATTCTTTTCTTTTGCCAAATTCTATGGTTCCTAGATCATGACTCCAATTTTACTAATTTTTCAACCTAAAAAGAGAAATTGATAAGAACAATAAGCCCAAATTTCGCTGAGCTATCACTTTGATCGTGTTCTTTCTCGATGGCCTCAAATAGTAACATGGTCTTGCTATGTTTATTTTTTTATTTTATTTTTTGTTCAAACATGTTTATTTTTTAATTCTCAATAAGGTGGATAATCATAAATTATACCAAGTTGAGTTTAAAGGAGTTTGTTTTGGTTTCATCTGGTCTATTACGAATTAGTTGGCACATATCATTGAAAATATGTTAGATCTCAACTTGCATACTTATAAAAACTCCTCCCTGCACTTTTCTTTTTGTACTTATTGTACTTGATAGAGCCATGTATACACCCTCGAGCGCCACTAAGTGGTTGAGGAAAGAAGAGTGAGGCTTTGTTTCCTGTTGTGTTAACTCTGTTTGATCTGTCAGCTTGTAATCAATGTTTCGTGAGCTGTAGACTTTAATTATTAATGAAAAATTTATTAACAGTAATCGTACTTTTATTTTCTGAAACCCTCATTGGTATATGAATAGCACAAGATTAATCAGAAAAAAGTGACATAAATTAAAACAAATCAGAATCTTAACACAAACATTGATAGTTGTCAAGTAAAGCTACTATGTATATATGGCCTCGCAAGACTTACAACGTTAGCAAAACAGTTCAGCTCCATCTCTTCACAACTTCAGTCTTATAATAATGAGGAGTTCCAAAACTCCTACAAAAATTACAAAAAGATCTTCAATTTCTTGTGAATTAAATCTTATACTTGAAATCATAGCAGCACTTGAACGCATCACTCCTAGTAAGGATACTACTAGGCTACAATTTATATCGTCAGATCCCTAAACAATTTTTTTTGTCGTTCTAAATTCTCATTATATAGATTCCTCAACAAGAGATATTCCAAATATAATAATCCAGACATTAGTAAATGACCTTCAATATTTTGTGAACTAAATCTTATAATCATAGCAGCAGTTGAACGCATCACTCCTAGTAAGGATTTATCTTCAGAGTGCATTCCTTTTAAGGATAATAAACAAGGAACCAAATCGTACAATATCTTTTTGTCTTGAGGTGTTTTGACTATATATAATACTTTCTTGGAGTCAAATTCATAAAAGAGCTTATTATTATTGAAAATATCATCAAGTTGGTCCTTTGATTCTCTACGCACATTGACGATATTCGCATTTGGATAATCCATGATATATTTCAAAGGAATAATCTTCTTCTCAGACCATGTATAATTCACGTGATTCTCCAACAACACCCACACATGGAGTGTTTTGTTGATAATAAACCCAAGTGACAACTTCTCATCCCAACTAAACATCTGGGATCCACCAGCTGTTTGAAAACCCTGAGGGATCTTGATTTTCATGAAGCTCTCGTCTTTCAAATTTAATCTAATTATCAATGTTCTCTCCACTTCAGCTTCATCCGAATTTACAATGTTGTAAACATCCTCGGAAGATCTCTCATATGGTCTTTCATGAGAAATAGAAAGTGGTCTCCAAGCAAGATCAGTTCCAACAGTTAACAGTTTTATACCATATTCAGTTGTTCTTTTCTTGCCGTGCATACAAATCAACTTACAGATATTAGTTGATGAAACAAAACCTATGTAAATGTGTTTCCAACTCCCTTGTTTTTCTGGATCATCCAACACTTGAAGCACTTGTTTAGTAGCAGGGTTTCTTATACGATACTTACCAGTCTTTTCGCTTTGCTCCAGCACTAAGCCATTTTTGTAATCTATAAATTTAGACCCATTTGTAGGTTTACTTATTTCTGCATAAACAGTTTGAGATTTACTCAGGCTCATATGTTTCTGAATGAAACTCGAGTAGAGAGTAATGATTTGCCATGACTTGCACACGCATTTAAATCTTAGTACACATTTTACAGGCAACCTGCTCAAAATCTCAACAATTACATCATCAGGTATCCACTCTACTCTTTTGGATTTGGGTGCTCTATACGTTATCATTCCAGCAGGTTCTTGCTTGCCACCTGTTTAATTTTATGAAACAAACATTCATGATAAAATGTTACCTTAATATTTTCAGTAAATCCTATAATCATTTCTTATTTATGCATATAAAACAGTAGCAGGTAAATAGAAGTTCTACACTAACCAGCTAACAATGAAGAGACAAATAATATCTATAATGTTCATGTGCTAACAATGAAGAGACAAATAATATCTATAATGTTCATGTATAGCCAACAAACTGCAAAATCATTAAAGAGTTTATATCTCTCATAATTTAATTAATGTTCATAACCCTAAAAAAATTTACATCTCCAACTTAAAAATATAAAATAAAATCAAAGACCAAAATGAAAAATAGTATACAGTATATATAGTGCACGTCGATAATTAATTGGTTGTACATAACATTTGCCGTGAGATATTGATGTTTCATTAAACATCAACTTTTGTTTTTGGGTCGGTTGTTTGTTTAAACATGAACTAAACAACTCTTATCGGGAGATAAATTAAGAGATTTCATAAAAACAAAAATAATAGTAATAACCATGTAAGTAATTACCAGAATCGATAGGCAAGTCCTTTTTCAAGTTTCTTGATAAGAGAAATCCAACCATTGCAGTGTTTCCGACCAACCAAAGAAAAAACCCCATTGCAATGTAGCTAGGCTAGGCTGCTAACCTAATCGACAAGTTTAATTTAGTATTTGATATGCATTAATATGCACCATGACAAAAATTAAGAGACGCGATTGGTAGTAATAAAAATAGGAATGGAATACTAATCTTTACTCCCTCCGTCCATTTTTATTTGTCCATCTTTCTAAAAGAAAAGGTGTCCAATATTATTTGTCCAATTTGTAATATCAAGACACTTTTTCTCTATATTTTCCAAGAATACCCCTAATTAAATAGTATAAAGAATATTGCAATAAATGATCCTATGTATATTAATTATGGGCAATTGTGTAAAATAGAAGAGTATTAAATGCTCTTTTTAATATTTGTGCACCAAAAAGGTGGACAAATAAAAATGGACGGAGGGAGTAGTAGATTTTAACCCTATATTTGTTACTTTTAAAAATAGTAGAATAAATATTACAAAGGATATCAAATCCTAAATATGATAATATTTATTTTATCCATCTTGGTATTAACTCATTCCAATTACATTAGGAATTAAAAATTATTTTTAATAAATCAATTTAAAACCTTGACAAATTTACTAACGTAGCAATTTTTATCTTAAATTTTTTTAGAGTAATGTTGGACCAATCACAAAATAGAGAGAAAATAATAAATCAGGAAAGAAAAATCATATGATTGGTTTATTAAAAATCCACCTAGGAAGCAATGCAATAAAAGGGTGATGTGATGTGAGGTAATCAGCATTACTCATCTTTTTATTTTCTTAGAAACAATTTTCTAGTAAAAAATGTAAACCATCAATTCAGTTTTCTAAATATTTTATTCGATTAATTTTTTTAAAAGTTATAATAATAATTTTAAATTCTTAATGATTCACTTCTAATGCACCTAGTAGATTTTTTTTTTAGTTATACTAAAATTTATTATCACGAAATTCATCCTTAACATTAAGCTTGAAGTTAATAAGTTTGTTCGGCTCTCATATAATTAACACAACTTTTTGGATTCAATTTTTATTTCTATAATTTCCATTCATATAACAATTAATTTTCAACATAAAATTTCAAAAATTAATATAAAAAAACATTTTTCATTTGAATAAAAATTCAAAGATCTCTACTTATTTATGAAATAATTAATTTAAAAAAATAATAAAATAAATTTAATATATTTGGATAAATTGTCATAATTTTAATCCCGAGACTTTATAATATTTTACCAAGTATGTGCTTAAAATGAATTAATGTACTGCCATAACTATCTATGTGACATTCCAAGTATAGTACAATGATTAACAAAGTTATTTTTGTCCCATGGTAATTGTATTTCTTATTACATTCCATTCCTGTCTAAATTCATTATTTCGTACCAATCACACCCTAAATAGAGTTTTATCTAAATAGAGTTTATGGAATTTTTTTCAGAGATGTATTCAAAATAAGATTTTATGAGATTTTTTTAGATTTTGAAAATTTTATGGATATGTTTCAAATTTAAATAAATTTTGATGAATTTTTTTTTAATTTTTACTTAAAGTTTGATTGATTTTTTTAAATTTTATTAAGATTTTTTAATTGTTTTTATTTGTAAAGAAATGAAAAATATTTATATCATGTTGTTTATATTTAATCGATTAAAAATAGGGATTTATACCAATAAATTATTCACGTTAGCATTAATTACTATTAAACAACTCTTATCTAATCATAGTAGTCTAACCAGTTGGGTTAGTTCAACTGGCGGGAGCCTTGCTATTTCTTCAACATTTAAAGAGGAGGTCTATAGTTCGAATCTCCTCCCTAACGGGTTTAAAGTAAAGAGGTACCAGGCTCGAACCCCTCCTTGAACATGGGTAACTTAGTTACATGGGTAACTTAGTTCTGATTTACCTGGGAACTATGTTGTAGATCTTCCCACCTAGGCTCTAGGTGTTTTTGCCTAGCGCCTTAGTCGTCGTGGAATAGGCGCTTAGCCCGTTTAGGCACCGATTAATGGCAAAAAATAGTCGCCTAGGCGCCTCTTAATGGCAAAACATGCCTGTATAGGCCTTCTTGTTATTTTTCTTATTCTCGAGAATTGTTTAATTGATATCATACCTGTTAAAGTGTAGCAAAGTATCCTCCTATTACCCATAGGATATTAGTACATACTATTATCCATTAGGTAACTTAGTCTTTTATCTATTGTGTAATATGTTAGGTGTATTAGCATGATATGTATTTCTCTATATATATGGAAGAATAGTGTCTCTAGAACACTAATATTAATTGATAAATGATTTATTTACTTATTTTTTGGAAACAACTCCTTAAGTGGGGTCTTGCATATTTCAAAATTTGTGTTTAGTCTCGAGATACATTTTTCAAAAGATAACGGTTATAAAATCATGTTTTGGAATAAGATGCTTTTTTGGTAAATATTATGAATAATTTGTTTTTTTATTTTTTAGAAAAAAACTCCCATATTTTAAAAAATTTGTCTAGTCTCGAGATACATTTTTCAGAAGATAGCGATCATAACATCATGTTTTGAAATAAGAAACTTTTTTTTTGGTAAAATCGATAAATGATTTATTTACTTATTTTTTGGAAAAAACTCCTTAAGTGGGGTCTTTGCATATTTTAAAATTTGTGTCTAGTCTCGAGATACATTTTTAAAAAGATAACGGTTATAAAATCATGTTTTGAAAAAAGATACTTTTTTGGTAAATATGATGAATAATGTGTTTTTTATTTTTTAGAAAAAAACTCCCATATTTTAAAAAATTTGTCTAGCCAACTAGTTGGGTTAGCTCAACTGGCCAGAGCCTTACTATTTATTCAGATCTCCTCCCTAACAGGTGTAAATTGAGAGGTACAAGGCCCGAACTCCTCCCTGAACATGGGTAACCTATTTCTGATTTACCATGAAAATATATATGGGGAGACATGTATATCTCCGTGAGATTAGTCGGGTGTGCGCAAGGCGCAAGCTAACCCGGAACCCATGTAACCAAAAAAAAAATTGTCTAGTGTCGAGATACATTTTTCAAAAGATAACGATCATAACATCATGTTTTGAAATAAGATACTTTTTTTTGTGTAAAAATGATAAATGATTTAAATAGATATTTTTTAGAAAAAAACTCCTTAAGTGGGGTCCTTGCATATTTAAAAGAAAGAAAATTTATTCTCGACTCTCGAGATAAATTTTTTAAAAGATAACGGTCATAAAATCATGTTTTGAAATAAAATACTTTTTTTTTGGTAAAAATAATAAATGATTATTTATTTATTTTACAAAAAACTACTTAAGTGGGTTCCTATTTTAAATTTTGTGTTTAGTCTCAAGATACATTTTTCAAAAGATAACGATCATAAAATCATGTTTTGAAATAAGATATTTTTTGGTAAAGATGAAAAATGATATTTTTTTTGGAAGAACTCCTTAAGTACGGTCTTTGCATATTTTAAATTTGTACTCAGTCTCCAAATACATTTTTCAAAAGATAATGATTAAATCATGTTCTGAAATTAGATATTTTTTTTTAATTAGAACGATAAATAATTTATTCATTTATTTTTTAGAAAAAAAAAATCTTAAGTGTGATCCTTGCATATATTAAAATTTGTGATTCGTCTCGAATTACATTTTTCAAAAAATAGCGATCATAAAATCATATTTTGAAATATGATATTCTTTTGGAAAAATAATAAATGATTTATTTAATTTTTTTTTAGACAAAAAATTCTTAGTGGGGTCCTTGCATATTTTTAAGGGTAAATTACCTATAGGGTCTTAAAGATTATTGTAGTGACACATAGGAGACAGTCAATTCATCTCTTCTTCTTAGAGGCCAATAAGATATCCAATGTCATAACTACCATTCTAGTGCATATAAGACAAAAAAAAAAGATTTTTTCTCTCTCCTCCACTACCGTTACTCTCTCCTCCATTATCATTAATCTCTCTCCTCCTTTATCATTTTTTCTCTCTCCTCCTTCATTAATTATCGAATAATTTCCAGCTCCGACCACAACCACTAATCACCGCTGGCCACCTCCGGCCACCGCCGGAAAAAGTTCTGAGCGTAGAATAAAGTTCTGAGCGTCGAATAAAGTTCTGAGCGTGGAAAATAGTTCTGAGCGTGGAAATTAGTTCTGAGCCTGGGTACCGAGCATGAAAAAAGTTGATGAGTATCAGATAAATTTCTGAGTGTCGGAAAAATTTGTTGAGTATTCGAATTTTTTTGTTGAATGACTTTACTGAGCATGCTCGTTTGCTCAGTAACTTGTTGAGCGTTTTTTGTATAATCAGTAAATTTATTGAGCATTTCTCGTATAATCAGTAAAGTGTTGAGCATTTAGACAAAAGATTTAAAAAATAAATGAAAAAGAATAAATTAAAATAGTTCTGAGCGTGGAAATTAGTTCTGAGCCTGGGTACCGAGCATGAAAAAAGTTGATGAGTATCAGATAAATTTCTGAGTGTCGGAAAAATTTGTTGAGTATTCAAATTTTTTTGTTGAATGACTTTACTGAGCATGCTCGTTTGCTCAGTAACTTGTTGAGCGTTTTTTGTATAATCAGTAAATTTATTGAGCATTTCTCGTATAATCAGTAAAGTGTTGAGCATTTAGACAAAAGATTTAAAAAATAAATGAAAAACAAGAATAAATTAAAAAAAATCACTGTATACTGATATCTTACTCTAACCAAAAAAAAAATCAAATCAAACTCAAAAATTTATAATGTACAATTACAAGAAAAATAAAAAAGAAAAACACTAAATTGAAGATTTTTCAAACCTACTGAGCACAAAATCTACTTTTTCCAAACTGAACACAAATCAATCACCATGGGAGCCTTTCCTTTCTCTTTTACTTTACCCATTAGAATCTGAATCAATTAACACCAAAGTATCCTTTCTTTTCTCTGATGAACCATCATTTCCTTTTTATTTTCATCTCTATACTCTGATTCACTCACGGGATTAAACAAAGAAGTTAATATTCCTCTCTTAAAACTCATTTCATTATCTACTATAATAATTTGACCAAAAAAAATTATCTGCTATAATAGATTTCTTTGAGTTAACCAAAAATCCAAAACGTTTAGGCCTACAAGGGGAATGAACTTCCCTTTTAAGATGAGGTTTTGAATGTAGGCCCCTCGAAACTACGAAATTTGATGATTTGAGATGCTCAGGGATTCAATTACGTAAAGTTGAAAGCTTTTGTTTTTTTGGAATGTGATCCAAATTCAAAGAATTCAATAAATTTGTGTTAATCTTCATCATTCTTCCCACAAAGTGATAACGGACCCACTGTGAAGAAATCAAAACCCCTAGATAAACCACGCCTCACTCCATAGAAACTGTAACGTATTCACCAAAAAAAACCAGCATAGCTTTTTTAAGGTAATTACTGTAACAAAATATAGTGCATTGTTACTGAGCCTGCGACACTAACCATCACCTTGTACCACCACCTCGCTACCACCGCCTTGCACCACCACCTCGACCCACCTTCTCGCTGCCATGGATCCGGAGCATCAACGAACGGAGATCTGGCATCAACGAATGGCGGAGTGGAGGTTTGGCGGAGCTGGTCTTCACGATCGGAATCTGCACTGGAATCAACGAACGGCGGCGCAGGTCTCCGTTCAGATCTGGAGGCGCTGGTCTCCGTTCAGATTTGGCGGCGCTGGTCTCCACGAACGGCGAGCAGGCGCGTCCTCTTCTTCTTGTCGTGGCTTCTCTTCAATTTGTGACACCAGAGGGAGCTGTACAAATGACTGAGCTCGCCGATCTTGTTAGGTCTCAGGGTGGTGTTTTCAAGACCCTTTGAGTAATAATATCTATATTTAAATTTGTGTTTAGTCTCTAGATATATTTTTGGGTGAATTACCCAAGGGGTCTTGAGGAAAATTAGTGTGCCACTTAGAAGCTACCAAATTTCTCTCTCCTACTTAGAGGCCACAAAAATGTAAAATGTCATCTTTAACCTTACAATTTAAAAATCAGAAAAATACTAATAGACTCTTCGTTACCCGCTCAAAACACTTTTCATCACTACACTCTCTCTCCTCTCTCTTTCTGCAACTCTCTCTCTCTCTGATTACCACGGCCACTGAAGCGACACTCAGCACTCCGGTCACCGCGAAGCCTGTAACCGCCGCTCAGAACTCCGTTAACATCTCTAAACAACAACCGATCAACGTCCGATCAAAACTCAGAACTGTAACCGACTTTCTGAGCAAAAGCAGAGCACCGATCAACAATACAGCGGCGATAGACGTGAAATATTCAAGCGCGATGGTAGATTACTGATTAAATCGACGAGTTACTGATTAAACTCAGGAAAACAACATAAATTTCCACATAATGGCTAGTTCATCGCGCGCCAAGAGTTCGAAGAAGGATAAAAAGGTATAACAGAGCTTTATTTTTTAATTTTTGCTGTGTTTTTCGTATATTGTTGAGCATTAATATGAACCTTAGGATTATGTTAGGTTTTGATTAATGCTCAGCAAAATAAGAATGTTTAATTTCTGTGCATGTTACGTTTTATGTTTAGATTGTGTTGATTAGGCTTTGCATGTTCTGATTATGTTAGATTTTCTTATGAACTGTTAGATTTTGTTTTTAATTTGAGTATATTTTAGGAAATTCCATTAAATATTACCTATTTGGTCATACTCAGTGAAATTGAATAGTTTAGTTGATAACAGTAAGATTAAAAGCTCAAAGATTGAAATTGTATGATGTTTGGTTAAGAATACTAGTTTGAATGTTGAGAAAGATGATAATTATTACATTAGTATGCTCAATATGTTGTTTATGAGATCATAGATGCCATGCAAAGAACTTTTTAACAAATACTCAGAACTTTTTGTGCATACTCAGAACTTTTTAACAAATACTCAGAACTTTTTGCGCATACTCAGAACTTTTCTGCTTATGCTCAGAACTTTTGTTCATATTCCTCCAGGCTTTATTCATAGTGTTATGCCCAGAACTGTTATGTTAAGTAGTGTTATGCTCAAAACTTTAATGCTCAGAACTGTTATGCTCACTAAAATATGTTCTGCTATATGCTGTTGCAGGTGAAAAAGCAACCCAAGGCTAAGTCCGATCTACAATATAGATCAACCATTGTTGGATTGTTCACTATAATAAAGCATGACAAATTCAAGGTAGAGTTTCTCGGGATATCCGACAAGACACCCTTCCACCGACTATGGATGGGTTTATTCGAGAAAAGAGAAGAATACAAGGTTTTTAAGAAATCTGATCTCGTTATTAGACAAAGTATAGAAACTTTCGACAGAGATCAGCAAAGATTCATCATTGCGGGTAAGCGATTGAAAATTACTGCGAAAGAAGTCAAGATTCTTATGGGTATAGAGTGTGGGAAGGTTGAGTTGCCTGATTACACAGCAGATGAACTAAACGAGCACAATGAATGGTACACACGAAACTTTGGCGATCTAAATAAGGGAAACTACACCCTGCCGAAGCTGGAAGAAAGAATAAAAGAGATACTGACAAAGCCAGTTACTGTGCAAGGTCAGGAGGATATGGCGAAATTACTGAGCATGTACATAGTAACGGCCTTTAATTTGCAAATAGAAATAATAATGTTAGGAAGCCCTTCATAAAGTTGTGTGAAGACCTACACAACATGAAGAGGAAAGATTGGGCTTCGGCTATTGTGGGTGATACGATGGAGGGGATAAATACTTTCACGGACGTGCATTCCGTTACTGGTGGATTGTCCATACTTATGGTAAGTAGTACTTTGATTTAAATTTGTCCTTGCTCAGAACATTGTTCAAATACTCAGAACTTTTATGCCCATACTCAGTACTTTAACTAATGATCATCTTTAAACCTTACAGGCATGGTACTATGAGCATGTTGAGGTCGGTTGTTTGAGGGACCAAGCTGCGAAACCAAGATCTTTAAAATGGGATTACTTCACTGGCTTTAGAAAGGCAGACCCACTTCGGGTAACCGCGGACAAGGTAAATAAAGTGTAGTATGTTTTTTTTAATTTTATTGAGTATGAAATATTAGTGGTTAATTTTGTTGTGTAAATGTTTATAGGTGCATAAAAGGAAACTACAGCCAACTGAGGAAGAAGAACAATGGCTTGTAGTACCCATAATACCCGAAGCTGAAGTACAGAATCAGGACAATGTTGAGGATAATCAAGGTGTTGAGCTTGAGGGTGTTAATCAAGCTGTTGATGGTGGTAATCAAGCAGTTGATGGTGGTAATGAAGGTGTTGAGGCTGCTAATGAAGGTGTTGGTGTTGGTGTTGATAATCAAGATGTTGGTGTTGTTGATCAAGGTGTTGAGTGTAGTAATGTGAATTTAGATGATGTTGTCCTTAATAAAGGAGTTAATACAGATGATGATATAACTGAAGATGAGGGTGCTAATAAAGATGCTGTTGAGGTTGATAATGATAAAATTGAAGATGATAATGAAGTTATTGGAGAAGGTGGGAATGATGAGCCTGAGGATGGGAATGATGAGCCTGTGGATGATTGGCTTAACTCTCATGGGGATGGTGAAGAAATTGTTAGGGAAGAGATGGTTAATAATGAGATGGTTGAAGATGAAGAGCGACAAACGGATGTATCGAGTGACCCAGAGGAGATGGTAGTGGAGGACTCGTTAGAAAACGGTCCACCAAAAGGAGGTGAAGACGAGAAGATGGAAAGTGCTGAGTTCTCTGAGAAAGCCAAGACAGATGAGCCTGAGGGAGTTAAAACCGGCAAAATGGTGGAAAACGAGGAGGCGGGATCTTTAAAATACAGATCCTGTGGTGCAAAAGAGATGGGATCGGGGTCGAAGGATCCTTTAGTGTTGAGCATGCGTGAGAGAATAAACGATGCCGTGTGTGAAATTGAAAGATTGACAGAGGAGATTCAAACACTAGAGAATGAAAAAATGGCGCTAAAGGTTTTGAGAATAAAAATGATGACCTTCAAAAACTAACAAACAACTGAGTAGGAGGCTGGACTCAGTTGTAGTAGAAATGAAAGAGACTCAAAAGAAGTGTGAATCACAGGAAAAAGAGAACAATAATCTGAGAAAAGAGATAAATAGACTCGTTGAAGAGAACAAGAATCTGAGCGATCGACTCAGAACAATAGAAAATTCCTACAAAATGATGGAGGAAGGACATGAATCACTTGTTAATGGAGCTTTGCAGATAGAAGAAGAAAATAAAAAACTCAAACAAGAGATTGCATCACTCCATGAAATTAACAAGATGGTGAGAAGAGGGGAGGTTGAAGTGGAAGAAGAGATGAGGAGAAAAGGGAGGGGGAGGGAGATCAGGTTATGAGTCGGGAGGAGGAGGTTAAACTCGATGGTGTGGTAAAGATGGCGTGTGAGAAAAACCAGGGGACCACGAGTCAGACAGTTGCGGGACCCAGCAAAAAAGAAGATACAAAGAAAGAATATCGAACATATACTCCGGGATCGATTACCAGGAATGTAAAGTTAAATAAGCGATCTGTGAAGATCGCTTACCCGGATATCGTGGAAGATCAGCCGGCTAAAGTAGCAGAGAAAAGGAAGGGAGTAACATTACGAGAGAAAAAACCTGCAAAACTTGTCAAAACTATCACAAAGCCTGAGGGAACCAGAACATCGCAACCACGATTCTATCTTCTGAGTGCAACACAGGACGATGATGAACAGTCAAATCAGAAAAAAATGGAGAAGCCACTCGAGAAGCCGGACAAGGGCAAGCAGGTCATTGTAGAAGAGGAGAAAAGTCCAAAATGGTTCTTAAAGAGTGTTGCAAACAAAGTAGTTTGATTGGTTGATAAAGAAGACGAAAAAGCAGCAGACTGACCCTGTATGGGCGAGAGATGCAATTGCGGTATCGGGAAACGAAGCACTGAATGTTGCACACAGAGGTGCATTGCCAGCTGAGATATGAATTCTCACCAAGTTAAACAAAACAACACTCAACAAATAGTTCTGAGTATTTCATATATACTCAGCAAAACACTGGGTATAGTTGAAAACTCAGAACTATTGTTGAGTGCAAACTCAAAACTTTTGTCATGCAAACTCGGAACTTTTTTATAATCTCAGGTACTTGAAGCTATGCTTTTCATGATGCATGAAGAATTTGGTGATGGAAAGACAGGTCTTCTACACAAAGTTACGTATCAAAACACAGCATGCTACGTAAGTGAATCATATACAATTACATAAAATAATAGTTTTAATATAGTAAACTACTATAATTGATAATTGTATTGTGTTTTTTTAACAGCAATACATAGACCGGGATATGGAAGAGGCAAAGAATGTGTTGGTAAAGGGAGATTTTGCTAAGAACTGCAAGGAGTTCGATTATACGCTGCTGCCAATTTTTGTAAAAGACGATGAGAGTGGAAGCCATTGGAGCTCGATGGTGTATGACAAGCAGTATTGTACCTTCAACCACTACAACTCGATATGCAATAAAGGCGAAGGGTCGATAGGTTTAAAGACAGAAATTGCTGCACAAAGATATCGAGATTACCTAGTGGATTCGGTGCTCAAGGCAAATAATCAGAATCCAGGAGAAGTATACAAACTATTTCACATGGAATCGCCTCAGCAAAAACAGGGCAGTTTAGATTGTGGTGTCTTCGTTCTCATATGGGCAAAGAACTTCTATAAGGCAGGAAAATTCTCGAGCTACCCAATCAAACAGAGTGTGGTAAATTCAATGAGGGCCGAGATTGTGAGTAAATTGTTACGCCATGATGAGTTTTCTCAGAGGATCACCTGTGATTGAAAATCAGGACTTTTAAATCTTTTGTCATGTAAACTCAAAACTTTTATCATGCTAACTCAGAACTTTTGTCATCCAAACCCAGAACTTTCAAAACTTTGCTGATGTATTATTTTGTTTGAACTATACTTTATCGTATTTTATAGTACTTGAATGTTTATGGTTCAATTGATGTTTATCGTATTTGAATGTTTATCATATTCGAATGTTTATTGTTTAATTGATGATTTTAGAACGCTAAGTAATCAACAAAGTGTAGAAAATGTAATCAACAAAAAAAGCTAAGTATAGGAAAAAAGTTCTGAGCATAAACTAAGTATAGAAGGATAAACTAAGTAAACTAAAAATGAAAATATGCAATTTCATTGTAAAAAAACTAAGTAAAAAGTTCTGAGCATAAGCCATGAACTCAATTATGTGTATAGAAGGATACGAAATTTCAATGTAAAAAAACCTAAGTAAAAAGTTCTGAGCAAGAAAACTAATAAAAAAGTTCTGAGCATAAGCCATGAACTCGTAAATGTGTATAGAAGGATATGAAATTTCAATGTAAAAAAAACTAAGTAAAGAGTTCTGAGCAAAGAATACTAATTAAAAAGTTCTGAGCATAAGCCATGAACTCAGAAAGAGTTCTGAGTATGGGCTATACACTCAGAAAAAGTTCTGAGCATGGACTGTTAAAACACTACAAGTACTTCGTAAATGAACCAATCAACAAGTACTAAAGCTTAATACATGATAAAAACAAAAGTTCATTACAAAAGAATCATATGGCAGCCCTGCATGTTGAGCGGTTGTGAGTTCCAATCTTGTGACACCTTCCACAGCGCATGAGCCTAACGGGTTTCTCGGTAAATGAACGAAAACGCTTAGACTGAGGCCTGCCAGGTGGAACTCTACATGGAGGAGGATGGACAATCAAAGAATCATCTAGTGGGACGGATACCTCAAAAGTCGACATGGGAGGAATATTCTTTGCATAAGATTTTCTGTAGGAATCAACATGAAAATATGACTCAACGTATTCAAAAGGGTTAACAACTCCAGCAGACAACAACGCACATATCGCGTGTTGGCAAGGGAAACCGAGTTCTTGCCATGAACAACAAGAACAAGTCCGAGCTACGATGTCTACAACCATAACGGGATTTGACCCGACCTAGAACAGATCAAGAGTTGACTGTTTAACGGCCCATGTGGAGCTAAGTCCAACATTTGTATTGTAAAGTGTCATAATAGACGGTCATAGTGGCGTGGTCCACTTAGATGACGTTAGCGAACGATCGTGATACCATTGCATCAGTTTAACTCGCAACGCATCGATAAGTTGTGAAATGGGAAGACTCCTTTGCTCTAATATCCAATAATTGAAAGATTCAACTGCGTTTGAGGTCATCTCACCGTAACGTCGCCCAGGGAAGTGAGCATTAGCATAGTTCTCCTTCGGTAATGAACTGAGAAAATCGATAATCTTTTTTTCCCTTCAAGAAGCCATATTAACATAAAGTGGTCATAGTGTTGAGTCGTTGGAGCGCGTGCAACTGTGTTCATAAGATGAACCATTCGATCCTTGAAAAACGTTGAACCCTTCACCGAGACACGAATATTTTTCTCTATACGTTTTGTACAGAAACTATGGCTTTCGTTCGGGAAAACAGATTTCACGGCGTTTAATAGTCCCTTATTACGGTCACATATGAAAGTGAGTGGTCGACCGCTAACGAGAGGTTTCAAGAATTCCAGGAATCCGGTCCAGCTAACTGTATCTTCACCGGGAACTACACCAAAATCAACAGGAAATAACCCTGTGTACATACAAAAAGAACTGAGTATGGTCAAAAAAGTTCTGAGCATGTGCCATGGGCTCAGAAAGAGTACTGAGCAAAGAGCCATGGACTCAAACTAATCAGTGGTTTAACTGTGTATTAAACATCAAAACTCGTTATCTTGCTGAGTATGGAAACTAATACTCAACAAGTTACTGAGTATAAAAGTATAATACTCATGAAAGTTGAATACAAAAGGTAAAGTGCTAACCTTGGTTACCATCTTTAGCAGTAGCAACAACTAACATTCCCTTGTATTTGGATTTCAGAAAAGTGCCATCCAAAAATAACATCGGACGACATGATCCAAAACCAGCTAGGGATCCACCAAAAGCAAAAAAACAATGATGGAAGACACGAGAAACAGGATCACACTCGACCGAAAACGCTGTATCAGGGTCAAGCGCTTTAAGCTTCTCAAAATAAGTCTACAAACGATTAAACGAGGAATCGATGTCGCCGAATAGATGGTCCTTCGCCTTGTTGACCGTGCCCCAAGAAGTTTTGTAAGAAATATCAAAACCGTAGCTCTCCTTTAGAATAAACTGAATTTCTCTTGGCCTAAGAGAAGGATTCGCATGAACCTCGTCTGAAATAACATGAGATAAGACGCTAGAGTCCAACCTATCGCTAGACATCTTCTTGTAAACGTGACCGCATGTATGAGTAGGCCTATAAGTACTCACGTACCAAAAAGCGTTAAATTTCTCTGGAGAAACATAGACGTGCCATTTGCAGCCCTTGCTAACCTTATAAAAGCATTGTGCGCTAATACGACTCTTATTGTTATGAATAAAGTCAAACTCAAAACCTTCAACTGCGGCTTGTTTACAAAGAATTAAGCAAAATTGTTCGGCACCGCCCATAAAACACTGCCCTTTATATTGTAAACCAGCTTTCCAAGAGTCGCTTCTTAAATCCTTTACTTCGTGTGTGAAAAAGGATGGAGCGGGGTCGGATATGAAAGGGTCGGGAATAGATTGTATAGGCGCGGGTTGAATGAGTTGAACAGCTGAACGGGATGAAACGGTGTCCGGTTTACTAAAAGGTAAACAAGCTCGTTTGTCGGAAACACAAATATCCATCTTATCGTATTTGCCACGCTCGCGGTGAAATCAGATTCATTATCTAGTCTGGAATCTTTGTAATCACCAATAGTATACGATAAACTAACAGAACCATCAAACGAACCCCATCTTTTGACTACAAAATCCTTTATCGAATTGAAGTCGACCAAATTGTTGAAAGGCAAAAAGACATGCTCTATACCAGCCTTGAACACAACGAGAACATCGGAATCCATATAACCTGGCAAATTAAACACAAAACTTATACACATAACAAAGTTCTGAGCATAGGCATATAGTACTGAGCATAGACATATAGTGCTGCGCATAAGAGTAAAAAAAAAAAAAAAATGAGCATAGGCGTAAGATAGTACTGAGCATAGGATTAACTAATGCTGAGCATAGGCATAACACACAAGAAAAGTACTGAGTATATGATAACAATAGAAAATACTAAGCGTATGCATAAGATAGTACTGAGCATATGCATAACTAGTGGCGAGCACAGGAAAAACTATTGTGCTGAGCATACGAATAACAAAGCAGGAAAGTACTGAGTATATGATGACTAGTGCTGAGCGTAAAACACCGCGAATAGAAAAGTACTGAGTATTAAATAAAAAACAGATAATTACTGAGCATGAATGCATGCAAGTACATAAACACGTATCATAATCATAAACGAGCAAAAATCTTCTGAGAGTGTGGAATAAACAGAAGATTACTGAGGTACAAAGCATATAACGTGTCATAACAGAGAAACAATAGAAAACTCACGATGAACACAAAAATTCGATGAACACAAAAGATAAATAACGATAAACAACTACTCAAACACGAAACAAGTAAAAAAATAAACAATTCTAGCAAAATTAAACACAGAATCAAAGAAAAATCATAAAAACCCAGCTAAAACAAGCATACGTGAGCGTGAGAGAGAGAAGAACAAATTTGATAGCGCGAGAGAGAGAAGAATACTGCGAGAGAGAGCAGATGAAGATTACGAGATAGATAGAGAAGAAAACAGCAAGAGAAGCAGATGAAGTTAGAGAGCGATAGAGAGAGCACCGAGCTTTAGTGTCTTCGCATGGATAGAGAGAGAGAGAGAGAGAGAGAGAGAGAGAGAGAGAGAGAGAGAGAGAGAGAGAGAGAGAGAAACGTGTTACTGTGTGTTAGTTATATGGGAGAGTGTGTTAGGGTTTTAAAATATATTATATATAGTGTCCAAAAAACAAAGAAAAACATTTGAGGGTAGAAAGGTAATTACAAAATTAGGCTTCTAGTGTTAAAATTAGTTTGTGACCTTTAGTAAGAAGAGCCAAAAGAGACGGTCTTGTTAGGTTACGGTGTAGTGATTTCAAGACCCTTTGGATAATAATCTCTACATTTTTTAGTAAAAATGATAACGGTCATAAAATCATGTTTGAAATAAAATATTTAATATTAGTAAAAGTAATAAATGATTTATTTATTTATTTTTAAGAAAAAACTATTAGGTCCTTGCATATTTTGAAATATATAGTCGACCAAAAAAAAATTGAAATATATGGGGTGAAGAGAATTTCTTTTTAAATAATAAATAAAAGAGCCAATTAGAGATAAATGCCTATTAAAAAACTTATTTAAAAAAAGGTGCCTAGAATAAGATTTTTTATAGAAAAATGCCTCATCCCAAACTACCCTTATAATTAACAATTAAGAAAAAGGAATTAGAAAAAAAACAAAACAAAAACTAATAAACACACGCGCGCGTCCGTGAATTTTTTTTAAAATCGTCATAACTAATTCTAAAAAAATCAAAAAATCAAAAAAATAAAAAATTTATATATTTGGATAAAGCAAATTAATATTTACGTCTATGATTTTTTTCAGAATTTTTTGAATTTTTTGAATTTTTTTAAATTTTTTAATTCGCAGAACATGGAATTCCATGTTTTAAACATGGAATTCCATGTTTTAAACATGGAATTCCATGTTTTGATATAAGGAATTTGTTTTCCGCAGACACGAAATTCACTTTTTAAAACATGGAATTCCATGTTTAAAACATAGTATTCCATGTTTTAAACATGGAATTCCATGTTCTGCGAATTAAAAAAATCAAAAAAACCAAAAAGTTCAGAAAATTCCGAAAAAAATCATAGACGTAAATATTAATTTGATTTATCCAAATATGATTTTTTTCGATTTTTCTGATTTTTTTTGAATTAGTTATGGCGATTTTAAAAAAATTTCACGGACGCGCGCGTGTGATGAAATTAGTAGTAGGTGGTGGTGGTGGTGGTGGTGGTGATGGTTGTGGTGGCTGCAGTGGTGGTGGTTGTGATGGTGGAGGCGGTGATGGTGGTGGTGGTGGTGGTGGTGGTTGTGGTGGCTGTAGTGGTGGTGGTGGTGGTTGTGATGGTGGAGGCGGTGATGGTTGTGGTGGTGGTGGAAATACCCTATCACTTGTTTAAGATTTAAAAATAAATATTGTATTAAAAATAAAATAATATATTTAATAATAAGGATAGTATAGGTATAAAAAATATAAAGGGGGTGTTTTTTATAAATAATTGTTCTATTAGGCATTTATCTCTAAATAAGAAAATTAGAGGCTTAAAAAAATTAAAGGCATCATTAAGGAGGCATTTATCTCTAATTACCCCTAAATAAAATACTAATAACGGGGGACACCCTCCCTATGGCCTACATATGGATGCCTTCTTAGTTTTCACCTAATATATTCCCTCAACAGAAAATCTATTCATACATAAACCAATTTTTTCTACCACAACTAAAGTAATGAAAGAAATAACTCACTTCAATGACAAAAAAAAAAAAAAAGAAGAAATAACTCACAGGTTCATAGAAGTCAATGACTTAAAGCTTTACGTTGCTGAGATTGGAAAAGGTCCCTTAACAGTTGTATTCTTACATGGATTTCCAGAAAGTTGGTATTCTTGGAGGTATCAGTTGATAGCCATGGCCAAAGCTGGTTTAAAGGCAATTGCAGTCGATTATCGAGGTTATGGATTATCCGATCAACCACCCAAGCCGGAGAAGACAATGTTCTTGGACCTTGTTAATGACCTTCTTGCAATTCTGGATACTCTTGTTGGAAAACTTGAATGTCAGGAAAACTTGAATGTCCTGACTGCAAAGTATAAGCGATACATTTTAGCCGATATGAGTAAATTATAAGAAAATAAATTGTGTATCTAGAAGTAGATTTGCAGCCCTATAAACAAGAATTTCATGAGATAGTACTATGTTAATGAATTGTGTATCAAATGAATTGACAGGAACTTTAAAGTCACTTTCTAAAGCAGAATCAAGTATTAGAACTCACTCTTTACCAAAGTCAAATGCTTTAGTTTTGTTCTTGGTAACAGGTCCAAAGTCCAGATCCATAGCATCATCTTTTTTGCCAGACTTTGGCTTCCAATCATTAAGAAAGTCATTCCCAAGGTCAAAATCTATCACAATTCACAAGCACAAAGAATATATGTAATGTTTGGTGTATAAACTTTCAATAAACTGTTAATTTACTCCAGGAAAAACAAACGATGCAAAGATTAGAACTATCTATTGGTAGATTACAGTTTTTTACCTTAATTTATTCAAATTTTACATACTGTATTGCGATTGTGGTAAGTATCTATAAAGGACTAGAAAACGTTATGAGGATACCTATCAATGAACTTTTCTCTTTATTTTTGACGGATGAAGTTTCTTTCTCTTGTGTTTCTCCCATTTCTACAAATAGATGAATCTTCTAATTTAACTCTGCACCATAGGCAACAATGAAATCCACAAGGTTAACTTCCATTTCTAATGTGATTCCAAACCATTTCAATAAGATCAATGCAATAATACAATGCATTAAAGCTTAACAGCTTGTTTTTTAACCGATACAGTACCAATATTCACATACACATACACGTATGTGTATATATACACCGGAAAAAATAATAATAGTACTACAAATTTAAAGAATATAGAAGAGAAAAATTCTGATACAAAAGGAATTTGAAACATGATATTAAATAAATCAAATTATGACAAAAAAACAATGAAACAAAATTACGTATCTAAATCGACCTCATCTACGGAATAGTTTGGCTCATTTGTCACATTATTTAATAATTACTACTGATTATAACAGAAGAAATTAAGCGGTGTTTTTGAGTTTAGAGTGCTCCTTAACCAGCAATTGAGGCAATTTTAAGTATCATAAAGAGGTCGGAACAGGAAATACGCATTTTTCTAGCTTAATTCATTCAATCTACAGAGTACCGAAATATATACATACATACATGTATATAAACGTAGGAGAGAGAGACTTAATTTGATGATCTATGGAGAAGTTCGAAAGCGTTGCTACTTGCTACTGAGAGTGTAGGTTCCAAACGAAAATGTCCCTTTTCAATTGGGTCCGGGATATATATTGGAGAAGACAGGGGTAATTAGGTACATGATTAGCTAAAAACTAATTATTTGTTGAAAAATGATTAGTTATAATGCACCATCATACTGTGTTAATTAAACTCACTTTTCTTGTGTTTTCTCACTTAGTTTCATACTGTGTTGGTGTTGTTTGTTTTTTGAAATGATAATTACTAAATACTGACGGAATAAACACGAATATAACTTATATTATTAAAAGACAGTGTCTCTGTTTAAATACTTAATATTTAATCACTTAAGCAGTTTGGAAAAGTATCTGAATAAAATATTTGAATATACCACTCTACCTTTTTTTAACCTTATAAACTATTAAATAGTTGACTTCTCTCTCTATTTTAAAATTTTTAAATTACTAATATCTTTTAATAAGTAAAAAAGATATGCAACAAAATTCCTTTTTTTTGAATTTCTAACAAAAAAGAGAATGATAACAAGTCAATAAATTAATTTCTAGTTATTTTGCATCAATTGGGATAAAAAGATTCACGGAAAACTATTATAAATTGTTGTTTTATGTACTCAACTAGTGAAAGTTTGTTACGTATACCATTTTTTAGCTCGTCGACATCGACCTTCTTCTGGAGACACATGTTGTTAATAATGGAGGTGGTAGGGGTGGAAATGGTGTTTAGTGGATAGTGGTAAGTGAAAGCAGGATGGATATGTATAGATTAAGCATGTCTCTACATATATAGAAATGTAGCAATACACATTCAAACATATTGATAGTACATACATTTTTTTGTTGGTCCTTTTTGTGTAAGCGGATATGCATGGCAGGGCCGGACCTGGGCAGGTGCAACCAGGGCGACCGCACAGGACCCCGAACTGATCGGGGCCCAAAATTTGCTATATATGTTTATATATCTATTTGAAAATAATTAGCAAGTGTTTAGTAGAATGTATGATGTAGCTTCTTGGCTCGAATGGTAGTTGGTTTGTTCTAAAGTCTTGAGGACACAGGTTCGAGTCCCATATGTGCCTATTTTTTTTCACAATGTAAGAATTTTTTTAATCTATAGAAAAATTTAAAAATCAGGAACATATATATAATTAATTCATATAATATCATAATTTAAATTAAGTTAATTTATTTTATCTATTAAAATATATAATTACCTTAAACATTGTGAAATTATTTAGTGAATGATAAAAATATTAATAGACTATAAATTATTATTTAAAATTTATTTTGCTATTGGTTAATATATTTTATATTACATTATATAAAAATTTATTTGATTATGTTAGAACATGTTTTATTTGAATGTATAAAACCCGGATCAAATTTTTATTGTTATTTTGGTAAATGGTGATACATGTCAAGTTACGCATACTAATCTGACAAAAAATATACACGTCTTTCCATTAATATTTTTAGATAAATCACCCATATTTAGGGAGGGGCTTCAAGTCATTTACCTCTCAGTTCACACTTTAAGTGTAGAAGAAATAGTGAAACATTAGACAGTTGAGATAACCCAACTAGTTACATTTTTATTGTTCACCCATATACGGTTCAATATTTCGTATCTTGTTATACTTAGTTTCATATTTATTTTACTATTATAAAGGTCAAATCATGAGTAAAATTGTCCTCAAGTTACACTATGAACTTGTCATATATTAAGAATCCTATATATTTTTTGTTTTTAATGTTCCACAAGAAGTAAATGAAATTGATGTAAATTTAATTATTTCTCATAAATTTAATATCTATCATAAAAATTACGTAGTAAGTAAATTCAAAGTGTCGGTTTCATAAAAAAAAATTGCACCTTAATTTTTTTTTTTCTAAATTAGCTTTTCAGGGCCTAATTTAAAACTTCGCACAGGACCTCCAAATTGCCAGGACCGCCTCTGCTGTATGGTGGTGGCCCCCTTTCTTTTTGAAAATGAAAATTGAAAATATTTTCATAAACCTTTTTTTTGTTCGGTAGAAAAACGGGACCTAAATTGGGAAAAAAAAAGCTCAAGACATTGTGAGAGAAAAACGGTTTATTATAAATAAAATGAAATAATTGTGTAGCATAAGGTGAGCAAATGAGAACCAAAAAACCAAAATGAACCAAAAAATCTAAAGAAAAAGAACAAAAAAAACCAAAAACCAAATAACCAAATAGTTTAATTTCAATTTTTCAAAATCTGGTTTATTTTTGGTTCGGTTCGGTTTACTACGCAAAAACTGAACCAAAAAAACCGAATAAAAACCAAACCGACGAAGGAAAAAAATAGGGAATGTGGAACAATATTTATAAGAATTATATAGGAGAAAATTTAGGTGAGAATTTATCATCGACGTGAATATTTTATTAGTGAGATTTTTTTATATCACTCAAAATTATATTAGTAAGTATCCACTTGATTGATTTTATTAATTATGATTGAATGAATTCGGAAGTATTAGTTTTAATTTTATAATCTTATATAGTGTTGTAAATTAAGATAATTGTTATTAGAATAGTTACACAATTGTATTAGAATATTAGTCGATATCGAAGAATGTATTTCAAGAAATGGTATGACAGATTATTGGTCAAGCATCCAAAATTGTACCGAACCAAAAAACAGAACCAAAACGAACCAATCCGAAACCAAAAATCGAATGTGAAACTAAATACGAACCATATGGTTTGGTTTTTAAATTATAAAAAACCGAAATATTCAGTTTGGTTCCGGTGTTGGCCAAAAACCGAATCGAACCGGACCATACTCATGTAAAGAAAAGAAAGATTGATACTAAGAGGTCCTGGGATCGAATCTTACTGGAATCAAAATGATTTCGAGTCCAAAGTGGCTCTCATATGTATTCAAAATAAAATAAAATAAAGATTAATATAGCAAAAAACTTAAATATTCTTCAATGGGATACAAAAGGAACGTTAACAGATACATAGATATATGTTACTTGTTTTTGCATTGAGCTGTAACTGAATATGGTGGTCGCCCCTCTCGAATGACTAGTGAGGCTCAACTATCATTAATTTATCATCCTAAGTTATAATTTTTTGAAGAGGAAATTGATTTAATTATTTATTACTTTGTAATCGCAGGACATAATTTTCTGTGATGTGTTAAAGAATACAAGACATGACTCAAGTGAGTGATGTTTTAAATTACTAGATTTGTAATTAAAAAAAAAAAAAAGATGATATCAAATTCTCATTTTTTTTGTCCTTGGAAAAGCAATATGTCAGAGCCTGTTGTTTTCCTTCAATTTTCTTTCCGTCCACTGCTGGAAAACTTCAAGCTTCCATTGTTTTGTGCAAAACAATTTTCATTAAAATGTAAATATATATAATAAAAATTAAACATTACAAGAGTATAAAGATAATTTTTTATCTAAAATATACTTTCTTTTCCTTTCCTCCTCCATACCAAGTATGAAAACGGCAGGTTGAGAATAATTCAGGTTTGGGTCTTCTGTGCCAATTCAACAGTGATCACAATTAGAAGCATTTGCTTGTAGAACACGTATAGTCTCATCTCAAGGTATGTTGTTACATTCTTAAACAATAACTAATCATGGTACTTACTATATTCAATATATTTTCTTTCCTTTTCAGACTCCAAAACTTATCCTGGCCAGTTTCTTGTGATTGAAGTTTCAAGGACCACTGAGGTAATGAAATCAATATTATACCACATCTCTGGAAATATTTTGACTATTTTGAAAAATTGTAGGATAGCTTGTTAATCACACATCTAAAATAGTCTGATTGTTTATTGCACCATATTAATCAACAAATTGTAATTTGACTTTTATATATTTGTCTATTGTTGTAATCCGATTGTTTATTGTACCCTTGCTCCTTGTGTTATACGATATTGCCTCTAACATTGTGAATCTAGTCCTCTATGGGTAACTATGCTACATACTGAAACACAAGGATATATTTTCCTGTTTTGTATAACATAGGGACTAATGGTGAAATTTACTGAATGATAGCTGATTGTGTCTAGATGGCTGGTCAAGGGAACATCTATGGATCACGCTCACGATCTCAATCCGATTATTTTGAAAGTGGATCAAACAAAATAAGACAATCCGAAAATAATAAAGATCCTTTCACAATAGGCCCTGAAGATACAGTATATCGCTACTTATACCCTAACCAATTAAGAGTCTATACAAAGTCAAAGATACGAATCAGTGAGTCAATCCAGGCTGTGATGTACGTGTTATCCCGTCAGTATCTATAGCTCAAATCAAGAAACAAACAATTTTGATATATGGTAAAAATGAAAACATGTCCATTGATGATGATACTGATGGGTCCCACCAAGTTACTGTTCGACTTTTAGTAGCTTCTGATCAATTCGGCTGTATAATAGGTAAAGGTGGACAAATCTGCGGAATCTTCGAAGCGAAACTGGAGCAAATTTTCGTATTTTGAAAGATGAAAATTTACCTGCCTATACTCTACGTTCAGATGAACTTGTGCAGGTAAATTATATAGGGTGATTAATTCAAAAGGTCCACTGACAAAATAACTTTCTTCATTAGGTCCAGCCCATTTTGTAATATTTATAGTCTATAATACCCTTAGTTAAGTGAAAGCCCATTTGATCAGTTTTGATCAAGAAATTTGATTTTTTATTAATCGACATTTAAAAACATAAAACACATAACTTTACGATAAAAAAACACTGCAGAATGAAAGAGAACAACGAAGCCGTTCCGACGAGCACAGTTGGTATTAATAGAGTCGAGCCCATTAACCAAACAATAAAAGCCCAGTAAAGGCAAAACCCAATAAAAGCAGACGGAGAAGAAACGAGATTTGCCGACCCCTTTCTTTCGGCAACTGTCACCAAAGCGCAGTCATCAACTCCGGCGAGCGCGGCCGTGAAAATCAAAATTAGTAACAGCCCGTTACAACGAGCCCAGTACCTAGGTTCGCAACAGCCCAGTTGGCAAAAGCTCTATCAAATGGGCTGTGTAATCCATCTTCCCCAGTTGCTAATCCATCTTCCCCCAGTTGCGTCAAATGAATATTTACTGCAACACAGTTCAAAAAATACAGTGTAAGAGAAAATTAATCTCTGCAAATTATGGCACCCAAAAAACTCACACGGCATCCCCTCCCCATATATACTATTCTCAGCGCATCACTTCTCATCCGGTAAAAGGCTTTCGATTGTCATGAAATGGCCATTGTAGGATTTGTATAAAAAAGATAATAAACAATAATTATACTTAAATCAGGTAATTCTAATAATTAAAAGTGATAGATTAGATTAATAATTATATTAATTTTTTAAAGTTTCAATGATAAAAATTAATTTGTTACCTCAATATGGGTCTTTGATTGTTGATGATGATGGTGGAAATGATCCATATAAGCTGTTTTCTTGTGCAGGAGCGCGATTTGGCAATGAGTGCAGAGTTCTCTTTTTTGGCTTTTTGTTCGATTGTGAAGGTTAAAAGATGTGTTTTAAATAATATGTATAATTGTTTCTCAAATTTTCCATGGAAGTTGTTTTCTTTGTGCACATAGATTTCTTTTTAGTTTTGATGTTCCCATGTGACGGTGAAGTAAAGAGAGAGTTTTAGATAATGGAGTATGGGTTATTGTTTTCAACCTTTCTTTTTATTTTTTGTTTTGAAAATTTTAAACATTGGTTGTTGTATTTTTTTTTTCTTTTATTTTAAATTTTATTATTTTGTTTTGTAAGGGTATGTTAGGTAAATTATTAAGTATAAATAATTTTTTGGACCTTTTTAATCTAAACTTTTGAGGCGGACTTTTTAAGATATAATTTGTTGGGTTCTGGACTTAATTAGCAATTATCTCAATTATATATTCCCATTTTCTTTGCTAAAATACCAGATATACCTCTGTAATTTGACAAATGACTAATTTGCTCTTGGTTTCTAGATATCTGTTGAAGAAACTCAAGTAAGGACGGCTCTATTTCAAGTAGCATCTGGTTTACACGATAATCCATCTCGTACTCAGCATCTACTCGCTTCCTAGCGTATATCCTATAGCGGGCCCGGTGGGGGCCCAAATTATGGGTTTGACTCCTTTAATGGGACCCAACGGAGGGTACCAAAGCGAGACACGCTTAATTTACTCTACTCCAAGGGATGGAAAGTTTCAGCGAGTAAGCGTAACTAGTGTTGGTGGTAAACCATTTGGGGATTGGGAAAACTTTTAACAAACTGTAAAAGGTTGTTTTTAATATCTATATTATGTAACTAAATCTTGTATGTTAAGTTTATTTAGTAGCTTTTCGTTAAGTATCTAATTTTTTTTCAGCTTTGATGAGTGCTCTAGTTGAGTCGTCGTGCAAACAACAGAGTAATTGACATGCTTGTTGGAGATGTTTATGGAGGAATGTATTATCCAAAGGTAGGTAACTATTCTTGATTTAATTCGTAATTTTGTTGTTAAAATTATCAATTTAAGCACAATTGTGGGCAGATTGGTCTTTTATGAACAAACATTGCTTCTACTAAGTAATTTTTTGTTAATTGTTTTGAGTGTTGCAGAGATTTTGCAATTTGGCATATTTTGGTTATGATGGAAAATAGCATCAATCTGTGTCTTGATACTTGTAGCCTTGTAGGTGCTATTATCAATTCTCAAACTCTTGAAGAGGTTGCAAGGCTTAAACAGGTGAGTAAATCTCAATGAAATACTGTTTTTTGCCCCTGCTAAAATTCACGTACACTTTTTATAACTGTTAATATTTTGACTCTTATCCAGGCTTTGAAGTCAGGGCAGCACAAGCTGATCTTATTATCCCGGACTATTAGACTCCAACAAGAAATGGAACTCCTAAAGAAGACAAAATGGATACAGAGACAGAATAAAGGTGAGTGAGCATTAAATGTTATATTTTTTATTCTTAATATGTTGTGCTATTTCATATTTGACAACTAATTTGGACCTTTTTATGAGAAGTTAAGTAATGAGAAATAAAAACACCTTTTATTGTGACTAATGCAGGGTGATTTACTTTTAATATGTTTAAATGCAATGCAATACAATGTACCAAATTCAGTTTACGTTCGACAACTACTTTGTTTTCTTATCTTACTTGTAGCTTATTTTCAAATGTTGGCATTATTAGGATCGGACTAAACAAGATTTATCAAAAAGAGATTTTGCAAGGTGATGATGGACCACCAAACAGTAAAAACATGAAAAAACCTCTCGACGAATCATCACCGAGCTTTCCTAGGTGAAACTCTTGATAGTATGGATGATAAAACCTTTGGTTCTAATTCTAGTTACAGTCTAAGAAGAGGGCCCACGTTACAAAAACATCCCTCATCTGATGCTTTAGTAACTCCGTATCGTTCACGCAACAGAGAAAATGGGTCCGACTTGTCAATTGATTCGAACAGTGAATTCCCAGGTACAGATGTTGTAGGTTATAACTCCGTAACAATGCATACATTTCCTTATTTTAAAAAAAAATAATATTGCAGCTTCGATTTTTGAGGGCTGATATTGAAATATGGAAAGAAGGGTTTTATAGTGGATGAGAATAAACAGGATGAAGATCGATAGTTGGTCTAGTGGTTAGACTACTCCGAAGAGACCAAAAAGGTCTTGAGATCCAATCTTATTGGAGTCAAGTCAAAATGATTCTGAGTCCAAAGTGGCTCTCATATGTATTGAAAAAAAGAATAAACGGGATGATACTTATTATGACTATGTTCCTCCGAATTCCGAAAATGAGATATGATCTCAACCCTGGCTAGAATCGTCATTCACTTAAAGAAGTTTAGTCATCGTATTCCTTATAAAAATGATATCGTAATTCTTTGTGAAAGATTAGGTACGAATTGAAAATAAAGGAAAAATGGACGTAGAAAGCTAGTATGTATATACAACTCTTTAGCTAATCCTCATTATTGAAGTCTGCCACAATATAAAAATATTGTAAATATACACACAAAGTAATGTGAAAGCACCAATTAGGAAGTAGAAAGAGGATATGTTTTAGTTTAGCTAGAAAAGAAAGAACAACTTAATTGGTATATTTACAGCTTGACCCGTTAGAAGAGTGGGTTTCATCTACAAATGTACCGCATCATTCTCCCAATTTCAAGCTGCGAGCAAATTTCTGAATCATACGAATGTTATCTCAATTGTTAAGGAATAAACTACTTTTTGTTATATTTTTATGCAGATTAAATATCAATTAAAAATTTAAAAAAAAAAAAGGATATTTTCTCATGATGTAAAGGATGGTTAAGCATGAGCAGCTTATTATTGTTCACAATAGCTCTAACCAGTATTTCTTTAGCCTCCTCGTGTTTCTTTCTCAAAATGCTGCAAATCTGCAATACATATATAGGGATGTGTAATGCAGTAATTTTGCATAATAAAAAAGGACCTAAAGTGCAATATACATTTTACATCATCAAGCTCCTTAGAACAAGCCTCGGCCAATTGAATGTTAGTGTCATCTTCCATTCCAATTGTATAAGGTGGTTCAATTACTTTCATATTCATCTCCTCAACAATGTTAATTGGAGATGCACGCTTTTCATTCTGATTTCTCAATTTTTTGAGGACCTATCACAGTATAAGCATATTTTTGTTTTATATCTTCAGATTTTTCTAAGTTATGGGTAAATTATATTTCAAAGTGTATGATTAACAGCCATAAGTTTGGCATACCTAAATTGAAAAGCTGGTAAAAAATTTAATTACCTCTTTGTCAAGGAGCTTGTCTGAGGTTTCCATAGCATATCTACATAATTTGAAGAGAAATAAAAAGCTGAATATATAAATAGTACTTGTTTAAGATAATATATATATATATATACATATATTGCTAAACCTGGTAACAAGAGGTGATTGTGAAAGTCGTTTTGATGGATGAGGTGCCTGCATTTACACAACATGTAAGCTTCCCCATATTATATATTCATATTCGAAAAATGCAATGCATTTAACCCCATAATTGTGAAGAAGAAAGCATACATACCTCTGGGGTTTTCCTTTTAAGGGACATAGTTGATAAGCTAATCCTTATTGGGGACTTTTTTGGCACCAAACTTTTCTCAGCTAATTTATTCTCTTTCCCGTAACTCAACTTTGCTTCAGGAGGAGTCCTTCATTAAACAGACATTTCTCAGTTTTAACCAAATACAATTTATCAGATTAAGAGACAAGTAAACATGATATACATACCTCTTAGCAAGACTTGGTAATTTCTGAGTGTTGACTACTTTAAGAGGAAGAGTCCTTTTGATCTGAGTAAGCTTTGAGCGCATTGCTTCCACGGAAACAGGTCCCACAGACTTTGTCTTTTCCGGATATATATCATCATCCTTTTTCTCTGAAATTACTTTTATAGCCTCCTCTACCTTGTTTCCATCAGCTTCCTGCATTCAAATAACATGTATGCTTCTCCTTATTATCATACATGTATACTTATATAGCGATGGTGATAAGTATCTATAAAGGATCAGAAAACGTTATGAGGATACCTAGCAATGAATTTTTCTCTTTATTTTTGACGGATGAAGTTCCTTTCTCTTGTGTTTCTCCCATTTTTACAAATAGATGAATCTTCTAATTCAACTCTGCACCATAGGCAACAATACAAGGTTAACTTCCATTTCGAATGTGATTCCAAACTATTTCAATAAGATCAATGCATTAAAGCTTAACCGCTTGACCGATACAGTACCAATACACACATACAGAGAGAGGAAAGAATAATAATAATAATAATACAAATTTTAAGAAAAACTCTGATTTAAAAGGAAAACAAAAAAATGTTATTGATTCAAATTATAACAAAAATTAATGAGCAAAATTACGTAACTAAATTTACTTCATCTACAGAATAGGTTGGCTCATTTTTCACATTATTGAATAATTACTACTGATTACAGAATAAATCAAGCTTAAACATCAAGATTGAGGTGTTTTTGGGATTAGAGTGATCATTACCCGCAATAAGGCAATTTCAAGTATCATAAATAGTCGGAACAGGAAATACGCATTTTTCTAGCTTAATTTATTCAATCTACAGAGTACCGAAACATATATATGTATATAAACATAGGAGAGAGAGAGAGAGAGAGAGAGAGAGAGAGAGAGAGAGAGAGAGAGAGACTTGATTTGAATGATCTATGGAGAAGTTCGAAATCTTTGCTACTGAGAGTGTAGGAAGATGTCGCAACGAAAAATGTCCCTTTTCCATGGGTCCGGTATATATATTGGAGAAGAAAGGGGTAATTTAGGAAACAAGCCTGCAAAAGAAGGAGCATACCTCAATAATCGGTTGCTTCAATTAATCAATAGATCTAACATCTTTAAAACCCTAGAAACTAAAAAAAATATAACGTTCTTGTTATTCTCCGGCAAGTTAGAGCTGAGGGATGAGAGTATTTGTATTTAGGGATGAGAGTATTTGTATTTCAGATAAATCACACACATAAATATTACAGACGTGTCTTTCTATCCATTATTACACAACAAAATGTTTTCAAAATCAAATACTCAAAACGCTTTCAAGAAAGAAAGTGAACTAAGTTGCTGTTGCTCCGAAGATTCTCCCCATCCAAGCCCACCAGTTCCTTTAGACAGTCTCCCATGCGGACTGTACCATGCGGACTGTAGTAGTACCTCCACTCCCTTTTCTACAACTCTAGTGGAAGTATTACTAGAGTCTACATGATCGGGAGAATATTCGGAGCAACAACAACTTGCAACTATTGTTGGTAGCTTCTTAACCAACTTAGCTCTCTCTTCCTCAAATTTGTTCGGCAGCTTCTTTGGCGCATCTTATGAGGATGAAATCTTTTCCTTTCGACAGCACGGCCATAACCATCTCTTGGATTCTAGCTTTAGATACTTCTTTCTTAGCCGGTTGTATCACAAACAAATGATATAGAAAAATTACAACTAGCTGCGATAGCGATCTTGCAGAACCCAAATAAGAAATGCTTTGCCCTCTCAAAGAAAGAAATATTTCCTTATAAACAAGAAGAAATGATTAACAACACGTTATTATTAAAAAAATAAAAATATAAAAGTATATACCATTCTCCAGATTTTCCACTTGAGCAACACCTCCAGCCTGTTTATTAATGAGATAAGTCACCACCAACGATACTCCAGCAGCCACTTTTCCGTACTCAACTGGTGAAAGTTTGTTAGGTATACCATTTTTTTTCCAATCTCACTCATTCCCATGCAAAAGTTGCAAAACACTATTAGGGGCATTCAACTCTGCAGAATTGAAAAAACAAAACAAATAAAACACCGCTTATTCATACATAACAAAAGAAATTCCCAAAGAAATACAACATCGTTAAATTTCAAAACGTAATGAAGCAGAGTAAACCACGCTTATTTCAATTTATTTTTTACAAAAACATGAATCAATTTTTTGGTTATTTGCAAATTCAAAAGATGCAGTATAACACCAAATTGGTCACAGAAAAAATTATGGTACCCACAAAACTCACACGGCATCCCCTTAATATACGCTATTTTCATGTCATCACTTGTTGTGAAAACACTTAGTAAAAACGTTGTAAATCTTTGGCGAAAATAGATCAAACAGATCTACGGTTGAAAAGCAAATCAAACCCAGAAAAAGAAATAGCAGAAAAATAAAGAACAGAAGGATATATCGTGGTTCAGCAATATGCCTACATCCACGTTGAAGCCACCCTCAGATGATGCTTCGCACACTATAAGAACACGGTTACAACTTCAGATTACAGGATTACAAGAATAGAACACCACAAGAGTTTCAGCGTGAAACCCTAAGAAACAATCGAGAAATCTACTCAATACTCAAGTAATACACTTGATCTATTCTATCCTAATTAACAATCTTTATAGATTAGATTGTTAATGTTACAAGAAACCCTAATGAATATCTGAAGAACAAGAGAGAGAAGAGAGCGAAGAGTCAAAGACGAGAGAGTGTGTTATGACCAAGTCTGAAGACTTGAGTCTTTTATATGGCCCTCAAAGGGTTTTAATCTGAGCCGTCCAAAGTGGGATCTGATCAACGTTTAAGATTAAGCCACATAGGATAGGCGGTGCAAGTTATAACCCGAGAAAGTAACCCAATTCAAGTGCTGAAGTAAGTTGCCACATAAGCTTCCAACTCAACCTTTTGACCACCAACTTTGACTTTACCAAATATCAACAATCTCCACCTTAAAGTCAAACATACCTCTTTTAATTTTCCTCACCATTAATTCATCATAAGTTATCCTCCAAGTGTTCAAGTGTGCTCAGCACCATCTGGTTGCTCCAAAATAATTACTAAAAACCACAAGTTTAGTAAATAACTTAAATCACAGCAATTAAACAAAATCACTGAATGTTAAGCAAAGCTAAGCAATGCTTAAATTTTGTAACAGTTAACACTTTAGTTCCCATATCAGATGGATTTTCTTCTGTAGGAATTTTGCAAAGTTTAATGTCCTCAGAACCAAGCCAATTCCTGATAAAATGAAACTTAACATCCACATGTTTAGTCCTTTCATGATAAACTGGATTTTTACTCAAAAATATAGCACTTTGACTGTCACTATAAATTGTTACAAAGGACTTAGTAAATTTCAGCTCTTTAGTTAACCCATGTAACCAAATACTTTCTTTAAAACAATCACATATAGCAACATATTCAGATTCAATAGTAGATAATGCAACTAAGGGCTGCAATTGAGATTTCCAAGTGATACAGTTTCTACCAAGTGAGAAACAGTAGGAAGTTGTTGATTTCCTACTATCTCTATCACCAGCAAAGTCTGCATCAACATAACCTACTAATTCAAAAGGTACATTCCAGTTTCCATAACATAATTCAACCTCTAAAGTACTGTTAATATAAGATACAACCCATTTTAAAGCATGCCAATGTTCAAGTCCAGGATTAGACATATATCTACTTAGCAAAGATATTGAATAGGCTAAATCAGGTCTGGTGCTAATCATGGAAAACATAAGAGAACCAATAACATTTGAATAAGGGACATTACTCATTTTCACCTTTTCAGAAGAAGTTTTGGGACATTGATTTTCACTAAGGATAAAATGACCAGCTAAAGGCATCTCAACATGCTTACCATCTATATTACCATATTTTTCAACCAATTTCTGCAGATATGGTTTTTGATGAAGTTTCAGAGAACATACCTTTCTATTTCTTTCAATACAAATACCAAGTATCTTTTTAGCATGGCCTAAATCCTTCATATCAAACTCAGAACCAAGGTCAGTTTTGAGTTTAATTATTCTCTGCACTGAGTTACTTATCAACAACATATCATCAACATATAGCAGAAGGAACAACATCACATTATGCTCAAATTTTAGATACAAACAGTTATCATATTCACTTCTTTTAAAACCAAGACTTAAAACAAATGTATCAAACCTTTTATACCATTGTCTAGGGGACTGTTTTAAGCCATATAAGGATTTTTTCAGTGAACATACATAATCAGAATGCTTAGGGTCAACAAATCCTTCAGGTTGATGCATATATATGTTTTCATCAAGTTCACCATGCAAAAAGGCAGTTTTGACATCTAATTGTTCTAATTCCAAGTCATAACATGCAACATATGCAAGCATCATTCTAATGGTTTTAAATTTAACTACAGGAGCAAATATTTCATGAAAATCAATGCCTTCTCTTTGTGTATATCCCTTAGCTACTAATCTAGCTTTAAACCTAGGTGGATCAGAATCAGTAATGCCCTCTTTAAGTTTAAAAAGCCACCTACACTCAATAATTTTACAGTCTACTGGTGGTTTGACTAAGACCCAAGTTTTATTAACATACAAAGAATTCATTTCATCTTTCATAGCTTTAATCCAACTATCTTTAAACTCAGATTTCACAACTTCAATATAAGACTCAGGTTCAGCCTTACTTACCTCAGAAGCTGCAATTAAAGCTGTATAAACTAGCTCAGCATAAGAGTACCTTGAAGATGGTCTAGGTTCTCTTCTTTCTCTATCTCTGGTCAATTGATAATTGGTTAAGCTCTCCTGAAGAGACTCCTGAGGAGTCTCAGTCTCAGTGGTATGCTCAGTTCCAGCTGGCTGCTCTGGATTCTGGACTCCATCAGGGCCTTCTCCTTGTGTAGGATCAGGTTGACTTTGGTCAACTTCATCACTTCCAGCAATTGATAGGGGCTCCACCTCAATTGTGACATTCTCAGGTGTAGTATCTGCCTTATTAGTGTCAGTACCTGAAATCACAGAATCATTCTTGCAAGGGAAATTAGTTTCATCAAAAATTACATCTCTACTGATGATAATTTTTAACCCTCTAGAATTTTTATCCCACAATCTATAGCCTTTAGTGCCATGCATAGTCTGATAGCCTAAGAAAACACATTTAAGAGATCTAGGGTCTAATTTTCCTTCTCTATTATGAACATATGCAGCACAACCAAATATACGCAAATCAGATAAATCAGGTTTCTTATTGTTCCAAAGTTCCATGGGACATTTCATATTGATTGATCTATTTGGGCTTCTATTTATCAAATAAGTAGCAGTATATAAGGCTTCACCCCAAAGGACTTAGGCATACAAGAGGTAAACAAGAGGCATCTAACCTTTTCTAATAAGGTTCTATTCATTCTTTCAGCAACACCATTTTGTTGTGGTGTTTTTCTAACAGTTCTATGTCTTAATATCCCTCGCAATTTGCAAAAATTATCAAATTCATCATTACAAAATTCAAGGCCATTATCAGTTCTAAAAGTTTTACCATGCTTGCCAGTTTGGTTTTCATATAAGATAAGCCATTCTTTTATTGTTTCAAAAGTATCACTTTTATTTTTCAACAAAAAAGTCCAAACACGCCTAGAATAATCATCTACTAGGGACAAGAAATATTTTCTACCCCCATGTGTTTCATACTTATCAGGACCCCACAAATCAGCATGTATATATTCAAGTATAGCTTTAGACATATGAATACCCACATTGAATTTCATTCTGTGTTGTTTAGCTAATACACAAGACTCGCAAAAAGAGAGATTAGAGATAGAATCCTTACCCAACATTCCATCCTTACTTAGCACATTCAAGCCTAATTGGCTCATATGGCCAAGTCTTAAGTGCCACTTTACAGTAGCTGCATTATCAAGGTTAGTACTAACAGAATTCATATCATTTTTAATACACATACCATCAAGAATGTACAGACCAGACACTTTCTTTCCACATAGAACAAGTTTATCATTTTTAAACACATTAATCACACCATTTGAGACTTTATACACACAACCCAAATCATCTAAAACACCTAAAGAAATAAGGTTTCTTTTTAGGTCAGGAATCCACCTAACATCAGTAAGGGTCACATTCTTGCCATTGTTAAGTCTCAAGTTAATTTTACCAATACCAGCTACCTGACATGTATTATTATTACCCATATAAACAGTTTCAACATTTGTTTCAATCAAATCCACAAACCAATCTTTATTTGGACTCGTGTGAAATGTACAACCAGAATCTAAAATCCAATTAGACTTACAAGCAATGTCAGAAACATTTAATACCTCACAAGTATCATCAATCTTATGGGGCATACATGCAATATTGGTTTCATTGTTACTATTGTTATTCTTGTTCTTAAGCGCATAGCAATTCTTGTCTCGTTCGTTAATTCATTAATATTTATGATTTGTGAATATATGTTTTAGTTATCAATAAATATACTATTAAACCTGTAAAAAATTATTTGTTAATAACTCGAGCTCGACACGTTAAAATTTGAACTCTACTCAACTCGACTCTTAAATCTTATCAAATAGGTTTGCACATCGAGTATTTAGCGACTCGATTCGTTACCAACTTACTTCTTACTTTGCATGAAACATATTATAATCACTTGCTTAATTATAATACCCTTAAGAAACCCAAATAATAATTTGCATAGTACGTATATTTTACATATATTTCTATATACATATCACTTCATTCAAATTGTATATATTTTTATATTGTATAATTTTTTAATTTGTGTTCAATCTATTAGTAACCTAATTAAACAGAAAAAGATATACCTTTATTAAATATACTATTGAAAGAAGTAAGGTACTTACATATGATACCTTTATTTGATCGAACAATTTCAATAAATGCTACCAAAGTTTTTTAGTGTTTCATTTCTTCATGATTTGATTTCTATTTCTTTATTAACATTATTATAAAAAATTCTAATGCATATATAAATTATGAATTATCAAAGTAGACTCATTTGCATATATGCCACAATGTTCTCGTTCTTATTTCTATAAATCTAAAAAGAAAAAAAGCCTATTTTTTCATGAGTATATACCACACGAGAAAATAAATAAATTTACAATTTTAGCCAATGAATTAATGACACGTTATTATAAGGTTAGCTTTAAATAAAAATTCCCAAAAGATACCCCCAATCATAATTGTTTTTTCTAAATTCTGACTTTATTTTTCTATGAGAAAAATTCTAGATCCCTACTTTTCGAAGCCTATATAACTTGTTTATATAGCTAATATGTATTATAATACATCTTAGTTATATAATTTTTATATTAATTTTGAGCTTAATTTTGGATAAAATAAAAAGTTATATAATTTTTATATTAATTTTGAGCTTAATTTTTGATAAAATAAAAAGTGTGGTTTAAATATATGATATAGAGTGGAACGGAAATAAAATTTAGAACTTGAGTCCAAAGGAGGTATAAAATTTATTAAGAAAGAAGAAAAAGTTAAAAGTCAACAAACAGTAAAAACGTATACAAAAGCCGAGCAAATTTCAATGTTGCTACAGAAAAAAAAAGTAAATTGGTATCCTCGTTGTGCGTTCAAGGAGTGTTGTTACTTTTCAGGAAAACTTCAGATAACCTAAGATAAGCCGCCTATGTTGTCATACCAACAGACTAGCCTCCCATTTGGCATGTTTTCCCTTGGAGAATCTTCCATACATTAATGAATATTATAATATGAAGATGGGATATTTCGGCCAATTAATAAGCTACGTGTGTTGAAACTAACCAATGAGAATAAAGAAAATGTCTTTTGTCTTTTCTACTTTTAAGTCTTTTACTGTTCTACCCTTAGTTATTATTTATACATAAAAAATAAAAAAGAGGCACACGGCATGGCTTCATCACATTACAAATCTAGTAGAATTTATATTAATATATTTTTTTGGATTACTATTATTAATATTTTGAAATTCAATTTGTTTAATTTTATAAAAAGTGTAATTATTTATTAAAATAGATATTGAATCTCAAAAACACTTATAATTTAAAAAATAAAAGATACATATAATGAATTGTAAATTAACTTAATTAATTTAATTATTATATATTTAATTTGAATTAAAAAAACTTAATTTTAATAAGCAAATAGATTGTAATTGTCATTTTGAGTAATATTATTTAAGTATTTTTATAAATTGATATTTCTATGTAAAAATACTAAATCTTTATGTGATTTTTATTATGAAATTTTTTTATATACAAAATTATATTATTCATTTCTTTGAAATAATAATACTTATTTTTAGAATATTATTTTAATTAGTTTACTAAAAATATTAGACAAATATTCTTAAAATTATATATAGGTAATTCCCACCTTGAACGTGGGAACCTAGTTCTGATTTACCTGGTAATATGCATGGGGAGGCTTGTATATATCACATGGGATTAGTTGTGGTGCGCGAAAGCTGGCCCAAACACCCATGTATTAAAAAAAGAATAATTTTATGTACACTTATCTACGACTTAAACAAAAATAGACCTAATTACCTAAAAACTCAATTGATGGGGATTGGTGGAGACAACGGTGGCAAAGCTAGTCGGTGATGGTTACGGACGAAGGTGATGGTGGTCGACAAAGAATCTCGAAAGTGGTTGTGGTTATCGGTGGAGAATGCATAAGGTGGTGGTGGTGGTCGGTGGTGGTGGTCGAACTTTATCGTTAATGTCAAAAAAAAGTTATAATGTGATTAATAATTGAATATTTCAAATTTATATAAGTATTCATGGTTAAATCGGATAATAAAGATGTAAATTTTAGACATTATAATTTTTATTTCCAAAGAGTCTTATTATTTATTATCCTCAATTTATTTAATTCGAATTTTTTAATTTGTGTTCAATCTATTAATAACCTAATTAAACCGAATAAGATATACCTTTATTATATATACTATTGAAAGAAGTAAGGTACTTACATGATACCTTTATTTGACCGAACAATTTCAATAAATGCTACCAAAGTTCTTTAGTGTTTCATTCTTCATGATTTGATTTTTCTTTCTTTATTAACATTATTATACAAAATTCTAATGCATATATAAATTATGAATTGTCAAAGTAGACTTATTTGCATATATGCCACAATGTTCTCGTTCTTATTTCTATAAATCTGAAAAGAAAAAATAGCCTATTTTTTCATGAGTATATACCACCCAAGAAAATAAATAAATTTACAATTTTAGCCAATGAATTAATGACACGTTATTAGAAGGTTAGCTTTAAATATAAATTCCCAAAAGATACCCCCAATCCTAATTGTTTTTTCTAAATTGTGACTTTATTTTTCTGTGAGAAAAATTCTAGATCCCTACTTTTCGAAGCCTATATAACTTGTTTATATAGCTAATATGTATTATAATACATCTTAGTTATATAATTTTTATATTAATTTTGAGCTTAATTTTGGATAAAATAAAAAGTTATATAATTTTTATATTAATTTTGAGCTTAATTTTCGATAAAATAAAAAGTGTGGTTTAAATATATGATATAGAGTGGAACGGAAATAAAATTTAGAACTTGAGTCCAAAGGAGGTATAAAATTTATTAAGAAAGAAGAAAAAGTAAAAAGTCAACAAACAGTAAAAACGTATACAAAAGCCGAGCAAATTTTAATGTTGCTACAGAAAAAAAAAAGTAAATTGGTATCCTCGTTGTACGTTCAAGGAGTGTTGTTGGAGTGTGGTTACTTTTCAGGAAAACTTCAGATAACCTAAGATAAGCCGCCTATGTTGTCATACTAACAGACTAGCCTCCCATTTGGCATGTTTTCCCTTGGAGAATCTTCCATACATTAATGAATATTATAATATGAAGATGAGATATTTCGGCCAATTAATAAGCTACATGTGTTGAAACTAACCAATGAGAATGAAGAAAATGTCTTTTGTCTTTTCTACTTTTAAGTCTTTTACTGTTCTACCTTTAGTTATTATTTAGAGATAATTCCCAATTAATTACACTTCCTCACTTTTCATTCTCAAAAAAAAGGAAGGAGGAAATTACTTCCTACTTACTCACAAATTTTCAACTTAATTCTCAAATAAGCACATGGTCATATTTACCTTCCATTATTGCCCTTATATGTTTTTGTATTTCATTATATATTTATATATTTAATATCTGAATTTATTTTTTTATTTTTTTAAATATTTTTTTTTTCGATTTTTTTTTTAATTTTTTTTTTTCCGAAAAAAAAAAAATTTTTGAATTTTTTTTTTTCGAAAAATATTTTTTTTTTTTTGGAATTTTTTTTTTCGAAAATTTTTTTTTTTTTTGAAACTTTTTTTTTTCGAAAAATATTTTTTTTTTTTCGATTTTTTTTTTTTTCGAAAAATATTTTCGAAGATTTTTTCATTAACACACAAGTCCATACTGTTTTGTGTTACTGTAACTCATACATCAAGCGATTGTGTGTTACATTAACACACAATCAGATGTTCAGACTATCTGTACACTATTATCTATTAATGTGTACAAATATTCTGTATATCTTATTCTGTGTTCCTGCAACACACAATTGTTATTTGTGTGTGTTTAAGCAACGCAAAACTGTAAATGATAAACGCATTGTGTGTCTTACCAACACAAAACCCATACTGTTGTGTGTTACTGTAACACATACTTTCAGCAATTGCGTGTTGCATGAACACATAATCAGCCTACATATACATTATTCTATACCTTTGTGTACAAATATTCTGTCTGTCTGATTTTGTGTTCATGTATCACACAATTTGTTATTTATGTGTGTTTAAGCAACTCAATATTATACATATTGGGTGTTCATGCAACACACAACACATATGATTTTGTGTTACTTTAACACACAATTTTCATGGAAAAAAAATTCTGGGGGAAAAAATCGACAAAAAAAAATTCGAAAAAAAAAAAATTCAAAAAAAAAAATTCCGAAAAAAAAAAAATTTTGAAAAAAAAAATTTCCGAAAAAAAAATATTTTTCGAAAAAAAAAATATTTTTTGAAAAAAAAATATTTTTCGAAAAAAAAATATTTTTTGAAAAAAAAATATTTTTTGAAAAAAAAATATTTCGAAAAAAAAAATATTTAAAAAAAAAAATCTGAAAAAAATAAATAAATATTAAACTATAATTAATAAAATATATAATTAAAGTAATTAATAATAGGTAGAAGGATATTTTGGTAATTGGGTAATATTTTGTGCTTAATTGGGAATTAAGTTGAAGTTGTAATTAATAGGGAATACTTACCTTCTCCGCGTAATTAATTGGGCGTTGCCCCTATTATTTATTCATAAAAACTAAAAAAAAGGCACACGGCATGGCTTCATCACATTACAAATCTAGTAGAATTTATATTAATATATTTTTTTGGATTACTATTATTAATATTTTGAAATTTAATTTGTTTAATTTTATAAAAAGTGTAATTATTTATTAAAATAGATATTGAATCTCAAAAACACTTATAATTTAAAAAATAAAAGAAACATTTAATGAATATTAAATTAACTTAATTAATTTAATTATTATATATTTAATTTGAATTAAAAAAACTTAATTATAATAAGCAAATAGATTGTAATTATCATTTTGAGTAATATTATTTAAGTATTTTTATAAATTGAAATTTCTATGTAAAAATACTAAATCTTTATATGATATTTATTATGACAATTTTTTATATATAAAATTATATTATTCATTTATTTGAAATAATAATACTTATTTTTAGAATATTATTTTAATTCGTTTACTAAAAATATTAGACAAATATTCTTAAAATTAAGTATGGGTAATACCCTCCCTGAACGTGGGAACCTAGTTCTGATTTACCTGGTAATATGCATGGGGAGGCTTGTATATATCACATGGGATTAGGCGTGGTGCTCGAAATCTGGCCCAAACACCCATGTATTAAAAAAAGAATAAATTTATGTACACTTATCTACGACTTAAACAAAAATAGACCTAATTACCTAAAAACTCAATTGATGGGGATTGGTGGAGACAACGGTGGCAGAGCTAGTCGGTGATGGTTACGGACGAAGGTGATGGTGGTCGACAAAGAATCTCGAAAGTGGTTGTGGTTATCGGTGGAGAATGCATAAGGTGGTGGTGGTGGTAGGTGGTAGTGGTCGAACTTTATCGTTAATGTCAAAAAACAAGTTATAATGTGATTAATAATTGAATATTTTAAATTTATATGAGTATTCATGGTTAAATCGGATAAAAAAGATGTAAATTTTAGACATTATAATTTTTATTTCCAAAGAGTCTTATTATTTATTACCCTCAATTTATTTAATTCGAATTTTTTAATTTGTGTTCAATCTATTAATAACCTAATTAAACCGAATAAGATATACCTTTATTAAATATACTATTGAAAGAAGTAAGGTACTTACATGATACCTTTATTTGACCGAACAATTTCAATAAATGCTACCAAAGTTTTTTAGTGTTTCATTCTTCATGATTTGATTTTTTTTTCTTTATTAACATTATTATAAAAAATTCTAATGCATATATAAATTATGAATTATCAAAGTAGACTTATTTGCATATATGCCACAATGTTCTCGTTCTTATTTCTATAAATCTGAAAAGAAAAAATAGCCTATTTTTTCATGAGTATATACCACCCAAGAAAATAAATAAATTTACAATTTTAGCCAATGAATTAATGACACGTTATTAGAAGGTTAGCTTTAAATATAAATTCCCAAAAGATACCCCCAATCCTAATTGTTTTTTCTAAATTGTGACTTTATTTTTCTATGAGAAAAATTCTAGATCCCTACTTTTCGAAGCCTATATAACTTGTTTATATAGCTAATATGTATTATAATACATCTTAGTTATATAATTTTTATATTAATTTTGAGCTTAATTTTGGATAAAATAAAAAGTTATATAATTTTTATAATAATTTTGAGCTTAATTTTCGATAAAATAAAAAGTGTGGTTTAAATATATGATATAGAGTGGAACGGAAATAAAATTTAGAACTTGAGTCCAAAGGAGGTATAAAATTTATTAAGAAAGAAGAAAAAGTTAAAAGTCAACAAACAGTAAAAACGTATACAAAAGCCGAGCAAATTTTAATGTTGCTACAGAAAAAAAAAGTAAATTGGTATCCTCGTTGTACGTTCAAGGAGTGTTGTTGGAGTGTGGTTACTTTTCAGGAAAACTTCAGATAACCTAAGATAAGCCGCCTATGTTGTCATACCAACAGACTAGCCTCCCATTTGGCATGTTTTCCCTTGGAGAATCTTCCATACATTAATGAATATTATAATATGAAGATGAGATATTTCGGCCAATTAATAAGCTACATGTGTTGAAACTAACCAATGAGAATGAAGAAAATGTCTTTTGTCTTTTCTACTCTTAAGTCTTTTACTGTTCTACCTTTAGTTATTATTTATTCATAAAAACTAAAAAAAAAAGGCACACGGCATGGCTTCATCACATTACAAATCTAGTAGAATTTATATTAATATATTTTTTTGGATTACTATTATTAATATTTTTAAATTCAATTTGTTTAATTTTATAAAAAGTGTAATTATTTATTAAAATAGATATTGAATCTCAAAAACACTTATAATTTAAAAAATAAAAGATACATTTAATGAATTTTAAATTAACTTAATTAATTTAATTATTATATATTTAATTTGAATTAAAAAAAACTTAATTATAATAAGCAAATAGATTGTAATTATCATTTTGAGTAATATTATTTAAGTATTTTTATAAATTGATATTTCTATGTAAAAATACTAAATCTTTATATGATATTTATTATGACAATTTTTTATATATAAAATTACATTATTCATATATTTGAAATAATAATACTTATTTTTAGAATCTTATTTTAATTCGTTTACTAAAAATATTAGACAAATACTCTTAAAATTATATATGGGTAATTCCCTCCCTGAACGTGGGAACCTAGTTCTGATTTACCTGGTAATATGCATGGGGAGGCTTGTATATATCACATGGGATTAGTCGTGGTGCTCGAAATCTGGCCCAAACACCCATGTATTAAAAAAAGAATAAATTTATGTACACTTATCTACGACTTAAATTAAAATAGACCTAATTACCTAAAAACTCAATTGATGGGGATTGGTGTAGACAACGGTGGCAGTGCTAGTCGGTGATGGTTACGGACGAAGGTGATGGTGGTCGACAAAGAATGTCGAAAGTGGTTGTGGTTATCGGTGGAGAATGCATAAGGTGGTGGTGGTGGTCGGTGGTAGTGGTCGAACTTTATCGTTAATGTAAAAAAACAAGTTATAATATGATTAATAATTGAATATTTTAAATTTATATAAGTATTCATGGTTAAATCTAATAAAAAAGATGTAAATTTTAGACATTATAATTTTTATTTCCAAAGAGTCTTATTATTTATTACCCTCAATTTATTTAATTCGAATTTTTTAATTTGTGTTCAATCTATTAATAACCTAATTAAACCGAATAAGATATACCTTTATTAGATATACTATTGAAAGAAGTAAGGTACTTACATGATACCTTTATTTGACCGAACAATTTCAATAAATGCTACCAAAGTTCTTTAGTGTTTCATTCTTCATGATTTGATTTTTCTTTCTTTATTAACATTATTATAAAAAATTCTAATGCATATATAAATTATGAATTATCAAAGTAGACTTATTTGCATATATGCCACAATGTTCTCGTTCTTATTTCTATAAATCTGAAAAGAAAAAATAGCCTATTTTTTCATGAGTATATACCACCCAAGAAAATAAATAAATTTACAATTTTAGCCAATGAATTAATGACACGTTATTAGAAGGTTAGCTTTAAATATAAATTCCCAAAAGATACCCCCAATCCTAATTGTTTTTTCTAAATTCTGACTTTATTTTTCTATGAGAAAAATTCTAGATCCCTACTTTTCGAAGCCTATATAACTTGTTTATATAGCTAATATGTATTATAATACATCTTAGTTATATAATTTTTATATTAATTTTGAGCTTAATTTTGGATAAAATAAAAAGTTATATAATTTTTATAATAATTTTGAGCTTAATTTTCGATAAAATAAAAAGTGTGGTTTAAATATATGATATAGAGTGGAACGGAAATAAAATTTAGAACTTGAGTCCAAAGGAGGTATAAAATTTATTAAGAAAGAAGAAAAAGTTAAAAGTCAACAAACAGTAAAAACGTATACAAAAGCCGAGCAAATTTTAATGTTGCTACAGAAAAAAAAAGTAAATTGGTATCCTCGTTGTACGTTCAAGGAGTGTTGTTGGAGTGTGGTTACTTTTCAGGAAAACTTCAGATAACCTAAGATAAGCCGCCTATGTTGTCATACCAACAGACTAGCCTCCCATTTGGCATGTTTTCCCTTGGAGAATCTTCCATACATTAATGAATATTATAATATGAAGATGAGATATTTCGGCCAATTAATAAGCTACATGTGTTGAAACTAACCAATGAGAATGAAGAAAATGTCTTTTGTCTTTTCTACTCTTAAGTCTTTTACTGTTCTACCTTTAGTTATTATTTATTCATAAAAACTAAAAAAAAAAAGGCACACGGCATGGCTTCATCACATTACAAATCTAGTAGAATTTATATTAATATATTTTTTTGGATTACTATTATTAATATTTTTAAATTCAATTTGTTTAATTTTATAAAAAGTGTAATTATTTATTAAAATAGATATTGAATCTCAAAAACACTTATAATTTAAAAAATAAAAGATACATTTAATGAATTTTAAATTAACTTAATTAATTTAATTATTATATATTTAATTTGAATTAAAAAAAACTTAATTATAATAAGCAAATAGATTGTAATTATCATTTTGAGTAATATTATTTAAGTATTTTTATAAATTGATATTTCTATGTAAAAATACTAAATCTTTATATGATATTTATTATGACAATTTTTTATATATAAAATTACATTATTCATTTATTTGAAATAATAATACTTATTTTTAGAATCTTATTTTAATTCGTTTACTAAAAATATTAGACAAATATTCTTAAAATTATATATGGGTAATTCCCTCCCTGAACGTGGGAACCTAGTTCTGATTTACCTGGTAATATGCATGTGGAGGTTTGTATATATCACATGGGATTAGTCGTGGTGCTCGAAATCTGGCCCAAACACCCATGTATTAAAAAAGAATAAATTTATGTACACTTATCTATGACTTAAATTAAAATAGACCTAATTACCTAAAAACTCAATTGATGGGGATTGGTGTAGACAACGGTGGCAGTGCTAGTCGGTGATGGTTACGGACGAAGGTGATGGTGGTCGACAAAGAATGTCGAAAGTGGTTGTGGTTATCGGTGGAGAATGCATAAGGTGGTGGTGGTGGTCGGTGGTAGTGGTCGAACTTTATCGTTAATGTCAAAAAACAAGTTATAATATGATTAATAATTGAATATTTTAAATTTATATAAGTATTCATGGTTAAATCTGATAAAAAAGATGTAAATTTTAGACATTATAATTTTTATTTCCAAAGAGTCTTATTATTTATTACCCTCAATTTATTTAATTCGAATTTTTTAATTTGTGTTCAATCTATTAATAACCTAATTAAACCGAATAAGATATACCTTTATTAAATATACTATTGAAAGAAGTAAGGTACTTACATGATCCCTTTATTTGACCGAACAATTTCAATAAATGCTTCCAAAGTTCTTTAGTGTTTCATTCTTCATGATTTGATTTTTCTTTCTTTATTAACATTATTATAAAAAATTCTAATGCATATATAAATTATGAATTATCAAAGTAGACTTATTAGCATATATGCCACAATGTTCTCGTTCTTATTTCTATAAATCTGAAAAGAAAAAATAGCCTATTTTTTCATGAGTATAAACCACCCAAAAAAATAAATAAATTTACAATTTTATCCAATGAATTAATGACACGTTATTAGAAGGTTAGCTTTAAATATAAATTCCCAAAAGCTACCCCCAATCCTAATTGTTTTTTCTAAATTGTGACTTTATTTTTCTATGAGAAAAATTCTAGATCCCTACTTTTCGAAGCCTATATAACTTGTTTATATAGCTAATATGTATTATAATACATCTTAGTTATATAATTTTTATATTAATTTTGAGCTTAATTTTGGATAAAATAAAAAGTTATATAATTTTTATATTAATTTTGAGCTTAATTTTCGATAAAATAAAAAGTGTGGTTTAAATATATGATATAGAGTGGAACGGAAATAAAATTTAGAACTTGAGTCCAAAGGAGGTATAAAATTTATTAAGAAAGAAGAAAAACTAAAAAGTCAACAAACTGTAAAAACGTATACAAAAGCCGAGCAAATTTTAATGTTGCTACAGGAAAAAAAAAGTAAATTGGTATCCTCGTTGTAAGTTCAAGGAGTGTTGTTGGAGTGTGGTTACTTTTTAGGAAAACTTCAGATAACCTAAGATAAGCCGCCTATGTTGTCATACCAACAGACTAGCCTCCCATTTGGCATGTTTTCCCTTGGAGAATCTTCCATACATTAATGAATATTATAATATGAAGATGAGATATTTCGGCCAATTAATAAGCTACATGTGTTGAAACTAACCAATGAGAATGAAGAAAATGTCTTTTGTCTTTTCTACTTTTAAGTCTTTTACTGTTCTACCTTTAGTTATTATTTATTCATAAAAACTAAAAAAAAGGCACACGGCATGGCTTCATCACATTACAAATCTAGTAGAATTTATATTAATATATTTTTTTGGATTACTATTATTAATATTTTGAAATTCAATTTGTTTAATTTTATAAAAAGTGTAATTATTTATTAAAATAGATATTGAATCTCAAAAACACTTATAATTTAAAAAATAAAAGATACATTTAATGAATATTAAATTAACTTAATTAATTTAATTATTATATATTTAATTTGAATTAAAAAAACTTAATTATAATAAGCAAATAGATTGTAATTATCATTTTGAGTAATATTATTTAAGTATTTTTATAAATTGATATTTCTATGTAAAAATACTAAATCTTTATATGATATTTATTATGACAATTTTTTATATATAAAATTATATTATTCATTTATTTGAAATAATAATACTTATTTTTAGAATATTATTTTAATTCGTTTACTAAAAGTATTAGACAAATATTCTTAAAATTATGTGTGGGTAATTCCCTCCCTGAATGTGGGAACCTAGTTCTGATTTACCTCGTAATATGCATGGGGAGGCTTGTATATATCACATGGGATTAGGCGTGGTGCTCGAAATCTGGCCCAAACACCCATGTATTAAAAAAAGAATAAATTTATGTACACTTATCTACGACTTAAACAAAAATAGACCTAATTACCTAAAAACTCAATTGATGGGGATTGGTGGAGACAACGGTGGCAGAGCTAGTCGGTGATGGTTACGGACGAAGGTGATGGTGGTCGACAAAGAATGTCGAAAGTGGTTGTGGTTATCGGTGGAGAATGCATAAGGTGGTGGTGGTGGTCGGTGGTAGTGGTCGAACTTTATCGTTAATGTCAAAAAACAAGTTATAATATGATTAATAATTGAATATTTTAAATTTATATAAGTATTCATGGTTAAATCGGATAAAAAAGATGTAAATTTTAGACATTATAATTTTTATTTCCAAAGAGTCTTATTATTATTACCCTCAATTTATTTAATTCGAATTTTTTAATTTGTGTTCAATCTATTAATAACCTAATTAAACCGAATAAGATATACCTTTATTAAATATACTATTGAAAGAAGTAAGGTACTTACATGATACCTTTATTTGACCGAACAATTTCAATAAATGCTACCAAAGTTTTTTAGTGTTTCATTCTTCATGATTTGATTTTTCTTTCTTTATTAACATTATTATAAAAAATTCTAATGAATATATAAATTATGAATTATCAAAGTAGACTTATTTGCATATATGCCACAATGTTCTCGTTCTTATTTCTATAAATCTGAAAAGAAAAAATAGCCTATTTTTTCATGAGTATAAACCACCCAAAAAAATAAATAAATTTACAATTTTATCCAATGAATTAATGACACGTTATTAGAAGGTTAGCTTTAAATATAAATTCCCAAAAGCTACCCCCAATCCTAATTGTTTTTTCTAAATTGTGACTTTATTTTTCTATGAGAAAAATTCTAGATCCCTACTTTTCGAAGCCTATATAACTTGTTTATATAGCTAATATGTATTATAATAATCTTAGTTATATAATTTTTATATTAATTTTGAGCTTAATTTTGGATAAAATAAAAAGTTATATAATTTTTATATTAATTTTGAGCTTAATTTTCGATAAAATAAAAAGTGTGGTTTAAATATATGATATAGAGTGGAACGGAAATAAAATTTAGAACTTGAGTCCAAAGGAGGTATAAAATTTATTAAGAAAGAAGAAAAACTAAAAAGTCAACAAACTGTAAAAACGTATACAAAAGCCGAGCAAATTTTAATGTTGCTACAGGAAAAAAAAAGTAAATTGGTATCCTCGTTGTAAGTTCAAGGAGTGTTGTTGGAGTGTGGTTACTTTTTAGGAAAACTTCAGATAACCTAAGATAAGCCGCCTATGTTGTCATACCAACAGACTAGCCTCCCATTTGGCATGTTTTCCCTTGGAGAATCTTCCATACATTAATGAATATTATAATATGAAGATGAGATATTTCGGCCAATTAATAAGCTACATGTGTTGAAACTAACCAATGAGAATGAAGAAAATGTCTTTTGTCTTTTCTACTTTTAAGTCTTTTACTGTTCTACCTTTAGTTATTATTTATTCATAAAAACTAAAAAAAAGGCACACGGCATGGCTTCATCACATTACAAATCTAGTAGAATTTATATTAATATATTTTTTTGGATTACTATTATTAATATTTTGAAATTCAATTTGTTTAATTTTATAAAAAGTGTAATTATTTATTAAAATAGATATTGAATCTCAAAAACACTTATAATTTAAAAAATAAAAGATACATTTAATGAATATTAAATTAACTTAATTAATTTAATTATTATATATTTAATTTGAATTAAAAAAACTTAATTATAATAAGCAAATAGATTGTAATTATCATTTTGAGTAATATTATTTAAGTATTTTTATAAATTGATATTTCTATGTAAAAATACTAAATCTTTATATGATATTTATTATGACAATTTTTTATATATAAAATTATATTATTCATTTATTTGAAATAATAATACTTATTTTTAGAATATTATTTTAATTCGTTTACTAAAAGTATTAGACAAATATTCTTAAAATTATGTGTGGGTAATTCCCTCCCTGAATGTGGGAACCTAGTTCTGATTTACCTCGTAATATGCATGGGGAGGCTTGTATATATCACATGGGATTAGGCGTGGTGCTCGAAATCTGGCCCAAACACCCATGTATTAAAAAAAGAATAAATTTATGTACACTTATCTACGACTTAAACAAAAATAGACCTAATTACCTAAAAACTCAATTGATGGGGATTGGTGGAGACAACGGTGGCAGAGCTAGTCGGTGATGGTTACGGACGAAGGTGATGGTGGTCGACAAAGAATGTCGAAAGTGGTTGTGGTTATCGGTGGAGAATGCATAAGGTGGTGGTGGTGGTCGGTGGTAGTGGTCGAACTTTATCGTTAATGTCAAAAAACAAGTTATAATATGATTAATAATTGAATATTTTAAATTTATATAAGTATTCATGGTTAAATCGGATAAAAAAGATGTAAATTTTAGACATTATAATTTTTATTTCCAAAGAGTCTTATTATTATTACCCTCAATTTATTTAATTCGAATTTTTTAATTTGTGTTCAATCTATTAATAACCTAATTAAACCGAATAAGATATACCTTTATTAAATATACTATTGAAAGAAGTAAGGTACTTACATGATACCTTTATTTGACCGAACAATTTCAATAAATGCTACCAAAGTTTTTTAGTGTTTCATTCTTCATGATTTGATTTTTCTTTCTTTATTAACATTATTATAAAAAATTCTAATGAATATATAAATTATGAATTATCAAAGTAGACTTATTTGCATATATGCCACAATGTTCTCGTTCTTATTTCTATAAATCTGAAAAGAAAAAATAGCCTATTTTTTCATGAGTATATACCACCCAAGAAAATAAATAAATTTACAATTTTAGCCAATGAATTAATGACACGTTATTAGAAGGTTAGCTTTAAATATAAATTCCCAAAAGATACCCCCAATCCTAATTGTTTTTTCTAAATTCTGACTTTATTTTTCTATGAGAAAAATTCTAGATCCCTACTTTTCGAAGCCTATATAACTTGTTTATATAGCTAATATGTATTATAATACATCTTAGTTATATAATTTTTATATTAATTTTGAGCTTAATTTTGGATAAAATAAAAAGTTATATAATTTTTATATTAATTTTGAGCTTAATTTTCGATAAAATAAAAAGTGTGGTTTAAATATATGATATAGAGTGGAACGGAAATAAAATTTAGAACTTGAGTCCAAAGGAGGTATAAAATTTATTAAGAAAGAAGAAAAAGTTAAAAGTCAACAAACAGTAAAAACGTATACAAAAGCCGAGCAAATTTTAATGTTGCTACAGAAAAAAAAAGTAAATTGGTATCCTCGTTGTACGTTCAAGGAGTGTTGTTGGAGTGTTGTTACTTTTCAGGAAAACTTCAGATAACCTAAGATAAGCCGCCTATGTTGTCATACCAACAGACTAGCCTCCCATTTGGCATGTTTTCCCTTGGAGAATCTTCCATACATTAATGAATATTATAATATGAAGATGGGATATTTCGGCCAATTAATAAGCTACATGTGTTGAAACTAACCAATGAGAATAAAGAAAATGTCTTTTGTATTTTCTACTCTTAAGTCTTTTACTGTTCTACCCTTAGTTATTATTTATACATAAAAAATAAAAAAGAGGCACACGGCATGGCTTCATCACATTACAAATCTAGTAGAATTTATATTAATATATTTTTTTGGATTACTATTATTAATATTTTGAAATTCAATTTGTTTAATTTTATAAAAAGTGTAATTATTTATTAAAATAGATATTGAATATCAAAAACACTTATAATTTAAAAAATAAAAGATACATTTAATGAATTGTAAATTAACTTAATTAATTTAATTATCATATATTTAATTTGAATTAAAAAAAACTTAATTATAATAAGCAAATAGATTGTAATTGTCATTTTAAGTAATATTATTTAAGTATTTTTATAATAAATTGATATTTCTATGTAAAAATACTAAATCTTTATATGATATTTATTATGACAATTTTTTATATATAAAATTATATTATTCATTTCTTTGAAATAATAATACTTATTTTTAGAATATTATTTTAATTAGTTTACTAAAAATATTAGACAAATATTCTTAAAATTATATATGGGTAATTCCCTCCTTGAACGTGGGAACCTAGATCTGATTTACCTGGTAATATGCATGGGGAGGCTTGTATATATCACATGGGATTATTCGTGGTGCGAGAAAACTGGCCCAAACACCCATGTATTAAAAAAAGAATAAATTTATGTACACTTATCTACGACTTAAATTAAAATAGACCTAATTACCTAAAAACTCAATTGATGGGGATTGGTGTAGACAACGGTGGCAGAGCTAGTCGGTGATGGTTACGGACGAAGGTGATGGTGGTCGACAAAGAATGTCGAAAGTGGTTGTGGTTATCGGTGGAGAATGCATAAGGTGGTGGTGGTGGTCGGTGGTAGTGGTCGAACTTTATCGTTAATGTCAAAAAAAAAGTTATAATATGATTAATAATTGAATATTTTAAATTTATATAAGTATTCATGGTTAAATCGGATAAAAAAGATGTAAATTTTAGACATTATAATTTTTATTTCCAAAGAGTCTTATTATTTATTACCCTCAATTTATTTAATTCGAATTTTATAATTTGTGTTCAATCTATTAATAACCTAATTAAACCGAATAAGATATACCTTTATTAAATATACTATTGAAAGAAGTAAGGTACTTACATGATACCTTTATTTGACCGAACAATTTCAATAAATGCTACCAAAGTTTTTTAGTGTTTCATTCTTCATGATTTGATTTTTCTTTCTTTATTAACATTATTATAAAATATTCTAATGCATATATAAATTATGAATTATCAAAGTAGACTTATTTGCATATATGCCACAATGTTCTCGTTCTTATTTCTATAAATCTGAAAAGAAAAAATAGCCTATTTTTTCATGAGTATATACCACCCAAGAAAATAAATAAATTTACAATTTTAGCCAATGAATTAATGACACGTTATTAGAAGGTTAGCTTTAAATATAAATTCCCAAAAGATACCCCCAATCCTAATTGTTTTTTCTAAATTCTGACTTTATTTTTCTATGAGAAAAATGCTAGATCCCTACTTTTCGAAGCCTATATAACTTGTTTATATAGCTAATATGTATTATAATACATCTTAGTTATATAATTTTTATATTAATTTTGAGCTTAATTTTGGATAAAATAAAAAGTTATATAATTTTTATATTAATTTTGAGCTTAATTTTCGATAAAATAAAAAGTGTGGTTTAAATATATGATATAGAGTGGAACGGAAATAAAATTTAGAACTTGAGTCCAAAGGAGGTATAAAATTTATTAAGAAAGAAGAAAAAGTTAAAAGTCAACAAACAGTAAAAACGTATACAAAAGCCGAGCAAATTTTAATGTTGCTAAAGAAAAAAAAAAGTAAATTGGTATCCTCGTTGTACGTTCAAGGAGTGTTGTTGGAGTGTGGTTACTTTTCAGGAAGCCGCCTATATGTTGTCATACCAACAGACTAGCCTCCCATTTGGCATGTTTTCCCTTGGAGAATCTTCCATACATTAATGAATATTATAATATGAAGATGGGATATTTCGGCCAATTAATAAGCTACATGTGTTGAAACTAACCAATGAGAATAAAGAAAATGTCTTTTGTCTTTTCTACTTTTAAGTCTTTTACTGTTCTACCTTTAGTTATTATTTATTCATAAAAACTAAAAAAAAGGCACACGGCATGGCTTCATCACATTACAAATCTAGTAGAATTTATATTAATATATTTTTTTGGATTACTATTATTAATATTTTGAAATTCAATTTGTTTAATTTTATAAAAAGTGTAATTATTTATTAAAATAGATATTGAATCTCAAAAACACTTATAATTTAAAAAATAAAAGATACATTTAATGAATATTAAATTAACTTAATTAATTTAATTATTATATATTTAATTTGAATTAAAAAAACTTAATTATAATAAGCAAATAGATTGTAATTATCATTTTGAGGAATATTATTTAAGTATTTTTATAAATTGATATTTCTATGTAAAAATACTAAATCTGTATATGATATTTATTATGACAATTTTTTATATATAAAATTATATTATTCATTTATTTGAAATAATAATACTTATTTTTAGAATATTATTTTAATTCGTTTACTAAAAATATTAGACAAATATTCTTAAAATTATGTATGGGTAATTCCCTCCCTGGACGTGGGAACCTAGTTCTGATTTACCTGGTAATATGCATGGGGAGGCTTGTATATATCACATGGGATTAGGCGTGGTGCTCGAAATCTGGCCCAAACACCCATGTATTAAAAAAAGAATAAATTTATGTACACTTATCTACGACTTAAACAAAAATAGACCTAATTACCTAAAAACTCAATTGATGGGGATTGGTGGAGACAACGGTGGCAGAGCTAGTCGGTGATGGTTACGGACGAAGGTGATGGTGGTCGACAAAGAATGTCGAAAGTGGTTGTGGTTATCGGTGGAGAATGCATAAGGTGGTGGTGGTGGTGGTGGTGGTCGGTGGTAGTGGTCGAACTTTATCGTTAATGTCAAAAAACAAGTTATAATATGATTAATAATTGAATATTTTAAATTTATATAAGTATTCATGGTTAAATCGGATAAAAAGGATGTAAATTTTAGACATTATAATTTTTATTTCCAAAGAGTCTTATTATTTATTACCCTCAATTTATTTAATTCGAATTTTTTAATTTGTGTTCAATCTATTAATAACCTAATTAAACCGAATAAGATATACCTTTATTAAATATACTATTGAAAGAAGTAAGGTACTTACATGATACCTTTATTTGACCGAACAATTTCAATAAATGCTACCAAAGTTTTTTAGTGTTTCATTCTTCATGATTTGATTTTTCTTTCTTTATTAACATTATTATAAAAAATTCTAATGCATATATAAATTAGGAATTATCAAAGTAGACTTATTTGCATATATGCCACAATGTTCTCGTTCTTATTTCTATAAATCTGAAAAGAAAAAATAGCCTATTTTTTCATGAGTATATACCACCCAAGAAAATAAATAAATTTACAATTTTAGCCAATGAATTAATGACACGTTATTAGAAGGTTAGCTTTAAATATAAATTCCCAAAAGATACCCCCAATCCTAATTGTTTTTTCTAAATTCTGACTTTATTTTTCTATGAGAAAAATTCTAGATCCCTACTTTTCGAAGCCTATATAACTTGTTTATATAGCTAATATGTATTATAATACATCTTAGTTATATAATTTTTATATTAATTTTGAGCTTAATTTTGGATAAAATAAAAAGTTATATAATTTTTATATTAATTTTGAGCTTAATTTTCGATAAAATAAAAAGTGTGGTTTAAATATATGATATAGAGTGGAACGGAAATAAAATTTAGAACTTGAGTCCAAAGGAGGTATAAAATTTATTAAGAAAGAAGAAAAAGTTAAAAGTCAACAAACAGTAAAAACGTATACAAAAGCCGAGCAAATTTTAATGTTGCTACAGAAAAAAAAAAGTAAACTGGTATCCTCGTTGTACGTTCAAGGAGTGTTGTTGGAGTGTGGTTACTTTTCAGGAAAACTTCAGATAACCTAAGATAAGCCGCCTATGTTGTCATACCAACAGACTAGCCTCCCATTTGGCATGTTTTCCCTTGGAGAATCTTCCATACATTAATGAATATTATAATATGAAGATGGGATATTTCGGCCAATTAATAAGCTACATGTGTTGAAACTAACCAATGAGAATAAAGAAAATGTCTTTTGTCTTTTCTACTTTTAAGTCTTTTACTGTTCTACCCTTAGTTATTATTTATACATAAAAAATAAAAAAGAGGCACACGTCATGGCTTCATCACATAACAAATCTAGTAGAATTTATATTAATATATTTTTTTGGATTACTATTATTAATATTTTGAAATTCAATTTGTTTAATTATATAAAAAGTGTAATTATTTATTAAAATAGATATTGAATCTCAAAAACACTTATAATTTAAAAAATAAAAGATACATTTAATGAATTGTAAATTAACTTAATTAATTTAATTATCATATATTTAATTTGAATTAAAAAAAACTTAATTATAATAAGCAAATAGATTGTAATTGTCATTTTGAGTAATATTATTTAAGTATTTTTATAATAAATTGAAATTTCTATGTAAAAATACTAAATCTTTATATGATATTTATTATGACAATTTTTTATATATAAAATTATATTATTCGTTTCTTTGAAATAATAATACTTATTTTTAGAATATTATTTTAATTAGTTTACTAAAAATATTAGACAAATATTCTTAAAATTATATATGGGTAATTCCCTCCTTGAACGTGGGAACCTAGATCTGATTTACCTGGTAATATGCATGGGGAGGCTTGTATATATCACATGGGATTATTCGTGGTGCGAGAAAACTGGCCCAAACACCCATGTATTAAAAAAAGAATAAATTTATGTACACTTATCTACGACTTAAATTAGAATAGACCTAATTACCTAAAAACTCAATTGATGGGGATTGGTGTAGACAACGGTGGCAGTGCTAGTCGGTGATGGTTACGGACGAAGGTGATGGTGGTCGACAAAGAATGTCGAAAGTGGTTGTGGTTATCGGTGGAGAATGCATAAGGTGGTGGTGGTGGTCGGTGGTAGTGGTCGAACTTTATCGTTAATGTCAAAAAACAAGTTATAATATGATTAATAATTGAATATTTTAAATTTATATAAGTATTCATGGTTAAATCGGATAAAAAAGATGTAAATTTTAGACATTATAATTTTTATTTCCAAAGAGTCTTATTATTTATTACCCTCAATTTATTTAATTCGAATTTTTTAATTTGTGTTCAATCTATTAATAACCTAATTAAACCGAATAAGATATACCTTTATTAGATATACTATTGAAAGAAGTAAGGTACTTACATGATACCTTTATTTGACCGAACAATTTCAATAAATGCTACCAAAGTTCTTTAGTGTTTCATTCTTCATGATTTGATTTTTCTTTCTTTATTAACATTATTATAAAAAATTCTAATGCATATATAATTTATGAATTATCAAAGTAGACTTATTTGCATATATGCCACAATGTTCTCGTTCTTATTTCTATAAATCTGAAAAGAAAAAATAGCCTATTTTTTCATGAGTATATACCACCCAAGAAAATAAATAAATTTACAATTTTAGCCAATGAATTAATGACACGTTATTAGAAGGTTAGCTTTAAATATAAATTCCCAAAAGATACCCCCAATCCTAATTGTTTTTTCTAAATTGTGACTTTATTTTTCTATGAGAAAAATTCTAGATCCCTACTTTTCGAAGCCTATATAACTTGTTTATATAGCTAATATGTATTATAATACATCTTAGTTATATAATTTTTATATTAATTTTGAGCTTAATTTTGGATAAAATAAAAAGTTATATAATTTTTATATTAATTTTGAGCTTAATTTTCGATAAAATAAGTGTGGTTTAAATATATGATATAGAGTGGAACGGAAATAAAATTTAGAACTTGAGTCCAAAGGAGGTATAAAATTTATTAAGAAAGAAGAAAAACTAAAAAGTCAACAAACTGTAAAAACGTATACAAAAGCCGAGCAAATTTTAATGTTGCTACAGAAAAAAAAAAAGTAAATTGGTATCCTCGTTGTACGTTCAAGGAGTGTTGTTGGAGTGTGGTTACTCTTCAGATAACCTACGATAAGCCGCCTATGTTGTCATACCAACAGACTAGCCTCCCATTTGGCATGTTTTCCCTTGGAGAATCTTCCATACATTAATGAATATTATAATATGAAGATGAGATATTTCGGCCAATTAATAAGCTACATGTGTTGAAACTAACCAATAAGAATGAAGAAAATGTCTTTTGTCTTTTCTACTTTTAAGTCTTTTACTGTTCTACCTTTAGTTATTATTTATTCATAAAAACTAAAAAAAGGCACACGGCATGGCTTCATCACATTACAAATCTAGTAGAATTTATATTAATATATTTTTTTGGATTACTATTATTAATATTTTTAAATTCAATTTGTTTAATTTTATAAAAAGTGTAATTATTTATTAAAATAGATATTGAATCTAAAAAACACTTATAATTTAAAAAATAAAAGATACATTTAATGAATTTTAAATTAACTTAATTAAATTAATTATTATATATTTAATTTGAATTAAAAAAACTTAATTATAATAAGCAAATAGATTGTAATTATCATTTTGAGTAATATTATTTAAGTATTTTTATAAATTGATATTTCTATGTAAAAATACTAAATCTTTATATGATATTTATTATGACAATTTTTTATATATAAAATTACATTATTCATTTATTTGAAATAATAATACTTATTTTTAGAATATTATTTTAATTCGTTTACTAAAAGTATTAGACAAATATTCTTAAAATTATGTATGGGTAATTCCCTCCCTGAACGTGGGAACCTAGTTCTGATTTACCTGGTAATATGCATGGGGAGGCTTGTATATATCACATGGGATTAGGCGTGGTGCTCGAAATCTGGCCCAAACACCCATGTATTAAAAAAAGAATAAATTTATGTACACTTATCTACGACTTAAACAAAAATAGACCTAATTACCTAAAAACTCAATTGATGGAGATTGGTGGAGACAACGGTGGCAGAGCTAGTCGGTGATGGTTACGGACGAAGGTGATGGTGGTCGACAAAGAATGTCGAAAGTGGTTGTGGTTATCGGTGGAGAATGCATAAGGTGGTGGTGGTGGTCGGTGGTAGTGGTCGAACTTTATCGTTAATGTCAAAAAACAAGTTATAATATGATTAATAATTGAATATTTTAAATTTATATAAGTATTCATGGTTAAATCGGATAAAAAAGATGTAAATTTTTTACATTATAATTTTTATTTCCAAAGAGTCTTATTATTTATTACCCTCAATTTATTTAATTCGAATTTTTAATTTGTGTTCAATCTATTAATAACCTAATTAAACCGAATAAGATATACCTTTATTAAATATACTATTGAAAGAAGTAAGGTACTTACATGATACCTTTATTTGACCGAACAATTTCAATAAATGCTACCAAAGTTTTTTAGTGTTTCATTCTTCATGATTTGATTTTTCTTTCTTTATTAACATTATTATAAAAAATTCTAATGCATATATAAATTATGAATTATCAAAGTAGACTTATTTGCATATATGCCACAATGTTCTCGTTCTTATTTCTATAAATCTGAAAAGAAAAAATAGCCTATTTTTTCATGAGTATATACCACCCAAGAAAATAAATAAATTTACAATTTTAGCCAATGAATTAATGACACGTTATTAGAAGGTTAGCTTTAAATATAAATTCCCAAAAGATACCCCCAATCCTAATTGTTTTTTCTAAATTCTGACTTTATTTTTCTATGAGAAAAATTCTAGATCCCTACTTTTCGAAGCCTATATAACTTGTTTATATAGCTAATATGTATTATAATACATCTTAGTTATATAATTTTTATATTAATTTTGAGCTTAATTTTGGATAAAATAAAAAGTTATATAATTTTTATATTAATTTTGAGCTTAATTTTCGATAAAATAAAAAGTGTGGTTTAAATATATGATATAGAGTGGAACGGAAATAAAATTTAGAACTTGAGTCCAAAGGAGGTATAAAATTTATTAAGAAAGAAGAAAAACTAAAAAGTCAACAAACTGTAAAAACGTATACAAAAACCGAGCAAATTTTAATGTTGCTACAGAAAAAAAAAAAGTAAATTGGTATCCTCTTTGTACGTTCAAGGAGTGTTGTTTGAGTGTGGTTACTTTTTAGGAAAACTTCAGATAACCTAAGATAAGCCGCCTATGTTGTCATACCAACAGACTAGCCTCCCATTTGGCATGTTTTCCCTTGGAGAATCTTCCATACATTAATGAATATTATAATATGAAGATGAGATATTTCGGCCAATTAATAAGCTACATGTGTTGAAACTAACCAATGAGAATGAAGAAAATGTCTTTTGTCTTTTCTACTTTTAAGTCTTTTACTGTTCTACCTTTAGTTATTATTTATTCATAAAAACTAAAAAAAGGCACACGGCATGGCTTCATCACATTACAAATCTAGTAGAATTTATATTAATATATTTTTTTGGATTACTATTATTAATATTTTGAAATTCAATTTGTTTAATTTTATAAAAAGTGTAATTATTTATTAAAATAGATATTGAATCTCAAAAATACTTATAATTTAAAAAATAAAAGATACATTTAATGAATATTAAATTAACTTAATTAAATTAATTATTATATATTTAATTTGAATTAAAAAAACTTAATTATAATAAGCAAATAGATTGTAATTATCATTTTGAGTAATATTATTTAAGTATTTTTATAAATTGATATTTCTATGTAAAAATACTAAATCTTTATATGATATTTATTATGACAATTTTTTATATATAAAATTACATTATTCATTTATTTGAAATAATAATACTTATTTTTAGAATATTATTTTAATTCGTTTACTAAAAATATTAGACAAATATTCTTAAAATTATGTATGGGTAATTCCCTCCCTGAACGTGGGAACCTAGTTCTGATTTACCTGGTAATATGCATGGGGAGGCTTGTATATATCACATGGGATTAGGCGTGGTGCTCGAAATCTGGCCCAAATACCCATGTATTAAAAAAAGAATAAATTTATGTACACTTATCTACGACTTAAACAAAAATAGACCTAATTACCTAAAAACTCAATTGATGGGGATTGGTGGAGACAACGGTGGCAGAGCTAGTCGGTGATGGTTACGGACGAAGGTGATGGTGGTCGACAAAGAATGTCGAAAGTGGTTGTGGTTATCGGTGGAGAATGCATAAGGTGGTGGTGGTGGTCGGTGGTAGTGGTCGAACTTTATCGTTAATGTCAAAAAACAAGTTATAATATGATTAATAATTGAATATTTTAAATTTATATAAGTATTCATGGTTAAATCGGATAAAAAAGATGTAAATTTTAGACATTATAATTTTTATTTCCAAAGAGTCTTATTATTTATTACCCTCAATTTATTTAATTCGAATTTTTTAATTTGTGTTCAATCTATTAATAACCTAATTAAACCGAATAAGATATACCTTTATTAAATATACTATTGAAAGAAGTAAGGTACTTACATGATACCTTTATTTGACCGAACAATTTCAATAAATGCTACCAAAGTTTTTTAGTGTTTCATTCTTCATGATTTGATTTTTCTTTCTTTATTAACATTATTATAAAAAATTCTAATGCATATATAAATTATGAATTATCAAAGTAGACTTATTTGCATATATGCCACAATGTTCTCGTTCTTATTTCTATAAATCTGAAAAGAAAAAATAGCCTATTTTTTCATGAGTATATACCACCCAAGAAAATAAATAAATTTACAATTTTAGCCAATGAATTAATGACACGTTATTAGAAGGTTAGCTTTAAATATAAATTCCCAAAAGATACCCCCAATCCTAATTGTTTTTTCTAAATTATGTCTTTATTTTTCTATGAGAAAAATTCTAGATCCCTACTTTTCGAAGCCTATATAACTTGTTTATATAGCTAATATGTATTATAATACATCTTAGTTATATAATTTTTATATTAATTTTGAGCTTAATTTTGGATAAAATAAAAAGTTATATAATTTTTATATTAATTTTGAGCTTAATTTTCGATAAAATAAAAAGTGTGGTTTAAATATATGATATAGAGTGGAACGGAAATAAAATTTAGAACTTGAGTCCAAAGGAGGTATAAAATTTATTAAGAAAGAAGAAAAAGTTAAAAGTCTACAAACAGTAAAAACGTATACAAAAGCCGAGCAAATTTTAATGTTGCTACAAAAAAAAAAGTAAATTGGTATCCTCGTTGTACGTTCAAGGAGTGTTGTTGGAGTGTGGTTACTTTTCAGGAAAACTTCAGATAACCTAAGATAAGCCGCCTATGTTGTCATACCAACAGACTAGCCTCCCATTTGGCATGTTTTCCCTTGGAGAATCTTCCATACATTAATGAATATTATAATATGAAGATGAGATATTTCGGCCAATTAATAAGCTACATGTGTTGAAACTAACCAATAAGAATGAAGAAAATGTCTTTTGTCTTTTCTACTCTTAAGTCTTTTACTGTTCTACCTTTAGTTATTATTTATTCATAAAAACTAAAAAAAATGCACACGGCATGGCTTCATCACATTACAAATCTAGTAGAATTTATATTAATATATTTTTTTGGATTACTATTATTAATATTTTGAAATTCAATTTGTTTAATTTTATAAAAAGTGTAATTATTTATTAAAATAGATATTGAATCTCAAAAACACTTATAATTTAAAAAATAAAAGATACATTTAATGAATTTTAAATTAACTTAATTAATTTAATTATCATATATTTAATTTGAATTAAAAAAAACTTAATTATAATAAGCAAATAGATTGTAATTGTCATTTTGAGTAATATTATTTAAGTATTTTTATAATAAATTGATATTTCTATGTAAAAATACTAAATATTTATATGATATTTATTATGACAATTTTTTATATATAAAATTATATTATTCATTTCTTTGAAATAATAATACTTATTTTTAGAATATTATTTTAATTAGTTTACTAAAAATATTAGACAAATATTCTTAAAATTATATATGGGTAATTCCCTCCTTGAACGTGGGAACCTAGATCTGATTTACCTGGTAATATGCATGGGGAGGCTTGTATACATCACATGGGATTATTCGTGGTGCGAGAAAACTGGCCCAAACACCCATGTATTAAAAAAAGAATAAATTTATGTACACTTATCTACGCCTTAAATTAAAATAGACCTAATTACCTAAAAACTCAATTGATGGGGATTGGTGTAGACAACGGTGGCAGTGCTAGTCGGTGATGGTTACGGACGAAGGTGATGGTGGTCGACAAAGAATGTCGAAAGTGGTTGTGGTTATCGGTGGAGAATGCATAAGGTGGTGGTGGTGGTCGGTGGTAGTGGTCGAACTTTATCGTTAATGTCAAAAAACAAGTTATAATATGTTAATAATTGAATATTTTAAATTTATATAAGTATTCATGGTTAAATCGGATAAAAAAGATGTAAATTTTAGACATTATAATTTTTATTTCCAAAGAGTCTTATTATTTATTACCCTCAATTTATTTAATTCGAATTTTTTAATTTGTGTTCAATCTATTAATAACCTAATTAAACCGAATAAGATATACCTTTATTAAATATACTATTGAAAGAAGTAAGGTACTTACATGATACCTTTATTTGACCGAACAATTTCAATAAATGCTACCAAAGTTCTTTAGTGTTTCATTCTTCATGATTTGATTTTTCTTTCTTTATTAACATTATTATAAAAATTCTAATGCATATATAAATTATGAATTATCAAAGTAGACTTATTTGCATATATGCCACAATGTTCTCGTTCTTATTTCTATAAATCTGAAAAGAAAAAATAGCCTATTTTTTCATGAGTATATACCACCCAAGAAAATAAATAAATTTACAATTTTAGCCAATGAATTAATGACACGTTATTAGAAGGTTAGCTTTAAATATAAATTCCCAAAAGATACCCCCAATCCTAATTGTTTTTTCTAAATTGTGACTTTATTTTTCTATGAGAAAAATTCTAGATCCCTACTTTTTGAAGCCTATATAACTTGTTTATATAGCTAATATGTATTATAATACATCTTAGTTATATAATTTTTATATTAATTTTGAGCTTAATTTTGGATAAAATAAAAAGTTATATAATTTTTATATTAATTTTGAGCTTAATTTTCGATAAAATAAAAAGTGTGGTTTAAATATATGATATAGAGTGGAACGGAAATAAAATTTAGAACTTGAGTCCAAAGGAGGTATAAAATTTATTAAGAAAGAAGAAAAAGTTAAAAAGTCAACAAACAGTAAAAACGTATACAAAAGCCGAGCAAATTTTAATGTTGCTACAGAAAAAAAAAAGTAAATTGGTATCCTCGTTGTACGTTCAAGGAGTGTTGTTGGAGTGTGGTTACTTTTTAGGAAAACTTCAGATAACCTAAGATAAGCCGCCTATGTTGTCATACCAACAAACTAGCCTCCCATTTGGCATGTTTTCGCTTGGAGAATCTTCCAGACATTAATGAATATTATAATATGAAGATGAGATATTTCGGCCAATTAATAAGCTACATGTGTTGAAACTAACCAATGAGAATGAAGAAAATGTCTTTTGTCTTTTCTACTTTTAAGTCTTTTACTGTTCTACCTTTAGTTATTATTTATTCATAAAAACTAAAAAAAAAGGCACACGGCATGGCTTCATCACATTACAAATCTAGTAGAATTTATATTAATATATTTTTTTGGATTACTATTATTAATATTTTGAAATTCATTTTGTTTAATTTTATAAAAAGTGTAATTATTTATTAAAATAGATATTGAATCTCAAAAATACTTATAATTTAAAAAATAAAAGATACATTTAATGAATATTAAATTAACTTAATTAAATTAATTATTATATATTTAATTTGAATTAAAAAATCTTAATTATAATAAGCAAATAGATTGTAATTATCATTTTGAGTAATATTATTTAAGTATTTTTATAAATTGATATTTCTATGTAAAAATACTAAATCTTTATATGATATTTATTATGACAATTTTTTATATATAAAATTATATTATTCATTTATTTGAAATAATAATACTTATTTTTAGAATATTATTTTAATTCGTTTACTAAAAATATTAGACAAATATTCTTAAAATTATGTATGGGTAATTCCCTCCCTGAACGTGGGAACCTAGTTCTGATTTACCTGGTAATATGCATGGGGAGGCTTGTATATATCACATGGGATTAGGCGTGGTGCTCGAAATCTGGCCCAAATACCCATGTATTAAAAAAAGAATAAATTTATGTACACTTATCTACGACTTAAACAAAAATAGACCTAATTACCTAAAAACTCAATTGATGGGGATTGGTGGAGACAACGGTGGCAGAGCTAGTCGGTGATGGTTACGGACGAAGGTGATGGTGGTCGACAAAGAATGTCGAAAGTGGTTGTGGTTATCGGTGGAGAATGCATAAGGTGGTGGTGGTGGTCGGTGGTAGTGGTCGAACTTTATCGTTAATGTCAAAAAACAAGTTATAATATGATTAATAATTGAATATTTTAAATTTATATAAGTATTCATGGTTAAATCGGATAAAAAAGATGTAAATTTTAGACATTATAATTTTTATTTCCAAAGAGTCTTATTATTTATTACCCTCAATTTATTTAATTCGAATTTTTTAATTTGTGTTCAATCTATTAATAACCTAATTAAACCGAATAAGATATACCTTTATTAAATATACTATTGAAAGAAGTAAGGTACTTACATGATACCTTTATTTGACCGAACAATTTCAATAAATGCTACCAAAGTTTTTTAGTGTTTCATTCTTCATGATTTGATTTTTCTTTCTTTATTAACATTATTATAAAAAATTCTAATGCATATATAAATTATGAATTATCAAAGTAGACTTATTTGCATATATGCCACAATGTTCTTGTTCTTATTTCTATAAATCTGAAAAGAAAAAATAGCCTATTTTTTCATGAGTATATACCACCCAAGAAAATAAATAAATTTACAATTTTAGCCAATGAATTAATGACACGTTATTAGAAGGTTAGCTTTAAATATAAATTCCCAAAAGATACCCCCAATCCTAATTGTTTTTTCTAAATTCTGTCTTTATTTTTCTATGAGAAAAATTCTAGATCCCTACTTTTCGAAGCCTATATAACTTGTTTATATAGCTAATATGTATTATAATACATCTTAGTTATATAATTTTTATATTAATTTTGAGCTTAATTTTGGATAAAATAAAAAGTTATATAATTTTTATATTAATTTTGAGCTTAATTTTCGATAAAAAAAAAAGTGTGGTTTAAATATATGATATAGAGTGGAACGGAAATAAAATTTAGAACTTGAGTCCAAAGGAGGTATAAAATTTATTAAGAAAGAAGAAAAACTAAAAAGTCAACAAACTGTAAAAACGTATACAAAAGCCGAGCAAATTTTAATGTTGCTACAGAAAAAAAAAAAGTAAATTGGTATCCTCGTTGTACGTTCAAGGAGTGTTGTTGGAGTGTGGTTACTTTTCAGGAAAACTTCAGATAACCTAAGATAAGCCGCCTATGTTGTCATACCAACAGACTAGCCTCCCATTTGGCATGTTTTCCCTTGGAGAATCTTCCATACATTAATGAATATTATAATATGAAGATGAGATATTTCGGCCAATTAATAAGCTACATGTGTTGAAACTAACCAATGAGAATGAAGAAAATGTCTTTTGTCTTTTCTACTCTTAAGTCTTTTACTGTTCTACCTTTAGTTATTATTTATTCATAAAAACTAAAAAAAATGCACACGGCATGGCTTCATCACATTACAAATCTAGTAGAATTTATATTAATATATTTTATTGGATTACTATTATTAATATTTTGAAATTCAATTTGTTTAATTTTATAAAAAGTGTAATTATTTATTAAAATAGATATTGAATCTCAAAAACACTTATAATTTAAAAAATAAAAGATACATTTAATGAATTTTAAATTAACTTAATTAATTTAATTATCATATATTTAATTTGAATTAAAAAAAAAACTTAATTATAATAAGCAAATAGATTGTAATTGTCATTTTGAGTAATATTATTTAAGTATTTTTATAATAAATTGATATTTCTATGTAAAAATACTAAATATTTATATGATATTTATTATGACAATTTTTTATATATAAAATTATATTATTCATTTCTTTGAAATAATAATACTTATTTTTAGAATATTATTTTAATTAGTTTACTAAAAATATTAGACAAATATTCTTAAAATTATATATGGGTAATTCCCTCCTTGAACGTGGGAACCTAGATCTGATTTACCTGGTAATATGCATGGGGAGGCTTGTATACATCACATGGGATTATTCGTGGTGCGAGAAAACTGGCCCAAACACCCATGTATTAAAAAAAGAATAAATTTATGTACACTTATCTACGCCTTAAATTAAAATAGACCTAATTACCTAAAAACTCAATTGATGGGGATTGGTGTAGACAACGGTGGCAGTGCTAGTCGGTGATGGTTACGGACGAAGGTGATGGTGGTCGACAAAGAATGTCGAAAGTGGTTGTGGTTATCGGTGGAGAATGCATAAGGTGGTGGTGGTGGTCGGTGGTAGTGGTCGAACTTTATCGTTAATGTCAAAAAACAAGTTATAATATGATTAATAATTGAATATTTTAAATTTATATAAGTATTCATGGTTAAATCGGATAAAAAAGATGTAAATTTTAGACATTATAATTTTTATTTCCAAAGAGTCTTATTATTTATTACCCTCAATTTATTTAATTCGAATTTTTTAATTTGTGTTCAATCTATTAATAACCTAATTAAACCGAATAAGATATACCTTTATTAAATATACTATTGAAAGAAGTAAGGTACTTACATGATACCTTTATTTGACCGAACAATTTCAATAAATCTACCAAAGTTCTTTAGTGTTTCATTCTTCATGATTTGATTTTTCTTTCTTTATTAACATTATTATAAAAATTCTAATGCATATATAAATTATGAATTATCAAAGTAGACTTATTTGCATATATGCCACAATGTTCTCGTTCTTATTTCTATAAATCTGAAAAGAAAAAATAGCCTATTTTTTCATGAGTATATACCACCCAAGAAAATAAATAAATTTACAATTTTAGCCAATGAATTAATGACACGTTATTAGAAGGTTAGCTTTAAATATAAATTCCCAAAAGATACCCCCAATCCTAATTGTTTTTTCTAAATTGTGACTTTATTTTTCTATGAGAAAAATTCTAGATCCCTACTTTTTGAAGCCTATATAACTTGTTTATATAGCTAATATGTATTATAATACATCTTAGTTATATAATTTTTATATTAATTTTGAGCTTAATTTTGGATAAAATAAAAAGTTATATAATTTTTATATTAATTTTGAGCTTAATTTTCGATAAAATAAAAAGTGTGGTTTAAATATATGATATAGAGTGGAACGGAAATAAAATTTAGAACTTGAGTCCAAAGGAGGTATAAAATTTATTAAGAAAGAAGAAAAAGTTAAAAGTCAACAAACAGTAAAAACGTATACAAAAGCCGAGCAAATTTTAATGTTGCTACAGAAAAAAAAAGTAAATTGGTATCCTCGTTGTACGTTCAAGGAGTGTTGTTGGAGTGTTGTTACTTTTCAGGAAAACTTCAGATAACCTAAGATAAGCCGCCTATGTTGTCATACCAACAGACTAGCCTCCCATTTGGCATGTTTTCCCTTGGAGAATCTTCCATACATTAATGAATATTATAATATGAAGATGGGATATTTCGGCCAATTAATAAGCTACATGTGTTGAAACTAACCAATGAGAATAAAGAAAATGTCTTTTGTATTTTCTACTCTTAAGTCTTTTACTGTTCTACCCTTAGTTATTATTTATACATAAAAAATAAAAAAGAGGCACACGGCATGGCTTCATCACATTACAAATCTAGTAGAATTTATATTAATATATTTTTTTGGATTACTATTATTAATATTTTGAAATTCAATTTGTTTAATTTTATAAAAAGTGTAATTATTTATTAAAATAGATATTGAATCTCAAAAACACTTATAATTTAAAAAATAAAAGATACATTTAATGAATTGTAAATTAACTTAATTAATTTAATTATCATATATTTAATTTGAATTAAAAAAAACTTAATTATAATAAGCAAATAGATTGTAATTGTCATTTTAAGTAATATTATTTAAGTATTTTTATAATAAATTGATATTTCTATGTAAAAATACTAAATCTTTATATGATATTTATTATGACAATTTTTTATATATAAAATTATATTATTCATTTCTTTGAAATAATAATACTTATTTTTAGAATATTATTTTAATTAGTTTACTAAAAATATTAGACAAATATTCTTAAAATTATATATGGGTAATTCCCTCCTTGAACGTGGGAACCTAGATCTGATTTACCTGGTAATATGCATGGGGAGGCTTGTATATATCACATGGGATTAGGCGTGGTGCTCGAAATCTGGCCCAAATACCCATGTATTAAAAAAAGAATAAATTTATGTACACTTATCTACGACTTAAACAAAAATAGACCTAATTACCTAAAAACTCAATTGATGGGGATTGGTGGAGACAACGGTGGCAGAGCTAGTCGGTGATGGTTACGGACGAAGGTGATGGTGGTCGACAAAGAATGTCGAAAGTGGTTGTGGTTATCGGTGGAGAATGCATAAGGTGGTGGTGGTGGTCGGTGGTAGTGGTCGAACTTTATCGTTAATGTCAAAAAACAAGTTATAATATGATTAATAATTGAATATTTTAAATTTATATAAGTATTCATGGTTAAATCGGATAAAAAAGATGTAAATTTTAGACATTATAATTTTTATTTCCAAAGAGTCTTATTATTTATTACCCTCAATTTATTTAATTCGAATTTTTTAATTTGTGTTCAATCTATTAATAACCTAATTAAACCGAATAAGATATACCTTTATTAAATATACTATTGAAAGAAGTAAGGTACTTACATGATACCTTTATTTGACCGAACAATTTCAATAAATCTACCAAAGTTCTTTAGTGTTTCATTCTTCATGATTTGATTTTTCTTTCTTTATTAACATTATTATAAAAATTCTAATGCATATATAAATTATGAATTATCAAAGTAGACTTATTTGCATATATGCCACAATGTTCTCGTTCTTATTTCTATAAATCTGAAAAGAAAAAATAGCCTATTTTTTCATGAGTATATACCACCCAAGAAAATAAATAAATTTACAATTTTAGCCAATGAATTAATGACACGTTATTAGAAGGTTAGCTTTAAATATAAATTCCCAAAAGATACCCCCAATCCTAATTGTTTTTTCTAAATTGTGACTTTATTTTTCTATGAGAAAAATTCTAGATCCCTACTTTTTGAAGCCTATATAACTTGTTTATATAGCTAATATGTATTATAATACATCTTAGTTATATAATTTTTATATTAATTTTGAGCTTAATTTTGGATAAAATAAAAAGTTATATAATTTTTATATTAATTTTGAGCTTAATTTTCGATAAAATAAAAAGTGTGGTTTAAATATATGATATAGAGTGGAACGGAAATAAAATTTAGAACTTGAGTCCAAAGGAGGTATAAAATTTATTAAGAAAGAAGAAAAAGTTAAAAAGTCAACAAACAGTAAAAACGTATACAAAAGCCGAGCAAATTTTAATGTTGCTACAGAAAAAAAAAAGTAAATTGGTATCCTCGTTGTACGTTCAAGGAGTGTTGTTGGAGTGTGGTTACTTTTTAGGAAAACTTCAGATAACCTAAGATAAGCCGCCTATGTTGTCATACCAACAAACTAGCCTCCCATTTGGCATGTTTTCGCTTGGAGAATCTTCCAGACATTAATGAATATTATAATATGAAGATGAGATATTTCGGCCAATTAATAAGCTACATGTGTTGAAACTAACCAATGAGAATGAAGAAAATGTCTTTTGTCTTTTCTACTTTTAAGTCTTTTACTGTTCTACCTTTAGTTATTATTTATTCATAAAAACTAAAAAAAAAGGCACACGGCATGGCTTCATCACATTACAAATCTAGTAGAATTTATATTAATATATTTTTTTGGATTACTATTATTAATATTTTGAAATTCATTTTGTTTAATTTTATAAAAAGTGTAATTATTTATTAAAATAGATATTGAATCTCAAAAATACTTATAATTTAAAAAATAAAAGATACATTTAATGAATATTAAATTAACTTAATTAAATTAATTATTATATATTTAATTTGAATTAAAAAATCTTAATTATAATAAGCAAATAGATTGTAATTATCATTTTGAGTAATATTATTTAAGTATTTTTATAAATTGATATTTCTATGTAAAAATACTAAATCTTTATATGATATTTATTATGACAATTTTTTATATATAAAATTATATTATTCATTTATTTGAAATAATAATACTTATTTTTAGAATATTATTTTAATTCGTTTACTAAAAATATTAGACAAATATTCTTAAAATTATGTATGGGTAATTCCCTCCCTGAACGTGGGAACCTAGTTCTGATTTACCTGGTAATATGCATGGGGAGGCTTGTATATATCACATGGGATTAGGCGTGGTGCTCGAAATCTGGCCCAAATACCCATGTATTAAAAAAAGAATAAATTTATGTACACTTATCTACGACTTAAACAAAAATAGACCTAATTACCTAAAAACTCAATTGATGGGGATTGGTGGAGACAACGGTGGCAGAGCTAGTCGGTGATGGTTACGGACGAAGGTGATGGTGGTCGACAAAGAATGTCGAAAGTGGTTGTGGTTATCGGTGGAGAATGCATAAGGTGGTGGTGGTGGTCGGTGGTAGTGGTCGAACTTTATCGTTAATGTCAAAAAACAAGTTATAATATGATTAATAATTGAATATTTTAAATTTATATAAGTATTCATGGTTAAATCGGATAAAAAAGATGTAAATTTTAGACATTATAATTTTTATTTCCAAAGAGTCTTATTATTTATTACCCTCAATTTATTTAATTCGAATTTTTTAATTTGTGTTCAATCTATTAATAACCTAATTAAACCGAATAAGATATACCTTTATTAAATATACTATTGAAAGAAGTAAGGTACTTACATGATACCTTTATTTGACCGAACAATTTCAATAAATGCTACCAAAGTTTTTTAGTGTTTCATTCTTCATGATTTGATTTTTCTTTCTTTATTAACATTATTATAAAAAATTCTAATGCATATATAAATTATGAATTATCAAAGTAGACTTATTTGCATATATGCCACAATGTTCTTGTTCTTATTTCTATAAATCTGAAAAGAAAAAATAGCCTATTTTTTCATGAGTATATACCACCCAAGAAAATAAATAAATTTACAATTTTAGCCAATGAATTAATGACACGTTATTAGAAGGTTAGCTTTAAATATAAATTCCCAAAAGATACCCCCAATCCTAATTGTTTTTTCTAAATTCTGTCTTTATTTTTCTATGAGAAAAATTCTAGATCCCTACTTTTCGAAGCCTATATAACTTGTTTATATAGCTAATATGTATTATAATACATCTTAGTTATATAATTTTTATATTAATTTTGAGCTTAATTTTGGATAAAATAAAAAGTTATATAATTTTTATATTAATTTTGAGCTTAATTTTCGATAAAAAAAAAAGTGTGGTTTAAATATATGATATAGAGTGGAACGGAAATAAAATTTAGAACTTGAGTCCAAAGGAGGTATAAAATTTATTAAGAAAGAAGAAAAACTAAAAAGTCAACAAACTGTAAAAACGTATACAAAAGCCGAGCAAATTTTAATGTTGCTACAGAAAAAAAAAAAAGTAAATTGGTATCCTCGTTGTACGTTCAAGGAGTGTTGTTGGAGTGTGGTTACTTTTCAGGAAAACTTCAGATAACCTAAGATAAGCCGCCTATGTTGTCATACCAACAGACTAGCCTCCCATTTGGCATGTTTTCCCTTGGAGAATCTTCCATACATTAATGAATATTATAATATGAAGATGAGATATTTCGGCCAATTAATAAGCTACATGTGTTGAAACTAACCAATGAGAATGAAGAAAATGTCTTTTGTCTTTTCTACTCTTAAGTCTTTTACTGTTCTACCTTTAGTTATTATTTATTCATAAAAACTAAAAAAAATGCACACGGCATGGCTTCATCACATTACAAATCTAGTAGAATTTATATTAATATATTTTATTGGATTACTATTATTAATATTTTGAAATTCAATTTGTTTAATTTTATAAAAAGTGTAATTATTTATTAAAATAGATATTGAATCTCAAAAACACTTATAATTTAAAAAATAAAAGATACATTTAATGAATTTTAAATTAACTTAATTAATTTAATTATCATATATTTAATTTGAATTAAAAAAAAACTTAATTATAATAAGCAAATAGATTGTAATTGTCATTTTGAGTAATATTATTTAAGTATTTTTATAATAAATTGATATTTCTATGTAAAAATACTAAATATTTATATGATATTTATTATGACAATTTTTTATATATAAAATTATATTATTCATTTCTTTGAAATAATAATACTTATTTTTAGAATATTATTTTAATTAGTTTACTAAAAATATTAGACAAATATTCTTAAAATTATATATGGGTAATTCCCTCCTTGAACGTGGGAACCTAGATCTGATTTACCTGGTAATATGCATGGGGAGGCTTGTATACATCACATGGGATTATTCGTGGTGCGAGAAAACTGGCCCAAACACCCATGTATTAAAAAAAGAATAAATTTATGTACACTTATCTACGCCTTAAATTAAAATAGACCTAATTACCTAAAAACTCAATTGATGGGGATTGGTGTAGACAACGGTGGCAGTGCTAGTCGGTGATGGTTACGGACGAAGGTGATGGTGGTCGACAAAGAATGTCGAAAGTGGTTGTGGTTATCGGTGGAGAATGCATAAGGTGGTGGTGGTGGTCGGTGGTAGTGGTCGAACTTTATCGTTAATGTCAAAAAACAAGTTATAATATGATTAATAATTGAATATTTTAAATTTATATAAGTATTCATGGTTAAATCGGATAAAAAAGATGTAAATTTTAGACATTATAATTTTTATTTCCAAAGAGTCTTATTATTTATTACCCTCAATTTATTTAATTCGAATTTTTTAATTTGTGTTCAATCTATTAATAACCTAATTAAACCGAATAAGATATACCTTTATTAAATATACTATTGAAAGAAGTAAGGTACTTACATGATACCTTTATTTGACCGAACAATTTCAATAAATCTACCAAAGTTCTTTAGTGTTTCATTCTTCATGATTTGATTTTTCTTTCTTTATTAACATTATTATAAAAATTCTAATGCATATATAAATTATGAATTATCAAAGTAGACTTATTTGCATATATGCCACAATGTTCTCGTTCTTATTTCTATAAATCTGAAAAGAAAAAATAGCCTATTTTTTCATGAGTATATACCACCCAAGAAAATAAATAAATTTACAATTTTAGCCAATGAATTAATGACACGTTATTAGAAGGTTAGCTTTAAATATAAATTCCCAAAAGATACCCCCAATCCTAATTGTTTTTTCTAAATTGTGACTTTATTTTTCTATGAGAAAAATTCTAGATCCCTACTTTTTGAAGCCTATATAACTTGTTTATATAGCTAATATGTATTATAATACATCTTAGTTATATAATTTTTATATTAATTTTGAGCTTAATTTTGGATAAAATAAAAAGTTATATAATTTTTATATTAATTTTGAGCTTAATTTTCGATAAAATAAAAAGTGTGGTTTAAATATATGATATAGAGTGGAACGGAAATAAAATTTAGAACTTGAGTCCAAAGGAGGTATAAAATTTATTAAGAAAGAAGAAAAAGTTAAAAGTCAACAAACAGTAAAAACGTATACAAAAGCCGAGCAAATTTTAATGTTGCTACAGAAAAAAAAAGTAAATTGGTATCCTCGTTGTACGTTCAAGGAGTGTTGTTGGAGTGTTGTTACTTTTCAGGAAAACTTCAGATAACCTAAGATAAGCCGCCTATGTTGTCATACCAACAGACTAGCCTCCCATTTGGCATGTTTTCCCTTGGAGAATCTTCCATACATTAATGAATATTATAATATGAAGATGGGATATTTCGGCCAATTAATAAGCTACATGTGTTGAAACTAACCAATGAGAATAAAGAAAATGTCTTTTGTATTTTCTACTCTTAAGTCTTTTACTGTTCTACCCTTAGTTATTATTTATACATAAAAAATAAAAAAGAGGCACACGGCATGGCTTCATCACATTACAAATCTAGTAGAATTTATATTAATATATTTTTTTGGATTACTATTATTAATATTTTGAAATTCAATTTGTTTAATTTTATAAAAAGTGTAATTATTTATTAAAATAGATATTGAATCTCAAAAACACTTATAATTTAAAAAATAAAAGATACATTTAATGAATTGTAAATTAACTTAATTAATTTAATTATCATATATTTAATTTGAATTAAAAAAAACTTAATTATAATAAGCAAATAGATTGTAATTGTCATTTTAAGTAATATTATTTAAGTATTTTTATAATAAATTGATATTTCTATGTAAAAATACTAAATCTTTATATGATATTTATTATGACAATTTTTTATATATAAAATTATATTATTCATTTCTTTGAAATAATAATACTTATTTTTAGAATATTATTTTAATTAGTTTACTAAAAATATTAGACAAATATTCTTAAAATTATATATGGGTAATTCCCTCCTTGAACGTGGGAACCTAGATCTGATTTACCTGGTAATATGCATGGGGAGGCTTGTATATATCACATGGGATTAGGCGTGGTGCTCGAAATCTGGCCCAAATACCCATGTATTAAAAAAAGAATAAATTTATGTACACTTATCTACGACTTAAACAAAAATAGACCTAATTACCTAAAAACTCAATTGATGGGGATTGGTGGAGACAACGGTGGCAGAGCTAGTCGGTGATGGTTACGGACGAAGGTGATGGTGGTCGACAAAGAATGTCGAAAGTGGTTGTGGTTATCGGTGGAGAATGCATAAGGTGGTGGTGGTGGTCGGTGGTAGTGGTCGAACTTTATCGTTAATGTCAAAAAACAAGTTATAATATGATTAATAATTGAATATTTTAAATTTATATAAGTATTCATGGTTAAATCGGATAAAAAAGATGTAAATTTTAGACATTATAATTTTTATTTCCAAAGAGTCTTATTATTTATTACCCTCAATTTATTTAATTCGAATTTTTTAATTGGTGTTCAATCTATTAATAACCTAATTAAACCGAATAAGATATACCTTTATTAAATATACTATTGAAAGAAGTAAGGTACTTACATGATACCTTTATTTGACCGAACAATTTCAATAAATGCTACCAAAGTTCTTTAGTGTTTCATTCTTCATGATTTGATTTTTCTTTCTTTATTAACATTATTATAAAAATTCTAATGCATATATAAATTATGAATTATCAAAGTAGACTTATTTGCATATATGCCACAATGTTCTCGTTCTTATTTCTATAAATCTGAAAAGAAAAAATAGCCTATTTTTTCATGAGTATATACCACCCAAGAAAATAAATAAATTTACAATTTTAGCCAATGAATTAATGACACGTTATTAGAAGGTTAGCTTTAAATATAGATTCCCAAAAGATACCCCCAATCCTAATTGTTTTTTCTAAATTGTGACTTTATTTTTCTATGAGAAAAATTCTAGATCCCTAATTTTTGAAGCCTATATAACTTGTTTATATAGCTAATATGTATTATAATACATCTTAGTTATATAATTTTTATATTAATTTTGAGCTTAATTTTGGATAAAATAAAAAGTTATATAATTTTTATATTAATTTTGAGCTTAATTTTCGATAAAATAAAAAGTGTGGTTTAAATATATGATATAGAGTGGAACGGAAATAAAATTTAGAACTTGAGTCCAAAGGAGGTATAAAATTTATTAAGAAAGAAGAAAAAGTTAAAAAGTCAACAAACAGTAAAAACGTATACAAAAGCCGAGCAAATTTTAATGTTGCTACAGAAAAAAAAAAGTAAATTGGTATCCTCGTTGTACGTTCAAGGAGTGTTGTTGGAGTGTGGTTACTTTTTAGGAAAACTTCAGATAACCTAAGATAAGCCGCCTATGTTGTCATACCAACAAACTAGCCTCCCATTTGGCATGTTTTCCCTTGGAGAATCTTCCAGACATTAATGAATATTATAATATGAAGATGAGATATTTCGGCCAATTAATAAGCTACATGTGTTGAAACTAACCAATGAGAATGAAGAAAATGTCTTTTGTCTTTTTTACTTTTAAGTCTTTTACTGTTCTACCTTTAGTTATTACTAGGTATAGCCCGTGCCTTAAGGCACTTCAAAACATAAAAATTGAGACAAATTAAGGTTAAGGTTAATGTTAGGTTTAAGGTTAAGTTAAGTTCAAGGTTAAGGTTAAGATTAAGGTTAAGATTTAAGTTAAGGTTAAGTTTAATGTTAGGTTAAGGTTAAGGATAAGGTTAAGGATATGGTTAAGGTTAATAGTTAAGGGGTTGAGGTTAAGTTAAGGAGTAAGGTTAGAATTAAGGTTAAAGTTAAGGTAAAGGTTAGCTTAATTTTAAGGTTAATGTTAAGGTTAAGGCTTTGGCTAAGGCTACGACTAAGGATACAGTGAAGGCTAATTAAGGCTATGGTTAAATTTCAAGTTAAGGTTAAGGTTAAGTTTAAGGTTGAGGTTGAGGTTGAGGTTGAGGTTAAGGTAAGAGTTAAGGTTAATATTAAGGTTAAGGTTTAAGTTTATTGGTTACGGGTTAAAATCAAGTTTTTGGTCAAGGTTAAGGTTAAGGTTAAGGTTAAGGTTGAGAAATTTGGGAAGTTTTGTAAGGAATGGTTTTATATTATAAATTTAAGGTACACGTTAGTATTCTGATATATAATATTAATTTTGAAAAAAAATATTTGATTAGTTCATATAATATAAACGATCTTGTAATACAAATAAATAAGAATATATGCAATTAAGTTGTGATGCTCATTTGGTCATATTTTAATATTGATAAAAATTTAAAAGTTAGGTGTATCCTATTTTATATAGATATCATATTTTGGTTAAGGTAAATTTGAAAATTAAATAATTATTAATATTTTTTATGATTCAAATATAAAATGCAAAACTTGGTCTTTTTATAGCAATAATTGTTTTTCTAATTTATACGTAATAGATATTATGTAACATATATAGCTACGTTGAGTATAGAATGACACATACTTTATTAAAAGTAGAATGTGTAAACGTGTCTTTCATGAGTAATCATCTTTCAATTTGATTTATCCGTATGTTTGCTACATATATGAGTTTATATTTAGATATATTTATTATTAAAACGACACTATTTTTTGAATACTATAAAATGCGAGATTAAAGGAAATAAATTTGTTACTTACTTGAGTAAAATATGAGGTAAAACGGTAAGTATATATATGTTTTTATTTTATATTAATTAATTATGAGAAGAATATGGAAATTATGAGAAGAATAAGGGGTTTTTAAGTATTAAGGTTAAGGTTAAAGTTTAAGATTTAAGCTTTAAACTTTAAGGTTCATGGTTCAAATTAAGATTAATTTTATAATTAAGGTTAAAGTTAAGTTTTAACTTTAAGGTTAAGATAAAGGTTAAAAAAGTAAAGATGAAGGTGAAGGTGAAAGTTAAATTTAAGGTTTAAGGTTAAGGTATAGGTTAAGGTTTGAGGTTCAAGGTTTAAGGTTTAAGGTTAAGGTTAATTTTAAGGTAAATTTTTAAGCTTTAAGTTTAAAGTTAAGGTTGAGGTTAAGGTAAAGATAAAGATTAAGGTTTATGGTTTAAAGTTTAAGGTTTAGGTTTAAGGTGTAATATCTAAGGTTATGGTTAAGTTTAAGGTTAAAGTTGAGGTTAATATTATTGTTAAGGTTAAGGGTAAGGGTGAGGGTAAGGGCGAGGGTAAGGTTAACGTTAACAATAAGGTTAAGTTTAAGTTTAAGTTTAAGTTTAAGTGTAAGTTGAAGTTTATGTTTATGTTTAAGTTTAAGTTTAATTTTAACTTTAAGTTTAAGTTTAAGTTTAAGGTTAAGGTTAAGGTTAATGTTAGGTTAGGGTTAAGGTTATTAGTTAAAAAGTTGAGGTTGAGGTTAAGGTTGAGGTTAAGGTTAAGAGGTTAAGGGGTTAAGGGGTTAAGGGTTAAGTTTAAGGTTATTGTTAAGTTTATGGTTATGGTCAAGGCTAAGGCTAGGACTAAGGCTACGACTAAGGTTTGGAATAAGTTTAATACTAAGGCTAAGGTTAAGGCTAAGGCTAAGGCTAAGGTTAAGGCTAAAGGTTAAGTATAAGGCTAAGGCTAAGGCTAAGGCTAAGGCTACGATTAAGACTAAGTCTAAGGCTACGACTAAGACTAAGGCTAAGGCTAAGGCTAAGGGTAAGGCCAAGGCTAAGACTAAGACTAAGACTAAGGCTAACGCTAAGGCTAAGGCTAGGTCGAGGGCTAGGGCCAGGGCTAAGGTTAAGGAGAAGGTTAAGGTCAAGTTTAATGTTAGTGTTAAGGTTACATTTAAGTTAGAGGTTGATGTTAAGTTTAATTCAAGGTTGAGGTTGAGGTTGAGGTTGATGTTAAGGTTAAATTTAAGTTAGAGGTTGATGTTAAGTTTAATTCAAAGGTTGAGGTTGAGGTTGACTTTGAGGTTAAGGTTAAAGTTAAGGTTTAGGTTATGGTTAAGAATTTGGGTTAAGGTTAAAGGTTTGCGGTCACCGTGGATCAAATACGAAACTTTTAGAAAAAACTTAATGCAATTAATGTGTAGAAATTAATAAAGCGACCAAAGACGATCATGCTCGTCTTTTTTGTAGAGGGTCCAACCCGTTTAAAAAAGTACTTTATTATATAGATATAGAGATATAATGAATAATGAATGTTAATAGTCAATTATCAAATTATTTTAATTATTAATTATTTTTTAAGTGTTTGTTAATTTTAAATTTTTATATGATAGACATATATATATATATATATATATATATATATATATATATATATATATATATATATATATATATTATCCTATGAATTCCATCTTGACTTTCTAATATTCCATAATTTTTATTGGATGAATCAATATATTTCTTTTTTTGAAAAATTTATTTTTATAAAGTTGAAATAATTTCTTTCAAAATTATACATATTTTGACAAAAAATAAAAGAAATAAAAAATTATTTAAATATTGTAATGTAAAGTGATTTTTTTAAAATTTTATATTATATCTAGTTGAACTTTTTTTATAATAAATTTTAAAAAAATTCTTAAATTTTAGTACTTTGTAAATTTTAATAAAAAGGAATAAATTTTATATATATGAAAGTTAATTTGAATTCTTATAATTTTATTTATATGAAGGTTAAATGGATTTTATATTATGTGTATATAATAAATATAATAAATGAAAGAATGAGAAGAATGTGGGAATTATGAGAAGAGCGGGGGAATTATGAGACGAATGGGGGAATTATGAGAGGAATGAGGAAATTTGAGGATAAATAGGGAGAGTTAGGTTTCATTTTGCTTTATTATATAGATTTATTCATAAAAACTAAAAAAAAAAGGCACACGGCATGGCTTCATCACATTACAAATCTAGTAGAATTTATATTAATATATTTTTTTGGATTACTATTATTAATATTTTGAAATTCAATTTGTTTAATTTTATAAAAAGTGTAATTATTTATTAAAATAGATATTGAATCTCAAAAACACTTATAATTTAAAAAATAAAAGATACATTTAATGAATATTAAATTAACTTAATTAATTTAATTATTATATATTTAATTTGAATTAAAAAAACTTAATTATAATAAGCAAATAGATTGTAATTATCATTTTGAGTAATATTATTTAAGTATTTTTATAAATTGATATTTCTATGTAAAAATACTAAATCTTTATATGATATTTATTATGACAATTTTTTATATATAAAATTATATTATTCATTTATTTGAAATAATAATACTTATTTTTAGAATATTATTTTAATTCGTTTACTAAAAATATTAGACAAATATTCTTAAAATTATGTATGGGTAATTCCCTCCCTGAACGTGGGAACCTAGTTCTGATTTACCTGGTAATATGCATGGGGAGGCTTGTATATATCACATGGGATTAGGCGTGGTGCTCGAAATCTGGCCCAAACACCCATATATTAAAAAAAGAATAAATTTATGTACACTTATCTACGACTTAAACAAAAATAGACCTAATTACCTAAAAACTCAATTGATGGGGATTGGTGGAGACAACGGTGGCAGAGCTAGTCGGTGATGGTTACGGACGAAGGTGATGGTGGTCGACAAAGAATGTCGAAAGTGGTTGTGGTTATCGGTGGAGAATGCATAAGGTGGTGGTGGTGGTCGGTGGTAGTGGTCGAACTTTATCGTTAATGTCAAAAAACAAGTTATAATATGATTAATAATTGAATATTTTAAATTTATATAAGTATTCATGGTTAAATCGGATAAAAAAGATGTAAATTTTAGACATTATAATTTTTATTTCCAAAGAGTCTTATTATTTATTACCCTCAATTTATTTAATTCGAATTTTTTAATTTGTGTTCAATCTATTAATAACCTAATTAAACCGAATAAGATATACCTTTATTAAATATACTATTGAAAGAAGTAAGGTACTTACATGATACCTTTATTTGACCGAACAATTTCAATAAATGCTACCAAAGTTTTTTAGTGTTTCTTTCTTCATGATTTGATTTTTCTTTCTTTATTAACATTATTATAAAAAATTCTAATGCATATATAAATTATGAATTATCAAAGTAGAATTATTTGCATATATGCCACAATGTTCTCGTTCTTATTTCTATAAATCTGAAAAGAAAAAATAGCCTATTTTTTCATGAGTATATACCACCCAAGAAAATAAATAAATTTACAATTTTAGCCAATGAATTAATGACACGTTATTAGAAGGTTAACTTTAAATATAAATTCCCAAAAGATACCCCCAATCCTAATTGTTTTTTCTAAATTCTGACTTTATTTTTCTATGAGAAAAATTCTAGATCCCTACTTTTCGAAGCCTATATAACTTGTTTATATAGCTAATATGTATTATAATACATCTTAGTTATATAATTTTTATATTAATTTTGAGCTTAATTTTGGATAAAATAAAAAGTTATATAATTTTTATATTAATTTTGAGCTTAATTTTCGATAAAATAAAAAGTGTGGTTTAAATATATGATATAGAGTGGAACGGAAATAAAATTTAGAACTTGAGTCCAAAGGAGGTATAAAATTTATTAAGAAAGAAGAAAAAGTTAAAAGTCAACAAACAGTAAAAACGTATACAAAAGTCGAGCAAATTTCAATGTTGCTACAGGAAAAAAAAAGTAAATTGGCATCCTCGTTGTACGTTCAAGGAGTGTTGTTGGAGTGTGGTTACTTTTCAGGAAAACTTCAGATAACCTAAGATAAGCCGCCTATGTTGTCATACCAACAGACTAGCCTCCCATTTGGCATGTTTTCCCTTGGAGAATCTTCCATACATTAATGAATATTATAATATGAAGATGAGATATTTCGGCCAATTAATAAGCTACATGTGTTGAAACTAACCAATGAGAATGAAGAAAATATCTTATGTCTTTTCTACTCTTAAGTTTTTTACTGTTCTACCTTTAGTTATTATTTATTCATAAAAACTAAAAAAAAGGCACACGGCATGGCTTCATCACATTACAAATCTAGTAGAATTTATATTAATATATTTTTTTGGATTACTATTATTAATATTTTGAAATTCAATTTGTTTAATTTTATAAAAAGTGTAATTATTTATTAAAATAGATATTGAATCTCAAAAACACTTATAATTTAAAAAATAAAAGATACATTTAATGAATTTTAAATTAACTTAATTAATTTAATTATTATATATTTAATTTGAATTAAAAAAACTTAATTATAATAAGCAAATAGATTGTAATTATCATTTTGAGTAATATTATTTAAGTATTTTTATAAATTGATATTTCTATGTAAAAATACTAAATCTTTATTTGATATTTATTATGACAATTTTTTATATATAAAATTACATTATTCATTTATTTGAAATAATAATACTTATTTTTAGGGGGCAACGCCCAATTAATTACGCGGAGAAGGTAAGTATTCCCTATTAATTACAACTTCAACTTAATTCCCAATTAAACACAAAATATTACCCAATTACCAAAATATCCTTCTACCTATTATTAATTACTTTAATTATATATTTTATTAATTATAGTTTCATATTTATTTATTTTTTTCAGATTTTTTTTTAAAATATTTTTTTTTCGAAATATTTTTTTTTCAAAAACTATTTTTTTTTCAAAAAATATTTTTTTTTCAAAAAATATTTTTTTTTTGAAAAATATTTTTTTTTTCGGAAATTTTTTTTTTCGAAATTTTTTTTTCCCGAAATTTTTTTTTCCCCCGGAATTTTTTTCTATGATAACATGATGTAAGATTAGTACATATGATAATTGTGTGTTAAAGTAACACAAAATCATATGTGTTGTGTGTTGCATGAACACCCAATATGTATAATATTGAGTTGCTTAAACACACATAAATAACAAATTGTGTGATACATGAACACAAAATCAGACAGACAGACAGAATATTTGTACACAAAGGTATAGAATAATGTATATGTAGGCTGATTATGTGTTCATGCAACACGCAATTGCTGAAAGTATGTGTTACAGTAACACACAACAGTATGGGCTTTGTGTTGGTAAGACACACAATGCGTTTATCATTTACAGTTTTGCGTTGCTTAAACACACACAAATAACAATTGTGTGTTGCAGGAACACAGAATAAGATATACAGAATATTTGTACACTGATAGATAATAGTGTACAGATAGTCTGAACATCTGATTGTGTGTTGATGTAACACACAATTGCTTGATGTGTGAGTTACAGTAACACAAAACAGTATGGACTTGTGTGTCATTTACAGTTTTGTGTTGCTTAAACACACAACAAATAACAATTGTGTGTTGCAGGAACACAGAATAAGATATACAGAAATAGATAATAGTGTACAGATAGTCTGAAAATCTGATTGTGTGTTAATGTAACACACAATCGCTTGATGTATGAGTTACAGTAACACAAAACAGTATGGACTTGTGTGTTAATGGAAAAAATCTTCGAAAATATTTTTCGAAAAAAAAAAAATATTTTTCGAAAAAAAAAAAATATATTTTTCAAAAAAAAAATATTTTTCGGAAAAAAATAATTCGAAAAAAAAAATATTTTTCAAAAAAAAAATTCAGAAAAAAAAAATATTTTTCGAAAAAAAAAATTAAAAAAAAATCGAAAAAAAAATATTTAAAAAAATGAAAAAATAAATTCAGATATTAAATATAGAAATATAATATAAATATATAATAAAATAAAAAAACATATAAGGGCAATAATGGAAGGTAAATATGACCATGTGCTTATTTGAGAATTAAGTTGAAAATTTGTGAGTAAGTAGGAAGTAATTTCCTCCTTCCTTTTTTTTTGAGAATGAAAAGTGAGGAAGTGTAATTAATTGGGAATTATCTCTATTTTTAGAATCTTATTTTAATTCGTTTACTAAAAATATTAGACAAATATTCTTAAAATTATATATGGGTAATTCCCTCCCTGAACGTGGGAACCTAGTTCTGATTTACCTGGTAATATGCATGGGGAGGCTTGTATATATCACATGGGATTAGTCGTGGTGCTCGAAATCTGGCCCAAACACCCATGTATTAAAAAAAGAATAAATTTATGTACACTTATCTACGACTTAAACAAAAATAGACCTAATTACCTAAAAACTCAATTGATGGGGATTGGTGGAGACAACGGTGGCAGAGCTAGACGGTGATGGTTATGGACGAAGGTGATGGTGGTCGACAAAGAATGTCGAAAGTGGTTGTGGTTATCGGTGGAGAATGCATAAGGTGGTGGTGGTGGTCGGTGGTAGTGGTCGAACTTTATCGTTAATGTCAAAAAAAATTATAATATGATTAATAATTGAATATTTTAAATTTATATAAGTTTTCATGGTTAAATCGGATAATAAAGATGTAAATTTTAGACATTATAATTTTTATTTCCAAAGAATCTTATTATTTATTACCCTCAATTTATTTAATTCGAATTTTTTAATTTGTGTTCAATCTATTAATAACCTAATTAAACAGAATAAGATATACCTTTATTAAATATACTATTGAAAGAAGTAAGGTACTTACATGATACCTTTATTTGACCGAACAATTTCAATAAATGCTACCAAAGTTTTTTAGTGTTTCATTTCTTCATGATTTTATTTCTCTTTCTTTATTAACATTATTATAAAAAATTCTAATGCATATATAAATTATGAATTACCAAAGTAGACTTATTTGCATATATGCCACAATGTTCTCGTTCTTATTTCTATAAATCTGAAAAGAAAAAATAGCCTATTTTTTCATGAGTATATACCACCCAAGAAAATAAATAAATTTACAATTTTAGCCAATGAATTAATGACACGTTATTAGAAGGTTAGCTTTAAATATAAATTCCCAAAAGATACCCCCAATCCTAATTGTTTTTTCTAAATTGTGACTTTATTTTTCTATGAGAAAAATTCTAGATCCCTACTTTTTGAAGCCTATATAACTTGTTTATATAGCTAATATGTATTATAATACATCTTAGTTATATAATTTTTATATTAATTTTGAGCTTAATTTTGGATAAAATAAAAAGTTATATAATTTTTATATTAATTTTGAGCTTAATTTTCGATAAAATAAAAAGTGTGGTTTAAATATATGATATAGAGTGGAACGGAAATAAAATTTAGAACTTGAGTCCAAAGGAGGTATAAAATTTATTAAGAAAGAAGAAAAAGTTAAAAGTCAACAAACAGTAAAAACGTATACAAAAGCCGAGCAAATTTTAATGTTGCTACAGGAAAAAAACGTAAATTGGTATCCTCGGTGTACGTTCAAGGAGTGTTGTTGGAATGTTGTTACTTTTCAGGAAAACTTCAGATAACCTAAGATAAGCCGCCTATGTTGTCATACCAACAGACTAGCCTCCCATTTGGCATGTTTTCCCTTGGAGAATCTTCCATACATTAATGAATATTATAATATGAAGATTAGATATTTCGGCCAATTAATAAGCTACATGTGTTGAAACTAACCAATGAGAATGAAGAAAATGTCTTTTGTCTTTTCTACTTTTAAATCTTTTACTGTTCTACCTTTAGTTATTATTTATTCATAAAAACTAAAAAAAAGGCACACGGCATGGCTTCATCACATTACAAATCTAGTAGAATTTATATTAATATATTTTTTTGGATTACTATTATTAATATTTTGAAATTCAATTTGTTTAATTTTATAAAAAGTGTAATTATTTATTAAAATATATATTGAATCTCAAAAACACTTATAATTTAAAAAATAAAAGATACATTTAATGAATATTAAATTAACTTAATTATTATATATTTAATTTGAATTAAAAAAAACTTAATTATAATAAGCAAAAAGATTGTAATTATCATTTTGAGTAATATTAAATAAGTATTTTTATAAATTGATATTTCTATGTAAAAATACTAAATCTTTATATGATATTTATTATGACAATTTTTTATATATAAAATTATATTATTCATTTATTTGAAATAATAATACTTATTTTTAGAATATTATTTTAATTCGTTTACTAAAAGTATTAGACAAATATTCTTAAAATTATATATGGGTAATTCCCTCCCTGAACGTGGGAACCTAGTTCTGATTTACCTGGTAATATGCATGGGGAGGTTTGTATATATCACATGGAATTAGTCGTGGTGCACGAAAGCTGGCCCAAACACCCATGTATTAAAAAAAGAATAATTTTATGTACACTTATCTATGACTTAAACAAAAATAGACCTAATTACCTAAAAACTCAATTGATGGGGATTGGTGGAGACAACGGTGGCAGAGCTAGTCGGTGATGGTTATGGACGAAGGTGATGGTGGTCGACAAAGAATGTCGAAAGTGATTGTGGTTATCGGTGGAGAATGCATAAGGTGGTGGTGGTGGTCGGTGGTAGTGGTCGAACTTTATCGTTAATGTCAAAAAAAGTTATAATATGATTAATAATTGAATATTTTAAATTTATATAAGTATTCATGGTTAAATCGGATAATAAAGATGTAAATTTTAGACATTATAAATTTTATTTCCAAAAAGTCTTATTATTTATTACCCTCAATTTATTTAATTCGAATTTTTTAATTTTGATCTATATGAATTAAATCAAGTGATAATTTTTTTTTTTTAATTAGTGAAAATTAATTATAATAAAGATACATGTCTCTTTTGAAAGGAAATTAAAAAATTTCCAAAAAAATAAAGAAAAAAATATAAATAAAAAAACCATTCGTCCAAAAGAAAAAAAGAAAAGAAAAGTTAAATGACAAAAATAAAAAACTATGATTACATGGCCAGCTAAGGGTTATTAATAAAAATAAAAAACACATCCTATAAACTAGTTTATAGGGCATCAGATAGCATCAGATTGTCAGCTTTCTTATTACATATACATATTTTGATATCAAACCTTTACTTTATTATCTTATACTTAGAAAGGGTATTTTTGGTTTTTAATAATTAAATAAAAAAATTGTTTAATGTATGGAAGAACGTTCCGTTTTCCCCTGAGGAAATTGTAATCTAAGGCGTGCATAGTAAAAACTTTGTGATTAAAATCCTAGTTGGCAAAAGTTATTTTTTAAGTCTCATTTCCAAATAGCTGGTTTGGCATTTTTACTTGTTTACCTCTGCTCTTATCGGGTACGGACCCAACTCGACTATTATCGTGATCTTAATTAACCCGTGATGGGTACGGATCCAACACGTTCTTTTAGTTTTCTTAGTTATTAGGTTAGGTTAGTTAAAGTTAGAATAATTATATGGCCTAGACCCATATAGAACAAAAAACTAATGGGTTTGTACCCAATTTGAACAAAGATTCAGATCCTTTTCTTATACGGGCTGTACCTATATAAAACAAAAAAAACACAAACATAATTTTATAATCCAATCTTTTTCAGCCAATATATTCAGATGGGTTGTACCCATATTAAACAAAAACAATTCACAAATTAGACCTTTCTTTTCAACCACAATGGGCCAGCCCCATTACCTAACAAACACACTACATGGGGCTGGACCTAATACACCAACACACTAAATGGGCTGTACCTACATTGAATAAAAAATAAAAGGGTCTGGACCCAATACAGATTACAGAAAAAAACAAACAATTGATCCATTAACAACCATAAGCCCAATGGGGCTGGACCCATTATCAACCTTAAGCCCAATGGGGCTGGACCCATTATCACACGAACTGTTCCCTGTGGCGTGGTGGCGGCGCTGGGTGGTGGGGTTATTAACAGAGATGAAGGAGGGGGAGAACGATGGTGGTGTTGGTGTTGCAGATCGAGGTCAGCGAGGTCCAATGATGGTGGTGGCTCTGAGTAGCGGAGGAGATGTTGGTGGGGTTGTACTTCACCAGATCCAGATCTGCAAGGCGGTGCAGAGTGGAGGTGTGTGGCGGCTTTCCTGCGCGAGAAGAGCGATTGGGGTGGACGACCTGGTGCACCAGTGATGGCGCCGGCGACGGAGACCTCTGCAGCAGCAGCGCTGATCCAGATTTGCAGCAGATTCGCGAGGTTCTCCAACGGATCTCGTCGCTGCTGGTGGCTTCGCGGTTCTTGTGCTGCAGCAGCGTGATGGCTCGTGACGCGGCGGTGGTGGGGCTTCAAGGTTGAGGCGGATCTGTGTCTGAGGTGGGTGTTATGATGACGGAGGAGCGTGGTGGGGCGTCAAGGCGAAGACAGAGGGAAGGATGGTTGGTGGTGGTGCTGTTGTTGGTCGTGCTGTCGGTAGTGGTGGATCGGCATGGTGGTGGTGGCTCGGTTGGGGGTGGGTGGTTCGCCAGGGTAGAGAGAGAAATCGAGAGAGAGATAGAGAGAGCAGAGAGTGAATGGGGGGTTGGGGAATTCCGACACCTTAATGGAGCTTTTGTCTGGGTTTGGTGGGTTTCATTGTGGGTCAAGAGTTAGGGGTATATTAGGTTTTTGGCTTCATTTAGTTGGTTTCCAACTACACCAACTATTGCAGGATTTAAAATGAAAAGTGAGGGGGTCATTGGGTCTTATAAACTAAAGACCCCTTTTCCCCTTTCTTTTCTTTTCTTTCCGTGAAATTTTTTTGCCTTTTTGTTTTTTAATTCTTATGAAGTTTATTACTACTAAAGTTGATTAATCTTTCTTCCAATTTTTAAAATAAACTTTATTATACGTTCATTTAAGTTTATTTCATATACTCAAAAATGTTAAAAATATATAATTGAGTACAAATACCTGTGAAATAATCTTTAATTATCCATTGATTGGAGAAGATAGCGTTTTAGCTGGTTGTATAAAATTGGATTAAATCAAAAGTCTAACATATTTATTAAATCAAATACTTAAAGAACTCCGTCTAAAAATTTGAAATAGATTTTTGACTGAATCAGGCTGGTTCAATGCATTTTTCTCCTTTATGATACCGAATGCATTTTTTTAATTTGCTTTTCAATTTCTTTCTAGTTTCCCTTTTCATTATATTGTTTACTAATTTTTTAGTTAGTGCCATTTTTTAAAGAGATAATTTATAACCAATATAATTTCACACATTTCATTCCAAAAGAAACGTAAAGAGCAAATTATATTTTATATACTCACAAGTTAAGCAAATTATTTCTTACTTACTCACAAGTTAAGCAAAATAATTTTCAATATTAATGGTAACAAATCATTTTTATACCACAATACCCTTAGTTCCATTTTAATTATCTATTTTTATTTTATTATATAATAATCGTTATATAATGTTTTTTTTATTTTTTTTATTTTAAATTCTGTTCATTACCACCACCCTCCTCTACCCCCAGTCCACCACCACCAACCACCTCCTACCACCACCATCTCCACCACCACCACCACCACTAACACCACCCACACCACCTCCGATGGTCCCTCAAAATTTTGATTCCCCTGCCTTAACATTTTCCACTAGAAACCTTCTTATCCCAGAGTTTTTGAACTCTGGAGCTGAATCCCCTTTTGGGGAAGTTGCCATTGCTATGGAGCGTCCAGGGGAGGATTGACAAGAGCAATCGCGAAGAAACATAAACTCACTCATGATGAAATGGTTAGGTTTAGTGAAGTTAATGATAGATTGGTGGAGGCACCGTCGTTAGACATTTATGTGAATGTTGCACCATCGGACATGGTGACTCCCGTTGATGTGGCGGTTGGACTGAGCAACCCACACAAGTTCCATGATTGGTGTGTTTTGGAACTGTTAGGGGACAGGATCCCTTTCTGACAGTCCAAAACCTAAGACAAATCATCTTGAAGGATAAACCCCAGGTTCTTGGGTTATTTGAAACCAAGACAATAGCTATTAATCATTTTTCTTGTTTTCACGATTTTAAGGGTTTTTTGGTACTAGTTTAATTTTGTAGTGTTGTTCAGATGTCATGCATGTATAAAGGATGTCACGTACATTAATTGTAGTTGTAGAGTCAAAAAAAATTACAGGTTGGGATTAATACTATTAAGTTTTGTCATGTTTTTTGTTCTAATCAGCTTATATAGGGTTATGATCTATTTAGAGTTTGTAAGATATAATAGTGTTATATGGGTTAGAGAAATAAATTGGAATATAAATATTCCAAACCCACCTTTAATCCTTCTAAAACCTAAAACGCATAGATTAAGTTTAATATTCCAAACGATTTTAACTCACCAGTAGCAGAAGTCTGAGAATTGTCGAGTCTAAGAAGGCTGCCAATTCTATTAGTAGCCCTCCTAATTCTAGTTGATAGGTGAAAAACCTTTGAGTTCTTGTCACCTAATTAAAGCCAAGTAATACGGGATCTAGTGGCCCAATATTTTTCTTCAAGGGACCAGTACTTCTCAATCTCAGCAGAGATTGAATTGAATTGTGCTTTGGTTGAACCATCAAGACCATTAGGGAAGCTAGACACGAGTAAGACTAATTTGTTGGTGAGGGCATTAATCATTGTAGCATTGTTACGTAAGTTGGCCTTCTTCCATCTAAGTACAGTTTTTTTGCATCTACTAAGCCTTTTCAAAAGTTTAATCTGGGGGGGCCATTAAAGGTCAAAGAACTACTAAGACAAGCCGATATAGCAGTTTTACATGAGGGGGTTTTTAACCAGTTAGGGTCAAGTTTAAAGGATATAGAGTTATTAGATAAAGGGGGACTGCTTAAGTGTAAAATCATAGGAGAATGATAAGACCCTATAGGGGGGGAATTATGTATCCAAGAATCTGGAAACATTGTTATCCAAGATGGGGAGCATAAGCCTCTATCTAATTTTTGCAAATAAGATCATTATCAGTCCTATTATTACGCCAAGTGAAAGTGCGACCCTTAATTGGGATTTCAGCTAAATCATTGAGGGATATATTATTATTGAAGATTCGCATTTCAGATAAATTTTTAGGATTTCCCCCTACTTTCTCTTGGCTATTTCTAATTTCATTAAAATCACCAATGAAGATATTAGGGGATGCAGAATTAGAGGATGTTGTCTGTTTAATATGATCCCATAATATTTCTTTATTAGTTTTATCAGGTAAAGTGTAAATGAAATGCAAAAACCAAGGGATTCCTTCTACATTTTTAAGGGAAAGCGAAATGTGATCAAAGGCATAAGAAATTACCTCACACTCCAAGTTGTCAACGCTGAACAGGGCTAGTCCTCCAGATGTTCCAATGTGATCAACACTCCAAACTAGTTTTATTTTTAGTTTTTTTGCGAGCAGAAGAAGTTTTTCCTTTTAGTCTTGGTCTCTGATAGTCCAAGAACCTGGGGTTTTTCCTTAGAGATGATTTCCCTAAGGTTTTGGACTGTCAGGGGGGACCCCGTCCCCTGACAATTCCAGAAAACTACTATCGTTCGTCTTGTGGGGGTTGCGTCTTGCAACCACCCACGTCAACTGGTGCTATCATATAGATTGGAGGAGCGTTCATCACTATATCAAGAAGGGGGACTTCAACCAAACTATCTTTAACCTCACTGAAACCTACCATCTCTTCGTGGGTTAATTTGCGTTACTTTGAGCTCTGACTCATCTTAGAATTAGAGGGACCTTCCATACCAACAGCTATTTCAACAAGTTTAGGTTCCACTACTGGATTCTGTTCTGGTTTTGATGGGCTCTTGAGGGAGGATGTGGCAGTAGTGGCTTCCATCTTAGTGTCTTCCTTCGGAGGGGATATCGCCATTGGATTGTCTTCATTCTCAGTGGCATTGATAATGGGGAAGGGATAAATGTAGGAATAGTGGGGGAAATGGAAGGGGATTTTTATTTTCGTTGTTTGAAGTGGGATTAGGGGTATGGTAAACTGTAGGGCTACATTGAATTTCTCCCTCACTCAAATTGGGGCTAGAAGGATTCGGGTTGACCCATTGGTAACTAGTTTCCCTTTAGTAGGGTTAACCTGTGACCAAGTTCTGATTGACCACCTTCTTCCGAAACTAGAGTTAGGGCCTGAGATTCCTTGTTTCTTGTTGGGCCAGGGAGTCCATTCTGAGTCCTCATCTTGTTTAGGGTATTTTCGTTTAGAACCAGAAGCCTTGTCAAATTTTTTAGGCCCAATAGCCCCTTTAGTCGGTCTGGGTCCAGCAACTGAATTGTCTTTACCTGATATCGGCCCAGATGTACCAATCTTATCCTCCACGTCATTAGTAGGGGTATTTCAGACTTTCTTGATTGTTAAGGGATTAGGGACCATGACAAAACCTGTTGCGTTGCTAGTACCGCCTGTACCCGATAGAACCTTGTCCTTACCTTTATTAGTACCTTAGGACTGTACCAACTGCTTGTCTCTTCTAGTATGGGGCCCACCTCTCGTACGAGGTTGACTTGTGATTTCGCCAGAGAGACTTTGTTTTGATTCTCCACTATCAGTAAACAATTTGGAGGGATCATCAAGATCATCAAAAATATGAACCTTTGCACCTCTACCTTTGACGCGATCTACAAACAGCCAATCTCCGAATCGGAGGCTGACCGCACCTCTAACATGTTTAGCTTCCTCCTTGTATAAACCACAATCACGGGAAAGAAGTAGTAATTCTTGTGGATGAACCAAACGAAGATAATGTAATGGATAACGTAATTCAAGATTTGGACCCATGTTTGAAACTGGTGGGAACTCCGGTGACATCGAGATGCGTGACGAGAATGATAATGGAAGTTGTCGTGGGTCTTTCGACGAGTTGTTCAAGGAACTGGAGACAGATTTGTACCCCAATTGTACTGAGATGAGTTATTTGGATTTCAAAGCAAAACTAATGCATGTGAAAGTGAAGAACAAGTGGACGAACACCTGTTTTACCAAACTTCTTCAGTTTTTGTGTCGTGTTTTGCCTGAACCTCATAACATACCCGATTTTTATGTGGATTGAAATAAAAGGTTAGAAAGTTTAGGCATGGAATACAACACGATCGACGTGTGTTTGAATGAATGTGTATTGTATTATAAAGAGAACGAGAATCTTGAGAAATGTCCAGTTTGTGGAGAACCAAGTGGGAACTGAAGAAGGGGAAGAAAGTGTCGCATAAGAAGTTGCGTTATTTTTCAATTGCGCCTAGGTTACAAAGGGACTTCACCATTTTTCTTGTCACGGGTGCCCTCGCCCCTTCACAATTCCAAACTAACATATTATCCATAAGCTCCGACCACTTTCACGCTAGGTTGGCAGCTACTCATAGGTTTTGTTTGGCCGATGTTTCCCTTCACGTGAAAGGCTCGGATACTTGCATCTTCCTTCGTATCAGATCACGACACATCATCTCCCCTCAAACGGCCATCACATTCAAGTGCGCTACAGTAGTAATAACTTCTATCTTCCATTCCACTTTCCACAATATCATCATGTCCACAAACATCATGAACTTCGTACTCCAGAAATTTATCCTTAATTTCTCGATAACTCACAAGTAACTCATCAAGAAATGTTCTCGCCTCATAAATCCTTTTCCCCAAATCGTTGACATATATGAAGTAAACCTTCTTTACTGACGATGGGCCTTCGCCACCAATAGGCACGGATTTCCTTAAGGTTATCTGGCCAAGTAAACCTCTCCTTCACCACTATCACTCTCATTCTAGGGGTTTTGTACGTACGTTGTTCAAAATCACCATCTTGTCCTGGGTGCTCGGTTTGCTCCGTGAGAAATGAATTTCACCTGGCCATTAAATATTAAATATGCTTCTCGTATATGTAATTAGTGTTGATAAAGACAGTGGAAAAAAATGGTAAAAAGCAAATTGAAGATAAGAGAGAATCCAATGCAGAATGGATTGAAATAAAAATCAAACAGATATTAACTTATAACAACTTTTTAGTCGAAAATAAAAGAGGCAATCACTAGATTAAATAGATACATATCGCAAACCAATAAAAGAAGAATAACAAATCTGGGGCAAAACCATACTTATAATAATAATAATTCAAAGGAGAGAAGTTCATCTCAGCTACGATGCACAAACAATCGTCAGGCACAGAACAGGGCACACCAAACCACGATGCTACTGTCATAGAAGATGAGCAAATTAATCATGGCACAGAGCAAAACCTCGTGGCTTTATAAATGTTCAAAAGATCCACTTTTTAGCCTCTCCATGCGTGCTTGAAGCCCAGATAATGCTTTCTCGTCCATAGGAAGAACATTACCTTGAACCGGAAGTTCAGTTTCACTTGTGAGTCCTTGAGTTACATTCCCGTTGAGAGGTATCAAAGGCCTATTATTTCCAGGGTCTTGGTTTCCTACAGCTGCAGCTAATTGGATACTCTTCATCCTTTCCCTTATCGCATCTAGTGTTCCACTCGTCACTGCAGTTAAATTCAAACTATGGTTAAATATATTCCAGACTAATTGCACTACAAGTATTGTTAGTACTAAAAACCTAGATGGTAGTATAAGTTAATACCTCCAGCAGGTAATCTGTCATTTCTGTGATCACCAAACGGCTGTTTTACATCCATTTGCTCAGATGCAAGACCTCTAGAAAACACCGGATTACCAAGTCTCTCATCTTCAGCATAAGATGGTGGCAAACTAAAATTTGTAGGTTCGGTTTTATTATTCAAAGATTTCGCATCATTTGTATGAACAGGAGATAAAGCACCAAATTTAGGGGAAGAAAGGTTTAGTGCAGAAGGTGGAGGGGTTGATAAAGGTACACTAGAAGGTGTCCTTCCAGCTGCAGCATTTTTCTCCATCTGTGCTAAACCATCTCTAATGTATGTTCTAAAAGCCTCACTAGCATTTTGAAGCTGAGAGAATATATCAACCTGAATCCGATTCTCATATTATAAGCTTGCACATTACAACAACTTCACATGTATATACATATATATATATACTTGCCTTGGGGTATAATTGTGTGATTCGGTAGAGCTCGTATAGACCTATAGAGCATGTTTGCTTGTCCCCGATTTTTTTAAATATTGCAGCTAATTCTTGCTGTACAATTAATCCAAAGTATAAGAATATTATTATATAATAGTGAAAATTTGAGTGTTGAAAAATACCTTTAATTGGGAATCTGCAGAATGTGTTGCAGGTGCTGAATTATTAGCTGCAGAATCACCCCAATGTGTTTGGCCAGCAGGGACTGATGGTGTCAACATTCTCGCAGCTGCTAAGGTCTGTCAAATATATACTTACATATTAATATTCAGTCAACTCAAGTCAAAGGAGAAAAAGGTTGAAGTAGAACCTGAAGATTAAGATCGATGTAGGCAAGAATAATGGGTTGTGGTTCAGCATCTATTGGGACCATGGAAAGATGACCCTTTATAGCAGTTCCACGAAGCTTAACAAGCTCATGTAGAACAGTTTTAACCATGCGCAATGGTTTATCATCAGCTCCAGCTCTTTTAATCATAAAATAATAAAAAGTAAAAAACAATTAATCTGTGAACCCAAACCAAGATATACTTTAATAAAATAAATAAATACCTCCTACGGATTTCTTCCATGCCTAATTCTTGTAAATACACGTGGATGCTTTGAAGAAGGTGATCAAGATCTACTTCATATATAGTAGTTTGGAGAACCTACAATTTTAATTTTCATCCAATCGTCAATATGTGATATACAAAACAGACCCTAAAAGTGAGAGATTATCAACAAGCATCTGATAGCACCTTTGTGAGCTTTATCAAACATTTGACCACCAAATCCGAGAATTTCTGATTTCTGACGGCAAGTGATTCATTAACAGCTAAAGAAGGCCACCTCGAGGGATCCAAGGGACGTAAAAGATTAATAAGCACAGCGAATGACAATGTTCGATCAGCATTATCCTAAAGTAATACCACCCATTAAAATATACTAATAAAATATATATATATATAATAGATGTATTCTGAAAAATTAAAGTACCAAGATCTTGAGCATCAAAACATTCAAAGCTTTTAAAAGCTGACTGCCATCATCCATACGTGGGACCCTCTCATCCAAAAGCCAAAGCAAAAGCTCAGTTATAAGACTATCAAGGGTACTCTCCTTCACAGCATGAGCAAGTCTCCTATTTTGAAATGTCTGTACCAAATATGTGGTGCAAGTAGTGATATATAGAAGAGTGTTAAAGATAAGATGAATCAGAAGAAAATTAAAAGAAAGGTACATACCTGCATGAGCGTGTTTAGAACATATTTACAAGACCTTGAAGAGGCACCAGACAAACTGAAGTCAAATGTTTTAGCCACCTGCAGTAAATAAAATAAATCACCCCATTTAGTATTTTGAGACGTTTCATTGGAAAGGTAAAAAAAGTAGTTGCCTTATTTGCTAAGCAAGAAACAAGTCTATCAGCATCTCTAACAATATCTTCCATGGTACTTCCTTCAGGATCATTGGTGGCTTGTGCTAACTCATGGCATACAACTTTCATTCCTTCAACAGACTGCTCTGGAGAACCATATGCTATGATATCTAAAGCTTCATTCCAGTCTGTAGGACCCACACTACCAGGGACAGTTCTAGCTATCGGTTGTCTCTCCAGTTGAAGTTCTGGTTGAACATAAATCTCCCTAAACATCAACAAGAAAGCGTCAAATATATATAACACATAAATGTACAAGCTTATATCTTAAGAGTTAAGACAAGAATATAGTTCAGTACTTGTTAAAGACTGGAGCAGGCACAGAGCGGGATACATCACCACTTTGCTCAGCAATATCCGATCTGAATGTCATTAAACAAATGTAAGAGGCACACACATAAATGAACAAGCTTTTACTTATTGATTCTTTTATCTAATTGAATGTCTGGGTTTGATTGGCACGAATATCAAGGAAGAGTTAAAATAGAATATAATAGGAAAGGAGTGGACTAGAGTGAAAAGGAGCAAAAAACGTTTTTATTTTAATTCCAAGTCATTAACAAGTTAGTAAGTGGAGGAACATGACAATGAAGAGGATGTATGTATGTATATCCCATCTAATTATTTGACTTCCATATTGATGTTTTAATTAAGTGGACATGAGACAAGTAATTTCTACATCACAAGAAGCTATATGGGCATGGTAAAGATTAGCTAAAATATGGATCAACTAGCAGTATGGAAAAAGAAAATAACCAAAAATCTGGAGTACAATTAGACAGTGCTTACCCACTATCCCTCACGGAACGTCGTAAAGCAGCCCTAGCTTCCCCAGGCTTCCCCTCTTTCCTTTTCTCCATTTCTCTAGCCTGGCATTACATAAGAGATTTGATATTATTATATAATCTATACAAACAAATCTATTAATAAAATGGTACATCAAGTAGCTACACTAACCTTCCACTTAAATCTATCATCTAACATGCTTCTTTGTGCATCAGTCAATTTTCCAACGTATCTCCAAATATCATCACCTACACAAATATGCATATAACATATCAAGGATCGCAAAAAGTAACACAATATCTTGCATCACACAAATTTAAAACTCACCAAGAATCTTATAACCAGTGGCAAAGGTATTTAAAGCAGCTTTTCTCAGCTCACCGTCACGCTCTGCTGTTAAGCTTGCCACAATTTGCAAGGATTTTAATTGTGCATTTATCTGTAGATTTCAGTACATGAGAGGAGAGAAGTGAGAATCCAAAAAAGATATAAGCAAGAATAGAGCAACAGCATATTCTAATTCCACACTATCATGCAATATCATTTTGTTGAACATATGGTGCACCTATGGGTGTCCCGGAATCTCATGCAAATTAAGTTCTATTATTATACTGTGGCACTTTGGCATTATAATATTGAGAAGACTTTAAATATTAAACCCTACCTCGGATACATGATTTTCCAGTAAGAAGCCAACAAGATCAGCACACTCGATTCTTGAACGATTATTTCTAGATCGAAGACCCTCCAAAATGTAAGGAAAAGTTTTTGCAGCAGAATATGAATGAACAAGCTGCTTCGATAGTTCCCGCATTTTTTCTCTTACTTTTTCGATGTTATGTCCTGATTGCAAAGTATAAACGATACATATAAATTATTTTAGCCAATATAAGTAAATTATTTGAAAACAAAAAAGTAGATTTGCAGCCCTATAAACAAGAATTTCATGTCATACACACCTTTTCCATCAAGCAAGGAAGAAGAATGGTTGCTTCAGCTTCAGTCAAGTTGTAAGCCTCATTCTTCAACATGTCAAATAGCTCAGGAAGAAATTCCAGAACCTACAGGACATTGTTAAACACAATAAGTAGATATAAACACCACAAACAAAAAAGAGACTTCCTTCCTTATAGCTGGTAAAAACTTAAAATAAATGTAGAGATCAGTATAAACAAACCTTCAATAGACATGAAGTGTTGGATTCACAGATTCGTAAAACAAACCACTTCAGAAGGATGTCAAGAACTTCAATTATTTCTGTCTTCATAGAGAGAAGCGCCTGTATTAGTCAACAGGAACACAAGTTAAATCGGACATCAAATCAGATTACGAAACAGTAAAATATTAATATATCATAAGCACCTTCTGAAGCATCTCAATGCCATCAACTTGTTTCTTGAAGTCTGTGCTTAGAAGCCTTCTTTGTAAATCTTCTCTGAAGAACTTCATAATAGCATTCTATACACATAGACAAGGAGACTTAGATACTGAACACAAGTGAAGCAAAAAAAAAAAAAAAAACGGAAGTCTATATTTCACAAACCTCAAGATCTAGAATCTGTTCCAAACGTAACTCTTCAAATTTAAATCTACGAACTATTATTCTCTCTCTTTCATCGTGCAAGATGCAAGTCCAATCAAAGCTGTATCTAAAGCAGAAACTCTTTCGTATATCATTACATAACTTATTTGAGTCCTTGACATTAAGCAAAGCCTGAGACTAGAGCATAATATCTTGAACAGACATAATAGAGTCTTGCCTTAAACCCTTAGTTGGGATGCCTCTCTGTTAAAACATTCAAGCATCTAATAATCAGTTACATTAACCAAACCAAGATAAAACTAACTTCAACCAGGTAAAAAACTTACCGAGGATGCAGTTTTATTCAAAGTTTGGGATGCACGGACATTGGACATTCCACTCTTTGAGCCAATTTTGGATGTTGGACCTGTTGAAGCTGGTCGGTCTCTGTGAGCCAACAAGCATTTTTATTAATTTGGGTGCACGAGAAAAAAAAGAAACAAAATAATAAACTTAACCTACCAGGAAATGCCCCTTGTGGTTTGAGGCGTTCAACAACAATAGCTAAAACAGGTCCTTGAATATCTTTTAGGTTCCGCATCACCTACAGAGATAACCATAAAAGAGGGGGTCGATCGATTAAATAAGATTCAAATACAACCAAAGGAAAGTGTTTAGCTCACATCATACATACCATCTCTCGTGCACAAACCCTTAGTATTTCACTGAAGCATCCGCAGATTTATCCTAATTGACAGAAATACACACAAAACAAAACAAATTTTAGACACTAGACAGCAAAAACAAGTCTTTATGTGTTCAATTACATACCGTCATAGCAGAAGCAGCAGATTTCAGAAGATGTATAGCATCAATTGACAATGAATAAACAATCTAAAGTCACGTTTCATATACAAGAATAAAGGAATTTGTGGGTGATAACCTCAATAATCTGTTGCTTCTTAATCTCAGATCTACCATTTTAAACCCTAGAAACAGAAAAAATATTAATTACGCGTATCGTCAAAATGTCTTGTATTACAGAATGATGCCCTGTTCTAGTTATTTTCTTATTCTCCGGCAAGTTGAGAGGAAAGTTGTATTTGAGACAAATCACACACATTAAATAGATAGACACAACAAGTATCTCTGTAAATTTTAACATATCCATTAATTATTACACAACAAAAAGTTTTCAAATAAAATAAACTCAAAAGTTTTCAAAAACGAAAGTCAATAAAGTAGTTGCTCATTTCCCGAAGATCTTCATCCAAGGAGCTAAGCCTAAGCACATCTTAACTAAAGTCTCCCACGCAGATGTTAACAATAACTCCGCTCCCTTTGTAGCAACGGTGTTCGGCATCTTCCTTAATATCTCCTCTACTATCTCATCTTTCGTTTTTGGCTCCTTTTTAGAAGACACTTCTCCATCAACATCATAAGCACTATTACCTTCTTCTTTTCAACATTTTTCTTTGTCATCAAGTTCATCGTTATTGAAGAAGCTAGTCCAGCTACCACGGCGTACGGTAGGAAGCGCTCAAAAAGTGAAGGAACGGCAGCAGGAGATACGGAGGATGGATCAAATCACACACATTAAATAACACGTGTCTTTGTAAACATATTCATTAATTAATTACACACCAAAAACTTTTCAAATAAAATCAAATCAAATTAAAGCTTTCAAAAACAAAAGTCAAGCTCATTTTCATTTCCCGAAGATCTTCATACAAGGAGCTAAGCCTGATCACATCTCCTCAATTATCTCATGTTTCTGGCTCCTTCTTTTTAGGAAAACAACTTCTCCATCAACATCATAAGCATTATTACCTCTTTCTTTTCAACATTTTTCTTTGTCATCAAGTTCATAGTTATTGAAGAAGCTAGTCCAGCTACCACGGCATACGGTAGGAAGCTCTCAAAAAGTGAAAGAACAGCAGGAGAAGGAACAACATTTTCAACAATTTGAGGAGGAGGAGGAGAGAAAAAACCACGATAGGAAACCAGTGCAAGTGCTACACTGGCTGTTAAACCCATATATCCGTGGTTCATTACTATCTGCTTCGCCTTTTCAACTAAGGAACTCTTGATACCTAGTAAAGAAAAGAAGAATAAATGAGTAATAATACACATTATATTACAAAAGATTAAAAGTACAAAGTATACCATTCTCATTGCTAAGGATTTGAAGGTCGCATTATAGATTTGGAGTGAATTTCTTTTTTCCAATACCACGCATTCCCACAAAAGTAGCAAAACACTATTAAGGGCATTCCACTCTCCGAACTGAAAAAACAAATAAAACACGAGTTATTTATTATTTTAAATTAAACTACCTATTTAGTGAAATTAACCCGTTGTGAAAACAAATATCGATTCTTTTACTTTATCAATATCTATTTGGTTAATTGCACTTTCGTCCTTGTGATCTTTGGTTTTGCTACGAAATTGTATGCAAACTTTCAGAAATCTGACCAACTGTTGTAAATGTAAAGCAAGTTTTGAAAGTACCCAGGTTTTTTTTTGTCCCTTTCACATAAAACATAAAAAATAAAATATCTACGGTTAAACAAAAACCCGCTCAAACTGTTCAAACTGGCGTTGAAACCAAACATTTGTGGATTTTTACTTTAATTTCGGATTAAATTTTAATAAATTAAAAAAATAGCAGATTTCTGTTTTAAAATTCCAACCAAATTTGAAAGATAAATCATATAATTCTGCAACAACATCTGCTACTTAAATCATATAAGTCTGAAATATTGTAAAAGTAATGAGAAATAGGTTAAATATAATTCGATTCTTTAGATTTTGAATGGTAAAAATTAATTTTTTTTAACCAAACATTTGTGGATTTTTACTTTAATTTCGGATTAAATTTTAGAAAATATATTAAAAAAATTGCGGATTTCTGTTTTAAAACCCTAACCAAATTTGAAAAATAAATCATATAATTCTGCAACAACATCTGCTACTTAAATCATATAAGTCTGAAATATTGTAAAAGTAATGAGAAATAGGTTAAATATAATTCGATTTTTTAGATTTTGAATGGTAAAAATTAATTTTTTTACCTAGTTCTTTGCCAAGCCGGTTGATGATGGTGGAAAATGGTCCCCGAGTGGCGGCGGTTTACTTGTGCGGCGGCTTGGTCGAAAGGTGGGTGTGAAGATACGAGAAGCTGCGCGCAGAGTAGAAATCTTTAGGGTTTTATCCTAAATTGTTGCCAACGGTGTAGTATTTGTAATAGGTATCATGAGGTATTGGGCCCTATGCTAGGGCAAGTCAACCTCAGGTCACGCAGGAGTCCAATCAGCCACCTTTCCCACCTAATCTGCAGCAAAAAGTATGTAATAAAGATTTGGTTATTAATTGTCCTTCTGACAAGAATATCTTCATTTTCAATGTTGACAGAGATGGCTTAGATATGCTGGGTAATAACCGAAGGACAAGCAGGAAAATTCAGAGATTTTTCGATAGGGCTTTACAACTGAATTTGAAAGAACAAAATCTAAAGATTTACAATTTTTAATTAATGGGATTTTACAAAAAATAGAGAATTGAAAAACATTATTCCTTTCAAAATGTGGTAACAAAATATTGATTAAACCAATCATCCAGAACTTACCAAATTATATTATATCTAAATTTATATTTCCTAAAAATATTATAAATAAAATACATTGCTAGTTTTTGGTGGAGTAATAAAGGAAAGAATCCACCAGACTAATTGGGAGTCTTTAACAATATCAAAGTTTAAAGGTAGACTTGGATTTAGAAATCTTCACCTTATGAACAAAGCTCCTTTAGAAAAATAAGTTTGAAATATAGCAAACAAAAAAAATTCTTTTTTATAAACTCCTTAAAGGAAAGTATTTCTATAAATGTGATTTTCTAGAGGCTAAACTAGGAAGTTCCCCTTCCTGGATGTAAGAGCATACAAATAGGGAGAGATACCTTTTCAAATAATATTAAATGAAAATTAAGAAATGGTGCCAATATAAAAATTTGTGAACATAATTGGATTAGCAACAATAATTAAATTACAAAACCTAATGCTTCAGAATTAAAATGGGTCAAACAATTAATTAAAGAAGACAATTCCTGGAATTCAGAAGCCTTTAATACTTTATACCCTAGGAATATTAGGGATAAAATTAGGAACATAATTATACCTAATTTCAAATGTGAAGATCAATTGTCTATTGATTTCTATAAAAATGGTACTTATACAGTTAAGGAAATCTACCATAAACTTAAAAGTGAGGAAATCAAAAATCAATTATTAAAAGAACAAAATAAACCAACTATATCAATTAACAAAGAAACCCATTTATGGAAACTAATATGGAAAATGGAAACCCCTCCAAAAGTTAGAAATTCAATTTGGATGGCAATTAAAAACTTACTACCTACGGAAGAAAACCTTGTAAAACGTAAATGTGGTAATAGCAACATCTGTAACATATGTAATAACAACGTTAAAAAACATATGATCTTTAGATGCCACTGGGATACAAGTGTATGGTTTGCTTGTCCCATTAATATAAAAACTTAAAACAAAACCACATCCAGAATTGCTCAATGGATTTTAAAACAAATATAACAAACAAATACATATTTCATAAAAGAAGATAGAATTTTAGAATTTATTTGTACTTTTATGTGGAAAATATGGAATGATAGAAATAAATTTATATATAATAATAAAAAATGTGATCCTCTAATCACCATTTATAAGGCAATTGAAACTTGGAAAGAACATTACAAAATATCAAACCCTAATGATGTCTCTTTTCTGGATAATTCTTATATAGAAAGGGAGACAACTCAAAAGGTAACTAGTAATATTATACAAAATAAAAACAATGATAATAATCATACTAAATATAAAGATAAATGAAAAAAAAAACCTCCAAATAAATTCAAAATTAATTGTGATGCTGTTTTCTCGGATAAAGGAGCAGTTATTGCATGTTTAGTAAGAAATTCTAATGGTGATTTTATGACATGAAAGAGTTGGAATGTTGAAGCTGATTCGGTGTTAGAAGCAGAGGCCACGGGTATTTTAAGGGCTACTGAAATGGTATCAGAGTTCCCCTTTGGCAGTGTTATCATCGAGAATGACGCGGAAAAGATCATGAAACCCTTTTCTTCTAATCAAACAATTTCTAGTCATTCAATTAAGAATCTAATTTGTAATATTTATTATTTTGCTGAACTTTCAAACCCTAATTTTACTTCTATTTTTAGGAGTAAAAACATGGCAGCTGACTGTATCGCCAAACAGAAGCTCCTTAACACTTTGTTTGATGATTGGGAGACTTGTAACCCTCCCCATTTGGCCACTATTCTAAGTAGCGATAACGAGCCTATAATGGTAGGCTAATTTGTAACCTTTTCACTTTATCTATCTATATATTATGTTTTTGACCAAAAAAAAGGTCTGATTTAATAAATCCAATGATCAAGGACTTATATGAGCCCAACATAATTGGGTCACTCGACTCTTAACAACCCAACCTAATGAGAATAAAACTTTGAAACAAAAAAAAAGAGAATAAAAGAATCATTAAAGGGCAATGAATAAACTTCTTTTTCTTTTCTTTTTTTAAAAAAAAAATCACCAATATCATAAACAATTATATTTATAATTTAGTATATATTATTATTTTAATATCGATATTGTATTTGTATTTGATTTTCTAATTTATGAAAATATATCTAAAATCAAATTTTAAATTATAATTTTTGATGAGTTAAAACAAATTAAAAATATTTGATGATTATGTTAGACCATAACAACCGTTGCACCAAATGGATATTTATTGCAAAACAATTCAAAATAGATATATTAACTTATATAGTCCTTGAACCCAACTTTCCACCCCCATTAGGTCCAACCTCATTTTTTTCCTCCATCAGGTCCACCTTCCATTTTACTATCCCCTCAATACCCCTACACAAGATCAAATCAGATATTGACTTTCCTTATTTTTAGTTTATAACCAATTCCCTATTTTCAACATATCTAATAAATCCCTTATTTTTAGCTTTTTAATATCCATCGACATGAAAATCATCCTCCTCTTCCACAAATCCTGTATTGCTCAGTGCTCGCCCACAATAAACGAAAGAACCCAAGCCAGCCATCGTCGTTCTTCTCCATAACAGCAGCGACCATCACAGCACCCCCACAGTCTTCTTTCGATCGAAACTCTAATCCACCACCGCCATTTCCGGCCATCTCCAGCGACCTCCGAGCAGCAGATCCCACTCATCACACTCCTCCTCTTCGAACCACGAACAACAACGAAGGCCACCATCCCGATGCCGCGCTCAGCGCCCCCTCCGCTAGTCCGTGACCCCATGGCATGGTGGCGAACGTCGGCGAAGATCCAGCAGCGAACAAGCTTCTCAACGAACCTGGCTGCGTGGTGGTGGTTCGACTTGGTGTTGCGAAGTGGTGGTTCTAGGTCATTGTGCAAGGTGGTGGTGCACATCACTGTTTTACATTGTACACCATCAAGGTTAACTGTCAAACCATCGACTTTTAACTGTCATACCATCGTTGTGCTATGCACATCACTGTTTTACATTGTACACCATCAAGTTTAACTGTCAAACCATCGACTTTTAACTGTCATACCATCGTTGTGCTAATTAATAGCGATGGGTTGTAAATACTGTTGTTTTGGACTGTATAAAAAACAGACGGGTTATGTGTGGAATATCAATGGTGTGCTAGGTAATATCGATGGGTTGTAAATACTGGTGTTATTTTGTGCTTTGATTTAATGTATTTGGCTTTAATTTATTAAAGATATATAATAAGTGATTTTCTATTAGTTTATTTGTTTTATTTTGTGCTTTAATTTAATATATTTGACAATTATTTCCTTTTTTTTAAATTAATTGATTGGTTGCATATAATTAGGAAATTAGTTTTGGTAAGTCAAAAGATATTAATGGAGCAGAAGGGCAATTTCGACTTTTGGGTGGGTTGGATCTGATGGGCAACTGACAATAGTTTGTGGACTTCATGAGTAAATAACCCTTCAAAATATGCAGTATAACACCAAATTGGTCACATAAAAAATTATGGGACCCACAAAACTCACGCGACATCGTCTTCCCATATACGCTATTTTCAGGTCATCATTTCTCATATAGTAAAAGGGCTTACAACGGTCATAAAATGGCCATTGTAGGACTGGTATAAAAATATAATAAACATAATGACTGTAATTATACTTTAATCACATAATTTTGAAAAGTTGTAGAAGTGAAAATTAGGTTAAAAATAATTCAATTTTTAAAGTTACCATGGTAAAAATTAATTGTTTAGCTTAATTTGGGTATTTCAATTGTTAATGGCGTAGAAAAGACGGGTTGATGATGGAGAAGGTTCGACGAGTGGCGGCGGTTTCCTTGTGCAGTTAAGCGGCTTGGTGGGAATAGGAAGGGTGGGATCTGCATTTTTTTTGTCAAACTGTGGTGAGATCTAAAGACTGGAGATGGATTTTAGGTTTTATCATGTTTCATTGTTTTCTTTTTTAATTATTTTAAATGTTTCATTGTAATTCAACGTTTATCTTTTCTTTTGCTTTTTTTTTGGACAATTTATGCTTTTTTTTTGTTATGACATTTTCTTTGTTACAAAGGAGGTCAAAGACCGGAAAGATAGACTTTCCGGAAAAAAAAATTACCTACATTAGGTGTGCACGAGGCAGTGTCCAACTGTAACGGTTTTTTGCTAACATATGTCACAAGCTATCTGGCGGATCTCTATACGGCGTAGGTGCATCCTCGCTAGTTACACCAAGTTTAACCATTATGCGTATCTATTCGCTTAACGGTATATCCACAGCAGCTCAAATTGCTCCTTTGAGCTTAGTATGTCCCGAACAATCCTTAAAAATTCCCCCAGAAATCCTCTTGAGCTCACATTGTCCTTCACTGGCGCGTGCAACTCACTCGAGTCTGTTTCGATGGTAAGTGCAAAAAGTTCTACTTCGAAAGGTGTACGCGCCACACATTGTCCCGCGAACGCTCCCAAGAACTCCCTGTTTCCGGTTTTATACATTAGTTATCTTAAAACATTATTATTTATTTAATATTAAGAAAGTAAATTCTGAAATACAATCGGAGACAAAAATTGGATCGGAAAACAAAAAAAAATCAAATATTATAGTTCCAAACCCAACCTGATTTATATGAAAAAAAATAAGTAATAAATAAGTAATAAAAGTAAATCTCTTTACCTTCATCTATGGAACAAAAACAAGAAAAAAAACAAATAGGAGAATGGATAAGTTTGGTGCGAAGGTGAGACCTAAGATGGAGAATGGTCCACTGGTGTTGGTTGTTTTCTTGTGCATCACGCGGTGGTGGAGAATGGTCCACTGGTGGCGGTGGTTTTCTTATGCAGTGGAGGTTATAGGGCGGTGGGCTTCTTGTGAAGAAAGAGAACAACGATGAGAGAGTTAGAGAGAGGATATAGAACAAAAAGAAGTGAAATGAAATGGATGAATCCCATAACCCTATAAGGTTTGTGTTTGGTTTTTTTGGTTTCATTGTAATAAAAAGGTAGAAGAAGGGCTATTTGGGTTTTTTATTCAGATATAAAAATTTGTAACGCTGAATATGTTCAGATAAAAATACATATATTGTCAAATACTGAGAATGTTTAGTCTCCTAAATATACTCAATGTCGGAAAATTCTAAAACACTAAGTAGATTCAATGATAAAAATACGCTTATTGTCAAATATTGAGTATGTTAAGTATCCCGAATATACTTAGTGTCGAAAATTAAGAAATGTTCAATATCACCACCGATAATAGAGCATAAGGGATGTGTCTTTGACGAACATTTGTGCAAAATACTAAGTGTACTCAGTGTTGGAAACTGAGCAATGTTCAATATCACCACAAAAAATAAAGCATAAGTGACGTGTCTTTGATGAACATTTGTGCGAGATACTAAATGTAGATCACATACCCTCCATATAAACTAAAATAAAGTTAAATACATAATATTTATCTAATGGCAATATACATATTTATTAAAAAGATAGTTCTTTCTTAAAATCAATTATATGTAATATTAATATAAAATGGCTAATTGATATGTCATGTGCTCAACTTTTATAAATAATTAGGTTTTTTAAAATTAAATAAATATTAATTTAACCAGGCCAAACTGAGGAGTCGACCACCTTCTAGGTGGGACCATAGGACCCTTTCTATACCTTTTAGAGCACTTTTTTTTCCGAACGGTAACCTATATTACATATTAATTATTTAAGGTTATTACAAAGCTTATTCAGAAAAGTATCTGAGGCAATAAGTGAATGATCTACCCATCCTGATATATCCAGATTTTTCCTAGTACACTTAGCAAGAGCATCCGTCGTACTGTTATATCTTCGCTGCACATGGTAAATGTTCCATCGGTAACCTTTTTCTAACTTCCGCTAGAATAGGTTTAAGACTCCAGTGAAGTCCGGTCTTACCAAGAATTCCTTGAACTAGTTCAAGGTTATCATAGTAAAAAGACACACTCTGATTCTTCAGATCATTACTAGCCCTTAGAGCCATAATAAGGGCCCATGCTTCGCCATCTATAGTATTGTTAATCTTTCCTCTAATGTTGACTTTCTTAACTATCATACCTTTCTTGTCTATCCCAATTGCAGCAATAGCGGCTGGTTCATTCTTATTAATAAAGGATGCATCACACATCCATATCATATTAGCATCATCTTCCATTGCCGGGTTTATCTCTTCCACTTGATCGTTAGTGTCCCTACTCTTTCTATCTATATCTTTATCTTCATTTAAATCTCCAAACAATCTTGCAATAAAGTTTTTCGTTTTATCGAAAATATTTTCTTTGCACCACGTACCCCCTTCGTAATAACATTTCATTCTTTCTTTCCACATATACCACATAATACAAAAAAGGTATGCCGTAATATGTTTCACATTCCATCCGTTTTTAGCGTACTCTTTGATCACCATAGTGCACCATTCCGAAATTGATCCCCTAAATTCTTTATCAATTTTGATATGTAGTGGAGATTCCGCCCAAACTTTTATAGTAAAGGGACATCTAAGTATGAGATGACTCACATCTTCTTCTTCCATCTCGCACCATTCACATATATCGTTATTCACACATTTCCTTTTCTTAAGGTTCGTTTTAACGGGCAACGCATTGTTACAAATTCTCCAACAGAAGTTTTTAATTCGTGAAGGCAGATTATTTCTCCATATTATATGCCATATTTCCTCATCTCTTGATTCGCCCATTTCCGATGATTGCGCTTCATTAGTGATTTCTTCGTTAACTAAAACATGATAACCCTTTTTCGTCGTGTATTCACCATTTTTAGTATATGGACAAATAATTCTATCCTCCTGATCTCCCTGACACCTTTGAATTTTAGCAATACATTCCGCAATTCCCAAAGGAAAAGTTTTAAAAATAAGATCATTATTCCATCCTTTCCATGATTCATCAAATAATTCATCTAAAGTTTGAATATCACAACCCTTCGGCTTATCTAAATAAATACCCTTGTTTAACCAACAGCAGCTCCAAACATTGATCTTCTTACCATTCCCTATTTGCCAAAAAATATGTTTCTTTAAAAATTGAATACCCTTGAATATACTTGCCCAACTCCAAGATCTTCTTTTATTAATTTTTGCATTCCACATGTTACCATTCGGGAAGTAAATTGCCTTAAGAATTTATAAGTAAACGAATCTTCGTTATTAATTAATCTCCACGCTTGATTGGCTAGCATAGCAATATTCATTTTATAGAACTCCCTAAATCCCAATCCTCCGATTTTCTTTGATCTAGTCAATTTCTTCCAGTTAACCCAGTGTATTTTCTTTCTTATTACCAGCATCCCACCAAAAATTTACAACAATACTTCAAAGCTTTTTACATAGAATTTTCGGGAACTCGAAAATCGACATCGTATAATTTGGTAGGGCCTGTAATACCGCTTTGATTAAAACTTCTTTGCCCCCTTCTGAAAGCAGCGAGGAAATCCAACTTGCTGATTTAGCTAATAATCTATCTTTGATGTAATTAAGGTTCTCATTTTTAGCTTTTTTAAGTGTTAAAGGCAATCCCAAATATTTACCCAAATCCTTAGAGATACCAATATTAAGCTTTCTTGAGACTTCTTCTTTCATATACTCTGGTGTGTTTTTACAAAAAAGGATTGAAGATTTTCGTAAATTGGCCTGTTGCCCCGAAGCGTTACAATACTCCATTACGAGTTTTTGAAAAACTTCAACCTCCTTCGCATTAATATTAATAAATAAAAGAGCATCATTGACGAAAAGAAGATGGGTAATTCTTGGACAATGTCTAGTAACTGAAATACCTTTAATAGAACCCTCTCTACAATGATAATTAATAAGACTTGTCAACCTTTCCTTTAGTAGCGAAAATAGCAAAGGAAAAAGTGGATCTCCTTCTCTAAGACCTTGTTCCGGTTCGAAATTTTTAAGTCTTTGACCATTCACTTTAACCTGAAAAGAGACTGATGATATGCACCTATTAACCCACTTAATCCAAGTATCACAAAAACCCAAAGCCTTCATAGTTTTAAGAAGAAATTCCCAATTAACTTGGCCATATGCTTTTTCCATATCAACTTTAACCGCCGCATAGTACTTTTTTTATTTCCTTTTGGTGTTAAGAAAGTAGGAAATTTCTTGCGCAACAATGATATTGTCTTGTATATTCCTCCCTTTGATAAATGTCGATTGTGTACCTGATATAATATTTCCCATAATGAGTTGTAATCCTGAAGCCATAATTTTACTAATAATTTTATAACAAAAATTCGCACACGAGATCGGCCTGAAATCTTTGACACTTTCTTGGGAAACACCTTTTGGTACTAAAGTAATCACAGAATCATTAATTAGATTAACATCAAGATCTGCTTTAAAGAAATCTTTAACGAGTTTGAAGATATCGTCTTTAATAATCTCCCAGAATTCATGATAAAATTTTCCAGGTAAACCATCAGGTCCTGGTGCCTTTCTTGCCCCCATACTAAAAACCGCATCTTTAATTTCTTCAACAGAGGAGATTTAGTTAACTCTTCGTTCATTTCATATGACACTTTATTCGGGATAAATTTTGTGATATCATTAGGATCCGATGACCCGTTATCTTTGAAGAGATTAATATAATATTCCTGAATAATCTTGTTGATGTCCTTCGGGTCATCCACCCACTCAACATTTCCATTCTTAATCATACAAATCCTATTATCCTTCCTTCTTTTCATGGTTTTTGCAAAAAAATATCTAGTGTTTCTATCACCTCTTTTAATATTTAAATCTCTTGCTCGATCCTCCCAATAGATTTCTTCCACTTTCCATAGCTCTTCAATCTCATTTTTAATCATCATTTCCTTATATATATTATCTTCCGAATTTAAATCCTTGTTAATCAATACCAATTCATCTTGTAATTCCTCAATCCTTCTTCTATTATTTATAAAAGTCTCTTTGCTCCATCCTTTAAGGGCAAGACATGTTGCGTCTCTCTTATTACAAAATCTAATAATACTATTTCCCTATTCATTTGTCTTCCAGTTTTACCTAATAACTTGTTTACGTTGCTCATGCTCAAGCCATCTTGATTCAAAAATAAAATATTTTCTACTTCTTCCATTCTTACTATTTCTAGATAAAATAAGCGGAGAGTGATTGGATCCGATAGCCAGTGGTACGTAAATAATAGCATTAGGAAATGATGCACACCAATCCATAGATGTTAAAGCTCTATCTAATCTTTCTTTTACATTATCCTCCATTCTACGATGATTACTCCACGTGTAATGACACCCTTTACTCGGCAAATCGACAAGATGATTTTTATTAATAAAGTCGTTAAACTTCAAGATACGCTCTAAGTTTTCTTCTCTTTTCCCTTGCTTTTTCTGAATACTTTGCTATATCATTAAAATCTCCAATAACAATATGTGGCTTCTCAAAATCTTTAATCTTTCTTGATAATGTTTTCCATAATTTTTCTCCATCATCTTTCTTATTAGGAGCATAAACGCATACTATGTACCAAGAAAAACCACTAGATTCATTAATTTCAACGATTACAAAGTTAGTACATGATAGTTTAACATAAATAGCAAGATCATCCTTCCAAAAAGTAGAATCCCCCCGGACCTAAACGCTCTTCCCCCAGGTTCAACTACATGATAGTTATTAAAGGATATAAACTGAGAACATGATCTAACATCTTTTTGCCTAAGTCTAGTTTCAAACAAGCAAACAAAAGAAGGTTTATTCTTAGCAACTAGGGCTTTGAAGGAACTTCTAGTCAAGGGGGCCCTTGCCCCTTGACAATTCCAAAATATCATATTATCCATCCTTCCCGGTCGCATTAACGGATCGACCGCCATCCTCAGAAAATAATCTAGGAAAGTTTCCTTTCAAGGGATGTCCCCGAGTACTCCTCTCCTCCTCCGATTCACTATCCTCACTAAGACCACCCTCTAAGTGTCCTCCACAATTTTGCGCCTTACAAAAATACAGTTTTTGTTTGTTCGCGAATTCCTCCATTAAGACCCAATCTTTCTTAATACCACCATCATTTTTAATCACCATTTTGTTCTTTGCATCATAAAAACTATCACAAAATTCATCAACGAAGCCTTGCATGTCAAGAACTCTCTTTTCCATATCAATGAAATCCTTCTCCGTAAATTTGATTTGTTTAGCATTCCCCATTTCGCCGCTAGGAGCTCTTTTTCTTTTTAACGTTTTTGGCCAAGTGAACTTAACCATTGGCTTAAATGATTTACTCCCCGGGTTATCCACCCAAACTCCCATCTGTTTTCCTTCTATTACACTTTGCATACCACCAGTAATCACCTTCTCTTTCTCAGAATTTGGAATCTCTTCATAGCCCATGTCTTCCAAGGTTGGACTCATAAGGTCAAATCTGCTGAATTTTTTCTTGATGAACATCGCCTCCTCCTCCCTATGTACTTCATTATCTTCCTCATCTTTAGAAATAATCCATCTTCTACCTTCATTGTTCACAAAAACAGCTTATTCTTCATCGAAATAATTCAGATCCACCACCTTTTTACCCTTTTCTTGTATCTTATCCTCCCAATTCCTATTATAGTTCTCATCAGCTGGAGCATTCCTGAACCGTTCATACATCTCATCCATACCAATTTCATGTGCATTGAGAACATCTTTAATCGTATCTTGACTTACCACAATACTCATACCAATGTCTCCTAATTCTTTTCGAAAAACTTTATACAAGCCTGGAGATCTCTTCTCTGAAATTTCAATAGGTCCATCTGAGTTCCATGCGTTATATAAGAGGTCTTCAATTAACTCATCATTTTCTCTTTTCCTCTTAGAAGATTCATTTCCAGCTGAGATATTACCCTCCTCACGATTCTCTCCAGTTTCTTTCCCTCTATTTGCACTATTAACCGAGCCAAACTGTGTAACATTTCCCGTATTACCAGCACCATATTTACCATTATAGTCATCATCATCTTCGTCGTCCTTATCAAATCTCCGAAAAGGATGAAATTTAATTATTTCATCAAAATGTCTCCATCTATCTTTCTTTCGAATGATGTGAAATGCTTTATCCTCACTTCTCATCGTCATCTCTTTACTCCAGTTGCAGTATCTTGCTGCATCGTCCGACCATTTAGGACGCACCATCGCCAACGAACACCCATTCCTGTTATGATCAATTTTCCACAGCTGAAACAAAATAATCCAATATTCTCGTAAACGAATCCAACCCAAGCCTTTCCATCTAGTTGTTGGAGAAAAACCCCAGTCTTTAGCGGAAGTAGAGTATTTCACTCGGAATCTAATGAACTTCAAATCATCTGTATCAACTATCGGGAAATCCACTTCAGTTGTCTCACCAATGAAATCGCCAAAGAGTTGAATAGCTTCAAGGTTGTTCTGTGATCCAGCAAGCCCGTATATTCTTACCCACACTTCGGATGATATAAGATCAACATCTTTGAGAGCCATGTTGTCTTCATACTTAACCAGGATAACATGAAGACCTTGCACCAGTAATGGTCTTACAAAAAATAACCTATCAGCTTCATCTTGATCAAACAGCCAAATCTTAAACACATTATCCCCAATTTCTTCAAACGCTACCCTTCCAATAATACCCACGATTCAAGTACAACCTTTCGAAAGGTTCCGAAAAGGACAACCCTATCGGACACGATCTTAGCGATAAACTTGAACTCCGGAACGTTAGGTTTTGCAGCAGCTACTTTGGTAGAAAGTGAGAGTGTTTCGAGTTTAAGAATTGTTTCAGTTTTTGCTTTGGCTAGAGGTAGCAAGTGACAATTTTTATCTGCCATTCTCAGATGTTTTGTTTCGTGTAAAAAGTGGTATTTTGCCTTTATGTGAGTAATGAACTTGCACTTCCAACAGACGGCACAATATATAGCTGATATAATAAGAGGAAGAATGATTACATACCTTTGTGAACGAAGTCTGCATGTTTGGCATGTGTAAGAAATATGCAACTGGAAAATATTTTAGCGTGTAAATCCTTCCAAAAATCATCTCAAGACACTCACCAACCATTGCATGCATGTTATATAGAATCTCAAAATATACATTGAAAAAAACGATGAAAAATCCGAATCTCAAGGCAATACTCCTCTTCTCTGGGAACGAAAAGGTGCAACACTTTTATGAAGCATTTATAATAATCATTGAGCCTATGTTTTTTCAGAACCATAAATATATCAGTAATGCATCGCTTTATTACCAAGATAGTCCAGTTATCTCTTTTATTCTTTTATTTAATTCCTTTTCTGCTAGATAACTACAACCCAAATCCTCTCCATTATATGTCTTTTCCTTATTCATCATAATAACCCTGCATTTGTTATACCAGCACATCCCATTTATCCATATGTAGCCCATTTGCCAATTTCATAGACTAAGTAAATGATCAGAAGCGTGCCATTAGGACTGAGTAAACCGTTTTTAGATAAGCACAACAAATCCTTTTCATTAATTTTATTTGACACCCAAAAGACCCATCCTCTTCTTCTCGGTATAAAGACAGTAGTATTATAAATCATATGATCCAAAGCATAATATAAAATAAGGTATAACAAACGCATCTGCATGTGATAATTAAATACCTCTTTATATTCGAGCCACCAATTATGTTTCATCCACCATGATATACACCACCCCATTTTAATTTTAATTAAGATCATGTGGTTGACTATGTTGAAATTATAAACACTTGCGAAATCCTTCCACCATTGATGTTGTATTGATCTGTGATCCGGACCGGGGTCGAAACAGAACCATAAACACCATCCTATTATAATCCAAAGACAAAACCCAAGACTTTTGCCCATAACTAGTTTGGTAATGACCATATAGAACAAAGAAAGATAAAAGTTATCAACACAAATGAAGCGAAACCAAAGACAAACACATGCACAGCTAATCTAAAGTACAATCAAAAGGCAACTAGTGATTGAATTTAACCGTATTTGTTTATTTGAGAGCATTTTGAAGAGAGAGTACTGATCAAATCTTTACAGAAAGTAATTCGTTAAAAAAAGGGATATTATCAAATCATTAGAGCACTTATTATTGTAATTTGCCTTGATGGTAAAAGCAATTTAAAAATAAGAGAGAAGCCTCTAAACATTTTAGAACACTGATTATATGTAATTAGTGTAGTGGATAAAGTGGAGAAAAATGGTAAAAAGCAAATTGAAGATAAGAGAGAATCCAATGCAGAATAAATTGAAATAAAAATCAAACAGATTATCACTTATAACAAATTTTTAGTCGAAAATAAAAGAGGCAATCACTAGATTAAATAGATACATATCGCAAACCAATAAAAGAAGAATAACAAATCTGGGGCAAAACCATACTTATAATAACAATTCAAAGGAGAGAAGATCATCTCAGCTATGATGCACAAACAATCGTCAGGCACAGGACAGGGCCCACCAAAACCACGATGCTACTTGTCATAGAAGATGAGCATATTCATCATGGCACAGAGCAAAACCTCGTGGCTTTATAAATGTTCAAAGGATCCACTTTTTAGCCTCTCCATGCGTGCCTGAAGCCCAGATAATGCTTTCTCGTCCATAGGAAGAACATTACTTTGAACCGGAAGTTCAGTTTCACTTGTGAGTCCTTGAGTTACATTCTCGTTGAGAGGTATCAAAGGCCTATTATTTCCTGGGTCTTGGTTTTCAACAGCTGCAGCTAATTGGATACTCTTCATCCTTTCCCTTATCGCATCTAGTGTTCCACTCGTGACTGCAGTTAAATTTAAACTATGGTTAAATATATTCCAGACTAATTGCACTTCAAGTATTGTTAGTACTAAAAACCTAAGTGGTAGTATAAGTTAATACCTCCAGCAGGTAATCTGTCATTTCTGTGATCACCAAACTGCTGTTTTACATCCATTTGCTCAGATGCAAGACCTCTAGAAAACATCGGATTACCAAGTCTTTCGTCTTCAGCATAAGATGGTGGCAAACTAAAATTTGTAGGTTCGGTTTTATTATTCAAAGATTTCGCATCATTTGTATGAACAGGAGATAAAGCACCAAATTTAGGGGAAGAAAGGTTTAGTGCAGAAGGTGGAGGGGTTGATAAAGGTACACTAGAAGGTGTCCTTCCAGCTGCAGCATTTTTCTCCATCTGTGCTAAACCATCTCTAATGTATGTTCTAAAAGCCTCACTAGCATTTTGAAGCTGAGAGAATATATCAACCTGAATCCGATTCTCATATTATAAGCTTGCACATTACAACAACTTCACATGTATATACATATATATATATACTTGCCTTGGGGTATAATTGTGTGATTCGGTAGAGCTCGTATAGACCTATAGAGCATGTTTGCTTGTCCCCGATTTTTTTAAATATTGCAGCTAATTCTTGCTGTACAATTAATCCAAAGTATAAGAATATTATTATATAATAGTGAAAATTTGAGTGTTGAAAAATACCTTTAATTGGGAATCTGCAGAATGTGTTGCAGGTGCTGAATTATTAGCTGCAGAATCACCCCAATGTGTTTGGCCAGCAGGGACTGATGGTGTCAACATTCTCGCAGCTGCTAAGGTCTGTCAAATATATACTTACATATTAATATTCAGTCAACTCAAGTCAAAGAAGAAAAAGGTTGAAGTAGAACCTGAAGATTAAGATCGATGTAGGCAAGAATAATGGGTTGTGGTTCAGCATCTATTGGGACCATGGAAAGATGACCCTTTATAGCAGTTCCACGAAGCTTAACAAGCTCATGTAGAACAGTTTTAACCATTCGCAATGGTTTATCATCAGCTCCAGCTCTTTTAATCATAAAATCATAAAAAGTAAAAAACAATTAATCTGTGAACCCAAACCAAGATATACTTTAATAAAATAAATAAATACCTCCTACGGATTTCTTCCATGCCTAATTCTTGTAAATACACGTGGATGCTTTGAAGAAGGTGATCAAGATCTACTTCATATATAGTACTTTGGAGAACCTACAATTTTAATTTTCATCCAATCGTCAATATGTGATATACAAAAACAGACCCTAAAAGTGAGAGATTATCAAGAAGCATCTGACAGCACCTTTGTGAGCTTTATCAAACATTTGACCACCAAATCCGAGAATTTCTGATTTCTGACGGCAAGTGATTCATTAACAGCTAAAGAAGGCCACCTCGAGGGATCCAAGGGACGTAAAAGATTAATAAGCACAGCGAATGACAATGTTCGATCAGCATTATCCTAAAATAATACCACCCATTAAAATATACTAATAAAAAATATATATAATAGATGTATTCCTTTAATTAAAGTACCAAGATCTTGAGCATCAAAACATTCAAAGCTTTTAAAAGCTGACTGCCATCATCCATACGTGGGACCCTCTCATCCAGAAGCCAAAGTAAAAGCTCAGTAATCAGACTATCAAGGGTACTCTCCTTCACAGCATGAGCAAGTCTCCTATTTTGAAATGTCTGTACCAAATATGTGGTGCAAGTAGTGATATTTAGAAGAGTGTTAAAATGAATCAGAAGAAAATTAAAGGAAAGGTACATACCTGCATGAGCGTGTTTAGAACATATTTACAAGACCTTGAAGAGGCACCAGACAAACTGAAGTCGAAAGTTTTAGCCACCTGCAGTAAATAAAATAAATCACCCCCTTTAGTATTTTGAGACGTTTCATTGAAAAGGCAAAAAAAGAAAGTAAAAAAAGTAGTTGCCTTATTTGCTAAGCAAGAAACAAGTCTATCAGCATCTCTAACAATATCTTCCATCGTACTTCCTTCAGGATCATTGGTGGCTTGTGCTAACTCATGGCATACAACCTTCATTCCTTCAACAGACTGCTCTGGAGAACCATATGCTATGATATCTAGAGCTTCATTCCAGTCTGTAGGACCCACACTACCAGGGACAGTTCTAGCTATCGGTTGTCTCTCCATTTGAAGCTCTGGTTGAACATAAATCTCCCTAAACATCAACAAGAAAGCGTCAAATATATATAACACATAAATGTACAAGCTTATAGACTAAGAGTTAAGACAAGAATATAGTTCAGTACTTGTTAAAGACTGGAGCAGGCACAGAGCGGGATACATCACCACTTTGCTCAGCAATATCCAATCTGAATGTCATAAAACAAATGTAAGAGGTACACACATAAATGAACAAGCTTTTACTTATTGATTCTTTTATCTAATTGAATGTCTGGGTTTGATTGGCACGAATATCAAGGAAGAGTTAAAATAGAATATAATAGGAAAGGAGTGGACTAGAGTGAAAAGGAGCAAAAAACGTTTTTATTTTAATTCCAAGTCATTAACAAGTTAGTAAGTGGAGGAACATGACAATGAAGAGGATGTATGTATGTATATCCCATCTAATTATTTGACTTCCATATTGATGTTTTAATTAAGTGGACATGAGACAAGTAATTTCAACATCACAAGAAGCTTTAATGGGCATGGTAAAGATTAGCTAAAATATGGATCAACTAGCAGTATGGAAAAAGAAAATAACCAAAAATCTGGAGTACAATTAGACAGTGCTTACCCACTATCCCTCACGGAACGTCGTAAAGCAGCCCTAGCTTCCCCAGGCTTCCCCTCTTTCCTTTTCTCCATTTCTCTAGCCTGGCATTACATAAGAGATATGATATTATTATATAATCTATACAAGCAAATCTATTAATAAAATGGTACATCAAGTATCTACACTAACCTTCCACTTAAATCTATCATCTAACATGCTTCTTTGTGCATCAGTCAATTTTCCAACGTATCTCCAAATATCATCGCCTAGACAAATATGCAATTAATCAGACAATAACATATCAAGGATCGCAAAAAGTAACACAATATCTTGCATCACACAAATTTAAAACTCACCAAGAATCTTATAACCAGTGGCCAAGGTATTTAAAGCAGCTTTTCTCAGCTCACCGTCACGCTCTGCTGTTAAGCTTGCCACAATTTGCAAGGATTTTAATTGTGCATTTATCTGTAGATTTCAGTACATGAGAGGAGAGAAGTGAGAATCCAAAAAAGATATAAGCAAGAATAGAGCAACAGCATATTCTAATTCCACACTATCATGCAATATCATTTTGTTGAACATATGGTGCACCTGCGGGTGTCCCGGAATCTCATGCAAATTAAGTTCTATTATTATACTGTGGCACTTTGGCATTATAATATTGAGAAGACTTTAGATATTAAACCCTACCTCGGATACATGATTTTCCAGTAAGAAGCCAACAAGATCAGCACACTCGATTCTTGAACGATTATTTCTAGATCGAAGACCCTCCAAAATGTAAGGAAAAGTTTTTGCAGCAGAATATGAATGAACAAGCTGCTTCGATAGTTCCCGCATTTTTTCTCTTACTTTTTCGATGTTATGTCCTGACTGCAAAGTATAAACGATACATATAAATTATTTTAGCCAATATAAGTAAATTATTTGAAAACAAAAAAGTAGATTTGCAGCCCTATAAACAAGAATTTCATGTCATACACACCTTTTCCATCAAGCAAGGAAGAAGAATGGTTGCTTCAGCTTCAGTCAAGTTGTAAGCCTCATTCTTCAACATGTCAAATAGCTCAGGGAGAAATTCCAGAACCTACAGGACATTGTTAAACACAATAAGTAGATATAAACACCACAAAGAAAAAAGAGACTTCCTTCCTTATAGCTGGTAAAAACTTAAAGTAAATGTAGAGATCAATATAAACAAACCTTCAATAGACATGAAGTGTTGGATTCACAGATTCGTAAAACAAACCACTTCAGAAGGATGTCAAGAACTTCGATTATTTCCGTCTTCATAGAAAGAAGCGCCTGTATAGTCAACAGGAACACGAGTTAAATCGGACATCAAATCAGATATTACGAAACAGGGAAATATTAATATATCATAAGCACCTTCTGAAGCATCTCAATGCCATCAATTTGTTTCTTGAAGTCTGTGCTTAGAAGCCTTCTTTGCAAATCTTCTCTGAAGAACTTCATAATATCATTCTATACGTATACACAATGAGACTTAGATACTGAACACCAAGTGAAGCAAAAAATGAGTCAACGGAAGTTTATATTTCACAAACCTCAAGATCTTGAATCTGTTCCAAACGTAACTCTTCAAATTTAAATCTACGAACTATTATTCGCTCTCTTTCATCCTGCAAGATGTAAGTCCAATCAAAGCTGTATCTAAAGCAGAAACTCTTTCGTAATATCATTACATACCTTATTCGAGTCCTTGACATTAAGCAAAGCCTGAGACTGGAGCGTAATATCTTGAACAGACATAATAGAGTCTTGCCTTAAACCCTTAGTTGGAATGCCTCTCTGTTAAAACATTCAAGCGTCTTAACAATTAATTACATTAACCAAACCAAGATAAAACAAACTTCAACCAGGTAAAAAACCTACCGAGGATGCGGTTTTATTCAGAGTTTGGGATGCACGGACATTGGATTTTCCACTCTTTGAGCCGATTTTGGATGCTGGACCTGTTGAAACTGGTCTTCCAGAATCGGTCTCTGTGACCCAACAAGCATTTTTATTAACTTGGGTGCACGAGAAAAAAGAAACAAAATAACAAACTTAACTTACCATGAAAAGCCCCTTGTGGTTTGAGGCGTTCAACAACAATAGCTAAAGCAGGTCCTTGAATATCTTTTAGGTTCCGCATCACCTATAAAAGAGGGGTCGATTGATTATATAAGCTTCAAATACAACCAAAGGAAAGTGTTTAGCTCACATCATACATACCATCTCTCGTCCACAAACCCTTAGTATTTCACTGAAGCACGCTTCGGCTGCTTTACGAACATCCGCAGATTTATCCTAATTGACAGAAATACATACAAAATAAAACAAATTGTAGACACTAGACAGCAAAAACAACTTTTTATGTGTTCAATTACATACCGTCATAGCAGAAGCAGCAGGTTTCAGAAGATGTATAGCATCAGTAAACTCAGTTAGTCCAGCAAGTTGCTTTGATAGCCAGTCAAAAAGATCCCTTCGCCCCTCAGCACCAAGTTTAGCATCAGTTAGAGCAGTGGTCATATAAGGTATCTGCAAAAGAACACAATTGTAATTATGATGGGTAAAGAAGATATACTGACAAATAAAAACACCATAAAATGAAAATAAATAAAGTTAACCATTTTATCAAGATGAACAGCTGCAAGCCAAGAATCTAGAGCGGTCAAAGTGCACTCTCGCATAAGCTTCTTATTGTCACCAAGGCATTTCAAAACATCAGCGAGAATTCCCTGCACAAAAGCCAAAAACAATTAAAATATCAGTGGATACTAAGTTCAATAACAAACAAGTGGAATTGAAAAATGAAACTAGCTAAGTTATACAAAAAACGAACCTTGCTAGCTTTCTCAACCGCGGGTCCCATGGCATTAGCAACACCCCCAATAGTGGATAAGGTTGCCATGATTAAATTCTTATTGCTGTCATATAGACGCCCTTTCAAAGCTCCAAATAGATCTCCTGAAATTTATGATAGCAAAACATAAAATAGTCAATTAAGAAATTTTACACATGGCAAAATATTTCATTAATCACAGGAAATAATCGTTTATACCAGTTCCGGTAGGTTGAATACGCTTATTAGCCTCCTCCAAGATTTTGGTAACACTTTCAATAGATTCCAGACGAAGCTGAATATTCAAGAAAAGTATATGTTACATACTAATAAATACAAGAAATATAATTGGTAAAACTTTCAATAAATGATTCCAGATGAACCTATATATTCAAGTCAAGATTACGTTACACATTTTTAAGTTATTTTGTCACAAAGGAGAAAGAAAGACAATTATTATACCTTCCAATCTGTACTTTCTAATCCCTTCAGCAATGCAGGTGTAATCTTTGCACTGATATCTTCACGTGGAAGACTATCTAACCCACCACCGGCTGCAGATGATGTGGCACCTACCGCCTTCACAGTCTTTTTTACGGCAGCAACTCCCTATGAACAGTAATTTAAAAAGTCAAGTAATTTTTTGAAAGTGTCAAATCATGAAGAGATTGGTTAAACAGACTCTACCATACCTCAAAGGGATTCTTTTCATATTCAGCTTCAAGAGCACTAAGAAGAGCAGGCTTTACATCTGAGAGGAACGCTTTGATATCTGAACAAATGGATGTACATGCAATTTTAGTTTAACTCTACATGTCAAATCATACAAAATTATCACATAAAAGAAGACTAAGTACCTGGACCAACACACTTGTGTAAAACACCAATAAGTTTAATAGTTGAATTTCTAGTGGCAGCAGCACTCGATTGTAGTCCAGTATCTTTACAGAAGTCAATTAAATCCTGTAACGAGATTTCCATTAGACTTTATGGTAGGTACAAATTTAGGTTTGGACAAAAATTCTGGTGAAACAGTATTCTAATGATGTAACACACCTTCAACTTCAAAAGTGAGACCCCAAAGTCATCAACTGCTTATATAACTTGTTTATATAGCTAATATATATTATAATACATCTTAGTTATATAATTTTTATATTAATTTTGAGCTTAATTTTGGATAAAATAAAAAGTTATATAATTTTTATAATAATTTTGAGCTTAATTTTCGATAAAATAAAAAGTGTGGTTTAAATATATGATATAGAGTGGAACGGAAATAAAATTTAGAACTTGAGTCCAAAGGAGGTATAAAATTTATTAAGAAAGAAGAAAAAGTTAAAAGTCAACAAACAGTAAAAACGTATACAAAAGCCGAGCAAATTTTAATGTTGCTACAGAAAAAAAACGTAAATTGGTATCCTCGTTGTACGTTCAAGGAGTGTTGTTGGAGTGTGGTTACTTTTCAGGAAAACTTCAGATAACCTAAGATAAGCCGCCTATGTTGTCATACCAACAGACTAGCCTCCCATTTGGCATGTTTTCCCTTGGAGAATCTTCCATACATTAATGAATATTATAATATGAAGATGGGATATTTCGGCCAATTAATAAGCTACATGTGTTGAAACTAACCAATGAGAATGAAGAAAATGTCTTTTGTCTTTTCTACTCTTAAGTCTTTTACTGTTCTACCTTTAGTTATTATTTATTCATAAAAACTAAAAAAAAGGCACACGGCATGGCTTCATCACATTACAAATCTAGTAGGATTTATATTAATATATTTTTTTGGATTACTATTATTAATATTTTGAAATTCAATTTGTTTAATTTTATAAAAAGTGTAATTATTTATTAAAATAGATATTGAATCTCAAAAACACTTATAATTTAAAAAATAAAAGATACATTTAATGAATATTAAATTAACTTAATTAATTTAATTATTATATATTTAATTTGAATTAAAAAAAACTTAATTATAATAAGCAAATAGATTGTAATTATCATTTTGAGTAATATTATTTAAGTATTTTTATAAATTGATATTTCTATGTAAAAATACTAAATCTTTATATGATATTTATTATGACAATTTTTTATATATAAAATTACATTATTCATTTATTTGAAATAATAATACTTATTTTTAGAATCTTATTTTAATTCGTTTACTAAAAATATTAGACAAATATTCTTAAAATTATATATGGGTAATTCCCTCCCTGAACGTGGGAACCTAGTTCTGATTTACCTGGTAATATGCATGGGGAGGCTTGTATATATCACATGGGATTAGTCGTGGTGCTCGAAATCTGGCCCAAACACCCATGTATTAAAAAAAGAATAAATTTATGTACACTTATCTACGACTAAAATTAAAATAGACCTAATTACCTAAAAACTCAATTGATGGGGATTGGTGTAGACAACGGTGGCAGTGCTAGTCGGTGATGGTGGTCGACAAAGAATGTCGAAAGTGGTTGTGGTTATCGGTGGAGAATGCATAAGGTGGTGGTGGTGGTCGGTGGTAGTGGTCGAACTTTATCGTTAATGTCAAAAAACAAGTTATAATATGATTAATAATTGAATATTTTAAATTTATATAAGTATTCATGGTTAAATCTGATAAAAAAGATGTAAATTTTAGACATTATAATTTTTATTTCCAAAGAGTCTTATTATTTATTACCCTCAATTTATTTAATTCGAATTTTTTAATTTGTGTTCAATCTATTAATAACCTAATTAAACCGAATAAGATATACCTTTATTAAATATACTATTGAAAGAAGTAAGGTACTTACATGATACCTTTATTTGACCGAACAATTTCAATAAATGCTTCCAAAGTTCTTTAGTGTTTCATTCTTCATGATTTGATTTTTCTTTCTTTATTAACATTATTATAAAAAATTCTAATGCATATATAAATTATGAATTATCAAAGTAGACTTATTTGCATATATGCCACAATGTTCTCGTTCTTATTTCTATAAATCTGAAAAGAAAAAATAGCCTATTTTTTCATGAGTATAAACCACCCAAAAAAATAAATAAATTTACAATTTTAGCCAATGAATTAATGACACGTTATTAGAAGGTTAGCTTTAAATATAAATTCCCAAAAGATACCCCCAATCCTAATTGTTTTTTCTAAATTGTGACTTTATTTTTCTATGAGAAAAATTCTAGATCCCTACTTTTCGAAGCCTATATAACTTGTTTATATAGCTAATATGTATTATAATACATCTTAGTTATATAATTTTTATATTAATTTTGAGCTTAATTTTGGATAAAATAAAAAGTTATATAATTTTTATATTAATTTTGAGCTTAATTTTCGATAAATTAAAAAGTGTGGTTTAAATATATGATATAGAGTGGAACGGAAATAAAATTTAGAACTTGAGTCCAAAGGAGGTATAAAATTAATTAAGAAAGAAGAAAAACTAAAAAGTCAACAAACTGTAAAAACGTATACAAAAGCCGAGCAAATTTTAATGTTGCTACAGGAAAAAAAAAAGTAAATTGGTATCCTCGTTGTACGTTCAAGGAGTGTTGTTGGAGTGTGGTTACTTTTTAGGAAAACTTCAGATAACCTAAGATAAGCCGCCTATGTTGTCATACCAACAGACTAGCCTCCCATTTGGCATGTTTTCCCTTGGAGAATCTTCCATACATTAATGAATATTATAATATGAAGATGAGATATTTCGGCCAATTAATAAGCTACTTGTGTTGAAACTAACCAATGAGAATGAAGAAAATGTCTTTTGTCTTTTCTACTTTTAAGTCTTTTACTGTTCTACCTTTAGTTATTATTTATTCATAAAAACTAAAAAAAAGGCACACGGCATGGCTTCATCACATTACAAATCTAGTAGAATTTATATTAATATATTTTTTTGGATTACTATTATTAATATTTTGAAATTCAATTTGTTTAATTTTATAAAAAGTGTAATTATTTATTAAAATAGATATTGAATCTCAAAAACACTTATAATTTAAAAAATAAAAGATACATTTAATGAATATTAAATTAACTTAATTAATTTAATTATTATATATTTAATTTGAATTAAAAAAACTTAATTATAATAAGCAAATAGATTGTAATTATCATTTTGAGTAATATTATTTAAGTATTTTTATAAATTGATATTTCTATGTAAAAATACTAAATCTTTATATGATATTTATTATGACAATTTTTTATATATAAAATTATATTATTCATTTATTTGAAATAATAATACTTATTTTTAGAATATTATTTTAATTCGTTTACTAAAAATATTAGACAAATATTCTTAAAATTATGTATGGGTAATTCCCTCCCTGAACGTGGGAACCTAGTTCTGATTTACCTGGTAATATGCATGGGGAGGCTTGTATATATCACATGGGATTAGGCGTGGTGCTCGAAATCTGGCCCAAACACCCATGTATTAAAAAAAGAATAAATTTATGTACACTTATCTACGACTTAAACAAAAATAGACCTAATTACCTAAAAACTCAATTGATGGGGATTGGTGGAGACAACGGTGGCAGAGCTAGTCGGTGATGGTTACGGACGAAGGTGATGGTGGTCGACAAAGAATGTCGAAAGTAGTTGTGGTTATCGGTGGAGAATGCATAAGGTGGTGGTGGTGGTCGGTGGTAGTGGTCGAACTTTATCGTTAATGTCAAAAAACAAGTTATAATATGATTAATAATTGAATATTTTAAATTTATATAAGTATTCATGGTTAAATCGGATAAAAAAGATGTAAATTTTAGACATTATAATTTTTATTTCCAAAGAGTCTTATTATTTATTACCCTCAATTTATTTAATTCGAATTTTTTAATTTGTGTTCAATCTATTAATAACCTAATTAAACCGAATAAGATATACCTTTATTAAATATACTATTGAAAGAAGTAAGGTACTTAAATGATACCTTTATTTGACCGAACAATTTCAATAAATGCTACCAAAGTTTTTTAGTGTTTCATTCTTCATGATTTGATTTTTCTTTCTTTATTAACATTATTATAAAAAATTCTAATGCATATATAAATTATGAATTATCAAAGTAGACTTATTTGCATATATGCCACAATGTTCTCGTTCTTATTTCTATAAATCTGAAAAGAAAAAATAGCCTATTTTTTCATGAGTATATACCACCCAAAAAAATAAATAAATTTACAATTTTAGCCAATGAATTAATGACACGTTATTAGAAGGTTAGCTTTAAATATAAATTCCCAAAAGATACCCCCAATCCTAATTGTTTTTTCTAAATTGTGACATTATTTTTCTATGAGAAAAATTCTAGATCCCTACTTTTCGAAGCCTATATAACTTGTTTATATAGCTAATATGTATTATAATACATCTTAGTTATATAATTTTTATATTAATTTTGAGCTTAATTTTGGATAAAATAAAAAGTTATATAATTTTTATATTAATTTTGAGCTTAATTTTCGATAAAATAAAAAGTGTGGTTTAAATATATGATATAGAGTGGAACGGAAATAAAATTTAGAACTTGATTCCAAAGGAGGTATAAAATTTATTAAGAAAGAAGAAAAAGTTAAAAGTCAACAAACAGTAAAAACGTATACAAAAGCCGAGCAAATTTTAATTGCTACAGAAAAAAAAAAGTAAATTGGTATCCTCGTTGTACGTTCAAGGAGTGTTGTTGGAGTGTGGTTACTTTTCAGGAAAACTTCAGATAACCTAAGATAAGCCGCCTATGTTGTCATACCAACAGACTAGCCTCCCATTTGGCATGTTTTCCCTTGGAGAATCTTCCATACATTAATGAATATTATAATATGAAGATGGGATATTTCGGCCAATTAATAAGCTACATGTGTTGAAACTAACCAATGAGAATAAAGAAAATGTCTTTTGTCTTTTCTACTTTTAAGTCTTTTACTGTTCTACCCTTAGTTATTATTTATACATAAAAAATAAAAAAGAGGCACACGGCATGGCTTCATCACATTACAAATCTAGTAGAATTTATATTAATATATTTTTTTGGATTACTATTATTAATATTTTGAAATTCAATTTGTTTAATTTTATAAAAAGTGTAATTATTTATTAAAATAGATATTGAATCTAAAAAACACTTATAATTTAAAAAATAAAAGATACATTTAATGAATTGTAAATTAACTTAATTAATTTAATTATCATATATTTAATTTGAATTAAAAAAAACTTAATTATAATAAGCAAATAGATTGTAATTGTCATTTTGAGTAATATTATTTAAGTATTTTTATAATAAATTGATATTTCTATGTAAAAATACTAAATCTTTATATGATATTTATTATGACAATTTTTTATATATAAAATTATATTATTCATTTCTTTGAAATAATAATACTTATTTTTAGAATATTATTTTAATTAGTTTACTAAAAATATTAGACAAATATTCTTAAAATTATATATGGGTAATTCCCTCCTTGAACGTGGGAACCTAGATCTGATTTACCTGGTAATATGCATGGGGAGGCTTGTATATATCACATGGGATTATTCGTGGTGCGAGAAAACTGGCCCAAACACCCATGTATTAAAAAAAGAATAAATTTATATACACTTATCTACGACTTAAATTAGAATAGACCTAATTACCTAAAAACTCAATTGATGGGGATTGGTGTAGACAACGGTGGCAGTGCTAGTCGGTGATGGTTACGGACGAAGGTGATGGTGGTCGACAAAGAATGTCGAAAGTGGTTGTGGTTATCGGTGGAGAATGCATAAGGTGGTGGTGGTGGTCGGTGGTAGTGGTCGAACTTTATCGTTAATGTCATAAAACAAGTTATAATATGATTAATAATTGAATATTTTAAATTTATATAAGTATTCATGGTTAAATCGGATAAAAAAGATGTAAATTTTAGACATTATAATTTTTATTTCCAAAGAGTCTTATTATTTATTACCCTCAATTTATTTAATTCGAATTTTTTAATTTGTGTTCAATCTATTAATAACCTAATTAAACCGAATAAGATATACCTTTATTAAATATACTATTGAAAGAAGTAAGGTACTTACATGATACCTTTATTTGACCGAACAATTTCAATAAATGCTACCAAAGTTCTTTAGTGTTTCATTCTTCATGATTTGATTTTTCTTTCTTTATTAAGATTATTATAAAAAATTCTAATGCATATATAAATTATGAATTATCAAAGTAGACTTATTTGCATATATGCCACAATGTTCTCGTTCTTATTTCTATAAATCTGAAAAGAAAAAATAGCCTATTTTTTCATGAGTATAAACCACCCAAAAAAATAAATAAATTTACAATTTTAGCCAATGAATTAATGACACGTTATTAGAAGGTTAGCTTTAAATATAAATTCCCAAAAGATACCCCCAATCCTAATTGTTTTTTCTAAATTCTGACTTTATTTTTCTATGAGAAAAATTCTAGATCCCTACTTTTCGAAGCCTATATAACTTGTTTATATAGCTAATATGTATTATAATACATCTTAGTTATATAATTTTTATATTAATTTTGAGCTTAATTTTGGATAAAATAAAAAGTTATATAATTTTTATATTAATTTTGAGCTTAATTTTCGATAAAATAAAAAGTGTGGTTTAAATATATGATATAGAGTGGAACGGAAATAAAATTTAGAACTTGAGTCCAAAGGAGGTATAAAATTTATTAAGAAAAGAAAAAGTTAAAAGTCAACAAACAGTAAAAACGTATACAAAAGCCGAGCAAATTTTAATGTTGCTACAGAAAAAAAAAAAAAAGTAAATTGGTATCCTCGTTGTACGTTCAAGGAGTGTTGTTGGAGTGTGGTTACTTTTCAGGAAAACTTCAGATAACCTAAGATAAGCCGCCTATGTTGTCATACCAACAGACTAGCCTCCCATTTGGCATGTTTTCCCTTGGAGAATCTTCCATACATTAATGAATATTATAATATGAAGATGGGATATTTCGGCCAATTAATAAGCTACATGTGTTGAAACTAACCAATGAGAATAAAGAAAATGTCTTTTGTCTTTTCTACTTTTAAGTCTTTTACTGTTCTACCCTTAGTTATTATTTATACATAAAAAATAAAAAAGAGGCACACGGCATGGCTTCATCACATTACAAATCTAGTAGAATTTATATTAATATATTTTTTTGGATTACTATTATTAATATTTTGAAATTCAATTTGTTTACTTTTATAAAAAGTGTAATTATTTATTAAAATAGATATTGAATCTCAAAAACACTTATAATTTAAAAAATAAAAGATACATTTAATGAATTGTAAATTAACTTAATTAATTTAATTATCATATATTTAATTTGAATTAAAAAAAAACTTAATTATAATAAGCAAATAGATTGTAATTGTCATTTTGAGTAATATTATTTAAGTATTTTTATAATAAATTGATATTTCTATGTAAAAATACTAAATCTTTATATGATATTTATTATGACAATTTTTTATATATAAAATTATATTATTCATTTCTTTGAAATAATAATACTTATTTTTAGAATATTATTTTAATTAGTTTACTAAAAATATTAGACAAATATTCTTAAAATTATATATGGGTAATTCCCTCCTTGAACGTGGGAACCTAGATCTGATTTACCTGGTAATATGCATGGGGAGGCTTGTATATATCACATGGGATTATTCGTGGTGCGAGAAAACTGGCCCAAAGACCCATGTATTAAAAAAAGAATAAATTTATATACACTTATCTACGACTTAAATTAGAATAGACCTAATTACCTAAAAACTCAATTGATGGGGATTGGTGTAGACAACGGTGGCAGTGCTAGTCGGTGATGGTTACGGACGAAGGTGATGGTGGTCGACAAAGAATGTCGAAAGTGGTTGTGGTTATCGGTGGAGAATGCATAAGGTGGTGGTGGTGGTCGGTGGTAGTGGTCGAACTTTATCGTTAATGTCATAAAACAAGTTATAATATGATTAATAATTGAATATTTTAAATTTATATAAGTATTCATGGTTAAATCGGATAAAAAAGATGTAAATTTTAGACATTATAATTTTTATTTCCAAAGAGTCTTATTATTTATTACCCTCAATTTATTTAATTCGAATTTTTTAATTTGTGTTCAATCTATTAATAACCTAATTAAACCGAATAAGATATACCTTTATTAAATATACTATTGAAAGAAGTAAGGTACTTACATGATACCTTTATTTGACCGAACAATTTCAATAAATGCTACCAAAGTTCTTTAGTGTTTCATTCTTCATGATTTGATTTTTCTTTCTTTATTAACATTATTATAAAAAATTCTAATGCATATATAAATTATGAATTATCAAAGTAGACTTATTTGCATATATGCCACAATGTTCTCGTTCTTATTTCTATAAATCTGAAAAGAAAAAATAGCCTATTTTTTCATGAGTATAAACCACCCAAAAAAATAAATAAATTTACAATTTTAGCCAATGAATTAATGACACGTTATTAGAAGGTTAGCTTTAAATATAAATTCCCAAAAGATACCCCCAATCCTAATTGTTTTTTCTAAATTCTGACTTTATTTTTCTATGAGAAAAATTCTAGATCCCTACTTTTCGAAGCCTATATAACTTGTTTATATAGCTAATATGTATTATAATACATCTTAGTTATATAATTTTTATATTAATTTTGAGCTTAATTTTGGATAAAATAAAAAGTTATATAATTTTTATATTAATTTTGAGCTTAATTTTCGATAAAATAAAAAGTGTGGTTTAAATATATGATATAGAGTGGAACGGAAATAAAATTTAGAACTTGAGTCCAAAGGAGGTATAAAATTTATTAAGAAAAGAAAAAGTTAAAAGTCAACAAACAGTAAAAACGTATACAAAAGCCGAGCAAATTTTAATGTTGCTACAGAAAAAAAAAAAAAAGTAAATTGGTATCCTCGTTGTACGTTCAAGGAGTGTTGTTGGAGTGTGGTTACTTTTCAGGAAAACTTCAGATAACCTAAGATAAGCCGCCTATGTTGTCATACCAACAGACTAGCCTCCCATTTGGCATGTTTTCCCTTGGAGAATCTTCCATACATTAATGAATATTATAATATGAAGATGGGATATTTCGGCCAATTAATAAGCTACATGTGTTGAAACTAACCAATGAGAATAAAGAAAATGTCTTTTGTCTTTTCTACTTTTAAGTCTTTTACTGTTCTACCCTTAGTTATTATTTATACATAAAAAATAAAAAAGAGGCACACGGCATGGCTTCATCACATTACAAATCTAGTAGAATTTATATTAATATATTTTTTTGGATTACTATTATTAATATTTTGAAATTCAATTTGTTTAATTTTATAAAAAGTGTAATTATTTATTAAAATAGATATTGAATCTCAAAAACACTTATAATTTAAAAAATAAAAGATACATTTAATGAATTGTAAATTAACTTAATTAATTTAATTATCATATATTTAATTTGAATTAAAAAAAAAACTTAATTATAATAAGCAAATAGATTGTAATTGTCATTTTGAGTAATATTATTTAAGTATTTTTATAATAAATTGATATTTCTATGTAAAAATACTAAATCTTTATATGATATTTATTATGACAATTTTTTATATATAAAATTATATTATTCATTTCTTTGAAATAATAATACTTATTTTTAGAATATTATTTTAATTAGTTTACTAAAAATATTAGACAAATATTCTTAAAATTATATATGGGTAATTCCCTCCTTGAACGTGGGAACCTAGATCTGATTTACCTGGTAATATGCATGGGGAGGCTTGTATATATCACATGGGATTATTCGTGGTGCGAGAAAACTGGCCCAAAGACCCATGTATTAAAAAAAGAATAAATTTATATACACTTATCTACGACTTAAATTAGAATAGACCTAATTACCTAAAAACTCAATTGATGGGGATTGGTGTAGACAACGGTGGCAGTGCTAGTCGGTGATGGTTACGGACGAAGGTGATGGTGGTCGACAAAGAATGTCGAAAGTGGTTGTGGTTATCGGTGGAGAATGCATAAGGTGGTGGTGGTGGTCGGTGGTAGTGGTCGAACTTTATCGTTAATGTCAAAAAACAAGTTATAATATGATTAATAATTGAATATTTTAAATTTATATAAGTATTCATGGTTAAATCGGATAAAAAAGATGTAAATTTTAGACATTATAATTTTTATTTCCAAAGAGTCTTATTATTTATTACCCTCAATTTATTTAATTCGAATTTTTTAATTTGTGTTCAATCTATTAATAACCTAATTAAACCGAATAAGATATACCTTTATTAAATATACTATTGAAAGAAGTAAGGTACTTACATGATACCTTTATTTGACCAAACAATTTCAATAAATGCTACCAAAGTTTTTTAGTGTTTCATTCTTCATGATTTGATTTTTCTTTCTTTATTAACATTATTATAAAAAATTCTAATGCATATATAAATTATGAATTATCAAAGTAGATTTATTTGCATATATGCCACAATGTTCTCGTTCTTATTTCTATAAATCTGAAAAGAAAAAATAGCCTATTTTTTCATGAGTATATACCACCCAAGAAAATAAATAAATTTACAATTTTAGCCAATGAATTAATGACACGTTATTAGAAGGTTAGCTTTAAATATAAATTCCCAAAAGATACCCCCAATCCTAATTGTTTTTTCTAAATTCTGACTTTATTTTTCTATGAGAAAAATTCTAGATCCCTACTTTTCGAAGCCTATATAACTTGTTTATATAGCTAATATGTATTATAATACATCTTAGTTATATAATTTTTATATTAATTTTGAGCTTAATTTTGGATAAAATAAAAAGTTATATAATTTTTATATTAATTTTGAGCTTAATTTTCGATAAAATAAAAAGTGTGGTTTAAATATATGATATAGAGTGGAACGGAAATAAAATTTAGAACTTGAGTCCAAAGGAGGTATAAAATTTATTAAGAAAGAAGAAAAAGTTAAAAGTCAACAAACAGTAAAAACGTATACAAAAGCCGAGCAAATTTTAATGTTGCTACAGAAAAAAAAAAAGTAAATTGGTATCCTCGTTGTACGTTCAAGGAGTGTTGTTGGAGTGTGGTTACTTTTCAGGAAAACTTCAGATAACCTAAGATAAGCCGCCTATGTTGTCATACCAACAGACTAGCCTTCCATTTGGCATGTTTTCCCTTGGAGAATCTTCCATACATTAATGAATATTATAATATGAAGATGAGATATTTCGGCCAATTAATAAGCTACATGTGTTGAAACTAACCAATGAGAATGAAGAAAATGTCTTTTGTCTTTTCTACTCTTAAGTCTTTTACTGTTCTACCTTTAGTTATTATTTATTCATAAAAACTAAAAAAAAGGCACACGGCATGGCTTCATCACATTACAAATCTAGTAGAATTTATATTAATATATTTTTTTGGATTACTATTATTAATATTTTGAAATTCAATTTGTTTAATTTTATAAAAAGTGTAATTATTTATTAAAATAGATATTGAATCTCAAAAACACTTATAATTTAAAAAATAAAAGATACATTTAATGAATTTTAAATTAACTTAATTAATTTAATTATCATATATTTAATTTGAATTAAAAAAAACTTAATTATAATAAGCAAATAGATTGTAATTGTCATTTTGAGTAATATTATTTAAGTATTTTTATAATAAATTGATATTTCTATGTAAAAATACTAAATCTTTATATGATATTTATTATGACAATTTTTTATATATAAAATTATATTATTCATTTCTTTGAAATAATAATACTTATTTTTGGAATATTATTTTAATTAGTTTACTAAAAATATTAGACAAATATTCTTAAAATTATATATGGGTAATTCCCTCCTTGAACGTGGGAACCTAGATCTGATTTACCTGGTAATATGCATGGGGAGGCTTGTATATATCACATGGGATTATTCGTGGTGCAAGAAAACTGGCCCAAACACCCATGTATTAAAAAAAGAATAAATTTATGTACACTTATCTACGACTTAAATTAAAATAGACCTAATTCCCGAAAAACTCAATTGATGGGGATTGGTGTAGACAACGGTGGCAGTGCTAGTCGGTGATGGTTACGGACGAAGGTGATGGTGGTCGACAAAGAATGTCGAAAGTGGTTGTGGTTATCGGTGGAGAATGCATAAGGTGGTGGTGGTGGTGGTGGTCGGTGGTAGTGGTCGAACTTTATCGTTAATGTCAAAAAACAAGTTATAATATGATTAATAATTGAATATTTTAAATTTATATAAGTATTCATGGTTAAATCGGATAAAAAAGATGTAAATTTTAGACATTATAATTTTTATTTCCAAAGAGTCTTATTATTTATTACCCTCAATTTATTTAATTCGAATTTTTTAATTTGTGTTCAATCTATTAATAACCTAATTAAACCGAATAAGATATACCTTTATTAAATATACTATTGAAAGAAGTAAGGTACTTACATGATACCTTTATTTGACCGAACAATTTCAATAAATGCTACCAAAGTTCTTTAGTGTTTCATTCTTCATGATTTGATTTTTCTTTCTTTAATAACATTATTATAAAAATTCTAATGCATATATAAATTATGAATTATCAAAGTAGACTTATTTGCATATATGCCACAATGTTCTCGTTCTTATTTCTATAAATCTGAAAAGAAAAAATAGCCTATTTTTTCATGAGTATATACCACCCAAGAAAATAAATAAATTTACAATTTTAGCCAATGAATTAATGACACGTTATTAGAAGGTTAGCTTTAAATATAAATTCCCAAAAGATACCCCCAATCCTAATTGTTTTTTCTAAATTGTGACTTTATTTTTCTATGAGAAAAATTCTAGATCCCTACTTTTTGAAGCCTATATAACTTGTTTATATAGCTAATATGTATTATAATACATCTTAGTTATATAATTTTTTTATTAATTTTGAGCTTAATTTTGGATAAAATAAAAAGTTATATAATTTTTATATTAATTTTGAGCTTAATTTTCGATAAAATAAAAAGTGTGGTTTAAATATATGATATAGAGTGGAACGGAAATAAAATTAAGAACTTGAGTCCAAAGGAGGTATAAAATTTATTAAGAAAGAAGAAAAAGTTAAAAAGTCAACAAACAGTAAAAACGTATACAAAAGCCGAGCAAATTTTAATGTTGCTACAGAAAAAAAAAGTAAATTGGTATCCTCGTTGTACGTTCAAGGAGTGTTGTTGGAGTGTGGTTACTTTTTAGGAAAACTTCAGATAACCTAAGATAAGCCGCCTATGTTGTCATACCAACAGACTAGCCTCCCATTTGGCATGTTTTCCCTTGGAGAATCTTCCAGACATTAATGAATATTATAATATGAAGATGAGATATTTCGGCCAATTAATAAGCTACATGTGTTGAAACTAACCAATGAGAATGAAGAAAATGTCTTTTGTCTTTTCTACTTTTAAGTCTTTTACTGTTCTACCTTTAGTTATTACTAGGTATAGCCCGTGCCTTAAGGCACTTCAAAACATAAAAATTGAGACAAATTAAGGTTAAGGTTAATGTTAGGTTTAAGGTTAAGTTAAGTTCAAGGTTAAGGTTAAGATTAAGGTTAAGATTTAAGTTAAGGTTAAGTTTAATGTTAGGTTAAGGTTAAGGATAAGGTTAAGGATATGGTTAAGGTTAAAAGTTAAGGGGTTGAGGTTAAGTTAAGGAGTAAGGTTAGAATTAAGGTTAAAGTTAAGGTAAAGGTTAGCTTAATTTTAAGGTTAATGTTAAGGTTAAGGCTTTGGCTAAGGCTACGACTAAGGATACAGTGAAGGCTAATTAAGGCTATGGTTAAATTTCAAGTTAAGGTTAAGGTTAAGTTTAAGGTTGAGGTTGAGGTTGAGGTTAAGGTAAGAGTTAAGGTTAATATTAAGGTTAAGGTTTAAGTTTATTGGTTAAGGGTTAAAATCAAGTTTTTGGTCAAGGTTAAGGTTAAGGTTAAGGTTAAGGTTGAGAAATTTGGGAAGTTTTGTAAGGAATGGTTTTATATTATAAATTTAAGGTACACGTTAGTATTCTGATATATAATATTAATTTTGAAAAAAAATATTTGATTAGTTCATATAATATAAACGATCTTGTAATACAAATAAATAAGAATATATGCAATTAAGTTGTGATGCTCATTTGGTCATATTTTAATATTGATAAAAAATTAAAAGTTAGGTGTATCCTATTTTATATAGATATCATATTTTGGTTAAGGTAAATTTGACAATTAAATAATTATTAATATTTTTTATGATTCAAATATAAAATGCAAAACTTGGTCTTTTTATAGCAATAATTGTTTTTCTAATTTATACGTAATAGATATTATGTAACATATATAGCTACGTTGAGTATAGAATGACACATACTTTATTAAAAGTAGAATGTGTAAACGTGTCTTTCATGAGAAATCATCTTTCAATTTGATTTATCCGTATGTTTGCTACATATATGAGTTTATATTTAGATATATTTATTATTAAAACGACACTATTTTTTGAATACTATAAAATGCGAGATTAAAGGAAATAAATTTGTTACTTACTTGAGTAAAATATGAGGTAAAACGGTAAGTATATATATGTTTTTATTTTATATTAATTAATTATGAGAAGAATATGGAAATTATGAGAAGAATAAGGGGTTTTTAAGTATTAAGGTTAAGGTTAAAGTTTAAGATTTAAGCTTTAAACTTTAAGGTTCATGGTTCAAATTAAGATTAATTTTATAATTAAGGTTAAAGTTAAGTTTTAACTTTAAGGTTAAGATAAAGGTTAAAAAAGTAAAGATGAAGGTGAAGGTGAAAGTTAAATTTAAGGTTTAAGGTTAAGGTATAGGTTAAGGTTTGAGGTTCAAGGTTTAAGGTTTAAGGTTAAGGTTAATTTTAAGGTAAATTTTTAAGCTTTAAGTTTAAAGTTAAGGTTGAGGTTAAGGTAAAGATAAAGATTAGGGTTTATGGTTTAAAGTTTAAGGTTTAGGTTTAAGGTGTAATATCTAAGGTTATGGTTAAGTTTAAGGTTAAAGTTGAGGTTAATATTATTGTTAAGGTTAAGGGTAAGGGTGAGGGTAAGGGCGAGGGTAAGGTTAACGTTAACAATAAGGTTAAGTTTAAGTTTAAGTGTAAGTTGAAGTTTATGTTTATGTTTAAGTTTAAGTTTAATTTTAACTTTAATTTTAAGTTTAAGTTTAAGGTTAAGGTTAAGGTTAAGGTTAATGTTAGGTTAGGGTTAAGGTTATTAGATAAAAAGTTGAGGTTGAGGTTAAGGTTGAGGTTAAGGTTAAGAGGTTAAGGGGTTAAGGGGTTAAGGGTTAAGTTTAAGGTTATTGTTAAGTTTATGGTTATGGTCAAGGCTAAGGCTAGGACTAAGGCTACGACTAAGGTTAGGAATAAGTTTAATACTAAGGCTAAGGTTAAGGCTAAGGCTAAGGCTAAGGTTAAGGCTAAAGGTTAAGTATAAGGCTAAGGCTAAGGCTAAGGCTAAGGCTAAGGCTACGATTAAGACTAAGTCTAAGGCTACGACTAAGACTAAGGCTAAGGCTAAGGCTAAGGGTAAGGCCAAGGCTAAGACTAAGACTACGACTAAGGCTAACGCTAAGGCTAAGGCTAGGTCGAGGGCTAGGGCCAGGGCTAAGGTTAAGGAGAAGGTTAAGGTCAAGTTTAATGTTAGTGTTATGGTTACATTTAAGTTAGAGGTTGATGTTAAGTTTAATTCAAGGTTGAGGTTGAGGTTGAGGTTGATGTTAAGGTTAAATTTAAGTTAGAGGTTGATGTTAAGTTTAATTCAAAGGTTGAGGTTGAGGTTGACTTTGAGGTTAAGGTTAAAGTTAAGGTTTAGGTTATGGTTAAGAATTTGGGTTAAGGTTAAAGGTTTGCGGTCACTGTGGATCAAATACAAACTTTTAGAAAAAACTTAATGCAATTAATGTGTAGAAATTAATAAAGCGACCAAAGACGATCATGCTCGTCTTTTTTGTAGAGGGTCCAACCCGTTTAAAAAAGTACTTTATTATATAGATATAGAGATATAATGAATAATGAATGTTAATAGTCAATTATCAAATTATTTTAATTATTAATTATTTTTTAAGTGTTTGTTAATTTTAAATTTTTATATGATAGACATATATATATATATATATATATATATATATATTATCCTATGAATTCCATCTTGACTTTCTAATATTCCATAATTTTTATTGGATGAATCAATATATTTCTTTTTTTGAAAAATTTATTTTTATAAAGTTGAAATAATTTCTTTCAAAATTATACATGTTTTGACAAAAAATAAAAGAAATAAAAAATTATTTAAATATTGTAATGTAAAGTGATTTTTTTAAAATTTTATATTATATCTAGTTGAACTTTTTTTATAATAAATTTTAAAAAAATTCTTAAATTTTTTAGTACTTTGTAAATTTTAATAAAAAGGAATAAATTTTATATATATGAAAGTTAATTTGAATTCTTATAATTTTATTTATATGAAGGTTAAATGGATTTTATATTATGTGTATATAATAAATATAATAAATGAAAGAATGAGAAGAATGTGGGAATTATGAGAAGAGCGGGGGAATTATGAGACGAATGTGGGAATTATGAGAGGAATGAGGAAGTTTGAGGATAAATAGGGAGAGTTAGGTTTCATTCTGCTTTATTATATAGATTTATTCATAAAAACTAAAAAAAAAGGCACATGGCATGGCTTCATCACATTACAAATCTAGTAGAATTTATATTAATATATTTTTTTGGATTACTATTAGTAATATTTTAAAATTCAATTTGTTTAATTTTATAAAAAGTGTAATTATTTATTAAAATAGATATTGAATCTCAAAAACACTTATAATTTAAAAAATAAAAGATACATTTAATGAATATTAAATTAACTTAATTAATTTAATTATCATATATTTAATTTGAATTAAAAAAAACTTAATTATAATAAGCAAATAGATTGTAATTATCATTTTGAGTAATATTATTTAAGTATTTTTATAAATTGATATTTCTATGTAAAAATACTAAATCTTTATATGATATTTATTATGACAATTTTTTATATATAAAATTATATTATTCATTTATTTGAAATAATAATACTTATTTTTAGAATATTATTTTAATTCGTTTACTAAAAATATTAGACAAATATTCTTAAAATTATGTATGGGTAATTCCCTCCCTGAACGTGGGAACCTAGTTCTGATTTACCTGGTAATATGCATGGGGAGGCTTGTATATATCACATGGGATTAGGCGTGGTGCTCGAAATCTGGCCCAAACACCCATATATTAAAAAAAGAATAAATTTATGTACACTTATCTACGACTTAAACAAAAATAGACCTAATTACCTAAAAACTCAATTGATGGGGATTGGTGGAGACAACGGTGGCAGAGCTAGTCGGTGATGGTTACGGACGAAGGTGATGGTGGTCGACAAAGAATGTCGAAAGTGGTTGTGGTTATCGGTGGAGAATGCATAAGGTGGTGGTGGTGGTCGGTGGTAGTGGTCGAACTTTATCGTTAATGTCAAAAAACAAGTTATAATATGATTAATAATTGAATATTTTAAATTTATATAAGTATTCATGGTTAAATCGGATAAAAAAGATGTATATTTTAGACATTATAATTTTTATTTCCAAAGAGTCTTATTATTTATTACCCTCAATTTATTTAATTCGAATTTTTTAATTTGTGTTCAATCTATTAATAACCTAATTAAACCGAATAAGATATACCTTTATTAAATATACTATTGAAAGAAGTAAGGTACTTACATGATACCTTTATTTGACCGAACAATTTCAATAAATGCTACCAAAGTTTTTTAGTGTTTCTTTCTTCATGATTTGATTTTTCTTTCTTTATTAACATTATTATAAAAAATTCTAATGCATATATAAATTATGAATTATCAAAGTAGACTTATTTGCATATATGCCACAATGTTCTCGTTCTTATTTCTATAAATCTGAAAAGAAAAAATAGCCTATTTTTTCATGAGTATATACCACCCAAGAAAATAAATAAATTTACAATTTTAGCCAATGAATTAATGACACGTTATTAGAAGGTTAGCTTTAAATATAAATTCCCAAAAGATACCCCCAATCCTAATTGTTTTTTCTAAATTCTGACTTTATTTTTCTATGAGAAAAATTCTAGATCCCTACTTTTCGAAGCCTATATAACTTGTTTATATAGCTAATATGTATTATAATACATCTTAGTTATATAATTTTTATATTAATTTTGAGCTTAATTTTGGATAAAATAAAAAGTTATATAATTTTTATATTAATTTTGAGCTTAATTTTCGATAAAATAAAAAGTGTGGTTTAAATATATGATATAGAGTGGAACGGAAATAAAATTTAGAACTTGAGTCCAAAGGAGGTATAAAATTTATTAAGAAAGAAGAAAAACTTAAAAGTCAACAAACAGTAAAAACGTATACAAAAGCCGAGCAAATTTTAATGTTGCTACAGAAAAGAAAAAAAGTAAATTGGCATCCTCGTTGTACGTTCAAGGAGTGTTGTTGGAGTGTGGTTACTTTTCAGGAAAACTTCAGATAACCTAAGATAAGCCGCCTATGTTGTCATACCAACAGACTAGCCTCCCATTTGGCATGTTTTCCCTTGGAGAATCTTCCATACATTAATGAATATATTATAATATGAAGATGAGATATTTCGGCCAATTAATAAGCTACATGTGTTGAAACTAACCAATGAGAATGAAGAAAATATCTTTTGTCTTTTCTACTCTTAAGTCTTTTACTGTTCTACCTTTAGTTATTATTTATTAATAAAAACTAAAAAAAAGGCACACGGCATGGCTTCATCACATTACAAATCTAGTAGAATTTATATTAATATATTTTTTTGGATTACTATTATTAATATTTTGAAATTCAATTTGTTTAATTTTATAAAAAGTGTAATTATTTATTAAAATAGATATTGAATCTCAAAAACACTTATAATTTAAAAAATAAAAGATACATTTAATGAATTTTAAATTAACTTAATTAATTTAATTATTATATATTTAATTTGAATTAAAAAAACTTAATTATAATAAGCAAATAGATTGTAATTATCATTTTGAGTAATATTATTTAAGTATTTTTATAAATTGATATTTCTATGTAAAAATACTAAATCTTTATTTGATATTTATTATGACAATTTTTTATATATAAAATTACATTATTCATTTATTTGAAATAATAATACTTATTTTTAGAATCTTATTTTAATTCGTTTACTAAAAATATTAGACAAATATTCTTAAAATTATATTATGGGTAATTCCCTCCCTGAACGTGGGAACCTAGTTCTGATTTACCTGGTAATATGCATGGGAGGCTTGTATATATCACATGGGATTAGTCGTGGTGCTCGAAATCTGGCCCAAACACCCATGTATTAAAAAAAGAATAAATTTATGTACACTTATCTACGACTTAAACAAAAATAGACCTAATTACCTAAAAACTCAATTGATGGGGATTGGTGGAGACAACGGTGGCAGAGCTAGTCGGTGATGGTTATGGACGAAGGTGATGGTGGTCGACAAAGAATGTCGAAAGTGGTTGTGGTTATCGGTGGAGAATGCATAAGGTGGTGGTGGTGGTCGGTGGTAGTGGTCGAACTTTATCGTTAATGTCAAAAAAAATTATAATATGATTAATAATTGAATATTTCAAATTTATATAAGTTTTCATGGTTAAATCGGATAATAAAGATGTAAATTTTAGACATTATAATTTTTATTTCCAAAGAGTCTTATTATTTATTACCCTCAATTTATTTAATTCGAATTTTTTAATTTGTGTTCAATCTATTAATAACCTAATTAAACAGAATAAGATATACCTTTATTAAATATACTATTGAAAGAAGTAAGGTACTTACATGATACCTTTATTTGACCGAACAATTTCAATAAATGCTACCAAAGTTTTTTAGTGTTTCATTTCTTCATGATTTTATTTCTCTTTCTTTATTAACATTATTATAAAAAATTCTAATGCATATATAAATTATGAATTACCAAAGTAGACTTATTTGCATATATGCCACAATGTTCTCGTTCTTATTTCTATAAATCTGAAAAGAAAAAATAGCCTATTTTTTCATGAGTATATACCACCCAAGAAAATAAATAAATTTACAATTTTAGCCAATGAATTAATGACACGTTATTAGAAGGTTAGCTTTAAATATAAATTCCCAAAAGATACCCCCAATCCTAATTGTTTTTTCTAAATTCTGACTTTATTTTTCTATGAGAAAAATTCTAGATCCCTACTTTTCGAAGCCTATATAACTTGTTTATATAGCTAATATATATTATAATACATCTTAGTTATATAATTTTTATATTAATTTTGAGCTTAATTTTGGATAAAATAAAAAGTTATATAATTTTTATATTAATTTTGAGCTTAATTTTCGATAAAATAAAAAGTGTGGTTTAAATATATGATATAGAGTGGAACGGAAATAAAATTTAGAACTTGAGTCCAAAGGAGGTATAAAATTTATTAAGAAAGAAGAAAAAGTTAAAAGTCAACAAACAGTAAAAACGTATACAAAAGCCGAGCAAATTTTAATGTTGCTACAGGAAAAAAACGTAAATTGGTATCCTCGGTGTACGTTCAAGGAGTGTTGTTGGAATGTTGTTACTTTTCAGGAAAACTTCAGATAACCTAAGATAAGCCGCCTATGTTGTCATACCAACAGACTAGCCTCCCATTTGGCATGTTTTCCCTTGGAGAATCTTCCATACATTAATGAATATTATAATATGAAGATTAGATATTTCGGCCAATTAATAAGCTACATGTGTTGAAACTAACCAATGAGAATGAAGAAAATGTCTTTTGTCTTTTCTACTTTTAAGTCTTTTACTGTTCTACCTTTAGTTATTATTTATTCATAAAAACTAAAAAAAAGGCACACGGCATGGCTTCATCACATTACAAATCTAGTAGAATTTATATTAATATATTTTTTTGGATTACTATTATTAATATTTTGAAATTCAATTTGTTTAATTTTATAAAAAGTGTAATTATTTATTAAAATATATATTGAATCTCAAAAACACTTATAATTTAAAAAATAAAAGATACATTTAATGAATATTAAATTAACTTAATTATTATATATTTAATTTGAATTAAAAAAAACTTAATTATAATAAGCAAGTAGATTGTAATTATCATTTTGAGTAATATTAAATAAGTATTTTTATAAATTGATATTTCTATGTAAAAATACTAAATCTTTATATGATATTTATTATGACAATTTTTTATATATAAAATTATATTATTCATTTATTTGAAATAATAATACTTATTTTTAGAATATTATTTTAATTCGTTTACTAAAAGTATTAGACAAATATTCTTAAAATTATATATGGGTAATTCCCTCCCTGAACGTGGGAACCTAGTTCTGATTTACCTGGTAATATGCATGGGGAGGTTTGTATATATCACATGGAATTAGTCGTGGTGCACGAAAGCTGGCCCAAACACCCATGTATTAAAAAAAGAATAATTTTATGTACACTTATCTATGACTTAAACAAAAATAGACCTAATTACCTAAAAACTCAATTGATGGGGATTGGTGGAGACAACGGTGGCAGAGCTAGTCGGTGATGGTTATGGACGAAGGTGATGGTGGTCGACAAAGAATGTCGAAAGTGGTTGTGGTTATCGGTGGAGAATGCATAAGGTGGTGGTGGTGGTCGGTGGTAGTGGTCGAACTTTATCGTTAATGTCAAAAAAAGTTATAATATGATTAATAATTGAATATTTTAAATTTATATAAGTATTCATGGTTAAATCGGATAATAAAGATGTAAATTTTAGACATTATAATTTTTATTTCCAAAAAGTCTTATTATTTATTACCCTCAATTTATTTAATTCGAATTTTTTAATTTTGATCTATATGAATTAAATCAAGTGATAATTTTTTTTTTTAATTAGTGAAAATTAATTATAATAAAGATACATGTCTCTTTTGAAAGGAAATTAAAAAAATTCCAAAAAAATAAAGAAAAAAATATAAATAAAAAAACCATTCGTCCAAAAGAAAAAAAGAAAAGAAAAGTTAAATGACAAAAATAAAAAACTATGATTACATGGCCAGCTAAGGGTAATTAATAAAAATAAAAAACACATCCTATAAACTAGTTTATAGGGCATCAGATAGCATCAGATTGTCAGCTTTCTTATTACATATACATATTTTGATATCAAACCTTTACTTTATTATCTTATACTTAGAAAGGGTATTTTTGGTTTTTAATAATTAAATAAAAAAATTGTTTAATGTATGGAAGAACGTTCCGTTTTCCCCTGAGGAAATTGTAATCTAAGGCGTGCATAGTAAAAACTTTGTGATTAAAATCCTAGTTGGCAAAAGTTATTTCTTAAGTCTCATTTCCAAATAGCTGGTTTGGCATTTTTACTTGTTTACCCCTGCTCTTATCGGGTACGGACCCAACTCGACTATTATCGTGATCTTAATTAACCCGTGATGGGTACGGATCCAACACGTTCTTTTAGTTTTTTTAATTATTAGGTTAGGTTAGTTAAAGTTAGAATAATTATATGGCCTAGACCCATATAGAACAAAAAACTAATGGGTTTGTACCCAATTTGAACAAAGATTCAGATCCTTTTCTTATACGGGCTGTACCTATATAAAACAAAAAAACACACAAACATAATTTTATAATCCAATCTTTTTCAGCCAATATATTCAGATGGGCTGTACCCATATTAAACAAAAACAATTCACAAATTAGACCTTTCTTTTCAACCACAATGGGCCAGCCCCATTACCTAACAAACACACTACATGGGGCTGGACCTAATACACCAACACACTAAATGGGCTGTACCTACATTGAATAAAAAATAAAAGGGTCTGGACCCAATACAGATTACAGAAAAAAAAAACAATTGATCCATTAACAACCATAAGCCCAATGGGGCTGGACCCATTATCAACCTTAAGCCCAATGGGGCTGGACCCATTATCACACGAACTGTTCCCTGTGGCGTGGTGGCGGCGCTGGGTGGTGGGGTTATTAACAGAGATGAAGGAGGGGGAGAACGATGGTGGTGTTGGTGTTGCAGATCGAGGTCAGCGAGGTCTAATGATGGTGGTTGCTCTGAGTAGCGGAGGAGATGTTGGTGGGGTTGTACTTCACCAGATCCAGATCTGCAAGGCGGTGCAGAGTGGAGGTGTGTGGCGGCTTTCCTGCGCGAGAAGAGCGATTGGGGTGGACGACCTGGTGCACCAGTGATGGCGCCGGCGACGGAGACCTCTGCAGCAGCAGCGCTGATCCAGATTTGCAGCAGATTCGCGAGGTTCTCCAACGGATCTCGTCGCTGCTGGTGGCTTCGCGGTTCTTGTGCTGCAGCAGCGTGATGGCTCGTGACGCGGCGGTGGTGGGGCTTCAAGGTTGAGGCGGATATGTGTCTGAGGTGGGTGTTATGATGACGGAGGAGTGTGGTGGGGCGTCAAGGCGAAGACAGAGGGAAGGATGGTTGGTGGTGGTGCTGCTGTTGGTCGTGCTGTCGGTAGTGGTGGATCGGCATGGTGGTGGTGGCTCGGTTGGGGGTGGGTGGTTCGCCAGGGTAGAGAGAGAAATCGAGAGAGAGATAGAGAGAGCAGAGAGTGAATGGGGGGTTGGGGAATTCCGACACCTTAATGGAGCTTTTGTCTGGGTTTGGTGGGTTTCATTGTGGGTCAAGAGTTAGGGGTATATTAGGTTTTTGGCTTCATTTAGTTGGTTTCCAACTACACCAACTATTGCAGGATTTAAAATGAAAAGTGAGGGGGTCTTTGGGCCTTATAAACTAAAGACCCCTTTTCCCCTTTCTTCTCTTTTCTTTCCGTGAAACTTTTTTGCCTTTTTGTTTTTTAATTCTTATGAAGTTTATTACTACTAAAGTTGATTAATCTTTCTTCCAATTTTTAAAATAAACTTTATTATACGTTCATTTAAGTTTATTTCATATACTCAAAAATGTTAAAAATATATAATTGAGTACAAATACCTGTGAAATAATCCTTAATTATCCATTGATTGGATAAGATAGCGTTTTAGCTGGTTGTATAAAATTGGATTAAATCAAAAGTCTAACATATTTATTAAATCAAATACTTAAAGAACTCCGTCCAAAAATTTGAAATAGATTTTTGATTGAATCAGGCTGGTTCAATGCATTTTTCTCCTTTATGATACCGAATGCATTTTTTTAATTTGCTTTTCAATTTCTTTCTAGTTTCCCTTTTCATTATATTGTTTACTAATTTTTTAGTTAGTGCCATTTTTTAAAGAGATAATTTATAACCAATATAATTTCACACATTTCATTCCAAAAGAAACGTAAAGAGCAAATTATATTTTATATACTCACAAGTTAAGCAAATTATTTCTTACTTACTCACAAGTTAAGCAAAATAATTTTCAATATTAATGGTAATAAATCATTTTTATACCACAATACCCTTAGTTCCATTTTAATTATCTATTTTTATTTTATTACATAATAATCGTTATATAATGTTTTTTTTATTTTTTTTATTTTAAATTCTGTTCATTACCACCACCCTCCTTTACCCCCAGTCCACCACCACCAACCACCTCCTACCACCACCATCTCCACCACCACCACCACCACTAACACCACCCACACCACCTTTGATGGTCCCTCAAAATTTTGATTCCCCTGCCTTAACATTTTCCACTAGAAACCTTCTTATCCCAGAGTTTTTGAACTCTGGAGCTGAATCCCCTTTTGGGGAAGTTGCCATTGCTATGGAGCGTCCAGGGGAGGATTGACAAGAGCAATCGCGAAGAAACATAAACTCACTCATGATGAAATGGTTAGGTTTAGTGAAGTTAATGATAGATTGGTGGAGGCACCGTCGTTAGACATTTATGTGAATGTTGCACCATCGGACATGGTGACTCCCGTTGATGTGGCGGTTGGACTGAGCAACCCACACAAGTTCCATGATTGGTGTGTTTTGGAACTGTTAGGGGACAGGATCCCTTTCTGACAGTCCAAAACCTAAGACAAATCATCTTGAAGGATAAACCCCAGGTTCTTGGGTTATTTGAAACCAAGACAATAGCTATTAATCATTTTTCTTGTTTTCACGATTTTAAGGGTTTTTTGGTACTAGTTTAATTTTGTAGTGTTGTTCAGATGTCATGCATGTATAAAGGATGTCACGTACATTAATTGTAGTTGTAGAGTCAAAAAAAATTACAGGTTGGGATTAATACTATTAAGTTTTGTCATGTTTTTTGTTCTAATCAGCTTATATAGGGTTATGATCTATTTAGAGTTTGTAAGATATAATAGTGTTATATGGGTTAGAGAAATAAATTGGAATATAAATATTCCAAACCCACCTTTAATCCTTCTAAAACCTAAAACGAATAGATTAAGTTTAATATTCCAAACGATTTTAACTCACCAGTAGCAGAAGTCTGAGAATTGTCGAGTCTAAGAAGGCTGCCAATTCTATTAGTAGCCCTCCTAATTCTAGTTGATAGGTGAAAAACCTTTGAGTTCTTGTCACCTAATTAAAGCCAAGTAATACGGGATCTAGTGGCCCAATATTTTTCTTCAAGGGACCAGTACTTCTCAATCTCAGCAGAGATTGAATTGAATTGTGCTTTGGTTGAACCATCAAGACCATTAGGGAAGCTAGACACGAGTAAGACTAATTTGTTGGTGAGGGCATTAATCATTGTAGCATTGTTACGTAAGTTGGCCTTCTTCCATCTAAGTACAGTTTTTTTGCATCTACTAAGCCTTTTCAAAAGTTTAATCTAGGGGGGCCATTAAAGGTCAAAGAACTACTAAGACAAGCCGATATAGCAGTTTTACATGAGGGGGTTTTTAACCAGTTAGGGTCAAGTTTAAAGGATATAGAGTTATTAGATAAAGGGGAACTGCTTAAGTGTAAAATCATAGGAGAATGATAAGACCCTATAGGGGGGAATTATGTATCCAAGAATCTGGAAACATTGTCATCCAAGATGGGGAGCATAAGCCTCTATCTAATTTTTGCAAATAAGATCATTATCAGTCCTATTATTACGCCAAGTGAAAGTGCGACCCTTAATTGGGATTTCAGCTAAATCATTGAGGGATGTATTATTATTGAAGATTCGCATTTCAGATAAATTTTTAGGATTTCCCCCTACTTTCTCTTGGCTATTTCTAATTTCATTAAAATCACCAATGAAGATATTAGGGGATGCAGGATTAGAGGATGTTGTCTGTTTAATATGATCCCATAATATTTCTTTATTAGTTTTATCAGGTAAAGTGTAAATGAAATGCAAAAACCAAGGGATTCCTTCTACATTTTTAAGGGAAAGCGAAATGTGATCAAAGGCATAAGAAATTACCTCACACTCCAAGTTGTCAACGCTGAACAGGGCTAGTCCTCCAGATGTTCCAATGTGATCAACACTCCAAACTAGTTTTATTTTTAGTTTTTTTGCGAGCAGAAGAAGTTTTTCCTTTTAGTCTTGGTCTCTGATAGTCCAAGAACCTGGGGTTTTTCCTTAGAGATGATTTCCCTAAGGTTTTGGACTGTCAGGGGGGACCCCGTCCCCTGACAATTCCAGAAAACTCCTATCGTTCGTCTTGTGGGGGTTGCGTCTTGCAACCACCCACGTCAACTGGTGCTATCATATAGATTGGAGGAGTGTTCATCACTATATCAAGAAGGGGGACTTCAACCAAACTATCTTTAACCTCACTGAAACCTACCATCTCTTCGTGGGTTAATTTGCGTTACTTTGAGCTCTGACTCATCTTAGAATTAGAGGGACCTTCCATACCAACAGCTATTTCAACAAGTTTAGGTTCCACTACTGGATTCTGTTCTGGTTTTGATGGGCTCTTGAGGGAGGATGTGGCAGTAGTGGCTTCCATCTTAGTGTCTTCCTTCGGAGGGGATATCGCCATTGGATTGTCTTCATTCTCAGTGGGATTGATAATGGGGAAGGGATAAATGTAGGAATAGTGGGGGAAATGGAAGGGGATTTTTATTTTCGTTGTTTGAAGTGGGATTAGGGGTATGGTAAACTGTAGGGCTACATTGAATTTCTCCCTCACTCAAATTGGGGCTAGAAGGATTCGGGTTGACCCATTGGTAACTAGTTTCCCTTTAGTGGGGTTAACCTGTGACCAAGTTCTGATTGACCACCTTCTTCCGAAACTAGAGTTAGGGCCTGAGATTTCTTGTTTCTTGTTGGGCCAGGGAGTCCATTCTGAGTCCTCATCTTGTTTAGGGTATTTTCGTTTAGAACCAGAAGCCTTGTCAAATTTTTTAGGCCCAATAGCCCCTTTAGTCGGTCTGGGTCCAGCAACTGAATTGTCTTTACCTGATATCGGCCCAGATGTACCAATCTTATCCTCCACGTCATTAGTAGGGGTATTTCAGACTTTCTTGATTGTTAAGGGATTAGGGACCATGACAAAACCTGTTGCGTTGCTAGTACCGCCTGTACCCGATAGAACCTTGTCCTTACCTTTATTAGTACCTTAGGACTGTACCAACTGCTTGTCTCTTCTAGTATGGGGCCCACCTCTCGTACGAGGTTGACTTGTGATTTCGCCAGAGAGACTTTGTTTTGATTCTCCACTATCAGTAAACAATTTGGAGGGATCATCAAGATCATCAAAAATATGAACCTTTGCACCTCTACCTTTGACGCGATCTACAAACAGCCAATCTCCGAATCGGAGGCTGACCGCACCTCTAACATGTTTAGCTTCCTCCTTGTATAAACCACAATCACGGGAAAGAAGTAGTAATTCTTGTGGATGAACCAAACGAAGATAATGTAATGGATAACGTAATTCAAGATTTGGACCCATGTTTGAAACTGGTGGGAACTCCGGTGACATCGAGATGCGTGACGAGAATGATAATGGAAGTTGTCGTGGGTCTTTCGACGAGTTGTTCAAGGAACTGGAGACAGATTTGTACCCCAATTGTACTAAGATGAGTTATTTGGATTTCAAAGCAAAACTAATGCATGTGAAAGTGAAGAACAAGTGGACGAACACCTGTTTTACCAAACTTCTTCAGTTTTTGTGTCGTGTTTTGCCTGAACCTCATAACATACCCGATTTTTATGTGGATTGAAATAAAAGGTTAGAAAGTTTAGGCATGGAATACAACACGATCGACGTGTGTTTGAATGAATGTGTATTGTATTATAAAGAGAACGAGAATCTTGAGAAATGTCCAGTTTGTGGAGAACCAAGTGGGAACTGAAGAAGGGGAAGAAAGTGTCGCATAAGAAGTTGCGTTATTTTTCAATTGCGCCTAGGTTACAAAGGGACTTCACCATTTTTCTTGTCACGGGTGCCCTCGCCCCTTCACAATTCCAAACTAACATATTATCCATAAGCTCCGACCACTTTCACACTAGGTTGGCAGCTACTCATAGGTTTTGTTTGGCCGATGTTTCCCTTCACGTGAAAGGCTCGGATACTTGCATCTTCCTTCGTATCAGATCACGACACATCATCTCCCCTCAAACGGCCATCACATTCAAGTGCGCTACAGTAGTAATAACTTCTATCTTCCATTCCACTTTCCACAATATCATCATGTCCACAAACATCATGAACTTCGTACTCCAGAAATTTATCCTTAATTTCTCGATAACTCACAAGTAACTCATCAAGAAATGTTCTCGCCTCATAAATCCTTTTCCCCAAATCGTTGACATATATGAAGTAAACCTTCTTTACTGACGATGGGCCTTCGCCACCAATAGGCACGGATTTCCTTAAGGTTATCTGGCCAAGTAAACCTCTCCTTCACCACTATCACTCTCATTCTAGGGGTTTTGTACGTACGTTGTTCAAAATCGCCATCTTGTCCTGGGTGCTCGGTTTGCTCCGTGAGAAATGAATTTCACCTGGCCATTAAATATTAAATATGCTTCTCGTATATGTAATTAGTGTTGATAAAAGACAGTGGAAAAAAATGGTAAAAAGCAAATTGAAGATAAGAGAGAATCCAATGCAGAATGGATTGAAATAAAAATCAAACAGATATTAACTTATAACAACTTTTTAGTCGAAAATAAAAGAGGCAATCACTAGATTAAATAGATACATATCGCAAACCAATAAAAGAAGAATAACAAATCTGGGGCAAAACCATACTTATAATAATAATAATTCAAAGGAGAGAAGTTCATCTCAGCTACGATGCACAAACAATCGTCAGGCACAGAACAGGGCCCACCAAACCACGATGCTACTGTCATAGAAGATGAGCAAATTCATCATGGCACAGAGCAAAACCTCGTGGCTTTATAAATGTTCAAAAGATCCACTTTTTAGCCTCTCCATGCGTGCTTGAAGCCCAGATAATGCTTTCTCGTCCATAGGAAGAACATTACCTTGAACCGGAAGTTCAGTTTCACTTGTGAGTCCTTGAGTTACATTCCCGTTGAGAGGTATCAAAGGCCTATTATTTCCTGGGTCTTGGTTCCCAACAGATGCAGCTAATTGGATACTCTTCATCCTTTCCCTTATCGCATCTAGTGTTCCACTCGTGACTGCAGTTAAATTCAAACTATGGTTAAATATATTCCAGACTAATTGCACTACAAGTATTGTTAGTACTAAAAACCTAGATGGTAGTATAAGTTAATACCTCCAGCAGGTAATCTGTCATTTCTGTGATCACCAAACTGCTGTTTTACATCCATTTGCTCAGATGCAAGACCTCTAGAAAACATCGGATTACCAAGTCTTTCGTCTTCAGCATAAGATGGTGGCAAACTAAAATTTGTAGGTTCGGTTTTATTATTCAAAGATTTCGCATCATTTGTATGAACAGGAGATAAAGCACCAAATTTAGGGGAAGAAAGGTTTAGTGCAGAAGGTGGAGGGGTTGATAAAGGTACACTAGAAGGTGTCCTTCCAGCTGCAGCATTTTTCTCCATCTGTGCTAAACCATCTCTAATGTATGTTCTAAAAGCCTCACTAGCATTTTGAAGCTGAGAGAATATATCAACCTGAATCCGATTCTCATATTATAAGCTTGCACATTACAACAACTTCACATGTATATACATATATATATATACTTGCCTTGGGGTATAATTGTGTGATTCGGTAGAGCTCGTATAGACCTATAGAGCATGTTTGCTTGTCCCCGATTTTTTTAAATATTGCAGCTAATTCTTGCTGTACAATTAATCCAAAGTATAAGAATATTATTATATAATAGTGAAAATTTGAGTGTTGAAAAATACCTTTAATTGGGAATCTGCAGAATGTGTTGCAGGTGCTGAATTATTAGCTGCAGAATCACCCCAATGTGTTTGGCCAGCAGGGACTGATGGTGTCAACATTCTCGCAGCTGCTAAGGTCTGTCAAATATATACTTACATATTAATATTCAGTCAACTCAAGTCAAAGAAGAAAAAGGTTGAAGTAGAACCTGAAGATTAAGATCGATGTAGGCAAGAATAATGGGTTGTGGTTCAGCATCTATTGGGACCATGGAAAGATGACCCTTTATAGCAGTTCCACGAAGCTTAACAAGCTCATGTAGAACAGTTTTAACCATTCGCAATGGTTTATCATCAGCTCCAGCTCTTTTAATCATAAAATCATAAAAAGTAAAAAACAATTAATCTGTGAACCCAAACCAAGATATACTTTAATAAAATAAATAAATACCTCCTACGGATTTCTTCCATGCCTAATTCTTGTAAATACACGTGGATGCTTTGAAGAAGGTGATCAAGATCTACTTCATATATAGTACTTTGGAGAACCTACAATTTTAATTTTCATCCAATCGTCAATATGTGATATACAAAAACAGACCCTAAAAGTGAGAGATTATCAAGAAGCATCTGACAGCACCTTTGTGAGCTTTATCAAACATTTGACCACCAAATCCGAGAATTTCTGATTTCTGACGGCAAGTGATTCATTAACAGCTAAAGAAGGCCACCTCGAGGGATCCAAGGGACGTAAAAGATTAATAAGCACAGCGAATGACAATGTTCGATCAGCATTATCCTAAAATAATACCACCCATTAAAATATACTAATAAAAAATATATATAATAGATGTATTCCTTTAATTAAAGTACCAAGATCTTGAGCATCAAAACATTCAAAGCTTTTAAAAGCTGACTGCCATCATCCATACGTGGGACCCTCTCATCCAGAAGCCAAAGTAAAAGCTCAGTAATCAGACTATCAAGGGTACTCTCCTTCACAGCATGAGCAAGTCTCCTATTTTGAAATGTCTGTACCAAATATGTGGTGCAAGTAGTGATATTTAGAAGAGTGTTAAAATGAATCAGAAGAAAATTAAAGGAAAGGTACATACCTGCATGAGCGTGTTTAGAACATATTTACAAGACCTTGAAGAGGCACCAGACAAACTGAAGTCGAAAGTTTTAGCCACCTGCAGTAAATAAAATAAATCACCCCCTTTAGTATTTTGAGACGTTTCATTGAAAAGGCAAAAAAAGAAAGTAAAAAAAGTAGTTGCCTTATTTGCTAAGCAAGAAACAAGTCTATCAGCATCTCTAACAATATCTTCCATCGTACTTCCTTCAGGATCATTGGTGGCTTGTGCTAACTCATGGCATACAACCTTCATTCCTTCAACAGACTGCTCTGGAGAACCATATGCTATGATATCTAGAGCTTCATTCCAGTCTGTAGGACCCACACTACCAGGGACAGTTCTAGCTATCGGTTGTCTCTCCATTTGAAGCTCTGGTTGAACATAAATCTCCCTAAACATCAACAAGAAAGCGTCAAATATATATAACACATAAATGTACAAGCTTATAGACTAAGAGTTAAGACAAGAATATAGTTCAGTACTTGTTAAAGACTGGAGCAGGCACAGAGCGGGATACATCACCACTTTGCTCAGCAATATCCAATCTGAATGTCATAAAACAAATGTAAGAGGTACACACATAAATGAACAAGCTTTTACTTATTGATTCTTTTATCTAATTGAATGTCTGGGTTTGATTGGCACGAATATCAAGGAAGAGTTAAAATAGAATATAATAGGAAAGGAGTGGACTAGAGTGAAAAGGAGCAAAAAACGTTTTTATTTTAATTCCAAGTCATTAACAAGTTAGTAAGTGGAGGAACATGACAATGAAGAGGATGTATGTATGTATATCCCATCTAATTATTTGACTTCCATATTGATGTTTTAATTAAGTGGACATGAGACAAGTAATTTCAACATCACAAGAAGCTTTAATGGGCATGGTAAAGATTAGCTAAAATATGGATCAACTAGCAGTATGGAAAAAGAAAATAACCAAAAATCTGGAGTACAATTAGACAGTGCTTACCCACTATCCCTCACGGAACGTCGTAAAGCAGCCCTAGCTTCCCCAGGCTTCCCCTCTTTCCTTTTCTCCATTTCTCTAGCCTGGCATTACATAAGAGATATGATATTATTATATAATCTATACAAGCAAATCTATTAATAAAATGGTACATCAAGTATCTACACTAACCTTCCACTTAAATCTATCATCTAACATGCTTCTTTGTGCATCAGTCAATTTTCCAACGTATCTCCAAATATCATCGCCTAGACAAATATGCAATTAATCAGACAATAACATATCAAGGATCGCAAAAAGTAACACAATATCTTGCATCACACAAATTTAAAACTCACCAAGAATCTTATAACCAGTGGCCAAGGTATTTAAAGCAGCTTTTCTCAGCTCACCGTCACGCTCTGCTGTTAAGCTTGCCACAATTTGCAAGGATTTTAATTGTGCATTTATCTGTAGATTTCAGTACATGAGAGGAGAGAAGTGAGAATCCAAAAAAGATATAAGCAAGAATAGAGCAACAGCATATTCTAATTCCACACTATCATGCAATATCATTTTGTTGAACATATGGTGCACCTGCGGGTGTCCCGGAATCTCATGCAAATTAAGTTCTATTATTATACTGTGGCACTTTGGCATTATAATATTGAGAAGACTTTAGATATTAAACCCTACCTCGGATACATGATTTTCCAGTAAGAAGCCAACAAGATCAGCACACTCGATTCTTGAACGATTATTTCTAGATCGAAGACCCTCCAAAATGTAAGGAAAAGTTTTTGCAGCAGAATATGAATGAACAAGCTGCTTCGATAGTTCCCGCATTTTTTCTCTTACTTTTTCGATGTTATGTCCTGACTGCAAAGTATAAACGATACATATAAATTATTTTAGCCAATATAAGTAAATTATTTGAAAACAAAAAAGTAGATTTGCAGCCCTATAAACAAGAATTTCATGTCATACACACCTTTTCCATCAAGCAAGGAAGAAGAATGGTTGCTTCAGCTTCAGTCAAGTTGTAAGCCTCATTCTTCAACATGTCAAATAGCTCAGGGAGAAATTCCAGAACCTACAGGACATTGTTAAACACAATAAGTAGATATAAACACCACAAAGAAAAAAGAGACTTCCTTCCTTATAGCTGGTAAAAACTTAAAGTAAATGTAGAGATCAATATAAACAAACCTTCAATAGACATGAAGTGTTGGATTCACAGATTCGTAAAACAAACCACTTCAGAAGGATGTCAAGAACTTCGATTATTTCCGTCTTCATAGAAAGAAGCGCCTGTATAGTCAACAGGAACACGAGTTAAATCGGACATCAAATCAGATATTACGAAACAGGGAAATATTAATATATCATAAGCACCTTCTGAAGCATCTCAATGCCATCAATTTGTTTCTTGAAGTCTGTGCTTAGAAGCCTTCTTTGCAAATCTTCTCTGAAGAACTTCATAATATCATTCTATACGTATACACAATGAGACTTAGATACTGAACACCAAGTGAAGCAAAAAATGAGTCAACGGAAGTTTATATTTCACAAACCTCAAGATCTTGAATCTGTTCCAAACGTAACTCTTCAAATTTAAATCTACGAACTATTATTCGCTCTCTTTCATCCTGCAAGATGTAAGTCCAATCAAAGCTGTATCTAAAGCAGAAACTCTTTCGTAATATCATTACATACCTTATTCGAGTCCTTGACATTAAGCAAAGCCTGAGACTGGAGCGTAATATCTTGAACAGACATAATAGAGTCTTGCCTTAAACCCTTAGTTGGAATGCCTCTCTGTTAAAACATTCAAGCGTCTTAACAATTAATTACATTAACCAAACCAAGATAAAACAAACTTCAACCAGGTAAAAAACCTACCGAGGATGCGGTTTTATTCAGAGTTTGGGATGCACGGACATTGGATTTTCCACTCTTTGAGCCGATTTTGGATGCTGGACCTGTTGAAACTGGTCTTCCAGAATCGGTCTCTGTGACCCAACAAGCATTTTTATTAACTTGGGTGCACGAGAAAAAAGAAACAAAATAACAAACTTAACTTACCATGAAAAGCCCCTTGTGGTTTGAGGCGTTCAACAACAATAGCTAAAGCAGGTCCTTGAATATCTTTTAGGTTCCGCATCACCTATAAAAGAGGGGTCGATTGATTATATAAGCTTCAAATACAACCAAAGGAAAGTGTTTAGCTCACATCATACATACCATCTCTCGTCCACAAACCCTTAGTATTTCACTGAAGCACGCTTCGGCTGCTTTACGAACATCCGCAGATTTATCCTAATTGACAGAAATACATACAAAATAAAACAAATTGTAGACACTAGACAGCAAAAACAACTTTTTATGTGTTCAATTACATACCGTCATAGCAGAAGCAGCAGGTTTCAGAAGATGTATAGCATCAGTAAACTCAGTTAGTCCAGCAAGTTGCTTTGATAGCCAGTCAAAAAGATCCCTTCGCCCCTCAGCACCAAGTTTAGCATCAGTTAGAGCAGTGGTCATATAAGGTATCTGCAAAAGAACACAATTGTAATTATGATGGGTAAAGAAGATATACTGACAAATAAAAACACCATAAAATGAAAATAAATAAAGTTAACCATTTTATCAAGATGAACAGCTGCAAGCCAAGAATCTAGAGCGGTCAAAGTGCACTCTCGCATAAGCTTCTTATTGTCACCAAGGCATTTCAAAACATCAGCGAGAATTCCCTGCACAAAAGCCAAAAACAATTAAAATATCAGTGGATACTAAGTTCAATAACAAACAAGTGGAATTGAAAAATGAAACTAGCTAAGTTATACAAAAAACGAACCTTGCTAGCTTTCTCAACCGCGGGTCCCATGGCATTAGCAACACCCCCAATAGTGGATAAGGTTGCCATGATTAAATTCTTATTGCTGTCATATAGACGCCCTTTCAAAGCTCCAAATAGATCTCCTGAAATTTATGATAGCAAAACATAAAATAGTCAATTAAGAAATTTTACACATGGCAAAATATTTCATTAATCACAGGAAATAATCGTTTATACCAGTTCCGGTAGGTTGAATACGCTTATTAGCCTCCTCCAAGATTTTGGTAACACTTTCAATAGATTCGAGACGAAGCTGAATATTCAAGAAAAGTATATGTTACATACTAATAAATACAAGAAATATAATTGGTAAAACTTTCAATAAATGATTCCAGATGAACCTATATATTCAAGTCAAGATTACGTTACACATTTTTAAGTTATTTTGTCACAAAGGAGAAAGAAAGACAATTATTATACCTTCCAATCTGTACTTTCTAATCCCTTCAGCAATGCAGGTGTAATCTTTGCACTGATATCTTCACGTGGAAGACTATCTAACCCACCACCGGCTGCAGATGATGTGGCACCTACCGCCTTCACAGTCTTTTTTACGGCAGCAACTCCCTATGAACAGTAATTTAAAAAGTCAAGTAATTTTTTGAAAGTGTCAAATCATGAAGAGATTGGTTAAACAGACTCTACCATACCTCAAAGGGATTCTTTTCATATTCAGCTTCAAGAGCACTAAGAAGAGCAGGCTTTACATCTGAGAGGAACGCTTTGATATCTGAACAAATGGATGTACATGCAATTTTAGTTTAACTCTACATGTCAAATCATACAAAATTATCACATAAAAGAAGACTAAGTACCTGGACCAACACACTTGTGTAAAACACCAATAAGTTTAATAGTTGAATTTCTAGTGGCAGCAGCACTCGATTGTAGTCCAGTATCTTTACAGAAGTCAATTAAATCCTGTAACGAGATTTCCATTAGACTTTATGGTAGGTACAAATTTAGGTTTGGACAAAAATTCTGGTGAAACAGTATTCTAATGATGTAACACACCTTCAACTTCAAAAGTGAGACCCCAAAGTCATCAACTGCTGAGACCATCCACAAAATGCCTTCACTAAGAACCTTGGGATTCTTGTGCTCCTTCATTATCTTGTACAACTACAAGAATCAAATTTCCAAAATGCATTAACTAATGAGTATATGTTGATGCAAATCAAGAATGCAAAAGAATACAAAAGCACTAAAGAAGCAATAACATAGTACTCGACTATACTTACTCTATCAAAAATAAACCCTGGGCCAACATCTTCACAAAACGTAGTTAAACATTTCATGGCCTGGCCACGTGTCTTTATATCAGCAACTCTTTCGCTGATACCTGTAACAAACAGAATTCAAAAAATGAAAACCTAGCAGCACTTAATTAAACGAAAAGTGTAAAGAAACAAAGATAAGTAAAAGATGAGATGGATTATATACAAGAACAAGTAATTGACAATAAATAAACAATCTAAAGTCACGTCTCATATACAAGAGTAAAGGAAAGAAATAGTTTAGAACTGACCAGCAAGACATAACACGACACACTTTTTTGGAAATTTGCCTTCTGCCTTTGAAGCTATGTGGGTGATAACCTCAATAGTCTGTTGTTGGACCTGCACTTTGAATGAAACAAGGAACAATGAGCTATTTTATACAAACTAGCATTAATAAATAAAAACTGACTAGAGGAACAGCTGATAAGTGATACCTGAACATTTTTCTCGGTCCAGCCAGGAACAGCACAGAGTAATCGAATCAAAATCTCTACTGATGAATCAATGGAGCTAATTGCTTCAACCTGTTCCTTCAATGAGACAATGGCTGCAACAAGAGATAAAAATTAATTAATTCCGTCAAAATCAAGCGATATCCCAAGGAAGATATGGTAGATACTAGGAAAAACAAACCTTCAAGCCGCTCTTTCCACACAGCACTTTTCAACTGAGCAATCGTATCAGATTGAATGAGCGATCCTACTTTGCTTTCAATTTCCTCAAGACTCATTTCTGATGGCTGTAGAAGTATAGACCAAGAGATTAAAAAAACAATATTAGATGGCATACATAAAGACAAGTACTAAAGAGGAAAACTAATATATTTGAATTTTTACCTCAACATCTTCAGGCTCTGCAGGCTTAGAAGTTTTTGACTGTGCAGCTCCATCACCCTTTTTGCTGGGACCAGACTTGGTAGATGCTGCTTTCTTACTTGAAGGCTGAAAAATAACCCAGAAGAAAAAAAGTAAGAAAGACCACCGTGAATAGGACATTCCACCCAGAGTTACAAACCGATATAATAATCAAGAACTTGGGATCTGTATAATTTATTCTTTTCTGCCTTCTCTATTACTTTAAGAGGGTCAGGGTAGTTTTGGGAAAAAGATTTAGATAAAAAATACTTACAGCTGTTGCAACTGGTCTCTTTCCACTAAGCATGCTAGCAGCTGATCTCTTGACCAATCCATCTGAAACCTGCAATACAACCTCTCAAGTTCAGTGCTCCAACAACGCAATTTAAAAAGGGAATGTAATATCTAATAGAATAAAATCTCAAAGTAAACCTAATAAAAGGTTAAACATCCATGAAAACAAAAAATTTAAAATGAAAATTTATATCCTCCAATCTCTGTAGTAAAGAGCTTCACATTTTACATATCACAACCAGCAAACGAAAAGATTGTGTAAATTTATCATCGTTTGATATTAAAAGGGTATAGAAATTTACAACAATAGCTAATAACCTAGTTTATTTGTGTGATGATCTAGAGTACAAGAATAGTAACAACCATATTGGAGTTTCCCAAGAAATGCCCTCCTTGTGAATGTACATGAACGTAAACAGGTAACATAAAAGGTGCAGGGACTTCCAATACACAAAACAATTATAATGCATGTAATTGTAGAGTAAACATGTTTTTCTGCAGCTTTGTCTTATTTTATCATGTGAAATGGTATGAGAATTTTTGTTTTAACTACAAACACAAGACAAAGTTAAAAGTAGAAGCACGTACCTCTGCAGATCCACTTCCTCTAGCAGACTGGAGAGGAGCTGGCGTTTTGCAAAAGAAAAAACATATTAATAATTCACACCAAAATTTGAGTAATGGCACAACATACAGTGAGCTATAGTGACCAGTTAAAATGTTACCAACCTGAGGTGCCACCAGAAGCTTGAGCAGCCTCTGAACCCCCAATCATTTCAGAAAGCTTCTTTCTTCTAACATCATCAAGTTTTTCAATGGATTTCTCCAAAGGTCTCATACCAACCATCTAAAAAAAGTCATAAAGTGTAATAAGTTGTCGTAAAAAGAATAAAGATGCATTGGCAAGGAATCGATGAGAAAGGGAAGTCAGGGAAGAGATACCTTAGCTACAGCTGCCAAGGCAGAGAAGGCAGCATCTCTAACATCAGGTGTTCCGTCATTTAGAGACTATCAAATACCAAAAGCAGCAAGTTAATAAAACTCAATACAGCAAAAAGTTAAATAAGAAATTGATAAATTTTTCTCAATAAAAGAATCATAAACTCTTATAAACAATCCACTAACCTCCATGCAAATAGGAACATATTCCTTGTGCACTTTGAGTATGACAGCCTTATTGCTGGTCTCAATACAAAATGTTACCCAATTTAAAGTCAAGGATCGGACAAGAGGAACTTTGTTTTTTGTTGCTGTCTTAATATCTGCAAGAAAGCATTTAAAATGGTTACTCACAAAGCTCCATAGCAACTAAACAGTCATTGGATTCATAGAAACAAACAATATCAATTTTCAACAATTACCCTAACTTCAACTGAAATTTCAAACATGAACTAGAAAGAATGAGGAATGAGGAATGAGCTATAAAAAAATGTACCCATGAACTCACTTCTGTGTCAGATAATGATGCATGTACTACATCAGGGAATACTTAATTGAAAAAATAGGAAACATGAAACAATTATCACTACATAAGTCATTTTCACCCTAGGGTTGATTAAAAAAATTCATCGTACAATTTTCTTTTTAAGAACTCAGGGCTACAAGTTAATGAAGTATATGGATGCAGCTTGTTGATGACCTGACAAGACCATGACGAACTATCTGCTGATCATGGTTGATGTATAAAATTCATATAAGACTCTCTAACTTAAGCTTTAAATGAGTTGGTACTTAACAATCACAATCAAAATTGTTACAGATACTAATCAGATATATTATTAATACTACATAGATGTGTAAAAATACTAAAGAAAATCCTATTTGGAAAAGAAACCTACCTTCAACAATGTCAGCAAGATTCAAGCACCCTGATTTGTGCATTGCTTGTAGAGTTTGAGTTAATGCTTCAATTGATGTAGGTTTTTTCTCTTTCAGTTTTTCCTATCCAAAAAACACACTGTTAGAAGCAAGAAGAATCTAAAAACATTATAACATGAAATTCTGAGGAACCCAAAAACGAACACTCAGATAATAACATTGACATGAAATCCAGAGTGAATACTCTGTGCCCACCAATACATCATACCACAAAACAATTTTGATATATGTATTTACCAGTAATACAGGCAACATGAAACGAGAGCTTCCAGAAAAACTAGCTCTCAGTCCCTTGGCCAGGTTCCCAATTGCTTGGATGGCTTCAACAGCTACAGCAATATTTACATCTGTAATGAGCTGTAAAGCAAGGAAATTCAAATTCATGAATATATCAAAGTGACATCAGCAACCAAAACAATAATTCAAAAATAATAAAAAAAACAACAGAAAACAATTTAAAAAATCATACCTTCTTGAGTGTCCGACAAATCTCACTGAAATCACCAGGAGCTATCCTTTTTGTAGATGCAAGCTTAGTCAGTTCGGCAACAGCTTCTTTCCGCTCTGACCACTTCGTAGCTTTCTATATACATAAAAACACGAAACTAGTCAACAAAAATAACTTTTCACAGCAACATTCACAGGCTTAATTACATAAACAAAGAATGAAAAAGTGCACTGACCACTCCTTCCCAAAACCCTGACTTCTCCAAAGGTGTCAATATATCAACAGGATCTACAAGTTCGTACTCATCTATCTCTTGGGGAGCTGATAGTAAAGATACAAGTTAGCATCAGAAAACAAAGGTACAAAAATTAACGGGCATTACTATAATCTTAGAAGTTCATAGTTCAAATGATTATCATGCATACCATCATTAGTGGATTCTTCAGCAGGCCCAGATGCTACAGCCTCAGAAACAACCTCCTGCTCTGGCTCCTTGTCTTGCTCAGATCTGTTCCACATATAACAACAAATTATTCAACGAGCTTTTAACTATTAAATAGCAACAAGTTCAAAAAGTTAAATAAGATCGAGCCACAAATATCAACACACAATGTTCAACTTAATAAAGATCTTGTTCTAGATGTGAACGTCAATAATGGGATGTAACAACAGACTTTAAATATTACCATTTTCCGTGATAATTTGAGCTATCATTTTAAAACCAACAAGAATGATAATCAAGAATATCCATAGAAGCAATAAACTAGGTTGTAGTTCTATACAGAAAGAGTAATATATAAGATAAGGATAATATGTGCTCATGCATAAACTTGTTCCCAATAAGAATATCATACAATACAAGTAAAGAAGAAAGTGCTTAAGTGTACTTACTATCCAGCTAAAAGTACATGGATCGTATTATAATGGAATAGGGTATAAAAAAGCAATGCGGAAGAAAGATTATAAATTCTTATGCAGAAAAAGTATAAAGAGAAGGTTTCACCTTATTTTGCGTGTGGGTTTAGCGTTCCCCGTGACATTAACAAGCTCAGCTTCCAATTCTTTTTTCTATAAATAATATAAAACAAAACCATAAATTACACACTAAAGAGATTAGAAAGCAGTCAGGAAAAAAAAAATTAGATTGCAAACGCACATACCATTGTATCTCGCATCTTCTCGAACAATATCGATTTAACTGGATCTTTCCCGATCCATCGACAAAGTTCAAGTGTCAGCCCTTTTGAAGAAGCTCGAACATTCTGATCTTGGTGATCAAATAGTTCTGGAAGCATCTTCAATAATCTTTTTGGCGGAACAATCTTTGAACCAAACTCACTGAATCATGGTCAATCAACATGTCACATCTCTAAACAAAATAGAAATGAGCTGAGCAAAATTAAAATGTACAAACAAACCTCAAGGCCATAAACATGACATCTATTGCAGGGACAACTGCTTTCGCAACTTTATTTTTTATTGCTTTCTCCATTGCATCCTACAAAAGTTCACGTCCATATATTAGTGGACAAAAAGAATAAGGATACCACAACAAAAGCACAAGAAAAGATATCTCGTGTGTACAGCATAGTTAACTAAACAGGGCACAAACAATGGTCACTTAAGCTGCAATACATAACAAAAAGCTATTGGGCAAAAGCTGTGTCTAGTTTTTGTGGGTATTATAAGCTTCATATTAGTGAAGCCCTTACACCTACTTGTTTTGCGTTCAGAAGAATTTCCTTTCATTTTGTAAAACTAGGATCCGCAGATTTTTCTTTCCTGAGAAATGGATTTTGAATCTAAACATAATGGGTAGAGAATTTATTTAATTAGCCTATACACTCTTACTTAGCTCTTTAACTTCAAGCTAAGTCTTGACATCTCAATATAACAGTGTCCTAGAAATCAATAGAGAAGAGGTCCGTCATTTTCCTTTTTATTCCTTCTTATAAAGTCGTATAACAGTGTGGCTACTCATCTAGTGAAATTGTTTTTATTAGTTAAAAAGTGGTATTTGCTATTAAAATAAAAGTGGCAAGTCTGAATGCCCAATATCTTACCCAGTTAATGACGGAAGTGCATAAGAAAAATCAAAATAAAGAAGAAGAAAAAGGCACCAGTGGAGCTAAAATGTTATAAAGAAAAAAAGTGGATAAAGTGAAGGGGCCAATTTAAGAGACATGTGATATGTCATAAGAGTCTCCGAAGAAAAGTATAAACCCTACAAATTAACCATTGTATGTTCACTACAGCTGCTTAGCCACACAGTGGAGATACAGTCTCAAACTAAACCACATAGAGTACAGAAATTTCTGGCTTGTTCATAATGCTTTAAAAAGTATCCTACATGCCAAAAATTACTCTTGCTAGTTCTCTTCAGAGAAAAGAACTCTCTGAATATATTCAATAAGTAGGAAGCTCTTAGGTCAAGATCGGGAACTAACACATTCAAATTCAAATTGTAAAGCAAGGTGACAAAGTTCAAAGATATAACTAAAAAAATTATAATTTAATTTAAAGTATAAACAAACGTGTGAATGATGCTTGTGCATGAACGAAGCAGAAATGAGGGAAATATTTGTATCTGGGTACTCTAATGAAAAAGAAGATGGCTACCACTATATGCAAATTGTTCTTAGTGCACCGAGTGTTAAAAATCATAGTAAAATCTCTATGGGCAAAAAAAGACTTCCAAGAAAGGGTTAATTGCAACAATTGATCCCTGTGTTCCATGAAAATAACCAAAGATGTGTTTAAAATGTCAAATATAGCCTTGGTAAACACTAAAGTTGCATATCTACCCCACAGACATAAATTTGCGGTTTCTAACGCGAATATATTTAATATATTTTAACGGGAATCAATGGTGCAACTAACCCTTCAAACTAATCTCTACCCTCCCGGTTCAGTTTAAGGCTCTTATTACAAACTAATAATGTAAATTAAATGTCTGCTGCCCATAAACATGCGTAACATCTTAAAAATACAGTAGCTCAAGCAGATAATAAGCTTTATGAATTGCTCCAGTAGCTTACTTAAGCTGAAAACCTAAGAAGCGTCACAATTAAGTATCTACTCTTCTAAAAGTGTCTAATGCAACATATGAACCACTACCAACATTGTGGCACCATGATAATCAGCTGAATATTACTCTCAAACTTTACTAAACCATTAAAATGAGTGACATTTCGTAATTTTTAACATACCAAAAATGCCTCCACAGCTTCTAACTCGACCCATAGTAAAAACACCATTTGTGCCTTCTCCACTGTCTTTGGCCTCCCCGTCAGACATTTTGTCACTATTGCATCACATACTTCCTTAGCGTACCTAGAAAACACAGTATGCAAGTACTCAGCATTACGTCACTATAGCTCACTTTAATGAGAAAACACCACGAGAAGTATATTTACCTTCCAACATCAGCGTCAGCAGCTTTTAAGTAAGCAATGAGAGCATCTAGAGCTTTCTCTTGCACAGGAGCATTTGAATCCGACACTGCCTTCTTGAAAAAATGACCTGACAAGTTCCACAACATTTAAAAGAAATTAAAAACTCAGAGATCTAACCGAAACGTTACTTCACCAAACCACAGATCGAGAATACTTCAATCTAAAAAACGTAAAATCAGATCTAACATCTTTAAAACCCTAGAAAACAACAAAACAAACAAAATTAACAGAAAATGTTACCGAATTCACGGAGGCGCGGGTCCTTGGGATCGGTAATGGACTCGCAGACGCCGGCGAGGTCTATATTTCCATCGTTCCGTACCTTCCAGTTCTTGTGCGTCAAACGATCCTCCCATGGCAATTTCTTCGCTTCCTTCAATAACTTCTCATCCTCCGACATTTCAACCTAAATATATTAATAAATATCTATTAACAATATATTAGTGTACGTATCGATCTGTGACGAGAAACAGCGATAGTGTGTTACAGAACGGCGTCGTTCTGTGCTCGTTTCAATTTTATCTTCTCCGGCGAGTTGAAATGAGGGATGAGAGCTTTTCTCTCTCAAATTTGAAAATAAAAATTAGAACAAGAGAAAGAAAGTAAATTTTACGCTTTGAGACAGATAAAATTAACCACTCACGTTAAAATATATTTTCTATACGTATATATGATGCTGTGACACGTGTCTCAATTACCAAATACGTGCAAGATTGGTAAGTATAGCGCGTGAAGAATGTTGTTTGGATCTGTTGTGGTTGAGCGGTGTAATTGGGGTAAATAACTCATTTGGTCCCCTTCTTTTAATATATTTGGATAGTTTAGTCTTTTAATTTGGAAAAGAAACATTCCAGTTCCTGTGTTGCAAATGTAAACTTTTTTTATTTTTTTAGATCGATAGTTCGCCTAGTGGTTAGGTTATTCCGTAGAGATCAAGAGGTTCTGGGATCAAATCTAATTGGAGTTAAAATGACTCTAAGTCTAAAGTGATTCTCCCATGTATTCAAAAAAAAATGACGTTCGCACCCGTTATAATTGCGTTGCACATACCAAAGTCATTTGTTTTAATCTCGCGATTCAACAACCCATTCTTGAAATATTTTTGGTTGAAAACCTCTACCCACGCAACTCTGTGGTTTTGAAGTAGTTTCCACCCGAGTTTCGCAAGTAGAGTTATATTGAAACTTTTGTCGCCACGTAACCCCAAACCACCACTTATTTTTAGTTTACAAATCTGATCCCAAGCGACCCAATGTATTTTCCTCTTCTCCTCCGACGAACCCCATATAAAGTTTCGCGTTATACGATCTATTTCATCGCACACATACAACGGCAATTTCATGACTTGCATTTGATAGGTTGGAACTGCACTTAGGACTGATTGAGCAAGAGTAATCCGACCCGCCAAGGATAAACTTTTCGCTTTCTAAGCCGCTAATTTGCTTCTCATTCTCTCTATAATTTTTTTATAAAACCCTTTAGGTAGCCTTACAGATTGAATTGGTGCACCTTAATATTTACCGAAAGATTCACTCAAACAAAATCCACTTACTTCAGCTAATTCGATTTGTACTTCTTGTGCAACATTTTTGGAGAAGTAGATTAGGGGTTTTTCGGCACTTATAGTTTGACCAGCCTCGCTACAGAATACATTTAGAGTTTCTTGAATCACGTTCACCTGTGATAAAAAGGCTTCTCCAAATAATATTAGATCATCTGCAAAGAAAAGGTGAGATAAAGTAGGACCACCTCTCCCTAAACTGATTGGCTTCCAACTTCCAATATTACAAAGCTCCTGAATGAGAATAGACAACCACTCCATACACAGAACAAAGATGTATGAGGAAAGAGGGTCACCTTGACGAATACCCTTGTAAGGCTTGAAATGTGGAAGAGGTTCGTCATTCCATATTACTTGCATTTCATTTTCCGTCATGCTCGACACTATAATTAAAACCCAACTCAAGGAAACCCGAAATTTCTAATAGTATCTTCAATAAACTCCCACCGAATTTAATTATAAGCCTTCGCAAGGTCAATCTTCACCGCCATAAATCCTTTTTTCCCTTTGAGATTTCGCATTCTGTGATCAGTCTCTCGAACAAGAACTATGTTATATGTGGTTGATCTACCTGGCAAAAAACTACTTTGATAGGGTCCAATTTTATCAGCGAGAATAGGCCTAAGTCTATTGACCATAACCCTCATAATAAATTTACAAGGAGAGTTAATAAGGCTAATAGGTCGAAATAGGCTAAAACGGCTATATTAGAAGAAAGTACTACGAATGGAGTGAAGTACAGGTGGTTACACGAAACCTCTGGCAATGATTTTGTTAAGTCGGGCTTTGAGCACCGTACTGTGGTGGTCCCTAGTTCTAGCTTCGACTGGAAGATTGTTTGGGAATTAAAATGTTCCCAAAAATACGGGTACTATTGTGGAGATTGGTAAGGGATCGTCTTCCTACTGCATTAAACTTACAAAGGAGAAATGTAATTGAGTTAAGGGAATGTGGGATTTGTGGTGCGGAAGTAGAAGATATACAACACATCTTCTTGGAGTGCAAAGTATCTAGACTTCTATGGCGTGAATTGGGTTTATTGAACTTGAAGTAAAGGGGTTTAGATGCAAATTCCGTGAATCCAGAAACTACAGGGACGTGGCGCTGCAACTACATATCATTTAATTCAAAATTATGCACTTGTTTAGGGCCTGATGTGCGAACAGGAGCAAAGAAAAATGAAGAGGAACTTCCCTGGAATCTACAGCGTTTTCATCAGATGTTTTCCAGGTGTGCTGATGATGTCGCGAACATTTATAATAAGCCACAGAGACGTGACTATCAGGCCCAACAGCAGTGCAACATGCGAAGGTGGATAGCAGCAAATCTAAAAGTAACGAACATGATAGGAGGGATAGAGTGGAGGACAATTTTCGCAGCAGCAGATAGTGTGATCTGGTCGAGAAGAAATGAGGCTTTATTTGAACTCGGCACGGTAACTCCCCGCCTAGATGGATTGAAACGGGGCACTCTTAAATTGGCAAGTGATTGTGTAGGGGGGATGGGGAGTGGAGTGTGATGGGGGCATCATAAAATCTGCAAAAAATGAGTTAATTAAGTGGTCTAAACCTCGTGATAAACTTAAGATGAATGTTGTTGGGTGCTGCGATTTAGTGAGCCGTAAAGCAGGTATTGGTGGAGTATTGAGGGGCGTGGATGGAGAATATATTGCAGGTTTTTCGGGAGCTTGCGTGGTGGAGTCGCCACTACATTCGGAAGCTTTGGCCCTACATTATGGCCTAAAGTGGGTGTAAAGCAGGGGTATAAACGAGCTATATGTCGAAACCGACTCGAGAGAGCTTCACGCGCTAGTGAAGGGCGATGGTAGCTTTAAAGGTCGGAATTGTCATGTTAGTCGTGATTATAACGAAATAATCAAAAGTCATCCTGGTATTGAGTTACATTCTATTTATCGAGAAGCCAACTCTTGTGCGGATTTACTTGCGAAAAGAGGAACGGATATGAGCGAAGGACCGTGCATTTTAGAAGATCCACCAGAGTACTTATGGGACAACATAACTAGTGATAGGAGTAGTACTGCGTTTCCTAAACTAGTTTTAAACTCTCAATGAGAGTCCTTTAGTCGATTAGGCTCAACTTCGGCGTGTTTTTATCGCCTCAGATGTATGAAAAAAAATGTAACATTTTAATCTCTTTATCTTTTGATTTCATGAGATTACCCCTCCTTTATCATTTATGTAATCATAATATTTTGAGCAAATATCAAAAATATTAGTTAGTATTTAAATATATTTTTAGGCTAAACATTTTAAAAATAGTATGTTTTACACTAGATATATTCAAAATATTATTTTTAAACAATTTCACTAATTTTGTTAGGTATTTCAAAAATTCTAAAAACTGAGATTGATATTTGGCCCAGTAGTTAGGCTACTCCGCAAAGACCAAGAGGTCTAGGGATCGAATCTCATTGGAGTCAAAATGACTCCGAGTCCAGAGTGGCTCTCCCATGTATTCAACAAAAAAAAAATTAAAAAAATTTAGACATTTCAAATAAAGTTTCTAACTTGTTCCTATGTATTCAACAAAAAAAAATTTAAAAATTTAGACATTTCAAATAAAGTTTCTAACTTGTAAAGTGACCAAGTAAAGATATATTTTATTTAGAATATCCAAATTCTCCTTAAAATGTATAAAATATCTGTTGGAATTTGTGAAACGGCCTAAATATCTCACTTTTGATTATATTTGCCTAAAAATTATATTTTTGAAACATTTGAACTAAAAAAAATTAGGATATAGGTAATGGCCTAAAAATAGTATTTACTCTAATATTTTATTCTTATCTTTTAATTTTGTAATAATTTTAGTTTTTACCATTTATTCATGGATGATTGACCTGTGGGGTTTTCGAGACAACTTGTATGGCATATAAGGAACATGTGGCTAGGTTTTTTTTAAAGATGCCACCACTGAATCTTATGGGTGACCAAATACTAAAATGCCCTCAAATGAAACAAAACACATTTAACGCTAGAAACAAGTTGCATTAAGCATGGATCATAAGTGAGTAAGTATCAATATTTCAGCTCTGACCATTGTCGGCTCTGCCACCACGGGTGTACTCAGATATTTTACTTAAAGACTCAAATGAAAATCATTGAGTACGCGAAAAATCACTAAGGACCACCACCAACCAACCACAGTCGACATCACCACTTGCGGCGTATTTAGAGATTTTACTGAGTACTCAAACAAAAGTCACTGATAACAAAAAAAATCATTGGGTACACTCAGTAGATTTTGTGAGTATGATACAAAAATTAATGAGTGTGTATAGTTAACACTGAGTAGGCTAGATGAATGAAAAATAAACAAAAAAAAGGAAATAATAACACAAAATTGATTTATATAAAAGGAAAAATTACAACAATTGATGAAAAACTATGTTAAAAACCTTATTACAATAATTAATTAAAATATTACAATAATATATATAAACAATTTGTGTAGACGTCATTCTTATTCGTTGAATGGCAGTTATGATCTGACTTCGTCTTCACGCGAGCACGAACCATCTTCTTGAACTTTATGAAGCGATCGAAGCTTCTAAGCGAACCTAGATGGCCTGTGAAACACTATCATTAAATCCATCTGCATATACGAAGCTCGTATGAACTCACCTGAGCTGAATTGTTGAATGTCATGACTGCAAAGCTCGCCTGAAGTCACTTGGCTTCACCTACGAACAAGGTTGCAAATCCACTTATATGAACCTCTACAAATCCACAAAAATGCTTATTCAATACTGCAGATCAAAGCCATGGATCCCGAACCATATACATCCATATTTTTTTTGAAATTGTGGTGAAGCTTCGAATATGAGAACAAGTTTGTAAAAATAATTAGTGAACTTCATTAAACACTATTACCTGCAAACCCAAAGCTTTACTTTAAAAGGCCACAAATGTTTGAAACAAAACTCAAAATCAAAAGTTTAAACATAAACCTACCATGATATTAAAGCTTCAATAATCCCCGATCTTAGCTTGCCTGGAAATATCTCGCTCTGATCTTAGCTTGCCTGGAAATATCTCGCTTTGATCTTAGCTTGCTTGGAGAGATTTATGCCAAGGACGGTCGAGCTTCAGTTTCATCGTTCTTTTTTGCTAAGCTTCAGTCTGCTTGCAAACTCCATGGAAATTCAAGTTGTTGAAGTCATTGACGAACAAAAATATAGGTTGAAGCTATGGATCTTCAAAATCACCGTTATGACTAAAAATAAAGGGTGGGCGGGAATATGATTTAGGATTTAAGATTCAGGGTGGGATGGAGAGAGAAGTGAAAAATAGGGTTTATCGGTATTATTATGATTTATGTATTTATTAAATTTAGTATATGTAAATGGTAGTTCAAGAGTATAATGAGTATGGAGAAATCGGCTTATAGTGTAAAATCATATAATTCACATTTAGTAAGAAGAGTGGATTGGATGGGGATGATATAATTTTGAGAAGTAATCTTCAAGATCCATTGGGTAAAAATTGCTCTATTCATTTTTATAAACATTTTCCTCTTTTGGTAGGACGTTATATTAATCAAGTCGAAATGAATCATCGCCAAACTTGTTTGTTAACTACTCAAGAATTCAATGAGTTGGCCTCAAATTTAAGCGAGTCAAATACTAAGTGTTTAAGCGTGTTTTGTTTAATTTTTCAGAAGAATTGGAAGGAGCTTCGACGAGTCGTGTTCGAATTGGTTACAAACAATGTGTTTCTTTTATATCCGCTGAAGTGAAATTTCTATGAACGATTGATGTAGGAGTTAGTGTTTGGTAAGAAGTATAATATTATGTGTAAAAAGTATAAAAAAATAAATGTTATCTTATTTAATGTTTAACTATTAATAAAATACATGTTGAATAAATATGTGTTAAGTTGTAATTCAAGAAGTATCTCGTTTTATTATATTTTTTTAAAAATTTTCATTTTGTTTATTTAGATAAGCAAATGACGAGTGTGAACAAAAATAATTCAATAAGAGCTACAAATATTCACGAACAACTTGATCTTATTTATAAATTATATCCATGATATTAGTAAAATACAACTTTAAAAATATTTTAAATTTTTATTATTTTAATAACATGACAACCTACAGTTCGACCTACCACGACCTGGCTATCGAACTGGTTCTACCGTTCTTACGGACCAGTCCGGACAGGTCTTTAGCTTATCGGTTTGGGTCCGCAAAAAAAAAATTAATGGTTTAGAACCGGACCGAACCAATAATATAATTTAATTTAATTTTTGAATCAGACTAGACTATTAAGAAAAAAACAATAGGAGAACCGGTTAAAACCGGTCCGGAACCTGTAAGTCGGTCCTTCTTACATGTCTGAAACTTCAACTTTCCTTCACAAGAACCGGACCAGACCGGTCCGATAAAAAGAGAACCGGTGGACCGGAACGGTCCGGTAAGGCCCAAATCCGTTAAAGACCAGACCAAACCGATCCGGACCGGGACGTTAGCTAGCCACCTTGAGACCCACCTAATAAAATAAGAATACAAACCAGTACTAATGTTATCATGAAATCAAAGATAATGCGTTGTCAAAAAGAAAAAAACAAAGATAATGGACTAAAATATTTATGTTTACAAGGGACTAAATTGTTAAAATTCAAAAGATAAGGATGAAAATGATATTTATTAGTGTAGTTTAAATAAGGGTGGTGGTGGGAGCCGCGCACAGGAGGAGCGGACATAGACAAAAGGAAAGCATTAATAGAAAATTAATGTGTAAATTCAAATCGAGGAGTGGTTGATTTTTATATTTTTAAGTAAAAAAGGAGTGGTTAATGATGAGGCTGGAATAAACTGTGATAGACCTCATGATTAAAAGTTGTTTATTGATATGGCTTGTTGGATTGTGAGATTTTGTGGTGTGGTCATAGAATTTGGAAAAGATGTACGGTTGTGATAATTTAGTATGGTGAGATGACAATTTTGGAAACTTTAATTTTTGTGCTAGGTTGCCGGCGGGTTTAGTCATTATTGTTAGAAATGGCTACGTCACTCACTAGTAGGGATGTCAATAGGGTGGGTTGGGGCGGGTTTACCTATCCCCGCACCCCCAAAAAAAAAAATAGAATCCCTACGCCCCGCCTCGCCTCCGCGTCGTTCTTCCCCACATCTCGCCCCGCCCCGCTCTTTTATTCCTTGCGGGGTGTGGGTTCTACCCGCGGGTTTCAAATTGATCGTTCAAATTTTTTTATTACTACAAATTTTATTATTTTTAAACTCTCAAATATTCCATTTTTCAGAATTTGCATTTGTACTTTGATTTTTAGACAAATTTTTTCATTGAAATTGCACTTTGATTTGAATAATTTAAACTTTGTGTGTTGTAATAACGCACACAAACTTTGATTTGAATAATTATTGAAATTAAAATATATAGTACATATTATAAATTAAATTTTATATTATATACATGCGAGGAGGGTTTGCGTGGTGGGGAATACTTATCCCCACAACCCGCCCCGTCTCTTGCGGGTTTTGAAAATCCATCCACACAGCCCACCCCAAGCCCCATTTAGTACCTTAAAACCCGTCCGGTTTAAAGTGAGGTGGGACGGGTACCCGCAAATCTGCACCCCATTGACATCCCTACTCACTAGTATTGGCAGCGACTGAGAGTGAGAGGGCAAATGAGACAAAGTACTAAATCCAAAATAGTCGATATTTCTAATAATATGAGTTAATTATTGAGTCCATCTTGGAAATAAATGAGATAATTTCAAAATTAGGTCTAAAATAGCATTTTTCTTATAAGTTTAGGTCTAATACTAACATATTTATAAGTTTAGGCCTAAAATAATATTGTTATTCTAAAATTAGGCTTTCAATTAATTTTAGTATCAAATTTACTCCATATAAATACTAAATAACACCATTAACACCTTAATTACTTCATAACTATTTTTTAAAAATAAAGAGTGTCCAGCACTTTCTCTCTTCTACACAAACATTAACACCTAAAACACACACTAGTTAAAATTCTTCAATTTTGTTCGAATTTTATATAGTTTTCGAAACTAAAGCAACAAATCTACCAAACCTATTAACGTGCTATCAGATAGCCCTTACCAAACTGTCACGAGCTTAACAAGTCGAGCTTATATAGGTTTGGGTTTGTCTTGTTTAGTAAACGAGTCTGAATTTAAAGCTTGAGTTTGACTTCTTTAACTAACGAGCCGAACTCAAACAAACTCTTAGCAAACTTAAACTCGAGACGTTTTTGAGAGTATCGGTACATTTGCCGCCATAGGCGGACTTAATAGACCATATTAGAGGTAGTCTTGGTAGAAACAACTTGGTGAGAATAACACGACATAGAGGCGGATGAAAGACGTCGAAATTGGTGTATAGGCCTTTTTTTATACCCCAATATTGTCTTGAGTTATATACATTTACTACTGTCTTTGACCTTCCATTTATAAAAAAACAAAAATCATATCGATATATAATTTTAATTGTTATTAAATATTAAATTAATAAGAATATAGCACCAAAAAGTGATTTTGGATCATGCATGTACACTAATTTTTAGCTATAAGAATCGACTAATGGTATATACTACAAAACCAACTTAAATATTATCTCATCACATTATATTGCTTTTCTTAAGCTATATTATAGCTTAATGTTTTTCTTTACGATGTTTACAACATATGTTATAAATTCGTAAGCAATATTGAACGAAACAATAAAAAAGTATATATACAAACATCACCATGTCATATGTTACACAACACTAACGCATCGGATTACGTCAGAATCCTTTTCGGGTTGCCATGAATGTTCCTAATTTATCTCTTCCTGGATTTTCTTGCTAGACGAATTTTGGTACTAAGCTCAGAATGGACTCAATTGACCTCACTTAATTAACGACTGGGTGAGGAGGATCGGTCTCGATTTCATGAGCTAGTTCTTTTGTCAGCTTGTCAGCACGTTCATCGTGTCCGCCAGCAAATGTGTATACTCTATAAGCAAATTGAAAGGCCTTCCAAAGCATTTTACCCGATGCTGTTTTGTTTCCATCGGGTTTGGATTCATTTTCCGTGTTTTCTTTTGCTTTCGCTTCATTCCTTTCCTGTAATATACCGAGTTTCAATATGTTAAAAGTGCGATATATTATATTTATTATCCTTAACATAATAACAAGATTAACAAACCTTAAGCACAAGCTCTATACAGCTCGATGAAAGATCTACCATAGACTCTTTGATTCGGACAAGGATACCGAAATCAAAATTGATTCTGTGACTCGTGAATTTCTTAGCTTCTTCGTCTTTAGTACGTTCGAATGTGTCTAGATCGCCTTTAATCTGCATTAAGTTGGAAGTTTTTAGAGTTCATTGATAGTGACCCGAGCCAGGATTTTTTATTGGGAGTCAAGGGGGGTTTAGAAAGGATGTATAATAATTTTTTGGGGCCTTTCTGGTATGTGTTGGTGGCTTTGAGCCTGGACAGGCCTGATGCTAATTGACGATAAAATTATTCAGTTTAGTTCATGAAATCACCTTATTGAAGTAATTTTCAGCCTTCTCTAGGACTTGGCTTGCAGGAGAAACAATTTCCCATTCGTGTAGAGTCGTGGCTATACCGTTTAACTTATAGTATAAAGATGCAGCCATTCTCAATGCTTCCAATTTCTTTGTAGGAAAATCTTCGAATCTTGCTAGTACCTGAATCACGAAGGATCGTTTGAATACTTGCTACAAAAATTGTTCGTGTGGGTGAGAAAATCTTGCTAGTACCTGAGATTCATCAGTTAGTTTCTCGAGGTGAGATTCAACAAATGCGTGGAACTTAGTTAGCTCGGCCATATCTGATGTTTGGAAAGCAGCGATAGAAAATTTCAATTCCTTGATTGTTTTTGCGTGATTCTTAACATCTTCTTCAATTTGTTGGAAGTAAGATGATCTGAGACATAAGTTTCAATACGCGTTAACTTGGATACGAGTCGTAATATGTGAAGTGGGAATAAGATTACCTCTTTGTTATCTCGGCTAATGCATCAGCCATTCCTTGTTTTCCGGGAGGGGGTGAGCTGCCGACTTTAGCGCTTTTTCCGGTTAATTTACCGTTCAGGGTTGATCCTTCGACTTTCCCTTTGACGAGTCTATAAAGATTACCCATTTGAGATGATCTTTTTAACTTGGTGGATACTTTCTTGGGGAGTAAAGTTTTGGCGCCGGGGAGACACGGAAATGGAGGAGGAGCTACCCTATTTGCTCCTATTGGTGGAGGTGGATAAGGGGGTGACATTGTCCCGTTTCTTCTTCCCGTAGGTGAAGGTGGAGGTGTTGGGGGTAGGGTTATATTTCTTGATTCCACTTCCATGTGTGGTGGTGGTGGCGGGGGTGGGGGTAATACATCGTTTTGTGGATGGGGTGTTGCCTCGATGGTGGTAAACAACATTGGAGGTGGAGGTGGAGGTGAAGGTGGTGATGATCTAAATTTTCGTGAAAAGTAATTTGCTGGCGGAGGAGGAGGTGGAGGAGGAGGAGATGTTTGCACAGGTATTATTAACATATCCTCGGAGGATACCCAAGACAAAGGTGATTGTGTTGTTGGTAGTGGGGGTGGAGCATCCGCAATCGCAACCTCCTCCGCCACTTGTACAGGTGACAATAGAATCTCCTCCATCTCCCCTAATACAACACCGTTAGGAGGGGAAACTTGTTGACTAATCATCTCGCAAATGAGATTCACTTCATCGGCATTTATCACCTTCTCCACATTCGTCTCGTCGTGTTCAATCTCGTCATCTTGATTCACCTCATCTTTAACGATTTTCTTCACTTCAAAATTGTACTTTGTTTCAAACTTTTGCTCTCGGTCCTTATCCTCGTCATTAACGACAGATTTAACTTCAAAGTTATACTTTGTTTCAACCGTTTTACTAATCTCAATAACCAAATTCGGATCTTGAGCAACCACATCAGGAAACATATGAAACGAAAGTCGCTTAACATCTATAGGATTCAATTGCCCCACCGCTTGAACCCTAAGAGGCAATAATCGAGACGATGAATACGAAAGTTTCTCTCCATCACCATCGCTAGGTAGGACCGATGTTGGAGTGACCGGTGAGTAAGATATAGGCGATTTATTTCCAATTGATGAGCGACGACTATCATCTCTCATTTGCTCATCCTCGCTCATCAAATCAAGCAACCTTTCATTTGCTAGCTTATTAATATCATACAACGTATATAAAACTAGTTGTTCCAAGTCATTAAGATCTATCTTGTTGCATGTTTTGTTTTTGCTTTTTACCCTCCATTCTTCACTATTTGCCCAAAAGTCCCCTACCAATTTAAGAGCATCGCAAAAAAGGTCAAGCACCCCAAGTAAGGATTCCCCGTCCAATTCCGACACTGAAGAATTCACTTTAATACGAGGATAGGTTTTGCGAAGATCCTTCAAAGTCCTTATCATAAGCTAACAAAAAGGTAAAATCAAGAATTAGAATGGAAACTATATAATTGCTATATAAACCCTCAATGAGGGGTGAAGTTGTAATTTAGAGAAGTACCTCTTTAAGGGAAGCTGAGACATTGCTAGGCGGAAGATCAAGCAAATCTCTGAATGTAAGAATCTCTTTGCGAAGATCGGTCCGCTCAGTCCTTCCAACGAAGTTGCACGCCCCTCCATCTGTGCAAACCACAGACCCATTCGTTTTCCGGGGACTATTTGCTACATTATTGTATGTTATGTTTTGAGGAAGTTGTTTTTTCTGAAAAAATGTTCAAAGTACATTATTAGACTGACTATTCAATTCGCTCAAAAAATGAAATTTCATCAAAATTTAAGCCAGTTATTACAATTATTAAATAATTCAATTAATAAAATTTAGAATTACAATATTTAGAATTAAATAAAACAAGATTGAAATCTTACCCGGAGATGAAAAAGTCTTGAAACATGACCCTGCCAAAGAAAAAGTCAATTAAGTTTTCTTTTTCTAAAATTCCAATTTTTTATTTATGACAGACATTACAAAATGTAAGATGTAAAAAAATATAAGACGAATACCTCGAATCTCAAAACCTTCTTGCGAAAACGAAACAAAGATGAGATCCCACAACCTTGGAAAACCACCATGCTAAGCTAAAGATAACTTTTATATAATTTTGAAATTTAAGGCAACAATGATAATTATGATTGGCAATAAAACATGCACCATAACATGTAAGCTTTTCCAGGTTTGACAAGCAACCCTGGAATTATGATGCGATAAAGAAACAAAAAACAATGATAAACTGTAATAATATATTTATTATTACAATAAATTTTAATGATGAAAGAAAATAATAATTTGATAAATTGCAAGCCAATGCTAATGCAGGGTTTTCTAAAATTTTGTTGGATATATTTCCTCTCTCTATGTTTCCAAAAGAGAGGAGAATAAGAGTCAATTTTACAAAATAGGTTTTTATTTCTTTTAATTTTGAGTAAAAAAGCGGCGTATGACCGTATTTTTCGTTAGGTAATTATTGTGATACTCAAAAGTGTAAGTTAATTCTTTTATGTTTGTAAAAATAAAATAAAAAATTTCAGAATTTTAATGGTTATAATTGAGGAAAATATTGATTTAGTTGGTTCTGATTAACGCTTATAAAATATTTTTAACTATTTGGAGGTACGAATATAAGAATTTTTGAAAAAGGTAAGTTTTGTACTATTTGAACTACAACACTTGTATGTTTAATATCTTCAATTATTTTAACACGTCATACAAATATTTAACATTATTTGAAATTATCATCGATCTAATTTTTTATCAATCATGAGATAGATTATTAGTTGCGTCAATTTCTTATATTACATGATAATTAGGACTCGTTTGGAAATGCTTATTTTAAAGTAAAAAAGTACTTTTAGAATTAAAATTAAAATTTTAAAAAATTATTAAAAATATTTTGAAATCTAAAATTATTTTAAGTGCTTTTTTCAAGAAGCACCAATTTGGTGCTTCTTAGAAAAGTGATTTTCAGGATCAAAAGAACTCTTAAAAGTGATTTTTTGGAGAAGCACTTAAAAGTGCTTTTAGCATTTTAAGAGATTTTTTGACTTTTAAAAGCACTTTTTTGAGAAGCACCAAATAGACGCTTCTTAAAAAAAGCACTTAAAATAATTTTAGATTTCAAAATTATTTTTAATAATTTTTTAAAATATTGAATTTTAATCTAAAAGCACTTTTTTACTTTAAAATAAGCACTTCCAAAAGGCCCTTAGTTTGTTAATGAAAATGAGTTATATCAATATTCGATGATATGAGGTTTTATTTTTATCGAGATGGTTGTATTAATAATGTTTTTAATAAATCCTTTTAATTTAAAATGACATTCTTGACAAGAAATTTAGTTTGAGCTTTTGTGATTTTTTGTGCTCTTTCGATATATCATATTGGTGGAACGAGATATAAAAAGGACCTTTTATACTATATCCTTTTACTTACTTTAAGTGTTTAACCCATAAAAGTCAAGAGTCTAGGGAATCATCCCCCAAGCACACCATCCATGTCAGTCTCGATCTCGACCGTCGGCGAAGGCGGAGGTGTGGTTGTGGAGTTATTTATACTCGGCTAAGAGGAGATTCAAACCTCAAATCATTTCTGGTGTTAATACTAAACGTTGTTGATAATTTCTTTTGATTCCCCTCCCATTGATCATTGTTACTGTTGTTACGAAAGTTATTGCCTTGTCCCAATATTTGTGTGGTGTATTGATGGAGGAATGACTATGTAACGGTCTAGTGTAATTGCAACATTCAAGTACTTGTCTAATTGTAGTTGTATATACCCCCCCCATTCCATTTCATTTCAGACACACCAAATTTCTGAATAACTCTATATTTTTCTAAATCTCTATCTGGTTTTCAAACATTTTACAAAGGGTTTTTCTGGGCAGTTTGAGATTGACTTCAACCCTTGTTTAGAGAGTGTACTCTAGACAGGGGAGTGGTAGTCATACCTTGAGAAACGATAGTTGAACAAGGTTTAGTAGTCTGGTTGCACCACGAATCATTTTTAAGGTAGTGGATCACCACACTACTACACACATATTTCTTTACGGTATTAATTCTCGAAGTATATTCCAGTTATTCCATTATTCGTCAACAGTTTAAAAAGTACTTTTTACTTTCCTGAATAATGGTCATTTCTAGCATCAGTGTAAAAAATCTCCGGATTTGTCAAAACTCGAAACCCTTGACAATTCAAACTTTAGACATTGGTCACAAAGTTAGTGATCTTTTTTGAATTATTAGAGCCCTATATTGTTCTTTTTACTAATCATCTTGTCTTGGATCCTCCTACTAATGGCAATGATTTGAATACAAAAATCAACACTACTCTTTTAAAATGTCAAAAAGATATCATATTTGTTAGGAGTACTATTTGAACCCATATGATGGAATCAATGTTGATGTGTTTGTCAATGAACATTGTAGACTCTGTTTTCTAAGTATGGAGACGATGATATTGGATTGAAGAAGTACATGACTAGTAACTAGAGCAAGTTCGCGATTACTGTTCATAGAACAAGTTCATAAATACGAGAATTTATGCGCCGTGGTCATATCTGAAAGAATGAAGATATGCAAGGTATCCATGTCTAGCTGTCTTTTCGATTGATTTCCACCTCCTAGCGTGAGTAAGGTAAATGACACTTCGAGATATCACTGGTCATATGCGTACTGAGAAGACCAATCGCCAAATGATAAGCCTAACTCTTTATCTTTCAATTACTCTAAAGTTGATTTGGTTGAATCTTCGAGGAATTCTAAGCAAGACAGGTTCAAGGGTAAAGGGAAGCAAACCTACTAGCATGTTCAAACAAGAACAAATCTCGAGGCAGGAATAACAAAGCCAAAGGAAAATCCAACAATTCAAAGGTGACTTCAAGCCAACTTTTGGAGTTGGAAACTCAAGGTTTCGCCTTGGTGTTGTGAGAAAAGGACACTTATAACATATTTCCATTTTTGTTTGTTTTTTTGGACATAACATTATATGATATGTTAATTGTTGCTGATTACATCTTTATATATTCGCGACATATCACTTGTCATTAGTTGACCTATCTCAAGCGTGGCTATCCTTGATTTTTTAGTACATGGGTGATCCAGGCTAGTTTGCGCTCACCACGACTAATCTCACGGGATTATACACGTCTTCCCATGTATAATCCCAGGTAGATCGGAACTAGGTTACCCATGTCCAGGGATGAGTTCGAACCTTGTATCTCTCACTTTACACTCATCTGGGAGGGGATTCGAATGACTATCCTTGTTATATAGACATTCACATGAGTTGACAACTCCCTAGGTTATAACTTATTATATCCTTATTATATAAATATAAGATACTCCTTGATATTATTTGTAATACAAACAATAATTTGTTAGTACGCCACGGACATCCGTTATATACAAACAACAATATTATTGAATATCGCAACTCTCAACTTTTCACAACTATTCTGATAATAAAACCCTCACCAGTCCGTTCCTTAAATGTTTTTTTTGGACGGAAGTGAAAATCTGATACCTCCTAACCATTTCCGATCTTCGTCATCCCTTCTACTAAGTATCTAACCTCCATCGAAGAAACTCTGTTGGATGATCGGTCGAATAGTCCATCTCATAGCTGATGCCCGCCTAATACCTTGTGTTCCTTAACGGTTCCTATTGAACTTCTCTTTCATTTTTTTTTTTTTTTTTTTGGACGGAACTTCTCTTTCATTTAAATTTAGTTTTTGTTTTTATTTTATTTTCGCATACTATATAAAATTAGCAAACACACCACCCCCGTCTCCCTGTTCTTCTCACTGGTGGGGACGACCGGATACAGGCAGTCGCCGCCTCTTTCTCATCCACAAAGCCGAATCCGGCGTTTTCCGCCGTAAAGTACTCTATTCTACCTCCATAATCATATGCCATATATAATTATAATGTGAATGAGTGATTGAGTGCTTTGTAAAATTCAATTCAATTTCATTTGTGTAGACCTGATCTGTTCCTCTGTCAGCATCCGCCGCTCCTTCTCTTCCCTAAAGTCGAATCGTCCGTTTTCCGCCGCAAAGTACTCTACTCTATTCTGAGAAGCTCTTCTTCTCCAGCGAGAACACCTCCTGTCGCTCGCCGGAGGTCTTCTCATAAATTTAGTTACTTCCTTCTTATATACGCATTGTATTTTATTCATAATTCGTTTTTCGTTTCTTAATCATAAAATTCGAAATGAGTTGATTAAGCTCCTTTTGGATTTTCAGGTGATTTTAGAATGCGGTTGGCATGTTTAAGCTGCTACATTGGTTTCCTGCTCATTAGTATCGGTGTTGTACGCCTTGCATTCAGTCATGAGAACAAGTTAGTGGTGTTCTTCTTGCTTATGAGTTTATTGCACTATAGGTCCCTATATTATGCAAAAATTGCACTATAAGAGAGGGAGATTTGAATGTTCTTGATCACATGTCTACAAATCGGGTGTTTGTAACGTTAATAGACAAGAATTTCGAAAGCAAAATTCGTTTTATTGTAAATTGCACAATTGATCCCCTGTTATGCAAAATAGCCAAATACTTGCTTGTATTTCAAAAGATGGTATATATATACCTGTGTTATACACTAACCTTAAAAATCTTCCCCTCAGCAGGGACCAATGGTACAACATTTGGAATTTAACTAAGGGGCAGTATTTGCTATTTTCTGAAACACGGGTTTATTTGGCTATTTTGCGTTACACAAGGACCAATGGTGTAATTGACCATTCATTTTATCAGCTAGAGTTGTTCAAAGTATACTGTTCTTGTTTTTCCTTTTCCGATTTATTTTAGTGTACATTGCACCTTTGTTCTTGTGTTATGCAAAATAGCCAGATATGTCCATGTATATCAAAAAATGTCCAATATACCCATGTTATACACTAACCTTGAAAACCTGCCAGTGGTGCCACTTTTTCTAATACCGGAAGGGTATACTTGGTATTTTCTGAAACACATACATATTTGGCTATTTCTCATTACATAGGGACCAAGGTGCAATTAACCATTCATTTTATCAGCAAAGTTAATGAACAATTAATACTACAGGCTTGATAAAAACGTTTTACACGTTGGAGAGGAGCTTCTCAAAGAAACTCTACCATTACAAATGGGTTCTCGCCTTTACCAATTACATGGACTAAAATCACATACGTGGTACGAAGTGAAGATATCATATCCCGCTTCTGTATGTAATTATTCAATTTTCACATTCCATTTTACCTTTTAACTATTTCTTGAGAGAAATTTACACCATTAATTACGAAATTAAATCAGATACCAGCTTCTTTCTCCATACAACTAAAGAAAGGTAATTCAAATTCGGAGATGAATCGGGGGAGAAAGTTACTCAATACAGAGAAGTTAATTTTCAACAGTGATGAACTTGACTTGCTTAATGATCAGGTTTGATTATGTTTTTTACGACACACACATATTTACACTGTGTTGGGAAAGTCTTTAATTTTGCCTTTTTTATTTAGGGTGGAATTTATGTCTTGGTGAGTGTGGAACCTGAGGGTGTGGTAGCTCTTTTTCAAGCAAAGGAGAGGGAGAGTGTTACATATAATATAGGTACGTTTTATTTTTGAATTGTTGATTGAATTTGACAAGATAAGAAACTAGATTGTCCAAAAGGTCAAAGATAAAGGACCAAATAGGTTATTATACCCTAGACTTACTATTATATGATCTTTACTTATGGTTTGTTTAATTTCTAATGACAGTTTGTGATGAGCTATTTTACGGCATTCCGAAAGAAGCCTGGTATGTTGTAGCCCTTGTAGTGATCTGCTTGGGATTTGCCTTACTTATCCCTTCATATCTTCCACAATATCTTTTACCTAAGAATAGACGGTCATATACAATCAAGGACACTGCTTCCAAGGTTTCATAGTTGTGCAATATAATATGGTGCTTTTCTTCTTCTTATATAATCTGTAGTCTCTAGGATATCAATTTCTTAGCATTTAAGCATTTTGGAATTATGGATTCATTAATTTTTTCTTCTACTATGTTTTTATTCTGGTGTTAGTTATATTTGTATGCCTATATCCATGTGCTCTTGGATTTGTCACTTATTTTCATACACGATGCACTATGTTTCATCCTCTTAAAGGCATATCCCAGTCCGAAGTTCCAAACGTTAGAAGATGCATTTACGAGAGGGAAAATGGCCATAATGGTCACCATATTATGCAATTATTTCCAATCGTGTGTCAAATATATCACGTGTTACGTTGTATTCAGTGACCAACATGATCCTGTATCTCAAACGTCTGTTAAAAATCTGCAAAAGTGTCTCTGGTTTCTTATTTATAAGAGTTTGTGAGCATGTGAGTCTACTACTTATTATCCTATGTCCAAACCATACCCTCTTTATTTATTAATGTTATATTACTTTTTTAGAAAAATAGTAAGCATAAGAGTTTGTGAGCATGTGAGTCTACTATTTTTTTGAGTTTTAGAAAAATAGTTTTTTCACTTTTTTTGTTGAATCTTTTCACCTTTAGTTCTTTTTTAGTGTTTTTTATTTTATGATATTAAGTTTTTTTTTGTTATATATATATATGCAATTGTATCGTCTGATTATTCTTTTCCAAATATTTCCTGGTATGAAAAATATTTATAACTCAAATTATTACATTTTCGTATAAGTTAACTTATTAATTTTTCCTGTAAACTAATTTATTACTTTTTTCTTATGAGCATCGTTTAAATTTTTGCTTTACGAATTTTTTTCTATAACTTAATATTTTTCTAATCTCTATTTCTGATGCATATAATTTGTTTTCTTGATTTTGTTCTTATTTAAGTGTTATTTATTAATTTGTTGTGATTTAGTTTGATTTTTAGTTAAAAAAATAGTTTGTGTATCAATATTTGTATTTTTTTGTAGGGGTTATTGTTGAAAACATCCTCCTTAAACTCTCTAATTGTTTTTTTATGTCTTCAATAATCTTATTTATAAAAAAATGCCTAATGAAATAATTATTTATAGAAAACATCCCTTTATATATTCTATACCTTTATTAATTCCATCACATGCGCGCGTCCGTGAATTTTTTTTAAAATCGTCATAACTAATTCAAAAAAAATCAGAAAATTAAAAAAAAAAAAATTTTGAATAAATCTAATTAATATTTACGTCTATGATTTTTTTTGAATTTTTTTGAATTTTTTTAATTTTTTCAAATTTTTTTAATTTTTTTTCGCAGACACGGAATTCCATGTTTTAAACCGTGAAATAAACATGAAATTCCATGTTTTAAACATGGAATTTCGTGTCTGCGAAAAAAAAATTAAAAAAATCAAAAAAAATCAAAAAAAATTCAGAAAATTCCGAAAAAAATCATAGACGTAAATATTAATTTGATTTATCCAAATATAATTTTTTTTGATTTTTTTGATTTTTTTTGAATTAGTTATGACGATTTTAAAAAAAATTCACGGACGCGCGCGTGTTTATTAGTTTTTTTCTTATTTTTTAATTGTTAATTATAAGGGGGCTGTTTTCAATAAATATTTTTTTCTAGGCACCTTTTTCTAAATAAGTTTTTTAATAGGCATCAATCAACAATTGGCTCTTTTTTGTATTATGGATCTTGGTTGTAAGGAAGGTATATTAGTCTTTTGTGTACGCATCAATGCTTTTCAAAAAGGAATATACATGAATGTATAGAGTTTAACAATTTTTTATTTTATGTAATGGTTATTCGATTAAATAATAACTAAATGTTTGAACTAAAAATAATTAGTTGAGATCGATAGTTGGTTTAGAGGTTAGATTACTCCGCACAGACCCTTGAGATCGAATTTCATTGGAGTTAAAATGTCTCCGAGTCTAAAATGGCTCTGGTATGTATAAAAAACAAACTATTGGATTGCATGAAAGCTCATCGGTTTAGGCGGTCTCTTAGTCGAGTTGATCGACTCATTAATTGATTTGTATCAGTTGAATTTCTAAACGTACCCGACCAACGGGACAATTATTATAAAAGCCTCAATAACCTTCACAATACTCACAAAGTCCTCCCTATAACTAACCCATTAAACCCCAACCAGAAACAACAAAAGTCTAAATATCCCCAACCCTTCTATTACTAGTAAAAAATAAAAGCAAAAAAAAAGAAAAATATTAGGATTCTGATTTTAGAACCCATCTCACCACTCTATCCTTCCTTTCTCGTTCTCTGGCATCCCCCTCTCTCTAGCCTAACCCATCACCCCACACCAAACAACGCCTTCCCTTTTCTTCACTATCCCCAACTTCACCACCATCCACTGTGCCTCCCCGACCACAGAGCCTCCACGTCGCTCCACTACACAACGCCTCCACGTCGCTCCTTCAGCAGCGCCGCCTGGCCCATTCTCCACCAGCAATCCACCAGCAACCTCGTCGCCATTATCCACCAGCAATCTCGCCGCCCAAGCACCCTGTTCAAAGGTTCATGGCTCCGATCTCGACCTTTTTCTCCGATCCACCGACCACGGAAGCCTAGGCCCAATCTCGATCTTCTATCCCAGATCCATTTGAGCCACCTCCTTCCACCAAAACTCGCGCGCTATTATTGTTTTTCTCCATCAAAGAAGATCCGCCTTCTCCATTATCAGCAACAAGCCCACTCTATCAGCGAAGAAAACCGCCGCCCCTTGTGATTGCCGAGTGACGCCCCTCCGATAGTCAATGACCATTTCCGTCCGTTCAAGGGCCTCCAGCGCGTGACCTATGCGATTCCGATCCAAGCAACGACGAGCGAGCATCAACGCCTTTATCACAACACATCTCCGCCGTCATCGACACCAAACCCAGGCCCAACACTGAGCATAACGTCTCCGTACAACACAACCCTATCTCCGTTCTTTACTAACAACCCTATCTTGAAGAAGACCGATGTTAGATTGGTGGGCCTTCGTGCTCAAATTGTTTTTTTTTAAATTATATTGAAAATAATATATTTTGTTTTCTTTTTAATTCTAAAAACGATTGTGAAATAGATTTGTCTTTGTTTATTGATTCAAAAAGTGCGAATCGATTCTCTGTCTTGTTCAGATCTAGATCTATATTCAGTTTGGAACGTACCAAACTGATCTGTTTGGTGCATACCAAAAAAAGACCTGTTTGATGCATACCAATTAGGTTTTATCGTGAAAAACCTATCGTGAAAAAGTCATCATGATAGATTTTAGAATTGTTTTTGCAGATAAAACTTTGTTTGGCACGTCCCAATGCTAAGACCTCGACACAGTAGTTTCGACCGGGTATCTAAATAAGTTTGGACATTAATATTGGACATGGATAAAAAATTATTTAAATATACGACAATACTATTAGGGACCTATCATGCAATTACACAAAAATAATTATATAATAAATCGTAAAACAAACATTCTAAGTTGGTACGTATCAAACACCGAAAAAATAGGAAAAATTGGTCCATACCAAAGACACTAACTAAAATATCAATTTTAGGCTTTTTTTTCAAATATTTTTTTAGTTAAGATTTTGTGACTAATATTTTTTAAGATTTATGGGAGTAAATTCCTCCTGACCAACTAGAGTAATTTTTAGGCACCGATTACTATAGAAAGAGAATTTAAGAATAATAAATGAAGATATAAAAAAATTAATACTAAAATCACAGTGAAGAAGTCTAAACTAATCAATGGAGGATCAACTGCAGCTCGATCTCGACTCTCTTCTTCAATCTCACCGTCTCAGCAGTAGCAGCTCCGACGACGATGATGACGCCACACTTCCCGGACTACCTCATCGCACCGTCGATGAAATCCTCCTTAACCACTCCTCTTCTTCTTCCCCTTCACCTTCTCCACCATCTTCACCTTCCACTTCATACCACAGGTACGACACCGTTTCTTCATCAAGTAGCCCTAAAACCCTACATACTCCATATAAATTATCATCATCATCCTCATTACCGCAGCCCCTTCTAGAACATTCCAGTTTCAATCATTATACTAACAATAATAACAAGAATTCAATAAATTCGAGCCAATTATCAAGTTATTCGTTGTTTGGTGGTGGTGGCTTGCGATCCAATGCGAAGCCCGGAGCTGCCCTTGCTGCGGCAGCTGCCGCTTCGCGTTCAATTCCTACTCCTCACGCAGCCGCGATTAAATCAAGACGAGCTAATTCTATGGTTATGCTCAAGGATGAGGATCATAGTGGAGAAGAGAAACAGCCATCTTTTCCGTCTGTCTCTTCTTTCTCTTCTTCTACTGATAGCAACAATGCTGGACTCCCTGGTTCTTCTGTTGCTTTACCAAAGCTCGTATCGAAAGAAGATGAGGATAGTTTTCGATTACAATTTGCTGACCAAAGTGAGATTATTGATACTAATAGTAAGGAGTTTTCTTCTAGCGGAGATAGGTCACCAGTAGAGGTGGAAAGAGCTACTTTTGTTGTTGAATCTGAATTGGATCAACTAATAACAACTAATGATGATCATGATGTTTCTGGTCAAATTGTATTGTCAGTCGAGCCTTACCTTGACCAATCTTCTATGGAAGTTGAACCAAGCAAGTTAGATTTATCAGAGAGTCCTCAAGTAGATACTATTTTGGATGAGAGTAAAGATAGAGAAAATAACGATGAAATTAATGAAAGAACTGAGAAAGAAATTTCTTCTACTCCAGTTTCTGATGAGATCTTTGATAATGGGGTTACTGAAGAAGACCAGGAGGAGATATTAGTGTCACAATCGAAAGACGAAGATGAGGTTAGTCTTGGAGAAGATGAGAGCCATTCACAAAATGATGAAGCAGAATTATTTGAAAATTTGACTTTGCATTGGGAAAATGAGAAAGAAGGTGAAAATACCAATAAGAAATCTCCACTTGAATTAGCTGAAGAACTCGAAAAGAAACAAGCTTTTACTGGTTTACATTGGGAAGAAGGTGTAGCAGCTCAACCCATGAAACTTGAAGGTGTACGCCGAGGGTCCACTGTATTAGGTTACTTCGACACTGATTCCCATAACATTATAACCCAAACTTTATCATCTCAAGCTTTCAGACGAGATCATGGGGCCCCACAAGTTCTAGCAGTTCATGCTAATTACATCGCAATTGGAATGTCCCGAGGAGTGATTATGCTGGTCCCCAGTAAATACACACCTCATCAAGCTGATCAAATGGATACTAAGGTGTGATACTTACTTATGCCTTTTTAGTGTTCGCTTTGTTGCTTCTTTAGTGAGTGTATGTGTGTGTTTTTTGGTGTAGATAGTGATGCTTGGACTACAAGGGGATAGGTCATATGTACCTATAACTTCAATGTGCTTTAATCAGCAAGGGGACTTACTATTTGCAGGATATGGAGATGGGCATTATACTGTATGGGATGTACAAAGAGCTTCATCACTTAAAGTCATATATGAACATAAAGCTCCAGTAGTGCATATGTTGTATTTAGGTCAAGAGACTCGTCAATTTTATGTAATTAGCGGAGATACAAAGGGGGTAGTTAAGCTGATTCGTTTTTCAGTAGTTCCTATAATTAATCGAATATCCTACACTAAAACAGTGGTATGTTTCTGTTTCACTCGTTTCTGATTTTTTTTATTACTTTTCTCGAATTAAATAACATTGTTTAATCCATGAATAGAAACTTCTAGATGAAACAACTAGCACAGTAGTGTGTGCTTCCCCACTTTTCTCCGGGGCCACGTCAACAACGCCTTCTCAAGGGAGTGGTGTGGGACCCACTGGTGGTATCGGTAGCATGATGGGAGGAGATAGTTGGAAGCTATTTGAGGGCTCTTCTTTAGTTGAAGAAGGCGTAGTTATATTCGTAACTCATCAATCTGCTTTAGTGGTATGAAGTTTGAATTACTTCTTCATAACTTTTTTTGAGGTTAATTGCACCATTAGTCCCTGTTTTTACCCTGTAAATTGACGTTTTTACCCTGTTTCAGGCGAAAGTAAATCCAGCTATTGAAGTATATGCTCAAATTCCAAAGCCCGATGGTGTTAGAGAAGGTGCTATGCCTTATGCTGCATGGAAATATATGGTTGAGCCTGAAGTTATTTCCACAGGTATGTTTAAATATTTATTATTTAATTAGTGGGACAACAAAAACGTTAAAAAAAGTCACTTTTTCATATATTATTATCTGAAAGAAAAGTATTTGTGAAATATTGCAGGTGTAACCCCCGAACAATCGGAAAAAGTTTCTCTTCTTGCAATTGCTTGGGACCGAAAAGTTCAGGTTGCGAAATTAGTGAAATCGAAGCTAGAAGTACAATGGAAATGGAGTTTGGATGATTCAGCAGTAGGTGTAGCATGGTTAAACGATCAGGTGTGAGTTTTATCTGTAAATTGTCATGTAAATTACTCGTATTTTTTGATAGAGTAGTTGAGATAAAGTACTTTTGCAGATGTTAGTGGTCCCCACATCATCTGGACAACTTTGTTTATATTCAAAAGATGGAAATCTAATACATCAGACAAGTTTCGATATAGATGGATCTAAAGGAGATGATCTCATCTCGTATCATACTTACTTTAGTAACAATCCTGATCATCCCGAGAAAGCGCATCACAATTGTGTAACTGTAAGGGGTGCTACTATTTACATACTTAGTCCCTCACGTTTTGTTATTTCGCGCCTTCTCCCATGGAAAGAACGTATTGATGTTTTGCGAAGAGCAGGCGATTGGATAGGTGCGTTAAACATGGGAATGACTCTTTACGATGGTCAAGCACATGGTGTTATAGATCTTCCTAGAGATTTAGAGGATGTGCAAAAGACTATTATGCCCTCGTTAGTAGATTTGCTTTTCTCGTATGTTGATGAGGTGTTTTCTTACATAATAGTAGCTTGTGGTGAATCGAATAATAGAAGTGATTCCGAGTTTTCCGAGGCGAAAGAACAGTATTCTCGAGTAGGTGGGGTCGCAGTTGAATTTTGCCTCCATATTAAGAGAGCTGATATTTTATTCGATGATATTTACACGAAATTTAGTGCCATTGGACATCAAGGTTTGTCACTTATTTTAAGATTTCTGATTTTTTTTATTCGAGATGCATTAATTTTTTTTTTTGCGTAGAAACGTTTTTGGAGATTCTGGAACCTTATATTTTGAAAGATATGCTGGGATCGCTACCACCGGGGGTAATTTTGTACTTTACTGTGTTTAAGTGTCGTATATTTCTTTTTTTGTTGTATTTATATATATATTGAGTAATTGTTGTGTTTTGTCTGTGTGTTTTAAAGATTATGCAAGCGTTAGTGGAGCATTATAGTCAGAAGGGTTGGTTACAGAGAGTTGAACAATGTGTTCTTCACATGGACATTTTGTCCTTAGATTTCAATCAGGTTTGTCTAGTGTTTCCTCGTTTGAATATCCTTTTTGAAAATGTAAAATTAGTTATATACTTAACATTTTCTTTGTATATTAAAGGTCTAGTGTCCTTGTATTGTAGGTTGTGCTCTTATGCAGAGAGCACAGGCTTCACGGAGCTTTAATATATTTATTCAGCAAAGGTCTCGATGATTTTAGAACACCTTTAGAGGAGCTTTTGGTTATATTACGCAATAGTGAAAGAGAAAACACTCTTGCTCTTGGGTAAGCTGAACTATTTTATACTTCATTTTCATTTTTTCCTGCTTTTTTTTCGGGGTCTAATGACACCTTGCCTTGTAAGAACAGGTACAGAATTCTCATTTACTTGAAGCATTGCTTTAAAGGTCTAGCTTTTCCTCCAGGTATAGAATTTAACACGAGTTTTAAGTCATAAAGATTATTTTGCGACCTAATTTTTATACTTTTCACAGGACATGGAAATATTCCTCCCACACGTTTACCATCTCTCAGAAAAGATCTTGTTCAGTTTCTATTGGAAAATTCAAGTGTTTCTGATAAAGCATTTACAAACTTGCATCATCTTTTAGAGCTGGACACTGAAGCAACTTTAGATGTATTGAAATTTGCATTTATAGAAGATGGTGAAGATCATGAGTTGGTGCAGAAATTAGTTGATGTTTTATCGGTTATTCTTGATACAAGCTATTTCCAAACAGGCGATTCTCATTCTAACACATGTGTAGAAACTTGGCCTTCGAAAAAAGATGTGGATTGTATTTTCGAGTTTATTGCTTATTATGTTGCGTGTGAAAAAGCCAAAGTTTCGAAAGATATTTTAAGTCAAATAGTGGAGTATTTGACTTGTGAGGTGGATTTGAAAAGAAAAGAGAAACAACTTCTTGCCATTTTAGAGGTTGTGCCTGAGATAGATTGGGATGCACCTTATTTATTGCATTTATGTGCAAAGGCTCAGTTTCACCAGGTACTTTTTAAAACCATAGGGGTGTTTTTGACCTTTTGTTAGTGTTTTACCCTTTTGTTTTATCCAGGCTTGTGGCTTAATCCATGATATCGGACATAACTATTCTGCTGCTCTGGATTGTTATATGAAAGCTGAAGATGAATCTATACACGCTTTCTCATTTATCCATTATATTTTGCAAAAGACAAGTGATCAAGATTCTCATAATTTCAGATCTGAAGTTATATCTCGAATCCCAGATTTAATTAAGTTAAACAGGTAATGCTTCTAAGATGGAAATTGATGTTTATATGTTATGTCTTGAATGTGACTTTTATTTTGTAGAGAAGGGGCTTTCATTTTGGTTCTTTACCATTTTGCTACCCAAACTCAACAAATAATGTCTGATTTACGCGCTCACCCAGAAAGCCTTTTCTTATACTTAAAAACTGTTATGGAAGTACACTCAAAAGGAAACCTCGTTTTATCTCGTTTAAAAAAACATGATATTCTAGATATACCTAGAGAAAAACGTGCCAATAGAGTTGAAGACTACCTAAATACCTTACTAGATATTCCAAACCTTCTACGCAATGATGCAATTCATGTAAACGATGAAATGACTGAACTATACCTCGAGGTACACATTTCTTGGACTACAAACTCAGTATAATATAGGGACTTATAGTGCAATTAACTTAAAATATTATGCAGCTGTTATGTCGATATGAACGTGAATCAGTTCTCAACTTTTTAGAAACATTTGAAAGCTATAGAGTGGATCATTGTTTACGTTTGTGTCAAGAATTTGGAGTTGTAGATGCAGCTGCTTTTTTATTAGAAAGAGTTGGTGATGTAGGAAATGCTCTTCTTCTACTTTTATCCGATCTTAACGATAAATTCTTGATTCTTAGCAAGATTTTCGAAAGTGATGAATCATCTCTTCTTGATCTAAAGAATTTCGATTCTGTTTTGAAGAAAAAGGAGGTATAATAATAATAATACTTTCTTTCATAGTTTGCGTTTTTTTGTTTTCTTTTACACGAGGACTTGTTTCAGGTCAATGAGATACTCGATTCTGTGCGTGCGTGCATTGGATTGTGTCAGAGAAATAGCTCGAGACTTGATCCTCATGAATCTGAATTTCTTTGGTTCCGATTGCTTGATTCGTAAGATTTTTTATTTTAATAGTTCGCTTCTTATGATTAATCGATTCTACCCTGAGTTTTGTGTTTATAAATATTTAAAGGTTTTGTGAGCCTTTAGTGGAAGGAACTGATGGGTCAAGTTCTTCAAAAAGCGAGTTTCTAGAAGTATCAAAACGTAAACAAGAAGATGAAGAGGTAAAGAAAATTACATGGAAGGTCCCCAAGTTTCATAAAAGTGCGCAAATTCTACGAAAATTACTTTCAATGTTCATTAAAGAAATAGTAGAAGGAATGATGGGATATGTTCGCCTTCCAGCTATAATGGCCAAACTTTTATCAGATAATGGTACACAAGAATTTGGTGACTTTAAATTCACCATATTAGGAATGCTCGGTACATATGATTTTGAACGAAGAATTCTGGTAAATTTCTTTTACAAGGGACTAAACTGTTAATATATGTAAAGACAGAGTACTATAAACGTTATTTACTTATTTCAGGATACGGCCAAGACTTTGATTGAAGATGATACGTATTATACAATGAGTTTACTAAAAAAAGGAGCTTCTCATGCGTATTCTCCGAGGAGTCTTTTGTGTTGTTTATGTGATTTTCCTCTTACGAAAAATTCTTGTGGGACCGGTATACAAGTGTACAGTTGCGGACATGCTACACATCTTCATTGCGAGGTTGAATCATCTGTTAAAGAATTATCGGGTTGTCCGATTTGTACACCTAAGAAAAAAACTCAACGGTCCAAAGGTAAAAAACCCGGATTTACCGGATTAGTAAATTCGATAAAACCTCAGCAAATACATAATAACACACTTGCGCTACATTCACATGATAACGAGTTTTCCGATAATTCATACAATTTATACAATTCCAATCAAATTTCACGGGTATGTAGTTGATTTTGTTATGTTTTTATTTTCGGTTACTTACTTAATACCTTCTTTTTTTGCGCAACAGTTTGAACTTTTGAATAATTTACAAAAAGATCAAAGAAGTATTCAAATTGAAAATGTGCCTCAATTAAAGCTTGCTCCACCATCTCTTTACCATGAAAAGGTGAAGAATATGATACGAGGTGAAAGTAGCACCAAAATCGAAAAACCAATTATGCGTGATGTAAAAGTGAAAAAATCGCCTCTTAGATTCCCTTTGAGGTCGAATATTTTTGGTGAGTTTTGTTTAAAGTTTATGATTTTTGTATTATGTGTTGATAATTTGATATTGACTAATTTTTTTTTTTTGGTAGGGAAAGATAAGAAGATTATTAAGCAGTAATATAGTAACATCTCTCTGGTATATACTCCACCCCTTTTTATCATATGATTAATCGTGACCGGAAATTAGATTTTGTACAGTGAGAGTAGTTACGTTTTTTTGTAAATTGTGTAATTTTAAGTTAAGTCACCCTTTAATGGAATTCACATTTTTCCTAACTCTTCACTAGATTTGCTTTAATCTGTAAGTAAGAATTGCGTTTTGGGCCCCTCGTATTTAATATACATTCTTGCTGGAAATGGGCAAGAAATTGAATATAGTAGCTGGCAGAGTTTTGTATTGACTTGATTTTTGCAAGACTGTGTTTACAATTCTGTTTTCAAAGGGTGAAGTAATGAAAGAAGGATGTGAAGAATTTGAATTAGTATACTTAAAGGGGTCAAAACTGTTGATTCAACTTTAGGTGTTATTCAGCAACCATATAAAAATCAAGAATCAATAATTTGACTAATCTTGATTAAAATTTACTTTTTGAAGCTTCGACATGTAGCTGAAACTTGGAGTGAAATCTTTATTCCATGATTTTTCTTCAGTAGAAACAAAATTCTTGATCTGTCAATATAATTGTGCCTAATAACAGAGCAACTTATTGCCTATTAGCTAGGAATGCAGTTTCCATTTCTTACTAAGGACTTATTTTTTATTAAGTTATGTTATAAGGTGGTTTATACATATGAGGTTTTGATAACTGATTTAATTATATATGAGAAAAGAAAATAAAAAATAAAAATCTTCTTCTTAGAGGTTGAATAGAATATTATGTTTAGTCAAATACTAAAATGTTTTTGAATAAAATGAAATCACACAAAGACAAAAATATGAGATTATTGGAATAACAAAATAAATGTTTAGAATATCTGTTCATCGTTATTTGTTGATCGAAGTCAAGGTGTCATCGTCGAAGTCATTCTAAGTCTTTGAGTAGGTAAAAGTTTTGAGTAGCTCGAAAAAGTCATCGAGTATACTCAGCGGATCTCATAGTAACTTTGAAAAATTACTGAGCATGTTCGGTTAATTGATGGAGTATACTTGAAATTTATTTATTGAACAACTAGTTATTTAGCATTTTCTTCTTTTCATTCTAACATCAAAAATATTAAAATAAATGTACTAATTTAAGAGAAAAGATTTTCTTGCGGAGTTACCGGGGTTAAAACTACGTTAGGTTCCTAGAAAATGAAAAAAAAACTTAGATTGGATTCTTGGTTTCCTTCTTATACGAATGAGGAACCAAGGAGGTTCTATCATCAGTATATTGAGATAAACCGGCCATAGATGCATACGTGGACAAAAAGTTGTAGGTCCTACTACAAGGAAGGGATTGGACACTAATCAAATAATGCTTAATTATAAATTTAATCAAGACAATTGTAAGTTCATAAGATAGTTTAGCCACGTTCTCAAACACTAAGAAATCATTTAATAGAGTCGATTACGATTTGATAAATAAGTGATGCAAGCATATGAAAAACAATATGTAAAAAGTTAGGTAAAGAGAGTATACAAGCGTTTCTAAAGGGTTCGAACTTCCAGAATCGTAGTCCACAACATAAGGTAACTCTACCTTTGCCCGTTTTCGTGAAAACAATAGGTATTTTTTGTTATCATTTTCTATATTTTTCAAAATATTAATAAAAACGTGTTTGGTTAGAGAAAATAAAAACAATTTTTTGAAAAATTAAATAAAAATGATGCTATATTGGATTGGAGAAGGTGAAATTGACGTTTTCCGTATTTCCTAAAGATATTGGAACAGAAAACGAAAATATACTCAAGAAACGAAAATAGAAAATATTTTCTCAAACCAAGCAGGCCTAGGATTTCAACTTTCTTTACTAACTTTTGTATTTCTTAAGGGTGTAATACAATCGATACGTCGTATTTTTTGCGGAATAAATCACAACCTAATACATGTGATTTTTAAGGGTTCAATCACAAACCTATAACATTATTTTTACGAGTTCAATCATAACTACCTTTTCGTATTAACACAAAGAAACCGAAACCACTTCATACAAGGAAGTCTTCTCTCTTAAAGAGGATGATAACCACTATTCTATACTTTAAATGGAAATCCCTATATCCTAATCTAAAGCAAAAGAAAAATTTGTATGATATATTACAAGGTGAATAAATCTCCTAATGAGTATATATTACAAAATATTATCAAGTTATGAAAATAATGATTTTTTTTGGATTAGCTTGAGATCTTTTTGATCGCATCTCCTTTGATATGTGAAAGATTTGGAGAGAAAGAGATGGTTTATTATTAAAAACAAACCCATATATATATACAGACTTATCTATGTGATAATAAAAATATACAGAAAATTCAAAATTGGCACACCAGTTCTTTGTAGTCGGTGTCCCAATTTTTCACTTTAACGGTCAAAATCCAATGCGACAATCCTTGAACCAACGACCAATTTCTGACACCCAGGAACTTTCTAATTTTAGGCACCCCAGACAAAATCGGTACCCCGGTTTAAAAAACAGGTACCCCTAAAAACCCGTATGTTCTCGGAATAAGACTTCTCGAAATATAGCTCAAATGGCAAAATTTTCTTCACAAGATATTTTCAAAATATTATTCTAAGAAATTTTATAATCCATGATCTTTGCAAATACAATTCACAAAAATAGATATGACATAAAACATATTCAAGATATAAGAAAGCATATTTACATGCTTTAGCACGGACAATCATACTTGAATGCTTTCACTTCTAGCATATGAAATATTCTAAATGTGTATTACAACAAGTTTGTATTTAATCATCTTTATGGATACTATGCACAAACAAGTTATGTTCTAAAATATATTCAATACATACAAATGCACATGTAATAAAGAGTATTGGTACTTGGATGTTTTACCTTTAATACTTGGATAATTGGCAAATATGAATACACAAGATAATACAACTTACACCATTTAGAGATACTACACATATAAATTTTTGTTACATAAAAACACACTAAAGGAGCAATATGCCCACATATTTCTCTTTTTGATAATAACATATCTTACAACAATATACTCATAGAATGATATGTTATGCAACACAAATAGAGTTGTAAGGCGACTTCTCCTTCACATTATGCATATATAATCAAGTATTTAAAATGATAAGTGTAAGCACATACAAAGTCATTTCAACCCTCCTCCTTCCCTCTCACATTGTGCATATATAATCAAGTTTTCAAAAATGATAAGCGTAAGTACATGTGGAGTATTGTCAAGGCACACCTCCCCCTCACATAAAACATATTTATCAAGGCAACGTAAGTGATCTCATAATCACAGTGAGAATACGCTAAAACTTATATATATATTAAGCAATATATCATTTGGATAAGTATATCATTATAACACAATACTATAACATGTCATGAAATGGACATACATCAAGTATAACATTTAAACATGATATTTCTTCCCTTTGCCTTCATAAAAATGGAGTAAGTATATCAATTAACAAGCTATTAGAAAAAACAAGAAATCATATGAAACAAGTAGCATGTATGTCAATTCTCCTAAAGAATTGAGAAGCAACAAATGTCATATAGTCTCAAGTCAATATAAAACCAAGATAATTAAGATACCTACAAGAATCAATAAGATATCAATTTTCACATGATCTCAAGAAAATCAATAAATAATTTTAACAATTCTTCAAATTTAATAATTAACATGTATCCAATATCATAATCAAATAGAGCAAGAGACACTAGAAAACACATAACCTCAAATAAGTATTTAAAACATACAAAAAGAAACAAGAATAACTACATGAAAAGAATATTTAACCCAAGTTCTATCCTTTACGTGATTAGAGCACCTATTATTAAGAAATCAATCATTTCATCCCTTGATACTCTTTTCCTGCAATCCATAAAAGATCAGATATATGTTACTCCGACACTACTTCAATAGCAGCTTCTTCGATATTCATTCTGCTTTGTCGAGATTTGATGTCTTCCGTTTTGTGATAAATATTTTCTCTTAAAAGACATAATTTTAGGTGGAAATTAGACTTATTTGATAGACTTTTATGCTTATTTAGATATATTACACTTTCTCTCTTCAGAATTATGTTAATTGCATTTTTAGAGATTTTGTGCGTTAATTCGTTTGTTTTTAACATAAAGTTCTTAGGTACATGGATGCTATGGAGCACCATGATGAAGATGAGAAGTGAATTTTAAAGTCGTAGATCACGAGGAGAGGTCAAAAGAGAGGAAGTACCACTCAAAGAATTGAAGAAAAACATGAGAATCTGGATAGCTGTTACTTCTTGCTAAGTTCGAGCCAAAACGGCACTGCTTCAGGTATGTAGATTCAAAGGAGAAAGTTGTGCCTCTGAGTTAGCTCGAATTGAGGACTAGAATCAGGTGATTTGGACGTGAGACACAAAAGTTATAACTGTTTTACTAGAGTGTGTACAACAGTTACAGGATTTACAAATTGGACTTGGGTTTTTTATCATTTGACTTAATATAATAAAGTAAAAGCCCAATCCGATTTGTTTAGTATAAATATTAGACCTTAATTTTAATATGCTTCATATTTTTCCAAAAGTCAGAAGGGAGGAAAAAGGCAGAAGGTAGAGGAAGAGCTGGAGAAGTCATTCTTCTTCAACAGCAGCTCAACCCATTCCTTTATTTAGGTTCTTTATCTATTTCTGTAATTGAAAACATGAATGCTTTAATTTTCTTTTTAGGTTTTACATTGAGTATGAGCTAAACATTTAGTACCTCACAATTATAAATTAAGCCCTAATTTATTTAATTGTTGTTTTTCCAAATTTGGGATTATTTAATTTACTCTAAGTTGGGTATTTGTATTGACTATTATCGCAATCTTATTTACTACTTTTAATTAGGCCAATTAGAATTAGGTACTAGTAGTTAGGCTATTCACTGCGTGACAAGTGATCGCCTTGACGGGGGGGTTTAATTACAGAATAGGTAATAGACGCGTGGTATTGATCAATGATCCTGACGGGCTTGACTAACCACGCAACCAATTGGGTAAAAGACTTCAACATCTGAAAATAACTTATAATCGCCCTGACGGGGTTTGTAATACCGTAGGACCCTGACGGGAGTTAGAAGATAGTAGGGTCCTGACTAATACATAAATACCGAATTTATCCTTAAATAGAAGCATTAATTATATGAACTTAGGTTGATCCCTTGCGAGACTTAAGTACACTTCTCATCTTGCGTTTACATCTCTTAGTTTTAATTCATTTACTTTTAGTCAGTCTTTAGTTATTCATTTATTTGCGTCCAGTAGTGTAATCTTCAAAACCAAACAAAAATCTTTTATTTTTTATTTTATGTATTTGCAATTACTACTATTTATCTATTGAACACTTGGGGTTATACCAGTCCAATCCTAAAATCCCTTAATACCTATATATTACTTGGAACGATCCGTACATTTGTGGTCAGTAGATCCATACAGTTTCGTCGAGTTCCAAGGTTTGCAACTTTTGGTTTTCGAGTTTTATTAGTGAGTAAAATGAAGCTTTCGGCGTTCGTACTTTGAGGTCCACCATTACCATGGATTTAAAGCTTTATGGTCCAGAGAAACTTGTTGTGCTCGTGATTTTGCAGCTTGGGTTCGAAACCAGATTGGTAGTTAGAGAAGATGAACAGCGTTGACATCGACGATGACGTCAACAACATGCAAATATATATATCGTAATATTTTTTTAAATTTTATTCTTTGGTACAAGAGATTTTTTATATATTTAAGTGTTGCAATTTTTTGATATAAAAATAATTTTTGTTCTATTATTTCCTTTATTTTTGTGTTTAATTTTTATTTTTAAGCCTACTCAGTGATTTACGATGCATACTCAGATGAATTTGGAATCATACTCAGAGAATTCCCCAAGCATATCAGAGTTTTAACTGAGTATACTCAGAGAATTGTACCTAGTGCTTTCGTACTTAGCGAATCTTTGAGTACTCCCCGTGTGACGGTGCCGGGGGAGGGGGGGTCGGATATGAAAAATAGATATACTAAGTGTCTCACCGAGTTGGTGGCCTATCATTATTTCCACTTGTTATTTAGGGTATTTTAGTTAATTGGCCACCCATAAGATTGGTTGGGCCTCTTTCGAGAAGAAAGCAACCACACGTTCCATATTGACAACTAAAGCTGTCTCCAAAACTCGCTAGGTCAATCACCAAAAAAAATTAATGTTAACACATTATTAGCAGTTATATTAAATTAACAATAAGTACATAGGGAACTGTAATATTGATACTTATTAACCAGTTGGGGTAGCTTAATTGGCAGGGTTTTGTTATTTCTTCAACACTTAAAGGAGAGGTACATGGGTTCGAATCCCCTACCTAACAAGTGTAAAAACCCCTCCCTGAAGGACAACCTAATTCTGATTTACCTGGAAATATGTATGAGTAGGCTCACATAGTCTCGTGGGATTAGTTGTGGTGCACGCAAACTGGCCTGGACCACCCACGTAAAAAAATAAATAAATAAGATTGATACTTATTATAGCATTTAAGTATTTTCAGATATCAATATTGTTTTAAAATCAAATCTCACGATATGTCAGGCGGATCCAGGTTTTTTCTCCTAGGGAAGGGGAAAGTTAGAAAACCCAATGGGGTTCATCGGGGGCATTGCCCTAAATTTATTTTAAAGACTAAGTTCTAGTTCGGTGAGAGTTTATGGGATGGATATTTAGACTCGGGCGGGGGGGAGGGGGGGGGGGGGGTCTATTTTTGCTAAAAAATATTTTAAGAAAATTCTCACTATGTTTCGGGACCAAAGATATCCCTCCCCAGGTCTGCCCCTACGAGTCGTAGATATTTTTGAGATAAAAAAAGTCTCACTAGAGATTAATAAATTAAACGTACCACATGAAAAAGATTGGTAGAATTATTTTATCCAATCAAATTACTTCATTTCTAAATTTTTCTTTCTTCTCTTCTTTAGATATTTTCCAAATCTTCATCTTCTCAATCTTAACTTTCAAACTACCATTTTCATTTACAATTTTTTTAAATCATCTTGTTCTCGTTTTCATACTCAAATTAGTTGGTTGTAGACCGACTCATATCAATTTCCGATCTTGACTTTTGTGAATGAGTTGTTAATACAGACACAAATTTTTTTTTTGTCGTTGTTAGGTGGTTAAAATAACGGATGTGTTATATCTAACGGTTGGTGTTATTTAGATAAACTTCCATATTTGGATGGGCATTTTGGAGAATTCAGGTCATGATTGATGTCTATGAACTGTGATTGAGATCATCCGCTTAGTTCAGAAATCTTATACGTTCGTTGATAATTTAATGATGGTGGATTTAAAAACATTGTTATACTACCGTTAATATTGACAATAGAATAATTTTACAACCACTGGGACTAGCTCAGTGGTCAGGACTCTGTCTCTCAACTAGGAGGTAGTATGCATGAGGAGGCGTGTATATTTCCTATGGGATTAGTCGTGGTGCGCGTAAGCTGGCCCGGACACCCATACATCGAAAAAAAAAGAGAATAATTTTACGTTTATTTCATTTTTTCATTAATTGTCTTATTTATATCTTGTATGGTTTGTTTTGATAATTAAATAGTTATAATCTTCAAATAAAATTGTTATTTCCAAAAAAACAGTTCTATAGCTGTCTTGCTAATGAACTTTGTGTCAACATCAATTATTTAAAAAAAAAAAATTGTACTTTTTTTGCCAATAATTTTGTAAATTAGAGGCGCACAGAGGTGTTGGCCCATGTTCTCGGCAGCTAGCCAGTGATGGTGACTTCGTCAATCAACTATGCGAAGTATATATATATGTGTGTTTTGGTGACTTCGTCAATCAACTATGCGAAGTATATATATATGTGTGTTTGAATCGATCATTAACTGGTTTTCCAAAGAGTTGTTCTTATGTTTGAATTATTCTTTAGTTTTCACATTTTTTCTTTTAATAAATAATACCATGCATAGTGTAACACCCAAGAAACTAGGTTTCATATTTGCCACCTTTTCACATGAATTCTTCATCACCAAGAAATGATGAAACGTTTATTCTCAATGACAAGATCTGGATCCTCTATAGAAACATTACAGTTATCAATAATTTTTGTTACAACAAGGTTTTTTCCTTTTTTTCAAAAACTACGCTATCTTTTTTTTTTTTTTTTTTTTTTTTTGACATATGGGGGTGTAAATACACCCCAAAAAAACCAAAAGTGTTTAACCAATTCCTAGTCTACTAAAGCACAAAGATAGGTCGAACACACTAGGTGTGTTTCGACGAAGTTCCAATGCCCTGTGTCTAGCTTCTTTTGCAAGTTTGTCTGCCATGCTGTTGAGCTTCCTATTGATGTGGCGGAAAGTGATCTGCCCGTGCTCTTCAGCATTGCTGATAATCTTGTAAAGGATGGGTTGGATATTCCAACGTGCTGCTGACACCTGCTTCGTACCTTGAATGACCTCAAGGTTATCAGAGAAAATTGTGACTCTTTTATTAGGGAAACTATTTCCTATTTGAGTAGCTCTGAGAATAACTTCTGCTTCCCCTTTCAATGCTGAGTCACAATTAGTGTTCTGGCTGTGTTCAAAATTTTTTTCCCCATTTTCTCCACGTCCTACGATTGCCAATCCTGTGGGTTCCCATTTGTTTTTGAAGGACGCGTCACAATAGAATGAGTACTCTTGGTTCTCTTCTTCTCTATTGCTAATATTCTCATTCTCTATTTCTTGTTTCTTAAAGCCCTTGTAATTTTCAGCAACCCAATTTATTCCATGAATGTCTTGCATTAATTTCTTTGATGCAATATTTATTCCTGTCCCACACACCACAATATTTTCATGTATAGCCTTCATCTTTGCTTTCCATATATTCCAAAGATTTATCATGATGAAGTCGCGTATAATGTTTTCCTCCCATCCTCCTTCCGTATATGATTTTATGATGTTCATGAACCATGTTTCGATGCTATCATAGCTCTTATCTTGGGTCTTAATTTGAAGGATTGATCCTGCCCATATATCTTTGCACATAGTGCAATGAAGGAGAAGATGTTCAACATTTTCATTTTCCTCATTGCACCATAAGCAATTTTGCCCATCAGCACATTTCCTTTTGTAAAGGTTGCTTCTAGTAGGAATGGCGTCGTTGATTAACCTCCATACGAATAATTTGATCTTTTTTGGAATATTAGATTTCCATATAGTCTTCCAGATTGGAGAGTCCTCCAGTCTTTTAGTGTTCGTAGTAGTTTCTTTATTTCTTATCTGTTCCTCTGTGATTATCCTATAGCCTGTCTTTGTATCATAATTACCATTCTTCCCATGAGGCCATATAAGTCTGTCTTCAGATCCAAATTCTTTAATCTTTGTATTTTTTATGATATGGATGATAGGTTCTGGGAAAAGATTATCTAGTTCTTCCCCTTTCCATTCATTCATCCCTTCTCTAATTAACTCGCTCACTCTTGATTTATTCGTTCCTTTCGGTTTTTCTAATTTCCATTCTGTGTCTAACCACCTGTCTTCCCAAATATTTGTGTCCTTGCCATCACCTATCACTACTATTCCATGTTTTTTGATGAAGTCTCTTCCTTCGATAAGACTTGCCCAGTTCCATGTTCTACTCTGTCTAAGCTTGCATTTTAAGAAACTGGACTTGTTGAAGTAAATACCTTTTAGAAGTTTTGTTGCTAGATTGTTCGGAGAATTCATAAGTCTCCACGCTTGTGCTGCTAGTAGAATTGTGTTCATTTTTTTAAAATCTTTGAAGCCTAGGCCTCCGATGAGTTTGCTAACTGCAATCTTTTCCCATGCAACCCAGTGTATCCTGTTTTTTTCTCCTGAACTCCACCAGAAGTTAGCTATAGCAGAAATAAGTTTATTGCAAAAAGTTATAGGGAAAGAAAAAATAGACATATAGTAATTCGGAATCGCCTGAAGAATTGCTTTGATGAGTACTTCTTTCCCTCCTTCGGAGAGTAATTTCGCTTTCCAGCCCTCCGTGTTTTTGAAGACTTTTTCAGCTATCCATCCTAGGGATTCCACTTTAGATCTTTTGTGACAAAGTGGTATCCCTAAGTAGTTTCCGAGGTCTTCTATCTCTTTGATTTGAAGCTTATTGGTGATTTTATCTTTTATTTCTTCCGGTGTCTCTTTGCTGAAAATAATCGCCGATTTTTGTAGGTTTATTTGTTGTCCTGATCCTTCGCAATATATATCCAAGCACTCTTTGAAGTGTTCTATTTTAGTCTCATTTAGTTCTAAAAAGAAAAGTGAATCATCTGCAAAGAGTAAGTGAGATATCGTCGGGCAGTTCCTATTGATTTTTATGCCTTTAATTAAATCTTTCTCCACATAATTTTCCATGATACTAATAAGAGATTCTGTCATAATAGAAAAAAGAAACGGAGACAGAGGATCACCCTGTCTCAGACCCCTCCCTGGAGAAAATTTTTCTAGTCTTTCACCGTTTAAATTAATATGAAACGATACCGAGGTAATACAATTTTCCATCCATTTTATCCATGTTTCACAGAAACCCATTTTTCCCAATATTTTAAGAAGAAATTTCCATCTTACCTGGTCATATGCCTTTGCCATGTCAATTTTAATTGCTGCCATATGTTTTTTGTTCTTCCTTTTCCTACTCATGTAGAAAGATATTTCCTGACCTATGATAATGTTATCTTGTATGGCTCTACCTTTGATAAACGCCGATTGTGTGGGAGATATAATAATGTTCATAATTTCTTTCAGCCTGTTAGATAGAATCTTAGTAATGATTTTGTAAATAAAATTAACACAAGATATAGGTCGAAAATCACCAAGTCCTTCCTGTACAGTTCCTTTTGGGATCAAACTTATAAGTGTATCATTTATCATCTCGAGAGAACAATTGTTTTCGAAAAAATCCTCAACTATTTTTAGAGTATCATCTTTGACAATATCCCAGAATTCTTTGTAGAACTTACCGTTTAATCCATCTGGTCCTGGAGCTTTAGATGCTGATAGTTCCAAAACTGCTCTTTCCACCTCTTCCATTGTTGGCTTTTTAATTAGTTCTATGTTCATATCATTAGTTATACGAGGTTTGATAAATTCAATGGCTTTATTCATATTCTCATCTGTTCCAACCCTATCTTTAAAAAGATTTTTATAGAATTCTTGAAAATTGTCTTTTATGTCTTTGTCGTTATCCGTCCATTCTCCTTCTTTATTCTTAATTCTAGTTATACGGTTGTGTTTCCTACGTTTAATAGTGGCAAGGTGAAAGAATCTAGTGTTTTTGTCCCCATAGGTAAGCCAATTTTGTCTAGCTCTATCAAACCAATATTTTTCCTCTTTGGCATATTCTATTCTTATAAGTTCTTTTATATCTTCTTCTTCACGTGTTGTATCCCTATTGCTTTTATTCCCATTAATTGTAATTAATTTATCTTGTAAAGACTTTATAGTAATTTCATGGTTCTTAAATTTTTTTATACTCCATTTAGTAAGTTCATTCTTAGTAAAATCTCTTTTTTTTAAAAAGTTCGGTATGGGTATGTGGTCATTAGGTTCTTTCCAACTCCTATTAATAACTTCTCTACACTCGTCATTTTCTAACCATCTAGTCTCAAATCTGAAAAATTTAACTCCTATTCTCATATTAAGATCATAATGTAAGATAAGGGGTGAGTGATCCGACCCTATAGCAGGTGGGATGTAAATTTGTGATCTCGGGAATTTCCCCATCCATTCATAGGTTGCCAATCCTCGATCTATCCTTGTCTTCACGTTTTTTCCCCCTTCTATCCTGTTAGACCAAGTAAAAAAACATCCATTAGATTTAATCTCTGCTAATGAATTATTATGTGTAAAATTAAGGAAAGTATTAATATGGTTCATGTTGGCTTGGTTTTTGCTTCTCTTCTCGCTTATATTCATAATATCATTGAAGTCCCCCAAGATCATCCAAGGTTTATCAATACTTTCGCTCCATTTCGTGATTTCATCCCATGTTTCTTTCCTTTGATTAAAATCATTAGGTGCATGTAAAAAAATAGTATAATACGAAAAGGAAAGTTCATTAATCAAAGCAATAACATAAAAATTACAACTAAAAACGACTTCAAGCTGCACCTCAGCTTGCCACAAAACCATGAAACCCCCAGAGTGATGAGAAACTCCAGAGGGATCAACAAAAAACGAGTTATTAAAGCCAAAACGAGCCACCACCTCACGAGAGTCCACCTCTCGCAACATAGTTTCACAAAAAGCAACCACCTTAGGACGAAATTGAGCCAACATCGAGCTTATTCTGGTTAATGTTAAGGGTGCTCGAATACCCTGAACATTCCAGAATAATGTTGTCATATGTAATTCGCGGCTTTTTTGGAGTTGCCGCCTCCATTCTTCCCATTCACCTGTTCCTCATCATCTTCCTCAGCATCATTATATTGGAAATTCATGTCGTGGTCCTCTCCTCCACCTACATAGTCCTTATCAAAGTAGTTCTCGCTGTTTTCGTAACTTCCTTATTTCTCTTCTTCTGGTTCAAATTGTGAGTCAAAGTCATCTTCCATTTTTGAGGCATTATCAGCTTCATTCCTCACCTCTTTCACAAACACTACACTCTCTTCACCTTCTTTCTCACTCTCTAAAATGCTAAACTGATTTTTGTTTACAAAGTTTTCTATGGACTCTATAGAATCTATAACTCTAAGTTTCTTAAAACTACCCGCCATTTTTGAGTTTACAGCATTGTTCCCTGATTCTAAACCCCCCAATCTCCCATCTCTTCTTCTTTTAATATTCTGTTGAAAGTTTGAGGAAGTCTCCATGGTGGGGTCAGTGGTGTTGCTCTTACTTGCCACTTGTTTGCCCTTAATCTTCCTCATCTCCTCCTCGAAAGCCATAAGAGTTGCGCGAATATCACCTTCATTTCCTCCCTCTTCATCTTCTGTTATGCCATGTGTTCTTTTAAATGCCTCAATTTTCTGTGTTGATTCGTGGAGCTCATTTATTAAATCATGTATTTGTTTGTTCCATGCTTCCCATTCTAGCTCTTCTTTATCTTTCTCCTCTCTCGCTATCCTCTGATTTACTGCCTTGCTTGAGGTCCCTTTAGCCATATATTTGTAGTTGTTTAAGTTGTTGTTGCCACCTTCATTGATTTGTATTCCCCTGTTCATAACAGCACCTTTGTAGGTTTGACCTGCATTCTTGGCTAATTTTTCATTATAATTGTATAAAGTAAATTCTCCATTAGTGTTCAAATATAAACCATAGATAGGGTTAAAAGGAGGGAATTTAGCAACGTTGTCAATGCTCCACGACACTTTCCTCCTTTCATCTACATCTTCTACTTCTTTAATCTGCTTGACTGGACAATCCACATATTGATGTCCAATTTTTCCACACCTGAAGCACAACGACCCTGTGTTTTCGTATTGAAAAATAACCCATGCGATACCTTCTTCTTGGTAAAGGTAGGTTCCTGGGGGTAGGGGGTATTTGATGTTGATCCTTGCATGAAATCTGAGTATTTTAATATCGCAGTTCATGTTGGTGGGGAAATCAACTGCTTCTATTCTTATAAAACATTTCTCTAATGCTTTGACTGTGTTTATGTTATTTTGTTTGAAAGCCAGGCCTCTTACTTGTATCCAAATAGAAGAATAGTCCGTTGAAAGATCCTTGAATTCCTTTGTGAGTGGCCATATTGTCATACTGACGTGCATCTTTTGGTAAAGGCTAGGTCTCATTTCCCAAACACGTTTAAACTCTCTATCATTGAAGATTTCAAGTCTAAACATGTTGGTTTTGACATCAGAGAGTCTATAGTGACCCTGTATACCCCATCGCTCCTCGATGAACTTTCTAATCTGGACAGCATACACTGGAGAGTCACCAACAATTCTAATTAAGATGCCCTTTTCCTCTTTCATGCCTTCCACTAGCCTAGCTTTTGATCCAATATCAATGACTCCCAGTTTACGCGCCTTGTGGTCTGTAAGTGGAATAATAGGTAGTGCGTGAAAGTCTCTTGTAGCCATTGTTAAACCTGTACTCCAGAATAAATACACAAAGACTCGACAGAAACAAAGGTGAGTAGATAGGGTGAGTGTAAGTAGCCGGGGTGTAGGAGAGAAAAACTGATGTAAAGGGGAGAGATTGGAGGAGAAATAGATAAAGGATTGAGTTAACCTTCGTAGCGCGTTCTTTGTAAATTTATATAGGTGTCTACCGATGGATTTCTCCTTGTTCTTCTTCATTACACTTTGCTTGTAACGAGGGGGCTTCTGCAGGTCTTGAGTAACGCAAAGCCTATCAGCGCAGCCTTCTGCTCCTTCCCCTAGGCCGCAGTAATGATTTCCTTTTTCCAATAAAATATAAACAACCTTTCTAGCATAATTTTTGTTCTTGAGAAGCACTTCGCGTGCTTTAATTGCTGCTTCACACACGTCTCTTGGCCTCCCCGATGTTAGAAATTGGGGATAATCAAAACCTTCCTGCAATACCTTAGACAAATTTGATAAGATAGAGAGAGAATCAGAGAGACTAACCTTGAAAGCCTCGCTCCCGTTCTTCTTTATCGTATTAGGTTTGGAAAATCAATTTTTCACTTCAAATCTTTTAGATAATCTTCATCATTAGCATACATAATCCCAATCGTGCTCATACTCCTCTTCAGAGGTTCAGATACCCTTTGATTTGTTATCATAGCTATTTCCCCCAATTTGTTTAATCCAAACCCTAGGCTGAAACCTAGATGACCATCTGTTGCCAATCCCATATCACGAATGGGTGGATCAACCTTGGTAGCCAAGTAAAGCGTGATTTCTATCACCACTGAAGGTGATAGATGAGATCAAAGAAGGCGTTTTGCTAGAAAAACGAAAAGAGCGTGCCAGAACTAAGAGAGAGAGAGATGGTCAACAAAGATAAAAAAACTACGCTATCTAGCACCTTTATTTTATAGAAGTTATAAAATTTTTATACCTATCAATAATCAAATTACACATCCAAGTTGAGACATCAATGTCAAACCTTGCACACATTCGCTACTCGGTCTACAACGCCATTTAGGAGAGAGCATGGGTCAGTTTTACCCGATTTTGAGGTTAGGTGAACCAAGGGTAATATATTTCGGTTTAAGTAATTGCTAGGGTAACCCAAGGGTAGGGTAAAAGAAAGTTTACCTTCGGGTTAATTCGGTTTACCCTTCGGTTACCCTCGGTTTACCCTTGTTAGACAACATTAGTCAAACTCTTTTTTAACGCATGAAAAAATTAAATAAATGAGAAAATTTGAAAACACTTATATCATTATACTTCGAAAGATCAAAGATACAATCTTGACATTAGAAACCAAAAAATCGTGAATCGAATACTTCAAAATGAGTTATGCATGTTTGGAATATCCGAGAAGCCAAATGAAATGACTTATCAAATGTACATGTTTTGTATTTTTTTTATTTACACGGTTTTCCGGTTTGGGTAACCCCAACCCAATAGCTTGGGTAATATATATGTAAAATACATGGACCCGAAAAATTATAAGGTAACCCGATAGGTAAGGTTGGCCAAGGTAAAATTAACATATATTTTGGATCGGTTTGGTTAAAATTAACACGGTTTTTCGGTTTTGCTAAAATTTTGCTCACCCCTAACGCCATTCATATCTCTTTAGATATGATATATTTTCGAGAAAATGCCACTTAGGATCTTGAACACACCCCCTCTTCGAAATAGCAACCCCTCTTGGAGTCTCTTCTTACTAAAGACCTCAAAAAGAATTTAACACATGAAGCCTAATATCCCAATTACTTTACTACCCTCTTTTGTTTTGTTTTCCTATATATACTAAATATAACATTTCTGAAATAGAAAACAAAATCCTAAAAAGCTCATTATTCTCTCTCCTAAAAAGCTCACTATTCCAGATCGGCAATGGAAGCTCCAAAACAACCACCACCACAAAAACACCACCACCACCATAACACCTCCACGGAAGATCTCGCGCCTCCATCCATGGAGCTTCTCAAGCCTCTCACGGTAGATGATGGTTGTTTGCTGCTCTTCTTCGATCCAGCAGCGAGATGAAGGCCACCAACACTGCTGCTGCTCCGTTCAAGCGCGCAACCCAGATCGAGGCTCTTTCTCCGGTTCTGCAACTCAGATCGAGCGTGTTCTTCGCTGGTCTGCGAGACTGCTGCTGCCATGGCGAACGGAGTTCACCCTCGGTGGTGCTGCGATGCTGCGGACCAACTGCGAACGGAGTTCACATGCCGAGATCCGTGAAAGAAGCCACCGGAGTGCAGCCACCGAGATCCAGCGGAGTTGCTGCTGCTCTTCTTCCTCTTCAAGATTCTTGCGCAGCTTCTTTTCGTTGCTGTTGTTCTTCGCCGAGCTCCGGTGGTGGTGTTATTCGCCGAGCTCCAATGGTGGTTAGGTGGTGGTGCTATTCTAAGAGCTCCAATGGTGTTGTTGCTGCTGTTTTAGATCGATGGTAGTTAGGTGGCTACAATGGATGAAGCAACTTGGTTGGACGGAGGCTGTTTCCATGGTGGTGGTGGTGCTCGACGAGAAGGCTGTTTCCATGGTGGTGGTGGTGGTGGTGGTGCTCGTCGACGAGAAGAAGGATTTTTTTTTTCATTTCAGATCTAGATCTGGTTTGACCAGATCTGGTCAAACAAAATAGTAGCTAGGTTAATTTATCATTTTTTTAATTGTATATTGATTTGTAATTATTTAAAAATGTGTAATAATGATGAATAAAGGTTTTTTTTGACTATTTATGCCTTGTTTTTTTAATAATACTCATCAATTTGACTGAGTACTCATCAAATTTACGGAGTACTCATCATATTCATCAGAGTACTCATCAAATTATCATGAGTACTCATTAAAATTATCCGGGCCACTCACCAAAATATATAGAGTACTCATTAAAATATATAGAGTATTCAGCAAATTTATAGTGTACTCTCAGTTTTTCCGATACTCGTCAATTTTATCCGATACTCTATGTTTTTTCCGGTGACCGGTGACTGGTGGTCAGTGGTCGGTGGTAGGTGGTAGGTGGTGGGACGTTGGAGGTAGGTGGGTAGTGGTAGGTAGTGGAGAGAGAAACAGTGACTTCACACTTTTTTGTCTTTTAGTGTTAGTAAGGTAATAAAGACTATTTTCAAAACTGAGGTCCCTAAGAAGAACAGATTTCTAGACTATACTCTATAGAGAAGAAAGATTGTCTCTAAGACCCTATATATAATTCACACTATATTTTCTAATTCGAGAAATTCATCATCGATTTCCACTTCTCACCGATGATTAGAAGGATTCTCCAATTTATTTTCTATTTTTTTTTTGTGAATTTCTAGAATAATTTCAAGGTTGTTCGAATAGAAAGAACTACTAGTAAGTTTCAGATGAGTTTATTGCAAAGAGGACAACCCAAGTCTCCCATCCGTACACGATTTAACCTTTCATTTTTTATGATCTTATAAACTATATTTACTTCTTTATTAACCACCATTGATACAACCCCCACAAGTTTTCATTCTTTTGTGAACGATGCATCATTAAACTAGAATATATATGTCATGTCTTGACAAATTAACATAGCCTCCTCATCCTCGTTATTTTCTAGTTTGTTGTTCTTCTTTATTTTTCTCCATTTCTTTCCTCATAAATCTCATCCATGAGCCTACTTATCCTTCTGTTAATTTCTCGGATGTCCAATCTTTTTTTCTAAAAGAACCCTTTCATTTTTGCTTTCCGAATGAACCACATAGTACAAAGGATAAAATCCGCCGAATACTTCCTATCCTATCCATTATTAGAGACACTTTTAATGGTTGAAGTGATACATTTCTTGATTTGGGTATTGAACTCACGGTCAAATTTATTTGCATGTTTTACGAAGCCCACAGCGCACAACTAAAAGGACATTTAAAGAGAACATCTTTAAATGATTCGTCACTCATTCACACTATTCATATATTGGATTCTTAACACACTCTCTTTTAACCATGTTCTTCTAGGTCGGTAATGCTCCATTGATAGCTTTCCAAACAAAGATTCTAATTTTTGCCAGAATGTTTGAATTCCAGACCATTTTCTAGGTTTCGCCATTATTTGATTCGCCGGCATATAAACTTTGACCTTGTCTAAATCTTCTTGAACCAAATAGTGATATCCTGACTTTGTAGTGTACTTTGCATCCTTCGTATGTGGCTATATAATTTTATCTTTTTTTTCTAACTGCAATATCGTAATTTTTATAATTCCATTGACTAAACCTACTAGAAACACCTTATTAATAATATCAATATCCTAGTTCGTCAAGTCCTTATTAAATAGTTGGACCAAAACTTCCACATTACAATTCACTGGCTTCTCCATTTTTATTTTTTACTTATTCATGAGTACTTCCACACATTTGTCAACAAACTATTACCAGTTTGCCAACCACATTCCTTCTTGAGTAATTAAGACCTTTAAAAATGTTAGACCAACTCCAAAACCTTTTTTTTCTTATGTTTAGCATCCCAAAGAGACGAGTAGGGAGATAAATACCTTTAAGGACTTTATCAATTAGAGAATCTGGATTATTCACCAGTTTCCATGCTTGGTTGGCTAGTAAAACGATAATCATTTTATGTGAATTTCTAAAGCCAATTCCACAAATCGATTTGATCTAGCAATATTTTTTCATGCAATCCAATGAGTCCCACCAGAAATCTGCAATCAAGCTAGCCATTTTCTTACATAGATCATTTGGAAACTTAGAGAGTAACATTGCATAATTTGGCATTGCTTGTTAGACAGCTTTGATTAACACCTCCTTTCCGTCTTCAAATATAACGTTTGAGATCCATCTTGCCAATTTCGTGAGTAATTGATCCTTGATGTGCTTCAAAATCTCTGATTTGACTCTTTTCAACGTAAGGGGAATACCAAGGTATTTCCCAAGCGAAACAGGTTTTTTCAATTTCCAGAAGGTTTGCAAATATTTGTCGAAATACCATTTGTGGTTCCTTTGCTAAATAAGATTGAAGATTTTTGGAGGTTAACTTTTTGACTAGATACTTCACAATATGTCAATATAGTATCCTTGAACCCTTCAACCTCTGCCTTATTAACATTAACAAAAAAATAGCGCATCGTCTGAAAAAGTAGGTGAGTAAGCCTATGAAAACTTCTCGTAATAGTTATGCCTTAAATAATTCCCTCTATACATTTGTAATTGATAAGCTTGATGATCCATTTCGTCATGAGCAAAAAAAGAAGCAGCCAAAGTGGATCTCCTTGCCTGATACCCTGACTTAGTGTGAATTTCCGAAGGCTATCACCGTTAACTTTGACTTGAAAAGTCGCGGTAGATATACAAATTAATACCCACTCTCTCCATTTCTGGCAAAAACCCACTTTTTCCAAAATTGGCATAAGAAATTCCCAGTTGACTTGGTCGTATGCTTTTTCCATATCCAACTTAATTGTCTCATAACTTTTCTTCGATCTGTTTTTAGTATTAAGAAAGTATGACCCCTCCCGAGCTATAATAATATTATCTTGAATGCTTCTGGTCTTAATAAAAGTAGATTGCGTTGGCAATACAATGTCACCCATAAATAAATGGTTGTAATCTAAGCACCAATATCTTTACAATACTTTTATAACTAAATATTTTGCATGATATTGGCCTAACATCCTTATCCTTTTTATGTGTTTCTCCTAGGGCTGAGCAAATGAGAACTAGAAAACAAAAAAACCAAAAAAGTAAATGGTTCGGTTTTTGAATATTCAAAACCCGATTTTTTGGTTCGGTTTACTACGCAAAAACCGAACCAAAAAACCAAAGAAAAACCAATCCGATGACGGAAAATATAGGGAATGTGAGAATTTTTTAGTAAGGATTATGTAAGAGAAACTTTTGGTGATAATTTATCATCTATATAAAAAATTTGTTCTACTATTCGGCAGTGCTGTTATTAGTGAACATTTTTTGTATCACTTATAATTATATTAGTAATATCCATTACTCGATTTATTTTATTATTCATGATTGTATGAATTCGAAAATGATAGCTTCAATTTTATGAATATATTTAGTATTGTAAATCAAGATAATCGTTGTTTAGATAATAGGTTTTTATTTGATTGATATATGAATAGTCCACCGTGGGTATGTAATACTAGCCTAATTATATTAGAATATTAGCCGTCGTTGGAAAATGTATTTCAAGAAATGGGTTGACTAAGTTTATTGGGCCAAGCATCTGAACCAACCCGGGACCAAAAATCGAATGTGGAACTAAATGCACACCGTACGGATTGATTTTTAAATATATACAAAACTGAACTATTTGGTTCGGTTCCGATTTTGGCAAACAACCGAAACTAAACGAACCATACTCACCCCTTTGATTATCAGTGTAAAAAATGTTTTACACTGTAAAAATATGTTTCTCAAAGGAGTATCCTCTGTAAAAAAAATTAAGAAACGTAAAGATATCCTCTTTAACTATGTCCTAGAAATTATCTGAAGACCAACTGGACCTGGTGCTTTAGATCCCGACATACTATAGATAACCGTCTTAACTTCTTCCACATCTGGCATCCTAGTAAGCCCCCAATTCATATTATCCGAGATATTACACAGAGTGTGATACACAACTTTCTCAATTCTAACTCCATTATAACATAATAGAGATCACTATAATAATTAAGCTTCGTCTCCTTAACTTTATCTAGATCTTCAACCCACATATCATTGTCATCCTTCAACCTACGAATCTTTATTTTGTAATAAATAAAATGTTATTTCTCTTTTCTCAATTTTTGTTCTATTCTTCTTGAAGTTCTTTTACTCTATCCATCCAAAACCATACTCGTAGCTTGTTTCTTCATTGAAAATTCTTTAACATTGTAGTTGGAGTAGGTTCTCCCTAAGAAATATCAACAATATCTTTACATGAGGCTTCATCGCTCCCATAAGATTTAAATTTAAATGGTCTTTTTCTCAATATACTCTCTTTATCCTAAATATAACAAGTGGTGAGTGATCTGAGCCAATCGTAGGAGGAATGGGTAGACATGTATTTGAAAATTTGATTAACCGTTATTGGTTAAACAACTATCTACCTACCTGATGTCTCCCTAAATGTTCTAATATATGCCCTTGGGAGACATCATTTTTGGTGTTTATTTGTTTATTTTGATAGACTTTTGGACTAAATATGCAATAATCCGAATTTCCTCTTTTATTTCTAGCATTTTTAATTTATTAAACTTTTACGCGTAATATTGGGTATTTTAGTGAAAAGTTTGTAGGTTTTGAATATTAGCTAGAAGAGGAATATGAGAATAAATTCAAAGATTGTGATAGGGAGTCAAAGCATGAAGATAAATCCCGAAAGAATTGATATTTTAGAGCTGCAAATCTGGAAAGTTGCCAACGATTGCTGATTTCGAGCCACCTAAGAGTAGATTTAGCCGCTTACATGTGAAAAGAAAACGTGTCCCATTGAGTTATGGAACTTTAGCAACTGGAATGAGGTCAATCCGAGTTGAAACGAGTCGGTTAGAGCTGTTTTAGTGGAGGTGGTGAAGCACTTACGGGATTTTGGGCTAAGATAATGAACTTGGGCCGTTATTATTTCATTCAAATTCTAACCTAAGGTCCAAGTCCGAATTTCGAAGTATAAATAAGGGTTTTGACTTCTATTTTTCATACAATTCACTTTTTACAAAAGAAAACATCAGTGAGAAGTCAAGGCAAGGAAACAGGAAAGCTGGAGACGGTCTATATCTCCAAATCACAGCTAACTTAATTCCGCAATTAGGTTTTTCTTTTATTTCTTTCTGTAAAACAATATGAACAATTTTATTTCTTTTAATTTAGTTTTACGCATTAGTATGAGCTAATTTAATTAAGTGCTTGAGAACACATAATGGGTTAATCCCAATTTGATTTCGTTTCATATGTTTGAATTTGGGATATTTGTTATTTAAATCAAATTGGGTAATTCGTATTTTTCTTTAATTTTTTTGTGATTATTTACTATTATTGTCCTGATCAATTGATAATAGGACTTAGTATCTAGGCTATTCCAATTAGTGGCGATTGGATCACCTTGACGGGGGGTCTGGGTACCGAACTAGTTAACGAATATAGTTTAGAAATTATTTGACTCTGACGAGCTTAATTAAACCTATGGCCTATTGGGTAATTTAGACTTAATCACTTGAGAGTAGACTATAATCACCCTGACGGGGTTTGTAGCACTTGAAAGTTGCTCCTTAGTCCACCCTGACGGGGGTAAGGAGAATTCTGAATCCCAACCAATATAAATTTACCAATTTGTCCCTTAAACAATGTATGAAATGAATGATAGTTAGGTGAAACCCTTGAGTCTCTCAAGTACTGCCTTCTCATCTTGCGTAAACACTTTAGTTTCTTGCGTCTATTTATTTACTCGCATTAATTTAGTATTTTACTTTATAGTCTTAACATTAGAAAACCAAACAAACAAATCTTAAAATCATTTATTTGTTTTCACGTGCAATTAAATACTATCTGATAAGCATTAGAGTCAACCATTCCGTCCCTGAGAACGAATCTGTTTTATCACTTATATTACTTGGGACAACCGTACACTTGCGGTTGTGGTTCTCTTTTCCTTATTGCATTTATTTTAGAACACACAAAGGACCACCACTACCCTTTGTTTTACATGATATTGGGTTAATCTTTTGTTTGACCATGTATGAAAGCATCCATTCAACGAAAGATCCACAAGATTATTTGAATTGATGAATTTATTAAACATGTCAATTCTATCCTGATATGCCTATCTAATATCCACCTTTTATGAGGTTCTTGTAACTTCATTAGTATCTTCAATTACCAGTCATGGTTGACCATGAAAAATACCCTATTTTTCAATACGATTCTAAATTTCTTTCCTCAATTGATAGTCAGTTGGAGCGCACACAAACAAAACATACCAACACAAACAACTATAATCATAGACCCAACAAATTACAAGATTATGATTTGAAGAAACTATTGCAAGACTACTATACGACTTCCATAAGACTACTATGCCACCAAAACTATTACAGTTTTCCTATAGATTCACAAAAAAACCACTCATCAAAAGGTTATTTTTTTGTTCATTAGGCAACAACATCAGACAATAATATTAATTCAAACAAACAAATGATACTAGGCTGAAACTGAGACATGAGGGGTTTTAACACTGATGCGTCAAGGGTGCCCTTACACCCAGGCAACTGATTTCCCTTTGGCGGCCTAATCAAGGATGACCGCCAACCCTATGATAGACAGATTCCAACACATCAACTTCCTCACGGATGACTGTAATTTATCATTATTCTACACACATAAATGGGATCCCTCTTTTCAAATTCTCTCATATATTTTTGATGTCTCCTCATTTGTGATAGATTAATATTAGGATGAGACATCATTTTTAGTGATTTAGAAGTCATTAATGTCGATTTTCTTGAGAAATAGTGCACTTTCCTATTTTGAGTCTTGATTTAGTAAAATAATATTTTTAGAGCATATTGGTTTAATTGTTTATTTAGTGTGTAGCTTTAAAGATAATTATGGAGATTAATTAGAGTCCAAGTCAAAGACTACAACTTATGGAAAGAGATTAACATGGTAATTGGAGATAAGGAAACAAAAGCTAAAAAGATGGAAAAGGAAAAGCTGCCTAAATCTGGGATTCTGCAGCACACGCCTAAAGAAGTGCTATTTACCCCAAGAAATAGGCCGATTTTGGTAATTTCCTTTCATAGGGACAAAGATAATTCTGTGAGGATTCTTTTGGTATCCTATGGAGCTCAAACCGACCAATAACGAAGAAGATATGCTCAAAACGGTACAACAGTGTTTATCTTTATTTCCATACGAATTTGAGTTGGGCTAGGAGTCCAATACTTTATCTCTTCCTCAAGAAAACGAATTAGGTCTTCTAAACACCTATAAATACACCCTTATATCACTTGTAAATTATCCTTGCCTCATAGTAATTAGTTCTTAAGGTTTTATTCTTCCAGTTTATTGTAGAGAGCAAGATGATGTTTTTTGTAATTTCTTTTAGTTATTTCCATCAGGTATGAACTAAACCTCCCATAGCTTGGGTTTTGCATCATGTATAATCTATGAACTCTAATTCTTCTATCTAAGTTTCTTTGGGAATTATATGTTTTAATCTGATATTAGCTTCTTACTTAATATTTGTTTATGTGTTTTGATTTATTGTCTTTCCTAGAACTGATCACTTTAGGATTGTTTTAATAATAGTTAGATGGTCTCCTTGACAGGGTGTTTAACTATTGAACCACCACATAATGTCTAGTGTCGATATTAGTTCTGACAAAACATGATTCTAACTAGATAGTTATTAGGGTTTGTTTTAATCACCATATCACCAATTGATTGTTGCGATTGCTTAGGGCCTTAGTAGTGTTTGATAACCCTATTCTAAACCACGTATTGGTTGTGCCGTAGCCCCCTTAGTCGCTCTCAAGGTCTAAGGTATGGGAATTTAGAATCCTGACTAAGTATACCAAGAGCTAATATTCTCCCTTATTAACTAGATCTATAGATAGAATTAGAAGGATTAGTGCATACTAGCAAAACCTAAGCTATATTTCTCATCTCATATTCTTAATCTTTTACTTTATTATCTTTTAATTTCTTAGTTTTAATTATTACACTCGAAATCTATTTGCTTTTATTTTCTGTCTTTAATTATTTACTTCTTACTCGTAATTGCTACTCACGCATATAACACACTTAAGTCCCTGAGAACGAACTCAACTTACTAGCTAAAACTTGCATACGTCCTGTAATACTTGCAGTACTGTGCCTGTCTAGGGTGAGAGTGCGTAGTTTCTTGACTTAATTTTATCTTATTTTTATCACACCCTAGGCGACACCAATTTTGTCATTGCAACCTTCTTTAACTGCTCATTTGCACCATAACCCTCATTTCCTCCACCATAACAATTTTTTCTTTACCTTCACCATTCTCCCCACTCATGCATAACTTCAAATCTGTGATTTTTCTGCATTATGCTTTCCCCTTCATGGTCGTTGTCAGTCCTGTGAGTGTGATAACTAATCACCTAAATTAGTGGATTTTAACCACCCGCAAGTGTACGTAGTTAGTTGACAAGTAATGAAATTGGTAAATAAAATGGATTACTTTCTCAGATTTTATCAAAGTTAATGTATTTATGTTTATGGATTACTGAGGTTTAATTGCGAATACAGAAATTAAAGATATGTTTTTAGGGTTTTCAATTACGAAAGACTAAAGTGAAATTAAATGAAAGTAAGTTATAATTAAACTAAGGGAATAAAATACGAATAAACATATTAAGATGATAAGATAGCTTGATAGTCGCTAGTAATCCCCACTAGCTACGGATTTACACGTTTATTTGTATAAGGGCGAATTGGGTTTTTAGAAATACTCGGGATTCTAAAATCTTCCTAAATCCCTCCCGAGTAAAAAGGGCGCTATCATACAATTCTAGGGACCTCTCCCAAGTGACCTTACAACTCTTTCAAACGTGGTTAATCCTAACCCAATTGGTTGTCCAGTTAGTCAAGACCTCCTGACTCAATAACGCACACCGAACAATTATATGTTATTTTCCATAAACCGACTCCCCTCCCGGGCGATAGTCAAGCTTACTAAACCCAAGCTACTACTTGGCCTTCGTAAGGGCTGGAAAATACAATACAAATATATAATAGATGCAACTACGCAATTCATTTCAATAATAATATCCCGAAATGCAATAAAAATTATAATCCAAAAACTAGGGTTCATACATTAAGCATTCTCAAGATATGAATGATTCCATTTATATTAAAATACTGGAAATTAATATTTAAGACTATTAAAATCATTCTTAAAACGAAAAACTGAATAAAGTTACTATTTTGATTGAAGGGATTCGAAGTCCGGATGATGAAGAATCATAAAATTCTTCTTCTCTTCCTCTTGCTTCTTCTCTCTAGCTCCAGGCGTGTTAAGCTTCTATATAATATGAATTGTGTCTATTTTCCAGCTGATATAAAAGGTATTTATAGGAGTCCAAAAACATTTTAGGTCCATATAGGACCCTTTTGGGGGTCCAAAAGGCCCAACCCGTTTTTACTTATTGTCGGACAACTTTGTGTCACCGTGAGAGTATCACCATAACTTTCTCGTCTCAACTACGAATCGACTTACATAACCTTTCATGCAACACTGACTTCAAGCTACTTTTAATTAAAAAATAATCAGGTCAAAAGCTCTAACCAATTCTTTGTGGTGACTGAAACAAGTTACTTAAAAACTTTTCCAATAAATGCTCAAGTTCTTCCATAGTGACTTTTTGCTCTATTTACGCCTTGACTTGGGTGTGGATTTAACTTCCTTGAGTAATCCATACCATATTGGGGTTAAATGTCAACCATGTACCTAATTTATACACACTTAACACACGATTAAAGCATAAAAGACTCTAAAAATAGTAATAGACCCAATATGAGATAGGAAAGTAAGAAACATCAAATATTAGAGAATAACCCCCCTTGTAGGTCCAATAATACCCCAAAAATATATCTCGTGATACGATTATTCTATCACAAAAGATGATACATCAAGATCCCCAACTCAAAGTTTTGTCGTCCCGACAAAATAAAACTAGGGACTAGTTGGGAATCTTAATCAAGCTAAGCAAGATGAAGAAGATAATAATAAATGAACCTAAAGCAACTATCCTAACAAGTTTCATATAGTGATGTTCAAGAATTAATATACACCTACACATGATATAAAAATAATCAACAAATCGTAAACTCAAGATCAAATTAATTTTGCAATGCAAGAAGGAGCGGTTTTCAATTAGTTTGATATGGCAGTTGTTAGGTATTAATTGGTCCTACCTAGCGTCTAATGGTTCACCTAGCAACTATGACATAACCATATATTTAGGAATTCTAAGGTCTTTTCGGTTATAACATAAACTTAGGATGATATGATATGTATGTTTGGGGAATATGAAGTGAGCTTTTGGCTCTCTCCTCACTAACCATAAATACATCGCCCTAGAGCTTGAATTTACACTCGAAGACTTTCTCACTCAACCCAATTTTATGCTTTTGGTTAGCATCCCTAATTAACCAAAACATCCCACTTTGTCGGTTACTTTCTTTTCATTTCCTTTTCATATTTATAAATTTATCTTTTTGTAAGATACCCACGATACTCGTTTTGAGGTGAGTTGCCATTTTTCTTATTTTCTCTTTCAATATCTTTTCTTTCACACTTTTAATCTTTTTTTTCAAAGACCTCGACAAAGGGTTACAACAAATACATCATCAATAACACACAAAATATAAACTCATAAAAATTCCCACCTAATTTATTTCCCAATGATGATTCCCACCACATCAAACTCAAAACTTTAAAAACGACTAGTCTCAGGGTTGCAATTCGAGTGCGGTTTATATAGACAATCCTATAAATTAAGGGATATGGCTTGTATCATGGCAACAAAAGAAGGTTACATGATAGACAAGGGGTTATGGCAGATCAATAATTCAATTATAATCGGGTTAGAAGGCTAAAGGCTTCAAATGACTATCAAAGAACTGTCTTATTCATTTTCATAACTACTAGGCCTTGTTTATGTTTCACATTTAGTTCCTAGACTAGGCAGGTTATCAACTAGTTCAAACCTTACTTTCTAAACATCGCCCAAGACTCCCTAAGATTCATCTTTTCTTCTACGTATTTCTTATTAATATTTTCTATCATTTTCTTAATGTTTTCATGTAAATATATTTAACACATTTTGATATCATCCAGGCCCATACTATGTGCTATCATTAAATTGCTAGGTTTATGCTTGATAGGTACATTCACTACATCCGACATCAATCCTTATACTATTTTTTTTTTTTGCATTTTCATTTTTCTTAAAGCAAATAAACTAACTAAGAAAGAAATAAATTTAACTAAGTTAAATAATCTTTTTGTTGTTTTGAATTTTTTATAGAAAAACGTTAAGCACATAAATAGGGATGAGGACAACGAGTAACCACCCCCAGCTCAAACTTAAGTCGTGTCCCCACGACTCAAAACTGACTCAGAAAGCACTAATGCTTAGCAATTATACATCTAAACATACAAGAGGGAAAGCATTGACCGAAGTAACCCGGTGTAAAAAAAGAAACCCAAGCCAACCCGGTCTGAGTTAAACTAACCCGGATAAAGAGTCTAAACTTATGTCGGATTAATAAGTAGAAATGTCAAAACCGACCATTACAGATTGGGTTAGTATTTTTTTTTAAATGTCGGCCAACCCGACATCTCAAAATTATTTTACATTTAAGTAATTAAGGGACTCACTAGAAATTCAAAGTAAAGCACACCCACCTTGAGGCCAGCACTACTACTACAATACTGCTTTAAAGTAAAACTCACAAGTACAATACTACTACAATATTGTCTTATTAGAACAGTGTTGGTTACAACAATACTACAATATTGTCTTATTAGAAGAGCAAGAGAAAGAGAAATTACGAGGCCAGGCCATTCCATTAAGTAACAATTAGTATTTTCTCTGCACTAACATAACAAAACCCTTACAACATTGGAGCAACTCCAACTTTGGCCATGCTCTCTTTGTACATGTCTCAAGTTTCAAACTAGTAAACAACTTTCCATCAATATACATGTTTTAAGAAACATGTTACATAATAAACAAATAAACCAGGACATGTGGTCCTCTAACCATAACTTCAAATCTCCACACGTTTTTTGATGCAAGCAAACTCAAGTCAACCCGGTGTGTAATCCAAGTCAACCTGGTGATTTGAACCCGAACGGGTTGAGTAAGAAAAATCCCAAACCGGGATGTTACAATTTAGGAGTAGAAAAACCTAAACCCGGTGCTAACCCTGGATATGCTCTACTTTAACAGATAATACACCAAATATATGGACAAGTAAGGATAGAAATATGTATCTAGAGGCTCAAGTCCCCCATATTTATTTTAATTGATATTGTTTGTGGAGTTTCATTGGTTTTGTTGGTCGATTCGGAGCCAAAGAGGCATGCGAATTTGGGGAAGTTCCTTCATTTCTAGTGCCACACCTCACCTTTTGATTATAACTTTTTCATACGATATCAGAATGAGCCACAATTTGTGGTGTTGGAAACTAGACTTCTCTAGCTTTCCAACATAATACATTTATCTCCCAAATTCTTATCCATGCATTCTCAGTTTATTTTCAATGTTGGTGTAGTGTGCAGAATTTCACGGATTTAGCCATAACATTCTTATGAAACCTCCTATCAAGGCGTGGTTTGTGTCATTAGATAAATCTCAAAAAAATATATGGTTTAGGATCGAGAAAAAGTAAATTCCCCTATGTGAGCACAAAGTATTCCCTTTAGAACAATTCTAATTTTTTTAATCAAGAAGTAGATTGGTCGCGACCTAAAATGAGCAGGGTGCAACCTCAAAGCATATCGGCGATGCAAAGAAAAAAGGGAATCAGCTAGGGTCGCAACCCAAAAATCCTGGGTCGCGCCTCATTTTAAATAATTATTTCGGCTGAGGGCATTTAATGATGCAGAGTCGCGACCTTGTTCCTCCACGCCGCGACGTGGAAACATCATTTTCCCTACCAACTTAGGTCGCGACCTTGTTCCTAGAATTTTGGTTTTTATCAAAGACCTTGTTGATACCTATATTATCTCATAATCATCGTAGAATCTTGATGTATTGATAAGTTACCTGAACCATGTTCATTATCCTTCTCAACCATCGTCACAAAGAATACCATATTCGATATGACAAAATTAGTAAAGGATCTAAGAAACTGAAAATTCCCAATAAATATCACAAAATGGGAAAATATAAGAACATTATAATAGCATTTAATTTTCTCCTATTTCTAGAGTACACCCCCATAACATTTCGAAACGTGTTTGAAGGATTAAAAGTGAACTGATAACTTGAGAGTCAAAATATTCAAAATGTTTTACTCTTTTTGGCACACCTTTTCAAAACAAATACCAGGTATTTTCTTTAGGTCCAATATCTGAATAGTAAAACGGTCCAATTCTTGCCTTTCTTTTTGTCCAAGAATTCTTGCCTTCAAAATCAGATAAAAATGTTTGTTTTGACCTACTATACTCCGTACTAATCGATCTTATTATAAATACCAAAATCTTAGCTTCATTTAGGTTCTACCTCTAAAATAACACACTTCAAAAAATAGAAAAAGAAATAATTTTGTATTACTTCTTACTAGATTTTTGTATAACATATCCTCAATAACATTTGTCATGCAACGATCAGCAATAGCCAAGAAGATTTACAATAAAATTATTAGTAATCAAATTCTTCAACAGAATAAACGACAACCATGCGATGTTTTCATCAATCATCGCGGTATTGACACAAAAAGAAACGTCGCAGGGTTGTTATACGATGATCTAAGTAGAACCGGACTTCGGGCTTTCTTGGATAGCAAGAATATGAAACCCGGAGACAAATTGTTCGAAAAAATTGACATTGGTATAAAAGAATGCAAAGTTGGAGTTGCTGTTTTTTCACCCCAATATTGTGAATCATACTTTTGTTTGCATGAATTGTCTTTAATGATAGAGTTAAAGAAGAAAGTTATTCCCATTTTTGTGAATATTAAACCTTCCGAGCTTCGTGTTAAAGATGATTATAATGGAATTTGTTCGCCCAATCAAATTGAAAGGTTTAATTTGGCTTTAGAGGTTGCTCGGAACACAGTTGGACTATCATTCGATACATTGAACGGGTAAGTTCAATCTCAGAACTTCTAAAAAAGGAATTATCGACTTTATTTGTATACTATTATATGTTTGTGTAGATAAATAAATTATTTAGATGGACCAGGTTTAGGTTTTTGATACATTGCAAACGTGGGTTCGATCATTTGGATCGTTTAAAAACCCCAGGACATATTCAAGATATATTTCTATGGTGTCAAAAGTTAGAAAAATCAATAAATCTCTTTTTAAGGCTGATTTCTAGTTATTATTTGTAAGTTTTTTTCGAAAAGAAATATTTTTTGAGCACCCTAGCCTCCCTTGCATACGCCCCTAAAAAGCCCAAACTAATAAATAAATGACCTAGGAGGTCTGATAGGAAAAAGTAGTGTTATAAGAGCTCGGCTAATTATGAGTTTTCTGCTTGTATATGGATTACTGAGCAATGCTAATCATTTATTATTCACTTGGGATGATTTAAACAGACGCACGTTTGTATGGCACTAGTTTCATTTTGAAATTTACATGCGCTAACTAATATCTCGGTCTAGTCCATATATATATTATACGTATCATTCATTAAGTATTTTAGTAATATTCTTTAGCCATGAAATGATATTTGAGATGAGATTCAGCATCTCTCCAAACCATAATATAACAACTCTTATTACTCAAACACAAACTTCCTCGTACTACGGTACTTGCATATAATTATTTAGAAGGAAAAAAAAAAAATATATATATATATATATATATATATATATATATATATAGATATGGTTTGATTAATTTGTTTCAAATGTATGCAGAGATTGGCCAGAATTGCTATCCGGTGCTTCAGATGCAGTGATGAAGAACTTGTTCGAGCTAGAAGCTGAGAGGCTGAATAGAAAGCAACGTTTTCGTATTCTACCATATAATAAACTACATAAATTGAGTGAACAATCACGAAATGACCACTAATTTAATTCGTAACTTGTTTTTTTAATATTCATTTATTGATTTTCTTCCCACACTAATAATCACAAGTAACAAAAGTTTCTGAGATTATTCTTTTCATTTTTTACATTTTATGTATATTTCTTTTTAATAATAATAAAGTTGTAATAATTAACATCGTAAATTTCTTCCTACTTTGTCCATGTAATCGTGAATATTACATAATAAAAATCTCTCTCTTTATCTCAAATCTAATTATGCCCACACATCCACACAACCACACAAATGTATTTATTTATTTGGTCAAAACACACATATAATGTAGACATCTTGTTTACATAATGTATAATAAATATAAGTTAATACATAAGTCGTTCTCTATAATAAAGATTTTGAATTGGAATTTCTCGATTCTTATCAGGTGGACATCAATAAGCTAGTCAAACCATCAAAATAATGAATTACATGTCAAGACATTTCATAGAGGACAAAAATTTTAAAAATCTCAAGGGGTGGTCAAGTTATTTTAGATTCAAGTCTTTTCAATATAACATATGATATTTTCCACATGCTACATGTATGCGTGAATTTGCTTGCATGCCAAGGATGCATGAATTCTCCAAAAACACGTCAATATATACATGTGTAATTGATCAAATATATTGATAAAATTCTACAAAGATGCATTTTATATTTTATTATTTTAATATTTGTACTACTATCGAAACTTCCTATTTTCTGAAAAAGTATATATATGTAAACTTCATTTTGTTCCATTTTTATCTCTCAATTGCATTGTTCCCTCTCACCCCTCCATGCTTTGTACAGGGAATAAGTATATAGAAAAATCTGGGAGGCATATTACATTTTAAAAAAGAAATTGGGATACAATATAAATTGGTTAGATTTTATTTTCAGAACGAGATGAATGAAAAAAACATTCGCTCCACAAGATTAACATTTTTTTATATAAATTAAAAGGTAAACTGAACAAAATACTTGAGTTAGCTAATCCCTAACCTCTAAAACAAAATATATATATATATATATATATATATATATATATATATATATATATATATATATGAAAATACAAAATAAGGCCCACCTATCCCAATCTTTATATTATAAGTCTAAGTTACAAAAAGTTATTTTTTAAGGTCATTTTCTAATTTTTTTAGTTTGATTTTTTACCTTTATACCCTTTGCTCGTGATAGGTAGGGACCCGTCACGACATTTACATTCGGTCTCTTTTTAATCTATGGGTATGGCCCCACGATGAATACGGTCACACTTGTTTGTAAATAACCCGTGATGGGATAGACCCGTGACGGTTTATCAGATTAACGGGTTGTACCCAACATGAACAAATAGCCCAAATTCTGGTGAGGCTGCACCATTAACGAACTAAAACAAGCCAACTTTTTTACAACACAACAATGTTATTGGGTCTTCAATCAAGCAAATGAGAAATCTGCTCGTTGGTTTAGCAACTGAAACTTCAAAGTAGCTCTCCCTGAATTTACATAATTTGAACTGGAGAAATTTGCATACTTGTACTGCAATACCATATATTCTTGAAAACATTGTATACGCGGAAATTTGCATAATTTGAACTGGAGAAATTTGCATACACACATTTATACAAGTATTACTAGTAAAAAAAACATTATGTGATCAGTCAACCAAAAAGACATATCTACTTGCTGAAACAAATACAACAACAGGAAATTGCAACAGAAAAACAACGAATAAAAAAAACCACAATATGTATATGCGGGTTGCTTATAGGGATGGACCCATCTCGGGTTTAGGCTTTATGGAAAATAGGCCCATATCGGATTTGGGCTTCCTGGGGTTGTACCTTTGATGGCGATGAAGAGCGAATACGGTGGTGGTGGTGCGAATCTGGCCCAAAAAATCTCAACGGTTTTCTGGTGAAGCAACGAATCTCGCATTGCATTGTCTGGGTTGTACCCTCAACAGTTCGATTGGATTAGACCCATGACGATACTTTTCTTGGGCTGACCTGATGTCTCCTCATTTGTGATAATGAAATATACTTCTGAGACATCATTTTAGGCTTATTTATTAGTTTATAGGTTGATTTTAGCTTAGTTTAGTGCACTTTCCTATTTTGAGTCTTGATTTAGGAACATAATATTTTTAGAGCATATTGGGTTTAATTGTTTATTTAGTGTGAAGTTTTGAAGATAATTATAGAGATTAATTAGATTCCAAGTCAAAGACTACAACTTATGGAAAGAGATTTACATGGAAATTAAAGATAAAGGTAACAAGGGCTAAAAACATGGAAAAGGAAAAGCGGCCTAATTCTGAATTTCTGCAGCACACGCCTAGAGAAGTGGTAATTACTCCTACAAAGAAGCCGATTTTGGAAGATTCCTTTCATAGGGACATAGATAATTCTGTTACGATTCTTTTGGTATCTTATGGAGCTCAAACCGACCAATAACGAAGAAGATATGCCCAAAACGGTCCAGCAGTGTTTATCTTTATTTCCTTACGAATTTGAGTTGGGCTTGGAGTCTATTACTTGGCCTTTCCTCCAAGAAACGAATTAGGTCAACCTATACACTATAAATACAGCCTCTTATCACTCTTAAATCATCCTTGGTGAAACCTTAAACCAAGAGGAAGCTTACAATACAAGAGAGAAGTCTGGAAGGAGCTGTTCATCACAATGTCTTCTTCTACCTTTAGATTTGTAATTTCTTTCTTTTCTTGCATGAATTAAATTTCTTTAGCTTGAGTTTTAGCATATGTGTATGAACCCTAGTTTTGATTTACATCTATCTAATTTGGGAATTTAATGTTTTAAATAGAATTATAGTTTTTATTCTCTGTTTATGTGTTTGGATTTATATTCTGTGTTCTTGTGGACTGCGGCCATTTAGAATTACCATCTAGTAATTAGGTCATGAAAGAAATAAATAAATTGTTTTATTTATTAACCACCCATGATGTGGTGGAGGTATGGATGCTTTCCACGTATCTCTTAAAATTTGAACTGGGCAGTTATTTCTATCAGACAAGAAATAAAAGGACAACTTACGTTCATTTGTTGTTTTCAACTTTCTTCTGATAAAATTCAATTGTTCTCTACACAATACAAAACACCGATCAAAATTCTTTAGGCTCTTAGGTTGTGAAGACAAAGTTTCTTCTTCACAGTAAGGAGTTTCACGGCCACCAAGCAAAATCACTGATTTCCTTTCCGCTGCGTAAGAGGTAACAATCCAAACCTCTTGTTTATATATAATTCTTGATCCAATTAGAATAACAAATGGTATCAGAGCCATTTTATGAGAATTATATATATATTTTTTGATTTGTATGTGAAAATACAATCGTATGAAAAAAAAAGAGGATTTTATATAAAGTTAATTTATATTGTTCAATGTTAAAGTTATGGAATACATGTTTGTTATTTATGGTGAAAATTCAATGGTCTTTCCATTTCTGTAGTGTCCCAATTTTTGTGAGGAATTGTTGTGTGGGTTTTTTATGTATTTATTTTCGGACCTATTTTTTTAGCAAAACCAAACTGCTTTTGGGGTGTTCGAACCTAGATGGTTCATACTAGTGACATGTAGGTTTACCAGATTCACTACCTTAGATACTTGTTAATGAACATAGTTCCTGGAAAGATACTTAAATCTGTTTTTTTCTCGTTTCCTAATCGATTGTGGTGTAATTTTTATCGTTCTTATTTTTCTATATGTAGAAAATGATGGTAACACGATCCAGGGGATCACGGGAATCAAGGCTCCGCCTATTGAGAGATTACCGAATGCTTCATAGGAACGTAAGAAATCCAAATGGACCACTAAGGGTTCATACACCTCGTCGAGCAAGGACACCTGAACAAAGACAAGTTTTGAGGAACAGTATCCGAGCACTCCACTATAGGAAGAGACCTAATCACACTTTGGTGCAACATGTAGCAATTGTGAATAGGTTGATTCAAGATGTCATCAATTGGGGTGATATCATATGCGGAAATCACAAAGTTGAAGTCCTTCGCAGAATTTTGCCGAGAGAGTTGCAAAGGGATCTCGATATCTTATGGGAGTATGAATTTCCGGAGAACAATGTTCATGGACGAGATAACACATATGAGTGGCTTGTGTATGCTTTGACTGAATCTCACTTATGGAGGCATTTTAATAATTCCATTAGGTCGGACCAATGTAATTGTGGAATGCATTATCCTACCACTGATGTTGATAATTATTTTCCAATTGGAACCTATGAGGAAGAGAGATTTGAGGAGTCAATTCCAAAATTAAGGTTTTGGATATGAAAAGTGTTTGCTAGTTGAAATTGCAGTAGGTAGTTTGCTTAGTAGGTTGTTTTTCTTTAATATTTTTTTTATTCCATGTTCTTAGAAATTACATTAGTTGCTTTTATTCCCTTTGATTCAGTATTTTCTTTATTGAACATGTATTTCAGTTATGTTTGAATTCAACTAGTTTTTCTTTGATTGTATGCTTTAGTTGTTTGTTTTTAATACAATTTTTTTTTGCTCTATTTATGTTAGAGTAAGTGGGAGTTCTTGAAGAACTTAATTTTGCAGTTAATGAAATTGATTGAATGATTAAGACAAACAAAATATGGTGATTCATGATTGGGAACATAGTGAACTTTCTTTATCACTTATTTTGTTATCTTTCTTATTCATTCCATTTGCATTAATAGCTTAGAGTTGTTAAATAAATGTATGTTATTAATGGAAATCTCTTACTTTATAGAGAAAATGGCATCGAAAACCATCATTGCTGATCTCAACAAAGGAGAAAAGATGAATGGTGAGAACTATAACCTTTGGAGGCTCAAGATACACTATGTTCTAGAAGAGCAAGATGTTCTTGAGGCTGTTAACAACATCATGGCTCAGCCTGAGGAAGGCAACACAGCTCAAAACAGAAGGGACATGGAGGCTTATGAGAAGTGGAAAAAGAAAGATTCCACTGCAAGAGGCATCTTGATAGGCTCCATGAATGACGATCTTGTCTATGAATGTCAACCATACCTCACTGCTCACGAGATGTGGAATGCCCTTAATGAGAAGTATGGGGGTACGACTGTGACAAAGTACCATTAAGTTTGACACTTGCAAGAAGAAGCCTAATCAAACCATGCAACAACATCTCCGGGAGATGTCTAACATGATTAGGGAACTTAAGAATGCAGGTCATAACCTTACTGATGAACAACAAGTTCAAGTTGTGATCCGATCTCTTCCAAATAACTGGGAGCACTTGAAGATAACTCACAATGACAACATCAAAACCTTTGATGATGTTGCTCGTCATGTGACATTGGAAGATGAACGTCTAGATGCAATTAAGCCTCAGGGTCAGGCTTATGTTGCTGAGTCAAGTTCCCACAAAATTTCTAGCAATAAGCGCAAGAACAATGGGAAGAAGAACGGAAATGAGCATGTTTCCAAGAAGAACAAGAAAGGTGGTAACAATAAGGGAAAACGTTTCAGTAAGAAGAAAGACAAGAGTAAGATGAAATGCTTTAACTGTGACAAACTGGGTCACTTCGCTCGCGAGTGCAGCGAGCCCAGAAAGGTAGCAATGTCATTTACTTCTTGTAATTTTACTTATGTTACCAGTACTGTATTGCTTGCTGATTCTAATCCTTTGTGGACTGTGGACTCAGGAGCGACAGACCATGTAGCCAAAGACCGAGAGGCATATGTAGAGTACCGTCGGATTCCAGAGGGATCAAGGTGGATATATGTAGGAGACAACAATAAGGTTGAAGTCAAAGGAGTTGGCACTTGCAAGTTGAACTTGCGAGGTGGTCAAACCTTGTACCTGCATGATGTACTTTACGCACCTGACATTCGACGGAACTTAGTCTCGGTCACTGTTCTTCTAGGATTAGGTTTTAATTTGCATTTTCATAACAAACAAGTAGATATCTATTATGACGCTAAGTATTATGGTTCTGGTTTTATTTCACATGGTTTAATTGTACTAGATGATGATAACTCGTTTAATAGTTATTATGTAAGTAGTTGCTTTTCTACTAATGCTTCTTCTTCTAGTAATTCTAATGTAGAAGAAAATGTATGGCATGCTAGATTAGGTCATATTGGACAAGACCGTATGAATTTGTTAGCTAAGGCAAACCTTTTGGGTTCGTTGACTAAAGTCAACTTGCCAACTTGTGAAAATTGTCTAGCAGGTAAAGCAAAATGAAAACCATTTGGAAAGGCTAAACGAGTCGAGTACCCATTACAAGTAATTCATTCAGACATCTGTGGCCCAATGAGTGTTCAAACTAGACGTGGGGAACGTTATTTCATCACCTTTATAGATGATTTCACTAGGTTTGGTTATGTCTACCTGATTTCTCACAAATCTGAAGCATTGAAATGTTTTATGACATTTACCAATGAAGTGGAAAATCAGTTAGAGAGGAAGGTGAAAACCCTAATAACCGATCGAGGACGTGAATATCTATCTGATCAGTTTAAAGAACTGTGTGATGAAAAAGAGATAGTAAGGCAACTTACAATTCCTAGAACACCACAACAGAATGGTGTGGCTGAAAGGAGGAATAGAACACTCCTAGAAATGGATAGGTCTATGATGGCACAAGCAAATCTTCCAATATCTTATTGGGGAGATGCCTTGCTTACCGCCTGTTATATACTTAACCGAGTACCCACAAAGACTATTCCATCAACTCCTTATGAACTATGGACAGGTAGAAAACCTAATCTGTCATACTTGCGACCTTGGGGGTCGGCAGGCTATGTTCATGATCTATCTCATAAGTATGGGAAGTTAGGTCCAAGAGGTAAGAAGTGTATCTTCATTAGATACCCAGATCACTCTAAAGGATATGTGTTTATTGGTGAACATAATGATGGGGGTCTTACAGAAATTGAGTCACGAGATGTTACATTCTTAGAGAATGATTTTCCTAGCAGAGGTGAGGTTGACAGAAATTCCATTTTATGTGAATTAAATGAGATTCAGGAAGATGATATGCAAACAAGTGTGACACCTGATGAGGTAACACATACTCAAGAAATAGAGACGGACACTCCTCGAAATCTTGATATGGAAGAAACCATTGCATCATCTAGTAATCCTATTTCTCAAGATTCTCAACTTAAGAGAAGTGCTAGAGGTTTAATTCCTCGTCGCCGATTTGAAATCGAAGGAGAAGTCTTTATGATAACTCCACAAGACGAAGAAGAAACTCGAACAGTTAATGAAGCACTCTCATGTCCCGCTAAGAATGAATGGAGGAAAGCAATGGAAGAAGAAATGGAGTCGATGAAGAAAAACCAGGTATGGGAACTGGTTGATCTCCCAAAAGGACGTAAAGCGATTGGGAACAAATGGGTTCTCAAAATAAAGAAGAAACCTGACAATTCCATTGACAGGTATAAAGCTCGCTTGGTAGCGAAAGGCTATACTCAACGGGAAGGAATAGATTTTGAGGAAACTTTCTCTCCTGTTGTTAGATTTACCTCAATACGTCTTATTTTAGCTATTGTGGCGCATCTCGATATGGAGTTGCACCAAATGGATGTTAAAACTGCATTTCTAAATGGAGATTTAGAAGAGGTAATTTTCATGGAACAACCCTAGGGTTTCGTTGCAAAAGATCAAGAGAATAAAGTATGTAGATTGTTGAAATCAATCTATGGTCTTAAGCAAGCCTCGAGACAGTGGAATTTGAGATTTCATGAAGTCATCTCGTCAAATGGGTTTGAGATGATAAATGAAGACCACTGTGTTTATATTAAACGTTCCAAGAAAAATTTCATAATTTTATCTCTATATGTGGATGACATCCTATTAGCTGGGAATGATAAAGAGTTTATTCAAGCTAACAAGGAGTGGCTAGCTTGTCAATTCGATATGAAAGATATGGGAGAAGCAAATTATATTCTTGGTGTTAAGATTCACAGAGATAGATCTAGAAGACTATTATCTCTATCTCAAGAACCTTACATCATGAATGTACTTGAGCGCTTTGGTATGACTACGTGCAATGCCATTGACACTCCTGTAGCAAAAGGAATAAACTTAACTCTCGACATGCTTGCCGATCCATTCACAAAAGCTATCCCAAGGGATGTATTCATGGATCATGTTAGATCTATAGGATTAAGCAAGATATAATGTATGGATTATTGCTAGTTTATGTGCATTCATGTATATATTTCCATTAGTATGTTTATTTAACTGTTTATTTTAATAATATCATGTTTGATAAGTATTATATATATTGTGTGTGATTTTGTAAGTATGTATGTCCTATAGACTGAGACTGGCCCTGTCACACGGGCAATCACCTTTGGCATAAGAAGTGCGCAAAGATGAGACTAACTCATAGCAGTGAAGAACCCTTAAGGTAAATTGAGTTAAGATAGTCGCCTTAACTAAGTGTTAAGATGAGATCATAAACATGGATAAACCTTGTTAAGCATATATTATGATCGAAGTAGAATCCCACTATCTACTTAGTCTATAATAGCCAGATATGAATTGCTTGATTGATTTCATAGAAGGGTTGATCGATCGAAGAATTCATCTTAGGCAGACGAGGCTTGTCTAATTATATATCTGTATGGTATTTCTAAAATTGTGACATACAAATTTGAGATATATAAATAATACCATAACACGTGTGTCATACCACGTGTGCTTTCGACCAAAAGGAAGTGAAGAATTGATCCCTGTTTCTTCACTGTGTGATACCTTTGTTTTGTGCCCTTATTACTTTTGACTATATCTTAATATTTTGATTAGGTATATGCTACTTTGAACACATTACCAGTGATCATGAGTGATTCGGTCTAATGGGGTATGTTTGGGAAAGCAACCTAATCAATATAAAAGGATATAAGTATAAAGGGAAGACTAGAATTGTGTATCAAATGTGTGCTTGCAGGTTAACCGATTATGTAAGTCAATAGAGACTATAACATGATAGTGAGACACATAAACGAAATGACAGTGAACTCTTTTTCACAAAGAAGTTGTGATATAAATTTGAAGGGGTCAGAGTTACTGTAATATGATACAACATATTGTTAGTCTGGGGTACTGCAGGATACGTAAGGAATAAGATTTATTTGAGCAACTATGTACCTTAACAGGTTATTAGTAATGTATGCTCGAATGCTTGCTGGTCGCACGACCTATTTGCCATGTATGATGATATTTTGATACGGATGTGTATGTTAGAAGATATGAGACAATGAGATACCTAGAGTACATTTATAACCCCAGCATGGGTGAGTGGGAGAATGAAAGAAATAAATAAATTGTTTTATTTATTAACCACCCATGATGTGGTGGAGGTATGGATGCTTTCCACGTATCTCTTAAAATTTGAACTGGGCAGTTATTTCTATGAGACAAGAAATAAAAGGACAACTTATGTTCATTTGTTGTTTTCAACTTTCTTCTGATAAAATTCAATTCTTCTCTACACAATACAAAACACCGATCAAAATTCTTTAGACTCTTAGGTTGTGAAGACAAAGTTTCTTCTTCACAGTAAGGAGTTTCACGGCCACCAAGCAAAATCACTGATTTCCTTTCCGCTGCGTAAGAGGTAACAATCCAAACCTCTTGTTTATATATAATTCTTGATCCAATTAGAATAACAGGTCACCATTGACAACGGTGTTTAATTGCATGTTTAGCACATAACGTCTAGTATTCGGTTTAGATCTGACAAATCAACCTAACTAGATAATCACTATGGTTTAGTTCTTGTGACTATTTACCAATTACAGGAAAAGTTTGCTTAGGAAGCCTTATTGACATAGGTAAATCCTATTTGAAACTACCGATAGCGAATTGGGACCGATTAGGGAAATACTACATAATTCACCCTTACATGTTTAGAACGATAAAACTAGTGGGGATTACATGCTAATAACTCGAGCTATATTCTCATATCACTTCTCTTTCGTATTTACTTTTCTGTCTTTAAATTCTTAGTTTTAAGTTAGTTTAATTAGAAAATCAAATCCATCTTTATTTTTCTTTACTTTTATTTGCGTTTAGTTGTTCTAGCTTTAATTTATTGCACTTGGTATTTGCATAAGATTCCATTAACCTTCGTAGTCTCTGCAGAACGAATCTTAATCTTTTAACTAAAACTTGCATACGATCTGTATACTTGCAGAACCGTGTAGCTTTAGGGTGTTATTTGCACGTTATTTATATCTTATTTTATCACACCCTAGGCCCCACCATGACCCATGGTGGCTAGGGTTTAAGCCGGTGTTGGAAGGCGGAGAGGTCAGTGGTGGTGTAGAGCGGCTTAGGGTCTGTTGATTAACATGATGGGTAGGGTTTCAGTTGGTGTTGTGAAGCAAAGATGTGGTGGGGGTGCGAATCTAGATCTGGTGGTGGTGGTGCGAATCTTGTGAAGCAGCGCGGTGGTGGGGTGGTGCGAAGCTCGATCTGTGACTGTTGAAGCTCGACATCACCGAACGCTACAAAGGTGATACCTGATACTGGATTGCAGAGACGATAGGGGTGGTGATGGCGGAGTTGGAAGGTCTAATAAAGCCTTCAATGGTGGAGCGGGGGCATCGGAGGTTGTTCTTGTGCAGAGGAGAGAGAGAGAGAGAGATAGAGAGAGAGAGAGAGAGAGAGAGAGAGAGAGAGAGAGAGAGAGAGAGAGAGATGGAGAGGGTACATGAGAGAGGGTTTTTATCTGGGTTGGGTTGTAATATAGGAGTGGGGTTTTGGATTTTGGACTTTCACTGTACGTTAGTAGGGGAGTGGAGGGTAATTTGGGTTTTTTTACCTTTTTCAGTTGTCTTTCTAAGAGGTAGTTACATTGAGGCTTTATAAATTAAACACAAAGTACTATACGCCTTATTTTATTATGGGTAAATCCCTCCCGTGGCCCTCTAACTATGGCCAAAGTGCAACATCTGCCCCTGATCTTTGTTTTTACCCTTTCGTGCCCTTGATCTAACTAGTTTTGTTCGCCGTTAGCCCTTTTTCTATTTTTCTGTTAGTTGACCGTTAGTCAAGTCCATCTGGCGCCATGTCATCGCCATGTCATTGCCACATCGGTTCCACCTAAGCGTTAGGTCATCAGCAATTTCATGTCATTTTTTTTTAAAATCTTTTTTTTAAACAGCTTTCTTCTTCTTCTTCTTCTTGAAGCGCTCCACCATTATCAATCGAATCCAAATTAAGGTTCAATAATAACTCACTCCAACCCACCCTCACGCCAAGCCGCTCTTTGCACAAAAGGAAACCGCTGCCACTCATGGTCCCTTCTCCACCATCATCAACCGACTTCCAAACGCCATCAACCATTGAAGAACGCTGCAGTTTTACTCACCTTTACAGGCTGATTCCTCGTTTCTAGCAGCTACTGATTGGTGTAACACCAATGATTTAGCAGGTAGGTATACAATTTCTACTCCAATTGCGATTGATAAACCCAAAAAAATCTTCAGCTCAGTCTATTGTTTCTCATATACATCTAATTTGCCTAGGATAAATTCAATTATATATATATATATATATATATATATATATATATATATATATATATATATATATATATTGTTATATATATATATATATATATATATATATATATTTATATCCAAATTCTGCTAAGCATAGGGAGGCGTAGAAAAAAATCATTCTATCCTCAATTTTCTTATTATTTGTTTATTTAATATATTAAATATCTTTAACTCTGCTAAAGATGGAGCCAGTGGATTTGGACCCTTGTACACTAGGTTTTCATAGGTAATTATTACTCGATTGTTAGTTTTAATTTAAATTCATATATGTTATCTACTCGATTGATCTCTTTTAAGTGGAATATACTTTGATTTGTTCCATATTCTATTTTGATGCTTAATTTGGCTATTTAAGTCTAATAGTTGTGAGGGTAATGATAGCAACCTGATTCCTATTGCCTGAAAGGAAAAAGAAGAAAAAGAAGAACAAGGTATATATTTGCAAATGTAGAACTTGATGTTGTAGTATAGTGTTATAATATTAATGATGCAATAATTAATCTAATTGGGTACAGGAAAAGCTTAAGCCAAAACTCAGTCCGAAGTTAAGCAAATCTAGAAAAGAAAGCTAAAGAAGATTGAGGTTTGCATCTATTTAGCTCATATCTATTCAAAGTTACGTTTTCTTTCTTGTACTGATTTATTCACTTATTTTATCGTGTATAGGAGGAGAAGGAAAAGAAAATTATTCTAGCCCAAAGTATCGAAGCCTTGGAGTAAGCTCCATTTAGTACATATTTGTTCCAGCACTCGAGGAGAACTTGTTACTTACAGCTACTTCAAAAATAATCAAAGGTGTCGTGGGTAATAGTAATGATATATCAGGGGTCAAAGTTGCAAATAAGTTGTCTTTAACTCCTTATTCAAAACGTACTAGATTCCCAAGTTCTGATACAAATTTAAGGGGGGCAATTTCGCAAAAAAACAAAGTTGGAAAAGCTTCAGGGGGCAACTCGGAATTCCCTAATAATATAGGTATCAAACTGTATTTTTCTGAAACTTTAGGTGTAATTCCAGAAATTTGGGGGCCAATGCTTTAAAACCTGAAACTATAGGGGAAAATTCGAAGTTACCAGCTATTCAAGGGGCAATTTCGAAGCTTCCCTTCACCTCAGGGACTGGTTTGAAAACTTCTGAAACTTTTGGAGCAACTCCGGAATTAACAGTTAAGTTTGGGGCCAATTCAATATCAACTGAAACTCTAGGGGAAATTTCGAATTTACCAGCACATGAAGGGGAATTTTAGAAGCTCCCCATTACCTCAGGGACTTGCTTGAAAAATTCAGAAACTTTAGGGACCTGCTTGCAATTGGAAAATTCTACAGGGTCCATTTCGTTAACTCCCGCTTCTTCAAGGGCAATTGTGCAAACTTATTAAAGAAAGCAAAAAGCAAACTTCAAAGCTGCAAATGAAATCGAAAGCCCGAAAAATCATAGTATTTACACCGAAAGAATTTCGAGACAAGAGATTCTAATTGGAGAATTTCGTTCTGAAAGTACTAGCTTGGAGGAGCCTATTTCAACCACAAATTCAAGAGTTTGATTTAAAGAGTGAGATTTTGCTTCTTTGTACCCCAAAAAAATTAAACATATTTTGCTTTTATTGAGTAGGCTTGCATGCTATGATTTGTGCTCTCATCTCCCCTTTATGGGAGTTAGTGGGTTTACTTTTGATGTTCATGGATTTTACTTGTAATTTCTAGATGAGGATAGTACTACTTTTAGTTTAGTTACTAGAGTAGTATTTTTTGATTGTACTGGTTCCACCGGATTGTACAGTTTACAGTAGTTTATGACTGTCGTTTATGACTAAATACTCAGTGTAAGTATAAAATTTGTTAAAACATAATTGTAAAGCACAAAATTGTTAACCATAAACTCTCTGTAACTTGACTTGCTTCATTGTTACGTAACCATCCAGTAATATCACACCAAACTATTAAAACCATGTAGTACAATATCTAAGTTTTTGCAATTTGTTCAACAAATGATCTCAAATTCTTATCTGAGGATCCACCTTCTTGCATAGCTTTCCTTTCCATCATCCATTGATTCTTCAGCAGATTCTAAAGAATCACCCGAGGTGGAGGAGTTAAACTGGTCTGTAACACTTGAACATATTTCAACCTTAGTAGAAGATGATGCTTGAGAAATTGGACTTTGACGTTCATTAGTTTTTCGAAACGATTCACCAACTTCATAATTCCATAACCTAACAAAGTAATCACCTTCAGTTTTCACAAGTAAAGATGGATTAAGAAGTAACGGTTAGGTGTTATCTCACACTTAAAGGTTCCTCCCTTTTTTCTTCCAGAGCGGTAAAAATTCATGGAAACCTCTTGACTATCAATTAGAGTAGCTAAACGAAACTGCAAATGAAAGAGAGGTTTCAGAATCTTGTGAAATCGTGAATTGAAAACAAAACAATCACAAGCTCTAAATTTAAGTTAAGATCCAAAATATATATGCATCATACATGCATATTCTTCGATCATTGGCCCATCAACTGCTTCACAAATGCAGAATATAAGTGTTTTCAGGTAATTCTTCTGCAGAGCATCATAAACACCTGTGGAGATGAAGATATATAAATAGACATGAAAGGGAAAGAGATTGAGTGTAAGCTAATTAGTGAATCTATTAACATACCTTTCTCCATCCACCAACCAATCTCCTCGATTCCGCATCCATGGGCATAAGTTTCTTGATTTTCATCTCTATTCCAGTTTTAGTACACATAGTCACATATATAAGTCATATCATTACTTGACAATGGAAATTAATCTAGAAAATTGTGGTAGGATATTCATTACCCAAGGCAGGAACATTCTTATCATTGAAGTATTTTTCAGGAAAAAGCCCTCTAATGTAACTGATGTTGAAGATAGCAATACGTAGCAGATTTTGTGTCTGTTTGTGTTAAACACATCAAAACATTAGTAGATAGTCAATACAGAAATGGAAAGACCATTGAATTTTCACCATAAATAACGAACATGTATTTCATAACTTTAACATTGAACAATATAAATTAACTTCATATATATGTAGGGAAAACAATATGCTCAGATCTCCTTTACTCTCATAATTTCTTAGTTATGGTCAATCAAATCAACGAATCCAATTCAGCATTTTATATGTAGAGAAGTTCTTAATCTCGTTGTCCATTTTTATCAAGCTGAAGCTCCACAAACTTCCCAAAACGACTGTTCATCATCATATACCCATTATTATTGAACAAATACACAAAACTGGAAAGTAATCATCAAAACCCGAACAAGGAAATACCTTAATGAAGGAATAGGAAGAAATCGAAACAATATAAAATTCAATTTTTTTTACCTTAATTTGGGTTCTTCTCCAAGCCGGTGTTGATGATGGTGGAGAAAGGTCCCGAGTGGTGGCGGTTTGCTTGTGCAGAGAGAGGCTTGGTGTGGGAAGGTGAGTGTGAAGAGAGATTTTTTGTTTTACCTTAATTCGTGTTCTTCAATTGTTGATGGCGTTTGGAAGTCGGATGATGATGGTGGAGAAGGAGCCGTGAGTGGCGGCGGTTTCCTTTTGTGCAGAGAGCGGCTTGGCGTGAGGGTGGGTTGGAGTGAGTCATTATTGAACCTTAATTTGGGTTCGATTGATAATGGTGGAGCGCTTCAAGAAAAAGAAGAAGGGTGTTAAAGAAAAAAGATTTTAAAAAAATATGACATGGAATTGCTGATGACCTAACGCTTAGGTGGAGTCGATGTGGCGATGACGTGGCGGTGACGTGATGCCAGATGGGCTTGACTAACGGTCCACTAACAGAAAAATGAAAAAAGGACTAACAGCGACAAAAATTAGTTAGATCAAGAGCGCGAAAGGGTAAAAACAAAGATTAGGGGCGGATGATGCACTTTGGTCATAGTTAAAGAGTCATGGGAGGGCTTTACCCTTTTATTATTGCCCTATATATATACACCTCATTTTCTACCGCCCTCGACCCAACTGTCCGTCGAGCACCACATGATTAATATTTAGTTTTAATAGTTGTATAAAAAAATTTAATTTTTATTTGACTAAGGTATATATAATAATTATTTTTTGTAAAAGTTGAGACAATGTCATGAATCACAATAATTGAGTGATTTAACTTTTATGCTCAAGGAGACAAATTTCCAAATATACATTTGTTAAGAGGTGTGATAGGGATAAAACATGAAAGTAGAAAGGAAAAATAAATAAATAATATATATAAGATACAATATTTATTAATATAAAATAGAAATTTGAATTGAACTTTTAAAGGGTTTTCTGCTTTATGGTTATTCATTTTTAAAATAATTTCAGAGTTAGTATAAACTACCGACACAATATACCATGAACTCCTTTTTGAGTTTAATCTTTTAATATGAAAAGTTAATAGAATTTGATTTGTGTTAGTAAGCGCTTAATATAATAGTTAAAGTTTTTGGGGATATGATCAAAAGATATGTACTAAATGATACTTTGAGTAATTAATTAAGGAGCTTAATATAATTAATAGTGTTCAAATATAAAATTAGATTTACTTGACTAGTTTAAATACTTTTTTTTGTCAAATTAGTAAATTAACATAGATGTCTAGTACATTTCGAATATACATTATTAATACTAGCATAGAACTCTACTAAAGACCTAGTAGGACAATTAGAGACATCAAGATTAAGCCTAGTGCATTTCGCCAGTATATCCGCTACCTCGTTAAATTTTCTTCTTATATGATTGACTTTCCAATCCGGGAATCTCCCTATCCACCTCCATGCCTCAGAGATCATGGGACGGATCCTCCAATCGATTCCACCACGTCTATTAATACCTTGAACAACCTCAAGGTTATCCGAGTAGAAAGAACTACTCTTGATGTCAAGACTTGCGGCCGACCTCATTGCTAATAAGATCGCCCACATCTCCCCTTCCAGACTACTATTGACTCTAGCTCTCTTTTTAATAGTCTCTCTGACTTCTCCTTCTTTATTTATTGCAACTTACACCATGCTTGTTGGCTCCCACTTTTTATTATGTGATGTATCACATAACCATATCATATCCGCTTCATCACATAGAACTGGATTATCACTATCCTCCTCCATGGAACACTCCTTTGAACCATTTTTGTTACCTTGCCCCTTGTTTTTTTTATCACCAAACAGGTACTTCATAGTGAATTTCGTCTTTTCTAAAATTACATGGATCGCCTATTTCTTTTTTTCTCAAATAAACCCTGCATTCTAGTTCAAGTACTTTGAATATTTACTTCACGAATTGAACGAACTTAGATCATGTGACATGTAATTGTTCTCAACTCAACAAGTCTGGTTCTGTTCAACACGTTTCTTACTTATACTAAATTATATGATTCGATTCACTAAAATATGATTCATCAATAATCCTATAAAATCTGCATTTTTATTTAAAAATGATTCTACTTGACGAAATACTTATGATTAAAATTTAGGTTTTTCATTTTACTCGTCAAGGTTAAAGGTACATTGAAGATTAAAATCAATATAGAAGTAAATGTTTAGATCAATGTTAAGTTTGAAATCATTTAATTTTCAGATTAGGTTTGAGGTTAAAGTTAAGGTTTAGAATTGGGTAAAGTTCACGGGAAGCCCCTTAACTTTCGCCAAAGTGCACGATCCTCCCGATCTTACGTTTTAACCTTTCTCGCCCTTGATGAACCTATTTTGTGACACTGTTAGCCCTTTTTCTATTTTTCTGACAGTTGACCGTTAGTCAACACCACATGGCGCCATGTCACCACCACCTCACCGCCAACTGTCTTCGTCATCATCGTCCCTAACTTTTAAAAAAATCTTTGAATGTTTGAATGTACATGTATTCGGTCTGCCATTTTTTTGATGGAATCTCAAACAATGGAGGAAATACCATCGTACCTTCTCTGCATTTAAGCTTCGAAAGTTAATCAAATTCGCAACAAAAGCCTAACCTATCCTGTTTTTATTATTATTTGATACTGAAACCTGTTTTACATATTTACTTGTTAATTATTGGTGAATGCCACTATATTGTGTTTCTTATGTGATTAGTGTTTGTGAAAATCGATAATCTTGCTTGCTGCAAGTTGTTTTAGCCATCAGACTAGGCTACGTTTACATTGATTTGGACCAAAAGGAAAATATAGTTAACAATTAAGGTTGATATCAATTCTGAGCTTGATGGACCAGAGAGGAAATTTCATTTATGCCGAAATATTGCCCAAGCAACAGGTTATTACAGGTTTTTTCGGATCCGGCAAATCCAATTTGGAGCTGGATTACAACCCAAATCATACTTGTTTCAAATATAATTCCGCAGGGAATATGATAGATGTTGTTAGAGATGATCCACCGCATTGGGGTTAATTTTTCTGCTACTTTAGATGGTTTTGTTGCTTTTGATGATTCATTTGTTAACTGTGATTTTGGTATAGTTTAGTGTGTTCAAGATTGGTTTTCCGATGGTCTTTAGGGTTTCAGTCTTGTCTGCATCTTTTATTGGGATGGTATTTCCTCCATTGTTTGAGATTTAAGCATTCAAACATTCAAAGATTTTTTTTAAAAGTTAGGGACGATGATGACGAAGACGGTTGGCGGTGAGGTGGCGGTGACATGGCGCCATATGGTGTTGACTAACGGTCAACTGACAGAAAAAGGGCTAATGGTGTCACAAAATAGGTTCATCAAGGGGGAGAAAGGGTAAAACGTAAGATCGGGGCAGATAGTGCACTTTGGCAAAAGTTAAGGGGCTTCCCGTGGGCTTTACCCTTTAGAATTTAAGGTTTAAGGTCAAAGTTTAATAAGATTTAAGGTCGAATATCAACACGATGAATCTTTATCTGGTTAAAGTTGAGGTTAAGGTTAAGATAAAAATTAATATAAGATTTTAATGTAAAGTTTAAGGTTAAATCGTAAGATTATTGTTATGGCTAAAGTTAAGGTTAAGGTTTAAGATTTAAGATTTAAGGTTAAAGGTTCAAGGTTAAGATATAAGGTTAAAGTTAAATTTTAACTTTAAGGTTAAGGTTAAGGTTAAAATTAAAAATAAGATGAAGATTAAGTTTAAGGTTAAAATTTAAGATTGGAGTTTAAAATTTAAGATTTAAAGTTTAAGGGTTAAAGGTGAACTAACATAGATTTGGAAACTTCTTAATATGATAAAAATAGATGGTTAATAACATAAAATTAAGAGATTATTACCCAAGAGGTCTTGAAAACACCATTTCGTGACATAACAAGACTGACTCTATAGTCTCTTCTTACTAAAGGCCACAACAAAAATTAAACATTATACCCTAAAAATCCAATTACATTACTATCCTTTTTTTGTTTTTTATTTTCTCTATATATACTAATTTATATCACAAATTTTTAAAAACCCTTTTAATTATTTTTCTTTCTCTCTCTCTCTCTCTCTCTCTCTCTTTCCTTTATAAATCTGCGCTCTCTCTCCGCCTCTAGATCACTCCACTGCTCCGGCTTCAAAACGGCTTCACAAGAACACCAGCTTTACTCCCTTATTTTCACTTCCTTGAAGCCATACCACCATCGCACCTCCGATCTCTCCCGGCGAAGCTGCTGGCTGCGCAAGAAAACCATCGTAGATATGAAGCTCTAGATCTGAGATGTGAGCTTGAGTGGCGGCGGTTGTGGCGGCGATTCAAGATCTGAGCCGCGAGCTTGAATCCATGGATTTCGAGTCCAGATATGATTGCAGTCCATGAAGAAGATATGTGCGCCTGAACAGATCTCCGAGCTCCGAGCATCGCACCACCAGTTATGCTCATGTTATGCATTGCATCACCATCCATTGTTATGCTCGATATGTTACTATCGTTTTTAGTTGATTTCTGCTTCATCTTATGACGATTTTAGGTGTTTATTCAGATGTATATACAGTAATAATCAGTAAGATGCTTGTTCGATCTTCTTTGTTCTGATCAGTAGGTGTTTTCGATTTTAGGTGTTCTGATCTTCTTTGTTTATAATTAGTAAGATGTTTTTTTGATCTTATTTGTTATAATCAGTAGGTGTTTACGATTTTAGGTGTTCTAATGATCTTCTAAGATGCTTGTTTACCCAAGTTTTGTGTTTGGACTATAATAAACTATTAAACAACAATAAACTATTGCTATTTTAATAAACAATTTCAGTGAAAAATGCTCAATAACTATTAATAATTCAATCAGGTGCTCTAATAATTAATCAAGAAACTTTGCTATTTAATAATGCATATTACTATTAATAATTCAATTAGGTGCTCCAATAACTGAATCAAGAAATTAGTTAAATTCAATAACTTTTGTCTAAATGCTCAGCAGTTTATTGATTATACGAGAAATACACAGTAAATTTACTGATTATACAAAAAACGCTCAGCAAGTTACTGAGCAATCGAGCATGCTCACTATAGTCACTCAACAAAATATTTTTCGAATACTCAACAACTTTTTTCGACACTTAGAACTTTTTTCCGATACTCAACAACTTTTTTCATGCTCAGTAGCCCATGTTCAGTACTTTTTCCATGCTCAGTACCCCAGGTTCAGAACTATTTTCTACGCTCAGAACTATTTTCCACGCTCAGAACTATTTTCCACGTTCAGAACTATTTTCTACATTTTGTTTATTCTTTTTTTTTCTATAAAAGAAGTTGGTTGAGGTATGAGAAGTTTTCCAAAACTCAAATTTAAGCTATAGAAAATTGGCAGAACTCAAACTGTTTTTTGAAAAAGACAATGCCTTTTCTGGAATAGTAGATAAAGCTACAATGGTTTATTAAACAATAACCCTTCAAATTATACCAATATATTATTTTTTAGTAAAATTTGATTAGAAATAAATTTATTAAGCAAATTTTAATTTTAGACCATTACTTGTGACTTAAAAACCATTATAACCCAAAATTTTAATGTCCAAAAAAAAAAAAAAAAACCCAAAATTTTATAAATATTATTTGTAAATCAGACTCTATTCAAAAAAAATTATTTTTAGACCGTTTCGCTAATTTCATAAAATATTTTAAAAATTTTAAAAATAATTTAAATATTAAATCTTATTTATTTTTTCAATCTTTCTCTATAAAATCGGATAATACACAAGCCAATAAGTCCACAAATAAGGAGCTAATTTTCATAAAACACCCAAAATATCAAGAAATGGATGAAGATCCAAACCAACCCCTAAAAACGCAACTCCATTACTGGGGAAACACTCCAGAACAAGATTACTACACCCAACAATCCATCAAATCAAACAAATCTTTTTACACTTCACCACGAAATCTTACACTCTTCACCAGATCATGGCTACCCCAAAACAACACTACCCCACGTGGCATCATCTTAATGGTCCATGGCTATGGCAATGACATCAGCTGGACATTCCAAGCCACCCCAATCTTCTTAGCTCAAAACGGGTATGCCTGTTTTGCCCTCGATCTTGAAGGCCATGGTCAATCACTAGGCCTCAAAGCTTATGTACCCAACGTGGACCTTGTGGTACTTGATTGCTTATCTTTTTTCAATTCAGTCCTTCAACAAAATCCTAATTACCAAAACCTTCCTAGATTCTTGTTTGGTGAATCTATGGGTGGTGCAATTTGCTTATTGATTCATCTCAAATCTCAAAATTTATTCAATGGTGCTATTTTAATAGCACCCATGTGTAAAATCTCGGAAAAGGTTAGGCCACGTTGGCCTATACCACAAATCTTGACGCTTCTAGCGAAAGTTTTTCCAACATTGCCTATTGTCCCGACAGCTGATTTGTTAGACAAATCGGTGAAGGTACCCGAGAAGAAAATTATCGGGAGGATGAATCCAAGGAGATATCTTGGGAAACCGAGATTAGGGACGGTTCTTGAGCTTTTACGTGTGACCGATTATGTAAGTAGTCGATTATGGGATGTTGAGGTTCCGTTTATCGTGTTACATGGTAATGCGGATTGCGTTACGGATCCGGAAGTGAGTAGAGAATTGTATGATTGTGCTAAGAGTGTGGATAAGAGTATCAAGATATATGATGGGATGTTGCATTCGTTGTTGTTTGGTGAGACGGATGAGAATGTTGGGATTGTTAGGAATGATATTTTATCATGGTTGAATCAAAGAACCTAGGATTTGTTCTAAATGTATGGTGTTATGTAACTTGTTGATGATTCAAGTGTCATAAGCATTCTTAATAATTGTAATTTGAGGGATCAAATAGTCATGGTTTGACATATTAAATGCTCATGTTTAGATCTTGTATTTTGTTATTTGTTTTGCTTCGACATTGAAATGGTTCGTTGCGTAATCAAAAAAAAGGAAGTGGTTCGTTTAAAAAAGATAGATAAGTGTTCTTGTGGTTGTGTAATGATACCATGGAATCGAGTGCAGATTAATTTGGAAAAACAAAAAAAGAATAGGTTCCACCGAGACTTGAACTCGGGTTCCTGGATTCAGAGTCCAATGTCCTGACCACTAGACCATGGAACCATTTATAACATTTTTGTGTGCGAAACTCGATAGAAAAAAAAGTAACACCACGCGATCTTTTATGTGCATCCTGTTCCTTCTTATAAATTCGTTAAGAGTGATCGTACATAATACATAAGTTCGTTAAGAGGATGTCAATTTTTTTTTTAATACATAAGCCAGTATATAGTGAAGTGATCAGAAGCTGTACGGAGGCAGGGAGAAGGGGAAATCAGAGGCGAGGGGGAGAGAATGTTGTTGGAGGTCAGGCGCCTGTGGTGTCTTCTAGGTGGGGTGCTGACCTGGCGTTGGATCGAGATGTGGACAGAGGGGTAACAGGGGTGAGATGGGGAGCTGGTATGGGAGCTGTGGCGCAGGGACCTGAGTTGCAATTTAACTCTGCAGCTAGTGTTAGGTCTGACCAGGGACCAAACCTGCAAAATTCTGCAGTTTTTCCGAATGCAGCAGAACAGGGACCTGAGTTGCAATTTAACTCTGCAGCTCGTGTGAGATCTGACCAGGGACTAAACCTGCAAAATTCTGCAGTTTCTTCGAATGCAGCAGAACAGGGACCTTCATCGCATTTAACTGCTGCAGTAGGTCAGGCGCAAGGAGTGCGATTATTGGAGCTGAAACAGTGGGCTGAGATGCTAGCCAACAAATCAGTAATCGGCGGAGTGGAGGTTCGTCTATTAGTCGCGGCAATGGTTTGGTGCGTTTGGCTCGATAGGAATAAACGTGTATTCGAACCTTCATTTAGAGAGAGGCCTAGCTCGGAATTGAAAGCTATAATCCGTAATGTGGCGAGTGATTATATTCGGGCGTGGGGAACAGAAAGCGATGGAGGTCTAGTTACTTTGGCAAAAAATGTGTTAGTCAAGTGGGTTAAGCCGGAAGAGGGGAGGTTTAAACTTAATGTAGATGGGGCATTCAGTAATGTTAGAGATGTGGCAGGAGTTGGGGGTCTTTTCCGTAACTCTAAGGGTGAATTTACAGGAGGCTTCTTGGGAAGGAGTGGAGCACATTCGGCCATTGAAGCGGAACTTTTTGCACTACACTTCGGACTTCGAATGGCGGTGGGAGAAGGTTATTCAGATCTTAGTATTGAAATAGACTCGCGTGAGTTGCACGCGCTAGTGAAGGGCGGTGTGAACTCAGGAGTTATTAGTAATGACACGATAAAAGAGTGTTGCGATATTTTGCGTTCTCATCCGAGTTTTGTGTTGGAGTGGAGCTATCGGGAAGCAAATAATTGCGCGGATTGGCTAGCGAAATGTGGACTTGGTATAGTGGATGGCCCAGTTGCGATTAGGGATCCGCCGGATGGATTATGGCGGCTACTAACGAAGGACAGGTGTGGTTGGACTACGCCTAGATCGTGTAGAATGAATAATTGTTAGGGACTTAGTTCCTGGCCTTTTGGCCTCTTCTGTAACAAAAAAAAAAAAAATTAAATAACTCAATAAGATTGTGATCTTGGCATTATTGCACAAATATTATAACCACTCAATCTTATTCCATTTAACTTTTACGATTACGAAGCTCACAAGAGCACCTAGTCCTTATAACTTTGTCAATTAGGAAGCTCACGAAAACACATTCTTCACTAATTCTGACATTTAGGTACCAAAACATACTTTTTTCGTTAATTTTGCAACAAAAGAATATACTATTTTTCGTTAATTCCGTGACTACAAATCAAAAGGTTTCACGTGCAAAAACATACTTATTTAGTTATTTTGTTAGTTTGGTAGCAAAATATAAAAAACGGTGAAAAAATATACATTTTTTATAATACATATGAGAGCCACTTTAAATTTGAAATTATTTTAATTTTAATAAAATTCAATCCCATAACCTCATATTCTATGCGGAGTAGTCTAACCATTATTAGACCAAATATCGTATCTTAAGAGGAGCAGACGGCTGGACTCTTGATGGACAGCGCTGGATCAAGGGGTGCGAGGGAAGTGCAGTCTGCCGGCGCATGGGACAGGGACTGCTGGACTTTGAAGGGCTGACCGAGGGAGACGGAAACCAGCTGTCAGCGCTGAACGAAGGCTGGAAGCAGCGCTGCAGAAGCTGCAGAAGCTCGGGACCTGCTGCAGGTCGAGAACAGCTACTGGAACGCGGAAATGAATATGCTGCTACCGAGGGGCAGGCTATTCGGGCCTGGATGGAGGGCCATCTCACCTCCAAAGCTCGTATTGCAGGATTTGAATGGCCGTTGGTATTCATGGCCGCGCTCTGGACAATATGGATTAAAAGAAATTCCATTATTTTCAACGAGTTAGATAGCATACCACACGTGCTACAGCTGAAGCGCGAGATCCTTTCGATAGCTAGTACTTCTATATTAGCTTGGGGTAAGCGTTTCGATGGTTGTATAATAAGGTAGCCACGAACATAATGGTTAAATGGGTCAAGCCATGTGATGGGGTTAAATTGAACATTGATGGAAACTTCATCGCGAACAAAAGATGGCAGGTATTGGCGGTATTTTGAGGGATAGTTATGGTTCTTGCATAGTCGGATTCACAGGTTCATGCTGTGTCGATTCTCCTTTTACCTCAGAACTTTTTGCATTGCTTTTTGGTCTTAGATGGGCTATTAGTAAAGGGGATTTCAAGTTGATTGTTGAAACAGATTCGAAGGAACTCCACGCGCTAGTGAAGGGCGGTGGGAGTTCATCTCATTTTGAGAGGGACTTGGAGAAGTTCCACGCGTTAGTGAAGGGCAGTGAGAACTTAGGTAGTCGTCATGTTTCAGTTCTAGGAGAATGTTGCGAGCTTTTGAAGAAATTCCCAAAGATCGAACTAAACCATATATTTCGGGAAGCTAATCTTTACGCGGATAAATTAGCAAAGGAAGGTGCAAGAATGAATATTCAGCCCGTTGACTTTCGAGACCCCCCAGAATACCTATGACATTTTATTACAAGAGACAGATGTGAGTTTGTAACTGCAAGAGTTGTATTAGATTAATAAGAATTGTTGTTCTGTTTGTAATTTATTGTTTTATCGGCTTTTTTTAAGCTTTTCTCATGTATGCAAAAAAAAATATACATTCATCATTATGAATTTTTTAATTCGAATGTTTAATTCCAATCATTTTCTTATAAAAATTATTATTATTTATCTAAAAATTGACATATTTCATATATACAAAATTAATTTTACTCAGTTTCCATTATCGAACATAATTTTATCCTTTACAGATCACAAGAATTAAAACAAGTGAAACAAAATATTTAAAAAAAAAAAATTATCATTATCACAACCCTTTCTCTTGAGATTCTCCTCATGATCACGACCATCTTGAACCTCTATCCGTGCTTAGCATACAAAAGAGGATGCAACTACATGCTCTCCATCATTTTACTCATGCAACTACATACAAAAGTTTTAACATAATATTTTATCATGTCACATATACATATTTTTGCAAATACGAGAAAAAAAGTATGCATTACAAAATAAAATCAAGTCAAGTCCATTCATAGAGCAGAGAGCTTTGCTGCTTAACACATGATCACAAGTTAGTTCAGCAAAAAAACATTATCAACCCAAGTATAATACTCACTTGAGCTTCATCTGTCGAGCATAAGTTCTCAGCAAAAAAGTCCTTAATTCACCCAAACTCCAAACTTGTAAGACTCTACAAGGTAATGTATAAATTACATATCGTTACAAATAACTGATCTTAATTCACTATATTTTCCAATTGAATCAAACTACATAGATTAACACAAAATAAAATGAAATAGCATTATAATGCACACACATGCAGGGGCGGAGCCAGGAAATTTGGTTAGGGGGGGCCAAGGGGGTTCGGGGGCAACGCCCCCGAAAATTTTTTTTTGGCGTATTTGTACGATAAGTTTATATATTATGCAAAATAGGTCTTTGTATTATGCAAAAATACACTAGATGTCCTTATATTGTGTAAAAATTGTAATATATATCCGTATATTGATATTTTTAATTTATTATCCGATAAAATTCTTTTGTTTACAAAATAACATACATTTTTTTGTAAAAAATTAAAAAAAGTTCTTTAATTAAAATAATTTAAAGCCTAATAAAACAAATATTATAAGTTAGGGGGGGCCAAATAATAATTTTATAAAATTTTAAATAATTAGTTATATATTTTTATTTTCATTTTTTGAATTAGTTATAAAAAAAAAAAAATTAAAAACCAGGGGGGGCCATGGACCCCCCAAGCCACTACATGGCTCCGCCCCCTGCACACATGTAAATCTAATCCCCAAAAGGGTGTAGAGAAATTCTTAACAAGTAAAAGAAAAGTCACCATTAAATGATATTCATCTTGCTTCGAGCATTTCACAAATTTCGTCCATCCCAGCCTAGCTTTGCTTCAAATTTCAAGATTCTCATTTATACACTCGACATTCAAGCCCAAAATGCATGCATCACTATCCGAAAAATTCACCTTTCGATCATGTAACACAAGGCTCGGCACATAAAGACCAACATACAACGAAAATGGGGCTCTGGATGTGCGACAACTGGAAAAAACTCTTAATTGCTTACTCTGAGGAAACTACGAGACCAGAATATCACCCTCTTTTTCCCACAATATTTCACCATGTTGGACCATTTAAAGTGGAAGTGGGAAAGAGATGTTTCCCACATCGGTAGAAAGAAAAAGGCTAAAAGTCTTTTTAGCAAATGTGATGGCATTAGCTTCCAAAGAACCCAACACCATGAACATGAAAAAGCATTGGAGAAGGCCACACGCGCGCACCACCACCGCCCGCCCGGCGGCGGCGTGGGTCGTGGTTCGTGGGGAGTTTGGGGAGTCAAAAAATGAATCAAGTTTTACCATCAACTATTAAAGGGTCGTTAGCAATCAATCAAAGGTAAAACGTAAATCAAAGATTCCACAAATCACGCGTGCGTTAAAGGTTAATCCATCAGCTGGCCAAGTCAACCAGCAGTTACACATGAATCCAAAACGTGTGGAATAAAGAAGTCAACTAAAACGTGGGATTAAAAGAATCAAATCAGAAAACGGTCAATCAATTAGTCGGAGGGAATCGTGGAATTGATTGGTCCGTTACTTTGGTCAAAGGTTTCAAACTCCCCCTCCCCCTATAAATAGAGTTCACTCCTCAGCAGTATCAACTACGAAAATCACAACAAAGCTAAAGCAAAAACGCTCTCTCTACCTACTCACTTCTCAGAGATAAACCGTAGTAGTTGTAGTCCTCTAGTCTTTTCCGTTTGAAGATACCGGTACGCCGGAATATCTTTTAAACGCTAGGCTTATTTCCGTGTAATCGTTTTTCGCTTTGTATTCCGTGTAAGTTTTGATTTTCGTTTGTAATAGCTAGTTGATGCTTTAAATTGTATTTTCTATTTCTGTTTTGATTTGCTTTTCATTTCGAACGGTGAATATTTCACCTACAATTTTAAAAGATATCCCGGTTTTTGTTTTTCACCGTTCTCCTTTTTTTTGAAATGGCTTTTCAAAACACGACAGTTGCTTCATCATTGAATGCAAAGGCTTTTCCCAACGTGAATCAGGTGGAATCTCTTAATGGTTCCAACTACAAACGTTGGGCACAAAAGATCCTTATCTGTTTTGAACAGTATGAACTGGACTTCGTTCTATACGAGGATCCTCCACTTTTAGTGGACAATGGAGTTCCCACTGAAGAAGAACAGACTAGGCATCTTGCTCTGGAAGCCAAGTATAAACGAGCTAACACCATGGCTCGAGGGTGGATGTTGAACAATGTCTCAAACCTCATTTTTTATCTTCTTGCCAAAGAAAAATCGGCACAGATCATATGGGAGACACTTGAGAAAAAATATGGGGCTGAGGATTCGGGTAAAAAGAAATATGTCACTGGGGCTTGGTACAACTTTCGTCTCACCGATCAAAAACCCATGACCGAACAACTCCACGTCTATGAGAACCTTTGCGCAGATGTGATTGCTGAAGGTATGAAAATGTGTGAAGTTCTCCAAGCCAATATCTTGCTAGAAAAATTTCCACCTTCCTGGAGCGAATACCGTAATCAACTAAAGCACAAGAAGAAGGAAATGACACTACAAGAGCTGATTAGCCACATTCAAGTCGAAGAGGCTAATCGACTCAAAGACAGGTCTATCTCTTTTCCTACTCAATCCTCCAAAGCTAATCTTGTTGAAAGTTCTAGTGAAGGTAACAAAGGCAGGTTCAAAGGAAAGGGTAAACAACAAGGCCACAACAAATCCAAATCTGGGGGAAACAAGAATCGCGGCAACTCCAAAGGTGGTGGGTTCAAAACCTCTGGTAAGATTCAAAAACCCAAAGGAGCGTGTTACTGTTGTGGGAAGGAAGGACATAAGGCTTTCGAGTGCAAACTTAGAGCTGATCAAGGTCCCAAACCTGCCGCAAATGTGGTCGAGACCGAAGAGGTTATTGCTGCAGTGATGGTTGAGGTAAACTTAATTGAGAACAAAACCGAGTGGATTCTTGACACTGGAGCTTCTCGTCATTTCTGCTCAACGAGATCCATGTTCAAGAAATTCGAAGAAGCAACAAATGGTGAATTTGTCTACATGGGTGACTCCTCAACCGCCATGGTCTTCGGTAAAGGACAGGTTTCTCTCAAACTCACTTCTGGTAAAACCCTAGAGTTGAATGATGTTCTCTTCGTCCCCTGTCTCCGTAGGAACCTAGTTTCCGGAGCTCTTCTTAATAAAGTAGGCCTTAAACTTGTATTTGAAGGGGGGAAAATGGTTATTACCAAAAATGATGAATTTGTGGGGAAAGGGTACATGAATGGTGGTTTGTTTGTTTTAAATACTGTACCAATGAATGAGAATGCCTCTGATTTTGCTTATGTTGTTGAATCTCTTGACACTTGGCATGGTAGACTAGGTCACCTTAATATATCTTCTATTAAAAGGCTTAAAGAACTTGGACTAATACCCCTCAATAAAATAGATGACTTTTCCAAATGTCAAATTTGTGTAGAGTCCAAACTTGCGAAGAAGCCCTTTAAGCCCGTGACCACTAGAAAGACTAGTCTCCTTGAATTAGTGCATTCTGACTTAGCTGATTTTAAAAACTCCGCTGGTAGAGGAGGAAAACTTTACTATATAACCTTTGTAGACGACTACTCTAGGTTCACTAAAGTGTATCTTCTTAAAACTAAAGACGAGGCGGAAAACGCGTTTTTAAAATACAAAGCTGAAGTAGAAAATCAACTAGACTGTAAAATCAAAAGACTTAGGTCAGATAGAGGAGGCGAATATAATTCTAATTCACTTAAAGAGTTTTGTGAAATAAATGGGATAATCCACGAACTTAGTGCCCCCTATACACCCCAACAAAATGGCATAGCTGAGAGAAAAAATAGAGCCCTTAAAGAGACTATGAATGCTATGTTAATAAGTTCAGGTTTACCAACCAACATGTGGGGGGAAGCTGTTCTATCAGCATGTTATGTCCTTAATAGGGTACCCCATAAATCCCTAGATAAGACCCCCTATGAGATGTGGAAAGGGTTTCCACCTAACCTGAAATTTTTAAAAGTGTGGGGGTGTCTGGCTAAAGTCAAACTACCCGATTTTAAAACAGTCACTGTTGGACCCAAAACAATAGACTCTGTATTCATAGGGTATGCTCAGAATAGTGCAGCCTATAGATTCCTATCATTAGATGATAACTCCATTTTTTAATCTAGAGATGCTGAATTCTTTGAAAACATCTTCCCTTTGAAAACCGTGCATACTGTTGATGCTCCTTTGTCTTCTAGTAACTTATCTGATGAGGTTAATGTTCCTTTATGTGATAGTGCTCCTGGCCCCTCTACCTCCTATGTGCCTAGTAGTATTCCTGAGGAAGAACTTAGGAGGAGTAAGAGGCGGAGGACCGAGTCCAGTTTCGGACCTGATTTTATCACAGCCTTCTTAACCGAAGGTTTTCACATTGACCTGATAAGTGAACAGGTTGTCACCTGTCTCCTCATGGAGGAAGACCCAAAAACTTATGCCGATGCTTTGAGATCGGTAGATGCTAGTTTTTGGAAAGAAGCTATTAATAGCGAACTTGAGTCTATTAGAAGTAATCATACGTGGGAATTAACTGACTTACCCAAAGGCAGCAAACCCATAAACAGCAAATGGATTTTTAAGAAAAAGTTGAGACCAGATGGCTCAATAGAAAAATTCAAAGTTAGGCTGGTTATTAAGGGTTTCACCCAAAAGAAAGGCCTTGATTACTTCGACACTTATTCCCCTGTGACCAAAATCGCCACCATTAGGACCCTCATCGCTCTTGCGGTCATTCACAAACTTGTCATACATCAGATGGATGTTAAGACTGCGTTTCTGAATGGGGACCTAGATGAAGAGATCTATATGGCCCAGCCTGAAGGGTGTGTGGTTCCTGGTCAATGGGATAAAGTGTGCAAGTTAAAGAAGTCTTTGTATGGCTTAAAATAGGCACCCAAAAAATGGTATGAAAAACTCGATAGTACCCTTATCTCCAATGGGTTTGTGGTCAACACTTCTGACTCATGTGTTTACTCCAAAGTAAGAGGATCAGAGTGTACCATCATCTGCCTGTATGTAGATGACATGCTCATCTTCGGCACTTCTCTTCATACCATAAATGAGACCAAACGCTTCTTGTCTTCTAAGTTTGACATGAAAGACATGGGAGAAGCAGATGTAATTCTTGGGGTAAAAATTATTAGGAGCAGTAATGGTATTTCCCTGAGTCAGTCTCATTACGTAGAAAGGATGTTGAAGAAATTTGACTCCTTTGAGGTGACACCTGTAAATACTCCCTATGATTCTAGTATTCATTTGTCTAAAAACTCTGGAGATGCTGTATCCCAAAATGAATATGCCAAAATCATAGGTAGTGTGATGTTCTTAATGAACTACACTCGACCCGATATTGCCTACGCCTTTAGTAGACTTAGCCGCTATACTCATAACCCGAGTAATGACCACTGGGTTGCACTTCGTCGTCTTCTAAAGTACCTGCGAGGTACTATGGATCTAGGTCTGCATTTCAGCTTATTCCCTGCAGTACTCGAGGGATTCTGTGATGCAAACTGGGTCTCTAACAATGACGAAGTTAACTCCACCAGCGGTTATGTTTTCTCCTTAGGAGGAGGTGCTATATCGTGGAAATCCTCTAAGCAGACTTGTATAGCACGCTCCACCATGGAGTCTGAGTTTATAGCACTAGAAATGGCTGGACAAGAAGCTGAGTGGTTGAGAAGTCTCTTATCAGATGTGCCCCTTTGGGAAAGTAAGGCCACACCTGTGTGTATCCATTGTGATTCACAAGCAGCCATTGCAGTCGCTCATCAAAGTGCCTACAATGGAAAGAAGAGACATATACGCATCAGACATGGCTCAGTAAAACAGTTACTGGAGAATGGTGTGATAGCCTTAGAGTATGTACGATCAGAGGAAAATCTCGCTGATCCATTTACCAAAGGCTTACCCAGGAGAGTAGTCCTGGAAACGTCGAGGGGGATGGGGTTGAGACCCATCAATGGGGAACATGTGACTCTTGAGTCAAGGTGATCTCCATTCATCCCTATGGCATAAAACTAAAATAATATGGATTCATAGCCACTTGTGGTGGTCCTTTTGAGAAGGACTTGATGAATCAGAATTCATAGCCCCTATGGTGGTCCTTTCGAGAAGGACTTGATGAATTCAAGGGTAGTAGAAAAACCCAAACCTTTATGAACGAAATGTTAAGGAGACGTCCTTGAACAAATGTAAATAAAGGTATCTACAAAGTTCATAGCCCGCAAGGGTGGTCCTTTAAAAAGGGCTTGATGAACTCAACTGGAAGGTGAGGTTCGAGGTAACTATAACTTTCAGCAGGGTAGAGTATGTGTTGTGAGGGCCTCAATCGAAAACCGTTAAAGTTCAAGACTAGGTTCACTTTAAACGGAATTCGGTGGTTGCCTTACTTCACTACGTGACAATTCAAATCGAAAGATATTGGCACTTAAGTACAATTCACCCAAACGCTGAAAGTCGTGGAAACCTGATCACTTTCTCTCCAAACCTCTGTTACCACTTCAAATGTGTGGGGGATTGTTGGACCATTTAAAGTGGAAGTGGGAAAGAGATGTTTCCCACATCGGTAGAAAGAAAAAGGCTAAAAGTCTTTTTAGCAAATGTGATGGCATTAGCTTCCAAAGAGCCCAACACCATGAACATGAAAAAGCATTGGAGAAGGCCACACGCGCGCACCACCACCACCACCACCCACCCGCCCGGCCCGGCCCGGCACCGGCACCGGCGGCGGCGGCGTGGGTCGTGGTTCGTGGTTCGTGGTTCGTGGGGAGTTTGGGGAGTTTGGGGAGTCAAAAAATGAAAAATGAATCAAGTTTTACCATCAGCTATTAAAGGGTCGTTAGCAATCAATCAAAGGTCAAACGTAAATCAAAGATTCCACAAATCACGCGTGCGTTAAAGGTTAATCCATCAGCTGGCCGAGTCAACAAGTCAACCAGCAGTTACACATGAATCCAAAACGTGTGGAATAAAGAAGTCAACTAAAACGTGGGATTAAAAGAATCAAATCAGAAAACGGTCAATCAATTAGTAGGAGGGAATCGTGGAATTGATTGGTCCGTTACTTTGGTCAAAGGTTTCAAACTCCCCCTCCCCCTATAAATAGAGTTCACTCCTCAGCAGTATCAACTACGAAAATCACAACAAAGCTAAAGCAAAAACGCTCTCTCTACCTACTCACTTCTCAGAGATAAACCGTAGTAGTTGTAGTCCTCTAGTCTTTTCCGTTTGAAGATACCGGTACGCCGGAATATCTTTTAAACGCTAGGCTTATTTCCGTGTAATCGTTTTTCGCTTTGTATTCCGTGTAAGTTTTGATTTTCGTTTGTAATAGCTAGTTGACGCTTTAAATCGTATTTTCTATTTCTGTTTTGATTTGCTTTTCATTTCGAACGGTGAATATTTCACCTACACACAATTGTTCAGAAAACCACGTGGCATAAAGTAATACTCAAGATCATCGGAAAAATCTATAATCCAAGACTCAGCTACTCCATAATCTTTCATCAACCATATATCAAACTTCATTATATGAGCTGCATCAGTATCCAAGACATTGCCTTGTACCAAACAAAGCGACCCTTGACATTCAAGAAGTTCACTTAGCGAGTACATAACATTTTTCTCCAAATTAGTGGAGAATCTAATATCACGGAACACTTCAGTATGCATATCAAACAATAGTATTCTACCATATTCCCGGAACCTGATCCCATGTCAATGCGCAGATCCATTCACATAAGCCGAGTCACCATAAGTTCCATAAAGAAGCGCCAAATGAGTATTCTACCATATTCTTGGAACCTGATCCCATGTCGTCTGCTTTGGGATTCAATAAGAGGCGTATTTTAGTGTCATCATCGCAAGTTTGAATCCAGAGTAGTGGGCTGTTAATTCAGTTGAAATTAAGGTGGTGTTGATGAAGTAAGGGGAAGCCATGAGACCTTTCCATGATTTGCATAATGATCCGCAACGCAATAGGGCCTTCATTGATAGCCTACGGAGGATATTTATAATCACATCTTCTGCAAAATTGTTTGACATTTTAGGATCTAAGCATCAAAAATTCAATTAGGAGTTTTAATCAGTAAGATCGAGAGAGAATATTTTGATTTAATTTTTTTATCTAATAGCTTTCAGATTTTTTTTTGATTGAATTGTAATGTATTGTTTGGATTATTTTTTTAAAGGAAATGATAGGAATAATTTTTCTTTTCTTTGTTTGAATTCAATTTTTAATTAAAGGAAAGTAATTCAATGGATTGCAGAATCCTTTCTTTTCCTTTAAAACATCAATTATTTAATCCTTCCATTTTGGAGTCATTTCAAAGGAAAGGAAATGATTATTTTTTTAAATGTCACAACTAACCTTATAATTATAATGTATAATATTTTTACATAACACGAAAAGGGTATAAAAGTATTTTTGTGTAAAATAATCCTTTCATTTCCTTTAATAATGTGAATCCAAACTAGTGATTAGTTAATTAATTACTTTCTTTTCTTTTATTAAAATTTTTATAATCCAAACACGGTTATCACTTTCCTTTCCATTCCTTTAATATTTTTATATTCCTATCATTTCCTTTCCTTTGATAATCTGAATCCAAACCATGCGTAAGAGTAGAAGGGGGAGATAACTTATATATAAGTAATTTTAGAATAATTTTAACATCCCTTTTTTTAGTCGAATAATAGATATTCCATTAATACCTTCATAAAACCAATTACAAAAGAGTTAACCAAGTATCTAGCTTAAATGTCGTTTGTTTTTTAAGTAATAAGTGCTGAATATTGAATGAACAGCTGAATAGAACTTATTCTGTTAAGAGGCAGTGTCTGAATGATTCAGACTTAGTTTGAAATCTTAATGAAACAGACCAATTAAGAGGCATTCAGATCTGAATTGGCCAGGAAAAACAAACAGTCTAATTGATCCAGTGTCTTAATGAACCAGATTAAGATCTCATTAAGTGCAAACAAACACCCCCGTAATTTGATAAAAAATTACCTAATTGGGGAGGATTAGAAAATGTCCTAAAATGAAACAAGTTATCATGTAAGCGTTGTTTTGCTACTCATTACATTTTTTTTACTTCTCAAGAGAAGTTAATATTACAACTCCTGATCAAATGTTAAATATCCTCAACCAAAATCATACAGGTTGTGAAAAGGTTTAAGTCTATTACAATATATATGATTATTTTAGAATACAACAATCATTTTAATATTTTCAAGTTCAGAAAAATTAGTAGAAATGATCTTGCGAGATTGAATTACACCTCTAGTTTCAACCTTTAGAGAAGATAAATCCCCCTCACATACACCATTTCCATCAACAAGATTTGTGTATTATTCCTAACATTACTAGCTATAAAAGCAACATTAGTTTCAATATCCCAACTAACATCAGAATTAATTTTTAGTTTGTATTAAGTATGTGGCAACCATCCAGTATTACAATCATTAGGGAGAGGATTAACATTACCCATAACTCTATTAGGGTCTAAGCCTTTAATATTTGGCTTAGAGCTAATATGATGATTATTTATAAGATGTTTGATTTTTAAATCGAAGATGATTATTAATAAGATGTTTGATTTTTAAATCTTCGATTTGTAATTAGCTAATAAGTAATCACTACATGTTACTAAAGATTTCTTTATAATGAGTAAAAGGTCAAGGAACTTATTTCTGAAAATAAATTCATTTATTTTCTTCCAAATATGTCATACTAATGTTTTTTTTGTTACATGGGTGATCCAGACTAACTTGTGCGCATGTGACTAATCCCATGAAAATATACATGTCTCTCTATGTATATTCTCATGGTAATAATCCCATAGAAATATACATATCTCCCTATGTATATTATCATGGTAAATCAGAACTAGGTTACCCATGCTCATGGAGGGGTTCGAGCCTTGTACCTCTCACTTTACACCGGTTAAGGAGGGGATCTGAACCATGGACCTCTCCTTTAAGTGCTGAAGAAATAGCAAGGCTCTGGCCAGTTGAGCTAACCCAACTGGTTTCATCAAGTGCCTCTATCATACTAATGTTGTCATACAAGTGTCTTTATCATCAACACATGTTCCAGATTGAGTTTGATTTTATAAGTTAGACAAGCCAGTTATCAACCCTTTCAGAGGGACCAAGAGTAGAGAGAAAATTAAGAAGCGAGGCCAACCAATCTGTTTTACCCAACTGTAATGAAAAATAGTATACTCAATTGTCTCAGAATCATAGCAACAAATACCACAAGAAGGGTTTTTTTAGTATTCTTTTAAATATATCATCATTTATAGGAATGTCATTTATACAAGCCTATCAATGTTAGTCCTAATCTTGGAAGCAACTTTAATATTCTAGATAAATTTTTAAACATTTTTAAGTATGAGATGAGGTCTACCCTTAACATATTGGATCTTTTTCTTCTCAGTTTGAGCCTTCCTAAGGCCACCATATGCTTCCGTAACTGTGACTACACCAGATGGTGTATCTAACCAAATTGGGTTGCCTTTAGTAGAGGATGTGGCAATATGGATTTTGATTATGGTTCCTACAAAGTGATGGGGAAATACCAGAGTAAGTAATTCAAAGTTCCAACCTTTAGAGCCAGGGTGGATAAATTCACTTAAAAAACCTTATTATTTCCAACGGGTTGGTGGTCAAAGGATTGTTAGGAATCCAACTATCCTGCCAAATCTTAATATCTTAAGCATATCCAATATGCCAAAAAAGTTTAGATAAGAAAAAATCTTTACCAGTTACCAAGCTCTTTCAGCCTTAAGAGTTAATACTTCCCTTATTTGCCTCTAAGAAGATACATTGGAAAAATATTTTCCCTTTATGATTCCGAAGAGTAATGATTCAGGTTTAAATAGAAGTTTTCAAGTATTAGATGTTAGTAAAGATATATTAGAATTATAAAAGCCTTTAAAGCCAATGCCTCTTTAAGACTTAATGAGGTTATTCTAACTGATCCAATGAATTATGGATTGACCTTTGTTACCCAAAAAGAAATCAACCAAATGTATTCCACCAAACAACAACATAAACCCTCAAATGTAGTTTGGTGGGATTTGATTCACCAAACAACAACATAAACTCAAATGTATAAAATCAAAAGTAGTTTGGTAAAAAATAATCATATAAATCAAAATATAGTTCGTGAAATGAAATTTGTCCCACAAAAAATAATAGACACCAAAAATAGTTTGGTGGGATTTGTCTACCGAATATCATAATAAAAATTTGTCATAAAAAAATTGACGGAAGATTTCGATGGAAATTTTTTTTTGTGGGAGAATTTTGATGGGATTTCGACCAAAAAAAAATGGTAGGAAAATTCCGACCGAAATTTTTTTAGCAAGAAAATTTAAGTGAGATGGAGATAATAAAATAATATTATTGTCTTTACGTATTTTTTATATTAGACATATAACTTTTATCGATATTGTATGTTTCAAGAGAGTATTTATGGTTTTGATAAAAAAAAAGAGGTTGTGGTTGTGATGGTGGAGGTGGTGGTGGTTGTAGCGGTGGTTAAATATTAAGTGATGGTGGTAGTGACTGGTGATAGTGGTGGTGGAAGTGTCATATTGATTGTTTAATATTTAAAAATAAGTATTATAATAAAAAATAAAATAATATATTTAATAATATGGATAGTAAAGATATAAAAAGATAGATGGCGTGTTTTTTTATAAATAATTATTTTATTAGTTATTTTTTTATAAATTAAATTATTAAAAACTTAATTTAGTAATTAAATAATTATATAAGACTTTTTCTGCATATAATATATTTATATTTAAATTGTAAGAAAGTTTTACCTCATAAATAAAAGCTCACTCTTCAAGAAAAAAAACCTCACTTAAGAACTTGGGAGAACCAAGAGTAAATAAAAGCTCAACTCATCTTCTTCACACCCACTCCTTGCCACCTCTTAAGCAAAAGCTAATACAATTATCAACAGGAAAAAGATCACTCCACCAACAACAAAATTATTACAATGTCAACAAGAAGATATTCCAAACATTTAAGGTTAAAAAGATTTTATTTTTTTCATTTGAATTCAAAACATTATATATATATATATATATATATATATATATTTTCGTTTTTGAATTTTTCCTGGCGTCTTACCCTTTGGACGATTACCTTTTCTTTGCTATTTTTTTTCGGATTCGCCTACAAATTCTACTTTTTTCTTCTGTTTTTTTGCTGTTAAAATTTTATCAATTTTTGTGTATAATCTCACTTCTGTTCAGATGCGCTTCTTAGGTAGATCCATGTAGGGGTGTCCTAAGATTTTTTAAATAAATTGTCAAATAACTTAAATTCTTGGAATTTAGAAAATACTTACTTCAACTGGGAATGGAATTGTGCAACTTAGATTAATTTGCATTTGCATAAGATAGGAAACTAACTGGCTCCCCTTGCTTCTGATCCAATGACAATAGCCTATGATAAAGCCCATATGCAAGCTTAGATGGCGTTCATTTTTGTGTAGCTGTTTGATATGCTATTTGACATGAATTTGATTATTTTTGCAGTTTTGCGTGACATGGTGATTCCTTGGTCTTCCTGAGTCTTCTACTTTTATATCTTTCTATACCTGTTTCTGAAGATCCATAAGCCTACAACATTATTTTCAATTTAAACAAAATATATATATATATATATCAGTTACCACAACCATGCAAGCTTCAAATGATGGTATTGATAGAATTAGCACTTTGCCAGAATCAATTCTTACTAAGATTCTCTCCCTTCTTCCCACGGAGGAAGCTATTGCCGCTAGTATTCTATCGACAAGCTGGAAATTTAAATGGAAAAATATCTATAATCTAACTTTGGATGATCTAGACTTCACTCGCCACCTCACAAGCGACCAAATATGTACTTCTTTTGCATTTATAGTTAACAAAATTTTAACATCTCTCAACCAGCAATCCATTGAAAAGTTTTCTGTTTCTATTTATACAGTGTCTAAGTTATATGATGTTACTTCTTGGATATCTTTTGCAATTTCTAGGAATGCTAAAGTAATTAAGTTTAAGACGATTAATTCTTCTGATAGTGATGATTACAGTGAGACGCCATCTAGTCTTTTCACTTGTAAGACACTAGAATATCTTTGTATATCTTCTTCTAATGTAAAACTGAATCTACCTAGTTTTATATGTCTTCCGAACCTCAAAACCCTTCGTCTATCTAATGTAACATATGAATGTGATGCATCAGTTCGCGAGCTTATCTCTGGTTGTTCATCACTCAAGACTCTTTATATATACATAACCTATTATGATAATGTGGTCACTTTTACCATATCTTCCCCTACTTTAAGAAACCTCACACTCATGTTTTTAGACCTAGACAAAGAGTGCTTCTTTGTTAATGAAAATGACTACAAGATTGAGGTGAATGCTCCTCAACTTAAATATCTTTCGCTTTGGGATGATATCTCGGTGTATGGTGGGGGCAAAGGTGTGATAAAATAATAGATAAATAAAGATAATAATAAAGAGTCACACACCCTTGACAACCACGGAACTCACTGCAAGTATCACAGATCGTATGCAAGTTTTAATGATAAGTCAAGTTCGTTCGCAGGGATTGTATCCGTTAGATCAATTTATGTTTAACAAGCGTAGATGAATTTAGATGTTTGGAATAAAATATGAATAAAGATAAATAACTATCTAATGCAAATAAATAAATAAAACAAATAAACAAAACAGATAACTAAATATGAAAGTAAGTCAAATAGATTAGGATTACTACGTCTATTACTAAATTGTTATTCTAACCTGTCACATTAAGCATTATATATTAACCAGGATTGCAACAAACCTTAGTGGCTATCTAGTCACACTAGACGATTATGTGGTGTGTCAATAACTAAGAATAATCCTAAGATTGATCAGATCTAGGGGAATAGGTCAAAACACATAATACAATATACGCCAAGCTTAATCAATTAAAATAACCAAATAGTATTTAAAGATCAAAATTATAATCCAACAATTAAAAGTAAACTTACAGAATAACAGCTTAGAAATATGGTTGAGAATAGATCTATAGCTAATTACTCTAAATATAGAGAAGGTGAGATGTAGAAGAGGGGTTGTCAGGCTCCAATCTTCTTCTTCTTGTCTTCTTCTATAGGTCAACTTGCTTCTTGGATGAATAGCTTGATTCTAAGGATGAATATCTATCTAAAGGACTAAGCTATTGTTTAAAACTAAGAAAATATAAGTAAAGACTAAGCCTATACTTTGCAATTGAGCAAGGACATGTTTATAATGATAAGAGGGTGTATTTATAGGTATCTTGGAAGCCCTAATTCGTTTTCTTGAAGGAGAAGTAAGTGGTGGACTCCAAGCCCAACTCAAATTCGTAACCCTAAAAACATGAAATCAGGCCCGTTTTTCTTTTGGCTCTAACAGCTTCAATACTCATCCGTTTGACGCGTATGAGTACACCAAATTGATCGTCTCGGAAAGCTCTTCAACTTTGCTCTTGACCGTTTCTCCAAATTCCTCACCGTTCTTGAGATATAAGCTGATTTGTGGTCGTAGGTGCAGAAATTCAGGATTAAGGCAGCTTTTCCTTTTCCATATTTTTAGCTTTTATTTCCTTATCTCCAATTACCATGTCTATCTCTTTCCATAAGTTGTAGTCTTTGACTTGGAATCTAATTAATCTCCATAATTATCTTTAAAGCTTCACACTAAATAAATAATTAAACCCAATATGCTCTAAAAATATTATTTTACTAAATCAAGACTCAAAATAGGAAAGTGTAGCATTTCTCAAGAAAATCGACTATAATGACTTCTAAATCACTAAAAATGATGTCTCATCCTAATATAAATCTATCACAAATGAGGAGACATCAAGACCCCCAACTCAAAGTTGTATCGTCCCGATACAATAAAGATAAAAACAAAGGGAAGTCTCTAAATACACACCTAGGTCAATTAAGCACAGAAGACAGAAGATAGAAGAATATGGAGAATAGACTCGAAGCAACTACTCAGAAAATTTCATGTAATAATATTTAAAAACTACATACCTGTACACTTCTCATATCCACAGTCAACACGGCTTGAATTCAAGATCAGATTAGTTTCGCAATGTAAGAAGGAGAGGAACTTTACTCAGTTTACCAAGGAAGCTATAGATTGTTCATTGAACTTCACTAGTATCCAAAGATCCATTTAACTACTCTCTATTGGTTCAATCACTTCTTGATTACATAGCAAAGAATCAAAAGGTCTTTAAGGTTGTAATTTAGGCTTAGGGACGGTATGATAAGTATATTTGGATAATTTAGAGTGAGCTTTTGGCTCTCTCCTCACTAGCCATCAACGAATCGCCCTAGAGCTTGAGTTACTCTCATAAAATGTTTCTCACTCAACCCAATGATTTCTTTGATGCACAAAGTAGCATCCCCAATAACCCAATTAAAGCATAAGATGTTCACTTAAAAAATTCCACTTTGCCGGTCCGAATATATATAATATCTTTTCAAATCAATTTTTTCTTTTGTATAGCCATGACTCTCTTTTTAATGATGAGATATCAAGCTATTTTTCTCATATATATATATTTTTCTTTTAATGCCCTTGTTGGCAAAATTAGCTCGTAGCTTCTTTTTCATTCACTATTACCCCGGCAAAGGGTTACAATATAATCTTGTGAATCATCATCAATATAAATAACAGAGCACAATTAATAAGCTCAAAAATCCCAACCCAATAACAATTCCCATAATGGTGGACCCACCACCCCAAACTCAAGCTCTAAAACAACTGTCTATGCATCGCGATTCGAGTGCGGGTCATATGGAAAAGTCCTATAATCTAAAGGGATATGGCTTATAATGTGTTTAAATAAAAAGGCTTTAGAAAGGCTAGAAGGGGCTGAGAAGGATATAGCATATAAAATCAAAAATCACAAGGTGAGAAGGTATAAAAAGGCTTCAAAGGCTTCAATATGAAAGAACCGCCTTAATCACTTTCTACACTATGTAATTTCGTTATTTTCTTACCTTTAGCACTTTCATCAAATGGGTTTATCCACTAGCTTGGATCTCACGGCCTACACACTTCTCAAGGTTCCCTGAGATCGAACATACTTTCTATCGCATTGCTCACTAATCTTTTCTTTACTATCAATGTGTGTTTTCCTGCAAATACTTCAAAGCATACAAAATAAAATAGCTCATAAACATACTACTTACTATCATTAACTCACTGAGCTTATGCTTTTAAGCTATTAAACACACTCTACATTAATCTAAACCTTCTCATAAAAATTTTAATTTTACCTAAAAACTGAAAAATGGAGATGAGAGACAACGAATCCCCACACCCCCAACTCAAAAATGAGCCGTGTCCCCACGACTCGAAAAGACTCGAAAATAAAATAAAAGAAATTAAAATTTTAGCACATATTGTACATAAAGAAAAGGTAAGGAAGAAAGAAAACATACTCTTCGAGGCTATTTACCTCGCCTGATCAATACCCGGAATAGGGTGCAGTGCTTTCATGTACGTAAATTTCTAGTATCACCAATTTCGCTTTCCCTTACATCTTCTTATGCTCCATACCAATCAATCACACTCTAGAAATCTCTTGTTTATCTTCTTCCAACTTTGCTCTTTGAATTATCTCTCATGTGACAGTTGTTCATCCAGGAATATGTTTTGAATACAGCTACTAGCGTCCCAGAAGCTTTTGTTCATCTTAGGTTAAAGGACTATCGATTGTAGAGGTTGTGGTGTCTTCCTTATGAAAGTTTAAACCTTTTTGTTCTTTGAATTCACCACATCTTTCCTCTACTCTCTTGATCCGATTTACCTTGTAATTTATTCCCAAAGTAGTACCCATCTCAATTGAAATCTTCTAGAGCTTACCCAATACCTTGCTTTGATTCTTCATATCCCTTAACACTTAATAATTTCTCTATTCTCTTTATCATCTCTTTTGACCCCCAACTCAAAGCTTTGAACACTCTTGAAATTTATAACTTTATGATCATAGGTGGAACAAGCTTTATTTTGGTTAGGAAAGGTGTTAGGATGACAATTCTCCATATGGGTATGATTGAATCTATCTTTGGTGATGTGGGTTTAAGGAATTTTGGGAAAAGATTTTGAAATTCATGGCTTTGATTCTCCGTTTCTAGGTGTTTTGATATGATTCGGGTGCTTGAATCTTCTTTGTAATGATGTAGGGAAGGCTTTGGATGTGAATTCATGGTGATTTCGTGGTGTTTTGATGTTAGGTGAAGGTTTTTATGAGCTTTAATGGAGTTAGGAGAGTTTTGGAGAAGAGAAAGAGGCTTGAGGTTTATGAAATTCGGAATTAATAGCTCTATATCTCTTTTATAAGCTCAACCCGTAACTTTCTCTTTCTGGCGGCGTGGCGCGGTATACCGGGCATATCCTCCGGTATACCGGAACATCTGATGATAAAATTTTTTAAGCTTCTGGATAAAACCCGTGGTAGGACCCCGTGGTACGGGTTTTTGAGCTGCGGACCATGGTCCGGTGTACCGCGGGGATGCTCCGCGCCTCCTACGTCAAAAAACCCGTGGTAGGACCCCGTGGTACGTGTTTGTGCGGTGCAGGGCGCGGTATAGGGTCCGGTATACCGGACCCATCAGCTATTTTTTTTTTCGTTTCTGGCTAAAACCCGTAGCTCTACCCCGTGGTACGGGTTTTTACCTTGCGGTGCACCGCGGCTGAGGTCCGGTGTACCGCACCTGGCAAAAACCTCCCCAACAGCTAGATCTCGAAAAGTTATGCAGTTTAGGCTCAAAAATCACCTGATTCCGATATCCGAGCGCAAAGATATGACTTGCCGAAGTTTCGTTCCGAAATGTTTTTCTCGCTTCCCTAACTCGATTTCCCCAATACCTAAACATCAAAAACACTAATACCTTTCTCAAATATGCACTATCAACTAAAAACAACTAAATTAAACATAAATTAAAAACGTAAAATGCATGAATATTAAAAAACTACGGGTTGTCTCCCGTACAGCACTTTTGTTTAACGTCTTTCAAAGTTAGACGTGTTACCTCGATTAAGGCTTGCGTACATAACCTCCCCAATAACGGGTTAAGTCATGCTCATCTACTATCCGAAGTTTGTGACCCTTCTTAGCTTGTATTTCAATCCGTTTTGACGAAATAACTCTCGTAACAACAAACGGACCCATCCACGAATCCTTGAATCCCCGTGGTCTATTCTCTTGTTTGGGGGCTTTCCATGCAACCATGTCACCAACCCCAAACTCACTTTTGATTCTCTTTTTCACGGGTTGACTGTGGACTTTCTTTTTAATTTCTTTTGTCACAACTCGGAGTGTCGGGGCTTTTTCTATACGTGATTCCTCATGCTTTTCATCCACCAAGTGGAATATTTTAGATTCTTTTCCCACTTGGAAAGTCACGGTTCCCCTATGCATATCAATTATACTGTGACTTGTCGCCAAGAATGGGCGTCCAAGTATCAATGGAACATGTTGACCTGCAATGCTATCAAGGATAACAAAATCTGTAGGTATAGTTAAAGTACCTACTTGGACAAGCACGTCTTCAATGACTCCCCATGGTTTTATCGTTGAATTATCTAGGAGCAGCAAATCAATATCTTTTCTTTTGGCATCTCCCATGCCTAACTTCTCGAACAGACTCTTGGACATGATATTCCTTCCTGAGCCCAAGTCACACATCGCTTTAGCTTTGAAATTACCACCTATATTAATTTGGAGATATAAAGCTCCAAATTCTTGCATCTTTTGTGGTAGCTTCTTTGGAATGGTTGTCAAGCTTTCTTTAGTACGGTTCCTATTCTCAATCTCAACTTCTACACTTTCACTCTTTTTAGACAGATCTTCCTTGCAGACTAGTGGTGGTGTAGGCTCTTTACATGCGATTACGTCCTCTATGCATATCGTGCTTTGTTCTTCTAGCTCATTAAGTGGACTTTGTGGTGATTCCACTTCCTCCTCTTCTTGAAGGCTGAACTCTTCAACAATATCGAACCAAACATCGCTATCGATTTCAGTGGCATCATCATCAATTTCTTTACCTAGGCCAGTTTGCATGTATGGGACGTCGAGTATAGGAACAATGATTTCTTCTGGGCTTGACGTTTTAGTTTTAGTATCACCACTAGGATAAGTAATTCTTTGTAGATGAAGTGGTGATAGTAACGGATGTGTAGGTGGTGGTTCCACCTTACTTCCTTCTTTTTGCACCTCTTGTGCGGTTGTCTCTTCTTTATTGGTTTCTTTTTCTTCTTCCACATACTTGAATTCTGGTTCAACCTCCTTTGTAATTTGATCTTTAACAATTACTTCTTCTAAGCTAAGCTTGGTTGGTTCTTCTATGGTTGAAATTTCGAACCCAACATTGCTATAACCCAGTTTCTTATGTAATTCTTGTTGTAACTGTTGATTGATCGTAGTGAGGTCCGTTAATCTTTGCTTCATTGCTTGATATTTTTGGTGCATCGAACGTATTAAGGTTGTATTAGCATCTATCTTTGCCGTATGTTGCTTTTCCATACTCTCCAGATAACTTATACTTTCAAAAACTCGGTGAGATGGAAATGCTTGGCAAACCTGTTCTTCTATGATGCTTCGGATTAACGGTGGAGTCTCTTGCTGATATTTTAGAGAAGAATTGGTCACTTGCGTGACTTGTGTCTCCAAGGCCTCCACTTTTGCAGTTTGCTCATTGTGGAGCTGCACAACATTTTGAACCAGATTCACTAAATTACCCATCAGTCCTTCGAGCTTGGTTATAGCTTCTTCTTGTGGATTATGCATGGGTTGTGGTGGAGCTTGCAGTTGATAGCTCGAACCTTCTTGATAAAAATTTTGACTTCGGGCCCCATGCATATTTGGTGCGTAATAATTTTCCATACCTAATAAACCTGAGAAGAGACTCAAAAGAAAACGCGTAAAACTGAAAACAAATAAAAACTTCTACACTAAATAAACACAAAATAGATTTAACTTAAAGATAAATCCCCGGCAGCGGCGCCAAAAACTTGGTGGGGGCAAAGGTGTGATAAAATAATAGATAAATAAAGATAATAATAAAGAGTCACACACCCTTGACAACCACGGAACTCACTGCAAGTATCACAGATCGTATGCAAGTTTTAATGATAAGTCAAGTTCGTTCGCAGGGATTGTATCCGTTAGATCAATTTATGTTTAACAAGCGTAGATGAATTTAGATGTTTGGAATAAAATATGAATAAAGATAAATAACTATCTAATGCAAATAAATAAATAAAACAAATAAACAAAACAGATAACTAAATATGAAAGTAAGTCAAATAGATTAGGATTACTACGTCTATTACTAAATTGTTATTCTAACCTGTCACATTAAGCATTATATATTAACCAGGATTGCAACAAACCTTAGTGGCTATCTAGTCACACTAGACGATTATGTGGTGTGTCAATAACTAAGAATAATCCTAAGATTGATCAGATCTAGGGGAATAGGTCAAAACACATAATACAATATACGCCAAGCTTAATCAATTAAAATAACCAAATAGTATTTAAAGATCAAAATTATAATCCAACAATTAAAAGTAAACTTACAGAATAACAGCTTAGAAATATGGTTGAGAATAGATCTATAGCTAATTACTCTAAATATAGAGAAGGTGAGATGTAGAAGAGGGGTTGTCAGGCTCCAATCTTCTTCTTCTTGTCTTCTTCTATAGGTCAACTTGCTTCTTGGATGAATAGCTTGATTCTAAGGATGAATATCTATCTAAAGGACTAAGCTATTGTTTAAAACTAAGAAAATATAAGTAAAGACTAAGCCTATACTTTGCAATTGAGCAAGGACATGTTTATAATGATAAGAGGGTGTATTTATAGGTATCTTGGAAGCCCTAATTCGTTTTCTTGAAGGAGAAGTAAGTGGTGGACTCCAAGCCCAACTCAAATTCGTAACCCTAAAAACATGAAATCAGGCCCGTTTTTCTTTTGGCTCTAACAGCTTCAATACTCATCCGTTTGACGCGTATGAGTACACCAAATTGATCGTCTCGGAAAGCTCTTCAACTTTGCTCTTGACCGTTTCTCCAAATTCCTCACCGTTCTTGAGATATAAGCTGATTTGTGGTCGTAGGTGCAGAAATTCAGGATTAAGGCAGCTTTTCCTTTTCCATATTTTTAGCTTTTATTTCCTTATCTCCAATTACCATGTCTATCTCTTTCCATAAGTTGTAGTCTTTGACTTGGAATCTAATTAATCTCCATAATTATCTTTAAAGCTTCACACTAAATAAATAATTAAACCCAATATGCTCTAAAAATATTATTTTACTAAATCAAGACTCAAAATAGGAAAGTGTAGCATTTCTCAAGAAAATCGACTATAATGACTTCTAAATCACTAAAAATGATGTCTCATCCTAATATAAATCTATCACAAATGAGGAGACATCAGTGTACTTCTCCATTGAGAATTTGTGCTTGCTAGAAAAAGCAGATATTCATCTTGAGCATGTGTTTGGTAGTAATGAACGAATTTATGAACATCAATACTCTGTAGGTGTCACTTTGCTGTTTAAAGTGCTTTACAATGTTGAGATTCTATCTTTGGGTGTGGGAAAAGAGCTCGAGGTAAACTCCTCATCATATGATCTTACATTCTTCTTAATCAATTAAATTCGTAAGTGTTATTGATTGAACTATTGTTTCTTTTAATGAAGCTCATTAATCATGCAAGTACTCCCAAAAGTTTTCCGAGATTATCTCAATTGAATTTTCAATCCATCGGGTAGAAGAACTGCTAAACTTTATGGAACGCTCAGATAAGTTAGAAGCTCTTACAATGTCAGAGGTTAGTAAACAGAAGAGTGCAGAACGCCTAGTTGATTCTTTGTTAATTAGAAAATTGTGTAAGTTACTTGTGTTATCATTGTAGAGTTGTCTTGAGAAGAGATGCTGGAGTACACCTGAGAATGTTTCGATTTGCTTATTGTCAACCCTCAAAACTATGTATAATGTATCTTAGAAAAGTCGATGGTGTGGGTGATGATCTTAGCATGGTAGCTTATTGTTGATATATTGTAAAGTAAAAAATGTCGTGGTCAAAGCTGAGTTGGCATTTTATGTGGACTTACACTTCAGCTTGCTAAGCGGATTACTTACTCGGCTATAACATTACACCGACTTAGTTACGTGGCTCATTTATACGCGTTGATGGAATATAATATGAACGGCTCAGATTAAAACCCTTATATCTGTCATATAAATAGCCCAAGTCTTTAGACTTGGTCAGACTTCACTTCTCGTCTTTTGACTCTTCTCTCCGTTCTCTCTCTCTTTTTCTTCATATATTTTGGTTTAGGGTTTATTTGTACATTAACAATCTAATCTATAAATATTGTTAATTAGAATAGATTGATCAAGCCTATTGCTTGAAGATTGAGTAGATTTCTCGATTGTTTTTCTTAGGGTTTCACGCTGAAACCTTGGTTGTGTTCTATTCTTGTAATCTTGTACTTGAGACTATTTTGAACTTGTAATCGTGTTCTAATAGTGTGTGAAGCATCATCTGAGGGTGACTTCAACGTGGATGTAGGCATTATTGCTGAACCACGATATATCCTGTGTTCTTTATTTTCTGCAATTTCTTTTCTGGGTTTGATTTAGTTTTTTCAACCTTAGATCTAATCGATCTATTTTCGCCAAAGATTATTACGTTTTACTAAGTGTTTTTACAAAAGTGGTATCAGAGCTTTGTTCGTTTGATCTTTAAAAACGTTTTAAGAAAAGATTTGTTACTAATCTTTACAGATCTGTGTTTTGGCGATGTAAAATTTTCTGAAAATCTTTTCTTAACAGTATAAGTTCTTTATCTTGTACTGTAACTCACGGATCTAAATTTTTTTAGGGTTTTTCGAAACTTAAATATCCTAGAATATAATTTTCTTGGGTTTTTCGTATAAACTAACCCTAGTAGTTTGTTGCATGTGTTGTTCTTCTTGTTTTTTATATACAGTGATATTAAGATATGACAACAACAAGGCTAGAAGTATTTGTGTTCGATGGAAAAGGCGATTTTATTGTATGGAAAAAGAAAATGAAAGAATTGTTGTCGCATAATAAAGTCTTGAGTGCTCTTGAACCAATTATGGATCATTGGCCAGAAGAAGCACGAAAGCGAGTAAATGAAGTTAAGGAAGAAGCATATAATCTCTTGTTCTTAAATCTTTCTGATAATGTTATACGAAAAGTGGATGGAGCAGAAACTGCACTTGATCTATGGGGTAAGTTATTATCTCTTTACTCTTCTCAATCTGCTCCTAATTTGACCTTCTTGAAAGGAAATTTGTTTTCGTATAAAATGGATTCTTCAAAAACTATTGATGAAAACGTTGATGAGTTTTTAAAACTTAATTTGGTTTTGAAAGGTTCTGAAATGGATTTAGACGAGACCTCTAAATGTATGATTCTTTTGAATGCTATCCCTGATTCTTATCAAGTAGTAAAAGATGCGTTTCAATATTTTACTGTTATTCTTACATTTGATCAAATTGTTGCCTCTCTGAAAACTAGGGAACTTGAATTTTAAAGAATAATAAACATGTTGGAAATAACTTGTTTGTGAATCATAAACATGAAAATCATGAGCATATTAAAAATACTAAGAATAAGAAAAAGTATAAGGGAAATAAGAACAAAGAAACTCGTAAATGTTATCATTGTGGAAAACCTGGCCATATTAAGAAGAATTGCTATGCGCTAAAGAACAAGAATAACAATAATAACAATGAAACCAATATTGCATGTATGCCCCATATGATTGATGATACTTGTGAGGTTCTAAATGTTTCAGACATTGTTTGTAAGTCTAATTGGATTTTAGATTCAGGATGTACATTTCGCATGAGTCCAAATAAAGATTGGTTTGTGGATTTAATTGAATCAAATGTTGAAACTGTTTATATGGGAAATAATAATACATGTCAGGTAGCTGGTATTGGAAAAATTAATCTGAGATTTAATAATGGAAAAATTAATCTGAGACTTAATAATGGAAAAATTGTGACCCTCACTGATGTTAGGTGGATACCTGATCTAAAAAGAAACCTTATCTTATTAGGTGTTTTAGATGACTTGGGTTGTGTTTATAAAGTTTCAAATGGTGTGATAAATGTGTTTAAAAATGACAAACTTGTCTTATGTGGAAAAAAATGACTGGTTTGCACATTCTTGATGGTATGTGTATAAAAAATGATATGAATTCTGTTAGTACTAACATTGAGAATGCAGCAACAGTAAAGTGGCATTTGAGACTTGGCCATATGAGCCAATTAGGCTTGAATGTGCTAAGTAAAGAGGGAATGTTTGGAAATGATTCTAATAATACAGATACTACACCTGAGAATGTTACAATTGAGGTGGAGCCCCTATCAACTGCTGGAGATGATGAAGTTGACCAGAGTCAACCTGATTCACCACATGGAGATGACACTGAAGGAGTCCAGAACTCAGAGCAGCCAGCTGAAACTGTGCATAACACTGAGACTGAGACTCCTCAGGAGTCACTTCAAGAAAGCTTAACCAACTATCAGTTAACAAGAGATAGAGAAAGAAGAGAACCTAGACCCTCTTCAAGGTATTCATATGCAGAGCTTGTTTATACAACTTTAATTGCAGCTTCTGAGGTAAGTAAAACTGAACCTGAGTCTTATAGTGAAGCTATTAAATCTGAGTATAAAGATAGTTAGATAAAAGCTATGACAGAGGAAATGAACTCACTGTATGTTAACAAAACTTGGGTTTTGATTAAACCACCTTTAGACTGTAAAATCATTGAGTGTAGATGACTTTTTAAACTTAAAAAAGGTATAAATGATAATGATCCACCTATGTTTAAAGCTAGATTAGTAGCTAAGGGATATACACAGAGGGAAGGCATAAATTTTCATGAGATTTTTGCTCCAGTAGTTAAATTTAAAACTATAAGAATGATGCTTGCATATGTTGCTTGTTATGACTTGAAACTGGAACAATTTGATGTAAAAACTGCATTTTTACAAGGTGAACTTGATGAGAATATATATATACATCAACCTGAAGGATTTGTTGACTCAAAACATTCTGACTATGTGTGTTTACTTAAAAAATTCCTATATGGCTTGAAACAGTCCCCTCGACAATGATATACAAGATTTGATACTTTTGTTTTAAGTCTTGGGTTTAAAAGAAGTGAATATGATAATTGTTTGTATATGAGATTTGAGCCTAATACTATGATATTCCTTTTACTATATGTGGATGATATGCTTTTAATAAGTAATTCAGTGCAGAGAATTAACAAACTTAAAACTGATCTTAAATCTGAGTTTAATATGAAGGATTTGGGCCATGCTAAAAAGATACTTGGTATTTGTATTGAAAGAGACAGAAAGGTATGTTCTCTTAAACTTTATCAAAAGCCATATTTGCAGAAGTTGGTTGAAAAATATTGTAATTTAGGTGGTAAGCATGTTGAGATGCCCTTAGCTGGTTATTTTATCCTTAGTAAGAATCAATGTCCTAAAACTGCTACTGAGAAAGTAAAAATGAATTATATACCATATTCAAATGTTATAGGTTCACTTATGTTTGCTATGATTAGTACAAGGCCTGATTTAGCTTATGCAATATCTTTATTAAGTAGGTATATGTCCAATCCTAAACTTGAACACTGGCATGCTTTGAAATTGGTTGTATCATATGTTAACAGTACTTTAGAAGTTGGATTGTGTTATGGAAACTGGAATATACCTTTTGAATTAGTAGGTTATGTTGATGCAGACTTTGCTGGTGATAGAGATAGTAGGAAGTCAACAACTTTTTACTGTTTCTCACTTGGCAGAAACTGTATCACTTGGAAATCTCAATTGCAGCCCTTAGTTGTATTATCTACTACAGAATCTGAATATGTTGCTATATGTGATTGTTTTAAAGAAAGTATTTAATTACATGCAATATAGTAAAAAAGAAATGTATATAATGTTTTTTTTTAATTTTTATACTATAAAAAGTAAGACAAAAGACAAAATAATAAGCTTATAAAAGAGGTAATAGATAGATGTTGCGTGAATAGAAATTGGGATAATCAATTTCCAAATTCATGGGTGGCCATCTTACCCCCTATGGGGTCTGATCATTCTATGCTTCTAGTGATCAATGATACTACACAAATCCCTATGTTAAAAAGGTTTATGTTTGATAAAAATTGGCTAGATGAGGATGAATGCATTAATCTGATCAATAAAACCTGGAATGATTTAGCTTGTCTTAGAGGTAATGGAATTCTTAAGCTGGGAAAAAAACTAAACTATCTTACTGGAAAACTTACTCTATGGGCTAAATTGAAAGCTAAAAAGAAAAAAAATGAATTTAAAAATGATAAATTGAAATTAGAAAAAATGATTAACTCTTCTGAAGCTATTAATTGGCCCGAGTATAACAATATTATGAATAGAATGGAAAAAAGATGGAGAGAGGAAGAAACTTACTGGAAACAAAAATCTCGCTTGAAATGGCTGGAGTTAGGTGACAAAAACACAGCCTACTTCCATGCCATTACAAAAGGTAGAAGGGGTAGAAATAAAATTACTAGAATCCTAAAAGAAAATAATGAATGGACTGACAGTAAAAGAGGTATTGTAGAGGAGATAAAAACTTACTTTAATAATATCTTCCATACTAAAGGCCCTAGAGATTACTCTCATGTCATCGAAAGTGTCCAATCTTGTGTCACTGATACAATGAATAAAAATCTTACCTACCCTGTAAGTCTTAAAGAAATTAAAGATGCTCTTTGGAGTATGGGTAATGATAGGGCTCCAGGCCCTGATGGTTTCCCAGCTTACTTTTTTTAAAAACACTGGAACTTAATTAAAATGGATATCTTAAGGTGTATAACTGATTTCTTATGGAATAAGGGGGACCTGACCTCTATCAATAAAACAGTTATTACCCTTATCCCTAAAATAAAATGCCCAGCTAAGATTGGTCATTATAGACCAATTAGCTGCTCTAATGTGATCTATAAAATTCTTGCTAAAATCTTAGTTAAAAGACTACAACAGATAATGAAATTCATTATAAATGAGAGTCAAAATGCTTTTGTCCCAGGAAGAGAAATTACCGAGAACATTTTAATTGCGCATGAAGTTAATCACTTCTTAAAAAGAAAAAGAAATTCTCCTAATCATTATCTAGCTATTAAAGCTGATATTGCTAAAGCTTACGAAAATGTAGAATGGGATTTTCTAAATGATATGCTTATTAAAATGGGCTTTAATAACCTTTGGACTAAATGGATTATGTGTTGTGTTACTACAGTCTCTTACACCTGCCTTCTTAATGGGGAACAAATAGATCTCAATAAACCCACAAAAGGGTTGAGACAAGGAGACCCCTTGTCTCCTTTCCTTTTCTGTATTATAACACAAGCTTTATCTAATATGATTAAGGAAAAAATGGATAAAAAATTGATTACAGGTATTAAAATTACTAGAAATTGTCCTAATATAAGTCATATCTTCTTTGCCGATGATAGTTTATTTTTCTTAAGAGCTGATATAAATGAAATTGAAGAATTTAATACAATACTAAATGAATATAGTAATGCCTCTGGACAAACCATTAATCTCAATAAAAGTGGTATTCTGTTTTGTAAAGACACTCCTGAGAATAAAAAGACTGAAATTATCAATATTCTGAGAATGAATAAAATGCATTCTCTTGGTAAATACTTAGGCCTCCCAACTGACTGGGGTAGGTCTAAAGTCAAGGCTATGAATTGGCTCATTGACTTAATGAATGAAAAAATAGATAAGTGGGATACTATTTACCTATCTGAAGGGGGTAAGGAAGTACTAGTTAAGGCAGTTATTAATGCTATCCCATCTTATACTATGGCTGTCTTCTCAGTCCCTAATACTATATGTGATAAGATGAACTCCTTAATAGCAAATTTTTGGTGGAACAATAAACAAAAGAAGAACAAAATCCATTGGGCTAATTGGAACACTATGACCCTAAATAAATTTGAGGGTGGTATGGGTTTTAAAGAAATGAAACTAAAAAACATATCACTTCTTGCTCGTAATGCTTGGAAAATTTTCACTAAGCCTGATTCACTACTTGCGAGATTACTAAAAGGAATTTATTATAAAAAAGGCCACTTTATGAATGCAGAATTAGGCTACCATCCTTCTTGGGGATGGAGAAGCCTACTTGAAGGTAGAGATACCTTTAAAGAGGATTTAATGTGGAAAATTGGTAATGGAAATAATATAAATATCTGGAATAATGAATGGATACCTGGTGTTAAGAGGCTTAAAAGAGCTAGTAATTGTCCCTTAAACACGGTCTCGGAATTATGTTATAAAAACTCGAATATTTGGAACCCAAAAATTATAAATAAATACTTTTCTAAAGAAAAAAGTGACTTAATTCAAAGTATTATTACCCCTACTCAACATTGCGAGGATATAGCTACTTGGCAATTTTCCAAAGATGGGGAAGTAACCTCTAAAGCTATGTATACCTTTCTTAAGAAAAATCAAGAAAAAGTGGATAAGTCTTTGAGTATCCAATTTGGTTCTTGTTCTAATGCCACCCCAGATTCTATCTGGAAGGAGGTATGGAACAGGAATGCCCCTCCAAAAATAAAAAACTTCCTCTGGAAGGTTTGCAAAGGTATACTAGCTACAGAGGAACTGAAATACAAAAGAAAATGTGGAGAAAATTCTTTATGCAAAGTTTGTAATAATGAAATAGAAAATGTGGAACACCTATTATTTGCTTGTCCATGGGTAAGGGCCTTTTGGCTAATATCTCCTCTGCAACTATTTTCTACACATTACAGTACAGGTAATGTTGAACAATGGCTTTTGAATCTGGAAAGTATCAAAAATTGTACTGATGTAGCAAATAGAGGGCTTAGAGATTTAGTCCCCTTTCTATTTTGGACAATCTGGAAAACTAGAAACAAATGCCTCTATGAAGGAGTTACTCCTGATCCTATATTTGCACTTTCACAGGCCCTCAAAGCCTATGATGACTTTGTTAAAAGTAACTCAAAAACAATTTCTGAGGCTAATCATAATCATAATCATAATCATAATCATAATCATAATTGTGATTCTATTAGAAATCTTGATAAAAAGGATGATATGAGCGCAAATGCCAATAACATAACAGGTAATAAGATTACTATGGGTAAGAAAGGAAATAATGATAATTCTTATGTTAAAAATCAATTTTTGGAAAACTCAAATGATGATACTCTATTTGTACACACGGATGCTTCCTTTAAGACAGATAAGAATTCTTCATCTGCATTTATTATTCGTAACAATAAAAACAAACTAATACATGGGCATGCTTTCACATTTGTTTGTAACAGTGCAGAAGAAGCTGAATTTGTGGGTGTTAGGAATGGTCTTCTTTCAGCAATTAACCTCCAAGCTACGGATATTAGAGTTTTATGTGATAATGAAGTAGTGGTTAAGACCTTGAAGGCGGCTACTCCTCCATCCCTTACTAGGCTCAAGCATTTTTATCTTGATATTAGATCTTTTTGTAATAATAATAGACTTATTAGTTTCTTCCATTGTAATAGGAAAGAAAATGAGATTGCTGATTGGGTTACAAAGCAAAAAATCTCGGGTTTTTTGCCAAGTAATTGGGTTGCAAAACCTCCTCCCCAATTAGTTAGGTTACTAGACTCTTTCCCTATTCCTCGGGGAATAGGTTGATTATTTTCTGTAATGAACTTATTTCAATTTATATTTAATGCTTTTGACAAAAAAAAAAAAAAAAAATCTTCTCGTATCCATGCCACCTATTTGACAAAAAAAAAAAAAAAAAAAATCCATGCCACCCTCTCGCGGCCACTAGCCTAAGCCAGCTCCTTTTTAACCACCTCCATGACGCCACATAGAGATCATTCTACACCACTAACACAACAGTGCCACACTGTAAAAGAGAGATTCAAAAATCAATTGTAAGGTAAACAATTAAATTTATTTCGATTAGAACCCTAAAATAGACCTCAACTTTATTCTGTTTTTGATATTTGTACTGAAACTTACCTATAAGATTATGTTAACTTTCATATTTTGACGGATTTTTCTTGCACATTTCACAATTTTTCAATTTTTTCATATCGTTGAAACCTCATTCATCTCTCGTCGACGGTGATAAATATGTCCGTTGAGAAGTTTTGCCGTGTGATTTTGATTCAATAAGCATATCGTTTCACAGATGGATTTAATAATTGTTGTATGACTTTTGGATCCCGTTTGATTTGCAGCAACTCTTAAACCCTAATTAAATCTCTTAAACCCAAGAAGAAGAAGAAATGTCTTTGGCAGAGGATGTGATGATTACCATCCTCAGCAGGCTATCAATGAAGGTCCTGTTGCGTTGCAGATCAGTATGCAAATCATGGAAAGCTCTCATAGCTTCCCCTCATTTCATCAAAACCCACCTCAATTGCAACAGAATTGACACTCCACAACACTTGATTCGAAGTGGCATTCCCGACTTATCGAAACCCAAAGCAGACAGCATAAAAGAAACGTATTTCTACTATTGTAATAATGAAACTTTTGATTTACTTAATAAGTTTGATGTACCATGGGTAGCAGATAAGGGAATCTTTGGCGCCTTAGTTAGTTGTAATGGGTTGATTTGTCTTACTGCCTGTGACAAACACGATGTTCCAGTATATCTATGGAACCCACTTATTAACAAGGCCGTATATATACCAGAACCCATTTACGTGGATGATTCATATAAGCCTAAATTAGGCTTCGGATTTGATATTGCTACAAATGATTACAAATTAGTTAGATTTACTCGTACACCCAAGGTTGAGCTTTATAGATTAAGCACAAGAATTTGGGAAGATATTACTCATTTGGCACCTTCGTACAACATTTATGCTATCCCTGTCTATGTACACGGAGCTGCACATTGGTTTGCTGCAGATAATAGAATTGTATTGTTTGATATGCATAGTGAAGTGTTTCGCGAGATGAGGTTATCCTCTAGTTTGGAAAATAATTTGATGTCAAGTTTCGGTTTGACTGGTTGCCTCCTTGAATGTCAAGGGTCGCTTTCTATGTTACATGTCAAGTCTCGTATGGATACTATATGGAAGTGGGATATATGGTTTATGAAAGAATATGGGGTAGCTGAATCTTGGGTTATGCAATTTTCCGTTAATCTTGATCATAACATTATACCACTTGGTTTTCTTAACAATGGTGAAATTCTGTTGAAAGATGGTAATAATCTGACCTTGTATGACCATCAGAGTGAGCAATTTAGAGTTCTTATGAGTTCTCAAGACCTTTACCCATCCACATCTGCAGGACTTTATTTGTTTTATGTTGGTCAGTATTGGGAAAGGGATATGTGAATATTATGAAGCAAAGCTTAGCTGGGAAACGCTACAACACTAACGTAGAAGATAAAGATTGTAATCACTGAGTTTTCTACTTGTTCCTTTTCAATAGTAGGACTATTAGTTTTAACGTTTTGACATGGTTGGTTTGTATTTGCATAGGTCTGAGATTAACATATTCTGATAAAGTTAGTCAATTAACCGTCTTCTTAAATCTTAGGCCAAACTTTTGACAACATATTGTAACTTGTGTACCTATTTTGAGGGGACTTTTCTGAGTTGGAATTTTGTTGTTAGGTTTGTATTTTTTTAGGTAAGTCCTTCATTTATTGCTAGTTATTTTGTTTTGGGGATAACTTACTATAGTAATCTCTTTTGTTATCTATCAATGCTCTCCACTCTTTGAAGAGTTTAAACCCTAAGTCTTCAAATTATTCCATATTTTTTTTTTTATAAATACCCAGAATGAAGAATATGAATAGTTACCACACCATCTATGCCTTCCTCCAGTGATGAGTATGCTTAGCTCATACATGTAGAAGTCTTGGACCAACTCGCGAATGAAGTGGGTCTCAAGGACATCACTTATTCGAGAATATATATGTAGATATTGATTTCTAATCGCTTCTTAGACATTAAGCTCTCGTGAGTTTTTTAGAATTCCCCTCTATGGCTAGTTGCTTCTAGAATTTTATTGGAATTTAGTTTAAGGTTCACAACCTCTTTAAAAAGGAAAATATATTCTAAGGCCTAAAAATCTAACAAAGTTATATTTTAAGTTCAACTAAAAATAATCCTATAAAAGACCCAATTCTAATTTTTTTGGTTTACATTTTTACTTTTATACCCTTTGTTGGTCTGAAGAGAGGAATTTTTAATTTTTTTGGTAGGTATGGACCCATTAACACTCGCACCAATTTTCGTAAATTAAACAATGATGGGTACGGACCCGTGTCGTTTATTAAATTTTATTAAGTCATCGATAGTTGTCTATATAAAAGTTCAAGTGGGTACGAACTCATCTCGAACAATAGCTATATGGGTACTGACCCATCTCAAAAAAATAGCTATATGAGTACGGCCCCAACTCGAACAATAGCTATATGGATACAGGCCCAATTAGACCAAACTGACACTAAAATTACATCTCTTCACACTCGTTGCAATGGATAAAGAAAAACAAAATCTCTTCACTCTCGTTCTTCACAGTGGGCTATACCCATGGCCCAATCATAACTCACACTCGCCGGAACAAAAAAAAAACGAAATCTTTTCACACTCGTTGCAATGGAATATAAATAAAATGGAATCTCTTCACTTGTTTCAATGGAATAATAAACAAACCGAAATCTCTTCTAACTCACCATTGGAAAAAAGAAAGTGAAGTAGCGATTTTCTTGTGAAATAGCGCGACGGCGACGTCGTGGTTCGTAGGTAAGACCTGAATGGTGGAGAATGGACACGAACGAAAACGGTTTGTTTGTGGGAAGGTGAGATCGGTGCTTGTACAGGAGAGAGGTTTGTTGCGAAGGTGGAGGAGAGAGGCTTGGTGCAAAGGTGGAGGGAGGCTTGGTGCGAATGTCGAAGGAGGCAGTGGGGTTTGTTGTTGGTGGGAAGGTGAGATCGACGCTTGTATAGGAGAGAGACTTGGTACGAAGGTGGATGAAATAGACTTGGTGCGAAGTTGGAGGGAGGTGGTGGGGTTTTCAGTTGGTGGGAAGGTGGGAGAGAGAGATAGAGGGAAGGGAGGGGAGGAGAGGCGGTGGCGGTGGATTTTCTTGAGTGTGTTGGTGGGATGGTTAGAGAGAAGCGAGAGGGAAAAAGAGGAGGGACCGATCCTTTATTAGGTTTAGTTTTTTGGCTTTTCATTGTGATTAAGAGGGAAGAGAAGAGTGCTTTGGTATTTTAGTTTTTTCAGTTAAGCTGCTAATAGATTAGTTAGGTTAAGGATTTTAGAAGTATTATATCTAGACCTTGGGCCTTTAAAAGTAATGCCCCTTTTCTTAATTCTCATGTTCCAAGGGTTGGAATTTCGATAGGTATCAGTGTGTTAGTGATTTATTTTGTCGTGGAATGGGAATCAGTGTTTAGGGATATGAATTATTCATTAGGATTTATTTTTTTTATAATAATTTAATAAATAATTTGAAATCGATTAACATATAAAATTATGAATATATGGACATAAGTAGGTAACTATATTTTGGTCCTTAACTTATACTATTGTAGTATACATTATCCTCTTTCTATTTTAAAAATAACGTCTCACTTACTAAAAATAGTATCCCAAAAATAATGTGTTCTTAGAATTTCAAGACACTTTATCTCACATTTTTTCACTAATACCTTTACTAAAAAATGATTGATATGATCAGTGACTCAAATCACCATTTTAAAATAGATGGTATATAAACGGAGATGTTTACCCTAAGGGACTTGGAACGCAACTTAAAAATTTATAAGCTCTCTTTCTCCTAGAGTGTTCTAGTTAGAGGCTAATTTTTAATATCTGTATAAGAGACATCGTTTTCCACATATTTCAAAATACCATTAAATTGACTCAATAATTATTTATATACGCTTACTTAAATTTGATTAAACATCACCATACCATGAGAAAGAACGATACTTACTTATCACTTTGTTACTTGAAAGGAAGACCGTGTACTTACAAGATAGTTTTAATCACCTTATATTTGTATATTATCGTAGCATAATTCACCTCATCGTGTCCTTATTAGGAGAGGTACCAATGAGATACATTATACTAAGATCACATATTTTACCAGTAACAAAAAAAATTGTTATCAAGAGATTTTTTTAGGTTATAATAGGGAATAAATTAGCTTTCTAACTGAATTATTTAGGATTTTTGTTGCTATGATCATTTCAAATATTAAGAATGAGTTTTGTTTAGGTTTGACCAGGGACAACTGTGAGTATAACTCTTTTTTATATGTAGACACTCATTCATAACCATGGAGCAAATGAGTGATCAAACCAAGTTTAATGTTACCGATAAAATTGGAAATAACTCCCTGAACAAGTCGAGAAGCATTTATGCTAGGTTAAACTACACTATGAGAATATATAGCAAACTTACCAGTCTCAGAGTTGACAAACAATGGATGGGGAGATAATAGTATTGGGATAATGGATGGTGGTGCACAATCTACATTTCGTTGGTAGAAGGAAAAAGAAAGGTAAAAGATGTTGGTGAGATATGATATCCAATTTTGGCGTGAAGGTAAGAAACAAGGGCACGCCAAGTTATTTTTTGTTTGGGTTGGTGGGTTGTGCAAAGAGTAGAAACAAAATGATATTGAGCGTGTTGGATCCTGACCAAATTTATCCCAAAAACGTAATGGTGAGCCCCCTTTATATTCTACTTTCCACGACCATGGACTCGGTCACATAAAATCTCTTGGCAGGGTATTTGTGGTTATGGGGTAAATGTAATCACTGTAGAAAACACCCTTTTTTGTGCTAACCCAAATGGTATTAATTATTCTATGCTTCATATTTGAGGCCTAGAAGCGTCCTTGGCTCTGATTCTACACTAGAAATGGTAATTTTAAGACAGAGAAATGATACATAAATGGTGTAATAACTATTTGAATAATGGGTTCATCTGTTATTCGTTAGGGTTTTATATCTTACTCGGAAGAAGTTCTTGGCACTAAGAAGCTTAAGGGAGATTTAATGAAATTAAAGCACTTGGACACCCTAACTTAGCGGATCACTCAGAGGTTTGGTGATATTTTATATGCCATGAGTTCTAGGTATCGAGATTCTCATTTTTTTTACATTTTGGATTGCGATTTTGCTTGATATGAATTGTTTCTCTTGATTTGTTACCTTTGTGTACTAATTTTGGGCATTGTATAATTGCTAGGTATCTAAAAATGGTTTCTTTATCCTTTACTCTTTGTTTCCCTTCTTCAATCTTATTTACTCAACTTCTTATCCATGTTTTGACATCTTATATCATCCATGTACCTAAAAAATTCACATTTAACAAACAAATTACGTAAAAATAGCTATAAACTTGAATGATATTTAAAACAAGGCAAGAAATTAGATTATATCAAATAATGAGGAAAAATCCCTCAACTGAGCACAAAAGGAATAGAAAAAGATGTCTCACAATAGGATTTATTTATCACAAAAATGGAGACATCAGTGATCCACTCTCACCTTATCTCTTTATTCTTTGTCTTGAATATCTATCTAGGCTCTTGAAGAAGAATACAAATTACGGTTTCAAGTATCATCCCAAGTGTGGAAAAAGTGAAGATTACTCATCTTGACTTCACCGATGATTTAATTCTTCTCTCTAAAGGTGGTCATATGTATGTTACTCTGTTAAGATACTTATAGATAATTTGAAGAGTTTTGGAGAGTGTTTGGGGCTCTGGTTGAACATAACAAAATATACTATCTATTATGTGGGGGTCAAAAGTGAAGAGTTTGAGAATATCTTGGAATCCACACGCTTGGATAAAGGAGATATGCATTTTCGATATTTGGGTGTGCCTTTTGGATCTTCGGTTTTGCTTTCGAGAGATTACAAACCTTTAGGAATGCTTCTTCCCTAAAGATTGGAACTTATTAGATCGATTCTTCAAGGTGTCATTTGCTTTTGGTTCGCTATTTTTCCAATTCATGTGGGTGTTCGAGATCGGGTCATTAGCATATGTAGAAAATTTTATTGGTATAAAAAGCCACCACAAGTCAAATATAATAAAATTTGTTATTTAAAAGAGAAACATGGTCTTGGGTTGAAAGAGTTGGGTGCTTGGAACAAAGCATTGTTAATTAAGATACTTTAGAAGATCGTTGCAAAAAATGATTCTCTTTGGATCAATGGATCCATGGAGAATTCTTACATAATGTTAATTTTTGGGAGTGAAAACCGAGGGATTCTTCGTTGATGAAGAAAATTTTAGAGTTTAAGGAGGGTCATTTGTAGTGGATGGTAGAGAGTGTATTTTGACTTGGTGGTTCTCCTCGGAAAACGATCATCTGATTATTCATAAGGTATCTAGTGATAATTTATATGCTTTATATAAGTGTTTCACCGGCAATCTTATGTGAGGCATTGGGCTAATATTGTTTGGGATTCTTGTGTCTCTCCTACATATGTCATTTTTGTTTGGATGACATTAAGGGAGAGACCCAAGACGAAAGATCGTATGACATATTTGAAATTATTTCCGTTTTGTGCTTTATGTGGAGAGAACTTTGAGTCTAATAAGCACATTTATTTTGATTGTGCTTATGCTCAAGATATTTGGGAGGAGATATTGAAGTGGTTGGACATTGAGAAAGAGATAAATACCTTATTGAGTGCTCTTAAGTTGTTTAAGAAACTCAAAACTTGTGATAATGGAAGGAGAAAATGTTAAAGGATTGTTTTGGGAGCTACTGTTCATTGTATATGGAGGACAAGGAATAATCTTGGTATGAGAGACGATCAAACTACTTAGATATCGGTTGTCAAAGATATTAAATTGTGTAATTATTTTATACTGTTCACTTTGTTCTTTCATTATTTCTTCTTGAATTTTTCTTTTTTCCAATTTTTCTTTTTTTTGAAATAATGGATATTTATTATGTAATAGTATCAGATATTTGTTTGAACTAAACCCACTTTAAACTTTCATATTTAGATTGGTGATTTTTGTTAGTGTATAATTTTTTTCGTTTTTAATATACTGGTGTTAGTTTACCCAACTAAAAATAAATAAATCATAACGTGGACATTAACATTGGAATATAGAGAGTAACTAAAAGCTCTTGGTCTCTGCTAGTCTAACTGTTAGACTAACTATCTATTTTAAAAGCTCACTCTTTCGCTAAAAATATAACCTCACTTAGAGTATGTTTGGATTAAGGAGAGATTCTTTATTAAAGGATAGGAAGGGAGAGTATAACAAGGGAATGGAAAGGAGAGTATTTAATCTTGTTTGGATTGAATAAAAAGAGAAGAGGAGATTTTATTAAAGGATAACATTTATCCGGTCTTTGGATTAGAAGAATAATGGGAGGAAGGGATTCTTTTTATAACTAAATGACTCATATACCCCTATTAAAATATTTTATAAAGAAAGAATAAGGGTAATTTAGACATTACAACGTAATAAAAGAATCTTTCCTTCCTAATCCCACCGAATTGGAGGGATTGAATATATGGGTTTGTAAGGGATGGCAAGTATCCTTTAATAAACTATCCCCTCTACTTTTTTTTTTTTTTTTTTTTTTTTTTTTGATCATTAAATCAATTTTATTAATTTAAGCTCAACTACAAATATCTTTGTGGTACATTTCTACTGAATTCTTTTGTTTTTTCGGCCCAACATGACCAGAAAAAACCAAAAGAATTTTACACCTTCCTAACAAACACTTAACAATACACTTTCTTTAAAAGGCCTACACTATTACATGAAAACAGCCCATTTGTTATAGCCCATTACTCTTTCTTTATCTTCTCTATCAGACTTCTTGCTTTTTTGTTTTTAAATTTCTTTCTTTCGCACTTCACATGACTTAGGCTTATGATCTTTTTCCACAATTGCTCTTCATTCAATCCAGCTGCTCCGTGCTCTCTTTCATTTCTTTCACTCCATAAGCAGTATATAAACGTTGTGAGAAGTATCCCCTGTACATTTATCATCTCCTCGCATCCACTTTGAATCATTTGTTCAATTAATTCATCAAGATCATTCAGATAGGTTCTTATTTCACACAGCTCTAACATTTTGTTAACTATTCTTTTTGAGACAGAGCAATTAATAAGTAAATGATCAATATCCTCCGAGCAAGCTTTACAGAAGTTGCACAGTGAATTTACCTGAATACCCCAGCTCACCATCCTCAACTTTGTGGGAAGCCTATCTTGAACAGCAAGCCATGCTATAAAGGAGCATCTAGGAATGCTCTGTTTTGCCCATATTAGCTTGTACCATTTAACATCAGGATTGTGACTAGTTATATGATCAAGAGTTTAACTGAATGAGAATTTATTCTTACAGCTCTGTATCCACACTTTCTGATCATCTCCTTGTGTTAGATGTATGTTTTTTAAGTAAGGTAGTAGCTTACCAATATTTGGAGGTAATCTCCATCTTTGCCTTCCAAAACAAGATTCAACTGTTTTGTCATTGTTTAAGCTCTGCCTTTCTATATCACAATCTAAAACTTCCTGGACATTTTTCCCATCTAACCATCTGTCCCACATGATGAAAGTACTCTTACCATCCTTTACTTTGTGATAAATGAGGTTATATGCTGTGCTTCTAACTTTCATCAACTGTTTCCATATTCATGAATGAGCACTTTTTATATCTAAGCTCCAAACACACTTTCCTCTGACAATGTTATGATTTACCCACATACTCCATAAATTGTTTGATTGGGAGTACATTCTCCAAAATGTGAAAAGCAGACATACTTTGTTTAAGTTTTCTATGTTAGGAATACCTAGACCACCTTGTGCCTTTGAAACAGTTATATTTTGCCAAGAAACTCTTGCACCTAAGGCTCCCTCTGCATTTCCTTTCCATAAAAAACTGCTGATCTTTTGGTTAAGCTTATATATTACTTGTTTTGGTAATAGATAAACTCTACACCAAAAAAGTATCTTACTGATTAGCACTGTCTTTATTAGTTCTACTCTTCCTGCATATGAAAGAAGTTTTGAGGACCATACATTAATACAGCTGCAAATCTTCTCCACTAGTTTGTTGCCTTCAGATACATTTAATTTCTTTGAGTTTAGAGGAACTCCAAGATACCTTACAGGTAGCATTCCTGTCTTTATGTTAAGAATTGAAGCTATACTTTGTATTACATTATTTTCAGCCCCTCCAAAGTACAATTCGCTTTTTCTATAGTTTATTCTAAGTCCAGACAGTCTAGTGAAAAGGTCTAGAGCTTCTTTAATTATCTTTGCTGAGCTGATGTTTGCCTTCATGAAGATAAGTATAGCTTATTTCCAAAACAAACAACGGATGGGATTGTCATTATCCTTTAATACAATCCCCTCCCTCCCAATCCCTACATCCAAACATACCCTTAAGAACGTTGAGAAAACCAAGAAAAAAAAATAAAAGCTCAACTCATCTTTTTCACACCCACTCCTTGCCGCCTCTAAATCCAAGGCTATCACGCCACATAGTGATCATTTTCCACCGACGACGAAACTATTACACTATCAACAAGAAGTTATTCCAAAAATCCAATTTAAAGGTTAGAAAGATATAACTTTTTCATTTGAAACCTTTCTAAACAGTATATTGTTTTTTTGCCTTCGGACGACTATCTTTGCTTTGCTACTTTTTTTTCGGATTTCCCTACAAATTCTACCTTTTCCTCTGATTTATTGCTGTTAAAATTTTATCACTTTTTGTGTATAATTTCACTTCTGTTGTTCAGATGCGGAGCTTAGTAGAAGAATTTTTTAATTTATTTGTCAAAATAACTTATAAATCCCGGGAATTCCCATATCCCGGAGCTTACTTCTGATCCAATGAGAATAGCTTATGATAAAGCCCATATGCAAACTTAGATAGCGTTCATTTTGGTGTAACTGTTTGATATGCTATTTGACCTGAATTTGATTATTTTTGCAGTTTTATATATCTCTATACCTGTTTTTGAAGATCCATAATCCTACAACATTATTTTCAATTTAAACAAAATATATCAGTTACCACAACCATGCAAGCTTCAAATGATGGTATTGATAGGATTAGCACTTTACCTGAATCGATTCTTACTAAGATTCTCTCCCTTCTTCCCACGGAGGAAGCTATTGCCACCAGTATTCTATCAACAGGCTGGAAATTTAAATGGAAAAATATCTATAATCTCACTTTGGATGATCTAGACTTCACTCGCCACCTCACGAGCGACCAAATATGTACTTGTTTTGCATTTATAGTTAGCAAAATTTTAACATCTCTCAACCAGCAATCCATTAAAGAGGTTTCTCTTTCTATTTATACAAATTCTAAGGTATATGATGTTACTTCTTGGATATCTTTTGCAATTTCTAGAAATGTTAAAGTAATTAAGTTTAAGACGATAGAATCTTCTGATAGTGATGATTACATTCAAATGCCTTCTAGTCTTTTCACTTGTAAGACACTAGAATGTCTTTGTATATCTTCTTCTAATGTAAAACTCAACCTACCTACTTTTGTAAGTCTTCCGAACCTCAAAACCCTTGGTCTATTTTGTGTAAAATATGAATGTGATGCATCAGTTCGCGAGCTTATCTCTGGTTGTTCATCACTTGAGACTCTTTGTATATTCAGAAACTATTATGATAATGTGGTCACTTTTACCATATATTCCCTTACGTTGAGAAATGTCACACTCATGTTTCTTGACCTAGACAAAGAGTGCTTCTTTGTTAATGAAAATGAGTACAAGCTTGAGGTGAATGCTCCTCAACTTAAAATTCTTTTACTTTGGGATGATATCTCGATGCACTTCTCCATTGAGAACTTATGCTTGCTAGATAAAGCAACTATTCATCTTGACCGTGTGTTAGGTAGTAATGAACAATTTTATGATGATCAATACTCTGTTGGTGTCACTTCGCTGTTTAAAGTGCTTTACAATGTTAAGAATCTATCTTTGAGTATGGGAAAAGAGCTCGAGGTAAACTCCTCATCATTTGATTTTACATTATTCATAATCAATTAAGTTTATAAGTTATTGATTCAACTATTATTTCATTTCATGAAGCTTATTAGTCATGCAACTACTCCCAAAAGTTTTCCAAGATTATCTCGATTGAGTTTTATAACCATAGGGTGGAAGAAAGTGCTAAACTTTATGGAACGCTCAAATAAGTAACAAGTTGTTAAAATGTCAGAGGTTAGTGAACTGAACAGAACAGAACACCCAGTTGATTCTTTGTTAATTAGAAAATTGCGTAAGTTACTTGTGTTATCATTGCAGTGTTATCTTGAGAAGAGATGCTGGATTGAACCTGAGAAAGTTCCGATTTGCTTATTGTCATCCCTCAAAACAATATATCTTGGAAAAGTCAAAAGTGTGGGTGAATATGATCTTGCAATGATAGCTTATATTTTGAAGAATGCTAAAGTCTTGAGAACAATGACAATACTACCTTTTGACTTTTTGGACGATAAGCATAGGTTGCAGGTGCTTCAAGAGGTATCTAAGTTTCCTGGAGGATCTGAAGATTGTGAATTACATATTAATGATTGCTGAACCAACATGTGAATCGTCTCTTTTGTCAAGACATGAGAAATTCAATGAAGTGTACCTAGAATGCTTGACCATGTCACTACTACAATTCGGTCGTTTACCGACGACAGATCACCGGCGAATCACGGGTCGTCGGTAAGTGGCCAAGATTACCGACGACGTAGTTGTCGCTAAATATTGCCGACAAAACGTCGTCGTGAATAGTATCGACTTCGTCGCTAATTTATTGGTGTGAATTTTTATTTTTTTTAAACGAAAAAGTGGCGTCGCGAAAAGATGACGACGACGTTTTGGAAGGTAATTACCGACGACGATTTAAAATTACCGGCGAATTTACGTGTCGTCGGTAATTGTCTGTGTGTATTTTTGTAGCCAGCAGGTTTTTTATCTCATAAAACACCCACACAAATTAAAACACCTCCGAATTTCTCCCAAAAAATCACAGAATTTTTTTTTTTCCCCCTAATTGATTCTCCAATTTGTCTTGCACCATTCCCGGGTCCATAATCAAGGTGGGGCATTATCAATATCCATTTTCATCACATAATTTAAGGTAAATTCATGAAAATTCATGTTTTTAAAATATAATTTATTTTTTTTAATTGTGTTTAATTGTTGATATATGATGTGATTAGGTGAATTAGTACATTGTCTAGGTGGTTTGTGGTCATCAATCCTCTTCTTAACCATCCAATTCAAGGTATTTTCAAGAAATTTCATGCTTTTTCATTTTTTTGTAATTGATATATGTTAGTTGCTATAATTATACATGATTAGGTTGATGAATTACATATGATATGGTTTATTTTTTTATTATTATGTCTTGTAGTATGCATGTTTGGTTGTATTTAATTTTTTGTGTTCATATATTTTTATTTGTTTTATTAATTATATGAAATTTATTATCGATATATTGTGTTGTAATTTTATTTATTCAATGGTTTGTAATTTTATTCATTCAATGGTTTGTAATATTTATTCATTCAATGGTTTGTAATTTTTATTATGTCATTTATTGTGTTGTAATTTTTATTATTCTTTTTAATTGGGTTGTAATAATTAAATATTTTATTTGTCTAGTTGTATAAAATTGTTGCCAAGAGATGAATCCGGATTTGGATAAGAGTTGGATCGATACAACTAATTATTATACGAAACAATATGTATCTGGGGTTTTTCGTTTTATGGAATATGCAGAGAAAAATCAAGATTGTACCACTGGTTACATGTATTGTCCGTGTACGAAGTGTAATAATTACTCTCGAAAACCCATCGACGAAGTTAGGGCCGACCTTCTAAAACACGGTTTCAACAAATCATATCTTGTTTGGACAAAACACGGCGAGAAAGAGGTGGTTATTCCCGAGACAATTCAAGAACCAAACATAGATAGCGAGATGCATCGTGTTTATGAGGATGTGAGACAAAGTTACTATGTTGGTGGTCATCCGGGAGATATTGAAATGAGAGACGCACATCTTCCTACTGAAAACAGTTTTAATTCGTTGTTTGAAGAATTGGAGACAGAATTATATCCTGGTTGTACAGCGATGAGTTCCTTGAATTTCATTGCCAAGCTTATGCACATAAAAGTAAAGAACAAGTGGAGTAACACATCATTTACCGAGTTGTTAGAGTTGCTTGGTCGTGTTTTACCGAAACCTCACAACTTGCCCGATTCTTACGAAGCATGCAACAAGAAACTTAAAAGTTTGGGTATGGGGTATGTTACTATCGATGTTTGTTTGAATGATTGTGCCATTTTTTACAAGGAGAATGAAAAACTCGACAACTGTCCAGTATGTGGTGAATCAAGATATGACCCGAAGAAGGGTAACAAAGTACCGCATAAGAAGCTTCGTTACTTTCCGATTGCTCCGAGATTGCAGCGACTATACGCTTCGAAACAAACCGCTGAAGAAATGATATGGCACCATACCGGAAAAAGTGTCGATCCAGATGTGTTGCGTCATCCGGTTGATGGTGATAGTTGGAAGAGATTTGCAGCGCTACATCCTGAGTTTGCCAGTGAACCTCGGAATGTATATTTGGGCCTGGGGCTCGATGGGTTTTGTCCGTTCTCCATGCAGAACAACTCCTACAGTATGTGGCCTATTATATTGACCGTCTACAACTTGCCACCTTGGACATGCATGAAGGAGACCACATTTCACCATTCCAATCACTGACATTTGACTCGTACAGTTGACCAATCAAACCATACACTAACATTTGACTCGTACAGTTGACCAATCAAACCAATCACTAACATCTGACTCGTATAGTTGACCAATCAGTCCAATCACTGACATTTGACTCGTACAGTTGACCAATCAAACCATACACTGACATTTGACTCGTATAGTTGACCAATCAAACCAAACACTAACAGTTGACTCGTATAGTTGACCAATCAAACCATACACTAACATTTGACTCGTATAGTTGACCAATCAGTCCAATCACTGACATTTGACTCGTATAGTTGACCAATCAAACCAATCACTAACATTTGACTCGTACAGTTGACCAATCAAACCATACACTAACATTTGACTCGTACAGTTGACCAATCAAACCAGACACTAACATTTGACTCGTATAGTTGACCTATCAGTCCAATCACTGACATTTGACTCGTACAGTTGACCAATCAAACCAATCACTAACATTAAAGAAATATTGTATAAAAGTGAAAGAATAAAGTAAAAAATAGAAACAAATAAAATTGGAATCATAGATAATTTATAAAAGAGAAAGAGTAAAGTTTAAAAAAAAAAAAAAAAAATTAGCGACGACAGCCTAGTGTTCACCGACAACATTCATCCTTTGAATGTCGTCGCTAATTTATTACCGACAACGTTATTAGAACCCGTCGTCGCTAATTAATCCCAAAATTTTCATTGGCCAACATGGGCGGTCAAGTTTCCCGCCCATGAAAATTAGCGACAAATTTTTTGGATTAGCGACGACTCTGTCGTCGGTAAACATGGACACGATAGCCTCGTGTGTACGGAGTGGGCCACGTGGCCCTGATTAGCGACGACTTACTTAGAATTACCGACGACACGCGCCGTCGTCGGTAATTTCTTTTTCTATATGACCTAACCGAGCTCATTTCTTCCTCCCTCACCACAGAAAATCCTCTCAAAAAACGCCATTTCAACCCATTCCAAGCTATTCCGAGGCTGTACAACCACCAATCGAACATCAAGGTAAGCTTAATCCTTCCATAAACACCATAAAATTTCATTTTCTTAATTTTTAATTTCTATTTCTAATATCTTTTTTGTTTGTTTTGTTTTTTGTTTCCTTGTTTCTGGCATGGATTCATGGATGTAAACTACACATTATCCACGTAACAGGTAACAATTTTCGATTCTATTTTGCCTTTTTTTTTTTTTTTTAATTGATTTTTTTTGTGATTGTTATGCTATGTTTAGTGTAATCCGAATTATAGTGATGTTATTTTAGCTTGTTTGGTATATTTTTGGGATTAAAAACACAACCAAATGATGAATTTATGATTTGTTTTAGAAAACTAGGGTTTTGATATGATTTTTGGATTTTTTGATATGAATGTTATGTTTTAGATATGATTTTTAGAGATTAAAGGACTTGTTATGTGATATAGGGGCCTTTTTGCAATATACGAAAGTATAGGGACTTGTAATGTGATATAGGGGCCTTTTTGCAATATATTAAAATTGTAGGGTTAATCGAAAAATGGACTAAGTTGAAACCAAACCAAAATTTAAGGACTAAGTTGAAATATATAAAAAATATAAGGACCAAAATGTAAAATTATAGGGACCTTTTTTGCAATATTTGAAAATATAGGGACCTTTATGCAATATATGAAAATATAGGGACTAAAATGTAATTAATTAAAATATAGGGACTAATAAGTAATTTCTAAAATTGTAGATGGCTGATGTGATGGCACGTTCCCATGGCGGTGATGGATCCGGTAACGATCCACCGAGGGGTCCGAATCGGGGACTCCAAGACTGCGACCAACCTTCAGGTAAAAATACTTAATAAATTTCAATTTCATAAGTTTGATTTTTTTTTTAATTAAATAACTAATAAATTCTATTCAATGTAACAGGAAATCCGAAGAGAAGACTTCGGAAACCCCGAAGCATCACCTCTATCCGGACCGCCCAAGAGACGCTGAAAAGAGTTGGGTGGCCAATACCGATCGAATTCTCCGTCATCGACAAGACGTGGAATATAGTGGGCCCACACTATAAACACGTGGGTCAGGTGATCGGTCACGCGGTTCGAGAGTTTGTACCCCCCATATACAAACAATGGTTAGAGGTGCCCGAAGGTCGGATAGGGGGTATTTACGGCCGTCTTCAAGAGTTTTTTGACGTGGAGGGGTGGAGGAGAAGAGGTGACTGGGAGGATATTTGCGAAAAGTTGACGAGTATGCAATCGGCCTGCTATCGGAGATGGAAATCCGACTTGAAGACGGACTACTACAACAACGGTCTAGCTCCCCCGGATATTAAACCCGAGTATTGGGCTATTGCTAAGAAGAATTGGGATGATGAGAATTCTCAGGTAACAAAAAAAAAATTATTTATTACATCTATTTTTCATTATATATTAGATTTATAAATATTTTGTTTATTATTTGTAGGCCCAGGCGGAGATTAATCGGAAAAACCGGGAGCAGCAGACTAGTTCGAGCAGGTCTGGGTCTCGGAACCTATCCCAGACTAGGGAGGTTATTATGGAGGTATAATAACATTTAATAAAATTTTAATTTAATGTGTTTTTAATAATTTATTTATTTTTAGTTATTTAATATTCGGTATTGAAAATTGTATAGGGGACGCTTAAGACCGTGACGAAGGAGCCGATGATTTTCACGGACGAAGAGACCGCAGAGGAGATGGAGCTTCCTCCATTGAGCGGCTACTTCGATCATCTTGCATACGATTCGGCTAGTGACAGCTATCGGGACGAGCGGTTGGAAAAAGCAAGTGTAAGTTTTTTTTTCATTACTTAACTATTTTATTTTTTACTTTACTTTGATATTACTCTAATTTATTTTTATATTAAATCTAATTATAGGCTGTTTTACGGGGGAAGATGCAGACGAAGGTAGTGGAGGCTGCAGCCAATGGCACCGAGGTTTCTACGCAGGAGCAGATGGATGCTATTTTAGAGACTATTATGGAGGTCATGGCCCCACCGAAGTCGAGACATTGGGTGCCTACCATTGGAGGGGTGCGGAAGAGATCACGGAAACAAGCAAAAGCCGATGCTGCGTCCGAGGATCTACTGAAGGCGATGTTCGCAGGCATGAACGAGCTTCGAGTCAAACAAGGTCTTGAGCCTATACCAGATCCTACCTCCACATCGACCGGGAGTTCTTCGAGCCAGTCGAGTCAGCCGAGCTTAATGGACACGCTATTCGATACCTTAAATGGTATGAGGATAGCTCAAGGAATGGGCCCGATCGGCCACCCCCAGCCCCCCCAGCCCCCCCCGAGAAGGAGTCCCGAGGAACGAGGAGATGAAAGGAATGATGATGATGCATAGTTGGAGTTGGTTTTTATTTGAGTTGGATTTGGTTTGTAATAGTTTGACTTTTTAATTGGTTTTCTAGACTTATGTTGATTCTGATTCGGTTTTTTTAGACTTCTTTTTGGTGTGTTTGACTTATGTTGAATTGTTTTGACATTTTGTAAGACTTTTTTTATGATTTTAATTATGATTCGGTTTTTTCTATTAAGTATTGAAATTTTTTGTCATATGTATCAATTTTATTCGTATTACATTTATAATAAAAAAAAAATCAAATCAAAAAAAATAAAAAAAAAATGAAATTTAAAATCTAAAAAAAAAAAAGAAAAAAAAAAAAAAAATTGCCGACGACATTCATACAGTCTTGGCGACGACATTCATCCTTTGAATGTCGTCGCTAATTGCATTAAAAAGAATTATTTAATCAGGATTTATATTTTTAAAAAAAAACATAAAACTTAAATTACCGACAACAGGTCGTCGGTAAATGTTGTCGGCAATTAGAAAATAAAAAAAAGAATAAATAAATTCAATTATCGGCCACGAAAAAAAAAGAAAAACAAATTACATTTTAGCGGCGAAGGTACTCGTCGCTAATCTTACCAATCAACGACGACGTCGTTTCGTCGGCAAGATTAGCGACGAATTGTGCATTATTCGCCGGTAAGTCTTGATTTACCGACCAATTTCTAGTAACGACGTCTTAACGACGAGACGTCGTCGGTAATCCATGTTAGCGACGAATTGACGGTGTTTACCGACGACACGTGTCGTCGGTAAACAATCGAATTCCAGTAGTGTGTATGACCCTTTTGCCTTATATATATATATATATATATCGTATTATTAGCTTGCATGTCATTTTGTTATGTAAATATATATTCAGATTTAGGAGTTATGTACAAGCTGAATGGTTGAGGATTTCATGATCACATCTTAAGCTGGTAATGAAGGGGATACAACTTTGTTATCTCTATTGGAATTATAATATAACTTTGCAATGATTTTTGTCAATGTTGAGATCATTTGTCGTTCTTGATAAGACAATTGTTTCAGAAAGTAACTAATCCGCTAAGATGGGATAATCCATAAACTTAAGGAATTTCTCTTTCATATGGAAATAGTCTCTTTTATATAAGATATTGGAATTACTACATATTTTTTGGATTAGTAATATAAAGCAAACAAAGTAGTATAAAACAATCTCGAGAAAAGCACATCCACCTTTCCATGATCTACTCTAACACTGGGTGTCCGCTCAACATTCGTTGTAATACGATTGGATTGGTCAATGAAATTTCTATGGAGATGATGAAACGAGACCAAAACCAAAACTAAAATCAGTTGTTCCACCAACTTTACCCTTTTAAAATATTAGAATTTTGATGGCTTATTTGTGTTGAGGCATAATAGTTTGGCGATGGTCAATTCTGTTTCTTTTTATAACATGGGTGGTATGTTAATTCTTGTTGAGGCACATTGAACCTGTCGATGGTCAAAGTATATTAATGTTGATGATGACGGGATAAAAGTCGGGTAAGCATCTTGGGTTTCCATGATATATCAGTCTAGGGATGTGTTTGAGGTTTTATATATTTTATTTTTTATAGTAAAGCAAACCTGATTATCTTTATTTGATCTATTTTTATTGATGATGGCGAGACGGGTGTGTGTGAAATAGATTAGGATAAGACTTTCATCTAATATTGGATAATCTAATATATAGATGGCTAATTCTAATATTGGTTCGTCTAATATTGGATTGAAGAATTTTCTAATAGATTAATTGGAGGTGACATGGAGGTGGATGAAAAAAGTTAAAAATTTTGGAGATTTTCGCAATTTATTATAATTTATGGGAATAATTAACAATTTAATAGTTTTAGGTATTAAACAATCAATTTAAATGGGTCAATGTATTAAATTATATATTTTTTGGACATGTTGATCTATTATATCGTGAGTGAAAGAGGTATTAATTAAACTAGGAGGAGAGTATGATGTTTCATCGTCCAAAATGTGATCTGCCGCATTGAGCACACAACTTATTTCTTGTTTTTAATTTTGTAAATACATCCTAATGCATAAGAATAAAAAAGGGTTGCAAATGTCAACAATGATATTCCGACAAAAAAAAAATGTCAACAATAATATAAAAATCGACGGAAAAACTCTAGCTCAGAATCACAATACATATAACTAACCAAGAACATGAATATTAAACCATATCCAAAGATCCGAAAACAAAAATATTATGCTATATCCCCCAATCTAGTATCATTTACAAATTAATTGTAAAAAAAATTGCCAATTCTCCCTTCACCTCTTTGGAATGCTATACAAATTACCCTAAACAAAGGATCATGTGATGATCAATTTGAATTTGTATGTTATGCTTGTTAATACTATGAATCCCAACTCAGTTAAACATATCATCATCTTGGCATATCTCGAAATAAGTATTTTAATTCCTCAACAGTAAGACGAGATTGACGACTCTCGTTCTCATCATCACCAAACGCAGAAACAACAATTTCTCTATTCTTTTGCTGAAAACACCCAGATTTTCACCTCTTTAACATCACCCAAACATTAATAAAAAAAATAAAAATACCTGAAAAGCCAAGATCCTGTCTTCAACTGTATCTTTGAGAGTCAAACATACAACCTTAACCGGACGTGTCTGTCCAATCCTATGTGCTCTATCAATCCCTTGATCTTCAGATGTAGGGTTCCACCAAAGATCCAAAAGAAGTACATGACAAGCTGCAACCATGTATAGTCCTAAACTTTCTACTTTTAACGACATAATCATAACAAACCTGATAAACAATAAAAATAAAAAATCATTTTAAAAAAAACCTTTCCTTTTTCACAAAGCAGAATATTATGTCCAAAAAAAGATTTCGAAAACTTAAAGTACGAAAATCTTGGCAATTACATGTTACTTTGCAACATATAAAAACTTAAAATTACTGCAATGTCATCACACCATCACACAAGACTACTTGGACCAAAAACATCATTTTATAGAAGTACAAGGAGCATTTTGCCTTTTTTCAGATTTTAAATCATCAATTTAGTAACTTTATTAGGCTTTTTTCAGTTAATTTTGGTCCTAAAAATCCATTTCCGAAAACTCTGGGGGCATTTTGGCAACTTTTTTTGATTGAATTATTTTCATTATTTTTGCATAAAGAAGGATTTTTTTTTTTGCAAAATTCTAAAACCTTTAACTCATTTTCGAATCACTTTTGCTCATTTTCGGAAATAATAGGGACTACATCCATCAATTCCATCACTCACAATACTTCATATGATTAAAACACATCAAACATCCTCAATTTCGAGAACAATATAGCCAAAAACTCAACAGTATTGCATAAATCCATGGTTTTTTTAGAAAACTAGGTATTCAATTTTCGAATCACTTTAGTCTCATGTTCGAAATTATAGGGACTGAATCAATAATTTCCATAAAAAACCATAACTCATATGAGCAAAACACTTCAAACCTCCACTTTTTCAAAAACATGATAGCCAATTACTCAACAATATTGCATAAAAACCATATTTTTTAGGAAAATTAGATATTCAATTTTCGAATCACTTTAGATCATATTCGAAAAGTATAGAGACTGAATCAAAATTTTCATCAAAACCATAACTTATATGATCAAAACACTTCAATCATCCTCTTTTTCGAAAACATAATAGCCAAATACTCAACAATATTTCATAAATCCATGGTTTTTTTGTAAGAAACAAATCACTTTAACTATACTTTCAAAAATTATGGGGATTTAATTCATCAATTACATCAAACACAATAATTCCAATGATCTCAGCCATCAATCACACTAATTTTGGAAAAAAACAGGGACTACTACCACCAATTAAATGTAAAACACAAAGTAAAACATGACTTCCAAATAATCCAGGGATCAGGAAAGTCCAATTTGGAATACATAAGGGATAATAGCCATCAACTTGCCCACTTAATCATTGCTTAAGCCCTCACAAATTACTCAAGATGATGTTGTCTTCATCAAATCCCCAAACAGTTCACATGCAAACATAAAAACATTATATTAAAAATAGAAATATTCAAAAGAAATACATAAATTGAATCAGATATTTAAGTTAGAAGCTTAATTGATTCAAAACCATACTCAAATCATGACAAAGAGGCCTAGATTTCAGAAATTAAAATTCCTCACAAAACGGAATGCATTCGTTCATCAGGAAACCCAATAATAGTGAATGTAAAATACATATAAACAATAACTACTAAGTACTAACCCATGGAGAGATGATAGATCACACCACCACCATCAAAATTACTTTCAACAAAACCATAGATTAGTGAACAACTTTCAAAAGTAAGAAGAGTAGTTGAACAACTAGCCTAGAACACACCACCACCTTCACCATTTATAGAACAAGAAACATAGAATATTGAAGATACATAGATTATTGAAGAAATTTTAGAAGAAACATAGGGGAGAGGGGATGAATGAAGTAAGGCGGTCGGTTTGGTAGATGAGGAGTAAAGACAAGAAATAAAGGAAGTTAATGAATGAGAGGGGATGAATGAAGTGCAGCGGTGGGTTGGTGTATTAGTTTAGGGGATTTAGTGAATAGAAGAAAAAAAACTTAAGCATGTGTATCGGCCTGGTCCGGACCGGTTCTCGGTTACACTGTAGCTAAGTTTCGGTTCCCGACCTGGAACCGGCCGGTCCGGTGGACCAGTAGAACCGGTCTGATAGCCACCTTGATTCATGAGGTTGTTTATGGTTTTGACAAAAAAAAAATTAGGGTGTTTATAGTAAGTAGTAATATAATAGACAATTTAGGCATTTCAAATAAACAATATATTTATTTGGCCTTATCACAAACTAAGAACTATATCTAAAGTGTCGAAATTGTCCTTTAAATCTATAAAATATCTCACGAAATTAGGGAAATGACCTTAAAATAGGCGTTTTGAATATGTTAGGTCTAAATATGTGACTTTTGAAACTTTGGGCCTAAAAATATTTTTAGGCAATAAATAACGACCTAAAATGCGATTTTCTCTATAATTATCTAAATTTAAATTGTAGAAAGTTTTACCTCATAAATAAAAGCTCACTCTTCGAGAAAATAAAACCACACTTAAAACTTGGGGAAACCAAGAGAAAATAAAAGCTCAAGTGCTCAACCCATCTTCTTCACACCCACTCCTTGACACCTCTAAAACCTAGGGTATCACTATCAACAAGAAAAAGATCACTCCACCGACAACAAAACTATTACACTATCAACAAAAAGGTACTCCAAAAATCCAATTTTAAGGTTAAAAGGATTTTTTTTTCATTTGAAACCCCTTCAAAACATTATATATTTTTTTGTTTTTGATTTTTTTTCCTGGCATCTTACCCTTCGAACGGTCATCTTTGCTTTGCTATTTTTTTCGGAATTCCCTACAAATTCTACTTTTTCCTCTGATTTTTTGGTGTTAAAATTTTGTCAATTTTTGTGTATAACCTCACTTCTGTTCAGATTCGTTTCTTAAGTAGATGCATGTATGGGTGCCCTAAGATTTTTTAATTTATTTGTCAAAATAACTTAAATTCCCGGAATTTAGAAAATACTTGTTTAAACTGGGATTGGGATTTCCAATGACAATAACCTATAATAAATCCCATATGCAAGCTTAGATGGCGTTCATTTTGGTGTAGATGTTAAATATGCTATTTGACCTGAATTTGATTAATTTTGCAGTTTTGCGTGATATGGTGATTCCTTGGTCTTCTGAGTCTACTACATTTATATCTCTCTATACCTGTTTCTGAAGATCCATAAGCCTACAACATTATTTTCAATTTAAACAAAATATATCAGTTACCACAACCATGCAAGCTTCAAATGATGGTATTGATAGGATTAGCACTTTACCTGAATCAATTCTTACTAAGATTCTCTCCCTTCTTCCCACGGAGGAAGCTATTGCCACTAGTATTCTATCCTCAAGCTGGAAATTTAAATGGAAAAATATCTATAATCTCACTTTTGATGAGCTAATGCTCACACGCCACCTCACAAGCCACGAAATATGTACTTCTTTTGCATTTATAGTTAACAAAATTTTAACATCTCTCAACCAGCAATCCATTGAAAAGTTTTCTATTTCTGTTTATACAATGTCTAAGTTATATGATGTTACTTCTTGGATAGCTGTCGCAGTTTCTAGGAATGCTAAAGTAATTAAGTTTGAGACAGAATATTCTGATAGTGATGATGATAGTGATGATTTTGAGATGCCATGTAGTCTTTTCACTTGTAAGACACTAGAATATCTTTGTATATCTTCTTCAAATGTAAAACTCAATCTACCTAGTTTTGTATGTCTTCCGAACCTCCAAACCTTAAGTCTATCTTGTGTAAGATATGAATGTGATGCATCAGTTCGCGAGCTTATCTCTGGTTGTTCATCACTCGAGACTCTTTATATTCACAGAACCTGTTATGATAATGTGGTCACTTTTACCATATCTTCCCCTACGTTGAGAGATCTCACGCTCATGTTTTATGACCAAGCCAAAGAGTGCTTTTTTGTTGATGAAAATGACTACAAGCTTGAGGTGAATGCTCCTCGACTTAATCATCTTTCGCTTTGGGATGATATCTCGATGTACTTCAACATTGAGAACATATGCTTGCTAGATAAAGCATTTATTCATCTTGAGCGTCTGTTTGGTAGTAATGAACGATATATTGGTGTCACTTCGCTGTTTAAAGTGCTTTACAATGTTGAGAATCTATCTTTCGATTATGGAGAAGAGGTCAAGGTAAAACTCCTCATCATTTGATCTTACATTCTTTTTAATCAATTAAGTTTGCAAGTTATTAATTGAACTATTGTTTCTTTTCATGAAGCTTTTTAGTCATGCAACTACTCTCAAAAGTTTCCCAAGATTATCTCAATTGGAATTTGAAACCATAGGATGGGAGGAACTGCTACACTTTATGGAGCGCTCAGATAAGTTAGAAGTTGTTACAATGTCAGAGGTTAGTGAACAGTTGATTCTTTGTTAATTAGAAAATTGCGTAAGTTACTTGTGTTATCACTTATCAATGCAGTGTTATCTTGAGAAGAGATGCTGGATTGAACCTGAGAAAGTTCCGATTTGCTTATTATCATCTCTCAAAACAATGTATCTTGGAAAAGTCGAAAGTGTGGGTGATGATGAGCTTGCAATGATAGCTTATATTTTGAAGAATGCTAAAGTCTTGAAAACAATGACAATACGACCTTTTGACTATTTGGACCATAACCATAGATTGCAGGTGTATAAAGAATTATTTAAGTTTCCTCGAGGATCTGAAGAATGTGAATTACATATTGATGATTGGTGAATCAACATGTGAACCGTCTCTTTTTGTTTGTCAAGGCATGACAAATTCAATGAAGTGTACCTAGAATGCTTGACTATGTATGCCCTTTTGTACCTAGAATGCTTGACTATGTATGGCCCTTTTGTACCTAGAATGTTTGACTATGTATGGCCCTTTTGCCTTATATTATATATATCTTATTATTAGCTTACATGTCATTTTGTTATGTACAAGCTGAATGGTCGAGGATTTCATGATCTTCTCTTAAGCTGGTTGGAATGAAGGAGAGAGGATTTTGTTATCTCTCTTGGAATTATTCTAATAACTTTTGTCAATGTTGAGATCATTTGTCGTTTCTTGATAATACAGTTGTTTCAGAAAGTAATAATTGAGAGTGAATATTAGAGATGAAGGAGAAGTGAGTAACTTTGATGAGACTGCATTTATAGTCATGAGAGGTCTAATATATGGTAAGAATGATAAGAATGATGAGAAAAAAGTTTGTGAATGAACCTGGAAAAGGTTGAACGAAGTTGTTCAAGTAGAACATGTCATAAATAAAAAAGAATCTGTGGACGAATCTAAAGAGTTACCTTAAATTAATTATGATGTTAATAGTAGTAACTCGACAAACTAATCTGCTAAGAAGGGATAATCTATAAACTTAAGGAATTTCTCTTTCATACGGAAATAGTCTCTTTTATATAAGATATTGGAATTACTGCATTTTTTTTTTGGATTGGTAATATAAAGCAAACAAAATAGTATGCATCCACCTTTCGTTGATCTACTCTAACACTGGTGTCCGCTGAACATTCCTTGTATAAGATTTTGAAATATTGGAATTTTGATGTTTTATTCGTGTTGAGGCGTAATAGTTTTGTCGATGGTCAATTCTTGCTTCTTCTTATAACATGGGTGGTATGGTTGATTCTTGTTGAGTAAAGGAACGTCGTGTAAGTTTGTTGAGGCACTTCGATGATCAATTATTATTGAAGCGTAGTGTTGATGATGATGCAAAAGTGTGTGTGAAATAGATTATTGGAGGGGATGTGGAGGTTGATGCAAAAGAAATGAAAAACTGATTTTCATAATTTATTATGATTTATGGGATTAATTAACAATTTAGTAATATTAAGTACTAAAAAATCAATTTAAATGGATCAATGCGTTGACTAATATATTTTTGGGACATAATTTGTTTTTGGGGTAAAGAGTCATACGTTTTAAAGGCAACACTTGACAGTAACTTGGCAATGGACGATGTATGGTTCTGACATAGGGATCTATTATAACGTCCAAAATGTGAATCTGCCCCCATTGAGCATAATTCTTGTTTTTAATTTCGTCAATACATCCTAAAGCATAAGAATAGAAAAAAGGGTTGCAAATGTCAAGAATGATATATAAAAATCGACCGAAAACTCTATATCTCAGAATCACAATACATAACTAACCAAGAACATGAACAAGTATTAAACCATATCCAAAGATCCGAAAACGAAAATACTATTGCTATATCCCCCAATCTAGTACCATTTACAAATTAATTGTAAAAAAAATCGCCAACTCTCCGCGCACCTTACCTCTTTGGAATGCTATACAAATTACCCAAAAAAAAATGGATCATGTGATGATCAATTTGAATCTGTATGTTATGCTTGTTAATACTATGAATCTCAACTCAGTTAAACATATCATATCATTATCTCGGCATATCTCCAAATAAGTATTTTAAATCCTCAACAGTAAGACGAGATTGACGACTCCCGTTCTCATCCTCACCAAACGCAGAAGCAACCATTTCTCTCTTCTTTTGCTGAAAAACACCCAAAAAAAGTTCGCCTCTTTAACATCATAACCCAAACAATTAAAAAAACGATTATAAAAAAAATAAAAGAATACCTGAAGAGCCAAGATCCTATCTTCAACTGTATCTTTAACTGTCAAACGTACAACCTTAACCGGACGTGTCTGTCCGATCCTATGTGCTCTATCAATCGCTTGATCTTCAGTTGTAGGGTTCCACCAAAGATCCAAAAGAAGAACATGACAAGCTGCAACCATGTTTAATCCTAAACTTGCCGCTTTTAACGACATAATCATAACAGAAACCTAATAAAAAGTAAAAATAAAAAAATCATTTAAAATAAAAACATAAAACATAAGAAAGAGGTCAGAAAGTGTAATAGACCTCAGGAAGTGTGTTGAAATCTTTAACAGCTTTATCTCTAGCTGTAACAGACATGGTCCCATCAAGTCTCCGATACTGAAGTTGAGAATTTTTGAGACCTGATTCGAGTAAATCAAGCATTCTTGTCCATTGAGAGAACACAATTGCCTTTTCTCCAGCTACAATAGTGATATTTTCTCCTTCATTTTCAACTATTGGTTTTGGTAAAGCTTCAAGGACCTCGAGAGCTGCTTTAATCTTTGTAGAATCATATCCCGATGAAAAAGTGTCAGGTTTTTCCGCTACTACTTCACAATCAGAGCTACTACTACTTTCCATACTAGGGTTATCAGATAATGAACTGGTAAGTGTTTGTATAGAAAATATGGAAGATGTGTTAAGCTGAACTTTGCAATTTGTAGTAGGGCATTGTCTATCATCTCCTGTTAAATTCTCACTTATGCATTGATTGCAAAACACATGTTCACACTCTGTTACTACCGCATCTTCAGGTGAATCCTACACAATTTTACAAGAAAGATATGTTTAAAAAAAAAAAAAAAAAAATCCACATTATACGAGGCTATGGATAGTGAAAGAACATACACTGCATACACCACAAATAGCTTGAGAGGCTTGAAGACAGTTCAAGAGAGAAGTTTGTTTTTCACGAGGAAGTTTCTTGGCCATTTCGAGAGAAGATGTTCCGATTGATTTAGATTTGATGCCTTTAATAAGAAGAGGGTGATCGCAAGCTTGTCTTAAACGTAAAAGCATCAGCAAAATGTTTACGTAGTTTTGCTTAACTGTTCCAGCAGCTGCATATTCCTGACATATAGGGACAAATAGTTCAATTTTTGCATGATAAGAGGGACAAAAAGTGTGATTCTTGCATAATATAGGGACAAATAGTGTGATTCTTGCATATATAGGGACCTATACTACAAATTTTGCATAGCTAGGGACCTGTAGTACAACTCTTGTATGTTATAGGGACACAGTGTAATTCTTGCATTACATAGGGACCTATACAGCAATTAATCATAAAGGAACCAGGGAGTTGGACATAATATAAATAACACATACCGCAAACTGAGCACGTGAATCAGCCTCGAGTGTGCAGTAAAATTCACGCTCCTCATCCGTAAAATCAACTTTTCTCAATTCTATTGTTTTCGGAGGAATGTTTATGATTGGTTCTCCATCAAGAAATGTACCTACATATCAACCATTAACAGTAGAGGGATAATTTGGTAATTAAGCCTTAAAAGTAAAACAATATTCTCACCTTTGGTGCGTCGTAGCATAATAGTCTTGAGCACAGCTTGTAACTTCTTATACCCATTACCAGGACTTCTTTGAATCGGAATTTTAATAGTAGAACAAAATGATTTATACTTCAAATACGGATCAAATCGAAGAAATCTAAAGTAACTATAAAGATCATCAACTGAATTTTGAATAGGTGTCCCGGATAAACACCATCTACGTTTCGCACGTAACCCCCAACAAGCCCTAGCCACTTGAGTTCTATGATTCTTAATACTTTGCGCTTCATCTAAAACAACCCTAAACCATCCAACTTTCGCAAGAGGAGCAGGTATTAATTCAATTAATTCACCGTCTAATCCTCTTTTACCCTTGGCCGGTCTTTTACTCGAACTAGTCGGACCTTTCCTTTTTTTACTCGATGTTTTTATTTCATCACCATCTTCATCAAGTAGAGGCTGTTTTGGTACTTCCATGCTCACGATTGAATAAGTAGTAAGTACTACATCGTATTTAGCTAACTCAGAAGCATCTTTGGTTCGGTTACTTCCATGGTATACTAAAACTGAGAGATTCGCTTCTTTTGTTACTTTGTTATGTAATTCATCGTTCCATTGACGAAGGACACTTGTCGGACATACAACTAGTGTTCCAGCAGCTAATCTACCACTTCCTGTTTGAACAGAAGAATCTACGCTCTTTGTCAAATTACTATTACACTCCTCGTCCAGATCAAAAGTCTCGGCCTCTTTTTGTTTAGCAGATACAGTAGAAGTTGGAGACCTTTCCTTTAAAATGAGTGCTATTGTTGATACTGTTTTCCCAAGACCCTGTAAGAATTTTTGATTGCGTTATTACCCCTCAGAATTAAGTTAAAGATCTATTATACAATATACCTGATCATCTGCAAGAATCCCTCCAGTGCAAGGGTCTCCATATTTCTCTTTCTTAACCATCCAACATAAAGCAATTCTCTAGACAAAGATTTAACCACGGTTAGTCAAGCAAATACACTCGAAACCCCTGAAAGCATAAATAATGAAATGCAAATTTCAAACCTGGTGTCTTAATAAAGGAACAGCTAAAAGACCATCAGGTGGACTTTCTTCTGCTTTTGGCTGAGAAAGACCCTGTAACAAAACAAATCAACCAAAATTTATATAGTCAATACATTTCGATAAAAGAATTTCACAAGAATTCATGCTATTAATACAAATCAAACCTGAAGTGCAGCTCGAAACACAAATCGTTCATCATTAGCCTTGTGTGATCGTTCTTCAATTGCCTTTTGTCTAGCAAGTGCTAAAGCTTTTGAATGGTACGATCTAGTAAAACTTACGTGCTCAGAAGCAAAACCAGTGGATATTACACGATGAACAGGATCACTTATGTCTTCAAGAATACACATATCATCATCATCATCTGGTATTTTTTGAATTACACGAGGTGGAATATAACTCCTCTCTTTTTTCATCTGCTTCATTAAAGCAGAAGGCAAAGAAAAAGGTGGTTTATCACGCGCAATTTGGCCAAACATATCAAGATGCTGATATGGTCTTTTATTTTCATCGTTTTCTTCCTTAAGGGTAGTATTGGAAATACAACCTTCACTTGTAGAAAGCTCATCAATAACCAAAGTTTCAGAATTTTGGGAAGATTCGTTTGCTTTATTCACTACATATAAGTCTTGATTCGATTGAAACAAGCTGTTAGGTATAGCATAAGGATCGGTTCCAGAATCATAATGAAGATTGAGATCTATTCCACCAAGATGTGGGCCCTCCATAATTTCAATATTTTCATCTATGTAAGAGGGATATTGTCCATTCAAAGAAGGAATATGCATTGGATCTTCTTCACTCATGAAATACATGTCCGAGTATTGTGAATTAGATGCGTCATATATAGATGTTTCCTCTTTATTTGGAGTCATAGGAACTTTCGGCTTATGAGACATATCTGAAAAATCATGAAATTAAGCCAGTTAAATCAGGTTTAAGTAATGAATATAAAATATAACTTACATTCAGAAAGAGTATCACCATCCAAGTTCCTGAACTGAAAATCACTTTCATGCTTTACATGAACAGAATCTGAAGTTAGCCTATTATCATTAAAATGATGAGCCTGAACCTGAGCCTGAGCCTGAGCCAGAGCCTGAGCCTGAGCCTGAGCCAGAGCCTGAGCCTGAGCCTCACCAGATTCAAAACTAAACATGCCAAATTGAGTTCCTTTACTGTCTTCTTGAGGATACTGGGTCCCATCTATACCGAATTGAGCCGGGCCCGGGCCTTTGACAGGTGGCATCCAGTCATTTAGACTACCAGAGAAACTATTAACGGGAGAGCCGAGATTTGATGAAGATTCAAGCTTTACACCTTCAACAATTAGAGAATTTCCAGCTGAATCAGATGAACTAGCTGTAACTCCTACTCTAGATTCTGATGCCTCTGAGTGATACGAATGGGAAAAATCAAAAGATCCTGAGATTTCAGCCTTTGAAGAAGGCTCCCCATCTAAGTTTACTGGTCCTACTAAAATCGGTCATATATAATTAGACATGGTAAAATCGTATAAAAGAATAACAGTATCGAAACAATGAATCGTACCTTGTTGAACATTATTAAATGATAAATCCTCTGGACTATCCTGCAAAGTAACAAATTACCCAAATCTAACCATTAATTTGTCATGGGTTATAAAGGCTATTTCAAACAAGACACGTAGCAATTGTGCAATTAACCAAAATTAAGCATCCTAGCTAGCTAATCAGGCATACATGAGCTTTACACTCACTCTATTTCCCCTTAATTCTGATCAATTTTAAGCCAATTTGCTAATAAAAAAAAAAAAACTTCAGCACATTACATACAATCAAAGCTTAACTCTTTATTTCTGAATACAACATTCAATTTCACACCAAAAAGAAAACCCAACACTCGTACCCCATATTTTGCTACCAAATACTACAATCCCAAATCTTAGAAACACAATCAATTCAATTTGAACACGAGCCACCATAATTCAAACTTGAATTGAGCTTAACAGTTAAGTAAAGAATTATGATCTCGACGCACATGATCACTCTAAAAAGTACACAATAATTCAAATATTCACCATAAAAAGACAAAAATTTACCTGAGAAGCCTCTGGATTTTCCCCCATTAAATCCCAGAAATCATCGAGATCGAGAAAGAGATTCGGAGCATCATCGACGGCAACGGAGGCGGCATCCAACGACCAAATATTCGACGTATCATCCGCCATCAACATCCGAAAATATTAATTGAAACCAATCGATCAAACAATTCTTAAACCCTAATTTTCCTCTCTTCCTCTCTTCAGCTAAAAGACTCCAAAAATAAAAATCGAACACAATTAACAATGAAAAGCTAAAAATCCAATAGAGAATAAATATATATAGCTTCTGATTTAATTGGGGAAATAATTTTTTTTTTGCGTGGGTGTGAGTAAAAATACACGAGTATGTGAAAAAAGAAAAGGGCAAGGGGAAAGTTCGTTGTGGTTATAATAAACGGACGGAAGGTGCGGCGTAGGTTAAAGAAAGCGCGGGGGTTATGCGTACGTTAAGGACTTTTTTGTTTGATTAATAATATTATTTACTTACTTGATAGTCAAACGACAGAATGGATTTACTAATGTGCGCCGTGATGTCTATCTTTTTCTCTTCTCTTGTACGCTATATGTATTGTCTATGATTCACCACTAGGTTATATATAATACATAATATAGACTGAGTATGAGAAGATTCTTTTATTTGAACTTTTTTGTCCAAATTTTGAGACGATTTGGGATACTCTATTGGACGGTCTCCTAACCATATTTAAAACTTCATTTTTTATTCCGCGTTTCAATTTTTAATTAGAGAAATAGTAAACTTGGTAAACCAATAGAGTTCGATGAAAATATTAATTTATCGCATAATCTAACTTAAATATACAAATTGGTTGGAGCAAAATAGGTCACTGTTTTTTTTTTTCTCTAGCCTCTTTTAACCTAAAATACATTCAATCTAGTGTTTAATCCTATCAAATTCTATAAACACAAGTTTTCTAATCATAAAATCTTCCTCCTCCCTCCTCGAATCTCTTTTCTCCACTCGCTTGTATAGATTTTCATCATGAATTTCTATGCCTCCTCTCATCCTCTTGCTAAGAACAACCATCTTGTTGTAACACCTGATGAAGGCTCCATTTACTGAGTTGTGAATGAACACAAGCTCCTGGTGAAACTGCTACAAAAAGAAAAGTTCAATCACATATTTATCAAAAACCATGTTAACAAATATTGGGAACTTAAGAAGCAAGCTGAAGTTGAAAGATGTGGAGACAACACTTACATCATCAAATTTGGCACTGAAGAAGACAAGAACAAAGACTGGAACCAAAGGCCATGGACTGTTCAAGGAAAACATTTAGCTATCAATCAATATGAAAATGGAGACAAGAAAGAAGTTCTAAACACTACATTGTGGCTACAGCTCTCAGGTATACCAGCTAATCTCTTAACTGAAAAGTGCATAGAGAAAATGTTCGGATATTTTGGTAAAGTATACTCGGTAGAATTACCAGAATCATTAGAAATCGATGAACACTCTATAACAAGAATACGGATTGACTGGAGTATCAAAAAGCCATTAATAGCTGGGATAAACTATTGGGAAAATGAACACAAAGCTCACTGGATTAAATTCAAGTATGAGAATATAGGGCAAGTATGCTACGGGTGTGGGCTATTTGGTCACGATGAACTCAATTGCAAGAACCCTAAAATCTCACCCAAATTAAGGGCGTGGATGAAAATCTCTAATCGGGGGCCTACACAGAAATTCTACCTCAAAGAAGCTACATCTAAGGCAACTGAGACTAAAAACACTAACAACAACAAAGAAGGTATGAAGAATCAATCGAACTTACAAAAATCGTTACCTCAAGTTTCTCAAGAACTCAACTCGGTTGAAACGATAATGAGTGAACCCGGTAACGGATACAATAACGGTGTTAAGAGTAACAGCGTCATTTTCGAATTTGGTACTATGAGTGGTACACAGATAGGACAAGGCAGTGGTAGTGGTATTAACCACAAGGACGAAGGTGGGAGAGGATGTGCTGGTGTTGGGAGAGAGAAGATGAATAAGGGTAAGGACAAAGTTTTGTCCGTTTATAATGAAAAGGAAAAAGAATTAGCCCAAGTGGCTAATAATATGTTAACAAAGTTTTACTCTCCACCGGCCCAAGAAAAATTTATACAATTTGGGTCTTACAAAAGCCCAAACAAAGTTAAAAGTCCAAATGTGATATTTTCGCCAAAAATCACAAACATTAGCCCAAATACTTTGAACCCAAACTTAACAAAAACAACACATAACCTTATCTCTTCAGATCAAATCGATAATTCCCAAATCACAATAAACCCTAATACACCTTCATCTCCAATCGAAAACCTTAACGTTTCTTCATCCAACCCTACTTCTGATTATTACAAAACACCACAACCTTATTACAAAAACACCTTCAACTCAAATGAATCCCAAAACCTATTCAAAAACTGTTTCTCGATGGAGCAATTTAACAAAAATAAATCGCTCAAAAGGGATTATGAAGAAGCTTCGACTAGAAGTTCAATCAAGTCCAAGAGTGTCAAATTCAGAAATTACATAGCCACGGAGATTAATCTGAAACGACAAAAAAACCTTTGGAACTTCAGGCTGGAAAACAAAGACGAAAAGATTAAGAAAGAAGAAGGAGAAATGGAAAACGTACTAAGAGAAGCTGAAGAGGTAATGAATGACAATATGGGGAGAAGTGAGATCGATTACAACACAGAAGCTGAAGAAGGTCGTGAAGAAGGTGAGTTTGGAGATGCTACAGTGGTTTGCGGGGTTGACTCTTCTCACCCCCAAGCTGATCAATGATACAAACAGCCTGGAACTGTCAAGGAATTGGCAACTCCTTGACAGTCCAGACCCTATCTGATATCATTAGAAAATATCAGACTCAAGTATTATTTTTATCCGAAACTAAAAATAAATATGTGAATGTTAAGAAATTAGAAAAAATTATCAATATAAAACTTGTAGAAACAGTGGAACCAGTAGGTTTAAGTGGAGGCCTTGCAATATTTATTAAAAGTGATATAATTATTGAAATCATTAGTAAGAATCTCAACCATATACACTGTAAATTAATAGATGGCAATGATACTATATTTACCACATTTGTATATGGTGCCCCAATTGATAAACTTAAGGAAAATTGCCTTGAAATATATAGCAGTTGTAAACCTAAGAATAATGAACCATGGAATCTTTTAGGGGATTTCAATAACATAAGAACAATATCAGATAAAAAAGGAGGGGAAAAACACTTTACTAAGAATATGAAACAATTCAATGGCTTTATTAAACATATGAAACTTGAGGAAATAATCCACAAAGGGTGTAAATACTCCTGGACCAATAAAATAAGCAATGGGGAAATGATTAAAACACTTATAGATAAAGGTTTTTGCAATGAGAATTGGGGAATACTTTATCCTACTGCCTGGATAGCTTTACTTCCAGCAGTAGGATCTGATCACTCCCCTCAGGTATTAATTATGAAAGATAATCATATTAACAAAGATAGAAGGTTTTATTTTGAAAATCATTGGTTGGAAGAAACTGAATGTCTAGATATTATTAAAAAAGTGTGGGCTAGTAAAAATTTGGAAAGGGCAAATTTAAAGAAATAATGAGTAATAAAATGAGGAAATGCAGTAGACTTTTGACCTACTTGAGTAAAAAGAAATTCAAAAACAATAAAAAACAAATAGAAAATAAAATGGTGAAATTGGAAATGATTTATAATGATCCAAACACTACCAATTGGGATGAATACCATTCCATAGTAAAAGATATTGAAACTTTATGGAAAAGAGAAGAAGACTTTTGGGCCAATAGATCAAGGATCTTTTGGCTTAAAAAAGGAGACAAAAATAGCTCCTTTTTCCATGCCTCTACTAAAGAAAGGAGAAAAATTAACAAGATTAAAAGAATTACAAAAGATGATGGTTCCTGGGTCGACAATTTTAATGATATTCAAGAAGAAATTACATCTTACTTTAACAATATCTTCAAAACTATAGGACAAAGGGATTTTACTACAGTTGCTGATCTTATAACCCCTTTAGTCACTGAAAATATAAATAACAGTTTAAATCTTCCTCTTAGTATAGAGGAAATTACGAGAGCAATAGATGGATTGGGTTTAAACAAAGCACCAGGCCCTGATGGGTTTCCTGGGATATTGTTTAAGAAATATTGGGATTTTATTAAAGGAGATGTAATAAGACTTATCAACAATTTTTGGTATAATGGGGGAACCTTAGAAGAGATCAACCACACCTATATTTCCCTTATACCTAAAATCCCAATACCTATTAATATAAAACATTTCAGACCCATAAGTTGTTCAAATTTTATTTATAAAATCATTGCCAAGATACTTGTAAATAGGATGCAACCGGTGATGAACGCAATTATTAATGAAAATCAATCAGCGTTTGTCCCAGTAAGGCACATACAAGATAACACTATGTTGGCGCATGAAATCATTTCTTATATTAAAGAACAAAGAAAAACCAAAACCCAATACTTAATTATCAAAGCCGGTATTCAAAAGGCCTATGAAAATGTGGAGTGGGATTTTTTAGAGGAAATTATGAAAAGAATGGGTTTCGACATAAAATGGAGAAGTAAGATTATGAGATGTGTAAATTCAGTTACATATTCATACTTACTTAATGGTTTTCCTATAAATATAGAAAAACCACAAAGAGGCTTAAGACAGGGAGACCCCCTTTCTCCCTTCCTATTTTGTATTATCACTCAAATGCTTTCTATTCTCATCAATAATAAAAAAGAACAAGATATTATGAAAGGTATAAAAATTGCTAGAATGGCCCCTCCTGTCACACATTTACTATTTGCAGATGATAGTATCTTTTTTATGAAAGCTAATGTAGATGAAATTGAAGGATTCAATGATGTAATTAACAAATACAATTATGCTACTGGAATAAAGCTAAACCTTAATAAATGTGAGGTGAAATTCAGCCCAAACACTCCTGATTATATACAAAAAAAAACTCGCTAGAAAATTAAACATGCCTATTACGAATAATTTAGGAAATTACTTGGGATTACCCACGGAATGGGGTAGGTCTAAAGTAAAAGACCTAAACTTACTAGTAGAAAGAACTTTAAAAAGAATAGAAAATTGGAAGAACCTTTATTTAACTCTTGCTGGTAAGGAAATACTTATAAAATCTGTACTCCAAAGTCTCCCCAATTACTTTATGTCTTCTTACTTAATTCCTAAAAGGATTTGCGATTTAATCTCTTCTCAAATAGCGAATTTTTGGTGGGGAAGTAAAGGCAATAATAAGGTACATTGGGGAAGCTGGGAGTCCATTACAAAAAGTAAGTACAGTGGTGGTTTAGGTTTTAGAGACATAAACCTTATGAATATTGCACTTTTAAGTAAACAAGCTTGGTATTTATACAATAATAACAACACCCTTCTATATAAAGTACTAAAAGGAAAATATTTCCCTCTTGAAACATTTATGGAGGCTAAGATTGGAAGTAAACCCTCATGGGGTTGGAAAAGTTTATTAAGAGGTAGAGATAATATTAAAATGGATATTAAATGGAAAGTTGGAAATGGTTATACTATAAACCTACATAAGGATATATGGATATGTAACCAAAACAAATTAGTAAAACCAAATAGCAATGAGGTTACAAAAGTAAATGACCTATTGGTTCATAATGAGAGAAGATGGAATATTGAATTAATTAAAAAGTTATATAATGAGGAAGTAGCAAATTGTATTTTTAATACCTTCATTCCACTTAGTGGTGGACATGATACTCCTTACTGGATTCATGATAAAGATGGTAGTTTCTCGGTTAAGAAATGTTATCATATACTAAAACAAAATAAAGAAGGATTAGATATGAATATTAGCAAGACTAAAGCTTCCTCTTCCCATATGGTTGATATTTCAGTGTGGAAAATGATATGGAGGCTAAAAGTAGCCCCTAAAATTAAAAAAATTATATGGAGAGTAGTGAAGAATTTACTTCCTACAAATGAAAATGTGTTTCAAAGAAGGATTATTAAGAGTCCTATTTGTGATCTTTGTAACAAAGAAGTAGAAAATAATGAACATATGCTTCTAAATTGTGAATATGCGAGAGCTACATGGTTTGCTTCTTCCCTCAGCTTATATACTTGCAACCAATCTACTGCTAAAGTAGATGTATGGATGGCTAGTATACCAAATAAGGGAAAGGAAGAAAAAACCAATCATAAATTTCTAATGGAATAGATTAGCACACTATTGTGGCATATTTGGAAGGACAGATGTGCATATAAGTTTAGAAATGTGAAAATTGACCCAATAAGAATTGCACTAAATGCAAGAAAAGAGTGGCTTGAATATCAAAATATTAATTATCCTAATGATGTAATAACTCCACTGAAGGATAATATAAATAATAAGAATGATGTTGCTACTTATACAAGTAGTACAAATGAGGTTAGTGAAAATAACCCAAACTCAAGTGACAACAATGGTAATAAAAAATTAAAATGGATACCCCCTCCTAATAATTTTATTAAAATTAACTGTGATGCTGCGTTTGATGTTAACAAAAGTGCAATATCTTGTGTTTCTAGGGATGCAACAGGAAGAATCTTGGAGTGCAAAGCGTGGGAGATCAAAGCTGAAAGTCCAAAGGAGGCTGAAGCTTTAGGGATTCTTAAAGCTTGTTTAGTTGCTCAACATAATTCATACATCAATGTTATTATAGAGAGTGATTGCAAGCAAGTGATGTTTCATTTGGAGAATAGGCTTTCTATTGATTCTCCCATTATTTGTAATATTATTAAGAGTATTTACTTAGTTTCGGAAAACATTAAACCTACTCTTCGATGGATTAATCGTAGTAGAAATAAGTTAGCCGATGGGGTAGCCAAACATAAGCTAAGTGGCAATATGTTAGGCTCGTGTCTAAACACGTACCCAAGTAGGTTAGCTAATATAATTAAGGACGAGGCCGTTCCTTCGGGAATTGGTTGATTTGTAATAAGTTTTATTTATATGAAGTAAGGTTTGGAACAAAAAAAAAAAAATAGGTCACTGTATGAATTTTGCCATTTCGGATTAGGAGGATACTAAATATCACATGATCAAAGAATATTAATATTCGTTTAAAAAAAATCTTGAGACTATTCTTTCAAAGAGTGATTGACCTATAAAATTTTGGACATCAATTTTTAAGCCTAAAGAAATTAATGGGAACCTTACTTTTTTAAATGAACTTAAAAAATGAATACTTTAATTCCCTTACTAACACTAAAAGACAAAAAAGTGATGTCACTGTTCATCTCTTTCCACTACCAACCTATCTCCGCACTCCGACCACCGTCTCCAGTCTCTGACCACGTCTCCGGCCTTAGACCACCGACCTCCGGTCGTCGGAAAAAATGATGAGTTTTTACAAAAATTGATGAGTTTAAAAAAATGATGAGTTTCATTAAAAAAATGATGAGTTCACTGCATAAAGTGATGAGTTTACTAAAAAAAAAGCTGAGTATCAATAAAAAAGATGAGTATTATTAATAAACGATGAGTATCATTTTACAACCCATTTATTACATCAGAACAAAAGAAAAAGAAAATTAAGCAATTTACAAAAAAAAGTACCTGCTTATTGATTGTTGACCAGATCTGGTCAATAAAACTAACCTAACCTATTGTACATAGTATTGTATGCACTAGGAAGGAAAAAATGGAACACGCAACACCACCACAGCACCAACTCCGGCCAGCTTTCTTCTCGGCGAGCTTGGACTTCGAATGCCTAGATCCAGCGAAAAGAAACTGCAGCATTCCTCGAACGGAGCTCCTTGCTCCATTGATGCTGCTTAGATCCAGAACTGAAGACGTCTGCTGTAGAAGATTACGGGAACTGCTGGAGAAGATAACGCCTGAAAATGAAGCTCGAACCGGCGAACTGCAAACTGCTGCTGCACGCCGAATCTGGATCTCTTCTCCACTGCGCTGGTCTTCACGAACGGCGAGCTCTGGTCGGAGCTTCGAGCTTCTTCTCAGGCTGACATCACTGCAGAATGATGGTGTTACAAACAGAAATCACGGAAAGAAGATGAAAGGAGCTCGATCTCCGACGAACATGGAAGGTGCAAAAGGAGCTCGGCGATGGTGGAGATGATGTGCGCTGCTCAGCCATGGTGGAGAATGTGTGGTGTTGCTACGGTGAAGGGAGGAAGGAGGGAGGAGGGAGAGAGGTGATGAATCAGTGGTTTTAGGAGAGCAAAAGGAGAGCAGGTTTAGGTTTAGGGTTAGGAGAGAGAAATAATAAACAAATTTTGATAGAAATTAGTATATATAAGAAAAAGAACAAAAAGGGGTAAATATGTAATTGGGTTTGGATTGTAGCATTAAAATCTTATTGAGGTCCCTAATAAGAAGAACAAAAGAAGGGGGTTAGGTTAAGACTAGAGGGTGGGTGCTCAAGACCCTTTGGGTCATAATCTCTTCTTTTAATATGGTAATATAATATATGTTGTAGATCTCGGTTTTGCAGCCTAAGCGGTCGACCGGGGCCTATCACCTAGGGCGGATTACACAGAGCCTAGACGGAATTATACGGTTTTGAATCCCGCTTTGTAATTTTGTATATTTAGTAATATATATGTAATAAGAGTAAATGACACTTTTGCCCCCTGGGTTTATACGCGATTGACAGGTTGCCCCCTAAGTCTTAAAATGCGCCTCGATACCCCCTAAGATTTAGTTTTGTGACCCGTTACCCCCTACTGCGTGTTCCGTCCATTTTCACCGTTAAAAGTGACGTGGCATTTCCATGTCACATTTTTTTTTAATCCAGATGTTAATTAATTATTTAATTAACTTAAACCAAGGGCAAAAATGAAATTTCATTAATAGGTTTTATAATATTAAATATAATTAATATAATAACCACCCCCCACCCCACCCGCACCCCTTACCCCCTCCCCCCCTCCCCCCTCTCTTCTTCTTCCCCACTTCGTCTTCCCCGCTGGTTCTAAAAAAAAAATTCAAATAGAAAAGTCAATGGAAAGAAGGGTGTTGGTGCACCAGTGAGGACTTCAAGTTGTACTAAAGAAGAAGTTGATGCTATTTTGATTCAATGTGGTAGGCTTAGTCGGAGTTCATCTACAGGGAAGGCCGGACTTTCAGGCTCCGGTGGATCTGATAACAATGGTGGAGGAGGGAAACGGTATTGTGGATTGAAGAGGAGTTTTGACACCGTGAATCTAGGACACCGTGAATCAGAAGATGGTTTCAGTTCCTGGCAATGGACAAGAACACCAACAATGGTGGATTTCGTTGTTGTTCAAGGATTTACGAGTATTGAATCAGATGCTAAATATTGAATCAGATGCTAAATATGATTTAGAATTTGAAGATGGGTACTAACTCCTCCATTCTAGAAATAAAATAATGTAAATATAAGAATCACACATGTGTCTTTAGATTTATAGTTAGTTAATAGAAACTTGCACTGTGTATTTAATTGATTCTTCTACATAACGCATTCTGGGAAAGCTTGTTTTTACAGGTAGTGACTTTCTTGTGAAACCAATAAACGATGATTAACAAGTATAAGACTATCATATAAATGTTACTCGTAAATCCTTGAACAACAACGAAATCAGATATTCACAGGAAAATGAAAATATAATCTATACTTACAATGCATCGTTATGAAATAACAGTTGAATATATTTGACCAATAATACAAATTACTCCAAAAAATTCAAGTTACCACCATCACCATTGTTGGTGTTCTTGTCCATTGCCAGGAACTGAAACCATCTTCTGATTCACGGTGTCCTAGATTCACGGTGTCAAAACTCCTCTTCAATCCACAATACCGTTTCCCTCCTCCACCATTGTTATCAGATCCACCGGAGCCTGAAAGTCCGGCCTTCCCTGTAGATGAACTCCGACTAAGCCTACCACATTGAATCAAAATAGCATCAACTTCTTCTTTAGTACAACTTGAAGTCCTCACTGGTGCACCAACACCCTTCTTTCCATTGACTTTTCTATTTGATTTTTTTTTTTTTTTAGAACCAGCGGGGAAGACGAAGTGGGGAAGAAGAAGAGAGGGGGGAGGGGGGGGAGGGCTTAGGGGGTGCGGGTGGGGTGGGGGTGGTTATTATATTAATTATATTTAATATTATAAAACCTATTAATGAAATTTCATTTTTGCCCTTGGTTTAAGTTAATTAAATAATTAATTAACATCTGGATTAAAAAAAAATGTGACATGGAAATGCCACGTCACTTTTAACGGTGAAAATGGACGGAACACGCAGTAGGGGGTAACGGGTCACAAAACTAAATCTTAGGGGGTATCGAGGCGCATTTTAAGACTTAGGGGGCAACCTGTCAATCGCGTATAAACCCAGGGGGCAAAAGTGTTATTTACTCATGTAATAATTATATCAATTTGAACTATTTAAGTCATAAAATTCCTCTAACAACGCTATATTAAATATAAAATTACTCAAAATTGAGTTATAATATCAATAAAAGGATTCTCGAGAATATGAAAAATAACAAGAAGGCCTATGCGGGCATGTTTTGTCATTAATCGGCGCCTAGGCGGCCATTTTTTGCCATTAATCAACATTTAGACGGGCTAGACTTCTATTCCACGGCGACTAAGGCCCTAAGCGAAAAAAGTCTAAAATTTTAACTAGGCGTAAGCGGCCGAGGAAGGAGTTGACGCCTAGGCAGGGAGATCTACAGCATAGGGTATAGTATCATAATTGAATTGAAAAAAAAATCTCTCTAATGATAGAAAGTTCTCTTAAAGTTGTTACACAACAAAGTGCACGTAAGCTTTTGCTAACGTGTACTAACCTACTATAACGTCTTTTTTGTTTCTAATTTTAGCAATTTACATTACAATTTCACATACTTTGCTATGTTTTCAAATAATCCTCCATTTTTTCTTGGTCTCCATTTCTTTCGCTTCTTCTTTCTTTTCCTTCTTACTCTAATCTCTAGTTATATCCTCCTAAGTAGCTAGATTCATGGCAAGGGGAAGAGCTAGTATGGTCCAGCATATTAATCTTAAGCCTGAAAATGAAACAAACATGTTGTTATCGCCAGATTTGTGGTTCCATCTAGAAGCCCAGCTGTTTTGAACAATAATTCTAGGTCTAAATAGGCAACACCTGAATCTAGCAGTAGATCTGTCCATAACTCGACTGTTAGGCAGGTGGTGAGCTTAGGTAGAGATCTATAACAAATGAGATCTCAGACTAAGGTAATTTCCCAGCTCTCACTAAAACAGTGAGTCATATAGGCCCAATTGGATTGGGTCTAATAAGGAGTCTGAAAAAACTCATCACTCTCTTCAGCGTATGTTAAGTCCAACAAAAAGTCCAGATCTTAGAGCATTAACTCAAAGAGACTCACCAGCTAAAGCATGGAGCTCTATGTATGATGGTAAGATTAAAGAGGCACGTAAGCTTGAATATGTTCCCCCATCTATTGTTAATTGTAGGTTACGTGTGATATCCTCTCAAAAAATAATAGATGATGGTTGTAAAGCTTGGGTTAATTGCATTGTCAGATAATTCTTGGAAAAACCAGCCATATTATATGGTTAAGAATATGGTTAGGGATGGCAATGGTTACAGTTAAAAACCGAAACTGATGATAACCGAACCGATTAAAACCCGAATCATATAACCGTGGTTAAAACCAGTAGGTTATGGGTTTGAAAAGCGTAACCGATGGTTAAAACCGTTAGGTTATGGTTTTAGATAAAAATAAAACCGAATAACCGAAAACCGTTTATTATCATATATATTTCCATATTTTATAATAATCTAAGTTAAATTAAAGATATAATAATTCTAAAACTAAAATCCAATTCTAGATTTATTCAACTAAATAATAAATATGAATCTCATTTAAGGACCCACACAATATTTTATATACCTTAGAGATTTTTCTTATATGTGTGCTTTGATTTTATGAAAAATTATATATTTATTAAATTATCATTTGGTTATGGTTAAAACCCGTAAAACCGTTTAAAAAACCGAAACCGAATAACACGGATATGGTTTTGAAATGTGTAACCGATGGTTAAAACCGTTAAGATATGGTTTTTAATAAAATAAACGGTTATGGTTATGGTTTTTGATATTTTGCAAAAAACCGAACTGTTGCCATCCCTAAATATGGTGAATATCCAATGGAAAGAGTTTGGTAAAGTTGTAATAAGTACCTCAGATCAAGGTTTGTGCATGTTCAAATTGGAAACGGAGGAGGCATGCTCAAAAGTATTGGGAGAGTTGTGGCATATGAATCACATGCCTTTGTTACTAAGGAAATGGGCCCCCAACACACATTTGAGAAGTTTAAACTGGACAAAATACATGTATGGGTCAAACTGAGGAAAGTTCCTAGAGAACTTTGGTCAAATAAGGGACTGAGTGTGGTAGCAAGTGCATTGGGAAGACCCATTCTAATGGATGAAGTAACCATATCACACACTAGATTGAGCTATGCCAGGGTTTGTGTGGAGATGGATATGAACAAAGAACTCATAGAGGAATTTGATCTAGATATGGGACAAGGAAAAATAGATACAATAGAGGTAGAATACACCTGGAAATCTGTGTTATGCCAGAAATTTAAGCTGTCGGGTCATTCAGAAAGCACTTGTAGAAACACTAAAGAGATATGGGTTCCAAAGAAACCAAGTGAGTCAGCAGAAGGAGGGGATAGGCATGAGGTGCAGGCCTGTTCAGACTCTCAAGGCTCACAATGGACCAATGTACCTACTAGGAGAACTAGTTCACCAAGTAAAAACAAGAATCAAGAGGAAACTTGTAGAAACACCAAAGAGATATGGGTTCCAAAGAAACCAAGTGAGTCAGCAGAAGGAGGGGATAGGCATGAGGTGCAAGCCTGTTCAGACTCTCAAGGCTCACAATGGACCACTGTACCTACTAGGAGAACTAGTTCACCAAGTCAAAACAAGAATCAAGAGGAAACTGTAGTTAACAATAGCTTCAATGTTTTAAATGAAGACACTATCAGTGAAGTTGTTTCAAAGTTACTAAATGAAGGTGAAAAGGTGGTTGCTAATAATCCTCCTGACCCCTCATCTTGTTAATGATAGTCAGCTGAAATGTAAGAGGGATGAATAAAATGTTTAAACAAGTTGATTGTTTGAAACAAGTAGTAAATAAAGATGTGTGGATATTTAGTTTTCTGGAAACTAAGATCAAACACCATAATTCAAGCAATGTTATCAATTTGGTTTTCAACAAATGGCAAGTAGTTTCAAAAATCAAACTATAATCATGACATTCATGGGCGCATCTGGACTTGTTGGGATCCCCAAAAAGTAAATGTTACAGTGTTGTATATGACAAGCCAAGATATCTTATGCAAGGTACATTATATAGAGTCTAACACTATGTTTTATTATTCCCATTTGTATGCCAAGAATGATGTAAACCCTAGACATCTTATGTGGTATACTTTAAGGCATTGGGACAAAATTATTAAGGATGATGCTTGGGTTGTTCAAGGGGACTTCAATGAAATAACAAACATTGAGGAGAGATTAAATTGTGATTCACTCACTGGAGGGTCATATTATATGATTGATTGTGTAAATGACCTTGAGGTTACATATCTTACTTATAATCGACCAAAGTATACCTGTACTAATAGAGCAGCTGGGGATGACATGAGAGCTTGCGGAATCGATAGAACATATGTCAATTCTGCTTGGATTACCAAGTTCCCTCAAACCTCATTGATTCTTAAGCCTCCTAAGGTTTCGAATCAATGTATTCAACTCTTACAAGTCATCAAAGATGTAAGAAGAGGACCCACCCCATTTAAGTTCTTTATTATTTGGATGGGACATGAGAAGTTCTTGTATCTAGTGGAGGAAACATGGAACATCCAAGTGACTGTCTTCTGATGTCTCCATATTTGTGATAAATTAATATATTCATGAGACATCGTTTTAGGTGCACTATATTATTTGTTAAGGAATTCCCCCATTAATTGATAGTTTCTTAGTTCATGACTTGATTTGGAGATTTATTACTCTTAGAGCATTTTTGGTATGATTTGTGTGTTAATGTGAAGCTCTTTGGTATATTGAATATATTATATGCCAAATCAATGTCAAGGAGTTAAAGAAAGAAGATACAAGGCAAAATCAAGAGTTAAAAGGAAATAAAGTTGATTTAGGAAAGAAAAAGTTGTCAAAAAAATATGTCCAGTTGTAAAGGCGTCCAGTGTTTTGATTACTGCAGAAAATCGACTAGGAATTTGAGGAAGCCCTTTAATATTCAGATTGGTCTTTGAATTATGGTTGTTATGATTGGTGGATCACTGAATTTGGCCCAGTAACGAAGGAGTTATGAATTTTACAAACTCAAGAGGTCAACCAATCCTAGAAGTTAGGAAAACAGACTTGATTTGGATTAGTACTTCAATAACTTGGTATACACTCCAAGATTTCTACCTAACACCTATAAATATACCTATTTAATTTTGTAAACATGTACTTGCTCTAATATTAGTCCTTAGTATCAAATTTTAGCATCTAGAGAAGCAAGTTGACCTGTAAAGGAAGACAAGAAGAAGCTTGAGAGTGACAAACTGCTCTTCTCCATCCTATCCCTCTATAATTAGTATAATTAGATATAAATTTGTGGTTTAACCATATTTATAAACTTTTATTCTTTAAATTTATTTATTAATTGTTTGGGTTATTATTTTGTCTAAATCCTAGAACAATATTTTGTTATTTTAATTGATTTAAGGTTGGAGTAAATATGTGTTATGTGCTTTGACCTATATTAGCCCTAGATTCGGACAATCTTAGACTGCCCTTAGTAGTTGGATTATCACCCTGATGGGGGATTCAATTATTGACAACACCACATAATCGTCTAGTGTGTGGTAGTGATCCTGAAGAGCTTGCCAAACTAGATAGTCAGTAAGGTTTAAGTTAATCACCGATCTTTGCGCAGGGTTCCCTTACCCAAGTCCCCTGGTAATTGTTAGGTTGTCACCTAAGTCCACCCTAACGGGGTTAAAAAGAATATAGAATCCCGATTGCATATATAATGCTCAATTTACCCTTAAGGTTAAAATAATGACTTAGTAAGATAGGCTCAAACTAGTAACCCTAATTATCATCATATTTGCATTCTTATCTGTTTATTCGCGTTAGATAATCATTAAGTCTGTTTTAATATAAACATCTGAATTCATCTACACTATCATTGAATACAAGTTTGAGCTAACTACCTAAATCCATGAGAACACGCTCTTACTTAATTACCTATAACTTGCACGATATGTGCACTTGCGGTAAGTTTCTCGTGGTAGTATATGGTGTGTTTCCTTTATTATTATCTTTGTTTATCTATTATTTAACCACACACTTGCCTCCACCAAGTTTCTGGAACCATTGTCGGGGATTTTATAGTTAGTTATTGTGTTTATTTAGTGTAGAAGCTTTATTTGTTTTCAGATTTACGCATTTTCTTTGTAGTCTCTTTTCAGGTTTCTTAGGTACGGAGAATTATTATGCACCAAGGAATACAAATATGCATGGGCCCAAAGTCAAAATTTCTATCAAGAAGGTTCGAGCTACCAAGTTCGAGCTCCACCACATCCCATGTATAATCCGCATGAAGGCTCCAACAATGAGCTTTTGCAAATTGTGCAAGTTGTCACGAAATTAACACTAGACACCGTGCAACTCATGAATGAAAAAGTCAAAGAGCAATCCACAGAAGTGGAAACATTGGGGACTCAAGTTACCTAAGCAATTGTTTGAAAGATGCTCTTGTGCAATTCATCAAGATTTCAACTGATAACATGAGCAAAAGTGAAGCGAATATTGATGCTACTATATCATTGGTGCAACTCATGCACCAATAAAATCAAGCGATGGAGCAGAGATTAACACAACTCACTACAATCAATTTACAGTTACACCAAGATTCATCTATGAAATTTGTCCAAGCTACGAATACAAATGATGAGGCCATTCAAACCAGTGATAGCAATGTTAAGTTCAAGGATTCAACCATAGAAGAACCAACCAAGATTAGTTTAGATGAGGTAATTGTTGATAATCAAGACGAGAAAGGGGATGAGAAAGTGTTTGCGCCTTATGTTGGAGAGGTGAAGGAAGAGCTTGAAAAATAGAGTGAGGTAGAAGAGACAATTACACCAAAGGTGCAAGAAGACGAATGTAAGGTGGAGCCGCCACCTACACAACCATCATCACCAATTGAGTTGAATTTAATCGAGGTAACAATCAAAGATTGGATTGATAAGGATGAGGTTGAAGATGAAGTTGCAATGAGTGCAGTAAAAATTCCAACAATAGAAGAACCCACGAAGCTTAACTTAGACAATGTGACAATCAAAGATGGGGTTAAAGAGGTTGGAAAGAGAAGAATAAGGTGAAGGTGCTGCCTCCACATCTGCTTTTATCACCACCATACCTACTAATAATTACATATCCTAGTGGTGATGCCAAGTATAAAACATTGATAGAGACATCAAGCAAGAAGATATTAACATCCCAGTACTCAAGGTAATTGAGAAAGAACCAACAATAACAAAGGTCTTCAAAGAGATTCCTTCCGAGAATAGTGTGAGTGATGAGGCCGAGGTCAAGACAATGGATCATACTAAAGAAGGCTTGACAAAAGTTCCAAAGAAGCTACCACCAAAGATGCAAGATCCAGGAGATTTATACCTCCAAATTAATATAGGTGGTAACTTCTAAACTAAGTGATGTGTGACTTGGGTTCGGGTAGAAATATCATGCCCAAGAATATGTTTAAGAAGTTAGGCATAGGAGATTCCAAAAGAAATGTTATCAATTTACAGTTCCTAGATAACTCCACGATAAAGCCATGTTAAGTCGTTGAGGACGTGCTTGTCCATGTTGATACATTAGCTATACCTACAGATTTAGTTGTTCTTGATAGTATCGCAGGCAAACACGTTCCATTGATACTTAGACATCCATTCTTTGCGACAAGTCGCAACATAATTGATATTCTTGGTGATCCATAATTATTGTCACTTATTTTTTGTTTTGTTTAAAAATATTTTAGTTTTGTGCACCCATAAGATTGAGTAGTGACTGTTTTAAATTAAAATCTAGGCATATGTTCATTATAGGATAAAAAATTATCTTCTGAACGTCATCGGTTAAATCACTCATAAAAAAAATTTGAACCTTTGACGACTATTGGTTTAAAATGGATTTGGATTCTCTAGTAACTTGTTTCCTATATTTGAATCTACTAACTCCAATCACAATTAAGTAAAGAGTGAATACAATCGTTACCCCCTGTACTATGGGCCGATTGACTACTTACCCCTTACGGTTTAAAATGCGACTATTTACCCCTTATACTAAGTTTTCGTGACTCGTTACCTCCAATTAACGGAATCCATGTACATTTTAGTGACTATTTACCCCCTATACTAAGTTTGCGTATATTTTTGTATATGGGATGAATAGTCACGAAAACGTGCATGGATTCCGTTAAGTGTGGGAACAAGGGTAACGAGTCATGAAAACTTAGTATAGGGGGTAAACAGTCGCATTTTAAATAGTAGGGTGTAAGTAGTCAATTCACCCATAGTATAAAGGGTAACAGCTGTATTTACCTTTAAGTAAATAAATTTTTAGTATTATTTTTATCGATAATTAAATTTTATTCATAATATTTCTCTCTCTTTCTATTTTTAATCCATAACTCCTATTATATCTCACAAATTAATTTAGAATTAATATTATAACATTCATCCTCACATCCTTTGACATATTTCTTTTCTTACTTTGTTTTTCTTATTATTAATCTATAATCAACTTTATCTCACATCAAGGACCTTGCTATTTTTCCAGTACTTAAAAGAGGGTACATGGTTCAAATTCCCTCACTAACAAGTGTAAAGTGAGAGGTACAAGGTTCGAACGTCTTCTTGAACATGGGTAACCTAGTTCTGATGTACCTGGGATATGCATAAGGAGTCTTGCATATTCCCGTAGGACTAGTCGTGGTGAGCGCAAACTATCCCGAACCATTTATGTACCAAAAAAAACTTTATCTCACACATTTTGAATCATTATTTTTTTTTAAAATTATTATAACTCAACATTGATTAAGATGCCTTTGAAAATTCGACACATACGGGTTGCTGTAATCCCTTTATATAAATATAAATAATATATCGACGAGATTTTTTCAAAGAATTTGGCCGATCTCTCTCATTTTGGGATAGGCTAGATCTTTTATATAAATTATAATTGTAGTGTGAATAGTAATTTGGACTAATATCTATATTTTTTTCTTCTAATTAAATTAGCAACACATCGTTGGTGGTCCTTTGTGTGTTCTAAATAAATGAAAATAATAATCGAACCACAACCGCAAGTGTACGGTTGTCCCAAGTAGTATAAATGATAAAACAGATTCGTTCCAAGGACGGGATGGTTGACTACAATGCTTATCTATTAATGATTGATGCACTTATGAAAGCAAATAAAGATAATGTGTTTGTTTGGTTTTTGTTAATTAAGCTACTAAATGAAAGACAAATTGTAAAATGCAAATAAAAGCTAAGACGCAAGTAAAATGAGTGAAAACGCAATATGAGATGTAGTACTTGAGAACGCAAGGATCCTCCCAATCTTATTTCCTAACTTATGTTGTTTAAGGGCTAAATTGGTCAGTTACAATGGTCGGGATTCTAAATTCCTTATACCCCCGTCAGGGTGGACTATAAGGCGATCCTAAAGTATCACTAGTCCCGTCAGGGTAAATATGATCCACCGTTGGATGTTTAAGTTTTATTACCTCATTGGCCCTAGAATTAACTAAGTTCGTCAGAATCAATAGTTTCTATCCTAGATTGAATAAATGGTTCTGTATTTAAACCCTCCGTCAGGATGATCCAATTGCCACTAATTGGAATAGCCTAAATACTAATACCTGTTCCTAGTTCATGACGCTAAAAACAGTGAAATAATCTTAATTTATTAAAAAGAGTAAAAGCCCTAATTTAGTTTAATTCAATAAAAACCCAAATTCAACATTCGTTATTTCATAAAATTAGGATTCACCCATTGTTTGTTCTCAAGCACTATGAATTATCTAGCTCATATTAAAACGAAATACTAAATTAAAATAAATGGAATTCATAACTGATTACAAATAAAAGATAAAAGAAACCTAATTTCCGGAATCGGAATGACTGAGAACGGAGCTATAGACCCACTCCAGCTCTAGCAGCTTCTTCTTCCTTCCTTCTGTTGCTTCTCTCTGGTGTTTTTAAATCTTGCAGAATGAATTGTGTGTAAAATAGAAGTCCAGACCTCCTTTTATAAGCACAAAAACGGATTAGGGCTTGGACCTAATAATAAAACACTAATTAATTGTCCAAGCCCAAATTCTAAGCCCAAAATCCCGTAACTGCTGATACACCTTCACTAAAACGGCTTTTCCCGATGAGTTATGACTCCGATTGACCTCATTCCAGTTGTTAAAGTTCCGTAACTCGATAAGGAATGTTTTCTCTTCAAAGGTCAGCGGCCAAATCATCGCTTAAGCACCTCGAAATCAGCAATCTATGGCCTAGAAAATGGATTTTCAGCTCTAAAAATAATATCTTCGGGATTTATCTTCAAGTCTTGACTCTATCTCTTGATCTTTGACTTTCTCCTCGGATTCCTCTCCTAGCTAACATCTAAAACCTGTAAACTTTCCACTAAAAATACCAATATTACGCGCAAAAGTTTAATAAAGTAAAATGCTAGGAATAAAGAGGGAATTCCGGATTATTGCATATTTAGTCCAAAAGTCTATCGAATTAATTAAATAAACACAAAAAATGATGTCTCCCAAGGGTCGAAAATAAGAACAATTAGGGAGACATCAAGACCCCCAACTCAAACCTTTGTCGTCCCGACAAAGTAAAACAAAACAAAGGGGTAGAAGTAAGCGTATAAACAAGTAGAAGCTAGCAAATAAACCCTAAAGCAATTCTCAAAATAAATCTCATATAGCAAACTCTAGAAACTAATATACACATACACTAATCATGCAACATCAAACATAAATAATCTCAATCCTAAAATTAAAGTCGCAATGCTTGAAGGTTACACTTGTACTCATCTCTGTATGATGGCTATAAGGTGGTCATTAATCCTACCTCGCTTTGAACGCTCCACTTAGTGTATTCCCTATCAACAGAATTATAAATTACTATGCACTTAGGAATCACGAGGTCTTTACGGTTATAATATTGGCTTAAGGACGGGTGTGGATGTATATTTGGTAAATTTGAAGTGAGCTTTTGGCTCTCTCCTCACTTACCATCAACAGTGTCCTCGAGCTTGAGTTAACGCTCAAAAAGATGTTCTCACTCACCCATATACGCAATAATTCAGCGTCCCATGTCTACCCACTATAAATAAGATGATTTTCAGAAAATTCCACTTTGCCGGATGTTTTATTCATTCATATTTTTCTTTTTCTTCTTTTTTTTTGTACAGGAGCAAACCGGGTTCCCGGTTCCTACTGTATGGATTTTTTTCATTTTTTCATTTTTTCTTTCTTTTTCACCTTTTTTTTCTCATTCCCGGCAAAGGGTTACAATTATAAATCATCTGCAATTGTGCTACAATACAAAGCACATCAATCCCAACCCATTAAATTCCCCATATGTGGTCCCACCACCCCAAACTCAAGCTCGAGACATGTCTCAGGATTGTGATTCAACTGCGGGTCATATGGTCATGCCTAATAATCTAAGAGATAATGGCTTATATCGTGGCTACAAAGAAAAGGCTAAAGGCTCAAAGTGGGCTAAGACGGATAATAATTAATACAAGGGATAGAAGGCTAAAAAGGCACAAATGGCTAACAAAGAACTGCCCCTATCATTTTCCTAAGTACATAGCTTGTCTTTAGTTCATATCTAGGTGGGTTCTCTACTAATTAGGATTTCACGTTCTACACACCAAACATGTTCCTTGAGTACAAGATTACTTCATTTGCATTGTTCATTAATTTTTCCTATCAATTACCTATGTTCGCATGCAATTGTAAGTGCGTTTTATATCAATCCCTAAAGTCCACTATTTACTATCATAGATTTATCAAAAGTATGCTTAAAGGGATATTTAAAAATTTCTACAGTCAAACGCAACTCCGAAAATTATTTTATTGAGAGCAAATAAAACACATAACACATAAAAACTGGGATGAGGCAACGAACCCCACCCCAAACTAAAAAATGAGTCGTGTCCCCACGACTCGAAAAGACTCAAAGCAATAAAATAATCTACACTAAATGAGAAGGGATAGAAAACGTATCTGAACCAGCGCGAGGCTGGTTGTCGGTGTTGCGTCCATGAACTTTATCTTGCGTCTAGACATCGTAAGTTGTGCTTTGAACAAGTAAAGTTCAACTTGTTTGTAACGTTTCCCAAAATAGCGCACCTCGTATCCTGATTCTCTTCCAACACCTTGATTTTCAATTCCAACTCATCAACGGATCATTTTCTTCCTCACTTTCAGGTTCCTCAATCACTTCCCTCTTCTTAGGATTAGCTTTAATTTTTAACCTTTTCAGTCTTGTGTTTGCAACGCGAATTAGGAATCTCAATAGCTTGTTCTTGAATAGCACCAAAAGCGTTTCTGTTTCTTGGAGCATTCCTTCGATAAGTACACATGAAAACGGTTTTGATAGGCATCCCTTTCCACCCCAAACTCAAAACTTCAAATAGTGAGAAGCTAAGGCTTAGAACTTTGATGTTTTGAGGCTTAAGACTTGTAGATTATGGTGGAATATGAGATGGGTAAAGGCTAATTGATGTGTGGGAAGAGGGAATTGGATTTAAATTGAAGATTGGATGAAGAACAATCGGAGGAAAATGGGAATTTTATCGTATTTGGATAGGAGATGAATTGATTGTATGTTATTGTGGTGGAAGAGGGTAAGATTTGCGGGTTGTGTGTTTGTAGATGATGATGTTCAGGAAATTCTGGGTTTTGGGAGTGTTTTTGGAGGCTTGGGTGAAGAAAGAGGTAAACTTCTAGGGTTGAAAAGCTGAAAACGGTCCTGTCACAGATGCAAACCGGGTTCCCGGTTTCGAAAATCCGGGTTCCCGGTTTCGAAAATCCGGGTTCCCGGTTCCGCGTCGCTGTGACGGCGCGGAAAAATAACAATACTTTTTTTTTTTTTTTTTTAACCCCGGACGGGCCAAAACGCTGGACCCAAGACGCGGGGTCAGAACTTTTGCTCGCCGAAACCGGGTTCCCGGTTCTGAAGAATGCGGGTACCCGGATTTTCTCGATGGCGCGAGTCAAAACGCGCCAAAACGCAGGACCCCAAGACGCTGGACCAGAGAATTTCACCACTTACAGCTCCGAAACCGGGTACCCGGTTTTGCCAAATGCGGGTACCCGGATTTGTGTCGATGGCGCGAGTTAAAACGCACGAAAACGCAAGCCACCAAAACGCTGGGTCAGAGAATTTCAGAAATTACAGCACCAAAACCGGGTTCCCGGTTCCGACGCTGTGTCGTGAACCCAAAACGCCAAGTGTTGCGTGAAAGTGGTTGGTACCAGCTCCAAAACCGGGTTCCCGGTTTTGCGAAACCGGGTTCCCGGTTTCTCCTGGACATCCAACCTATTTTTCTCCTATTTTCGCCTCATCGACCCCAAACTCGTGACCTTTTTACCCCTGAAATTATCAAAAACAACTACCCTTCCTCATTTCTTAATAATAAACACTAAAATTACGAAAATCAAACTAATCTAAATTGCAAAAATTTAAAAACTCAGCTAATATACAAAGAATTGGCTTTTGTTTAACGTCGTTAAGCTCGACGGGTTACCTCATTCATTAGTCATTGACATAACCTCCCCAGCAGTGAGTGAGGTTGTCAATATTTGCAACTTGAAATTTGCATCCCTTAGCTTTTATTCCCACTAGTTTATCTGAGATAACCTTTGCGACCATGAATGGTCCTATCCAAGAACTTTTTGATTCACGTACCTTTGGAGGGGGTTTAGGATTTTTCATAGCTACTTCTTCACCTACTTTGAACCCCTTTTTCTTTCTTTCTTTCTTAGGTTCCTTCGGAACCTTCGTGGCACGTGCTTTCTCTTTCTTCTTCGCATGATTGAGTTGTGGATTTTTAGGGTATGGAGGAGCTTTAATTGGTGGTTTCTTTCGTAGTTCTTTCTCCTCCACTCCTAAAGTGTCCACAACATTAATTGGCTCTTTTCTTACCGGTTCCATTACATCTACACGAAAACATTCTTCCTTGGAATCCGGAAACTTCATAGGTCTGAACACGTTAAACTTCATATCCTCGTCTTGGATTCTCATAATCATTTCGCCGTTTTCTACATCAATCAAAGTACGCCCCGTGGCTAGGAATGGTCTTCCCAAAATAATGGGGACATTCCTATCCGCGTCGTAATCAAGTATAATGAAATCAGCGGGAAAAATTAACGTACCTGCCTTAACGAGGACATCTTCGATTCGGCCTTCTGGATGTGCAAGAGATCGATCCGCCATTTGCAAGACCATAGAAGTGGGTCTTGCTTCAATTTTAAGCTTGTCAAAGATTGATTTGGGCATAAGATTTATGCTTGCACCCAAATCGCATAGCGCTTTTCCTTTCCACTCATTACCAATAGATATCGGAATTGTAAAGCTCCCAGGATCAACTAACTTTGGAGGTAATTTACCTTGACAAATAGCACTACATTCCTCAGGGAGACCAATCATCTCACATCCAGGACCTTGCTATTTTTCCAGTACTTAAAAGAGGGTACATGTTTCAAATTCCCTCACTAACAAGTGTAAAGTGAGAGGTACAAGGTTCGAACGTCTTCTTGAACATGGGTAACCTAGTTCTGATGTACCTGGGATATGCATAAGGAGTCTTGCATATTCCCGTAGGACTAGTCGTGGTGAGCGCAAACTATCCCGGACCATTTATGTACCAAAAAAAACTTTATCTCACACATTTTGAATCATTATTTTTTTTTTAAATTATTATAACTCAACATTGACTAAGATGCCTTTGAAAATTCGACACATACGGGTTGCTGTAATCCCTTTATATAAATATAAATAATATATCGACGAGATTTTTTCAAAGAATTTGGCCGATCTCTCTCATTTTGGGATAGGCTAGATCTTTTATATAAATTATAATTGTAGTGTGAATAGTAATTTGGACTAATATCTATATTTTTTCTTCTAATTAAATTAGCAACACATCGTTGGTGGTCCTTTGTGTGTTCTAAATAAATGAAAATAATAATCGAACCACAACCGCAAGTGTACGGTTGTCCCAAGTAGTATAAATGATAAAACAGATTCGTTCCAAGGACGGGATGGTTGACTACAATGCTTATCTATTAATGATTGATGCACTTATGAAAGCAAATAAAGATAATGTGTTTGTTTGGTTTTTGTTAATTAAGCTACTAAATGAAAGACAAATTGTAAAATGCAAATAAAAGCTAAGACGCAAGTAAAATGAGTGAAAACGCAATATGAGATGTAGTACTTGAGAACGCAAGGATCCTCCCAATCTTATTTCCTAACTTATGTTGTTTAAGGGCTAAATTGGTCAGTTACAATGGTCGGGATTCTAAATTCCTTATACCCCCGTCAGGGTGGACTATAAGGCGATCCTAAAGTATCACTAGTCCCGTCAGGGTAAATATGATCCACCGTTGGATGTTTAAGTTTTATTACCTCATTGGCCCTAGAATTAACTAAGTTCGTCAGAATCAATAGTTTCTATCCTAGATTGAATAAATGGTTCTGTATTTAAACCCTCCGTCAGGATGATCCAATTGCCACTAATTGGAATAGCCTAAATACTAATACCTGTTCCTAGTTCATGACGCTAAAAACAGTGAAATAATCTTAATTTATTAAAAAGAGTAAAAGCCCTAATTTAGTTTAATTCAATAAAAACCCAAATTCAACATTCGTTATTTCATAAAATTAGGATTCACCCATTGTTTGTTCTCAAGCACTATGAATTATTTAGCTCATATTAAAACGAAATACTAAATTAAAATAAATGGAATTCATAACTGATTACAAATAAAAGATAAAAGAAACCTAATTTCCGGAATTGGAATGACTGAGAACTGAGCTATAGACCCACTCCAGCTCTAGCAGCTTCTTCTTCCTTCCTTCTGTTGCTTCTCTCTGGTGTTTTTAAATCTTGCAGAATGAATTGTGTGTAAAATAGAAGTCCAGACCTCCTTTTATAAGCATAAAAACGGATTAGGGCTTGGACCTAATAATAAAACACTAATTAATTGTCCAAGCCCAAAATCCCGTAACTGCTGATACACCTTCACTAAAACGGCTTTTCCCGATGCGTTATGACTCCGATTGACCTCATTCCAGTTGCTAAAGTTCTGTAACTCGATAAGGAATGTTTTCTCTTCAAAGGTCAGCGGCCAAATCATCGCTTAAGCACCTCGAAATCAGTAATCTATGGCCTGGAAAATGGATTTTCAGCTCTAAAAATAATATCTTCGGGATTTATCTTCAAGTCTTGACTCTATCTCTTGATCTTTGACTTTCTCCTCGGATTCCTCTCCTAGCTAACATCTAAAACCTGTAAACTTTCCACTAAAAATACCAATATTACGCGCAAAAGTTTAATAAAGTAAAAATTCTAGGAATAAAGAGGGAATTCCGGATTATTGCATATTTAGTCCAAAAGTCTATCGAATTAATTAAATAAACACCAAAAATTATGTCTCCCAAGGGTCGAAAATAAGAACAATTAGGGAGACATCAATCGTCTCTTATGGGTAGAGCCAAAACCCCTTGTATGATAAGTTGTAATAATTATTAAGAACTCTCGAAGGGTTTCCCCTTATTTGTGCTACTTAACTTTTCGCTTTTAGCCCTCCAATATTGCCTCTTTTGCCTAGCATACTCTCATCAAGAAAGTGTGAGCTTTTTATAGCTCGCTTCACGTTTTTTTGTTTTTTACTAATAACCATCTCAAAAGGATGCTCCTTTTCACACTTGATCCCCATAATTTTTTAGTTATTTCCAGATTCCCTTAATATACTCGAATCTTTCCCATATGAAGCATCCAAGTTTACCTCTCTTGCACTATATTCATAAATATTTTTTATCGCGTTGGATTTCGAGAACACTACTATTGCAGCTGAGCGCGAACTCGACCCTCTTGGAGAGTATTAATCTCGCAGCTATTGTCTAATTCCGGGATGAAATTTAGATCCAAGTTGTGTCGTGTAGTTTTCAGACTATGATGCGCTATTTTTTGTCTGCATCTTTTCGGACCTGCTGCATTTCCTTACTTGTTGCAATTGGATAGTTGTGTTGTGGTGTTTCTCAGATAGGTGTAGATTTTTGTTGCTTTTATGTTGGTACAACTTGTTGCAACCAGGTAGGAGTTTGCTGCAATCTAGTTGAAGGGCCTGCTGGTGTGTCGAGCTGCAGCCGAGAGGAGTTTTCTGTAGCTTTTGGTGCAAATTTCTGGAGATGAGAATTTTTTGTTGTTTTCTGCAAACGAGAATGGTGTTTGTTCCCATTAGGAGTAACACTTACTAAAGTTGTTGGAAATTGCACCGGAGGTCCCTGAAATTTAACTATTTCCCTCCCCTTAAATACACCCAAGGGTAATCTATTTTTACCTGGTCTTCTCTATCATTAGTATATAATGATTTACTACTCTCATGCCCAATGCTTTACATTTCAAGCAACATGGGGGTAAATTTTCATACTCAACTTCTACACAATGTTTTTCCCCTTATGTGATCCAAACTCCACTTTGAATTTCCTTTCTTTGCTCAAATCCAATTCAATAAGTACTCTCGCATAACTAGTATCTTCACTTTCAAAACTTATACCCTCCGTGCGAATCGGTTTTCCAACTTGTGAAGCAATTTTAGCTAATCCATCATTTGTTTAAGCCTGTTCCGGAAGTTTCCTTAGTATAACTCAAGTAGGTATTTTATTGATCTTGAGGTTACCAAAGTCAAAAAATCTGGTATTTCTGTAAGAAGAAGGACACGCCCAGAAAGAAAGGACCTTTAGAAAGGATACTATTTTTATCTTTATCTTTTCTGAATTTAAAGATTAACCACCCGGTAGGATGTTTCCTTACTTTACATTTCACATTCCATTCTTTGACCATTCTTCGAATATAATCTATATCCAGAGATTTTTTTCCCGGTAACATGGCCAATTAATGAGAAACCAAAAGCTTGTGCAATCGTTAACACATCACTTTCTAAGAGTTGCAACATTTCTCCTTCTACGAGCTCAAAGTACTTAAGCTCCATCCTACGTTGGTTTTCTATTATTTAAGAAAACGTTCTTATAATCTAGTCTCTTTACCTCTTCACAAGTTGAGTGGGTTTTTTCGGAGCTCTTTGTATCGGTGTCAAGTTCCCCAGTCAAGTTCACGGGTCTACCTTTGGTCGCTTCACGCCCTCCATTGACCACATTTTTAGATACATAAGTGCCCTCAACTTCACCATTGGTGGCTCTTCGGGTTATAAGAGGCATGGTGGGGAATAAAATCAGCTCCCGGGTCCAAATCGGACGAAGAAACTCTTCTATCTTAGGTTGAGCGAGTAGGGTTCATCACGTAGGTAAAGATCCAAAAAGAAAAGTGTAACGTAGGCGCTAGATCGGAAAGATTCAAGAGAAAAATTTCTAACCATTCTAGTTTTCTCTCTCTACTTTATAAAAAGAGTAATGATATATACCCCCAAAATCATACCACCCAAGTATACCACTCATGACGTGGCGTGAATTGGTTGACTATATATCGTTATAAATAGATAACGATTTATAGCCAACTAATTCTCGCCACGTCATGGGTGGTAGTTGGGTTGTAGTTGGATAGTACTCCCTCCGTCCACAAATGTTTGTCATACCTTTTTCTTCACATAGATTAAGAAAAGCAATTAATACCTTCTATTTTTACTAAATTACCCTCAACTAACTATTTAATGATTAAGTAAAGCAATTAATACCTTTTACTTTTTGAAAATTAAATAAGGGTAAACTTGGTAGAACATGTAAAAAAGTTTCTTGATATTTTAAAATGACAACCTTTTGTGGACATCCATTTTTAGAAATTGTGACAAACATTTGTGGACGGAGGGAGTATGATTTTAAGATATATATATCATTACTTTATAAAAATGCATTGTTTCTTCGTCATTTTTATGATTACTAAACATATGTAACATATATAAGGGATAAAAGTTACAGATTTTTAATTTATTTAGATTATTATGAGTATGACGAAAAGAAATAAAATGTTCACTTTTTCCATGCCAAAGAGAGTCTAGTTATTAGTAAAAGATTATGTATCTTTGTCGGGGAAGGTAAAATATTAGGAATGGGTGGGGAAGGTGTCGTAAAGAACATGATAAAGGAAACACGAGAGCGTGATATTATGAGATTTATTTAATAATTTCTACTCGATTATGCTTACAATAGGCCTGGTCAAATATCTTTAATATATTCTATGTGGTAATGGTGAATATAGGTACTTAGGAGTACTGGTAAATCTACTAGTAATATTTTGGTATCTTGTACCAAAAAGGTATTTTCTAAGTTAGGTAATTTCCTTTTATATTAATATAAATTAACTTATTCTTCAAAGATAAATATAATATAACATTTTGTGGAATCAAAATATCTGTTGAATTTCGACAAAAAAAAAAAAAAATCGGTTGAATGGAATTCTTATGTTTGGTATATCTTAAAATTATTGATAATCCTTTTACCCTAAGAATCTTAATTGTAATATCTATTCCATTTTCGATTGGAAAGACCTAACGACTGCATTATTAAGGTAGTAGCTGAATGTTTTAATCAAAATATTTCCAACTGGAATTTCGACATTCTTAACAAGTTCTGCACAAGGCGAGATATTCATGACATTAGAAGAATTCCTATTATGCAACTTGACAAGGATGACAAACTTATCTGGACTGATACAAAAGATGAAAAGTATACAACGAAATCGGGTTATCACCGACTTATTTAAAAAGAAATCAAAAAAGAAGGATAATCGTCTTCACAAGGTGAATCAAATGATAGTAAATTATGGGATCTCATGTGGCATTCTAATGTACCGTTTAAAATACAGAATTTCGCTTGGAAAGCCCATAATAACGCCTTGCCAGCCAAGAACAATTTGGAAAAAAGGAAATGTATGGATAATGTAACATGCGAATGGTGCGAGAATAACCTAGAAACTGTCAAACACATTCTTATCAAATGCCCATTTAGTGTGGACGTTTGGTCAAATTCTCAATTACTATGCAAGATTGATGATAATTTTAACTGTAAGATCGGTGAGTGGATTCAAATCATGGTCGAGAACTATTCTAAAAATGGACGTGATAAAAGATTGGTTACGACAACTATTCTATGCACATTATGGAATATTTGGAGCACACATGAAGGGTTTTTTCAAATAGAAAAAATAGAATGAGTGGGATATAAACAACAAATCTAAAGCATTCATCAAGGACCCTTTTGACAGGGAAAACAAGGTAATTGGATCAAATAATATTAGGAGACATAATACGACACATGAGAATCCAAACGATAACAGCAGCTTGAACGACGACGCAGATATGGTGTGGCTCAATGATACTTCTTTCACCAACAGCTGGGAACCATCGAGTATGGTTTCAGTTGGAATCAATAGAGCGGTCGAAGTCAAACATTTAAACACGAAGAGAGCTAGAATCAATAGTGTAGCGGAGGGAGAAATTTAGGCCGTCTTTTTGGCCATGAGATTTGCAGTATAGTTGAAGAGTTGTACATTCTACTCGGAATATCCATGGTATAATCATAAAAAGGGAAATAATTGGAGAATCCAACCAATGACTTCTGAAGTCTTGAAATCGATGAAACATTTCTCAAACTGGAAAGTCACTCATATTAAAAGAGACTTTAATATAGTGGCAGACATGTTGGCAAAATGCGTGAGAAACAACATCGACATCTCGAATTGTCCCAATGGGTCCATTATTGACTTTTTATAATTGTCTTTCTAGCTTAGGTAGAAATAGCGGTATCGGTTAATATTGTAGTAAATCCTTTGTATTGACAAAAAAAATACAAGACATCAACTATATGACGAATTAAACACTAAGGATAGAGATATATCGTTTTTCTGTGATGCATCATTCACCGGCAAAAGACAGGTCGCTGGCATTTGGATTTGACAACAATTTAATACAACCGGTCAAATTACAAAGCATGGCGACAATATCGTGTATTCAATACCTAGCTTAAGAAGGAGAAATTTTGGAAATATTGCAAGCAACAGAAGAAACTGAGACTATTTTTTCTCCTTTCACCATATTCTGGTAACTTTATTCGGATAAATTTGGAGTCATTTGAGGGATTAATAAGTCATCATTTCTATCCTGGCGGGTCAGTCAGGTTGTTTCAAAAATCAAAGAATTGACGTCTGAAGGCTGTCCTTTCTCCTTTCGCCACATTCTAATACCTTCAAACACAATGGTTGATGCCCTAGCCAAGGACTTCAGTAAAAAATGAGTAATAAATTAAGAATAGTATTTGAAGTCTTTGGCGATTTCTCGAGGATTGAATAGGCTGAATCCTATGTATATTTTGAAATTTTAGTAAAAATAGTAGTTTGTATACTTTGTTTTAATGAAAAAAATTTACCAAAAAATATATTTAGAATGTCATAATATATAATTAAAGATTAAATTTTAGAACATCATAATATTTAATTATTTAAATTCATTATACTTAAAATGCGATATCCTTCAAACAAGTTTGTCAACTAATCCAAACATTCACCCGAGATAACTTGCATAAAAAAAAATGGTTTAAAAATGTTACCAAAATCATAATTCCATTTCATGTTTATCATTTCTAGGTAAACCATTTACAATATATTAACGTTTCTCTCTATGCTGGGGAAAATCCGTAACCTGAAATGAAAAGGGGAGTTAAGATATATAGGGGTACAATAACAACGTCTCTAAATTTTGCTTTTAGAGATAAAATAAGATATATAACGTATGAAAAATAATACAGACTTAAAACAAGAAGCACATAAATATAGTAAAATATTTCCCAAAATATTCAGTATCCATCCATGGTAGGATGGACTTATAAAAATAACTATATGCTCTGAACTTCACTATTACACACAGATTACTACTACTTTCTTTATAATTACCATTTATCAAGTTCATATACTATTTTCTGCCTCTAAACCCAAGTATGCTAGACATGATATCACGTGTACACATGGTATGTCGGGCATGCCCCACCGTCTACACGCACAACTAAAGTTGTTAAATCAGTGACAAACTATCCCCCATTCATCCCATTTCCCTAGAAAAGATTGGTCTTACATAACATAGGCATCCACATCGAGAACCATTTTTTCTTACTATTCATTAGCTTTTTTATTTTAGGACATATGTTACTGTCCCATTTAGAGATCCACTCTCTTCTCTTTTCCAGTCTTTGTAGTAAATACTCCCTCCGTCCACAAATGTTTGTCATACCTTTTTTTTCACATAGATTAAGAAAAGCAATTAATGTCTTCTACTTTTACTAAATTACCCTCATCCAACTATTTAATGATTAAGAAAAGCAATTAATGCATTCTACTTTTTGAAAATTAAATAAGGGTAAACTTGGTAGAACATGTAAAAAAGTTTCTTGGTATTTTAAAATGACAACCTTTTGTGGACATCCATTTTTAGAAATTGTGACAAACATTTGTGGACGGAGGGTCCTTATACTCTCTAAACAAACTAAGATGGTTGAATCTCTTGCACCAAAAAACTGTCTATTAAGACCCATAAATATTGTTCAACAACACATCACAGTGAGTATCTGTAATATATGCGATCTAGTCCAATAACATGGTGGTTTTTTTGCAATCCATTCATATGCTTTGATGTCCACATCTCTATTACTCTCCATAACCTTAGTAAATCTCTATACATACGTTGCTTTAGCGGTTTCCCATATTTTATCCTTAAGAGAAAAATACTCACGTTTCTTCTTATAATTCTAATGTAGGTGTCTAACACAATGTCTGTGCTAAACATTTGGTAACATCTCATCTATGGTCATTAATAACCCCTGTATAAATAAAAGCGACAAAAAATCTGTTTATCTAAGAACACAAATTATCACCATTTTTGTATGGGAAAAACATAATATTACATACCTTTTTCTTATTGGTAATGAACACCCACATCTCTGGGTCATTTATCTCCGGATCATCAAACGCCTAAAAAATCATCTCCAAGAATCCACGTTCTCAGTCTCCACCGAGCTATAACAAAATTGATAGATGAAATGTTATCATCCATCCCAACAATAGTCAAGATAACTCTAGGATGAGGGCCTTTCATATGATGTCCATCCAATCCCACAACCTTCCTACAACCTTATTTAACCCCCCCCCCCCCCCCCCGCCCTTTAGGGGTTACAATAAACAATAAAACTCGGAAAACCTTTCTTCACTTGTAACTTTGTCTTCAATAGTTTTTAAGAATACTGTTGACCTTGGGGTTGCCTTATTATTTTTGTACGATAGTTGTTAAAGTAGCTATAATTATCTAAATAGCACACCTCGTCTAAAGACTTTCCTTTTTTAAGTGCATGTACGCCTTTGTCTCCTACTAATGCTAACTTTTAGATCCTTCATAACATGTCTTATAAATAAGTAACTATCATACCCCTATTCAACCTCAATTGATATTCATACCTCTTAGACAAGTTAGTGGATTTCAAATATCTACGATTCAAATCATTCCCCACAAGTATGCACTTGATATAATGTCATGATCTCAAAATTATCTATTTTCAGCAAATATTGCATTAATAAATCATTTACAATTCTTATCCTTGCACTTAACTTAGATTTTTCTTTGTTCATTACAAGTAAACTGAACATTATTTATTGATACAATTGCATGTGATTTGAAAGATTATTTGAACTCACTACCATAGGTAAAAAGACTCCTTTCCTTGAACTTCATATCAACCATGTTAATATGAGCATTAAACCTTTTAATGCTTTGCTTCTTAGTGACATCATTTTCACCACCCTCCTCCTAATCAGAGGAACCTTCATGGATTAATAATTCCCCCTCATAAAAAATGACCCCTCATTATACCCTTCATCATCAAATATGGAGATTTCTTGTGCATATACTATATTAGACCCATCATTTTTAATGATACCCTACTATCCATACCAACGAAATTTACTCACTTATCTATATTCCTGTCGAAAAGTATGTTGTCTTCGTCATCATTTATTTGTTTCCGCTATCAGCAAATGACTCATCTAATCTACCAGCGTCTTTACTCTCGTTGTCGGAGTCACACCCATCGTCAAGCGAAACAACTGATTAGCAAATATTATGCATACTTACGGTCAATAACTTCAAAACAACAACTAATTAAGTAACTGAAACGCAAAAACATGTGATTTCTCATATTTTATGATAAAATAATAGTATCATGAGACATCATTTTATTGGTTTATTGGACTCATTTGTGATATGTATCCCTATTATTGGACGTTTTATGATTTTCGTCTAGTTTCGTCTTTGTTGTTACTTTTAGAGATTTTGTGAGTTAAATTTGTGTTAAGTGTGCAACTCCTAGGTAATTTGATGCTATAAGACCCCTAGATGACGATAAGAAGTCATGAAGTTCAGGAAAACCCCAAGTCATGGCAAGAAAAGGACCATAAAGCCGTATCTGGAAAGCAAATGCATTTACCGGCAAGACTTTGAAATCGACTTAAAAGAGTCATCACATACAACTGGATAGGATTCTGAGCAAGTAATTTGGTTTTATGATACTAATTGTCATGAGTGTATGAGAGATGACAGTTTATGATTTGAAGTTAAGATGAAAGAGTTATTGAAATTTCCGTTGTCATGGCTTGAATCGGTCCAAATTCCCTTAACACGTTTTTGGGTTGACTTGGACCACTTAAATGGGTCTGAAAATCCCATTAACATTTTAGGAACCTAATAAATCAGATTTTTTTGATCAATACCCAACTTTGAGAAGCAGCCACTAACACGTGGATCAATAGGAAAATGAAGATCAACAAGGGTTTTCACCATCCTTCATTATTCCAAACTATTCCATCTTTTGTATTCCATAAAGTATTAGAGTAACTAATCATATTTTATTATTCTAAAGGTGATTATTATACTTTACTTATCGTATTTCGGTTTTTAATTATGAACTAAATCTTTAATTAGCTTGAGAAACGCTTAATTTATGAGCCTTAGCTTTTGAATTATGACATTTTACTATATTTTGGGATATTTTTATTTAAATGAATTGAATATTTTTCATTGAATTATTTATTTGTATTTAATTAATAACCCTTACCTTGATCAAGTAGTGGGTGGGGTATAGTAATCTTGATTGTCGTCCAGGAGAAGGGGCTAGATTATGGAAAATAGTATATAAAAGTTCGGTGTGCGTAGTGAACCGTGAGGTCTTGATTAACTGGATAGTTAATCTGGTTAGTATCTATTGTGTTTGAAAGCATTGTAAGGTTAGCCGGGAGAGGTCCTTAGCGTTGTAGGACATACCCCTATCTACCGGGGAGGGGTTTAGGGAGATTATAGAATTTCGACTATTACTCAAATACCAATTCTCCATTATATCAATACATGTGTAAATTCGGAACTAGTGTGGATTACTAGCGACTCTCAAGATATCATCTCATCTTATAATCTCCGTATTTGCAGTCCACCCCTTAGTGTATTTAATTGTTAATCACAGTTTAATATTATTGCACTTTAGTCCTTTCTTTCAAAAACAAAAAAAATATCTTTTATTTTATTTAATTGCAACTCAACCCCTCTACACTTCTTAAAACACAATATCATTCACCTCATAGTTCATGTGGAGAACGATGACCCCCATACTAACCTTATTATTACTTGTCAACGATTTGTACACTTGCAGCTAGTACTCCCTTGGGTGTTGATTTAATTATCACACCTTTGGGGATGACACCATGGCTATGATAGTTACCTAGGTCGACCTATACTTTGTTCAATTTAACCCTTTCGGTAAATCGAGCACTTACTTCCTCAGTTTAGTCTGTCGTTCTTGAGAAGGAAGGAATAACACTACCCCTAAATCTAAATTTGTTGATGTGTGTATGTGTGTTTGGATTTGCTTTGAAATTTCAGTTTTTAAAAATGTTATGAACACGATGAACTGGATAAATTCACAAATTTCACACAATTCTTCTGGTCATGCCTTTTCCTCTTTAATTTTTATATTCACATTTGCAATGATGGAGATGGAATACTTGGGATCAACAAAATTCTGAAACTACGGAACCAACTGGTTTTACACTGGGAGAACAACATCCGGAGCACCGAACCAAACAATTTGGTAGATATCTTGAGAAAAGGTTTTAGCATCGGTGTATCCTATACGTACTCCAATAAGTGTGTGATTTAGTGTGTTAGTATATGTTTGTATTTACTTTATATTTACATGAGTGAATGGAAATGGCAGAAATACCCCTACCACAGTGAATATAATCCTCAACTACTTATGACGTTAGTGACATGGTAGTGATGTGGAGGTGAGGTGGCGCCACATGGCGTTGACTAACGGTAGACTGACATAAATTGCAAAAAGGGTCAACGGTGTCACAAAAAACTCAAAGGTAAGGGTCATTTGGAGTCTTTTGTAACATCAGGATCCATGAAAGCAAACTACGTTAAAGAGAAAGGCTCATAGCAAGGTTATAGCCAAATTTAAATTTAAAGATGAACTCATGCAACTAATTTAATTATTCTCTTACCTTTAAAATGGTATAAATTGATACTTATTTAAGCCTATTCGTGGTGAACCCAATTAAAGGAAAACTCTGAAGATAGAACCTTTTTTTTCTTGTATATGCTAAACTTTTGAACTTATAATTTTCCCAAAGAAATTTAGTAAAAATATCTTATTAATTTCGATAGTATTTGTGTCTTTTGTTTTTTAAAGTAATAAGTATTGAATGCGGAATAAATAGTTGAATAAAACTTATTCTGTTAAAAAACAGTTTCTGAATGAATAATAATTGGCTTGAAATGTTAGTGAAACAAACCAATTAAGAGCCATTAAAAATAATCTGTCTTATTGATCTAGTGTCTTAATGAACCAGATTAAGATCTCATTAAGTACAAACAAACACCCCCTTAGTTATAGTTAATTTCTATTTTTCTTTTTATGTAATGTTTGTCAACCCATGAACATAAGTTACATTTTTGCAGATAAATAAAAATATTGGAAAAAGACCTCCTAGATATGTAGTGTTTTATATTTTTTCAAATAGATAGTCATCTTTTCAAAATTGGACATTTTATGTACCCAACGTTTTCAATTTGCCTATGTTAGTACCCTCCTTTGAATACACGTTAAATGTTGACATGACATAGCATTTTTTATTTAATTATAAATTATTTTGTATCGTGAAATTTGTTTTACCGTTGCCACGTCATCACCCAATACCAAAATTAACGTCAACTACCAGCAGAAGGCAAAAAAATAAACATTAGGTACTTGTTTGTCCAATTCTAAAATCTTGGTTATGTATTTATTCAAAACGCGAAATACCAAATATTCAGGGAGTCTTTTCCCTAAAAACATCTAGCCAATATATTTTTATACTTCATATTGCTAAGAAAAATCTATAGTTAAATTAAGACTAAGCATAGAACTAAGGAAAACCAACACTTTAGAGAACTCGAGGAAAGGGGTGTCCAGATCCTAGGATGTTATGAGAATTTGTTCAATTTTTTAAACAAAAAAACCTCTGTAAAAATAAACTTTTGTCCCAAATCTAAACATTTGCCCTCATGCATTCTCTAAACTACAAATTACATAAATAGAATTTTGAGACTAAACTTTATTTGCTGTTCTAAAATTTTGCTTTCACAAAAAAAAAAAGTTATCTCTATCAAAAAAAACAACCTAAGTTAATTTTGAATATTAAAATATATAATTACTGTCAACATACTTTAAACTAACAACATTTAAAGTATGAGATTTTATTTTATTCTTTGTAGGGTTACATTATTAGAAAATAATATTATAGTAAGCCTTTAAATTTGTATCCATGATATTAATAATTACCTATATAATATAATGTAATATATTTATAAATTTAAGAAATGATTAAATTTTATGAGTTGATAACCGAAGATAAGATAAAAATCTTACAAAACACAACATCTAATCGAGCAGATGGATAAATCCTATATTTCAAACTCAAGCACCATTGATGTGCTCCAAAGACAGGGCTATACACCAATTTAAACATTTTTATAAATCTTTATATCGTATGATATATCTCCATAAACAACAAACAAGTCTATATACACTATTCGAGACCTCGTTGAATAAACACCATTACACGTCAGCCAATCTGCATACTTATTACCTCATTATAAATATTTTTGATTTTGAATAATACATTCCTATGAAAAATAGCACTAATATTATATATTCAATGCATCCAAATTTTCTTCTATCACTCTATCACTTTATAAGTTTCCATCAAAAAAATTATATTATATAAAAGATTATATTAATTTCTTATAATTTATTAAATTTTGAGAAATATTCATTTGTAAATGACTCAAAGTGGCTCTCCTATATATTAATAAAAAAAATTCATTTGTCTCAATCTTTCAAGAGTGTTTTTCGATAATATAAGATTTATAGTGTAATTAACTAAAACCAATTATTATATGGCCCCTACTGCAATTTCTGCGTTCTATAGGACCTTATAGTGCATTTATCTTATATAAAAATCCGCTCCCAAACCCCTTGCAATTTCTGCGTTCTAAGGTTTTCACTTCCCCCACCAGAAAAAATCCAATTTTTTCACTTATCTAAAGATCTGATTTTTTGCATAATATATAGAACTATATTGCAATTAGTAATTAACTACAAAATTTCAGGGCAGTTTCCTTTTAACGGAGGCTTACCTCACTAGGTGAGTCCGTTAACAAGACCCGGACACAAACAAGAAACTACTGTTATCTCTATCTAGAACTAAAATCAACTCATAATAACATTGTAAGATTTTTAACAGCTTCAGAATTCTATCCATAGTACATATACCCATTTATTGTTATGAAAACATTTTTCAAACTTAGCTTGATGAAAATGAAAAGCTCTTGCTCCTTCCGCCAATTCACATCCACCATCGTCAAAGTTGAGAGCATAGCTCGAAGGATCATACTGGAATTTAAATTGCTTCGTGCTTCCACCTCCATTCTTGACCGCCTTTTTCACAGCTGCTCTCATTCTCCAGTAAAAGCCTTTGCACTGCTTCGTGCTATAGCTGTTTACCCTTTTCCAGCTTCCTAATAATCCCATCCTTAAACTGTACATGATAAATATTTAGTTTATATGATCAATGAGTTACTATATACCAAGAGCCTTTATATAGTAGAAGCACGATGTAGAAAAATGTATTGTTATAAGGCTTAGTTCAGATGATAAATGAGTAAACGAAGATGAATTTTACCTGAGTTTGTGACAAGAATCGTTCGAATCCACCCGATAAAAGGGTGTAAAGTAGAAATAAAAAAAAGGAGAAAAGAGAAACATAAATAAGATGTGACCCTTTTTTAGATGCAGCAGCATCTTTCAGAAGGGTACACTTTTTTTCTTACATTGGGAGACTCAAATTCCTCCATGGATCTATACAGAGAGACAGAGAGCCCCACTTTATGTTGTATCACTATCAAAGTAGTTGTAAAGAAACAAAACAAAGGGTACATATCATAGCCAGCTTCTGAGGGAGTTAATGTTGTATGTATATTTCTTTATCTCATATCTAGAGAAAGATTAATATTCAGATTAAGAGAATGGATATAAATGATTGTTTATCGATTGACCTTTTGACATGAAATTTCTCTAAAGATACAAAATACAAGGTAAAGTACATCTAATCGGAAAACTAATCAATGTGTATATTTGATTGACTAATTGGAGTCTTTTGCAACAGTTGAGTAGTGATCGCTAAGTAAAATTTGCCGGATGAATTACGTACAATTAGATTAGTATGTGTTTACCTCGTGAACAAAAGACATATCTAGAAAATTTTCTTAGTGGGGGCTAAAAATCAACCGTGGAAAATAAATATTAGAGTTTCCAATGTAAGCTGATATTTTTTTCTCAAATAATAAAAATTGGGTAAATTCACAATGCAATTCGTTATAAATTAGAAAAATTCACATTATCCGAGAAGATGTATATGTCATTTTGATGTTTAACATGTTGACATATAATTAAAAGACTAACGGTTAAACAACAAAAGAATGAATGTACAATCTATTTGCTCAACAACATTTATATGTGATGGCCTTTCAGTGAATGAAACAACGACTTAAATTTATTTTGAAAAATCGAATTCCATCACCTAATACGAAGTTTTGACTTTGGATACCTATTTAAAAAGAAAAAGGAAATAGCAGAAAAATAATGAAGCAACGTCTAAAAAATGTCACTCAATTAGGTATCCTAAGGTCTCTAAGTAGGTCAAACTAAAATTGGGGAAGCTACTGGTTCAGCTAAGTAGGTCGAACTAGAATTTAATAACATTGCTACAGGCCTATCGAATTGAAACACAACCATATAGTTATGAAGATATATGTGAGTTGACGGGATCCTACTAAAATAAGTAATAACACAACCATATAGTTATGAAGATATATGTGAGTTGACCGGGTCTACTCGGGATCCTTCTAAGTATTTTAGTAGAGGCAATTATAAATAAAGGCCCCAACAACTAGGGGTGTGCATTAAGTTAGAAAATTCATATAATTTAACCAACCCGATTACACTAACTCAAAATAATACGGATTAGTTTTTTATTGATTGGGTTACGAATCACGTTTTAGTAAAAATATACATTTTTGCGGGTTGTAATATCAAACTTGAAACCCGCAAACCTGCATACCCAAGAGCATGTAGTATAAATTATTAGAAAAATTTGTATTGCTTATTTTATTCAAAGGAAAAATAGTATCGTCATGTGATTTTCATTCTACATTTCATTTTTTTATTCCTTCCCTTTTAATTTTTTAAATCGCTCTGTATTCAAAATAATTTATCTAATGAATATTATCTTTATTTTTTGCTTAATTCATAATCTTATTCAATATTTTTTAAAATCAGATGTGATTTGAAGTATATAAGAGTATCCTAAATTGTATTTTTTGTTGAACATTCATTTGTAATATAAATTTGACCCGCCGAATGATTATGGATACGAATTCGGCTTATTTATTAAACTAATTTACCCGCAATGCACCCGCAACCCGCTCAACCCGAAACTCAATGGTTTATATAATGGATTGGGAGGTGCGGGTCTCATATTTTAAAATCTGCACAAGAACGGGTGGTTTGTGGGATGGGCATTTTTTATCCAAAACCGACCCGTGCACAGCCCTACCAACAACATACATAATCCAATTAAAAGACCTCCCAATTGACAGCCTATTACATCCCAACTAAACACAAAAAACTATCTAAAAACCCCTCCATCTACTTCTTATTACACTGTAAAAACAAAAACATAAACCCTATAAGGTTAAGGGAAACACAACCCGACCCATCCTCTCCCTGTTCTCTCTCATCTATCGCCTCTCTTCTCTCTTTAGAACCAAAAAAAAAAAAACATATCTTCAAATTCATACCAAGCCGATCCGCCACCACCACCCGCCTCCTTGCCACCATCATAACCACCACCTACCGCCTCATTGCCATCTCCACCATCTGCCACATAAGAGATCTGTCGCCATCTACTGCACCTCCGTGAAGGAAACCGCCGCCACCAAGCCGATCTACTCTAGTACAAGAACATAAAAAAAAGAAATCTCTTCCCACTCGGGTTTCATTGTTTTAGTTTTGAACTAAAGAAAAATGTTTCATTGTTTTTCACGTTTTTTTCTTTGTGCAGAAACCTGGGTGTGAAGAGATTTTATTTTTATTTTTTGTTCCAATAATGAGTGTGAAGAGATTTCTTTTTGTTTTTTGGTTGCTGTTAGTGTGAGAAGAGATTTCATTTTGTTTTTTGTTCCAATGGGTAATTGTGAAGAGATTTGATTTTGTTTTTAGTTCTAATGGGTGATTGTGAAGAGACTTCTTTCTGTTTTTTTTGTTTCGCTGAGTGTTTCATGATTCATTATTTTTTTTATTTTTGCTTTTCTTACACTGACGTTTATGAATTGTTTTTTCAGAATTTGGCACAACTACTGGAAATGATATATTTTCAATCCATTGGTATGTACTAATTGGGTTTTCCCGGGGAAACATTATCTTTTCGAGTGTTTCATGTTTCGTTATTTTTGAATTGTTTTTGCGAAAAAAATTGTTTGGCACGTACCAATTCTTGGACCTTGACACGGTAGCTTCGATTGGATTATTTAAATAAGTACAGACATTAACCTCGGACATGGACAAAACCCAATTAAGTCTACAATATTCTCTTAAGGGCCTATCATGCAATTATAAAAAATTGATTGTATAAAAATCGTAAAACAAACATGAGGTATAGAAATTTAATTGGTATGTACCAAACAGAAAAAAATTGGTACGTACCAAACAAAAAATATTGGTACGTACCAAACTAAAAATATTGGTATGTACCAAACGATAAAACTGAATAGGGGTATAGGAGTAAAAAAACTAACCAAAAAATAAAAATTAGGCCTTTTGTAGAATTTTTTTTTAGTTAAGACTTTTTAAGAAACATTTGAAATTTTTGAGCTTTTATTAGTAATTTTTTCATTTTAGTATCGGTTAACATTCACAAATAATTTATGGTAGATAATCAAACAAAATATTGCCCAAAAGTAAGAATTTGTTCTACCAACAAAAATCATCGAAAACAAGGTAGAAAATACTAAAGAAAAAATGGTAAATATTCAAAAGGCATCCAAAACCTATTTTATTATTGGGTATAGAAATAATTTCTTCAAAGATACCTATTGTTTCAAATTCTGATAAAGAATTACCTAAATTTACAAAAATGACAAACAAGTACCCAAAGTTTTGTATTTTACCTTCTGTAATACCCGTCATGAAGTTTGTCGTTAAATGTCATGTGTCAATGACGTGGTTACTTTTTCCTTCCTAAATGAAGTACCAACGTTTATAAAAGTGGACAAAAAAGTACTTAACATTCTTTATTTGCAAATAGGTTAATAGGGCCCTTGTGTTATTTAACGACACGTGGCATTTAACGCCAATATTTGCGATGGTACTAACGGAAGTCATAAAATAAAATGTTGGGTACCTGTTCGTCACTTTTGTAAACGTGGGTACTTATTTATTCACATCGTGAAATAGTGGGTATCCACGGGGGAATTTTCCCTTGGGTATATTAAAGGAATTGATTTTTATCACTATAAATTGAAAATTTTATTTTAATTAACTTTTTTGCTCTATCAAACATACAATTATGAAGGTATATGTAAAAGTCAACTAGTCTACTTAGGATCTTTTTAGTATTAATAATAGCTAATATTTGTTATTCTTGGTCAAACTAATAATGATATCATAAGAAACGGTTTGACCAACGGAAATCACCAAACAAAGTTGGAAATACCAATAGTGGATACGATAACTATTGTTTTATTGTTGGTCATATGTTTGATAGTACAAAAAGTCACTCTCATCATCATACTTGGTTCAATGACATGACATAGTACAAGACAAAAAACACAACAATGGAAATGTGTATGTATATGTAGAGAAGAGATCAGTGTAGGTAATTGAACGGTAAGGAGTATTAATAACTGTGTACCTTACTCTCGATCACTATCGAGGAGCGACCGTGAGCTAGTTTGAGAACTCTCGTACGAGGACCTGCTTGCTTCTTGGAGCCTTCCTGAAATCAGCCACTAAGTCAGGACCGTAGGAAGGTGCGATACTGATGGAACTCTGACGCTCAACATTATCATTGTTGTTATCGAGGAAAACTAATCTAAGAAGGTATATAGACTTAAGCCTAATGTATAATAACCACAATTAATTTTAGAGAGAGAAAGATTGAGAGTTTATGGGATACTCAGAGTGTATTGATTCTATTATGGAGAGGGGTATTTATAGTTATCGAGTGGGTGTGTGGATACTGTTGCGAGGCACGGTATAACTCGAAGATGGATGTGTAAGATAAGCTAGAAGGGAGATCCATCATGTCAAAGTGCTCTATATATGTCGCGATGCGTCTATCCTTGAGAACTCAAAATACCTATCCTAGGAAAAGATTGACATTTCCTCTTACCCAGGCAACCATGCTATACCTTTGGATTACAATGTGGTATTATCATCTTAGATTGTCAATACCTATTCAGGTTAGGCCAAGCATATACATTATATTTTGGCTTACCAACACCCCTTTGAATATATGATAACAAAGTCTTTTACACGGATGAGATCAAAAGATATTCATAACTTCTGGATTCTTTACGTTGATATAAGTTTGAGGTTTAGGGCTGGGATTTCCCAAGGTACATCTTACCATGAAATGCATTAGTCTTTCTTGATGATGTTGATCGTTGAGCCTACGTCAATCTTACATGTAATTTCCCTATAACTGCTAACACTATGTCTTAGGATCACAGCTCTAAAAGAGTGTCAGTAGCTGGGACTAAGGGAGCACAAATATCTCCACGGAGACAATCTACAGCTGTCCAAGTTGTTCTAGTTTCAGTATTGATACTTGATTGTCAAAGTTGCATCAAATTCTGAACTCTTTTTTTCCTTCACTTGATTGTCGAGTTTACGTCAGTCTTGTAAACTTCTCTCTCTTGATTGATAAGGCTATGTCGGGCTTACAATTAGCTTCGGTCGCCGAGGCTATGTCGAACTTACGAATAACCCTGAACACCGAGGCTACGTCGGACCTACAAATATCTCTAAACGCCGAGGCTATGTCGGACTTACGAATAACTCTAAACATCGAGCTACATCAGACCAATCTTAAGTGTTGGGACTCCCCCATCTATGGATAGGCAATTGAAAGAGAATAAAGTGATAACCTTATTTTCATTGAATATCATTTCATGTGCTTGTATTGAGGTATACCAAAGAATTGAGTCAAATTAGGTAACACAATTATTAATATTTATTAGTGAAGGCAGGCAACTTTCATTCGTTAAAATCTAATGGTAGGGATATAAAGAGTACGTGGTTTGTCTCTTTCGATTACCCCCCCCCCCCTCCAAATAAGAAGTGGACAAATAGGAATAACTCTGAACTCCAAACCTACGTCGGACTTACACAAAACTGTGAACCCCGAAGCTACGTCAAACTTATGAATAAAACACCAAGTATCCAATAATTTGTGTATTTATGTGTTTGGTTAGATGAAAAAGTAGGTTAACTTTTTTTATTTATAATAGGTTAACTGGTTAGATAATAATGGTTATCAGGAAATATTCGGCTAATCATCTATTTAAGTGATGTTCAAACACTATGAGACATTCAAACATTTAATGGTCAGATGATTAAGTGTTAGACCATTTAATAGTCAAATGGTCAAGTATTGAAACACTACATACGAGGGATTTTTCTCAAATAAAATTGACCATAAACAGAATAGGATTGATGGTGTTATTGATGAGGGGTAATTGATTGATTAGTGAACCAATTAGTAGTTCTCCCTCTACCTCTAAATTGTCATATGTTTTTTAAAATAAATAAATTAAGAAATATCGTTTTTTATCAATGTGTTTACGAAAATACTTTCTACAAAATATTTTGATATCTTGAACTTTTATTAAAATATCAATTATTATATTTAATTATAGATAAAAGGGTATAAAATATAAAATATGTTTCATTTGTTGAGCTAATATAATATTTTTTTTGTAAACAATAATTTTTTGTATATTAATTATCTTTTGGAAATTAAAGGATTAGTAAAGGAGAGCGTTAGGAGAGCCTAAATTTGGAAAGCAAAGAGCCCAACTTTTCAAAAAGTTACTTAAGGGCCGAAATTTTTACTTTGTCAGCCCAATGATTCTTATATTCCCTTCAATTTGGCTGGACCCTTTTATAGTTTTCGTATCAGTTTATTCTTTGTAATTATGCAATTCCTAATTTTGTATAAAGCATACCTAGAAGAATCTATCTCTTCCTAAACATTGCATCTATCTAATTAAGAAATTTTTGACTCATTAACAACTTATTCATTTTTCTGGGTTATCCCCATTTCCCCAAATGTTACTTCATCTTGTGGTGCTGATCTCGGTTTTTTTGGTTTGATCTGTTGATTCATGTGTTATTTATTTGTGATTGTTCAGAGAGCTAGAATTTTTTGATGTTGCAAATAATGTGTGTTTTTGTTGAGGAAACTATTAATTGTAGCCCAATTTTAAATTTTTTTAGGTTATAAAGCCTAACTAGAAAATATTATTTTATAAAGCCTAGTTACTGTTATAAACTAAAAAAAAAGAAGATAAATATAGAGAAGATTTGCTTCTTGTATTCACGACATCAACTCATCAAATTACAAAGAAATGATCCTATATTTATAGGGTAATCTAAGACCCTTCACATTCCACATTTACAAGGATTAAATAGGAAAGTCCTTTGGCCTTTGGACATTCACCATTAAAATAATATATTCATAATACTTCCCCTTGGATGTCCATCCATTAGAAAATCTGACTCGTTAAAACCTTGCCAAGAAAAAACCTGTGGGATAAAAACTTGGTCGAAGGGAAAAGAGTACATACCTCGTTAAAACTTTGTCCAGAAAACCCATTGGGACAAAACTTAAACGAAGGGAAAAGAGTACAGTCTTGTTTACGCTCCCCCTGGTGTTGGCAAGAGATCTCTGAGTTGTCGTATTTTAATATTGTGAACCAACTTCTTGAATATTTTGGTTGACAATGATTTCATAAAGAAAATCTAAAGAATTCTTACGTGATTGTATCTGTCGAGTGTCAATATCCACATTCTTTTGTAACTCGTGTGCGTAGGAGACTTTAGTAAAATATATTTTGTTCTGTCTCATTTGATGTAGTCATTATAATTATGTGTGATACAAGCAATAATATCCTCATAAAATACCAACAGTATATTCTTGTTAGATATAAACCACACTTCCTTTTGGTATGTTGAATTATCCACTTAATAGATATTTCATACCACTCCCCCTTGGATATTCATTGAAGGATATGCCCCATTAAAACCTTACTAGGAAAAACCCAGAGGGAAAAAACCTTAGTGAAGGAAAAAAAGAACAATACGCAAATTTCACATCCTTTTCATTATGACAATAATTACCGAGTATCCTTTCATAATTCATACACTTTTCTCTTGTGCTTAAAATAAATTACGTTCGGGGACTTTTATACTCCATGAACTTCTCACAATTACCGAGTATCCTTTCATAATTCATACACTTTTCTCTTGTGCTTTAATTAAATTATGTTCTTCGGGAACTTTTATACTCTACGAACTTCTCAATCTTTTAGAGAAATTCATATTTAGACACTCTAAGTACTTCAAGTACCTATCGTTCTTCAGGCACTTTTTGTTGTGCTTTCAAACACCTTTCTTGTTTGGGCACATGTCATGCTTCTAACACCTATTTTGTTTATCAAAAACTTTAATATCAATCTAATCACCACTGCACCAGATTATTAACATAATAATGAGGACGTCTCCCCATAATTAATCTAGGTTTCTGCAGGATCCTCCGTGATACATGTAGGGTTTTAGATTTCAAAAATCACTATTATCTTTTCTTTCATTGTCGACATATTTCACCACTTTGTGGTTTAGGATCCTTATTATTTATTTCAAGTGCAATACTAAATGTAAATATACTAATCCCATAACTTATCTAACATTTGTAAATATTTTCAGTAGACTAATGATCTACGTAACTTTTCTCGTATTTAGGTACCTAGGTATCTTCAATGGCCATTACTTACTTTAAGAGAAATGTATGTGCCAACATTAGTTGACTTAAAAATTCCTGTCGTGTCACGTGGAGTGCACATTCCACAGTATTTACCATTTCATCATTTACTCATGAGATTTTCTTCTTTGGGGCATGGTATACTTTAAACCGATAGGCTTAGCACGCTTCATGCGTTGGTTTGACACATTCGCTAGAATGTTCTTGTTATGTGTCTATATGGGACAATAATCTATGTTGGAGCGTTTACACCATATCTTGGGATTTTGAAATATTCTACTTGCGATTGTAGTAGGTATATTATTTGCAATACTTTGCAAATGGAGTTCTTTTTAACTTCAAGTTCCTATTCTTTAGTTCGTGGATGGAAATGATATAATAGATTTTATTCCACGACACATCACGCAACTTCAGGTTTCCTTGTCTCCCCCCCCCCCTAATAAAGGGGTAGTCACTTGGTATTAGAATATCCTTGTTCTTTTAAGTGGAGACCAAGTGAGTTATCTATTATTCGACATCTCATTATTTTTACTAGGTGACCGAGTCGATCATTTAATATTACAAAGTTCTTTGGAATGTGACATCTTTTTCTTTTGCATAATGTGTGTTTCAACTGCTCGGATCTGTTTATTATACAACCCCAAAGAAATAGCAGATTTTATTTTCATACACACTTCTGGTGAGAATTTTAGTAAATGATACATTGTTACGGACACTTGTGGTTTATACAAAATACTAATTTTAGATAATATCCTTTTAAATTTAGTAAATTTTTCTGGGATTTACTTTCAACATAATACCACAAGGTAACATAACTTTTGAGCATCCAAAAACTTTTAATTAGATCAACTAAATGTCTTAGTATTCCACGAGTACGCGAACACTATATAATTCCACTTTATCGATAATATTCATACTTATCATTTCGTGATGGCTTATTTACCGTGACGTTTTACTTTCAAGATATTCCTTATTATCCACTTTCGGTGGTAAGGATTTTTTTCTCTTACCTTAACCTCATCTGGAGTTTGGGTCACCAAGATGTCAATTTCAGATACATTGAAAGACATCACATTTTCTTCTAGAAACGCACTTCCATTCACTTCAAGGAATGGTTTTTAGCTAGGAAAAATAATATGTAAGCCACTCAATTATTTCCATTACCGGGTCAATGTTATATAAGTTGGAAATGATGCATTTTCTTCAGAGAATGTGATCATATTCTCTTCAGGGAATAATTTCTAGTCAAGGAATACAACATTAACCCACTTGTTTTGTCATCCATACGTCTATTTATTTTGATTATGAAAACGGTCACATTCACTTCAAGAAATACAACTCCATCCACTTCAAGGAATGAAACGTTATAGTTTACAAGATAATATATTGTTAAACCTTAATATTGGGATACAAATCTGCTTATGATATTACTACTTCAGGAGTATAATTAGGTAACTTGAATTTTAAAAGGATGCGACAGTATCCCATTTTTCCTTTGTATTCTCATGAAATAATTAACCTCGTCCTATTTCGGTATGTTTTGCATCTATTTTTTTTCACGATAAATCTTATTGTCCTCACCTCCTTTTTTATTAAACAACAATTCTCGTAAAAACAATCATATATATAAATTATATATACTTTACGAAAACATACCAGCAAAGCAAATTCTGAAACACTATCATGATTTTCAACCTCAGGTGGAGTTATGATCACCACCACGCTGATTAACGTAGCATTTTCTTCAGGAAATGCAATTTTATTCTTTATAATGAATAATTTTAGCCAGAGAATACAATATTTAATCATATTTAACCCTATCAGTTTGTTTACATATCCATTTTCAAAGAGATTGAATAATTCAACAATCGTTATAAGTAATGCGATTCCATCCACTACATGGAATGATTTTGAGCTAGAGAATGTGATTTTATTCAATCAAATTTTGTCACCACAATGTTTATTTTGATACGCATTTGAAAGTTAGTGCATTCGTTTAGGGAATGTAACTCTAATCACTTCAGGGAATAATATTATGGAAATGGAACACGAATTATGATTATATCAATAATTCATTACTTTGCTTGCTGACGAGACAAACAATCTCAAAGGATTTTGTAAAATCTTTATTCGCGCTATAACTACTTCAGGAGTATATGCGTGATCTGATACAATGAGACATATATTTGTTCCACCTGGTAATATTATATTTGCTTGTTTGAAATCCTTTCTTAATTTAGTAGTACCTGATCTTGTACTAAGACTTCCTTTTGTCAAATATACTAACAAATAATAGATTGTCCAAATGGTAAAACTTTTATCATTTATAAGGGAGGTTGCAAGTTTGAAACTTTTATCATGCAAACTTTGAACAAGATATCCAATAAAATTGTGCATTCTATAAAATTATTTAGTTCAACTTATCTTCCTCTAATTTTATGTAATTTTCATGGATAAAATCATTTTGTTAACGAACGTCTGGTTCATAATATTGCTTCAGGAATTATATATATGAACAAACTTTTGGATCATGAAATGTAACTCCATTAATATGTAATCAACGAACTCCGGGTTCATAAAACTTGGAATAATTTTATCATCAAGTCTTTTAAAAGATAGACTGTATTCCTTTTATTTGAGAAAAAAATACCATTCTTAAATATTCATAAAACCCATATGAGTTCTTCATCTATTTTTTTTTTGCTTCAAACCTACTTTTTTTTTTTAAAAAAAAATTCTCGATCAATTAAATAGACTTCTGGTCTATTGAGATTTGTTAAAACTTTCGTGTCAAAAAGACTTAATTTATACTTCAGGCATAAATATTTTTGTTCAGTATATGAACCTAAATACTAATATTATGCTTCAGGTATTTTTTTTGTTTTTGTTTTTAGTCATCGGGCCTATAACAATTTAGGCTTCAGGCCTATAGGATTAATATTATACTTATGGGATATAAAATTTTGTTTTTAGGCTTCGAGCCTATAATTTTTTTTATTCTTCTAGCGTATAAAGTTCGTTGTAAGCTTTTCTTGACAAAAATAATTTTGTCCGGACATATAATTCCATTGCACCCTTCATGGATGTCTAGTTTATTTCCCGATTTATTTCTTTCATGATTTTTCAATATCAAGGAAATTCATAAAGAATAGTCATTTAAATTTATATTAGCAATTACACTTTACTCCTTAATTCTTTTGTGTAATTTTTTTTAACAAAAATTGATATATTGGAAGACGTTGCAGTTTCTTCTAGAAACGCATTTCTATTCACTTCAAGGAATAGTTTTTAATCGGTAAATATAATCCTTGAACCACTTAATTTTTTTCAATGCCACATCTATATCCATAGATATTAAAAATTGTTATGTTCAATTTTGAGAATATAACTTCATTCGCTTCGAGAAATATAAAATTAATCAGTAGAATGTAAATCGTGATTCTAAATCAACAATCCATTATTTTTCTCGCTACAATATAATAGTAATCCATCATATGGAAAAAAAATTTGCTCACGATATTATTTCTCGAAAAATATAATTGTGACTCAATAAATTGGGTTAGAATTTTTTTTAACCTGTATTCGTTTAGAATACTTATTCCATAAAATATTTTATCATAATATTTTATAAGATAAAATTATATAAATTTAACCTACCAAACAATAATACTGTAAATACTTAATCCATACTTAACACGTTTTAATATATAAAAAAAGTGTGAACTGTGTATATAAAAAAAACAAAAAAACAAATGACTCACCGCTCTTGTTATGAGATCAGGGGCGGAGCTGTGTGTTGAGGAGGGGGGGCCATGGCCCCCCTGTATTCAAAAAAAAAATTATATATGTCCAAGAATTAAAAAAAATTAAATACATAATTAACCCTTAAGTTTTTATAAAAAAATCATTTGGCCCCCTAACTTTTAAAATTTATTATATTGGACTTTAAATTTTTTTATTTATAAGATTTTTTATTTTTTATACAAAAAAATATATGTTATTTTGTATATAAAAAAATATTATAGGATAGTTAATTAAAAATATTAATATTTAAACTTATATTGTAATTTTTACACAATATAGGGACCTATAGCGTATTTTTTCATAACATAAGGACCTATTTGGTAGTTTTTTGCATAATATATAGAGTCCTTGCCCCCCCCCCCTAAGAAAAATTGCTGGCCTCGCCCCTGTATGAGATGATTGATCTAGGTTGATAAAAGAATTGGAGAACCTTGAAAACCTTGAAAACATAATTACTAAGCACATTTGCTTTTTATCTCGTCAAAAAAAAATCATTTTTTTCACCTCAAACCAGTTAGCGTAGCAAATACATATACGATAGATGTATTGCAAATTATTCAATCCAGAAATATATATGTAATTACTAACTTCAATCGAGTCCATCTTTTTATCTCTTTCTTACAAACTACTATATTTTTCCGTGTGGTAGAAGCTAAAATCTTCTTCATTTTTCCTTAGCTTCTTATTCTTGGATTTTGGCTGATGATCTAGAGACTTGTGCTGATAACGTGTTATAAACTAAAGAAATAAGAAGATAAATATAGAACGGATTTGCTTCTTGTATTCACAACATCAACTCATCAAATTACAAAGAAATGATCCTATATTTATAGGGTAATCTAAGAACCTTCACATTCCACATTTACAAGGAATAGATAGAAAAGACCTTTGACCTTTGGACATCTACCATTAAAATAATATATTCATAATAGTTATTAATTTCTAGTTGAATACAATTATAGTTGTCCAAGTATAATTGTCCAAGTATAATTGTCCAATTGCCATCTAATTGTCCCTATAATTATCCAATTGTCCAAGGTGGGGTTGTACCCAATACATCCAATGTTATACAGTAGGGGATGTACATATATATAGTGTCTGTACAATAGGGGATGTACATTCCTAAAACACTAGTAAAACAAGCAGAAATTTTGTTTGGGTATGGACCCCAGTGTCTATACCTATCCCATCTGTTATCTGTCACCTGCAAAACAATGGAAAAAGGGTTAGTTTTTAGATTCAATAAAAAAGAAAATTAAACAAAATCGAGATTTTAAACAAAACAAAAATAGAAATTAGATTAGATGACCTGTAAAGAAAACAAAAGAAAGGAAACAAATAAAGAAATGGGTTGATAAAATATTTTTACGTATATTAGTTTTAATGAAAGCCCAAGCGGGCTGCACCCTACTGGGCTGGAAACAAATAAAGAAATGGGTTGACATTAGTTTTACTGAAAGCCCAAGCGGGCTGGACCATACTAGGCTAGACCCAACTGGGCTGGCACCAATCATGTTTGGACCCAACCATGTATGGAACGAACACGTTTTAAAAAAAACAAAAAACAATCTCGTTCGAACAAAACAAAACTGAAGGTTGGTGATGGTGGAGGGGCGACGAGAGTTCACGTGCAGGAGAACCGGGTTTCTCGAGCTATAGACGTGGTTTCATGCGTAAGAGATCCACGGTGGCGTAGAAGATCTTGGTGGCCATGTTTTCAAATGTGTTGCTCAGATCTGGAGGCAGCAGAGCTCCGGCGTCGAAAGTGTCACAGTGGCGTCGAAAGCTTGTCACAGCAGATCCGGAGGCGTCGAGAATGGCGATAGTATGGCAGAGGTGGTTTTATTGCGCTGGTGGAGGCGTTTTTCTTGATGCAGATCGGAGTCGGAGATCTCGTCAGCGGTGGTGGTGGAGCTCTGCAGCGCTGGAGGGAGTGCGTTGGTGTTGAGATCTGGGGATGGCGGCAGTGGGATGTTGAGTGGGTTGGTGTGAGATGCGCTGGAGGCGACGACGCTGGAGAAGAAGCGTGGCTGGGGTGGTGCGGTGGTGATGTTTATATGGTGTATGGTGAAGCAATGGTGGAGGCGGTAAGATTTGAGAGAGAGAGAGAGAGGGAAGGTGAGAGAAGAGGGTACAGAGAGAGAACAGGGAAGATGAAATGGGGTTCGGTGGATTTTTTGTTATATGGTGTTTTTGTTTAGCTTTTCAGTTATTCACTGTGGGAAGGGGGTCTTTTGTGTTTTTCCCTCTATAGTAGTTAGGTTGTAATGGGGGATTTGGGGTTGGGATTTTGTTTGTTAACCTATATGTTGTAGGGGTCTATTATATAATTGCCCCGTTTTTGTTTTGTCCCCAAAATTTGAAATATTAGTCCATTTCGTAAAATATGTCTTCTTTTGTCTTTTCTATACATAGATATTTAATTGTTTTGATAAAAGAAAACTTGAAAAAAGGATGCCTATCAATTTTTATTTTATTTTTGGTCGGATTTGCTGTAAAAAACTTCTAATTCCTTGCTATCTATTCCCGACATTTTTAAAATCTTATGTCATTCAGTCTATTCGTTGATGCACTAATACTGATGCCCTATGTTTAGCTATCTTCGCAAGCTTGTCCTTCCGTCCATTCAGTCTTCAGAAAATGTAAGCAAATTTAATCGGCCTATATTCCATTGAAAGCTATCGGGTTCGACGAATGATCGGGTGGACTTCCAACCTTGCAGCTGACATCCACTTTATACCTTGTATGATTTTAAGGTTATCTGAGTATATTGTCTTCTCCTAAAAAGTTACTCCTGACACATTTCTGTTGCTTATGATATTGCATTTGCTTTCCCTTCTAAAATAGAGTCACATAACACTGTTATATTGTATGAGATTCTACGTTTGTAGTTGTTTATAGATGAATTGTACCAATTTCTGTATGTTCATAAGAATTGTGAAAAGATGCATCGCACTAGAAAATTTGCGATGTCAAACTCTCATCCTGGTTATCTGCATGTGGTTGATTCAACCTTTATACTTGTGTTGTCTCTGGTAATCTCCAATCATTCCCGTAACTTTCCTTCATTAGCGATCATGTTGACGTGATATCTTTGTCGTCTTCTATTGGCATTTCTTCGTGTAAAGTCTTTATTTTAGCCTTCCAAATGTTCCATGTTGTTATCATAATGTAATCCGTAATTATATTCATTTTCCAACCTCATTCCGAGAACGCCTTGACAATTTTAAGTAACCAATCTCCAAAACTGACCTCATTTGTTTGATTTGCACCTGTAATGTTGATCCTGTCCAGTTTGCTTGGTTCACTTGTCACGTGAGTAGTAAATGTTCAACAGTTTCCATTTTCCCTAGACACCAAGTACAAGTTCCTTGATTAGCACATTTTCTCCTCCTTAAGTTTTCATTTATTGGTATAGCATTATTACAGACTCTCCAAAAAAAAAAGTCTTATTTTTGTAGGAATATTAGATTTCCAAATTGTTATCCATTGCTCCTTCTTGTAAGACTCCGACGCGACTGTTGCTTGTGGGTCGTTGATAATTTGTTTATCTGATAATATCTTGTATCTTGTTTTCGTATCATATTTCCTATTCTTAGAAAGTGGCCATATTACTTTATCTTCCATTTCCGGTTTTAAAATCTTTATTTTTCAAAATTTCTGGTATTATTGGTTGCTGAAAAATATTTCTCAGAAATTCTATATTTCATTCGTATGTTGATTTTGTCCATAATTGTTATACCGTTTCCAGATTATACGTGGGTGGTTTTTCCAATTCCCAGGATGTGTTGAACCATTTGTTTTTCCAGATTGTTTCTCTCTTTCCAATTTATTTGATGTTATATTTTTTGATAAAGTCTTTTCCCTCCATTAGGCTTGCCCATGACCATTATCTGTTCTATCGAAGTTTTACATTCATAAAATCATCGGTAGGATAATATATACCTTTTAGTAATTTTGCAGCTAGTGTTTCTGGATTAGTTTAAATTCTCCACGCTTAAGCTGCAAGGAGTGTCGTGTTCATTCGTTTAAAATCCCAAACATCCAAGTAGTTTGTTTATTGCTATATTTTCCCAAGCTACCCAGTGTATCTATTTCTTTCTCCCGAATTCCACTAGATTTTTGAAATTGCTGAAATAAGCTTTCTACAAAATATATCTGGGTAAGAAAAAATAGACAATGTATAAATAGGTATTGCATGTAAAACTATTTTAATAAGTACTTCCTTTCCTCATTCCGATAATAATGTTGCTTTCCAGCCTTTAATTTTTTAATTTTTTTTGCTATCCCATCGAGAGCTTCCACTTTTTTTTTGCTATTCCATCGAAAGCTAGAAAGAATGGTTCTTATGAGAAAAAACAGTGGAGTATTTGGGAAATTAATGACAAGACGAAATCCTTAATTAAATATTTATTTGATAACCAATAGGGAGAAAAATCAAGTGGAATCAACATGACGAACATTAGCGAGTACAATATAAATGAAGAGAATGGTTTACTAGCTGACGAGGCATACATATCTGGCTTAACGATGCGTCTTTCAATAATAGTTGGGAGCCAGCAAGTGCGGTATCAATTGCAATTAATAAAGAAGGAATAGTCAAGCATAAAATTACAAAGAGGGCGAAATTCAATAGTGATGTGGAAGGAGAAATGTGGGTTGTTCTCCTCGCCATGATATCTGCAGCAGATATCGGATTCCAGAGTAGTTCGTTCTCCTCTGACAACCTTGAAGTTTGGAGGTGGATGGACAAATTTCCAATTGGAAAGTTCGACACATTAGGAGGAAGATCAATGGTATAACGGACAAGCTAGCGAAATGTGTGAGAAAAATATCGATATTACGGGATGCCCGTACAGCTCTATTGTGGAGTGTCTAATTTTATTTATAGCTTATGTAATAGTTAAAATATCATTTAGTGTTGTACTTTTATTTTGACAAGAAAAAGATATAAATGTTCGTATATATATTTTTAATTACTCTATTATTTATTATTTAAAGTTAACCACCCTATTACTACTACCACCAACACCACCCCACTACCCCACCACCCCACCACCCCACTACCCCACCACCCCACCACCAACACCACCCCACCAACTGTTAAAGATTATTTTTAATATGGATAATTCTCATTTAATTACAATTCCACAAGTTTCATTCCATGAAAAAAAAATTAAGGAGCAAATTAATTCCTACTTACTCACTAATTAAAAACTTAATTCTCAATTAATCATTTTTAGCATATTTTAGGTTACGTTTTTATCTTTATATGGGATAATTCCCAATTAATTATAAATTTACACTTTTCATAAAAAAAAGGAAGGAGGTTTTGACTTACTACTTACTCACAAGTTAAAGAAATTAATTCCAAACTAAACCAATCACCAACAACTAATTCCATCACACGCGTGTGTCTGTGATTTTTTTTAAAATATGCATAATTAATTCTAAAAAAATCAAAAAGATAAAAGAATTGCATTTGTGGAGGAATCAAATTAATATTTACGTCTATAAATTTTTTATGAATTTTTTGATTTTTTTGATTTTTTAATTTTGATATTCCGTTTTATGTGTTCATGCAATACATAAAAATATATTTATGTGTTCATGTAATACACAAAATCATATAATCAATCTAAAATATTACCTTCTTTAACAACATTATTTTTTTCTCTTTATTAATCGCATGAGTAATGCTGGGTATCACCCAAAAAGGCATCACCTAACCATCACCCATGATGTGGCGGTTAGGTGGTCCAATCATGCAGGAGAGAGAAAAAAATAAATCTGAAAAGAGAAAATTCATGATTGGACCACCTAACCGCCACATGGGTGATGGTTAGGTGATACCTTTTTGGGTGATACCCAGCATTACTCTAATCGCATATGTCCTATTTTTCCTTTTTTTTGATATATTGATATATTATCTTTTTGTCCAACAATCTTTTGTTATATTGTGTGTTGTAGTAATACACAAATCGATTATTTGTGTATTACAGCAACACACAAATTTACCTTTTCTCTTTCCGTCAAGCCCATTCCCAATTAAACATTTGTGTCTTACTTAAACACACCACCATCGTAACTATGTTTTGCATCAACACATAATTTTGATTATTACGTGTTTCTGCATCACACAAATTGTTTCTTGCGACTTGCAGCATCACACAAATTGACTTACACACTTGTGTTTGTCTTACATCCCTTTCGATGTGATTTATGTGTGTATTACACACACTTTTAGAGTTTAGCTGTTTAGTATGGTTCTTTTTTGTGTTACTGTAATACACAAATGACTGGTTTGTGTAATACAACAACACACAAAATAACAAAAAAGGGTTGGACAAAAAGTTAATACATCAAGATAGTTACAAACGAGTAAAAATATTATATATGTGACTAATAAAGAGAAAAAAACGATTTTGTTGAAGAAGAGAATGCTTTAGATTAATTTTATAATTTTGTGTGTTACAGGAATACATAAATATATTTTTGTGTGTTGTATGAACTCATAAATCTGAATACCGAAATTTAAAAATAAAATTTTAAAAAAAAAATCTCTGATGTAAATATGAACTTGCACCGTCAAAAAATACAATTTTTTAACTTTTTCTGATTTTTCTTTTATTTGATTATGTTTTTTTATAAGAAAAAATTCATGGACACACGCGTGTTGTGGATTTGGGAAAAAAGATTCTCAAAATAAAAAAAAAATCAAAAAAAATTCATAGACATAAATATTAATTTGTCTCGTCCAAAAATGTAAATTTTCTATTTTTAAGATTTTTTTAGAATTAGTTATGATTTTTTTAAATTTCACGGACGCGCGTGTGTGATGAAATTAGTTGGTGGTGATTGGCGGTGGAGGTGTTGGGGGTGTTGGGGTGGTTGTAGGGGTGGGTGGTAGTGGGGGTGGTGGGGGTGGTGGTAAAGGGTGTGGTGAGGGTGGGAGTGGTGGTGGGGTTGGTAGTAGGGGTGGTGGTGATAGAAAATAAATAAATAAATATTATTATAATAATAATAAAGATATAAGAATTAAATAGTATATATAATTAAAATAATTAATTAATAGACTATATTTTTATAATTTATTAATTTTTTATGTTTAAATAAGAATTAAGTTAAAATTGTAATTAATTGAGAATTTTACACTCTCCATACAATTAACTGGACGTTGTCCTTTTAATAATTAAATACTTTTATTAATATTTCTTTTAGTAAAAAACTCCATTACTATTATACTATTGTGACTAATAATTATAATTTTGAATAAATATTAAATAGAACTTTATTTATTATTTATTATAACATATATGCAATCGATGAATTTTACTATTTCAAACAAAACGAAGAAAAAGTTTTTTAAACATACAATCAAACATTGACGTTATCGAAGTTCGAACAAAGAAAAAGGAACTCTTGTACTATATAATTATAAATTGTCACTTATTTTTTTTTTGTTACATAGGAGAGCCACTTTGGACTCGGAGTCATTGACTCGGTTCGAACCTGCACCACTAAATTGTCACTTATTAGCAGTATACTTACTGCGTCCAGAAAAAATAGAAAAAGAAAAAACAGTATACTTACTGATATACTTACATCATCAAATCAAAATCTTATGATACTAACCTAATCCAGTTTTAAAGTCAAAATCAACATCTAGCTTTAATATAAAATCATAAATACCACATAGAGCGACCGATATGCCGATAAGTCACATGCAAAAAGACATATAAACACATGTCACGTGCAAATAATCGGACAAAACCACTGGATGACAACAATATTTCATTATATTAACAACTACCTCGCTAGCTATTGCCATTTATAATAATGTTTCAACATTTAGTGAACATATCTACCCCCATGAAGCACATCTATCACTTTCTCATCACACTAACTTTTTCTTTCCTTTTGGAAGTCACAAACAAAATCATATAGTAGTTATCACTCAAACAAAATTATACATACACAACTAATATCTAAAAAGTTTATTGAACAAAAAATCAAACTAAAATATTTTTAATATGTAAATATGATATGATGTGATGTTTTTAACATGTAATGTATGTTCATAAAATATTTTCTATCTTAGGTTTAGTATTAACATAGGAATACATTACACTTATCGGATGAACGCAGTAATTAATGTATACTTCGTATTCACTGTCTACAAATCTATGATGTATTAAAGATGTATGAGGTGTAATATGGTGTTTTTTTGTAGATAATTTGATTTTACTAGTGTTTGATAGGATTAGACATATGCAATAAAAAACAAACCCAAATTTCTTAAAAATTATATGTATACTATTCAAGTTTATAACTACAAACACAAGCATATTCATAAGCTTCACAAGAACCCAATTAAATATGCTCAAGAATGCCCATTGTAGTAACCGACATACTAATGTTCGCAACAACACAATCCCATTATTGATAATACCTATCAATATCTAGATAGGTTGGATGTTTTGTTGCTTCTAATATTAATAGGCTCGGATATCTCCGGATGGGATGAAAGCATAAAAAGATAAGTTCATTTCTAGGGTTTTTTGAAACCTAAGCAAAATCATGATGGAATTTTCGATAAATTCCAAGACATCAGACCATTCTTTTGCTAATATAGTAAAATACATTTATTGAAAATCACATTTTGAAAACTCGTCCTAAGCACTCGGGTTAAGAACATCACATTTAGATCCTAGCAATTCATTAGCCTTCTAGACTCACTCCTTGAACCACAATTTAGAACAATCTTATGCAAATACACTATAAAAGTTTACACAAAAGATCAATTGAAATAACACTTTCTTACGTATCACTATTAAGAAACTAACTTTTATCTAGCTTGAAGTAACTACTCAATAGCTCACCCACTTGTAACTTATCTTCAATCAAAGTGTCAATGGGTGAATCCCATCCTATGCCAGTGATGTCTCCTAATTTGTCATGAATTAATATTAAGACGAGACATCATTTTTAGTGTTTTAGAAGTCTTTCTAGTCGATTTTCACATGTATTATTGGTGTGGCCTAAGGTGTGATAAAAAGATGTATAAAATAAGTGCAAATAAACACCCTAAGCTAGCACGGTTCTGCAAGTATTACAGGACGTATGCAAGTTTTAATGATAAGAAGATTCGTTCCTCAGAGACTGACGAAAGTTAGAGAGAACTTATGCAAATTATCAAGTGCAAATATGATAGATAGAAAAGATAATACGCAAAAGAAAGAAAGAAAAATAGATTTTTATTTTGTTTTTAAATAAAGAAAACTAAACTACTAAATTAAAGACAGAAAATAAATAACAGAAAAGAAGATAGTATGAAAGTTAGTTGAGTAATTAGCATGTAATCCCCTCTAGTTTTGCCGTTCTAAACATGTAAGGGTGAATTATGTAGTAGTTCAATAATCGGTTCCAATTACGCTAGGTAGTTTTAAATAGGATTTACCTGTGTCAATAAGGCTTCCTAAGCAAACTGTTCCTGTAATTGGTAAATAGTAACATGTACTAAACCATAGTGATTATCTAGTTAGGTTGATTTGTCAGATCTAAACCGAATACTAGACGTTATGTGCTAAACATGTAATTAAACCCCGTTGTCAATGGTGACCTAATTACTAGATGGTAATTCTATATGGCCTAGGTTCCATAAAAACACAGAATATAAATCCAAACACATAAACAGAGAATAAAAACAATAATTCAATTTAAAACATAGAATTCCCAAATTAGATAGATGTCAATCAAAACTAGGGTTCATACATATATGCTAAAACTCAAGCTAATGGAATTAATTCATACTAAGAAAAGAAGAGAAAATAATTACAAAATAAGAGGTTGAAGGAGACATGATTGATGCACAGCTCCTTCCAGACTTCTTCTCTTGTGTTGGAGCTTCCTCTTGGCCTTAAGGTCTGGCCAATGATGATTTTATAATGTTAAGAGGCTGTATTTATAGTGTTTAGGTTGACCTAATTCGTTTTCTTTAAGGAGAGGTTAAGTAATGGACTCTAAGCCCAACTCAAATTCGTATGGAAATAAAGATAATTACTGTTGAACTGTTTTGAGCATATCTTCTTCGTTATTGGTCGGTTTTTTCTCCATAATATACCAAAAGAATTCTCACAGAATTATCTACGTCCCTATGAAAGGAATCTTCCAAAATCGGCTCGGTTTTGTAGTTATCACCACTTCTTTAGGCGTAGCTGCAGAAATTCAGATTTAAGGCAGCTTTTCCTTTTCCTAATTGAACTCTGTTTCCTTCTATCTCTGATTTCCATGTTTATCTTCTTTCCTTTAGCTCTTTGAACCAACTTGGACTCTAATTAATTACCATATATCTCTAAAGCTTCACACTAAATAAATAATTAAACCTAATATGCTCTACAAATAATAAATAATTAATTCAAGACCCAAAATAGGAAAGTGTACTAAATCAAGCTGAGATCGACCTATAAACTAATAAATACGCCTAAAATGATGTCTCAGAACTATATTTTATTATCACAAATGAGGAGACATCAATTATTACACTTTCCTATTTCAAGTCTTGATTTAATGTATTATTATTTTTAGAGCATATTGGGTTTAATTATTTATTTAGTGTGAAGCTTTGATTATAAATATGGAGATTTATTAGAGTCCAATTCAAATCTAGAAGATAAAGAAAGAAGATAAGCATGGAAATTGGAGATAAGGAAACAAAAGCTAAAGCTGCCAAATAAATTTGAATTTCACCACCCACGACCACAAATCAGATTATATATCAAAATCGGTGAGGAATTTGGAAGAACGGTCAAGAGCAAAGTTAAAGATCTTTCCGATATGATGAATTTAGACTACTCATAAGCGTCAAACGGATAAGTATTGAAGCTGCTAGGGCCAAAACAAAAACGGGGCTAATCTCATATTATAGGGTCACGAATTTGAGTTGGGCTAGGAGTCCACTACTTACCTTCTCCTTCAAGAAAACGAATTAGGGCTTCTCTACACCTATAAATACACCCTTATATCACTTGTAAATAATCCTTACCTCATAGTAATTAGTCATTAGGGTTTATAATTAGAGTTTATTGTAGAGAGCAAGATGAAGTCTTTCATTATTTCTTTTAGTTTATTTCCTTCAGGTATGAACTAATTTTCCCATAGCTTGGGTTTTGCATCATGTATAATCTATGAATTCTATTTTCTTTCTATCTAAGTTTCTTTGGAAATTATATGTTTTAATCTGATATTAGCTTCTTACCCATATATTTGTTTAAATGTTTTGAATTATTGCCTGTCCTAGAACTGATCACTTTAGGCTTTCTTAATAGTAGTTTGATGTTCACCTTAACTGGGTGTCTAATTATTGAAACACCACATAACGTCTAGTGTTGATATTAGGCTGAGTCCAACCGCTCTCCTATTTATTAGCCACAATTGGGAGTCAAACTCATACTCCATATCTAATATTAACCTTTAAAAACAGTTACACTCCAACAGCTTACCGATTTCAGCTCCCTATTCTAACAATCCCTATTTCAGACTTTACTCCAACAGGTTCCCTATTTCAGCAACCCCTATTAGAACAATTTCATATTTAACCTTTTCCGACAACTTTCTTATTTTAAAATATTTGTAAATTAAAAATAATATATTATTATATTTCTATTTTTTTAATTCGTTACTTGAATATTCATAATTAATATTATATATACTGGTTATAATTTTTTTTAAATAGCTATAATTTCTATTGATCATTATTTCCACGAAAAATTTAAAATCATGTCAATTTTAAGTCTTGACATTGTCTTATCGCGTCATGTCGTATCGGTTTTTTTATGTCAATCGTTATATCATCTCGGGTCAATCGAGATATCGTTTCATGTCAGTCGAGATATCATTTCATATCACTCGAGATGTCATTTCATGTCACGTTATTTCATCTCAGGTCAATCGAGATATCATCTCATGTCAATCGAGATGTCATTTCATGTCCATCGAGATGTCATTTCATGTCCATCGAGATGTCATTTCATGTCCATCGAGATGTCATTTCATGTCAATCGAGATGTCATTTCATGTCAATCGAGATGTCATTTCATGTCATATCGATTGATTCATGTCATATTGGTCATTTCATGTCATATCCAATGTAAGCATTTTGCAAATTTGAACACTATATAATCCTCATAATCTTCACAAGAAATACTTACAATTCTTCCTATTCTTTCAATTTAACTTTGTAGTATATAATATTTTTTTCCAAGTCTTTCATCTCCTTGAGTAAAAAAATGTCAGATGATTTTGATGCTGAAGATCTTAGCTACAAAATATTATTGAGTGGTGTTGACGATGATGATGAAGACGATTTGCAAATGGTTCAACAAATGGCGTATCATCATGCTCGAGAAAAAAAAGAAAAAAAAAGCATCGTGGTTCAGTTCCAGGACATGCTTTTCTATGGCGAGACAGAGAGCAAGGTCATGAACGACTATACAAAGATTATTTTGCAGAAAATCCAGTCTATCCCAAGGAATATTTTCGAAGGAGGTACCGAATGTATAAGCCATTGTTTTATCGAATTCTAAATGCTGTAGAATCTTATGACAGTTATTTTGTTCAAGGTGAAAACAATGCTAAAGTCATGGGTTTTTCATCTATACAAAAATGCACAGCTGCTTTAAGGATGCTTGCATATGGAGCGGCTGGAGATTCAGTTGATGAGTATTGTAGAATGGGAAAATCAACTGTAATCGAAACATTAAGAAAATTTGTCAAGGCGGTAGTAATGGTTTTTGGTGACGAATATTTACGTTCCCCTAACGAAATGGACACTACCAGATTGCTAGCTGTTGGAGAACAAAGAGGCTTCCCTGGAATGTTGGGGAGTATTGATTGCATGCACTGGACCTGGAGAAATTGCCCAACTGCTTGGAAAGGTATGTATACTGGTCATAGTCATGAACCAACTATTATTTTGGAAGCTGTAGCATCGTATGACCTTTGGATTTGGCATGCATTTTTTGGCTTACCTGGTTCGCTTAATGATATAAATGTCCTAGACCGATCACCGGTATTCAGTGATTTAGCTGAAGGCCAAGCCCCTAAGGTTAATTACTCTATTAATGGACATAATTATACAATGGGGTATTATCTTGCGGATGGTATATACCCACCTTGGTCAACATTTGTTAAAACTATATCGTGCCCGCAAGGTAACAAGAAAAAATATTTTGCACAAAGACAAGAGTCGGCAAGAAAAGATGTCGAGCGTGCATTTGGAGTGCTTCAAACTCGATGGGCAATTATACGTGGACCTGCACGCCTTTGGGATGTTGAAACGCTCGAATATATCATGAAAGCTTGCATAATAATGCATAACATGATAATTGAAGATGAAAAAGATATTCCTAATCCAGATTATAATTACGACTCTTTTGGTGCTTCAAATTCCCATTCGACCGTCTCAAAAGAAGCGACATATGATGTTATGCAGTTTATCCAATCTCATCATCGCCTTGAAGATCGGTTGATGCATAGGCAACTACAAGAAGATCTTGTAGAGCATTTATGGCAACAAAACGGAGATGCGTAGAATTATTATTAATTTTACGTAATGCATGTGCTTAAATCGTTTAATGTAATATCTACTTTAATTTAATCGTTTAATGTAATATCTGCTTTAATTTAATCGTTTAATGTAATTTCTATTTTAATTTAATCGTACTATCTATTTTAATTTAATGCATATTTTTAAATCCTAAAAAAGTATTTTTATATCAAGTAATTTTAGTAATGGAATGAAATTTTTCATAAAATATCATACTCTTATTCTAATGTAAACATAGTCTTCTTTTTGTCTTTTTGTATCTGGAGTTTTGTAAAATTTCCATTAAACACAAGCATATCCACTTCTTAGTTCCACTAAATTAACTGAGGCATAAAAAGGTATGACATCTTTTGATTTATTTAGTTTCTTACGTTACCACCACCATAAACACAAACAAAATGCAATAATCTGTGATGTGTGGTTCCAAAATATATAGAATAATTCAACAGATACAACATCAAAGGCCACAAAATAAACTGCAGCAATAGTAAAATTACAAACTGACCTTCGAGTTTCAAACTAAAGATTTGATTAAATTAATAAACAGATTGATCAATCAACATAGTACACCATACACCCAAAATAGATTATAAAATAGAATGAATCACTCTTAGCTAATGAAGCAGATTCATCATAAAGCCTTAACTAATGAAGTACCAAAATAATAAACTAGCACGAGTAAAAGACCATGTACTTTCAACCTAGAAACAGAATTACAAATCATTATATTTTTTCATGATTTCATTCTGTTTCTTTTCCCAATAAATTCTGATTGACGGATTCAAGGCAGTTAAATCTTTTGACATTATTTCATCCTCGCGCTCAGCCATTCGTTGCTCCCTTTCCATCCTCCGTTCCTCACGGTCTAGTATTTGGTTTTCCCGTATCCGTTCTAGTTCTTTCTCCCGCTCCATCTTCCGCTCCTCACGTTCAAATATTCGATCTTCCCTCAGCCGTTGTAGTTCTTTTTGATTATCTTCATGGAGTTTTTTTCGGTTCTCTATCATTTTATCAATATCTTTTGCAAATACTGAATCTTGAGAATCTGTTATCAATTCATTCTTTTTTCTCTTATTTGATTGTTTCGTTGCATCTCTACCCGACGATCTTTCGATCCCTGCATTATCATTGACAAGAACTGGATTTATTAGGATTGCGGGAGAAGTTGCATTTGTACCAATACTGGACGGAAGAGGCTGAACAGGTTTTACTGGTTTTGTTTTTTTTAATTGAGCTAACCCATTTTGGATGATGTCTTAGAATATTCCAGCAATGCTCGTAAACAAAAGTTACTCCTCTAAAATTTTGGAACATCACCTTAGCATCTTGAATCTGCATTTGATAAACAATTAGTCAGGCACATTCAGTTTTCTTTTACTAAAATAGTGCTAAAATACTAAGAACAAAGACTAAAGATGTACCCAATTAAGTTCTGTCTTGCCGCTTTGACGTCTACCTGAAATTTGTTCATAGTAGCCACAAAATTTATTTGTGTTAGACGAAATAGTAGACCAACGATGCGTGAGAGAATTTACTGTTCTGTCGGAAAAAAATTTCCTGTTCTCATGAAAATAGTCAAATATTCTTTCCCACATTTTCCCTCTCTTTTGATCGTTCCCAATAGCCGCATCTGTGCTAACATATAGCCATGCTTGAACGAGAAGTACATCTTCCTCTTGCGAGAAGTTTTTGTTAAATTTTGTAACAATTTGTGAGTCTTGTGTTTGAGGAGTAGCAATTGGTTCCTCTACTGTTTGAGGCGTAAGAATTGTATCCTCTTGTATGTGTCTGCTTGCAAAATTACCATCTAAACCACGAGTAAGCAAATCCGTAAAGGAATCCTGTTCATCATATTCCATCTTTAACCAATAAACCCTGCATTAATTGAATATAGAAACAATAAAGAACTAAAACCACAATAGAATCAATAACGAATAAAGAACTAAAGACGAAAGCACTTCAACACCCTAACAAAAAAAAATTCCTACATTCCTCTCAGACCTATCTCCAATTTTATTTATCTTTTGTCCAAACAGTAAGATCGTTGTCCAAATATTACAAAAAAAATTGGCCTTTTTGCTTGATATATGTACTGAAATTCAAAGTAGAATAGATCATCTTTGCTCCTAATATAACTTCACTGGACAATAAAGAAAACAAATAGATATAAACCCAAATCAAATCATTCTGTTTTAGATAAAAAAAATTGTAAAATGAAACCCTAATCTTTACGATAATACTTTAACCCATTTAGCAAAACTTCATATTTAAGAAAAGAAATTGTATTTAATCAAATAATATAGATATTTAACCTAAATTAGAGGATTAAATTTAAAATAGTCACAGTTTATATCTAAAATTATATGGAATGAATGTAAAATTTTAGGCCTAAGAAAAAGAAAGAAAAGGAGAAATAAAGAATTGAAGACTTACTGAAACCTTGAAGAAATTAATATTGTTGAAAAAAAAGTAGCGAGTTTTGGAGTTTGAAGGAGAAGGAGAAGAAGAAACAGTGAGCAAGTGAAAGTAATAAAAATAAATTAAAAAGAAGGTAGCGTAGAGACATTTTAAGCCAGATGTGGCTAAAAAATGGGATGAATCGGGTTCCTCACAATCGGACTGTATACAATAGGGAGCCTGTTGGAGGCCCAAAATTTATTAGTCAAACCCCAATTGTGATATAAAGCCACAATCAAGAGTCTATTGGACTCAGCCTTAGTCTTGACAACACTAATTCTATCTAGATAGTCATTAGGGTATATTATAATCACTATCACCATGTTTGGAATTGAATTGCTTAAGAACCTAGTGGCAGAGGATAACCCTAAGTTTAGGCTGCCTCGTGGTGTGTCTGTAGCCCCCTTAGTCGCTCTCAAGGTCTAAGAGAGGGAATTTCGAATCCTGACTAAGTATTTAAGAGCTAATTATCTCCCTTATTAACTAGAATTTGATAGAATGAATTAATAGGATTAGTGCATACTAGCAAAACCTAAGCTATACTTCTCATCTCATATTTCTATCTTTTTTATTTATTGTCTTTACTTTTTCTTAGTTTAATCATTAATCTCTCAATCGTTCCTATTTATTTTCTGTCTTTTAATTAATTACTCTCTACTAGCTAGTATTTGCTCATTCATATAACACACTAAGTCCCTGAGAACGGATCTTCTTATCATTAAAACTTGCATACGTCCTGTAATACTTGCAGTACCGTGCTTGTCTAGGGTGCTTTAGTGCACTATTTTCGGCATTTATTTATCCCATTTTTATAACATCCTAGGCGACACCAGCCAGTGAATTATAAAATTGCAAAAAATTGAAGCACCTTAATGAAGAAGAAGATGACGTAAATTAAAATCAACAAGAAAACACAAAGAATCACTGTTATTGCCTTGCCCCTCCACATCCAGTCGGAAAAAAAATTATAGATGACAAGAATGATTAATACATACCATTGTTGAGTTGTGTTCCATTTCTTTAATCATGGAAAATGATTCAGGAAAAAAGTAGTTATACTCTAAGAAAACAATACAACATAGTGTCAAGATCTCCTTAAAATTTACCGTAACCAACATCATAAGTATGACTACTAGAACCTTCCCCTATAAACTACATCATTAACTAATATAAAACCGTTAGAAACCAATACAAACACATATCCAAATTTCATCAAATTATATGTATATTATTCAAGTTTATAACTATAAATACAAGAACACCCATAAGCTTCAAAGGAACCCCATTGAATATGCTCAATAATGCCACATTATAGTACTAGAAATACTAATATTCGAAACAACACAATCCCATCATTGATAATACCTAATCAATATCTGGACAAGATAGATATTTTGATGCTTCTATTATGAATAGGCTCGGAGATCTCCTGATGGTATGAAAGCATTAAAAAGATAGGTTTATTTATAGGGGTTCTCAAAACTTAAGCGAAATCATGGTTGAATTACTGATAAATTCCAAGACATCACTCTTCTTTTGATAAGATAGTAAAATACATTTATTGAAAATCACCTTTTGATAACTCTTTCTAAGCACTCGGGATAAGAACATCACATTCAAATGCTAGCAATTCATTAGCCTTCTAGACTTAATTCTTGAACTACAGTTTATAACAATCTGATTTATATACACTACTATAAAAGTTTACACGAAAGACCAATCAAAATAGATTTTTCTTGCTTATCACTAGTAAGAACCCAACTTTTCTCTAGCTTGAAGTAATGATGCAATAGCTTTTGGTACACCCTCTTGTAATTTATCTTCAATTAGATCTAGCATCAAGAAGCGTTCGGGTACACTCTCTTGTAATTTATCTTCAATCAAAGTGTTAATGGGTCATTCCCATCACATTCCATTTAATTGTTAAACTGAAAAAAAATTGAAGCGTCACAACCTCAATAAAGATGAAGATGACGTAAACTAAAATAAAAAAGAAAACAACAAAGAATCGCTGTCATTACCTCGCCCCTCTACATCTGACCGAAAACAAAATTTTAGATGCCAAGAATTACAATTACATATCATTTCCAAGTTGTGTTCCATTTCTTTAATAATGGGAAGAGATTCAGTAAAAAAGCTATTCACTACAAGAAATAGTAGCATTAGCGGGGAAGCTATTGAGGCAACAATTAAAATGGCCTCTAATGATAGCATTAGCGGGGAAGCTATTGCGGCAACAATTAAAATGGCCTCTAATGATATTTTTAAAAACCAAAATGGCCTCTAATTATATTTTAAGCGGCAATATTTGCCGCTAAAGATAAAGTTAATAGAGGCAAAAACAAATAATTTGCTACTAAAGGTATCTATAGCGAGAAACTTATAGAAACGAAAAATAACGACTATTAGCGGCAAAATTAAGATTTTTAGTGTTAAATTTTTTGCCGCTAAAAATACTATTTCTTGTAGTGATTATACGCTGGAAAAAACAGTACAACATAGTAACAAAGCCTCCTAAAAATTTCCGGAACCAACATCACAAGTATGAATACTGAAACCTTCCCCTATAAACTACATCATTAACTAACATAAAACCATTAGATACCAATACAAAAAGAAACCCAAATTTCATTAAATTATATGTATACTATTCAAGTTTATAACTAAAAATCAAGAACATTCATAAGTTTCACAAGAACCCCATTATATATATGCTCAAGAATGCCACATGCTAATGTTGACAACAACACAATCTCATCATTGATAATACCTTATCAATATGTAGATAGGATGGATGTTTTTCTACTTCTATTATGAATAGGATCGGATATCTCTTGATGGGATGAAAGCATACAAAAGATAAGTTCATTACTAGGGTTTTCCGAAACCTAAGCAAAATCATGGTGGAATTTTCGATAAATTCCAAGACATCAGACTCTTCTTTTGCTAATATAGTAAAATAAATTAATTGAAAATCACCTTTTGAGAATATTTCCTAAGCGCTCAGGATAAGAAAATCTCATTCAGATACTAGAAAATCATTAGCCTTCTAGACTCACTCCTTGAACCACAATTTATAACAATTGGATGCATGTGGACTATGTTATATTAATAACCACCAGTTGTACAAGAGAAAATGGTTTCCGGAAAAACAAATGAAAAGAAAAATGTTTTTGAAAGAAACTAACTATTACAAAAATCGAAATGCGATTACAACAATCGAATAACAATTACACGGAAATACGATTACAAAAATCGGAATCAAAACGTTACACGGAAATAACAAAAACGATACACTTACACGGAAAAAGAAAAACACACAATCGTCACCGTTGTTAAAAAGATATTCCGGCGTGACCGGTATCTCTAACAGAACTACTACGAAAATATAGAGAGAGGTGGTGAGGCAGAGAGTTTTTTCTTTAGAGTGTTCGTAGCTGTAGAGAGTGGAATGAGAGCACTATATATAGTGGTGAGGAGTGGAATACCCAAGTCAGAAACGTCCATTAAATCCCATGATTCCCTCCCGGAATTGATTTGACGTTTTTGATTTCCTTGTAACCCCCACAACCTTGTAACTGATGCGTTTTGACTTTCCTATTCTCAATTCCCACGTTTTTATTTGACTAAGTAACAGCAGCTGGATATCCTTTCCCTTTAACGCGTGCGAGATTGGTGGAGGTTTGTCTTCTACGTTTGAGTTGGAGTGGTTAACTACTACTATAAGAGCTGGTACAAAATCCATTTCATTTTTCATTTTTTTGACTCCCCAAACTCCAAACTCCCCACGACCCACGACCCACGCCCCACGCCCCACTCCCCACGCCTTACGCCGTCGCCGGTGCCGGTGCCGGGCCGGGTCGGGCGGGTGGGTGGTGGTGGTGGTGCGCGCGTGTGGGCTAGATCATTGCCTTGCCATGTACATGGTTATTGGCTATTTGAACTTAGTTAAAATCACTAAGTATAAAAATGGTTATCTTTCCTTATATCCCACCGATGTGGGAAATGTAAAAAGCCATTTTTGACATATCAAATGGTTCATTGGAGAAAGTATATCTCCAACAATCCCCCACACATTTGAATGTCAACAAAAGGTTTTGTGGGAAGGTTCCAGAAAGAAGAATAGGTGAATTGTACTTAAGTGTCAATATCTTGCGATTTGAATTGACACGTAGTGAAGTGAGGCAACCACCGAATTCCGTTTAAGTGAACTTACTCTTGAACTTTAACGGTTATCGATCGAGACCCTCACAGCACATACTCTACCTGATTCAAGGTTATGGTCCCCTCTAACATCACCTTTTGGTTCATCAAGTCCTTCTCTAAGGACCACCCTTTAAGGGCTATGAACTTGGTGGATTTATTCATTTGAGAGTGGTGCAAGGACGTCTCCTCAACACTCTACCATGAATATTTGGGTTTCAATGTTACCCTTGAATTCATCAAGTCCTTCTCAAAAGAACCACCACAAAGGCTATGAATTCAATGTGAGTTCAACACTCGGTACGTCTTTTTTATCAGGTCCTTCTCAAAAGAACCACCACAAGTGGCTATGAACAAGACGATTTGGGTTTGAGCCTTAGGGATGGGGAAATCACATTGACTCATTAGTCACATGTTCCTATTTAATGGGTTTTAGACCCATCCCCCTCGACGTCTCCAGGACTAGTCTCCTGGTCAAGCCTTTGGTGAACGGATCAGCTAGATTCTCTTCTGATCGTACAAATTCCAAGGCTATCACACCATTCCTCAGTAATTGTCTTACTGATCCATGTCTGATGCGAATATGTCTCTTTTTCCCATTATAGGCGCTATTATGAGCGACTCCAATGGCTGCTTGTGAATCACAGTGGATACATACAGGTGTGGCACTTCCTTCCCAAAGTGGCACATCCGATAAGAGACTTCTCAACCACTCAGCTTCTTGCCCAGCTAACTCTAGTGCTATGAACTCAGACTCCATGGTGGAGCGTGCTATACAAGTCTGTTTGGAAGACTTCCACGATACAGCACCTCCCCCTAAGGAGAACACATAACCACTGGTGGAGTTTACTTCGTCATTGTCAGAGATCCAGTTTGCATCACAAAAACCCTCAAGGACAGCAGGGAATTTGTTATAGTGCAAGCCTAGATCGATGGTACCCCTCAAGTATTTCAATAGACGGCGAAGTGCAACCCAGTGGTCACTACTCGGGTTATGAGTATAGCGACTAAGTCTACTCACGGCATAGGCAATATCAGGTCGAGTATAGTTCATTAAGAACATTAAACTTCCTATGATTTTAGCATATTCATTTTGGGATACAGCATCCCCAACATGTTTGGATAAGTTGATGCTAGAATCATAAGGAGTATTTACAGGCGTTACCTCAAAGGAATTGAACTTCTTCAGCATCCTTTCTACGTAATGAGACTGATTCAGGGTAATACCATTGCTAATTCTAATGATTTTTAACCCAAGTATTACATCAGATTCTCCCATATCTTTCATGTCGAATCTGGAAGACAAGAAGCGTTTAGTCTCATTTATAATATGAATAGTAGTACCAAAGATGAGCATGTCATCTACATAAAGGCAGATGATAACACACTCTGAATTTGTTACCTTGGAGTAAACACATGAGTCAGAAGTGTTAGCTATAAACCCATATGAAATGAGAGTACTATCTAGTTTTTCATACCATTTTTTCGGTGCCTGTTTCAAACCATACAAGGATTTTTTCAACTTACACACTTTGTCCCCTTGACCAGGGACCACACACCCTTTAGGTTGAGCCATGTAGATCTCTTCATCTAGATCTCCGTTCAAGAACGCGGTTTTGACATCCATTTGATGTATTACAAGTTCGTGAATGACGGCTAAAGCAATAAGGGTTCTTATCGTGGCAATTTTGGTCACTAGGGAATAGGTGTCAAAGTAATCTTGACCTTTCTTTTGGGTGAAGCCCTTAATAACAAGTCTGGCTTTGAATTTTTCTATTGAGCCATCGGGTCTCAATTTTTTCTTAAAAATCCATTTGCTACTAATCGCTTTGCTACCCCTAGGTAGGTCGGTTAATTCCAATGTATGGTTACTTTTAATTGACTCAAGTTCACTATTAATAGCCTCTTTCCAAAAACTAGCATCTATAGATTTTAAAGCATCATCATAAGTTTTTGGGTCATCCTCCATAAGGAAGCAATTGACTACCTGTTCGTCTAATAGATCAATGTGAGAGCCTTCTGTTATAAAGGCTGTTATAAAGTCAGGGCCGAAGCTAGACTCGATCCTGCGCCTCTTACTTCTCCTAGGTTCTTCCTCGGGAATACTACTAGGCTCCATGGAAGTGGAGGGGTTAGGAAAAACATCACAAAGAGGTACCACATCATTAGTAGATAAATTATCAACAGGTAAAGAAGTATTGACAATATTTAAATCTTTCAAAGGGAAAACATGTTCAAAGAACTCAGCGTTTCTAGATTCACAAATAGAGTTATCTTCTAATGACAAGAATCTGTAAGCCGAACTATTCTGAGCGTACCCTATGAAAATTGAGTCAACGGTTTTGGGACCAATGGTGACAGTTTTAAAATCAGGTAGTTTGACGTTGGCTAGGCACCCCCACACTTTTAAAAATTTCAGGTTTGGTGGAAAACCCTTCCAAATTTCATACGGGGTCTTTTCTAGGGATTTATGAGGTACCCTATTAAGTACATAACAGGCTGACAAGACAGCTTCCCCCCACATGTTGTTTGGTAAACCCGAACTTATTAACATGGCATTCATAGTCTCTTTAAGGGACCTATTCTTTCTTTCTGCTATGCCATTTTGTTGGGGTGTATAAGGGGCACTTAGTTCGTGGATAATTCCATTTGTTTCGCAAAACTCTTTAAGGGAATTAGAACTATACTCGCCTCCTCTATCGGACCTAAGTCGTTTGATTTTACAGTCTAGTTGGTTTTCAACTTCGGCTTTATATTTTAAAAACGCATTTTCCGCCTCATCTTTAGTTTTAAGAAGATACACTTTAGTAAACCTAGAGTAGTCATCTACGAAGGTTATGTAGTAAAGTTTTCCTCCTCTACTAGCGGAGTTTTTAAAATCAGCTAAGTCCGAATGAACTAATTCAAGTAATTTGGTTTGTCTCGTGGTAACGGATTTAAAAGGTTTTTTCGCAAGTTTGGACTCTACACATATTTGACATTTTTCAAAGTCATCCACGTTGTTAACGGGTATTAGTCCAAGATTTTTAAGCCTTTTAATAGACGCAACATTTAAATGGCCTAGTCTACCGTGCCACGTTTGAACGGACTCAACAATATAAGCGGAATTAGATGCATTCTCATTAAGGGTTACAGTGTTTAAAACAAACAAGCCATTATTAAGGTACCCTTTCCCCACGAATTCGTCATTTTTGGTGATAATGACTTTACCCCCCCTCGAAGACAAGTTTGAGACTAACTTTATTAAGGAGAGCCCCGGAAACTAAGTTCCTACGGAGAGAGGGGACGAAGAGAACATCATTAAGCTCAAGAGTCTTACCAGAGGTGAGTTTGAGGGGAATTTGACCTTTCCCAAGAACAGTAGCGGTGGAAGAGTCACCTAAGTACACACACTCACCATCAGTTGCTTTTTCGACTTTCTTGAACAAGGCTTTGTTTGCGCAGAAATGGCGAGAAGCTCCAGTGTCAAGGATCCACTCGCTCTTATTCTCTACCAAGTTTACCTCAACCATTACCGCAGCGATTATTTCTTCGGTCTCAGTCAGATTCGCGGTGGCTTTGGGACCCTGGCCAGCTCTCTGGGGACATTCGAAAGCTTTGTGCCCTTCTTTGCCACAACAGTAACAGGCCCCTTTAGTTTTTTGAATCTTACCAGAGATCTTGAACCCTCCACCTTGTTTGTTGGTGTTGCCGCGATTCTTATTTCCCCCAGACTTAGATTTGCTGGACCCTTGTTGCTTTCCCTTCCCTTTGAACCTATCTTTGTTACCTTGGCCAGAACCTTCGACTAGATTAGATTTGGAGGAATGAGAAGGGAAAGAGATTGACTTATCCTTTAATCGATTCGCTTCTTCGACTTGGATGTGGCTGATGAGCTCTTGGAGGGTCATTTCTTTCTTTTTGTGCTTGAGGTGGTTGCGGTATTCACTCCAAGATGGGGGAAATTTCTCAAGCAAAATGTTGGCTTGAAGAATTTCACACATCTTCATGCCTTCGGCGATTACCTCCGCGCATAGGTTCTCGTACACGTGAAGTTATTCAGTCATGGGTTTCTGATCCGTAAGTCTAAAGTTATACCAATTTCCAGTCACGTACTTTTTCTTACCCGAATCATCAGCCCCATATTTCTTCTCGAGAGTTTCCCATATGACCTTTGCCGATTTCTCTTTGGCAAGGAGGTCAAAGATGGGATTAGTAATGTTGTTCAGCATCCAGCCCCGAGCCATGGTGTTAGCTCTTTTGAACCTAGATTCGAGGGCAGCATGCCTAGCTAGCTCTTGTTCAGTATGAGCTCCAATCTCCAAAAGTGGAGGAGCCTCGACTATAGCAAAGTCAAGTTCATACTGTTCAAGGCATATCATTATTTTTTGCGCCCAACGCTTATAGTTAGAACCATTAAGGGGTTCCAACTTGTTTGCGTCGAGAAGAGGCTTAGTGTTCAAAGAAGAACCAACAGCCGAAATAGGAAGAGCCATTTTCAAAAATAACCGGTGGAAAAGAAAATGAATATCTTTTTAAATTGTTATATTAATAACCACCAGTTGTACAAGAGAAAATGGTTTTCGGAAAAACAAATGAAAAGAAAAATGTTTTTGAAAGAAACTAACTATTACAAAAATCGAAATGCGATTACAACAATCGAATAACAATTACACGGAAATACGATTACAAAAATCGGAATCAAAACGTTACACGGAAATAACAAAAACGATACACTTACACGGAAAAAGAAAAACACACAATCGTCACCATTGTTAAAAAGATATTCCGGCGTGACCGGTATCTCTAACAGAACTACTACGAAAATATAGAGAGAGGTGGTGAGGCAGAGAGTTTTTTCTTTAGAGTGTTCGTAGCTGTAGAGAGTGGAATGAGAGCACTATATATAGTGGTGAGGAGTGGAATACCCAAGTCAGAAACGTCCATTAAATCCCATGATTCCCTCCCGGAATTGATTTGACGTTTTTGATTTCCTTGTAACCCCCACAACCTTGTAACTGATGCGTTTTGACTTTCCTATTCTCAATTCCCACGTTTTTATTTGACTAAGTAACAGCAGCTGGATATCCTTTCCCTTTAACGCGTGCGAGATTGGTGGAGGTTTGTCTTCTACGTTTGAGTTGGAGTGGTCAACTACTACTATAAGAGCTTGTACAAAATCCATTTCATTTTTCATTTTTTTGACTCCCCAAACTCCCCACGACCCACGCCTTACGCCGTCACCGTCGCCGGTGCCGGTGCCGGGCCGGGTCGGGCGGGTGGGTGGTGGTGGTGGTGCGCACGTGTGGGCTAGATCATTGCCTTGCCATGTACATGGTTATTGGCTATTTGAACTTAGTTAAAATCACTAAGTATAAAAATGGTTATCTTTCCTTATATCCCACCGATGTGGGAAATGTAAAAAGCCATTTTTTACATATCAAATGGTTCATTGGAGAAAGTATATCTCCAACAGACTATACAAAAAAGACCACTCAAAATATCATCTTATTGCTTAACACTAGTAAGAACCCAACTTTTATCTAGCTTGAAGTAAAAATTCAATAACTTTTATACACTCTGGGACTTTCGCATTGATGATATACACTTGGTGTCGCCTAGGGTGTGATAAAAATAAGATAAATAAAGTCTAGAAAACTACGCACTCTCATCCTAGACAGGCACAGTACTGCAAGTATTACAGGACGTATGCAAGTATTAGTTAGTAAGTTGAGTTCGTTCTCAGGGACTTAAGTGTGTTATACGAGTAGGCAGGAATAACGAGTAATAGTAAATAATTAAAGACAGAAAATAAAAGCAATAGGAATTCGAAATTCAGAATTAAAACTAATTAAAACTAGGAAAATAAAGACAATAAAATAAAATACTAAGAATATGAGATGAGAGATATAGCTTAGGTTTTGCTAGTATGCACTAATCCTTCTAATTCTTTCTATTAGATCTAGTTTATAAGGGAGAATATTAGCTCTTGTATACTTAGTCAGGATTCTAAATTCCCATACCTTAGACCTTGAGAGCGACTAAGGGGGCTACGGCACAACCAAGACGTGGTTTCAAATAGGGTTATCAAGCGCTACCAAGGCCCTAAGCAAACACTTCAATCAATTGGTGATATGGTGATTAAAACAAACCCTAATGACTATCTAGTTAGAATCATGTTTTGTCAGAACTAATATCGACACTAGACGTTACGTGGTGGTTCAATAGTTAAACACCCAGCTAAGGTGATCATCTAACTACTATTAAGGTAATCCTATACTCGTGCACTAGCAAGGAAAACAGTCATTAAATCAAAACACATAAACAAATATAAAGGTAAGTAGCTAATACCAGATTAAAACATATAATTCCCTGAGAAACTTAGATAGAAGAATTAGAATTCATAGATTATACATGATGCAAAAGCCAAGCTATGGGAGGTTTAGTTCATACCTGATGGAAATAAACTAAAAGATATTACAAAAGACATCATCTTGCTCTCTACAATAAACTGGAAGAATAAAACCTTAAGAACTAATTACTATGAGGCAAGGATTGCTAGGATGATTTTACAAGTGATATAAGGTGTATTTATAGGTGTTTAGAAGACCTAATTCGTTTTCTTGAGGGAGAAGCAAAGTGGTGGACTCCAAGTCCAACTCAAATTCGTATGGAAATAAAGATAAATTCTGCTGATTTGTTTTGAGCATATCTTCTTCGTTATTGGTCGGTTTTTGCTCCATAATATACCAAAAGAATCCTCAGAGAATTATCTACGTCCCTATGAAAGGAATTTACCAAAATCGGCTTATTTCTTGGAGTAATCACCACTTCTTTAGGCGTGTGCTGTAGAATTCAGATTTAGGCAGCTTTTCCTTTTCCATATTTTCAGCCTTTGTTTCCTTATCTCCAATTACCATGCTAATCTCTTTCCATAAGTTGTAGTCTTTGACTTGGACTCTGATTAATCTCCATACGTATCTTTAAAGCTTCACACTAAATAAACAATTAAACCCAATATGCTCTAAAAAAATTATTTCACTAAATCAAGACTCAAAATAGGAAAGTGCACCAATTCTCAAGAAAATCGACTATTATGACTTCTAAAACACTAAAAATGATGTCTCATCTTAACATAAATCTATCTCAAATGAGGAGACATCAACACTCCGGGACTTTCTTGCAATATCAAAAGTTCAGGGGTTATGGGATGCGTTTGAAACTATGGAGAAATGGGTGACCGGATCTTACGCGGGTCATACAACTGTTTGCTTAAGGGACTCCGATGAAAAATTGTGGGTTGGTGAATATGGACATGATAATGAGGAGGTAAGTTTAAAAATTTTACATCTTCTAGGTAAATTGTATTGGTTGCATTTTAATGTATTGTTTTTTTCTTTTCTTTTTTTCAGATTTTCAGATCTGGTTTGACCAGATTGGTCAAACGAGTTTAGTTAGGTTGTTTGTATTTTTTATTTTTTCCTTGTAATTATAATGTAATAATTTTATTTTTGTGATGTAAAATAGATTTTTGTATTAAACTCTATACTTTTGTCCAAATGCTCAGCACTTTTACTGATTATACGAGAAATGCGCAACACTTTTACTGATTTTACGAGAAACACTCAGCAAGTTATTGAGCGTGCTCAGTAAAGATACCGAGAAAACGAGCATGCTCAGTAAAGTCAGTCAATAAAAAAATTCGAATACTCAACAACTTTTTTCGACACTCAGAACTTTTTTCAGATAATCAACAACTTTTTTCATGCTCAGTAGCCCATGCTCAATACTTTTTCCATGCCCAGTACCTTAGACTCAGAACTTTTTTTCACGCTCAGAACTTTATTCTACACTCAGAACTCTATTCTACGCTTAGAACTTTATTCTACGCTCAGAACTTTATTCTACGCTCAGAACTTTATTCCATGCTCAGAACTTTTTGCGGCGGTGGCCGGAGGTGGCCGGCGGTGATCGGTGGTTGTGGTCGGAGCTGAAATTATTTGATAATTAATGAAGGAGGAGAAAGAAAAAATGATAAAGGAGGAGAGAGATTAATGGTAATGGAGGAGAGAAAGTAATAGTAGTGAAGGAGAGAGAAAAAGTCTATTTTTTTGTCTTATATGTACTAGAAGGGTAGTTATGACATTGAATATCTTATTGGCCTCTAAGAAGAAGAGATGAATTGACTAGCTCCTATGTGTCACTACAATAATCTTTAAGACCCTATAGGTAATTGACCCATAATTTTACCTTCTAGGCTATCCTACTACGCTTTGGAGTAAGAGATTTATTCGTGCTGATAACATGTTATAAACTAAAGAAAGAAGAGATAAAATGTAGAGAGAGAATTTTATTACTGTATTCCAAAATTAACTAATCCTATTACAATAGAATAACCTTATATTTATAGGGTAATCTAAAACCCTTCAATTGCCATATTTACAAAGAATAAATAAAAAAAAAATTTGGTCTTTGAACATCTACCATTAATAAAGTAATATATTCATAATAAAACAATGTATAAATTATACTTGAGATTCAACTCTATATATTTAGTAAAGTTCTGCCATTAAAATAAAAAATAGATTTACATAATTAATATTGATGATTTTTTATTTTTTTATTTTTATATAATGTAATATAAACTGGTTTTCGTTTTATTTACACCTAAAACCAAAATCTAACGGTTTTAACCACGGTTATACTTTGTAAAACAATAACTTAATGGTTTTAACCACATCTACATATTCAGTTTTTAATCGCTTTACTTATTTATCGATTTTGATTTTAAATCTGAACTATTGTCATCCCTACTAAATATAGACGGATAAACCCGGTCATCTTATGCAAGTCACCTGAGACCTATACGGGCCAGTTAGAAATTATTCCATTGCCTAACAATTCGTTAATTTATCTATGTTTTGTACACAATTAACTTTTATAAAAACATTAAACATAAGTAAGTTATTCTTAAGTTTTTAAAATCTTGCTATTACAAGTAAATTTTATCTATTAATAATTCCCTCTTATCTTCTAAACATGATATTACATCATTAATGATCCCAATTAGAGAAAAATAAAACATTCCAACGACACGAGTGGATTTTCCAAAGACTCATTACTTGTCATCGATGCCAACTTGTTCTCTCTATTACTATTACCATCCGCCCCTTTCCGAATCTTACCACTTAACTCGGACCCAACCCGACCTGGAGATTTTCCCATTCCCCTCGCCGATGAACAACGATCCAAGCCCACCCTCAGTCCGGACCCATCCACGCGTGTCCCCGGAGACCTAGACCGCCTATCCGAGCTAGCATTAACATTCCTGCAAGAACCAGATATAACCCGACTAGGAGAGGGTTGAGACCTCCTCGCCGGAGACTTTCCCACTAACTGGTCCCCGGATACTTGCCTTTTCTGGTACCTCACCGGCGAGCCCTGTCGGATCTTATCGGAGCTATCATGGTCATAACCATAACCATAACCATGATTTTTCTCTATTTTTTCAATCTCGGTTGTTTCTTTAGGGTACTCATCTGATGGGTTGCATACCATACCGGGTTTCTTAAAACCACGGAGATATGGAAATAATGGTGGCATGGGTTTTTGGGCGGGATCATTTCTGGGGAATCTTGAAATGTTTGGTTTGGGTAATACATGTGTTTCAGAGAGCACTTCTTTTACTATTGTTTCTTCTTCAGGCAATGGTTGTTTCAGTGGCGATCCTATGCTAGAAGTGTTGATGTTGTTGTTAAGTTGATGTCTACCGGTGCTAGACCAGCAACCCATTTCGCCGGAGCTTTGACGGCAGTATTTGGAGTCAGAACTAGAAAATCGACGGGGGTGGCCGGAGCAAGCTTTTGTGGTGATTGTAGTTTTAATGGAAGGAGTAGCTTTAAGGAGGAGTTGTGTGGACCAGGTGGTTGTAGTTTTAATGGAGGGAGTAGCTTTAAGGAGGAGTTGTGAATGGTCCAATAGATTTTGGATGACCAATGAAGTGTATTTATTGGGAAGTATGTACATTTATTTACTAGTTAGCATGTAGTTTGAGTCATGAGTGTTTCGATCTTCTTCTTTTTTTTGACGAAAATAATATTAAAAAACTTAACTATTGCAAATAAGATAGTTGCGAGTTTAAGATGAACAAACGAGGACCTAACTCACTTTAAAAGAAACACAAACAACTCAGCCTGCTTATCGGATGCAGGTTACCGGACAGACGGTCCGGACCGAACCGCCAGGAGCCGGCGACGAACCGACACGGAGGTGCGGCGCTGAATGGACCGACACGGAACGGCGGTTCCGCTGTCGTGCGTTTTTTCAATTTAGGTAAAATTCCTTTGGACCGAACCGGTCCGTAAACGAGACGGACCGATAACGGTCCGTTACATTTTTTTTATATAAGCCCAAATCATTAACCCAACAGATTTTAGCCCAAAGCCCAAACCCTTTTATGTTTTTCAGCCCAAAACTACACCCATTTTGTAGCCCAAATTATTAACCCAACCCAATCCATCTTAAACCCAAAAACAAAATTAACAAAAGGTCCATTCCAATTTCCAACCAACATCGTCATCCTTTTTCTTCCATCAACACCATTTCCTTCTCACGCTCAGTTCAGTTTCTCCTTCATCTTACTCTAGATCTTCTCTTTCTTCCATCAACACAATGGGTAAAACCGATAAGGACCGGTATGGAACCGGTCCGGGACCGGAAACCGGTAAACCGGTACCTTTTACCGTTCGGACATTTCTTTTTCAAGACGCAAAACCGAACCGGGACCGGACCGTTAGTGTAGGACCGGGACCGGTAAGCCACAAGACCGATAAAACCGGTCCGAAACCGGACCGGAACGCTCGATAAGCAGGCTGACAAACAACAAATATGATAAAGAAACACATACATCGCCACCCTCCAAATAAAACCATTAACATCCTTGCTACATCAGTGGCGGGTTGAGATCTCAAAGGGACGAAAAAACAGAATCTTTGACAAACTTAAATCTTAAAAAAAAAAGGAGACAGTCGACTAACATTTTAATATCCGTCAAACTTATCATCTCGAAGCCAACTTTACAAATAATGGTTAAAGCCAAAGCGACAATTGTAATAACAAGGATTTTGGTAGCACTCGGACCAAGATAAGTATCACTTGCCGAAGTGATAATAACACGAGACCCAACCAAAAATCATCAGCCAACCATTCCACATCACACATATGATCGAACCTAACCCAAACAATAACCAAGCCACAAAAATACGAGTGAACGACAAACACCCGTATTTACTGACCCAACTATCATCCAAAGCTTTAGAACGACCTAGTCTCATCGTGTAAGAACGTAACCAATAGTGAAGGGAGGGAGGACACACACAGACAAAATACCACCCATTCAAAGCTAGTTTGCCAAGCACCTCCGAATACAAACAAGTAGAAACCATCACCAAATCAAACGATTAGTACCAAATCACACATAACCACACTATGAACAACAAACATGAATGAACAATATAATCTAGATATATTCGTAAAATCAATGAAGAGGCGAAACTAATGATAACTACATAAAGTAGACAACCTATCAGGAAATACCAGACCAATCTCAAAACATGGAAAGAAACTAAATTTTGTGTAATGTTTTGAAGGTTTGAGGATATAAGATTTTTGAAATAGAAAAAAAGAAGAAGATAAGAAATTAAATTTTGTGTAGTGTTTTGATCTTGACACTTTTTTAATTGTAACATGTTCATTTTCTTAAATATGTTGGATCACTTTTACTTAGTACGGAATTTTTAGATCCGCACATCCTAAAATACTCTATCTTTATTATGATATTTTAGTGTTTGACAAAAAAATTATGATATTTTATGAGTAGATTTTACTCGATTCAAAGTGACAAAAAAACAAGACAAAATAAATCACAATATAATAACCAAAATGTGTATCTATTTTCCATAATGATAGCTTTTGGACCTTATCTTAATTTTAAGATTAATTTAATTAGGATGTAAAAGAGAAATAGTTTATATTATTAGTAATAAACTATATTTTTTGTTTAGTAAAACTTAAATGATTAAAATATGAATTGTGATTTCTTTTATTTACAAAGGATGTCCCTTGATTGTGTTACTAGTTAGAACATCCTCAATTAATCTAGGACGATAAAATATCTTTTGGTTCCATCATCAATTGTGAATTTATTATATTATAATCAAAATGATCAATATCACTTCCATATGTAAAAGTTAGCTCTATTTCATCATGTGACAATTGGATAAATGGATCCATCTTGTTTCTTCTTTTTTATTTTAAATATTTTGGTTCGAAATAGATACATTCTTTTTGTTTATTTCCTCTAAAGAAATTCCAGTACAGAAAAAAATAAATTAAAAAGCTTTAACCAACTTTCCTAAGAGGTGATTCAAGTTTTTAAACAGTTTTGTTAACTAGCTATAATTAACACAATTACAAATATGTTGCCATTAAACTTATCTTTGGAAACCTAGTCAACTACGAAATTACTATCTCTCCTTATTCAAGATAAAATAATATTACAGAATTCAGTTACAAAATAAATATTTTTAATAATATTACAATTGCTAGGTTTATCAATATAAAAAAAATTAGCTAGTGGCTCCACGAGTGTTTGACAATCGTTCATGCATCTCCTACTTTTCTCTATCAAAAGACAAATCTTAAGAAATCCACGTGCTTCCGCTTTTTCGTAAATTATGCTTCAAATTTTCATACATTGCATTCCAAAAGTTTCCCTTTACAGTCCCTAGTCACACACATATAACCGTTTTATTATCTTTAAAAGAAGTGTCACAGTTTATCTTAATATAATTTAAAAGAGACGGTCTCCATTTGTCAGAACTTTCTAAATAATCAGTCTTAAGAGAAGAGTTTACTGTTTTTTAGAAGTGTTTTCAGCTACCTTCTTAGTTACATATGTTTTTTTTTCTTTATATTTACTGGCAACATTTTCTTTATCCTTAAACTTAATACTATTGTCCTTATGAAGTATATAACTAAGCCCAGGATCATTATTTATATATATATATATATATATATATATATATATATATATATATATATATATATATATATATATATAATTTTACTATTTTTTACTACAATACTATTGTTGGGATAGAAAAAGTATCTTTTCTATGATTAAAATATGTTAAGTCATCGTAATTATTTATTAAATTCAGAAAGTGGGGTGTATCAGAATTATAACTTTTCATAATAGCCTTTCCATTGTTATTAACTTTGTTACTATTACTAGATTCATTTAGTAAGTTTGTTTCCTCAATAGGGAAATGTATACTTTTAGTTCATTCCAAAGTTTTAAAGCCTTATCTAATGTGATTTGAGGTGATAACTTTTTATTATTGTAAAGATACGCATTCCTGTCTTTCCATATTTTCCTTTTAACGTATAAACTTGTTCAATAATCATATCCTCTTTATCAAAATGAATGTTATTGACTTTAATAACTTTTAACAATCAAACATCTAACCTGTCGGTTGACTGATTGAAAGTAATAAGCTTAAGGGTGAGATGAACCATATTGCTTTAGCCCATGGACATGCAAAAAGCATGTGCTCTAATGTTTTACTACCATTATTACATATACTACATAGACTATTATTCCTTTCTCTCCTCTTACATAAATTTTCATTAGTTGGAAGTAAGTTTTTATCTTCTTTCCACATAAAATTCTTAACATTATGAAAGGTTTGTATCCCCATTCATCTTCCATACCTCAGTTGGAATAGAGTGGGACGAGGATGAGTTTCCTTCTTTTTTACTATTCAAATCATCATCTGTTTTCAATTTTAAGGCATGATATGTTTTTTAACAATAAAGCCCCCGTTCTTATTATTTCTTTTTTGTCAAATAACCCGCATTCTTATAAAGGGACTGAAAGGCTATATCTTTACCTCCACAGAGAGGAATAAAAGTATCCATAATGTTACCAAGCATATTATTTGTAAAATTCTTAATAACTATTTCCATATTCCATCTCCTTTCATTTTTTACCACCAGGTCCTTTACTTTTAAAATTGTAGGATCCATTGGTTTGTGTAAACCTTTACCGTTTGTAATCCATATATCAGAATGAAGGCTTATATTTTCCCCGTCCCTACATTTCCAATTTATGTAATTTGCAAAAATTTCCTTTCCTGCCAAGGGTCTCCTCCATCCCCAAGAGGGTGAATTCCCAATCTTGGCTTCTAAAAAAGAACATAAAAGAAAATATTTGTCTTTAAGAAGTTTAAAAAGCAAAGATTTATTATAATTAAATAAATTCCAAGTCTTCTTCTCAAAAAGGTCTAGTATCACAAAATTTAAATCTCTAGAGCCAAGTCCCCCCGCAAATTTGCTCTTATTAAGGGATGGCCAATTTTCCAATGTATTTTATTCTTCACTTGACTTCCCCAACATAAATTTGAGATTTTTGAAGAAATAAAATCACAAATTTTAGAGGGGAGAAGGTAGGAAGACATATAATAGTTGGGCAAGTTTTGAATTACTGGTTTAATTAACACTGTGTTCTCGCTTCAGAAAGAAAAATGGAATTTACAATTATTAATCCTCTTAACATTTTTATCAACTAGAATATTCAAGTCTGCGACCTTGGATCTCCCCCATTAAATGGATAACCCAAGACAATATCTTAAATTATTAGTCGTTTTCATATTTAATGTCCCTTCCACTATATTCTTAATCAAAGGGGGGGGGGGGGGGGGTGTATTAGAGCTAAAAATAACACCACATTTATGTAAATTAAGAGTCAATTCTGTAGAATATGCTTACTTATTGATATCATCATTGAATCTATTAATTTCTTTATAAATTACTTCTAAGAAGAAAATACTATCTTCGGCAAATAAAAGATGTGTTATTATAGGACAATTTTTATTAATGTGTGTGCCTTCAGTGAGTCCATTTTCCACTTTATTATTAAGTAGATAAGTAAGTGTTTGGTACATTATACAAAAGAGAAGAGGCGGCAGAAATTCTCATTGTCTAATCCCTCTCTCAGGTTTTGCATGACTATGGCCTTTTCCATTTATTAAACATAGTTGGTTACTGAAGTGACACGTCTCATAATATTGTCACACCACGAGATGTTGAAACTCATTCCTTTCATAAGTTCATTGAGATATTACCATTCAACATATTTATAAGATTTACTAATATCTGTTTTGATAGTGATGTAATACTGTTTGGAATTTCTCTTATTGTGTAAAAAAGTTCACATTTAATGAGTAATCATTGTATTTTTCAGGATCTACCTCCCAGGACTAAATGTTGATGGATTTTACTCAGTGGTATAATTCATAAGAGGTTGAAGTCTATTTACTAAAATCTTGGCAATAATTCTATAAATAAAATTTGAACAAGTAATATGCCTATATATATTTTATATTTATAGGGCTTTCTATTTTTGGTATCAAAGAAATGAAAGTGTGTTAATATCTTCAATATTTTCTTCATTAAACTAGAAATCCTTTATTTATTTTAATAACATCAAGTTCAATAATATCCCAATATTTGGTGTATAAGAAACTTGGATGTTTATCAAGACCAGGGGTCTTGTTGGCTCCCAACTCCCATACAGCCTTTTCAATTTTCTTAATATCCTGTTTATTTATTAAGTCACTTATTCATCTTATCGCTGATTTGATAAGGTGAAGAATTGTGGCGAAGTCTCCGTTTCCCACACTTATAAGTTGTCATTAATATATTCAGTAATAGTGTTATGAATGTCATTAGTCTCTTCTACCCAATGACCATTTTCATCAGTAATTCTTGTTATCATATTAAATTTACTTCTCTCCTTAGTTGAAGCATGGAAGAAAGTGGTGTTTCTATCTTCTTTTTTAAGCCAAGTGTTCCTAGACCTTGAAGCCCATTAATCTTCCTCTCTTGACCATGCTTCTTCATTTTTTTTGTAATAGTATTATATTCATCCTATCTAAAGTCATCACTGTTATAATTTGATGTGTTCCTTAATTATTCCATAAATTTATTTTGTTATCATAAAATTTCTCTTACTCCATGAGGTAAGAAGTAACTTACATTGTATAACTTTGTAACTTAACATATTCATTACACACTTTTTCAATTATATTAAGACATTATTTATCATTGATCAAGAAATTCTCAAAATAGAATATCCTTTCAAATTTCTTAACCTCGCCTTTAAGATGGAGGATTTAAGCGCAGTGATAAGATCCTACTGTTGGCAACAATGCTACCCAAGCACAACCGTATAAATTTGACCACTTATTGTTACAAAGGCATCTGTCTACTAGAGCTTTAATAAGTTTGTCTCCTGATTTTCTGTTAGTCTATGAAAGAGAACAACCATTATTAGTAAGTTGTTCTAGTTTATGGTGTTTAAAAAAATCCACTAAATTTCTTCATGGCTTTGTTATAATTTCGATCACCTCCCATCTTTTCATAAATGTGTCTAATAGTATTAAAGTCCACTATAAGATTTCATGCTTCATTTTTCTTTTTAATCAAAAGAATATATATATATATATATATATAAAATAGTTAAAAAGATTACAAGTTAACTAACACATATGGGTTCAGTGTCTTTGAGTAAAATACTATCAAACTTGGCCAGAATACATACATTCTAGTTGCTAAGCAAAGTGTTAAGAAGCTCATGTTTGGCAACCCCGTCAGCTTCCATATTCTTACCCCTTGAGATAGGAGAAAAGGTGGTATTGATTTGTTTGAAAAAACCATAAATATTACAAATTGTATTTTAAATAGTATTACACAATATATCCTGGTTATTTTCTAAAGGATGCATAATGTTCTTCGCATCATTTTCGATTATAACACTTGCAATTGGGTAGTTTTAGCCATCTCGGTTGCCCTTAAAATCCAATTGCTTCTTCCTCAAGTGATATACCTGGGATAACTTTCCAACTCTTACCTGTCACAAAATCTCCATTAAAATTCCTAATTAACATGCTACTACTTCTACCATAGAAAAGGTTGCATCACAATTTAGTTTAAAGAATTAGGGGTGGTTTTCTCCATTTATTAATCTCTTCTTTTTCCTTTGCTTTATTAACTTTTTCTTTATAGTTTTTACTCTTACTAGTATTTTGTGTTTATATTGTTTTTGGTGTTAGTGTCATTATTAACTAAATACATGAATTTTGTGTCATCTGGATTGGTTATCCTGAAGTATTCTTTCCAAAGTATTACTACTTGTGATATTGCGCTCATATGACCATATTTTTATATTATTATACAAAATTATTTCTATTTTCTATATTTTCCAAACAATAACTCATATTAATTTAAGTATTTTATCTTTCGTATCAAATCTTTTCATAATATCTTGTATTTGTGTACTTAACCACATATCAACTCTATTTGTAGATTTGTTTTGGGTCTTGACGTCTCTTTTTTTGTGATGGATTAATCCACTCATGAGACATTATTTTGGGAGTTTATTGGGTCTAAGTGAGAGATTTTTCCCTAATATTTTTTATATTGTACTTTTGCCTCTCGGTTTGGTCATATTACTATTTATAGAGCTTTTGTGCCTTACTTGTGTTAAGTGTGTAGCTTTTAGGTATATGGTTTATACAAGGTGTCAAGATGAATAGAATGAGCCAAAAAGTCAAGATAAACGCAAAGCCAAGGCGGAATTTGAGCCTAGAGTCACTTTGGGAAGTTGGAGCGTTTATCGAAGAAATCTTAACGTCATATTGTTTCAGTCACCACAGATTATTGGTAAGAGATTTGGACCTGATTCCTTTTGATTCAGAAAGAGATTGAAGTTGGTGTTGCATGGGAAGTGATGGAAGTCAGTCGGAGTTAAGATGGAGAAGTTGTGCCATTTTCTTCCACTGTGACTCGAACCAATCCAGCTTTAGCTAAAAACAGGTTACGGACTTCTAAACCTCATTAAGTGAGCCAAAGGGGGCCCACACGTTTTTTTAGCTATTATATAATTTATTTGACAACCCCTTTTGATTAATTATCAATACACACATTTCATTTTACACAAGGGGAGCAAGAGCAGAAGAGTTGGAGAGAAGAAAAGAAGGGTTTGTCCATAAACCCAATGATTTTTCCTCAACCATATATGGAATCAACTCTTCCTTAAGAGTACCTATCAATAATTTTTGCTTTTAATTATGATTTTGTCCTTATTTTGATTATTTTTGTATCTTTTTAGTATAAACTAACCTCTCATTGCTTGAGGTTGCTTATGTAAGAATTTGTGCTTAACTAGTTAATTGCTTTATTGAATTTGGGACAAATGTCTAATTGAGAATGCTTTGATTTTATTCCATGGACTATATGTTTGTTTTAATACTTCTTGTGTTCTGTCCAAATAGTGAGTAGCCTTAGTTTTTTAGCTAACACCCGAAGTAGAATGGTTTGATTGCCAAAATGGCATATAGACGTCTAGTGTGTGGTACCGATCCTGACGGGATGGCCTAGCTAGACTGTCAATAGGTTTAGAATTATTACATCGAGACATTGCCTAGGGTGTCCTTACTCAAAATCCATAGTTGTGTTAAGATTTCTCTCCAAGCTACCTAGGCGGGAGTTAGAGAAATATTAGAATCCCGACTAATTTGAATTCACCAAGTCACCCTTATCAATAAAACTATTACACTAGCGGCATCGGAGACTAATAGCAATTCCTCAAACAACTCTCTCATACTTTAGTTCACCTTTTATTTACCTAGTCGTTTACTTTGATTATTAGTTTTGATCTTGTATTATTTATTATTTAGGGCCTCTTTGGAAGTGCTTATTTTAAAGTAAAAAAGTGCTTTTAGAATAAAATTTTAAATTTTGAAAAGTTATTAAAAATAATTTTAAAAGCTAGAATCACTTTAGGGGTTTTTCTTAAAAAGCACTAATTTGGTGCTTCTCCTAAAAGTGTTTTTCAAGGTCTAAAATACTTTTAAAGTTCTAGAAGCATTTTTAAGTGCTTTTAAAAAAAACACTTTCAAGATTGATCATTTTAAAGTTAAAAGCGTTTTTTGATTAAAATTAAAATATTTTAAAAAATAATTTAAAATATTTTAACGTCTAAAATCACAAGTGGTTATTTTACTAATCACTCATCTAGTGCTTTTCCTAAAAGTAATTTAAAGGTCTAAAATCACTTTAATTGATTATCTGGAAAAACAATCCCGAACGAACCCTTAGTCTTTAAATATTGATAACCAAATAAATATTTTACTGTTTAACTTTTTGCCATTTACTTAATCCTATTGTAGACTCTACATATTTACCTTATTAGAAACCTATCTATGCGTAATGATATATACCACCCAAAATTATACCACCAAGTATACCATTCATGACGTGACGTGAATTGGTTGGCTATAAATCGTTAATCTGTTTATGTTCTTGATTTGATTAATGATTTTTTGCCATTCAATTCATGTCATATTATGAATGGTAATTAGGTGATATGATTTTAGATGATATAGTTACTCATTATCTATATAAATAGTTTTTGTGAAAGATGATAAACTTTCGCTTAGCAAATTATTATTTGTCAATTGACCCGTATACTTTTCCCTTTGACACTTCTCTTGGAATATATTCTTCTAATCCGTCTGCTCTAAATTCATAAAGTTTGTTAAACGGCGTGATATCGTTGCCCGTGTTGAAATTCGTCATCCATCTCAAGAAGAACAAGCAGGGTGGCCCTTTAATGGGGATATTGTTGAATACACCCAAAGTTTGAACATGGGTTTACAGAATTCTTTTAGCCCCTTTATTGTCTCGGTGTTGAATTACTACAACATCTGCCCCACAGCCAACTTGTGTTGCATGTTTAGGATATGACAGTGAGTTTCTACACAGGGTGTTGCAATGTGTTAGATTATATCCCCATAGTCAGATTATTTCGTTGTGTATACAGGCTCAAAGAATGTCGAGGAAAAGAGAATGGGTGGTATCAGTTCTCTCTTCGCCAGCAGAAAGGTACTCGCTTAACTGAGAATTTTCCCTCCAATCACAAAGGATAACATTATAATGGGTGTGTATCACGCTTAGTGAAACTGACTTGTGGACTGTAAAGTCCTCTTGGGGAGAGTAGCAGTACCAGTACATGATAAATTCGATCCCATCCTTGATCCCAAGAAGCAAAGGTTCGGTTGGGAGAATCCGAACAAGATTAAATCCGTAATTCAAACTTGGAATTTGAAGAGAGATGATAAGGAGGATCATAAATAACAATGAAAACTTATCATAGAGAACAAAATCCCGTTCCATTTCTTCCAAAAAAAAAAAAAACCTAAATCTATTAAAACTTGAGCGGTAATGGAGACAACAACCAAAGTCTTATGGGGGAGCTAATGTAGGAGTGGAGGTGGTGCAGAAGACTAAGAAGATGTGTAGGTATATTTACATTCATGGTCCACTGGGGATTATTTTTCTTTATGAACTCAACTTGAAGGCCACCATTAAGTATTAAAGTTGCGTTTTTTTTAGGTGAATATGAATTATTTGGGATTAACTTTAGGGTTTGGTCCTTGTGTTACGAGATATATAGCCAAACTATATATTTAATATATTAGTTATATGAAAATGTCTTCTAATAATGCAATATCTTTATAGTATCTATTAATTATCAATCAATGTGCTTATTTCTGCAATGTTATGCGTTTTATGTAGGCCAAGAGAACCAATAAGGTTGGTATTGTTGGGAAATACGGTATGTATGTCTACTGGTTATTTTTTTCTTAATTTCTAGCTCTGTTAAGCTTAAAGTAACATCCTATATAAACTTTTAATCAATGTTCACTTACTGTTTCGTTCTGTGTGCTTCTATAAAAGCTTTGTATTCAATAGATTTATTTAATTTCGTATATATTCATATTTTGGATCAATTTCAGGTGCCATATATGGTGTGCAAGTTTGAGGAAATAGATTAAGAAGATGGAAATGTATGGCTTGTGTTTAAATCTTTTTTTGATCAAAGCTTGTGTTCTAATCTTTCTTTTATCAAAACTTGTGTTCTAATTATTTGATAACAATATGTACAAGGGTTGTATCTAATATGTTAAGCATTTGAAACCAGTTTGTAGTGAAGAGAAAGGTTGTTGGAATCTGGGGATTTTAAGATTGCGGAAAGTAATTTCATTTGCTGAATTAAATTCTCCTTGTGTTTGTGATTTATAGTTATATATTTGAGAATGTATATCTTGTAACAGATTATCCAGATTTAAATCCAAATTATAATGTAATATTGTCCAGATTGTAGCCTAAAGGCCCCCGGTTTATAGGATTGGTGTTTGGATAAATGATAGTGATCAATGTGCTAATTAATCACTTTTATATATATGCTTATCTCCATAATAATTACATTATGTTATTCTTGATAATTCTATCACAATCAAGTGGTGAAAAACCATTATGCTTATATTAAGTGCTAAAATGTTGAGTTTATACACTTCTAAAGTAAAAGTTTTGTAAAAAGAAATGCAATACAGTCCTTATATTATGTACAAAACTGCACTATACCATCTGTTGTCACATAAATATCATATGTTATAAAAGAGCATTTTTAATCTGCATGTTATTGAATCTAGTTTCGCGTTAAAGGTCATATATAATAAAAGAACTGAACTATAGGCCCATTATTATCAAAAAATTGCGCTATAGACCTTGTACTATGCAGAAAATGCATTATAGGTCCCTATATTATCAAAGAAAACTGCACTACAGTCCTAATTTTATGCAAAAGCTGAATATTTGGCATTTTTAGAGCAAAGGGAGTAGAAGACTCTATTTCAAGAGGCACTACACTTTAGAATGGGAGCAAACAAAAAATCTTTTTGCATGGATAAAATTGGCAAGTTTTTTTCTACACGATGGTTTGGTCTCTATGGGTGAGTCGGAGTCAAACGTTTTTCAATATGGTGGGCAACCAAAAGTGAGAAGCTTAGTCACCAAAGCAAAAGGTTTTGCAAAGCACTATGTGTCCCTAATAGAAAGTATTCTCTTGCTACAGTGAAAAGGTATTTTATTTTATTTACACTTTACTCCCTTATGGACTATGGTTTGATATAAATCTATAATGGCACCTTACCTCTGTTGTAGTTATAAGTTTGATAACAAGTGCCCACCTAATTCATTTTGTCAAACTTCTCTATAAATATAATTGGCTTTAAGGTTTTAACAGTTCATTGTTTATTTAACCTTAAAGTAATTTGGATGCTTTTTGAAATTAAAAATTGAGTTAATTGTACTATACGTGCATATAATATGCAAAAGAATGCATTATGGGTAAAGATGTAAATGAAACGAGTCGAGGTGAGTACTAAATGTGCAAGCTTGTTTGTTTAGATTTTCAAGTCTAACCGAACTCAAATTTTAACGAGTCAAGGCAGACTTTTTAGAACTTTCTTGTTAACTTATAGAACGAGTTTTTTTTTAGTTGAACTCAAGTTATCAACGAACAATTTTTTTTTTTAATGGTGAAGTGGAACTTTCACAAACGATTGGTATTAGTAAAAGTGTATGGTATAAAGTATGACGTGTGATATTAATAAAACAAAAATTCTAAAAAAATAAAAATAACTTAAACAATATATTAGATTTAATAATATATTTATTGATAACTATAACATTAATTTACTGATCATAAAAATAATGAATAATCAACCAACGAGTTAAAACGAACTCGTTTTCTCAACAAACGAAGTCTGAAGAAACTCACATGGCCCTGGTCGATCTCCTAGGCCGCAAAACCGAGATCTACAGCATATGTAATTCTAGGAGCGAAAATACGAAACATATGTTTCTGAACTATTTAGTTGCAAGGGCGGTTTGGCGGGAGCTATGTCTGTAGTGGCTGCCCTCCGGCGGTGAGGTAGTTGTTGGGTTAACGAGTCTTTATGGCTCAAATACTGTTGCGGACAACACACATGGGTGGTCCAGGCTTCCAACAGACCTATTGCTGGTGCATCAGTCGATATCTTGTTGGACAGTTAATGGTATGGTGAGTGGGAATGTAGGACCTGCACTGGAGGGGAATGTCTCCTTGAGTATGGTAATGAAATTGTTGTTGGAAAAGCATTTTACTGTTGTTAGAATGGCCCTTAATTTTGTGTAGCAATTTGGAAAAAGAGGAATGAGGCGATTTTTAATACCCCGAGTTGGCCTCCTTGACTTGACGGTCTTAAGAAGGAGACTATACAAATGATGAGTGTTTTTCTTTGGCATGGGGTAAAGAGCGGGACAGAGGGGTTATTATGTCCGCAAAAAATACGTTGGTTAGATGGGTTAAACCCCAAGGTCGGAATACATTTAATATAGATAGAAGTTGTGGTTTAGTCAATAACAAAGACAAGATTGGCAAAATTTTAAGGGATGGGGAAGGAAGGTTCATATAAGGTTTTTTGGGAGCGTGCATGGTGGTGCCACCCCTTTACTCGGAGGTCTTAGCACTACATTGTGGGTTGACATGGACGGTGAATCGTGGCATCAAGGAACTAAGTATAGAGTCTGATTCGAGGGAGCTTCATGCGCTAGTGAAGGGTGATGGTAGCTCCAAGGATTGGTCTTGTAATATAGGCAGATAATGTATTAAGCTACTGCATAATAACTTGAGCTTTGAGGTGAATCATATTTACCGTAAGGCTAATTTGTGTGTGGATCTACTTGCGAAAAAAGGAGTAGAGTTGCTTAAGGGGCCATGTGAGTATGAGGATCCCCCAGATTATTTGTGGAACAATATAACAAGGGACGTGAGCGGATGCGCGATCCCTAGACTTGTGTTAGAATCCTCTTGAGGGTTCTTAGTTAGAATTCGAACTTCGACTTTTTATCCTCATATGTATGCAATTTTTTTTTATTAAGATCCAATCTCGTGACCTCTTAGTCATTGCATAATACTCTAACCACTAGAGCAACTATTGAATCTTCAAAACTCATTTTCTTTACAAACGTGTATTTAGTGAAATTATTATTCGAAAAACATTTTTTTATCAATGATTAACGTCACCTTTATTGTATCACTATTTATCACCTCCTAGGTGTATGTTTACATGAATCACTAATTAAATTCTCTGACCTAGTCAATCTTTCTCTATCTTCTATTCAAGAAAATCAAAGCATATATATATTGGTGATAAAAGAATGACATGAAAAGGGGTGACATCTATCATTACTCTAGCCCAAAATGCTATTTTCGTTAAGTTAATAACAATTAATGCATATACAAGATAATGATCTATGTCGATAAAAAAATAATGATCCATCACTAGGCCAAAATAGGACTTGTACATGTATTATTATTGACTTAACATAATTTTTTTTGATTCAAACTTAGATATTTTTAAAGGGATAATGACCTTTTAGACAAAATATAAGGATAACAATATAATAGATCCACCTCCTGTGATTAAATAATCACCGGTTTTGACAAAAACATAAATGGTTTTTTCAAAAGTAAAAGAAATGATAATCGTTTTAGCGTAAACTAACTATTACATCAAAATCAAATACAATTACAGCAAAATCAAATGTGATTACAGGAAACAAATACACTTACACGGAAAGAAAAGCAATAACAAAGTACACCTACTGATGTTAAAAAGATATTCCGGCGTACCGATATCTCTAACGGAAAAAACTAAGCTCTACACAGCGTTTTAGAGAAAACGGGGAGAGACAAAGTGTTATTCTTTAGTGGTGTATTCGTACCTTTGGCAAGTGAGGGAGAGTCTATATTTATAGGGAAATGGGGAGAGCAAGGGCTTATCAGAAACGTCACCATAAATGGGTCTTCAATTGTACCTTAAGGCTGACGTTTTTTGGAGGTTACAGATGTTACACCTTTCTGTAACTGTTGGAGAAGAATATTCTGACTTTATGGCGTCTTGAATGCGTGAACGTTACAAACGTTGTGTCTTTCTGATGATAGGATTCGAACTCCATTCGAACACTATAAGAACCAGCTTATTTCTCCTTGAATCATTTCAGAAAAGGTGTTTCATTTTCCATTTTTTGACTCCCCGGCCCACGCCCACGCCGGGCCGGGCGGGTGGGTGGTGGTGCGCGCGTGTGGGGCTTTGCCTATTCCTCTTTGGCCTTCATAGCCTTTGGGCCTTTTGGATATAATAGATGGGTAAGCATATTAAACTAATATTTTCCCATCTCTCCTCCTATATGGGACATTCGTGCACAAAAAAGTGACTTTTCCACTTCTCCAAAAGAATAAGAAAAGATAGATATGTTTGTCATTTTAATCTAAACCTTTTCCACTTCTCCAAAAGAGCATGATCGGATTAATAGCAATTACTCTATATAATTGATTTAAATCCAAACACCTCCAACTACAGTTTCTCTTTCGACTCTAATTAATTTTTCTTTCTTGAAAGATTCTGAATATTATTTTGTTGATATGATCTCCCATTTTTACGTATATTCATTGATTTGTTGGCTTATAAAAAAAATCAACCACCACCAGTGTTAGTGGTAGATAAAGAATGGGAACTCATATCTTGTGGCTTGAAGGTGGTTGATTATGATGGTCCATCTAGTGATTGGTGGCTCAAAGGTGGTTAGATGGATAGGTGGCTTGAACGACAGAAAGCAAGTGGTTGATGCGAAACTTGACTCCAAAGATGGTAGTTTGGAGTTAGGTTGCTGATAACTCGAAGGTTGCAATGTGTCGGAGCTTCCATGTCTAGTTTTGTAGATGGTGGTTATGGATGTTGCTGACGAGTCGAATGTGGCTCGGACGACAGAAAGCAAGTAGTTGATGTGAATCTTGACTCCAACGATGGTAGTTTGGAGTAGTGATGGTGGATCAGATTGCTAATGACTCGAAGGTAGCAATGTGACTAAACTTCCATGTCTAGTTTTGTTGACGGTGGTTATGGATGTTGCAACTTTGAGTTTGTGTTTCATTGCCGATGAGTATGAAGAGGAATACGCGTTGTTTACGAATGAATTGTGTTTTACAATTGGGATGTTCGTGTTGCTTACGAATTTATATGTTTTAATGAGGTGTGTATTGTATGAATAAGTTAAATGCTTGGCATGTACTGTACTTTTCGATCCAAGACTTCTTTTTGAAAATATAATAACCATAAAAGCATATTTAAAAATAAAAATTATATATAAAATAATAAATTATTTTATAATATTTTTTCATCAGAAGATTTTTATTAAAATGAAAAAATATTTATGAATAAAGTCTCATTCTACACTATTATATCTTTTCTATTCTATAAATAATGTCTACTTATTAAAACTAGTGCCCTAATTTTATTATTCATTTATAATTTCAAAGACATTTTTTTTTAACTTTTTCATTACTATTCTTAATAAAATATTTAAATTTATATTTTCAATGAGTATTAAAAATATCAAGATAATTTATAAAAAGTATTTTAATAATAATGAGTATAATGATTGTATTTTTTACTATGTATGAAAATCTAAATGAATATTATTTATTTGGACACATTTTTTGTTTTTCTCCTAGTTTGGAAAATATTTTTTTATTTTAATCATAATTGTTGGGGCTTCTATATATAAATTGGATATTTAATATGTTCGTAATATATTAGTAGCTAAAATTAAAAAAATGAAAGATGTGATTAATATAAAAAATTATGGCAAAAATTGAAAAAATTAATAAAATATACTAATGTCAAATAAGAGTTTAACTATCTATATTTCAATTTTGCTATATAAAAAAATAGAAAGTACTTCCATTTAATATTAATTATATTATAATATATATATACAGTATAACATTTAAAACTTAATAATATTCTCGACCAAAAAAAAAACTTAATAATATTAATTATTTAATTAATCGAATAACATATATTTTATTAATATAATCAATAATTATAATATAAATATTGAATAATCCGATATAAATAGAAGGATTATAAAAAAAAACTCCTAAAGAGTCAAGACACTCTTGATGATGGCCCCACTTTCCGCATTTCAAATTCTTGACCAACTTTGTAACTCAACGGCAGGATACTTTTTTTTTTTTTTTCCCAAATCACGATACTTTTGTTCAAACTTATTGTAATTCCGAAAAAGCAAAAAACTTTATCAACATAGGGGATTAAGGAAATACTCCTTTACTCCCAACTTTTTAAGACACAAGAGAGAGAAAAAGAAATAAAACATCATCAGTGTCACGCTACTAAACACTGTTTTGTTTTGTCCTCCTACTCTGCAACTATTTTGAGGTATCATCTTTATCCATGTAAATCAGTAAATATTCATATAACCCACCTAAAGTAATACCTGAACACACCATTTATGTAATTGTATATGTGTTTGTATTTATGCCTAACTCGCAATTAATTTTGTTGGGTTAATTTGAATCTCTTGATATGCTCTCATAAAAATGTGCGCTTTATGTCTTTTAGGATTCTATTTATAATTGGGTTTTGCGTTTGACTAGCTTCGCTTTTTATTGATTCTATTAGTTCTCTTAATTAAGTTTAAAGAGTTGTTTTTATATATATAACCCGTGACTTGTACAGTCCTTGATTGGTAATTTTGCTTCTTTTTTCTAACCAATTAGGTCTCTTGCTGAAAGTTTCGAAATCTGAGAAATTGGAGAAAAGAAAACAGAGGTTAAAGAAGGGACCTTTTTAACAAAACTAATGATGGAGGGTTTGAATTGGAAAAGATGTTGTTTTTTCGGTTTTGTAGCGATTTTTACAGTTTCAATTTGCTATGGTGATACTGATCCTCGTGATGGTAATTATGGCTTACTCAATACATATTGATTTTAAAGAGATAAGCGTGTTTTGTTTAAGGGATTTAAGCTGTAAATATGACTCTGTTTTATTTCAGTTACTGCTATCAATAGTTTATATGCTTCGTTGGGTCAGCCACAGATTCCCGGGTGGGTCCCATATGGAGGGGACCCATGTGGATTATCTTGGCAAGGTGTACAGTGTGTTAATTCCAATATCACTGCAATGTAAGCATATACTACCTTATCATTCTTTTTTACATTATTTGTTAACATGATAATTCTTGGTAATTATTTTGATTGTCAGAAATTTAAGTGGCGCAAATTTAGCTGGTCAATTGCCCGAGGATCTTGGTGATTTTGCTTCAATTATACGAATGTACGTGTGTGTGTGTGTATACTGTATAGATAGATATTATAGTATTTTATCTCAGTATAAGTTTTGAAAATTGTATGATATTTTTTTACGCAGAGATTTTAGTCACAACCGAATTGGAGGTGGTATACCGTTACGTTTGCCTTTTACTCTCCAAGAATTGTAAGTTTGGATTCCATGATTAAAAGACATTTGTGTCCCTCTTAGTGTTATAATTAACATACCTAGTACTTTTTATGTCAGATTTCTTTCAGATAATCAGTTAATTGGAAGTATTCCACCTACACTATCATCGCTAGGTCAACTGGTCAACTTGTAAGTTGTATTTATAAATGATGCCTTTATTGTGCAAAGAAGACAAAGATGATGGACCTTTGAATTAATTTACCATTTTAACCCCTTTTTGATAAACCTATAAACTATTCTATGTAGGGGCTTAAATGATAATCACCTTGTAGGAGTGATCCCTGATGCCTTTCAACAGCTTAAAGGCTTACTTCTCATGTGAGCAATTTTTTTACCGGTTTTATTGTTATCAATTCATAGGCATTTTTACCATTTTAAATATTCTAATTACTATTACACTTCAGTAATTTGTCGGGAAATCAATTGATTGGTCAGTTACCTGCTTCAATGGGGGACTTGTCATCTCTTAGCACCCTGTAAGTCTATCTTTGGCTAAATTACCATATAGATCCAATATCTTTCAAGTATTTGCACAATAAAGCCACTATTCTTTCTTTTTGTTTTCTTTTACAGGCACTTGCAGAACAATCAGCTCACTGGGAACCTTAATGTTATACAATATCTTCCCCTTTTAGATTTGTAATCTTTTAACTAAACTTTATATATTACGTTTTTAATTCACTATTCTTCTCTATAATGATCATTATCAAATGACAGGGATATTTCGAACAACCTGTTCTCCGGGCCCATACCTGTACCACTCCTCAATATACGAGATTTCAAGTAATTTCCAGAAAATTCGTATTTTTTTCATTTTTACGCCAGTTTTTTACTGATAAATTTATGTTACAGACGAGATGGAAACCCATTTAACACAAGTGTAATTCCTTCACCACCAGCTTTAACCCCTTCTGAATCTCCTTTGGGGGCCCCACCTCATGAATCACCCACTGGAAAACCAATAATAGAACCTTCTTCTCCACATTCTATAAGTGAAGAAAATGTTAAAAGTTCAAGCAAAAAAACTAAGTGGCTCACAATAGCAGGAGTAATTCTACTTATCTTTCTCGCCTTGGGTTTATGTCTTTTTATAACATGGTGTTGCAAAAAAAGACAAAAGGTCAAGAAAGTAGCGAAAAGCGAGGAAATTTATTCATACACTGGGCAAAAAGAGACAAAAGGTACAGTTAATAAAATGACTATATCGTCCTTCCTTTTGTTACTGACGCGTAATGAATGATCTGTTGTGATAGTTGTTGGAGATGATAGTTTCAATGGGAAGGGCGAAAATGTAAAGCGGATGGACGATCACAAGATAGATATCTCTCCACCTTCAGTAAATGTTTCGGTTCCCATTTTGCCCCTGACTATCTCGAGGAAACCTGAAATGAAAAGTGTTAACTCTGTTAATTTTTTCACTATTGCTTCTCTTCAACAACATACAAACAGTTTTTCTCAGGAAAATTTTGTTGGAGATGGTTTGCTTGGGACTGTCTATAAAGCTGAGCTTCCCAGTGGAAAGGTTAGAACAATTCAACTCAATATAGGGACTAATACTGCAATTTTTGCATAATATATGGACCTATATTTCAATTCTTGCATAATATAGGGATCTATAAAGCAATTCTTGCATTATTAACCATATCTCTGTTTTTCATTAAAAAAATGTGAATTTCAGCTTTTAGCAGTGAAGAAATTGAATATTGGAGCTATAGCACAACAAAGCGAAGAAGAATTTATCGAGCTAGTGGCTAAAATTTCAAAAATAAAACATGCAAATATTAATGAACTTGTGGGTTATTGTATCGAACATGGACAAAGGCTACTTGTGTATGAGTATTGCACAAACGGGACCCTTTATGAAGCGCTACATTTGGATGAAAAGATTCATAAAAGCCTTTCTTGGAATGCTCGTATGGGATTGGCTCTTCAAACTGCTAAAGCTCTCGAGTAAGTATATATTACAATATAGGGACCTATCTATACTAGAGTTTTTGCTACCTTTAAAAGTTGCATGTTATTAAAGGTATTTGCATGAAGAGTGTGAGCCACCAATTATGCACCGGAACTTAAAAGCGGCTAATATTCTCCTACATGATGATCTAACCATACGTGTTTCGGATTGTGGTTTAGCTACATTATTACCACCTAATTCTATTACTCAGGTTTGTTATTGCAAAATATAGGGACCTATTGTACAAGAATTTATATTCGTATTTTATGTGTATCAGTTGCAAGGTCATGGATATGGTGCACCGGAACTTGAATTGGGTGGGTACACTCACCAGAGTGATGTTTATAGCTTTGGTGTAATTATGTTGGAGCTTCTTACTGGCCGAAAGTCTTATGACAGGTTAGTTACCCCTGATTTTACGAAAAATGCTAATTTTACCCCTAAAAATATCAAACTTTGTTTTGTCCAGGTCACGACCTAGAGGGGAACAAAGTTTGGTTAGATGGGCAATTCCAAGGCTTCACGATATAGATACTTTATCAAAAATGGTTGACCCTTCTCTAAATGGAGCATATCCATCTAAGTCTTTATCTCGCCTTGCTGATATAATATCATTGTGTATTCAGGTATATTATACTCCAAAATTCTATATAATTGCACTTTTAGTCCCTCTCCTCTGGTATTAAATATTTTTTTCATTCCACAGCGTGATCCGGAATTCAGACCACCTATGTCTGAAATCATTGAGAGCCTCTTACATATAACTCACTGAAACATAGAGATATGGGACCGATTATAAAAAAAGCTCACAATCAGTGAGCTTAATGTAATTTGGTGGCCTGACCAGACTGCCCGGACCCTCAAATATATAGGTTTAAGATTTTTTTAGCTTAATTTGTTAAAGCTATGTTATTTAATAATTAAGTTGTGATTTTGAGTCATTTAATTTTCTTTTTCTTTCTTTGGGGAATGTGATTGACTAGTGTTGTCTTTGATATTCCGTTTTTTCCCCTCTAAAATGATTGATTAATTTATTGAATTAATGAAATAACTCAATATATCCAACTTGGTGTTCAATTAGTTTTTTCTTATAACATGGATGGTTTAGATAACTTTGCAAGCACCTCGACTAGTTCCACGAAATAAAGGAACGAAATAAAGGAAAGATTCAAACCTTGAACTATTTATGCAGTGGGAAAGGCTTGTTGTAATTTTAATGAAATTGTAAGAAAGTTTGGAGTAGAAATAATCATAACCATTTAAAAGTAGGGCACTTAAAAGAAAAGAAAAGAAAATAATACGAACAAACACATAGTTGGAGATTTCGTGAAAGATTATAGGCTACTCTATTTTGATATGGTGTTAAGTGATAATTTGAACTTGTTCACTTTATTATCCAATTGTTGCTTCTCTTCTTCCAGGGATAGGGATTCCATAGCATCTCTCGTTTCCTATAAAGAAAACAGAAAAATATTAGGAAAAACAAAAGATGAAGCAGATCCTATAAAATAACTCAAGCACACCTCAACGCCGAGCCTAAGCTTGGGAAAGGGCCTTATTGGTGGAAATTCGGCATATATTTGGGGGTATCTCCTCCTAATCTCTTCCATCCCTAGTGAAACTTGGGGTGGTCCCTTCACCGTGAACTCTGCCGAGCACTTGGCGCATTTAAAGTATAATCTCGTTCTTTCATCCTGCATAATTTCCATGGACAAACAACCCATATTCAATATTATAAATATTAATTATTCAATAAAATTAGTTATAAAGAATGAAAATAAATTAACCTCGACAATAATAACGTCTTCGGGTATAACGTTTTCACCGTCTTTGATCAACCGCGTGCCTCCGAAATTCATATGGCCACAAGTGGCGCATTCTACGTATATCTTACGCATCATCCTTCTTCCCTGGTGGTTCATGGCTAGTCTCTCTGCAAATTCTAGACTATGGAAATCCCTTATGTATGTTGGGGATTTTACAAAGGGGGAAACGAATATATATAGATGTACATGGCGCTAAGTATTTTTCTTTTCTTTTAACCCTAATGGGCTAAAATATTAATGCGAAAGACCAAATCCAAAATTTGTTTTTTTTAAAAACCTATCTAACTAAATTTATAGGATCTCAAACCAGTTGATTAAGGTTTGATGTTCCACCTATTTTCAAAGTAGATGCAGGATTGGTTCTTGAGAATCAGGTCACTCCGTACTTTCATAGAGTCGACACTAAATGTTTCTTAAGAAACTTGTTCCTACATTCAAACTGTCAAGAAATGACATATTAGGTCATGAGAGATACTCCAATTTCTTACATTAAAAATTCAAATCTTCCTATAATTCTTACATTAAGATCATAAATCTACGCCTCACATGGGTTTATTTGCCAACTTTTTTTGGAATAACTATATTTGGAATTCTAGGGGAGTTTCTCCTTAATAAAAGTGTATATTAGAATATCGGAGTTGTTCACAAATCACAGGTTCGTTTACAACTTTTTGGAATGAAAAAAAGACTCTATTTGGCTATTTCACATAATATAGGAGCCCGTGCAAAATAATTTGATAAATATAAACATTATCTGCCTATATAGTATTGCTAATAATCCTAACTTTTGTGGTTTATGCATTAAGGCATATTACACCGTTAGTCATTGAGTTATATGAAATAACTGAATACACCCAAATTTCAAGAAAAGTAGAAAATATACTACTCATTTCAGAAAGTAGCAACTTCTAGAGGCTTATGCATTAAGGTAAATTGCACCGTAAATCCTTGAGTTATATGAAATAACTGAATACACCCAAATTTCAAGAAAAGTAGCAAATAACTGAACTCATTTTGATGGAATGTTAAGCCCAGTGACACGTCGGTTTACCCATTAGCACCCAGTTAGAATACAATAAAATTAATGTGTGAGTTAAAGTTAATTTGGATCCGGTTATGACTAAAAGCAGTTAGATACTTGTAAATTGATAGTATTGAGTTCATTGTGTATCATAAATTTCTATGTGAAACAAAATTATTTAATGTCCTCTATATTATATATTGATAGAAAGACTACACATAAATTCTGATGATAGCCTGGCGAAAATATGTTGGCCAACTACTATGAAGATACCAGGCCGAAACTCGGCAGACACACAAAGGTTTCTTTTGTAATTATATTTTGAGGTATTTGCTAAAAAAAGCTCCTAATTTGAGGTATTTGCTAAAAAAAGCTCCTAAAAGTATCTAATTGTTATATTAAGCCCTAAATAATCAAATTGAATATCGAATAAGTATGATAATAATTCAGGAAAAGGCTCCACAAAAAATTAACTAAAACTAAATTAACCTCACAAAAAACTAGTTTACTATAAGATATTTGCAACAATTATGTGTTAAATAAGTGTAAGTTGAAGTTTTGGTCTATTAGGTTGAGGCTCGACAATTTCCATATGTTATTTAACAGTCTGAAGAATTCCATGGTAATGGAGGTAAACAAGCTAATACTTGTGAAGTAAATGGTCTTGCATCTATATCATTTTTGATTAATAAAACTTCAGTTTCGGTTTCTTTATCACCAATTTTACCGATAGTTCGTACATAATGACCGTTTGGGTATCGAGAGTATCTATCCCATGAATCTATTGCGACTATAATTCTTTTATCTAGTAAATTTCCAAGTTGTCTTGTTTGAATACGAATCTTCGGTATTCGATTATCTTTTGACATGAATAATGCGTGTGCTACTCCTCTACTGCCAGCTGGCAATGGCATTGGATCTAAAGATCCACAGTATCTGAAAAGTAATTAATCAATTAATTAATTATTTAATTAATTAATTAACAAGATTTTACTTACGAGTGCCAATTACGCTTAATAATACCCACAACACGTCCAGAAGAAAGACTTTTCTCATTATCCACTAGATTTGTGACACGTGGCGCATCATCAGCACTACTTGGAGCTAAATGAACTTCTTCTTCTTCATCTTCATCCTCTGTTCAGACACATTTTAGTAATAATTCGTAAATGATAAAACAAAACAAACCTTGATCAACAATAGCTAAAGATTTTTGATGCCATTGTTCTTGAGGTAAAAGCTCAACAGCTACTATATCACCATCGAAAGCACGATTCATATTTGTACGACCGTAAATCACTATTTCGTCCCTGATACTTTCACTTCCTACATAAGCTTCTAATGGATTATAACGATTAATTCTAAGCTTCCCTTGATGAAGTATTCCTTTAAGTAACCCAGAAGTAATTTCAGACATTGGTTTATGCTCTGTGTAAATTAATTTTCTTTTTGAAGGTCTTAAATCTTCAATATCTTCCATATTTGTATCTTCACTAGGTGGTTGAGCTAACAAGTCAACTAGTTCAGGTTGACCAAGTGACTTTACATATGATTCAACTGTAACATGTAAATAAATTTTGTTTAACTTTTGAACAAGTTTCATTATTATATAATTCGAAATAATTACCTGTTTCTGCAGAGATGCCCTCTTTTAAGGCTTTTCTTTTATTCTCTCGATCATTTGTAATTAGTAAAATACGTGTAGCATTTCCTAAATGATTTTGATACCACTGAGTTGCAACTCGAATTGCTGTAAAAATAAATACAAAATTAAGAATAATTATCAAGATAGATAGATCATTTTGATTAATGAACAAACCTCGATCATTTCTATCATTTGGAGTTTCTTTAACCATGCGTTTAACATATGTGTCCCTTTACAGTAGAAAAAAAAAACAAGTGAGTTTAAGCTCATAAAAGCTTAAAGAAAAAACTAACATACTTGTGATGTTCATTGCTAAATTCAAAGAATCTCCTTAAGGAATTACTGCAAAGGGCTCTAAGACGATTATAAATCGAGATATTTTTATTTTTAACTTCGTTTAATACCACTGATAACACCACCACGTCATCAATTGCTTGATTCTCTAGCAAATCAATCTAAACCAAAACCGAATTAAACAAATTAACAAACAGCTGGTTTGCATAGTAATTTAAAACAATATATTTGTGTCAAATTTTACCTGTGATAGTACAACATTAGTATCAACAACTATAATTGCAGAAGCATTCGGGCTTAAACATGCTTTGGAAAAATTGCAAACTTTGCAAAATGTAGCTCCGCAAGGTAAATCGTCTCTCAAGTAGTGTTCTCTAACAGACTTTACACCCAAAAATATTTACAAAAATAATTAAATTCTTCGATTTTTATATCAAAAACTGAATTGATAAACGATGGTTGAAAAAAATACCTTATCTACTCGACCATTCCTTGTTATTTTCATAAACGAATTGATTTGAAGCATTTTTCTTGAAGGTTTTGATTGTTTCTGATGAAATCTCAAATTTGAAATTTGAGATGGCCCGAGGTAAGAGTGTGATCTGCAAAAGTATTGAGATGGTAAAAATAATTCTATTTTTACCTGCAAAAGTATTGAGATGGTAAAAATTATCTTCTTACCTTAATTTGGGTCTTCGATGGTTGATGCCGTAGCCATGCATGGTTTGAAGATGGTGAGCGAGTGTGTAGGTTTTTATGTTTCACTCTTTTCCTTTTTGGTTGTATATATTTTTTATGAGATAATTACTTATTTAGGCCCAACTACTAACAATTATTCTATGATAAATCTGGTTAAAAATAACCTTTTTATAAGACCTATATATTCTTTTTAAAGCTTTTAGCTAAGTTCAATGGACTTTCAATTCTAGCTAAAAACTAAAAGGCAACGATTTCTCTCTCTACGTTTACGCTGTCTCTCGCTTCTCTCTTACGTCATATTGTTTCAGAATTTTTCTTTTCTTTTTCCGGTTCCAATCTCACCCATAGATCGGTGGTGGATCACCTGGATCCACACCACCTACGGGTGCAACATATAGCTAGGGGAAGGCTACTAGTGACGCGGTTGATCTTGTTGAAGATGGGGCTCTCATCTGTAGGAAGAAGAAAAGATTGCGAGGATCTCAAGAAACCTAAATCTGTAACTAATTTCTCGATATCCTCTCAAATATGGGTAATAGTTTCTAATAAGGGGTTTAGATTCATAGGGAAGGAATAAATTAGGGATAGGATTTTATTACCTAGACCTAGACCTAATCTGATTTGGGCTAACTCTAAGATGAACACGAAAGAGGGTAATCATCACTACATACGGAGAGAACGGTTTCGCAACGCTAGTAAATCAATTTCTATAATTTGTTTATATGTATTGTCGTTTGTGAGCTGCAGAATAGCGTGGAGGAGAAGAATGAAAGAAGAAGGCGTTCTAATAGTTATGATGAGGAAAGAAGGGAGAAGTGTGCATAGAGTCTACCAATTAACCACTGCGGTTAATTTGACATTGTTAACAAAGCCCATTCAGAAGCTTTTTGAAGTCCACGAGGTCATCGAGCTTATCAAGAGGAAGATAGAGAGTCTCTTCCACGGAGCTGCAACAATCATCATTACTTTTTATGCAACGAAGAGACTCAGCCTATTAACTAATAGAATGACAATCATATACAGGTTATTCTTACAGTATAAATTCACCTTTTTCGAACTTGGTAAGATTCATCTCACTTCTACTTCTTCATCAGTCTGCAAAAATCTTTCCTTCATTTTCTAACCACTAAAAAACTCTTTACCCCTCGCCCAAATCCCCTCTTTTCTTTCTCTTGGTTTCAACATATATCTTTTCTTGTCTAACGGCGCCTCTCGCAAGAACTGTTACATAGCATCCAGGGACTTTCACTCGCTACCCATTATACCACTCACAAAACACAAGTTTAGGAAGCTCGGTGTTATAGATATTGGCATTAAGGCCAGGCTAGCTGAGATCATGAAAGAGGAAAAAGCAATTTTACTTAAAGTGATAGGAGACACCACGGTGTATGCAGATCAAATGAGAAAGTTCATTGAAGAAAGGTGGGGGATCCAAGGTCATTTCAGAGTCTCAGAGGTCAAAACCAACACCTTTAAGCTAGAAATTTTCAACGAAAGAGAATTTAAAAGAGTTTGGGAGCTGCGCCCAAGTATAATTCAAAAAATGCACATGAGCATGACAATATGGCCTCAGGTAATTGAATTTCCAGATTTATCTACTGACTACTCCTCTATATGGGTTCAGGTTAGAGGGTTAGCTTTTAAGCAGAACAACATAACCACTGTCAAAGCTCTTGAAGTTTGTTTTATTAAAGTCGAAGCAGTTGACTACCCAACTGTAACAAATTGCGACATCAAAATCCTTCGCTTTAGGGTCAAATTCAACATCAAATACCTTTTACCTCCAGGGACTTATTTATTACAAGAAGAAGGTGCAGCTTGGGTTGTTTTCCAGTACAAAAATACTGGTACATTATGCTTCAGGTGTGGGAGAATTGGTCACCAATGCGGAGAGTGTCCAGTGAAAATTATAAAACAAATTGAAGATATAGATGAGCGCAGGAAGGTGACATGGAGCATAGATAATATTGAAAAGTTCCCTCCCTTTAATCCTATTTATGGACTCCACTTAAAGATTGATGGTGAGTTTGTTCATTTTACTTAGAATGATAAGAATGCTAGAGGTACAAGTGCAAACTTGGAGGCTCGCAACCCTACAGTAGGAATAGCGATAAGAGAAAGCAGTGGCAATGATTTAAGCAAGTATAACTATACTAAAAATGCGAGCTCCAGCAGAACAGGTGCTCAGAGACTTACAGAGGAAGAGAAACAAGGAGAAGAAAGAGATTGGAACAACTGGAATAAACAAATGCATGACCTTAGGATTGAAACTCATGAATCAGCTCAGAAGATTGAGGCGTTTAAAAGAACACATGGGATTGTTGATGAAGGCAAAAATGATAATTCTGGTAATATGCGAGCAGCACTGATGGATTTTGAAGAGGAGGTCAGAAAGATTAAAGGAAATAAAGTCATGACTCACAGCACCAACAACTCAACAAACCAAGAGGAAGGTTCAGAAAGTCAACAAACTATGAAAAGAAGAAGATATATAAAAGCTACCCACTTGGAAACAGAGTATAGTAAGAAGAAGACACAGATTACTGGAAGTTTTAAAAAATTAAGAGTAGTTGATCCTATAGAAGAATTTGTGGACAACAATAAGTAAAGTCTACTTGAAGATGAGAATGAAGATGGTGGGTCAGTTCCAAAGAATCATGAGAACCAGAAGAATATGGAGGATTTTTGAAGGATAATAGATGACTATGATTCCAAATACGAACCAGAGGAAGAAAAGGAAGGAAGCTACGAGAACAATGAGAACTACTTCGAGAAGGACTACGAGGGAGGTGGTGAAGATAATGATATGAACTTTAGGTATGAAGATGCTGAGGAAGAAGAGTTATCCCAGAACACTAAAGAGAAAGGAGGCGGCTACTCCAGCAAAGCCGCGAGCTATATATGACGACCCTATTTTGGAATGTCTAGGGATTACGAGCTCCCTTGACATTGACTCGAATTCGCTTGTTATTGGCACGGTTTTGTCCTGGTGTGGTGGTTTTTTGTGAAACAATGTTAAGAGAGGTTGACTCCCTTGATATTGTTCGAAAATTTGGTTTTGATAACTCCTTTTTTGTTGAGCCCACTGGAAGTTCATTCCATTCTGGTGGGTTCATGGTTTTGTGGCACGTTGGTGTGCACCTAGTTGTTATTTCATCTAATTCGCATTTTGTAATAGTTAATATTAATGAACTTTCATTTTTGTACTTTATGGTCTTCATACATTTACCTAATGATTTTAACGATAGAAAACAAATATGGAATGAAATATCACAATGGAGCAACGAAATTAGAGATCCTTGGATGATACTTGGGGATTTCAATGACATTCTCAATATCAATGAAAAGTCTAGCAAGAATTCAGCTAATTTACTCCATATTAACGAGTTCTTGAACTTTACCTCTCGTAATGCTTTATGTGAAATTAAATCTAATGGATGCTTCTTTACATGGTCTAACAGGATGGAAGGCGAAAAATACGTCAAGACAAAAGTTGATCGAGGTCTTGCAATATACGAATGGATAAACAAGTTTCCTCGAGCTCAAGTGTACACCCCTCCGGCTATTGGGTCGGATCATTCCCCCCTTTTACTTCATCATGATATATATATGAGAATTGGTTTAAATACTTTAAATTTGAAACTCGTTGGCTAGATAACAAAGAATGTAGCGAGATAGTAGATAAAGGATGGAAAAAATTGACTAATAACATCCCTATTAAAAACTTTATTAAAAAAAAAAGAAAATACCAAAAAAGAATTAGTTAAATGGCATACTAGAACTTTTAAAAACCACGATATAACTATTAAAAATCTTCAAGAGAAAGTAATTGAGCTTAGTAATGAAGATATCAACCTTAATAAAATTAGAGAGGAAAAGATAATCAAAGATAATCTAAAAAATAGAATATGAGAACGAAGAAAAATATTGGAGTGATAAGGCTAGACAAAATTGGTTAATGTTCGGGGATAAGAATACAAAATTCTTTCACTTAGCTACTATACAAAGAAGGAAAATCAATAGAGTCACGAGAATCAAGGATGAAAATGATAATTGGATAGAGGATAATAATGAGATTAAGAAATGTTTTCAAAATTACTATTGCGATTTATTTAAGGAGGTGGAGGTCACGGACAGTGATATGGAAAAAGCTACAGAATTTATCAAATCGTGCATTACGGAAGACATGTATAAAGAGCTCACAAAGAAACCAAACTTAGAAGGAGTAGAAGAAGCAGTTAAAGAATTACCAGTTTCTAAAGCCCTTGTCCCTGATGGGCTAAATGGTATGTTTTACAAAGAATTTTGGGAAATTATAAAATTTGACGTCTTTAAGCTTGTCTCGGATTTCTTCGATAATAATTGTTCTGTTGAGAAGATTAATGATACGTTAATAATACTTATCCCAAAAGGAACAACACAGGAAAATCTCGGAGATTTTAGACTGATCTCTTGCGTTAATTTCATTTACAAGATAATCGCAAAAATTCTTTCTAATAGACTTAGGAATTATATGAATAATATCATATCCCCTACTCAATCAGCGTTTATTAAGGACAGGGCAATTCAAGATAATATTATTATTGCACAAGAAATTTATTTCTTTATGAACAGGAAAAGGAAGAATAAAAAACATATGGCAGCAATTAAAGTTGATATGGCTAAAGCTTATGACCAGGTACGTTGGGACTTCGTCCTTCTTGTTCTTAGAAAAGCTGGGATTTTGTGAGAAATGGATACTATGGATAAAAAACTGTATTACCACGACCTCTTTTAGTATTAATCTTAATGGTGAAAGGCTAGACAAATTTGAGGCAGGTAGGGGTATTAGACAAGGGGATCCTCTATCCCCGTATCTCTTTACCATCATGACGGAATCTCTTATAAGTATTATTGACCATAACATTAACATAGGAAACATTAGTGGGATTCAAATCAATCGTAATTTCCCTATTATCTCACACCTTTTGTTTGCGGATGATTCGCTTTTCTTTATTAATATTGATGATACTAACTTAGAAACCTTTAAACAATGCTTGAATACTTATTGCTTGGGATCATGACAAAGTATTAACCTAAATAAGTCAGCGATATACTTTAGCAAGGAAACACCAGTTGAAAAAAGAAATGAAACCGCAAATGTAATACAAATTAAAGAAACAGAAGATCTTGGTTTTTATCTGGGTATTCCCCTTTGTCATAAAAGGCCGAAGGTCGAATCTTTGGAATGGATCGCAATGAAACTGTTCAAAAACACAGAAGGCTGGAAAGCAAGACTACTTTCAGAAGGAGGCAAAGAAGTGCTTATAAAAGCTGTTCTTCAAGCGATACCCAATTATTATATGTCCATTTTTTCTTTCCCATTTTTGCTTTGTAACAGCCTTATAGCAGCTATTTCTAATTTCTGGTGGAATACAGGGGAAAAAGATAGAATACACTGGCTAGCTTGGGAAAAGATTGTGATAGGAAAACTAATTGGCGGATTAGGCTTCAAGGATTTCAAAAAAATGAACACAGCCCTACTAGCAAAACAAGCTTGAAGGATACCACATAGCAAAGACAACTTAGCAACGAAACTACTGAAAGGTATATACTTTCCTCGTACTAGTTTTCTTGATTGTAAATTACGACAAAGCAGAACATAGAGTTGGGCAAGCCTAATTGAGGGTAGAGATTTTCTAGTCAAACATGGAATATATATATATATATATTATTGGAAATGGAGAAGACACAGATATTTGGAATAACAAATGGATAGATACGACATGATAAATTGAAAAACCAAAAAATTGCAGATTAAATAAAGTGAAAGAGTTATTTACCAATGGTACAAGAAATTGGGATTCTGAAATACTCGATAATATTTTTCCTGAGCCTATTATACCCCTTATAAAGAGAATAAAGATACTTAATCTAGACAAGAATGATAAATTTATCTGGCCTTTATCAAAAGATAGTACATATGATACGAAAACAGGATACAAGAAACTTACTGAAGAGCAGATTGTAAATAGTCTGACAAATTCGAATACAATACACAACCATAATTCCCCAATATGGAAACTCATATGGAATTCAAATGTTCCGAAAAAAATTAAACTCTTTTGTTGGAGGGCTATTAAAAATGCAATATCCACAAGAACGAATCTTTATAAGAGGAAATGTGCTTCGTCGACAAATTGAATTTGGTGTAACGAAGAGGGAGAAACAGTGGAACACCTTCTACTAAACTGTAACATGTGTAAAGATATTTGGGCAGGAACTTTCATCCAAATCAGAATAAAGGACCAATGTGAAGATTCACTAGAGGATTGGTACATAACCAGAAGTTTTAAAGAAGCAGGATGGGACGAACAAATTATTAAAGATATGATCATGATTAATCTCTGGAACATTTGGAAAGGAAAAATGAAAGGGGTTCACGAAGATTGCATAGTAAATGGAAACACCATAATTCAGAATACAAATAGGCTGATGGCAGAATTACACGGGATTGACTGGAATAAAGCCAAAGGATTTAAAAAATCAAAACCCACAGCGGAGAAAGACCTACCATCCACAATAAACACGACAGAGCCCGAAATCTTATACTACTGCGACTCTTCCTTTAATAATAAATATGAGCCCACTGGACTAGCAGTAGTAGAAGTAAATCCTCAAACTAATTCAACTACAAATCATCCCTTCATAATGGATTGCGATTCGGCTGTGGAAGGGGAAGCGTATGCGGTACTAAAAGCAGTCGAGTTAGGTAAGCTCAAACCTAACACAAGGAAGGTCGTGTTATCAGATAACCTTGAAGTCATTCAAGGTATTAAGCAAGTGTCAGCAGCACGTTGGTCCATCCAACCCATCCTTCGGAATATTATTCACAACTGTAACGAGAACGGGCCTCAATTTAACCATATCGAGAGGATTCTCAACAAGTTGGCGGATAAACTTGCTAAGGAAGCTAGGCACAGGGCAACGGAAGACAGGAATAAAGCTTTTTGTCCTTTTCATTTAGCTGATTTATTTAGTAAACTAGGTATCTGATAGGGATTGACAACATCATTTTGGGGTGCTAAAAAAAAGCTAAAAACTAAAATTAGGAGTTGAATCACTCCAAATCTTCTCTATTGTGGAAGAACCCAATACCCAATTTTTAGTTTTTCCTAGCCAAGTCCATTGAGTCACAATCTATTTTAGCTACATTTTTTATTTTATTTTGAATATATTATATCTATATTTTGTCTATATTTATTTTTTAAATAGGATAACAAAATACTAATTTATTATTAACACTATATACATATGTTTCATAACCTATAACTTAGTAACATAATTTTATTATAAACAAATAATAAGATTTAAAAATTAAAATAATAATAATAATATAAATATTATAATTTTATTATTAATTTTGAATATAATTGTAATGTATTAAAAATAAGATATATAAATAACATAAATTAATAAAATATTAAAATTAGTTGAAATAAGAAATTTATTAGAATAAAATGTGAATAAGAATCCTGAAAATTAGGGAGTTGTTACATTGTCATTGTTTTTTGGAGTTAATATATAAGAGGAAGTGATTGTTTGACTTCCAATTGTAGCTAAAAGAATGGGCATTTATATTATAAGGCCACCACAACATTGTGTTTATATTATAGAGCCAAGTTCCAACTAGTAATTGGGAACCAACCTAATAGAGGTGAAAAACCCAAATAGCTTCCCCACCACATTGCATACTGATAAAAGCCCAAAACCTACCCTAAATCCCATTATACAATCGGACCCCCAAACCTATTCTCTCTTCCCTTTCTCTCTTACTAACCATCCCTGCCATCATCACCCATCCCACCCACCCCTGAGCCCTCGCGCCACCACCATCTCCACCCAGAACCACTATCCTCAACACCACCCCCTTAGATCCACCATCTTCACCAACAGGAGACCCCCACCACCGTCTTCGTCAACAGCAGACCCTCACCGCCCCCATCAACCTTTGTGCCACCACCATCAACAGCAACCCACCACCACCACACACCATCCTCTCACTCACCTACACCTGCAACGAATCCCTCAACACCGTTTGCAGACCTATTCTCACCGCCCCACCACAAAATCTCATCATCTACAGGAAAGCTAAGCTCTGCTGAACGGAGATATCCACCACCATCAACGTCGATACCCTCCGTCAGTAACACAACAGATTTGAATGTTTTTCAATGGATCTCGAGATGCAGTAGCTACGGTATTTGAAGCTCCGGTGGTTCAATCTTCGATTGTGCTTCATCAGCCATGTACAAGCAGCAAGCAGCAGATGTCGTGGGTACAACCTCCATCGTCGTCAGCCCTTCCCCGCTGTGGGTCCAGCCCAAGAGAAACAACGTCGTGAGTATAACCTCCATCTTAATCAGCCATTCCCCACCATGGGTCTGGCCCAATAGAAGCATCATCGTGGGTACAGGATCCATCTTCATCAGCAGTCCCGTGAAGCTTTACCATCCCAAACCGTAGGGGCAGCCCAATCAAATACATCATCCCAAATCATGGGGCCAGCTCAGTGTTGTTCAAATAGTTTTTTTTTGGTTGTTCATGGGTCCAAACCAAGCGAAACAGTTGTATGTACATCCCCATCAAATAGCAATACGGGTAATAGGCCCATCCCCATCGTGAGCAAGATGAAGTGAAACGTTTGTTATTTTCTTTTTCATTTGTGCTTGCATATTTTTTTTCTTTTTAAATTGTTGGATTACTTTGTCATGTTATGCATATGGTGTTTTGTTTATCTATTCATGTTATACATCCTCACAAGAAGTGTTAAAGAGTCTGTTAGTTTTTTGTTCTTTAAGGGTACAACCCAAAACCTAATGCCTTAATAAAATGTAATAAGCAATTTTAAAAAGATATATAAACTACCATGGGTCTGTAGCCAGCACGGGTTATTTACGAACAAGTATGAACTGTGTCATCGTGAGGCCGTATCCATAGAGGAAAAAAAGTGAGTGTAAAAAAGGGTGATGAGTCCGTACCCATCACGAACAGGGGTATAAAAGGAAAAAACCCAACCAGAAATTAGAAAATGGTCTTAAAAAATAACATTTCATAACTTGGGCTTAAAATATAAAGTTTGGGGTTTTTATGCTTTCTTTTTGTATTTTCCTCAAAAAAAAATTGGGAGTTGTTGTACTTAACCTTAGTTACCTATCCATCATCAATCGGGTTTTACTTTTAAATTTTCTCTCTCATATCACGTATAGTGTATTACCTGCTCCTCTTACACCTTTTTCTCTATCATATAGGAAGATTCAAAATTTGAATTAACCTGTTATACTATCTTCTCTCTCGTATCAATCCACCACTGATTTAGAACAAAAAATAAACCCACCACATCACCACCCTCTCTAAATCAAATTAGGGGATTCTATTTATTCGTATGTGTTAAAGCTCTTTATGCTAATTTCCTTACCTTCTCTCTAATTAACACGTTACTGGCCTTTTGTTAGAATAAAAAACCCATCCACCTGTTGTTTGGTCAACGGGTTCAAAACCAAAATCCGAGAAGAGACCTAATTCAGGGTCATGGGTGAAAGTTTTTAGGGATACTCGACAGGGATTACAAGAACAATCCACCATAGGGAAAACCCAAGTAAAAAACCCAACTCGTCACTGGTCACGCAACCAGAAACCGGTGGTGGTTATTGGTAATTATTGGAATTTCAATATATTTCCTTAGTATTTTAAATCTTAGTGTTAGAATCTTGTATGAGCGTTATTGTGCATTACGGCTAAATCTAGTGTAAGATTCGAGAGCTTATATATACATACGGGTAACTAATTTTTAATTTCAGTCTATTACTTTAGTAGTTACATCTAAGTGTCTTAATATCATTTCGTAGTAAACATTTTATTTGTTTCTCTGAACAAGAAGAGAAGCAACTCTGGCTGTTCTCTCTCGTACGAGTGTGGTTGAACAGTCTGTTACCTCCAGGATGTAGGATTGGTATTGATCATGTGAGTAATATTAATTTTTGATATATTAGTTGCCCTTAGATTTTAGTAAAATTAAATCAAATATGATCTGATTCAAACTTCACTTTGTTTGTGTCAAGGGAGCAGATACTTTTTTCTTCTGATGCTGCAAAAGAACTCAAAGATGCTATAAGTAAGAGAATGTTGGACAAATGGGATTCCACCCAAGTGTTGACCATGTTTACGATGTTAGCCGGTGACTCAATTTAATGAAATGATTTGGATATTAATACGTTTATTCAAGTTGTAAAGATTAACGTAATATATTCACTTGGTTAAAATCATTTGAAATTGAATGAGAAATTGAGTCATGTAATTTGGAGAAATTAAAAGGAAAAATAAAGCAAAGAAAGAAAGAAATGAAGAAAAAAAGGCCTGGTAGGGGTTGAACCCGGACCATTATCTTTGTTGGGTTTTTAGGTTTTAGGTCCATACCTTTGTTGGGCCTTAGGTGGGGTATGAACCTGGACCATCATCTTTGTTGGACTTTTGAGCCTTAGGTCCATACCATTTGGACCAGCCCAAGTTTTTTGGTCTTTTAAGTAAACTTTGTATCTTAAATTAATACAACGTAACTCCAAAATGAAACATCACAACCTTTGGCAAGCCACATTTTCATATTCTATAAATAATTGGCCACCTAAACCATTTTATTCATTCATTTTTCAAAGCATTAAAATTAAAAGAGAGAGATAGAAAAAAGCAGCATTATTAAGTTTGTTGAGATTCTTAAGAGTTCGTGTGTCAGTTTCTTATGAATAGTTTTGTCGTTGTATCTTGGAGGTTGAAGCCAACAAACGTAAGACACTTGTACGTGGCCTAAATACCTTAAAGACATCAGATCCAATCCGAGCCTCGACAAGTAAAGTTATTTAATTATTTACTTTTATTTTATTTCTGCATTAGTTCCTATATTGTTTTACAGGTTTATACAAATAAAACACAACAGAGAAATCATGAGCATACATTTGTGATTTCAATACTTCAATTTATCCCGTGGAAAATTTAGTGCTGGAAAGTGTAAACTATACATCTCATTAGAATATTGTGAGTTGGTTATTTTGGATGATTTATCCAGTAGATTCTGAACTAAATGATCAGAAGTTCAAAAATTCTCAATCATATGTAGTTAGAAGTTTGTGAGAAACATCCTACTGTGATGCAAATGGTTCAGATGATGTTATGTTCTGTAAGTTTTATTTTCTTACTTTTATACATATGTAACCACGGTAGAATCATCTGGTATGTATAATTGAAAACTCGACTTAACTGTTAGTTTAAATTTGAATACATTCAACACTATAAGTATGTGAAGGTAATTATAAATAAATTACTTAATTGCACTATAGGTCCCTATGTTAATGGTGGAGGTGGAGGTGGATGTGGTGGTGTCAAATGTGGTGGTGGGGGCCGTTACGGAGTATCTTGACATTCTGATTATTGAGGAAATTTTGATAGTTCATTGTTGAAATGAAAGTATAAGCTATTAAAGAAAGAAAGTTCAATTTCTCGGAGTTGTCAAGTAACATATAAAATATGGCTTCTGGTATGAGCCTCGAGAGTCAAATCAATGTTGAAAATCGTGCTCAATTAGAAAACATATATGTTGATGATATTGCAGAAACTCAGGTGATATAATGGGTAAGACAATGCCTTAATCTATTACTTGAACAATTGCTTGCTATGTTTTTTATTTATATATGATTGAGAATTTTGTAACTTTTGATTATTATGTCAAAAGGTAGAATTGTGTGTCAGTGGAAACTGTTAAGCCTTGTTGTGATTATCTTTTAACCGGAGAATTTTGTACTCTTGGTGTGAATATCTTATAACTTTACATTGTACATATATACATATGAAAGTCTTTTGCTATTTATGTAGATTATTTACTGATTTCATTTCAGTCGAACAAAATTATATAAACAAATAGAAACAATTGGTTATAAGAGGTGGTCATACCCAAAAACGTAATCAATGAAATGTACTGGTTTCATTTTGGGTATATCCCCTAATACACTAAATTTAACAACAAACTATACAAACAGATCAATTTTGGATCTAAAACATAACATGGTTAATGGGTATATACCTATTTTAGATTAGTTATATAACCTGAAACCACAAGGTACTATTTTTTCGGTATTAGTATTACCCAAAACGTAATAAGTGAAAAGGTTCTTGTTTCATTTTTTGGGTATATACCATAATACACTAAATGAATTGTATATAAACAAAATGGGTATACATCTCAACGTAATAGCACAATGGGTATATACCCAATTTCAATAACCAAACAATACAATATCTTCGTAGTAGCAAAAGAATCAAAATGGGTATACACTCAATGGATGGGGACCCAATCATGGATGTATGCCTATTTCAGACACCTACATAATGATTTGCTTGATGGTATTAGGTACTTGTAAAGGGTAGCTACCCATAATGAATAACGATATCTATATCTCGACTTTTTGTAGTATCAGAAATAAATAAAATGTGTTTACACCCACCCACAATGGGTGTATACCCACATTCTATAATGACCCAATGTAGTATTTTTGGTAGCATCAAAATAAACAAAATCGGCATACACCCACATTGAATGCGTGTATACCCAAACTCAATACTAACACAATGGGTGTATACCTAAATTTATTAACCACCCCAATACAATATATTTTGTAGTATAAAAAATAAACAAAATGGGTATACGCACATAACTGGTGTATATCAAAATTCATCTATGACCAACGATAGTATCTTCTGTAGCGTCAAACTAAACATCACGGTTATACAACAACAATAGGTGTATACACACATTGAATAACGACACCGTTGTATTGTATACCATTGTGGGTGTACACCTATTTTGTTTATTTTTTATATTACAAAAATATTGCATTGGGGTGATTAATAAATTTAGGTATACACCCATTGTGTCAGTATTGAGTTTTGGGTATACACGTATTCATTATGGGTGTGTGCCAATTTTGTTTATTTTGATACTACCATAAATCCTACATGTGGGCCATTATTGAATTTGGGTATACACCCATTTATGGACATACACCCACAATGTGCATACTTGGTGGGGTTAGGGTTTAGGATTTAGGGTTTAGGATTTAGGGTTCAGGGTTTATAAAAATAATTAAAATTCTTCAGTTTTTATAGCAAAAACTGAATTGATAAACAATGGTTGAAAAAAACCTTAACTACCTTGCCTTGTTTTGTTTTTTTATAAACGAAATGCTTTGAAGCATTTTTCTTGAAGGTTTTGATTGTTTGTGATGACATTTGAATTACTTTGGTATATGAGGCGTCTCAAGAGCAAGGACATCAAATTTGAGATGGCCCGAGATAAGAGTATGACCTAGGAAAGTTGAGATGGTATATACGAAATTGTAATTGTATTTGTCCTGTACACTAGAGATATTACAGATTAGATAACAGACTACACCTACCTAATAGTTAATAGCTTGTAACGTACTAATGTTTTAAAAATAATAGGATGTTAATACTATACTTTAATAACAATTCTCTATTAGCTATAAAGATAGTTTCTAAAATCCTACAAATCAATTCTCTATTATTTTGTTTAACCATAATCTTGGTAGTAATTTTTCTTCTTTTAAGTAAATTAATAATCCACATCATTAATGGGTAAGGAGTTTCTAGAATTTTTTATTTATTTTTAGCTATTTTGATTTTTAATCATAATGAACCAAGTAGTGGTTAGGATGTTTTTACAAGTCAATTCTAATATTAAGGATGACATTGTTTTAGGAGCAAAATTAATACTTAATAATTATTATTTTTAATCAACTTTTTAATGTAATGAAAAAAGTAAAATTTAATATTCTCACCTTAAAAGACAACAACATTGATAATATAAAAATATTTACAATCAAAATTAAAAAGGGAAAAACAAAGATAATATTTTTCCGACAATAAAAAATCTAGTAAATCCGACATATTAATTCAACCAAAATCTAGAGAAAACCTAACACTACATTTCCGCCGATGAATAGCAATATTTTTATTAAAAAATGAGAGTTACAACAAAAATATTATATTAGAAAAAAATGAGGTCGATCAATGCATGTTCTACTTCTAATATTTTAGTCAAAGATTCAAAAGACGCAGTATTTTATCCTATATACCCGAAGGATTCGAAAAATGAGAAATATTACCCTACCCAGGAAAAATAGTAACGTTATTTTACTTTGTCTAAAAATAAAATGATTAAAAGGGTTTAAACTAATATCACTTTACAACTCCACCCCCACAATCTTACATACATACATACACTTACACATCTCTCTTTTCCCCTCTGCAACACCGACCAAGTCAGCTTCTCTCCGCGGCAACACCAATACCATCGACGTGTTTCATTCTGACTAATCTGTAAAGCTTCGCAATGGCGAAGCGCGGATATAAATTACGTATCCTTTTCAACTAAATATGTATAGTTAGCTCGATTTAGCTACATTATTTGGGTTTTCTTTAATCTAATCCTAGGGTTCTATCTTTACATCCCTAATTTTTATGTTTTATTTTCTAATCTTATAGAAATGGGATAAACGTGTGACTTTTTTGCTAATTAGAATGTAATTTTTTTTTCTGTTGAAGTTTAATAATCTTGATTTGATTATCAGAAAATTAAAGCTAAGATTTTGTGTTATATGACATATATTCCACTTAATTGTGATACCTTGACTAATATGAAAATAGAGGAGTTGGTGGCACATTCGGGACATGTGAACTGTTTACGAATTGGAAGGAAGAGCTTCCGAAATTTTCTTACTGGAGGAGATGATCAAAAAGTCAATCTTTGGTCTATTGGCAAGCCTACATGTTTAATGGTCAGTTTAAAACTCGATTTTGTTTTAGTGATTTCTGTTATTTATCAAGATGTTACAAATAGTAAACTTGCATTATGTGTTGCAAGATTGGAACTTGGGTGTTTATAATCTGTGAAATAAATTATTATTCTTTATTGTGGTATTCTGATGCATATCATTTGTTGGAAGCTCATAGTTATACATGGAAGTTTTGTATTGATAATAGTATTATCAATAATTTTTTTTGGAAGTAAAGCTTCATAGATCTTCGGGGCATTTAAACTCTTAATTTTGGCGCGGATACTTTTTTAATCGAAACCTGTGCGATAAGGTAACTGAAGTGCTTATCGCCGCTTTATCGCTTATGAAAGGTGGCTTTTAAAAATTTATAATAACGCGAAAAGATGATGATAATATTAATTAAAGTAGAAACGACAATATTATTTTTCGTGTTACGGTTTCATGGGAATAGGTGAAATTTGGAATTATTCGTTACTCGATTTTAGCAAGTTTTTTTAAGTGTAATTATTGGTTTAATGTATTTTCAGAGCTTTTCGGGGCATACAAGTCCAGTAGAATCAGTCGCATTTGATTCAGCAGAAGTATTAGTGCTAGCTGGATCTTCATCTGGTGCAATTAAATTATGGGATTTAGAAGAAACAAAGAGTAAGGCCTTTTTAGTTGTAATAATTAATAATACATTGAATTTAGATTCCTAATATAGTTTATTGTTCTTTAAGTATAGTGGTTCGCACTGTTACGGGACATAGATCATATTGCACTGCTTTAGAGTTTCATCCTTTTGGTGAATTTTTTGCATCTGGATCAATGGATACTAATTTAAAGATCTGGGATATTAGAAAAAAAGGATGTATACACACATATAAAGGTCATACTCGAGGTATCAGCACTATTAAATTCTCTCCTGATGGAAGATGGGTTGTTTCTGGTGGATTAGATAATGTTGTAAAGGTATTATTATTATCATTAAATTAAATTAATTTTCTATTATCATTATAGTTAATCATTTTTGATATTTTTTTAATAGGTGTGGGATCTTACAGCTGGAAAACTTCTTCATACTTTTAAGTTTCATGAAGGTCATGTTCGATCCATGGAATTTCATCCACTTGAATTTTTACTAGCAACTGGTTCAGCTGATAAGACTGTTAAGTTTTGGGATTTGGAAACGTTTGAGATGATTGTATCTACTAGACGCGAGGTAATTGCATTATAGGTCCCTATATTTACGCTATAGGTCCTTATACTTTACTTTTACTTACTACAGGGCAGCGGTGTACGATCTATTACCTTTCACCCGGATGGACGAACATTGTTTTGTGGAACTGACGATAGCTTAAAGGTTCAATTTTTTGATTTTTGATATATATTTTTTTATTAAGTGTTTGTTAAATACTAAATTAAGGTGTGATATAGGTGTATTCATGGGAGCCTGTGATGTGTCATGATTCAGTTGATATGGGATGGTCAACACTAGGTGATCTTTGCATTAATGATGGAAAACTTTTGGGTGGTGCTTATCATGAAAATTCTGTAGCTGTTTGGGTAGCAGATATTTCGGTACTTATAAATTTATTTATTCAACTACTTTTTATATTATGTATGTATATCTCTCTCTCTCACGTACCTTTGTATTATCAGCTGATAGAGCCTCGTGGTGGTGGTGTGGTGGCTGAGAAGAATATTCCATCGGAAGAGAAAGTTGAAGTTAAGAAAAGTCCGTTAGAGAAAACGGAGAGTCATAAAAGGTCAACTTCACCTGAGATTGATTCGAAAGAGATAAAGAATATTTACATTGACAGTAAGTTTTTAATTACCTATTTGGTCTTTATTATTTGACTTATTGACAATTTAGTCCGTTTATCTTATAAAGAAGGTTCAATAAGTTCTCCAACGGTTGAAGTTGCGCCTGAATCAAAGGAAACGAGTAATGAGGCTAGTCAAAGGGTGGGGTCCACATTAGGGTCGAGACAAAAGTCTAGTGGATTAAGCAAGACTCGATCATTCATTGTGCCTAGTATTACACCTCGTGATGAATCATTTGTTCCTAGAAGAGAATCTATTAGCTCGGGTATGCCTAATAAGCCGTCTCATATTCGGAGACCCTCAGTTGAGAAAATGGATATAGACATTAATACAAGGGTTAATGTTGATAATAATGCTAAGGAATCATCTGATGATAAGAATTCAGACATTAAAAGTGTCGCTGAAAAGTTTGAGAAAATTTCTACATCAGATCAGGAGAACAGTAAAGAGGTTAATGCTGCTATTAAATCTGTCAATGGAGGTTGGTAATAAATAATGTTTGTTTATCTATAGGTCCTATATTATCCAAAAATTACAATTAAAGACCCTTATATTAAATTGTTTGCAGTGGCAGTTGTACGAGGAAGGACTCGTAGTTTAGTCGAGAGGTTTGAAAAACGAGAAAGTTTGACTGTTAATGAAATTTCTATACCTGACACACCTATTCATGAGTCACCAAAAGTTGCGCCTTTACAGTTACATACTCAAGAAATAACACCGGGACCCACAAGGTCACTCTCGCATACGCCCAAGACATCTACTCCAAGAGCATCTCCGGTACCGGAAATCTCCCCAGTACCAGAAATATCCCCGGTACCGGAAATATCCCCGGTACCGGAAATATCCCCGGTACCAGAAATATCCCCAGTACCGGAAATATCTCCGGCACCGGAAATATCTGCACCTCTTGTAAGAACTCAGGCACCCAAAAGATCGGCTTTACATACACCAAAGACAGTTACTCCGAGACCGGAAGTATATTCCGGTGAGTTAGATACACCTGAGATGAGTAGTGATACAATATCTAAGGCAACAAAAACATTACTTTTGCGGAAAGTGAGAAGGGCTAGTCCGGTAGTGAATCGGGGCCCACGAATATCGTCATTGCATATACCTGATACAGTAAGAGTGGGACCAAGAATATCTCCTGATACAGTAATTCAGACACCTAGAATATCACCTTTGCATACACCTAGGATGATTACTCCTAGAGTAACTCAGCCTCCAAAAGCATCAGTCTTCCAGGTAGGTCCCTATACTATCTATTTTTGAGTTAATTTCACTATAAGTCCCTATCTTAATCATGTTGTTTAATGCAGAATGTTAATCGCGAAATTGTTGATCAGCAAGAATCAGGTACAGATGATAATAGCATAATCGAAAGCGTAATGCAAAGCCATGATTTACTATTGAGTACCTTTCGTTCTCGCTTGACAAAGTTACAGGTAACTAACTCATGATTTTTACAATATTTTCATAATACAGGGACTTACAGTGCAATTTTTTCAGGTGGTGCACCACTTTTGGGAACGGAATGACGTGAAGGGTGCCATAGATGCTACAAGGAAATTACCAGATCATTCTGTGAGTATTCTTTATGGTATATAACTTATAATTTTAAAAATAAAAATAAATTATTATTATTATAATTTTTTTCCCAGGTACAAGCAGATGTAGTGAGTGTTTTAGCTGAAAGAATGGGATTTATTACACTAGATCTATTTTCTTCCTTACTTCCCGTGCTTTTGGGTTTACTAGAAAGCAATGTAGAAAGGTAAATATTCCTTTATCTTTAATCTTTTAACAATATAGTCCCTTATCTTGTAAATGCAATGTTTTTAGTCCCTTATGCTTCACTATTTAGGCACAGTGTTGTTTCTTTGGAGATATTACTGAAGCTTGTAGCTGTTTTTGGTCCAGTAGTGAACTCAACTGTTTCCGCACCTCCAACTGTTGGGGTGGATCTTCATGCAGAGCAAAGGTATTTTTACCATAGGTCCCTATAGAATGCAAAATTGCACTATAGGTCCCTATATGATATTATTAAGTTAATTTTCTAGTTTTCAGCTCTAGAGTGAATAATTTTTTTTGCTTTCCTGCCCAATGTTTACAGACGCTTATGCTGCAAAGAGTGTTTTGTCCATCTTCAAAATGTTCAGAAAATTCTTCCAGAACTTACAAGGTAAAAATAGGGTTAGCTGTCTTACTTTGCAATTTAGTCCCTTACCTTGCAAATGTAACATGTTAGTCCCTTATTTGCAATTACAGGAGGGGTGGTGTGTTGGCAAAGTCAGCGCTGGAACTAAATCTGGTTCTCCAACAATCATAGCCTTTTCCTGCAAGAAATTCTTCTTCTTAAAAAAGTCAAAGCGAGAAGATTTGATGCTCAAGATTTTACTACTAATGAAGTTAAAAACTTCAAATTACAACTTCCCAGGACTTTGGAAATGTCTGGTATGCCCTTTGGGATCAAATTAACAATCACTGGACGTTGTGGCTGCTGAGAAGTGCAAGATATGTAGGTCTGGGGGTATATATGTAACTAAAGTTGATTTTGTGCTACTATTTAGTCAACAGTATGTACATACACTCCAATTCTTAATGGGAACATGTATGTAATAGTGGGAATATATTTCTATCACCTTGACTTTTCAACTTTAAAATTATCTTTTCATATGATTAGGTTAATGTTATCTAAGTTAATAATTCGAATTAGCGGGGCGTTAATATCAATTTATATAATAATAAAAATATTACATTAACACAATCAAGATTGTCTACATTAATGATTACGTAAATTTGCGACGACCATATGTCAATATCTTTACAATTAGAATAATGATATATACTACCTAAATTCATACAATTATCACCTGACATACCATCCACGACGTGGCGTGATGTGAGGGGAAGTAAATCGTTGATTTAATTCACGGTATTATTTTCAATCAAATTACGTCACGTTATAGGTAGTTTGTTGGATGGTATGAATTTAGATGATATATATCTTTATCATAATTATTGACCATTATCTACATATATATATCCGCAAAACTTGTGTTATTAAATAATAATTTGGGGACTAAATCAAATTTTCCGATATAGGGATCCTTATACGTAAAAAAACATTTATCTATCCACAATTTAATAATAAAAAAGATTGGAAAATTGAAGCAATTGAAGCAATTGGGTTAACTTAATTGAACATTGCTTGCTACTCATTTTGAAAGTGTGAATGAAAGATACAGGGTTCGAATTTTGTTCTTATCAACCCATCGCCACCACCTCCCGTCCCTCTCTCTTCTCTCACCAACCCACCACCACCACCTCCCCTCCATTTGTCTTATTTCTCACCACCCTATCTTCCCACCAACAAACATCAACCAAGCTGATCTCACCTTCCCATCAACAGATCGCTGCAGTTCATGATCAGTCTCCACCATTCAACCCCTCCCCTCTCCTGTACAAACCGTCGCCGTTCGTGGTGCACAAAAACCGCCACTCAGGTGCACAAGAAAACCGCCACCAATCCCTTTTCATGTGGATCAAATTTTTTTGTTTTGTTTTTTGTTCCAATGGTGATGAGTGTCAGAGATTACGTTTTGTGTTTTGTTCCTATGTTGCGAGTGTAAAGAGATTTCGTTTTGTCTTTTTTGTTCGTATTATGCGAGTGTGCAAAGAATAGAGATTGGTTTTTTTTTGTTCGTATTATGCGAGTGTGATGGGTACAACCCAAGAACACTCTATTATGGGTACAACCCAAGAACACATTTGCCATAGGTACAACCGAAGAACACCTCTGTCATTGGTACGTCCCAAGAAAACCTTTACCATGGGTCTAAACTTAACTTCTTTTTTTCCAATAAAAATGGTGAGTTAGAAGCGATTTCGATTTGTTTTTAATTCCATTGCAACGAGTGTGAAGAGATTTTGTTTTGATGTTTGTTCCATTGCAATGAGTGAAGAGATGTCGATTTGTTTTTTGTTCGAGTTGGGTTCGTACCCATATAACTATTTGTTCGAGACGGGTCTGTACCCACATGGTCTTTTACATGGACAAATATCAAGGACTTATTGAAATTTAATAAAAGAATTAATAAAAAATTACAAACGACACGCGTCTGTACCCAACATTGGTTAATTTACGAAAATAAGTGCGAGCATTAATGGGTCCGTACCCACGGAAAAATCTAAACATTTCTCTCTCCAGGCCAACAAAAGGGATAAGTTTAAAAAACCAAATCAAATATTTAGAATTAGGACTTTTGTAGAATTGTTTTTTAGTTGGAATTTATATAATAATGTTGTAAATTTTTGGGACTCAAAATGTATTTTTCTCACTATTTAGCGCAACTGAAGTTTTAAGATGAAAATTCAGAACCCAATTGCTAACTTAACTACACGATATTGTTTTACTACACCAATTTAATGACGTGGTTTAATATACCCTGGTGATATTTTGTGAGGTTTATAACAAAAAATTCTTGTTTCTAATTTTTTGAGTTTAAGTTCAACACAAAAAATTAGTGATCCAAGAAGCTCCACAACTGTTTTAGAGAAGACACTAACGTTTGATTGATAGGGCAAAACTACTTCCGACCAGGGTGAATAAGTTAACAAATAGACATTAGAGTATTTGGAGACAATCTCGACGAGACAAAGATTCCAAGTAAACTACCTTATCTTATCCCATCGACGGTTTATTATGGTAGGTTGCATCATCAATGCAAACCTCGGGCTCATGGCTTAATTCAAACCGCTACATGTGTAGATATCCGGATATAAGACGTCAATAATATATTTATCAATAACTAATCGACAAACCAATAATCAGAGGGACTATTGTAAAGAAAATCAAGGAACGTTATTCAGGCTTTACACCATAACTATTTTGCAATAAAAATATTTATTCTTATGCAAATTATCTTGTTAAACACATTCAATTCTTGTCAAATGTAACTAGTGTTATTCGTATATTTTCTATCTGGTAGATTTCGTTCTATTAGATTGGCGTCGTATATGGGAAGCGTCTAGATTTTCACCCATTGAGAGACCATGTATGATCATTGTAAAATCAATAAGAGGAATCAGGCACGCAAGGTGAAGCAGCGTAAAAGAATGTCAACCCTCATTTCAATAAAATCCTAACAAGCAAATTTGCCATAGGGGTATCAAAAATGCACATCAAACACATGTGAAGCATTTTTATTGGTCTAACGTTCTTTTTAATCGTGTTTTAATATTTGACAAATCTTTTTTACCTAGTCATAATTATCCCAAAAATACCGCATGAGTTAAAATTTGAACGAAAGAGATGCTTAAATTGTTGTCCTACTTTAAATGATATTTTGGAAAACAATGAAAAATCTGTTTTTAAACTGTATTCTCTCTTGAAGAAAATAAAAAAAAATTGGAACAAAATACCTTGTTATTTAAGAGAGTAAATGATATTTGTGTGACCTTTTGTAGTCTCCTAAAAAGTCATATCTCTCTTGATCTCACCCCTTCTGATCAAAATTATTTTCTTGAGATAAAAGTGCCTTGTTGTAAAATCTTGATTTGACAAAAGACTTAGAAAAAATTGTGTTAAAAATCTTCCCATTCCTTTTCCAATCGCAAAAAGAATTCTTGCACTAACTCCAAAAGAGTCGGTCATAGTGTTTTGAATTGTTTTTGTCACAAACAACTTGAATATGGTTCTTTGATACCTCCATTAGAAAAGCCTAAGTGGATCGTTAAAAGTAATAACCACTCACTCAGATCCACACCACCATGGATACCTTATAAAATTAGTTGTGATTGTAGGTGATGAGCGTCAAGGAAACAAAGTAATATACAAGAAGACGGTGAGATTAGTTCTATCCTCTTTTTATTTAAATTATTTCAATCAATTGTGGTCTTGTTTCTTTTTATGTGTGTTAGTATTTTTTGGCATTTCCTTAATTGTGTTAGATTATTTTTAGTTTTTGCTTGGTTATCTTTGTTCTCTTTAACTAGTGTAGGGACCCTTTTTCGCAAAAACTTTGATTTCTTTTCTTTTGACCTCTCTACATGTTATTTTCCTCAAATAAAATTTTTTCTGGGGGTTTTGGGACATTTTCAAACTATTAGGAAGTGTTCCGGAGTGTTTTGGGAAATATTGTGAAAGTCTTAAATTGAATTTTAGCCCTTATTGCCGAGATCGGAACGGTATACCGACGCTATGAGCGGTATACCGGCGTGCTAGTTCTTTTTCAACGTTTGTATCGAACGACATACTGAACCTAGGAGCGGTACACCATTGGTGCGATCTGTGAAGCCCATCGACAATATACAAAGTTTTCTCTTATTTCTTTCTTAGACCTTAGTCCGTTTCTCATTCTCTTTTCTCTCAACAATCCATCTTTTCTTCTTCCTCTTCTCTCAACCCTCTAAATTCCTATTTCAATCAATTAAATCTAGTCAAAATCTTTGATATGCCTAAACGAAAAGAAGCCTCTTCATCGTCAAAGGGCAAAAAAGCTGCAAGTTCATTCCAAGGTGCTCAAGAACAAGAAAATCTTCCTCTCCATGGTTCCAAGCTATTTGATGTTAAACTGGGTAGGAAAACTGATCCATTGGTTTTTGTGAAAGGTGCTAGCTTCTACAATCTTCTCGATGTTCAAGGTTTTCTCCAATTCCTTTCTATTGAAGATTCCTTAGCCGTTAGTTATTGTATCGAATTTTACTATGATTTCTCGTATGATTGCAATACCAATTCAATTGAGTCTAAATTCCAAGGCAATTTTTTTAAAATCACTCAAGATTCTTTAGCCCGTTCCTTCAATCTCAAAAATTATGGTTTTGAAAACTTTTGGGTTGTTGGTTGGGGTTGTCCAAATATTTTGACTATTCCTTATGTTGAAACTTGTACGGAACCCCATCTAATTGCACCAAATGCGACTTCTTGAAAAATCTATTTTTTTACTCCTGACTTTCAAGTTGCTTACAAACTAGTGTTACCCGGCCTTTTTTGAAAAGATAAACACGTCGTGATTTATCCTTATGACGCTTATATTATGTATCTCATTTATGAGCATGGTTCTAAAAGGCGCTAGGCGTTACTAGGGCGGTCGACAAATGACTATGCGGCCTTTTAATCGGAATTTAGGCGATTTTTACCTAAGCGGTTTTTATATTATTTTACATCAAATATATATTACTAATACATTGAATTTACTATTATTTATATCCTAATATCCTTAAAGTATATAAATCTAACATAAATAATATATATATTTAACTATATAATAATAATACTTCATTATTATTAACCTAAAAATAACCAATTCGAGAAATCTAGACTTAAAATTTAAAAAATCATTCCTTCTTCTTTTTCTTGCGCGTTTAAACTCTAACCAAAGTATTTTTTTCTTTATTTTTTGATTATGTGTTGGGTTGGTATAGATTGAATTGGTTATTTATTGGCTAGCGTGCTAGGTAGTATTCGGTTTGGGGTGCCCATTAATGCGATTAAGTAGTTTATTAATTAGATTATTCGTAGACGAACCTTCGAGCCACCTTCGAGAGAAATTCTAGGTGGATTGCACATTGGAATGCCTAGGCGGCTAGGTGCCCTTGTTTTTTAACACTATTTATGAGTAAATACCTCGTTTACCCCCTAGAGTTTGGCCGTCATGACAGTTTACCCCCTACTATATTTTTTGGTACTGGATGCCCCTTAAGTATCATTTTCGTGACTAGGTAGCCCTTTTTGACGGAATCAGTTAACTTTCTCCGTTAACTCACCACGTGCAGATCATGTGCCTTATTTTAATTAAAAAATCATTTTTCTGAATTTTTAAAGAAAACCCCTTTTTTTAAGAAGGGCAGAATGGGTAGTTCACAATCCCTAACATATATAAACAAAAAAATTAAAACAAAAATAAAACAAAAATAATCTTTTAATTGGGGAGAGATGAAGAACCCTAATTTCTGGGTTCTTCAAATCAATGGGCATTACCCCCAAATGTTGACACTTATAAAACAAAGCTAGTGTACATTCGGTCATAATGAAACTGAGTGGTTTTCTTTGTTTTGCTTTAGATCTTCTCTTTGTTCCTTGAACAAAACCCGTAACATCTTTCCCCTCTTCTTTTATTCTTCAATTTCATATTCTTATTCATTCTTTGATGATATAAATAGTGTCGAAGATGCTCGTTTTATTATATATCAAATGATCAGAAGGCGACCCAAGCTTTCTGTTGTGGACTATAATTAACTATTGAACAGTGTTGTGAAGATGAAAAATTACCCTGCTGCTCTTTCTCTATTCAGATAAATGGGCGAGTGGCTTAGGGTCTTAAAAAAAGGAATATTAAACCTGGACTATTATTACAGTCTTTACAAAGACCGAATGGCAGATGATGCCGTTAAACTATTTTCTAAAATGAAACCCCAAATGTTGTCACTTATTCTTCGTTGATCCAAGGTTTGTGTAATTTTGGTAGTTGGGAATAGGCTAATATGTTATTAACCGAGACGTTTGATTGTCATACATTCACTATATTTGTTGATTTATATGGATATCATGAATAAAAAAGGAATTAAGCCTGATATTGTTACCCCAAAATGTTGTCACTTATAACGTGTTGATCCAAGGTTTGTGTAATTTTGGTCAGTGGGAAGAGGCTAATATGTTATTGACTGAGATGTTTGATTGACAAGTTTTTCCAGATTGTCATACATTCACTATATTTATTGATTCATATGGTAAGAAGGATTGGTGGAGTATGAAGGTTTAAAGAATTAAAGCTTGAAGGTTTGAAGGTTTAAAATTTAAGAAATGCCAATTTTGCCCTTCTTAAAAATTGAGTTTTATTTAATAATCCAGAAAAATAATTTTTTAATTAAAAATAAATAAAAATTAAGGCACATGACCTGCACGTGGCGAGTTAACGGAGAAAGTTAACGGATTCCGTCAAAAAGGGCTACCTAGTCATGAAAATGATACTTAAAGGGCATCCAGTACCCAAAAATATAGTAGGGGGAAACTGTCATGACGGCCAAACTTTAGGAGGTAAACGAGGCATTTACTCTCTCATTTATCACCAAGAGCACAAATCAATTTCCCGGCCATAATGATAAAAATTATGAATCATGCTAGGAACTCACTTCTCGATTTTTAAAAGCCTTGGTCTCGATCTTGCAAATCCTCAAACCAAAATAATTTATAATCATTAGGTTTTTAATTACCAAACTTTGAGACAAATGAAACTTGTTATTATAACAATGATTATGTTTTGGAAAAACAACTTGAAAAATTGGGGTAGGAAGAAGAAATTTCAAAAATCAAAGAGTCATCCAATCCTTCCACGGGCATACCCATTCCATCATCTCCTATTTGAAATGTGCCTATTCTATATCCTACTTCCGGAGCCACTTTCTTCTGCTCTTCTCCTACATCATGTCTTGAACAAAGTCTCTCCTCATTTTTAGATAACAAATTGAATAGTTTCATGAACTTTATTGAAGAAAAATTTGAGCAGTTAGAAAGGAAGATTGATGATTTGAGAAACGAGATATCATGTAGCGGTCGTTCTTCCGGTCGTTGGCCACGTAGCCGATCTCCTCAGTAGTTTGTGGCTTCTTGCTTGGTTTTTGGGTTGTTTTGGTTGTTCTTTATCTATGATTGCTTATTTGGATGTTGAATATTAGGATTTTATTTTGGGTTGTAATATTTTAAACCTTGTTGGTTTGGTTGTTTTAATTCTCTATTATATAAATGGATGCTTAGTTGTTTATTTTGAATGGTGTATTAACGTTGATCATTGGATTATCATATTTTTATGATGCTTAATTTTCATATCTTATTATTGTGGTTTTTCTAATCTTAGTTTAGCTTTGTTACATATATGGATTAGTTCGTGCTTCTATTATTGCTATTAACTTGTTTTAGGACTTGCTATAACCTTGTTTAGGCTATATTTTTTAATTTTGTTGCTTATTGGGTTATTTCTGGTGTTGTTATTTTATTACATCTTAGTCCCTCTTTTTTTTTTGTCAAATAAAAATATTAATCATGAGCGTTTATACAAAGACTTAAGGAACACATAAAAGTCACTTAAGGAACCATTCTTCCACTTAGACGTATCGATATTGCGTCTAGCACTCTTAGCTGTGAGATAAGTAACATTATTAAACTTCCTGTTGACGAAGTTAACCTTCCAATTAGGGAATTTCGCAAGCCAGCTCTTCATTTCGGCAAGGAAAGGATGAATTTGCCATCGAAGACCTGTATGTTTATCAATACCTTGAACCAGCTCAAGGTTATCGGAGTAAAATGAGACACTCCGGAGATTACAAATAGCAGCCTTTCTCATCGCAAGAAGGACCGCCCAACATTCTCCTTCAATGGGACTTCTAACTATATGTCTTGCAACAACCTTGTGAGCAACTCTGCCTTCCTTATCAACATCAATTGCTGCTATATATTCTGAATCATTTGTAAGAATTAGTCCCTCGATTCTTAGCATTTTAGTTCCTCTATTTTGAAAAAAATGCATTATAGTCTCTCTAATTTCAAAATTTTCAATTTAGTCCTTTTGAATTGGAAAATTGCATTGAAGTCGATTTAAAATAAAAAAAAAGTATTTTAGTCCATTTGACTTGAAAAATTGTATTGCTGTCCCTATATTTTTTCCTATCTTACTCAACTAGTCGTTGTTTCTTTTTGTTGTTGACAAAGGGGGAGAAAAATCAAAGATTTAAATATTCACTTTTGATCTTGCTCCCCCTTTGTTGACAAAGGGGGAGAAAGATCAAAGATTTAAATATACATTTTTATAAAACTCTGTATAAATTATCTTTGACACAAATTTGCAATAGTACTTATGTATTAAGTAAGGGTGAATTAAAAGAATTTAATCAAAATGTTTTAAGAAAATCTTTTATATCTCTAGTGAAATAATCCTTTTAAAATAAAAATGATTATATACATAGTGTAAGGGGAAGTTACTCCATTAACTGATTTTTAACTCGTTTATATTACTCCAAAACATTTTTGAGGGAAAATACTGTTTTAAATCTTTTTATCGTCAAACTTGTGTATTTTGATTTGTCAAACATAAAAAATGGAGAGATTGTTGGCCTAACGTTCTTTTTAATCGTGTTTTAACATTTGGCAAATATTTTTTACCTAGTCATCATTATCTCCTAAATATTACTAAGTGCTTAATGTGTTCAATTCTTATAATATATAAAAGTTATTATATTTAACAAAATGTTTTTAAGCATATTTTCAGAATTGTAATGGTATACCGTTGCATGGATCAGTATGCCGGTGGTAGCCGTTGGGCAACGGTCATATGACACGTAAGATTCTGCACGTTGGACTAAAAGACAAGACGGAATGGTATACCGCTTGTATGACCGGTATACCGTTGCGAGACAAAAGTTGAGACATTTCTTGTGTTATAAAAATAAGCTCTTTCAAAGGCAATACTACCTTTTACAAATCAACTACTGATACTAATTCACATCCAACATTATAGGTCTCAAACTAACACATTTAATTATTCAAACTTGATCATTCAACTTGTTAAATCTACTCATTCAAGGAGTTAATCAAAGAAGCTTCAAATTGTTATCTACTCGAAGAGATCAAAGCTTAACTTTTATATCCACTCTTTAGGAGTCTTAGAAAAGTTTATACCACCACCCAAACACTTGGTATATCCTCTTAAGTCTAGTATTTGTAATAGATAGATCGAGAGAGTGTGTGCGTATAAGGGTTATACTCGGTGTTCCTTGTGTTGCAATAAATCAAGAGTTTGCTTTGTGATTACGAAGTGGTTGTAAAGGGTATTGTGTTCTCGCCCCGGCTTAGAGAGACACAGAGCTTAGTTAAAGAAGCTTGGAAATCCTAAGGTGTCTACCCTAGGTAATGGAGTAGGGAAATGGAACCACTATAAGGAATTGTGTACATTCTTTCCCCTATCTCTTTACTTATCGTATTCTGATTACTCGTATTACTTATATATCAAATCACTAGCGACCTATTGTATGATCCCCTAGGTGTTTGATATTTTTCCTTAGAAGTTTTTCTTACAACTTATAATTGATGAAAATATTTTAATTATGAATAATTTATATTATTATACTATTCACCCCTCCTATAGGAATTTCAATTTTCATGGATGGAAATGGATAGGATTATTACAAAATCAGCAACTGGGAAATAAAACCAACTATTCTGGATGACAAAGTGATGACAAACAACCCTCGAGCGCTGGATTAGTCATCGAAAGCTAAGTAATGGAATCAAAGTAGTGAATAATACAGAGTACAAAACTCGGAATTTTGGGTGGCCATAATGAATAAAACATAAATCCAAGGTACATGCGACTCCCCCTGTCCATAAAAGGTTGTCACTATTTCTAAAAATAGTTGTCCACAAAAGTTTGTCGATTTATAAAACCAATATACTCTTTCATTATTTATACCACTTTTACCCTATTTAAATATTAAAATTTATATGTCCAATAATTAATCAAGATTTAAAGGCACTTTATGAAGGGAATATTAATAAACATATATTCTAGTAATTGTTTTTCTTAGTCTGTGTTCAAAAGAAAATGTGACAACATTTTGTTGACTGGGGGGATTAACTTATTGTTTGAAAGAAATTTGTGATGCATTGTTAGAATATGGACTCCCTTGTTATCTTTAATTGCACGAAGGAGTGGGTCGTCTCCCAAGGTGTAATTAAATAACCTAACAAATACACACCTCGAGAGAGCTAATTACTATAAGTGTACAAATCATTGACAAGTAATAAAAGTAAGTATTATGGAGTATCGTCTCCACATGGATTACGATGGTTAATACTTAAAAAGTGTTCTTAGAGAGTGTCTTAGAATGAGTTTCCGAACTAAAATGCAAAGATAATTTTTTTTTTTTGATTAATAAGACTAAGGTGCAATGTAATAAATTACCAAGGATTAACGTTTAAACTAATTAAATAAGAATACAAATAAACTACGGAGAAAAGATGAGAGTATAGCCCGAGAACTCGCAAGTAGTCCCCACTAGTATCAATGTTACGATTTATTGATTAAAGGTGAATTTTTAATTATGCAATAGTCGGGATTCTAACTTTTTCCTAACTCCCGTCACGGTAGCTTAGATAGCTACTTCAACACTACTATGAGACTTAGATGAGGTGACCCTATGTAATGATCGGTGAATAAAAGTCTCTAACCCTGTTAACTATCTGGCTAGTCAGGGCCGTCAGGATCACTAACGCATACCAGGCGATTATGTATCGTTTTTAGTAATCGAACCCCCTGTCAGGGTGACAGTACTAATTACTAAGGGCAATCCTATACTTGGAAAGAGAAAGGACTATAATTAAATGACGTATACTTAAACAAAGAATAACAAAATATCACTTCAATTTAGATATTCATTATCCCAAATTCAATAAACAAAAATAAGCAATTAAGGTTCATACATAAAGTTGTTCTCAAGCTATGAGAATTTAGTTCATACTAAAGGAATTAAAATCATAATATTCATGTTTAGAAATCGAATACGAATGATATTGGTAGAATTGGAATGGCATGATCTACTTCCAAACTTCTTCTCTTCTCTTCTCACAGTTCTACGCGATTTCTTCTTCTTGTTAGACTGAATGGGGATCCTTTTCTAATGTTACACACACACACACACACACACACACACACACATATATATATATAAATAAAGGTCCCATCACATTTTTTGTCTTGTGGGTCCTTTTTAGCTAGCCCAATCTGAAAGTCCTAGAGGGGGGGGGGGGGGGTGAATAGGATTACTAAAAAGATTAATGCCTAATTAAAAAACTTTTGGACAATAATAAGTTTAAATGAAAACTACTAAGACAACTAAATATACCAAACACTAATAGGATCATGCAAAGGATAAGTTAGAGGCTTGATATATAGGTGTAACAAGTAAATCAACAATCTAAAATCTTACTACTCTAGAAGACTATATGTTAGATAACCTAGATAAACAATATCACAATAATCATGCTAGCATATTATCAAACATATAAGGTACGGAAAGTAAAATGAGTAGGGTTAGAATAATACACGCGATTTATAGTGGTTCGGTTTCCCTACATCCACTACCTAAGGAAGCCTCCTTAGGATTTCAAGCTTTTCACTAAGCTCCCGTGTCTCTCTTAACCGGGTCGAGAACACAATAACCTTTACAACCTCTTCGATAACACGAAGGACAAACTCTTGTGTAATCACAACACAAGGATACCAAGTATACTCCCTATACTTGAATTCTCTCTTCATCTATCTATTACAAGACCTAGACTTAAAAGGATAGAAACAAAGTGTTTAAAGGATTGCTTATAAAAGCTTGTAACTAAAACTCCTAAAAGAGTGGATATGAACTATGTAGCTTGTAAACTCCTCTTGAGTAGATAGAACCTTGTGGCTTATTTGATTAACTCCTTGGAAGGACTTATAAGCTCACTAAGATTGATTTTGACTATGTATAGCTCTTGACACCTTCTTGAATGATAACAATTAAGCTCCTTAATGTTTGTAATTAGTTGGTGTAGTTGTAGCCTTCAAAGAGCTTCAATTTATAGCAGAAAATGGCTTCCAACGGTCATAAGGTTTGAGTCCAACGGATCTATTAATCTCCCAACAGATATATTTCTTATGACTTGAACTTTGTGCAGAAAAACCTTTCTTCCGGTGTACCGCAAGTTTTCGTGCGGTGTATCGCACCTCAACGGTTTAATTTTCTAACTCTCTGACGGGCTAGCCTATGCACCGCGCCCTGGTCCGCAATCTTGGTCCGGTGTACCGCGCCTTTTGTCCGGTGTACCGCGCCAAGTAACTTTGAAAGAAAATGACTTGTGCTATTGCTCGGATCAATAAATCTTCTTCACGAAAGTTGTAGATAACATCATTCTTATAAACATAGTAGTTGATCATTAAAGCTATATCTCAAAGTACATAAAGATATGAATAAAAGTGAATGCAATGAGATATAATAAGAATGGTGTGAAAAGTGTTTTTGATGAATAATAGTGCAAGATAGGATGAATATAATAAGAGTAATTAGCACACTAATCATAAGAGGATTTGTCACATTAAAACAACCTATTAAGGGAGGCTATATGCCAACAATCTCCCCCTTTTTGATGATGACAAATCCTACACTAAAACACCTTAGGAATGATATGAAAGTTTAAGCAATCATGAAATTAAGCTCCCCCTCACAAGAAGCATATAAGATTTGAGATGCATTTGTGAGTTTTAAAACGTGCAATTTGAAAGTTTTGGTGCACATATTTCTCCCCCTTTGTCTTCATCAAAAAGACGGGGTTAATAAAAACAACTAAGTATAGAAGAGCAAAAAACTCAAGTGAATAGATTTAAAAAATGATTTTTAAAAGTGTGCAAGAGTTTAGAGATAAAAACATTTTTATAGTGAGATGCACAAAGATAGATAATTGAAGAGCTAAGAGATAGAGACTTTTTACCAACTCCTTGATCGATAGATATGCATTTCATATGCTTTCTAATGACAGACACGATTAGTTGCAATGTATGAGATAAAGGTTTAGCCAAAGCATTAGAGTTTTACCAAAAGCTCCCCCTTACAAAGTGCATAGAGTTTGTTTCAATTTGTAAAAGTTTGATCAACAATTTCTCCCTAAAAAGAATATTTGAAATTATTTTGAAAAAGTTTAGGGGTAAAATGTAATTTTTGAAAAGTATAGGTGACAAAAATTAATTTTCAAAAAAAAAATTTTTTAGGGACTAAAAGCAATTTTGAAAAAGATCTTTTAGGGACCTAAAAGCAATTTTCAATCATTTTAAGAACTAAGACAAATGGAACAATCTATAGGAACTAAAGAGCAATATAAGATAAGATCAAGGATTAGATATGCAATAGTACCTATATCATCAAGGAAAAAGTTAGCAACATTAATATCCAAAGCATATAATTTAAGCTTTTAACAACCAAGATAAAAACATCAAACTAACACAATTTATCCAAGTTAAACATAAAGCATCCTAAACCATTTTCCAAATAAAACACGTAGAAATAATATCATAGATGTCCAAAACACGGACCCATAAACAATTAAAGCATAAACATCACAAACTTAGTCCAAAGCACTAAAAACACATAAAAACACTTAGAAAATAAAATGAAGATATAAAAAACCAAACACCCAACACGACCATTTAACGAAATTCCCGGGGAGAGCGGCTTCTAGAACGGCTTCGAGGATGTGAAACATCATCTTTGATACAAGAAACATCATTCTTAACACAAGATAATTCACTAGCAAGATGTCCTATTTTCTCTTCCAATACCCCAAATTTCCTTTCTAACTTTTCTTCTAAAACCTCAAATTTTCTACCAATATAATCCATAAACCGAGACATAGCACCTTCGAAACTAGAAGGATTAGGAGGATTCTCATGAGTGGGGTTTTGAGGAGGCTCATTTGGGATAGGATTTTGTTGACCTGGAATATCCAATAGTTCAAGTGTGTTAAGTGCCGGACCATGAGTTCCTTCTCTAGCTTGTATGATACGATTACGAATAGCAACATCTGAAATACGATTAATAACCGAATGCGAAACATAGGTGTTATTATAAATAGCAAATTTCATTCTCTTGATTGTGCTATAATCAAAACACCAAGCTTTATCAATAGATTTCACATTAGTACCACTTAAAGAAATTCCACTTCCCTCAAAGATCTTAGTTAGAAAAATACCATATGGGACTTTATCTCTTGCGGTTCTAGCATGGTTCATCCATTTGAACATGATTGCAATTATATTAATTGGTCGTTTCGCAAATATCAAAAATAGGAGATAAGCTTCATAAGGAATTAATTTTGCATCATGTTTGTCCTTTGGAATTATGGCCGAAATAAGAAACTTATGAGCCACAATGAATTCCGGATCAAAATTACGCAAATTCCAATTTCCATCGGCAACAAGCATCCTACTATTAACAAAATCCATAACCTCATTTTGACAAACAATATCAAGAGTAGAACCATCCCAACCACTTGACCAAAAACCACTAAATCCATCCAAAGGAATATGATAACGAGCACACAAAACATGTAACTTTAACCGTAAAGGAGTACCCGAAACTAAAGATATAATTAAGTTATTAGCACTATCATATTCAAAATTTGTGTAGAATTCTTCAATCAATCCACTAGCTAATTGACTATCCGTAAATTTGAATACATTAGCACAACCTTGAAAAGTAAATAGTTCAAGAAGAGAATTTTCACCCGATGGAAAAGCCGAATCACTAAAAGTTCTACCCGGGAGAGGATCGAATGGCCTGAGTGGAGGAGGTGATGGTGACCTCACCGGAGATGGCGCACGGCGGCGGCTGGAGGAGGCTCCGGTGGTGGTTTTCTTCTTTGGAGCAGCTTTCTTTTCTCTCATGGTGAAGAAGGGAAGTGGGTAATGAAAGAGAAAGAGAGGGAGAGAAGTGATTTGGTGGAGTAGATGGTGTTTCCAGGCGGCGGAATGGTGCAGCAGTTGCTGGAAATCGCCTAGGAGGAGGAGAGGTTATGTTTAAATGGTGGAATGAGGAAGAAAGAAGGAAAAGCGGGCTAATAACGCAGACAAAAACCTAACCTGCGGTGTACCGCAGAAACCGTGCGGTGTACCGGATTGCTAAAATAAACTGGGCAAAAAAATAAAGAAAAACTAAAACTGCTAAAACCCTAAGTTGCGGTGTACCGCGGAGTAGTCCGGTGCACCGCAAAAACGTTCGACGAAGACACTAAGAAGGAATTTTTTGGTTTTTTTTAAAACACCCGAAACACATTCGAAACTTCCCCAAAAGATTCGGAACGGTATAAAACTTATAAGAACATTTTTGTTTTGAAAAGAAGGATCAAGGAAAAACCGAAAACACATAAAACAGTTTATTTCAAAAATACCCCTAAGTTTTCTAAAAGTGCAAAAAGACCCAATGTAAAAACAAAGCAATATTTAAGCAAGAAAAGGTCAAGGTACACAAGATAATAGCACATAGAGGATAATTCACATAAAACACATAATAAAACATAAAAATAAAAAGAGGAAAGGAAAGAATTCACCGTATTTTCCTTTTACGAGGTTTGAACGTCCTTTTGCATATAATTCCATTTTCTTGACGCTCAACACCTCCAATGAATATTATTATGGTAGCCGAGGTGGAATGGATCCGGAAATGTGGTTAGCATTTGTCACGATCCATATTGGTTTTTCCCACGAGGGTATCAAAGATCCACTTTCAAGTTTTTCGTGGTAATGGCATGTAGAAGTATGATGACCGGGTTTACCACAATAGTTGCAAGAACTTCTTTTTCGAATAGAACTACCAAGTGAGGGTTTTGAACACGAAGTTTCCTCATACTTTTCACTATCCAAATTATCACTTAAATACAATTTTTCTTTAAAAAAGCTATTTGGATCAAAAGGAGTGACATTTGAAAGGGGATGATTTTTTAAAGTTTTAAGAGCGAGGGAAAAAGCTTCATCCAATTTTTTCAAACCTCCTATATTTTTCTTCATAGGATGTTGACTTTTATTAGAAGAAAAGATGTTTTCAAAACAAGGATTTTTAGTGTTTCCAAGAATATCATCTAAAGTGATACAACATTTAAAACAATTCTTTTGCTCAACTTTACCCCTTTTTAATATGAGGTTATTCAAATGGATTTGAGAATCAAGAATTTTGAGAAGGGATGAAATTTGCCTAATATCATCATAATTATAAGGAAGAGATAAAGAGTTAGGATAGATGGCTACCTCACGGTTCGGTTTAGGATTGTCATGAGATTCATCATGGATTAAGATTTCTTTTTCTTCATCATTTTCGACAATTCCATATAGAAACTCCAAACGATTCCAAAGCTCTTTTGCGGATTTACAATCTAACATTTGTGAGAAAATTTCTTCGGAAATTCCACGAATTAGAGTGTACATTGGTTTTGCATTTTGAGTGAGCTTAGCCTTTTCCTCAATGGTGAGTTCATCAAAATCTTTTTCTTCTTGATTTAGCTTAAGAACTCCCGCTTCATTTAATTCCTCTTTATATGGAACGAATGGTCCTTCCATAACAATTCTCCATTGATCGGGATCTTCGGCTTTGATAAATTCCTCCATTTTTGTTCTCCAAGCAAAATAGTAATTACCTATAAAAAGTGGAGGTCGAGTAGAAGACGACTTTTCCAAAAGATTAAATTCCATATCGTTTACTATACTAACGATTAAGCTATTCACGTAGAGTTAGACTCTGATACCAATTGAAAGTCCTAGAGGGGGGGGTGAATAGGATTACTAAAAATATTAATGCCTAATTAAAAATATTTTGGACAATAATAAGTTTAAATGAAAACTACTAAGACAACTAAATATACCAAACACTAATAGGATCATGCAAAGGATAAGTTAGAGGTTTGATATATAGGTGTAACAAGTAAATCAACAATCTAAAATCTTACTACTCTAGAAGACTATATGTTAGATAACCTAGATAAACAATATCACAATAATCATGCTAGCATATTATCAAACATATAAGGTACGGAAAGTAAAATGAGTAGGGATAGAATAATACACGCGATTTATAGTGGTTCGGTTTCCCTACATCCACTACCTAAGGAAGCCTCCTTAGGATTTCAAGCTTTTCACTAAGCTCCCGTGTCTCTTTTAACCGGGTCGAGAACACAATAACCTTTACAACCTCTTCGATAACACGAAGGACAAACTCTTGTGTAATCACAACACAAGGATACCAAGTATACTCCCTATACTTGAATTCTCTCTTAATCTATCTATTACAAGACCTAGACTTAAGAGGATAGAAACAAAGTGTTTAAAGGGTTGCTTATAAAAGCTTGTAACTAAAACTCCTAAAAGAGTGGATATGAACTATGTAGCTTGTAAACTCCTCTTGAGTAGATAGAACCTTGTGGCTTATTTGATTAACTCCTTGGAAGGACTTATAAGCTCACTAAGATTGATTTTGACTATGTATAGCTCTTGACACCTTCTTGAATGATAACAATTAAGCTCCTTAATGTTTGTAATTAGTTGGTGTAGTTGTAGCCTTCAAAGAGCTTCAATTTATAGCAGAAAATGGCTTCCAACGGTCATAAGGTTTGAGTCCAACGGATCTATTAATCTCCCAACGGATATATTTCTTATGGCTTGAACTTTGTGCAGAAAAACCTTTCTTGCGGTGTACCGCAAGTTTTCGTGCGGTGTACCGCACCTCAACGGTTTGATTTTCTAACTCTCTGACGGGCTAGCCTATGCACCGCGCCCTGGTCCGCAATCTTGGTCCGGTGTACCGCGCCTTTTGTCCGGTGTACTGCGCCAAGTAACTTTGAAAGAAAATGACTTGTGCTATTGCTCGGATCAATAAATCTTCTTCACGAAAGTTGTAGATAACATCATTCTTATAAACATAGTAGATGATCATTAAAGCTATATCTCAAAGTACATAAAGATATGAATAAAAGTGAATGCAATGAGATATAATAAGAATGGTGTGAAAAGTGTTTTTGATGAATAATAGTGCAAGATAGGATGAATATAATAAGAGTAATTAGCACACTAATCATAAGAGGATTTGTCACATTAAAACAACCTATTAAGGGAGGCTATATGCCAACACAATCCACCAAAAATGTTTTAATGAATGGGTGGACCAGTTCAAACCACGACATCAATAAATTTAATAACTTTCTCAATTCAGCTCCAAATTATAGACCGTCCATTCCTACGCGATCCTAACTCCAAGTACTATCTAGAAGTCAAAGGTATTCTACATAATCTTCATCAATTTTGTGTGGTAACTCAAATAAGTTTTTTTCTAAATCTGTTTGGCACATGCCTCTACTTTGTAAAAGTAGTCGAATCATCCTTTTATGCCATAGCTAAAGTGTGATCTCATTCTCTTGACTTCTTATCATCATCTCGGAGTATCTTAGCATCCAAGTACCTAAGAGGTGCACACTTAACACACAAATTACGCACACAAGCAATAAAAGTAACATAAACATCGAAATTATATAAGAAAGTGTAAAACATTAAATAATAGAGAAAATCCCTCAACTAAGTCCTTGATACCCCCAAAATGACGTCTCTTGACTAGATTAATCTATCACAATAATGGAGACATCATAGTGTTATAAGAAAATAGTTACAAGATTAAGTGAAATAACGTAATTAAGTCAGCTTAAGGAAATCATCAAATATATAATTATTTGCATTCATACAAGTTTTAGGTCATAATAGCATACCAAAACTCCCGCTCAAATCCCATTATGTATTTGTACAACGATAATAAGCAAACAAAACCACGACCCAACCTCCCACTAGGTATCGAGTGAGAACTTGTTAGACCTCCACGATCACCACAAAACCTCAATACAACCTCTCTCTAGGTTATCAAGTAAAACCTGGTTCGACTCTAGGATTACCATAAAACCTCGATCCAGCTACCCGCTAGGTTATCGAGTAAAAAACTGGCCAGACATCACCGTTCACCACAAAACCTCGATCCAACCTTCTGCTAGGTTATCGAGACAAAAACTAGATTGACTCCACAGTCATCACTAAACCTCGACCAGATCTCCCACTAGGGTATAAAATGTTTATTGTTAATTAAGGTGGCGAAGAGTATCTTAGTCATTTGATTGTTTAAATTTGTTTGGCCAAAAAACTTGGATTGTGGACGTTGTAAGTAAACCACCCTATAATATAATTATTATTTTTAAAATATAATAGATATTTAGTGAAATTTTTGCATATTATATGTACCTATAATGCGATTGGCTAAAAAAGATCAAATATATTTTCTCAAAACCACCCTGACTTGCCAGCTAACAATTCTGTGTGCGCCTCTGGTTTACAGTTAAACCTTTTTGACCAGTCAATAAAAAAATCTTGACTGCCAACTAGATTAATCGCTTTATCTTATCACCAGAAAATTATGACAATGCACCTGGATCAGAATTTATATATTATTCATTTACAACTCATTATCAATATTAATCATTATTTTTTATTTTTTTGTCAAAAATATTTAACATTACATATATTTTTTATTGGGTCGAAACATTACATATTATTGGCTATTCTTATATTATAACCAACCATATAGAACTTTTGTAAATTGTTTCAAATTTTAAATGTGGCCCCCACATTTCAACTTTTAGTATACTATATAATAGACATGCATGACATGTTAAAATTTCCAAGGGGTACAAATATAACTTTTTGTTATATTAATCAACTCAGAGAACGAGAGAGATTATTCAGGCAAGCCAACACTAAAACACATACATACGTACACAAAACACACATATGTTATTAGTTTTCTCATTTCTCATCAACCATTTTTTCCGCAATAATATACTTAATTTACATTTTAAGAAATCAATATTTTTCAACCCCTCTTCTCACGCGGAAAATACCCAGAAAATTACGCATTTCTTTTCTAGTGAATCAAAAATTAGAAAACAACTTTTTCAAAATTCACCATTTTATCACAAACCCACCTCTGAACCCAGATTTTTCTGGAAAAATTTCTTGCCTTTTGTTACTAAAGTGCGCTGGGTGTGCAATTTGCAGCATGGTCTTTGTTAACTTGCGCTGGGGTCGCATTAGCAAAGGTTTTTTTTGTTTGTTCTTTAATTAGTGGATTGGGTGAAATTCGAATTTTGGGAGAGGAGGAGGTGGAGGTATTGCTTTTTATTCTGGACCGTACACGTGGAAGGTGGAGATGAAGGAGGATGAGAAAGTTGTGGTGGGACCCAATGAGGAGAGGTGGGGTACATGGGAGGAGCTTATCCTTGGTGGGGCTGTACTTAGACACGGAACTAAAGATTGGAACGTCGTCGCTTTGGAGTTACAAACCCGGACTCTCTATCCTTATTGGTTCACTCCCGAGGTTCTATTCTAAGCTTTCCATATTAGTTGAAAATAATAAAAAAATTATATATTTATACTTTTATACTTTTATACTTTTATTCATTTAAGTTGGTTTTCCATTTTTTTTTTTTTTTGCTAGATTTTGTAGGGTCACGTTTCATTATACTATTATTTGATTAATACATTTTATTATTTTATAAAGTTTACAGATGTTTAACTTAAATTTCAAAAGATGATGTTTTTAATTTTATATTCAAGTTTGATTTGATTATTTTATCAAAAAGCTTGAACTATTATTTGTAATGTGGCAAAGGGAATAGTTTGTCAAAAGGTATACTCACCCACTAAGTATGACCCGTTTGACTTCTGAGTCTGAAACTGTGATTTCATTCTTATTAGTCATTACCCTGTAATAAAGTCTAAGTTTTTGCTACTAAAAATGTTGTCGATTTACAGGTCTGCAAAGCTAAGTACGAAGACTTGAGAAAGCGTTACTATGGATGCAGTTCTTGGTTCGAAGAGCTGAGAAAGAGACGAGTAGCCGAGCTTAAACGGGAATTAAAAAAGTCCGATGATACAATCGAATCTCTTGAGTTAAAAATCAAACGTCTCAAATCTGAAACTCAACTGTCCAAAGAAGTCGAGAAAGTTGAATCAATCAGTTTAGAACCAGAACCATCATCAGCTGGTCCAATAGTGGATGACAAACCGGTAGGGTTAACCGTTAAGAAACGAAGGGGTAAGAGAAAGAGGAAGGATTGTGAAGAAGGGAGCATTGGAGAAAGTGACAATATATGTTCTCGTATCAAGGAAACTTCAACCAGTGAGTGTAATAATCAGACAACCTCGTACGGAACGGTTAATCATAACAGAAGCTTGTATAGGCCTAGAGACGATGATGTAAAAAGAATTTTCGATTCTATAGCTCAAAATGAATTCGTCTCCGTTTTCAGACATCGGCTTGATGGTCAGGTAATATTTGTCTAAATGACTATATCTATATAAGTATAGTTCCTTATATTTTGAAAAAATGCACGTCCTTTAAGTTATGGAATATAAATAATATTTTTGAGAAGTTTGGGGAGCTAAGTATTTTTTTCAAAAATTAGGGGTGACTTAAGCTGTTTTTTTGTTTTTTTACTTTAGGGGTAAAACCATATTTATTTATTTTTCAAAAAATCAGGGTGCCATAAGCTTATTTCATTTAGGGGCAAAATTAGTTTTTTTAATTAAGTCCGTGGGCACCAGGCTCCGCCACTGCAGCCCGGCTCGTGCAAATCGCCTAATAGCGATAGCCCTTGACCTTTTAATTTGCTTGTATTATTACAGAAAAGAGCACGATACAAGAAACTCATCAAAAGGCACTTAGATTTCGGCTTAATAAGATCAAAAATCGGCGATGGTTCGATCAAGACGACTAAAGAACTCTTCAGAGACTTGCTTTTGCTTGCAAACAATGCATTAGTGTTCTATTCGAAAAGAACACGAGAATATAAGTCAGCTTTTATACTCAAAGATGTTGCTATGAAGGCTTATAAGCAACATTGTGATACTTATAAGTCGGAGTTTGTATCACTTTCACCTTTGTATAACCCTCCTGGTAAGCCTCGTAGTGTTAGGCGTCGACCATGTAAAGACAAAGTTCCGGAGAAGGTGGACCCGCCTGAGAATGCTGGTGGTGATTCTGATATCCCAGTTGTTAGTACAACGAAAGGGTTTAAGCGTCCGGCAAATGTTAAGCGTGGATTACCAGAGATTACTCGGCCTAAAGCACAGCCGATGAAGGAGAAAAAGAAAAAAGCCCAAAAAGTATGAGAATTGTCAAATTTCTTACCCCCTCTTTTCCATATGAACTATGAACTTCTGTTGTAAATATATTCTCTGTTTTTTGGTCATTTTTTTATATGATTATTGTAAGTATAGAATTTCTGAGGTGACAAAACTTATGTTTTATTAATTACATATCTAAAATAGATGATACTATCTTAAGATGAGGGGGCAAGAAATAGATCAAACGAAAAATACATATTTTGGCTTCTATAATATAGCCTCTTAAGACGGGGTCACTTCCTCAAAAGCTAGTATGTTTCGTGTCCACCGAGTCAAATGGGCGGGAGCTACAAATGTAGTGGGCCTTTATTTCATACACATTGATCCAACTTTATCTTCAGCTATTTTAGGAAGCTTTGTAAAGTAGTATCATCTCCTTCGAAATTTCTAACCAACTACACACATTCAGGGATGGCAACGGATCGGGTTTTTGCAAAAATATCTAAAACCATGACCATAACCGTTTAATTTATCAAAAACCATATCCTAACGGTTTTAACCATCGGTTACGCATTTCAAAACCAAAACCGCATTACTCGGTTTCGGTTTTTTTAAACGGTTTTGCGGTTTTTAACCATAATCAAATGATATTTTAATAAATATGTTAATTTTCATAAAATCAAACGACACATATAAGAAAAATCTACGAGATATATAAAATATTTTGTTGGTTCATTATTAAATTGCATATTTATTTATAGTTGGTTACATTTAGTATTTGATTTTGGTTTTAGAATTTTAATATATCTAATTTTAACTAGATTATTATAAAATATGAAAATATATATGATAATAATCGGTTTTCGGTTATTCGGTTTTATTTTTCTCTACAACCATAACCTAACGGTTTTAACCATCGGTTACACTTTTCAAAACCATAACCTAATGGTTTTAACCACGGTTATATAATTCGGTTTTTATCGGTTCGGTTATCATCGGTTTCGGTTTTTAACCGTAACCATTGCCATCCCTACACACATTCCTCCTTCAAATATTCTTTGAAACACAACACTTGAAAAACAGAAGTATGGTCGTCTCGAACTCATCACCACACAACCGGGTCCAGCTCCATAAATTCCAATTTGTCCTTGGCTATAAGCTTACCAAGTACTCCTATACAATCAATTATATCATGTTTTGGGGGTCAAGCACCGATCCCGAATAATATTGTCCCAAGGTCTCGGTGGGGCTTGCTTACAAAACACGTCATATAGGGTCCCATATAGCTCAAAGGCTTTGCATGCATTCAGTGGTGAGTATGGTTCGATTCGTTTTGAATGTTTGTAAAAAACCGAAACTGAACCAAAATACGGTTTTTTGTAATTTAAAAACCAAACAGGATGATTCGCATTTGGTTCCATATTCGGTTTTTGATTTGGGATTGGTTCGTTTTGGTTTTGATTTGTTTAAAATTTAAATGCTTTGCCCAATAATCGTTGTCAACCAATTTTCTGAAATACATTATCCAATTGCGGCTAATATTCTAATATAACTGGGCCACTATTACATGCCCACAACGTTTATCTTAATTTACAATATTAAATAAATGACTAATATAAAATTATTACTTTTGAATCCATACAATCATGATCAATAAAATTATTCAAGTAATTGATACTTACTAATATGATTATAAGTGATATAAATAAATGTTCACTAATAACACCGTCCAATTGTCAAACAAAAATTTCATATATATGATAATTTCTCATCAAAAAATTCTCCCACATAATGTTTATAAAAAATCTCACATTTTCTATTTTTTCCTTCGTCCCCTCGGTTTTCACCAAGTCTTTTTGATTTGCTTTTTGCGTTATAAACTGAACCGAACCGAACCAAAAAAATTCGGATTTTGAAAATTGAGAGCTGAACCATTTGGTTTTTCAGATTTCGGTTTCTTTGGTTCGGTTTAATTTTCTGGTTCTCATTTGCTCACCTTACACGCAGTCCCTTTCCACGTGGGTTGCTGAGCAACCATAATTTGTCTAGATCCACCGCAGGTCCATTCAGCATGGCAGGAGAGCCCATCTGGCCCCTGTATGTGCTTTCACGTACGTACTCCATTGCAAGAGAGGCCTAACCTCACTACTTGCCTAACGTGTGCTCCCTTTACTCAGTAATTGAGGCTCAGTCACCTCATATACTCGACACTCGCTTATGATTGCCTCACCTCTCAGACACATGACTCCCCATACCCATTATTCATGTTAACACATGTGATGTCGTAGTGACCTCATTGTTTAACAATGTTGACCTCACTCCTCTACTATTAATATTAAAATTCCTATAATTATTTAATGGACTATTTTCAGAATTTGGCAACTTCACCTTGGCAAACCAATTTTGAAAATATATTCACCCTCTGTATTTCGATGCAAGGATTTAATTTCTTTTTTCAAACTCCATTATTTTCCAATTTTGTTTAACTAGTATCGTAAACAGGTCAAATCAAGCCAAATATTAGATGTGTTTTGTTACTTTATAGAGTTGAGCTTAGCGGAGTTCAAATTCAAACAAGCCGAGTTAGAGATGGTCAAACTTATTGAACAATTTTTTTTCAACTCTAGCTCAATTTTTCTCGAGTAGTTGGTTCTTTAATGGAGAAATGAACTCTTCATGGCAATTTATGGACTGAGCGTGCGTTATAAAATATGAAGCGTGATATTGATGGAAAGAAGTTTGAAAAGATAAATTTTTCCTCGTTAATATTCAAGTTTTAATAACATATTTTTATCAAATATTCAAAAATTATTTACACTTTATAAGTATTAACGAGTAGTTCACAATGATCTCGTATTCTTAAAAAGTTTTAATTGGAGTTTGAATTTGTTTGTTGGGTGAATGACATATAGGGTCTTGGAGACTAGATATTCGTCCTATAAGAACTTGTGGGAATCTTATTTCTTTAAAGGGACATCTAGTATGCCCAAATATTAAAATACCCTTATATAATACAAAAAACACTAAAAGACAAAAAAGAAATTATTGAGTGCTGGCGTTGTTCATCTCCGGGCACCGACCACCGGAAAATAATATAGAGTATCGGGAAAAAATATACAGTATTGGAAAAAATATAGAGTATCGAAAAAAATATAGAGTGTCAGAATTAAAATAATGGGTATTGGAAAAAAATATTGAGTGTCGTAAAAATTGATGTAAAAAAACATTGAGTATTTGAAAAAAAAAATAAGAAATAAGAGAAAATTACCCAAAAGGTTTTGAAGACACCCCCCCCCCTAAGACCCAACAAGACCTTACTAATCTCCTCTTCTTACTAATGACCACAATCTAATTTTAACACTATAAGACAAAAATTCAATTAATTTTTTACTCTTTCATTATTTTTATTTTTCTATATATACAATTCTTTTATCAGATTTGTTTTAAAACCCTAAACACTCTCTCTTTTTTCCTCTCTCCTATCCCATTTCTCTTAATTTTTAAGTAAGTTTTCCATCAAGCTTTTGTAGTATCCATGGAAGGCTTGAAGCACAGATCCACTCCGTTTATCACCATCGTCCGACCTCCGTTCATCTTTGAGCGCGACCACCAGCAACCCACCTTTCGATCTAACTCTTTCCGTTCGAGCCCAGCCCCAACCTAACCGAGAAGCAACACCAGCAGAAGAAGACGAGCTATATCGCCAGAGGATCTTCACGTCACCGTTCGAGCTTCGCCGGTGAAGAAGCATCTCTTGAGCTCCGAGGTGCGGTGGTGGTGCGATCCGTCTATAGAAGAAGGTTCTTGTCGATTTTTTGTGATCTCAAAGCTCCGATCTACTCGAGATCTTGAGCTTTTCCATGGAATAAGCTGCTGCAGGATTAAAGCTTTGACGACTCATATTTCTTTTTTTCTTTTTTTTTTGGTCAGGTTAGGAGCTACATGGTGAGTAGGTTTGTGAATGCAAAAGATGCTGAGTAGACTTGAAACGAATTTTTTAGAATAGTTGATTTTAGTACACAAGACTCTAATTTTAAAAACGATACTTATCTTGAATCTCATACATGGACACGACTCTTATTTGTCATGTATAATACATAAGTGGTAGGAATTACTCTAATATCGAAGCTAAGTTTTGTGGTCTATCAAACATGGACACAGTTTTAAAGGGGGAATTATTTTATAGAGCCTACACAACATTGGTACAACAAAGTAAGGCCCAAATCCCATAACCTACTAACTACTAGTTCTCCTCTAACTGAAACCAACTATAAAGACCCAAAAACCCTTCCGTTTCCTCATATACCTACTGTGAACAACAAAAATCAAAAACAAGTTAGCCATTAGGTTTTTTGTTTCTGAAAACCCTCCCTTCTCTATGCACTCATCTCATCTCTCTCTCTCCCACCCCATCCCAACGTACCACCCCACTGCCACCTCATCCCAACGCACCACCACCCCACTGCCACCCCATCCCAACGCACCACCACCCCACTGACCAACGCACCACCATCCCACTGACCACTGCAACCATCCCACTATTGCCGCCATCTTACTGCTGCCGCCATCTCACTGCTGCCGGAGCTCCCATTCGAGAAGAAGACCACCCCTCCCCTCCACTCCCTTTCTCTCTCTGTAAACCCACCCCTCCACTCTCTGTCACTGTCTCTGCAAACCCACTCACGCCCACAGAACTCACATTTCACTTGTCATCATCACCTCCCCAACAACCACTCTCTCTGCTGCACAACGCCGGTCGGATCTCAACGCCGCTGTCCATGAAGGTTCGATGCAGTGTTTGAAACAACCTCCGCCGCCGTCACAGTTGGTGGTTCGCTGGACACCAACTCCTCCACCTGCGCGTGACATCTCGCTGCTCCATCTCCATAAAGAAACGCCGCACCACCTCCATCAAGCAACGCCGCACCACCTCCATCAAGCAACGCCGCACCACCTCCATCAAGCTACGTCGCACCACCTCCATTCTCGTCCATTTAAACAGCGACGCCCCACACCAAATCTGCATCGAACCTTCCTTCTTCCTTCGCGAGGCCGATGTTGGTTCTTTTTTTTAAAAATATGTCTGCAAGTCTGTGCGTGGCTGGTCTAGCCCTGTTTGGGCCCAGCCATCTCAACCAGCCCATTTAATTTGTTTTAAATTGTTAGAGCCATCTCAACCAGCCCATTTAATTTGTTTTGTTAGACTTTGGTGTAGTTAGTGTGATTGGGGTAAGGGGTCCAACCTATTTTGTTAGTCTTGAGTGTAGTTGGACTTGAGTGTGTGAGGGTTAATAAATTGGGCTTGGGTACAACCCTAAGGGTACAGACTTGGACAACCTTTGACTTTATTGGACATGTATTTGGACAAAACGGGCTTGGGTACAGCCCTAGGGGTGCAGACTTGGACAATTTTTTACTTCATTGGACATGGACTTGGTACAACCCTATGGTTATTTGGAAAATTAGATAGACAAAATCCCCGGTAAAGATGGACAAATATAATTGCAATTATATAAAAAATTGTTTTACTAACTTAAAAAACTAAAAACCTAATATAGGTCCGTACCCATGGGTACGGATACACTCACTCAAAGAAAAGAAGAAAAAGAATAAAAAACGAATTTCTGAAAGAAAATAAAAATTGAAAAGGGTATAGATAAAAAAAAATCCAACCAAAAATTGAAACTAGGCCTTATAAAGAAGGTTTTGGTAACTAGGCTTTAAAAACTCTCTTTGTTACAAAGTAGGCTTTAATTTGTAGACTCCTCAGTTTTAAATCTTTGGAGTGCATTTTTAGGGTAATTTTCTCTTGATTTTATTTTTTCTTTCTTGTTAGAATATGACATTAGCATATTGTAATTTTATTTATTACTTTTCTTTAATACTCAGAATATCATCTTAGTGATAATAGTTTGAGCTGTATTTTTTATAAATAAATGTAAATTAATGAAGGCTTAGTAAAAATCACAAAAACTCAATAATTTTTTTCCGATACTCAGTAATGTAACTGAACATACTTAGTAAAGTGACTCAATAAAAAAATTCGAATACTTAGTAACTTTTTTCCGATACTCAACACTTTTTCCGATACTCAGTAACTTTTTCCATACTTAGTACTCCATACTCAATAAATTTTTCCATACTCAGTAATCCATACTCAATAACTTTTTTCATACTCAGTACTCCATACTTAATAACTTTTTCCATACTCAGTACTTTTTCCAGCGGTGGGCTGCGGTGATCGGCGATGGTTGGTGGTTGTGGCCAGAGCTGGAAATTATTGATACTTAATGAAGGAGGAGAGAGAAAAAATGATAAAGGAGTAGAGAGATGAATGGTAATGGAGGAGAGAGAAAAGTGGTAATAGAGGAGAGAAAAAAAATCTATATTTTTTGTCTTATATATACTATAAGGTTAGTAATGACAATGGACATTTTAGAGGCCTCTTTGGAGGAGAGAGAATTGGTAGGTTCCTTTGTGGTACTAAGATAGTCTCCAAAATCCTATAGGAAATTCACCCTAAAAATAATGAGTGTGTTAGAAAAATACAACTACTCACTGTTTTTATTACAAGTTTACAAACTCTATGAAAGAGAAGAAGAAAAACACAAGAATAATAAGATGGGAATTTGGAAGCTTAGATCGAGAATTATTAAAGTGGGTTCGGAGTATGAACAGTTCATCGATGATACTCTTTTGGAAAATCTTAAAAAGAGAGTTCGAAGATTCCTTTGGCTGAAGAAAGGCAAAAAGAAAGTGAATGTTGCCGCCATTAATGGCTTGGTAGCTTCACACAATGAAATGGTGTACGCGCTTAAAAATCAAAGGGTTTGCGGAATTGCCCCAATGCAATTCCTTCCTCATCAATGACACAACTCAGCTGGAATTGTCAAGGGATTGGCAACCCCTTGACTTTCCAGACCCTTAAGGATTTATGTGCTCAACATAATCCCGAGGTAATCTTCTTATCTGAGACTAAAAATTCTACTAAGTTTTTAAAGAATATTGCTAATGTTATTAAAATGAGACTTATTATTGATGTTGACCCTGTTGGATTAAGTGGTGGTCTGGCTTTATTTGCTAAAGATAACATTAAAATTGAAGTATTAGATGCCAATATTAATTATATAGATACTCTGATAAACAAAGATAATATAATAAAATACACTTATGTGTATGGAGCCCCTGAGGAGATTAATAAAAGTGAGATTCTGGGAATTATAGCTAAATGTTATGATAGAAATTATCCTTGGTTAGTAATGGGAGATTTTAATGTCATAAGGAATATTTCAGAAAAAATAGGGGGAAATAAAATTAATAAAGGTAGCATGAAGTGTTTTGAAAAAATCATTAATAATCTTTCTTTAGAAGAAATTCCAAGGTCAGGGTGTGAATTCACCTGGACTAACAGAAGGGCTAATGAAGAGCTAATAAAAGCTATCCTTGATAGATCTTTAGCTACTAGGGACTGGTCCCTAATATATCCAAATGCTTGGATATCTGTCCTTCCAGCCATAGGCTCTGATCACTGTCCCTTAATCTTTTTTCATGAGGTTAATAAAATTAATAAGAATAAAAGATTCTTCTTTCAATCATACTGGGCCACTGAGAAAGATTGTTTCAATATCATTGAAAAAGTTTGGGAAGATAATAAATCTATTAGAGGTATTCCCACTAATGTAATAAATTTCAAATTGAACATTACTAAAAGGAAGTTGCTTAGATGGAATAGAATAAAATTTAAGAATAACAGAATGGTTATTGATAATCTTATGGATAAACTTAAAGAGTTATCTAATAATAAAACCAATCAAGGTGATTGGACTGAATACAATGTGATAATAAAACAAATTGAAGATGCCTGGAATAGGGAAGAAAAGTACTGGAAAGATAAATCTAGAAATCTTTGGTTAAAAGATGGAGAAAAAAATACAGCCTATTATCATGCCTGTACTAGAAATTGAAGGAAAATTAATACTATTAAAAAAATCAAAAACCTGAATGATATATGGGTTGATAAAGATAATGAGATTATAAATGTTTTCAAAGAGTATTATAATGTCATTTTTAAATCAGTTGGAGATAGGAATCTTGATGATGTGTTAAATCTAGTCCAACCTGTAATAAATAATACTATGAATGATGAGCTAATAAGAAACATAACCTATGATGAAGTTAAAAAAGCTACTTGGGAGCTGGGTTTGAACAAGTCTCCTGGACCTGATGGTTACACTGGACTTTTCTATACTACATATTGGGAAATAATAAAATTGGATGTACTGAGAATTATAAATGATTTTTGGTGTAACAAAGGTTCTCTAGAGACTATCAATCAAACCTTCATAGCTCTCATACCTAAAATAGCTAGTCCTTCTGAGGTTAGCCAATACAGACCTATAAGCTGTACAAATTTTATTTATAAAATTATTTCTAGGGTTTTAGTCAACAGATTAAAACCTCTAATGCCTCTTATTGTTGATAAGAACCAATCTGGCTTTATTCCCAATAGGAATATTCAAGAAAATATTCTTGTTTCTCATGAAATTATTACCCATATTAAAAGGAAAAAGGATACAAAAAAAATACTTGATGGCTATAAAAGCTGATGTTAAAAAAGCATACGAGTTTATAGAATGGGATTTTCTTGGAAAATTATTAACAAAATTGGGTTTTCACATTAATTGGGTTGACAGAATCATGAATTGTGTTACAACAGTCACTTATTCTATTTTAATAAATGGTAAAGATCATTTTTTATCTAAACCTTCTAGAGGATTGAGACAAGGGGACCCCTTGTCTCCATTTCTCTTTTGTATTGTCACCCAAATGCTTAACTTATTAGTTAAAGATTATATAGACAATAATAAGCTTGAAAGTTTCAAAATTGGGAATAATTGTCCTTTAATCTCTCATCTGCTTTTCGCAGATGATAGCATATTCTTTTTAAAAGCTAATGCGAGTGATGTTCTTGCTTTTAACTCTATTATGGAAAAATTTAGTAGAGCTTCTGGTCTTTGCCTTAACTTAAATAAGTGTGGGGTCCTCTTTAGTAGCAATACTCCTGCATTCCTTAAGTATATTATATCCCATCAATTAAAAATGCCTCAAGTTGAATCTTTAGGCTCTTATTTGGGTATTCCTACGGATTGGAATAGAACCAAAAGCACTGATTTTGAATGGATTATAATAAGAATTCTAAAGAAAATTGACAATTGGCAAACTATTTTCTTATCTGAGGCAGGAAAGGATGTTTTGATTAAGGCTATTCTCCAAAGCCTTCCTAACTATCTTATGTCCTGTTTTCTCCTTCCTAAAAACATTTGTAATAAGATTGATAGTATCATAAGTAACTTTTGGTGGGGAAAAAATAATAAAAGAGGTATTCATTACATTAAATGGGATACTTTATGTCAATCCAAATATACAGGAGGTTTGGGTTTCAGAAATACTAACCTCATGAACCAAGCTTTACTTGGTAAACAAGCTTGGTATATTTTCCAGAATCCTGACTCTCTTATTGCAAAAATTTATAAAGGTAAATATTATGCTCAAAACTCCTTTATTAATGCCAAATTAGGTGCTTATCCATCCCCTGGATGGAGAGGCATCTTAGAAGGGAGAAAAGTCTTTGAAAAAAACCTAATTTGTAAATTAGGTAATGGTATGAATATTAATGTTCAAAAAAATATCTGGATTAATAAAACTAATAAAGTTATTAAACCTAAGGATAACAATATTTCTTTAGTCAAAGAATTTTATAACACAGACAATATTTCTTGGAATGAGGAGTATGTTAAAGAACAATTTGATACTACGACTGCTAAAACAATCCTTGATATGAAAATACCCCTTTTTGAATGCCCAGATTTTACTATTTGGAAATAGTCTAAGAATGGGGACTACTCGGTCAAAATTGCGTATGCTATTCTCAAGGAACAACAAGCTTTGATTTCTAACTCTTTATTGTGTAATAGCCCCTCTACTTCTTACACTTATAATAAAAATACTTGGAAGCTTATTTGGGGTATGAACTGCTTTAATAAGGTTAAGAATTTCATGTATAAATGTGTTAAAGATAAACTTTCTACGGAAAAAAATCTTTATGTCAGGAAATGTACCAAGAATAAAACTTGTAAACTCTGTAACTCTGAGGAAGAAACCATAGAACATTTACTTTTCGCTTGTCCTTGGGCAAGAGCAGTTTGGTTTAGCTCACAAATGACCCTTAAAACTAAAAACAATAGCACTGATAAAATTGGAGATTGGTTAATCTATATGAATGATTATCTGAATAAAGATAAAACAGTTGGTAGTTATGATATTGAGTTTGTTTGCTATGTATGTTGGCAGATTTGGAAAGGGAGGAACAATTTCCTCTTTAATAATGAAACCCCTGATCCAATATTTACCCTACATTTGGCTAACAAACATTGGAATGAATACAAGGAAGCTAATTATAATCCTAATGATGCAAATTCTTATAAGCTGAAGGAAAAAGAAAAAGAAAAAGATAAAGAAAAAGACATCAATACTACACACTCTATAAATAATAATGATGCTTATGATACCAAATCGCGTATTTTGAATCATAATAATGATAAGATCAGTAATTGGAGAGCACCTCCTATTAATAAGGTTAAGATTAACACAGATGCTTCTTTCTCTACTAATAATTGCACTATTGCCTATGTGGTTAGGGACGCTTTTGGGAAATTGGTGGATTATGATGCCAAGTTTATAGAAGCTAATCATGCTGGTGAAGCAGAAGCTTTGGGAGTGCTATGGGGCTGTGAGAAGGCTTTGGAATTTCCTCCAGGCTCAGTTATTATAGAGAATGATTGCTCTTCTATAATTAAGCCTTTGATTCATTCTTCCCCTAACACTTATTTTGATTGTTGTAATATTTTTAGATCCATTTATGGTACTTCTGAGCTTTGTGCTCCTGCCTTCTCTCTTGTTCTTCGCAAGAGTAATAGGGTGGCTGATTGGGTCACCAAACATAAGCTTCTTGGCAACATGTTTGGTGATTGGAGGGTGTGTCTTCCTCCCCAATTAGCCTTTTTGATTTCTTTAGACTCCATTGCTGCTGGCATTGGCTGAACTCTTGCTGTACTTTATTTACCTTCTATATATTATGGTTTGACAAAAAAAAAAAAATATTACAAGTTTACAACACAAAAAAAACTAATTACAATAGAAAAATAAAAAAACTAACAAATTCAGTTCACCTACACCACTTACACATTTGACCAGATCTTATGAACACATAAAAAACCAGTTCAAAGAACGTCGTTCCATCTTCTCCGTCGTCCTTCCACCCATGGCCATGGTTGTCACCTACACGAACTCCGGTAAAATGGATGCAACCTCCCGACAAACAGAACAGAACAAAAACTCCGGCCATTGTTTGAACTCTGAGAGCACAACAAGTGGATCTTGCTGCTTTGTCTGGATCTCGTTGCTTCGCCTGGAGCTCGTTGCTACAGCAGCCATGGATGCAAAAGAAAAGGGGAGATAAGGAGCCATTAAATCTGGCAACCTCCTGCGAACTAAAATCTTGGATGAGACCTTTCATGGCATTTTTAGGGCAGAAAGACTATCGACTCCTAATTCAGACACCACAACGACTAGCGATGCAAATAACCAAAAAAATAAGATGATACAGAGACTCTTATCATACTGCTCCAGCTCGTTTAAGCAGCAGAGATCGAGATCGGAGGTCGACGTGGATTCGTGACCGGATTTCTCAACCTATGCAGGCGAGCTCGAAACCAGCCCTTTCATGGCCACCAAGCTTCACGAACGGTCGTAGCGAATACAATTGTTGCTCCGACTTCAGAGGTCTTCACGACCAAGCCTCGCCGGAGATCTTCATCAGCCTTCAATTTGCGACGGCTTATTTATGCAGGAGCACGAGTGGCGAGCTCTATCCACCACTGTTCATGAGGCACGAGTGGCGGTGGTTTATTTGTGCAGGTTCGGAATCTGTTCGAGCTCGGATGAGGTGAGGTGCACGAGCTCCATCCATGGCAGTTCGATCTCGTAGAAGGTGAGGTGAAAAATTAGAAAAGGAAAAATAATAGATAGAGAGAGTTGATGGAAAAGTGAGAGTGGGGTGATAGAGAAATTAAATAGTATATATATAGGGGGGAAAACAAAAAAGGGTAAAAATATTATTGGATTTTTGAATTGTAGTGTAATACTTATTCGAGGTTTTTAGTAAAAAGAGAATGTAAGTGGGGTTGGAAAAGAATATAGGGGGATGTTTTCGAAACCCTTGGGTAAATTTTTTTTTTGTCTGTTTAGATAAACGAACAAAACTTTTTCGAGACGAGTTCGATGTTTTCATAAGCGGTTTGATTCGTTTACAATCATAAGTGAAACTATACTTGATCAACGATGAGACATAATTAAGGATGTCAATAAAGAGAATATGAGAAATGATTTACTATGCCATCCTACAAAACTAAAATGTCATAAAGGTCTTGATTATTTTTTTTTGGACGTTTCTTATCATTTTTTTTTAATACATGAGAGAGACATTTTGGATTCGGGGTTATTTTGACTCCAATGAGATTCAATCCCAGGACCTCTTCGTCTCTACGGAGTAACCTAACCACTAGGCCAACTATCGATCTCACCTTATACGTTTCTATATGTAAAGGATAACATGATCTCATCATAAAGTGTATAAAGTTTTTAAGAAGACAATTTTTTCAAACGTTAATTACTATTTTCCTAGTTCCAAAATTAAAATTCATTTATCAAAAATAACGTTGTAAATATATAATTCATTTAAATTTTTAAAACACTTTTTCCAATCTCTTTCGCTATCATCCTAATTAAAATTTTAAAATTTATATTTTCAATCAATGATTATCAAAACACTTTGTAATCATTATATGTTTTTGATCGATATGAAAAACAAAATGAATATTATTTATAAAATAGAAAAAGTACCTATAATTTTTAAGAAAGAATTTTAAAATAATTGTATTTTTAACTTAAGTTTCGAGAAAATTGAGTTGTATAATCCTGGGATTGCTCCACCAGGTATCAAATTATCAAATATTTCTTAAGAAAGAACAATCATATTGAACTTGAGATATTAAAAAACAAAAAAAAAACTAGTCAACAAAAATGATACTTCCTATATCTAAAAGCTGTCACACATGTTTCCATTAAAAAATATTATTTATTATCTATGTAATTATTATTTATATTTTTATAAAGTATTTTAATATCTTAATGTTTATTGTAAACATAAATTATAATATTTAATTAAAAAAAATGGTAGAAAGAAAGAATACAAATATTTTAATTTTTTAAACTAGCAATTTTTTTATAGATAATTATTTTTAGTAACAGTAACAATTTTTTGGAGATGGAAAAAATATATTGTTTGATTATTTTAGTACCCGTTTGGAAGTGCTTTTTTAGAGAAGCACTTAAAAGTGCTTTTAGTATTTCAATTTTATTTTTTTTAACTTTGAAAAACATTTTTATGAAAAACATCAAATAGGTGCTTTTCAAAAAATGAATTTTAAAATAATTTTAGATTTCAAAATGAATTTTAAAATAATTTTAGATTTCAAAATTATTTTTAATATTTTTTAAAATTTTAAATTTTATTTTAAAAATATTTTTTTATTCTAAAATAAACACTTCCAACAAACAGGCTCTTAAGTATTACCTCTATGAAATTTATAACTTCCGGATATGTTTTACATGCGGAGTGTATGAATTGTATGCTTAAAAGTATCCCAATTCCTCGTCCAAAAAAAAAATCCCAATTAGAACTCCTAATTCTTTCCAGTATAATAAAAGTAGTCCAGCTGGATCAGACTATGGAAGTTAGTATAAAATGGGTCTGATATGGACCCGTTACCCATCCATGTGTACAATAATAAATGAACATGGTGAAATTCATAAGACTTATAAATTCAGTTGCTTTTATGTTCCAACAACATAGTAATAACAAAAAATATATACTACTAGTATTTACTCTCTCTCTCTAAAAGGTTGTCAGAAGAACACCATTAATACCAAATAGATTATTATGCTAACAAATTAGATATACTAGTATTTGATAAGAGTGGAATGTTTGGTTTATCACCCTACCTAAGAGTTCTCCTCAGCAATTAGCCTCTTTTTTTTTTCTTTCTTGGTCCTTTAGGTAAATAACTAAGTGCTCATTTGTGATTGCTTTTCAAAATAATCACTTAAAGTGATTTTAGACCCAAATAATCACTTTTAATCCTTAAAATTACTTTCAGGAAAAGCACTAGATATTTGATTATTAAAATAATCACTTAAAGTGATTTTAGATGTCAAAATATTTTTTAATATGTTTTTCAAACATTTCAATTTTAATTTAAAAGCGCTTTTACCTCTAAAATAATCAATCCCAAACGGGCTCTAAATATCAAAAGTTGAGTTAAGCCGAGTCAAACATTTGTTGTTTTTTTATTATTCTTTTTATCAATAATATAGTAATTTTATCTATTTGGTTAAACTTAATGGAATCAAGCCGATACTATTTATGTACAAATTATCATGAGTTTGTAAAATTAATGAGAATATGGAAAATGTCACATTATCTCATACTTGTCGGAAAATGGGCTTTGTGGAAACTCTTTGGCTAAACCTCAAGGGCATTTGAAGGCTTCTTCCAAGTCAATTGTTCCTAGACTTACAACTATTATGGAGGAGGAGAGCTTTGTTACTAGAGCTTGGTTGGATCCCATGGGTGTTACAGGACCACAACTTAGGGCAGCTAAACCTTCATTACTTCATGGTTTGGATGATGGAGTCAACTCATTCTTGGAGAAAACTTGAGGTCAACTGAATGACCACCAAGTGTATGTGAAAATGCTTCAAACTAGTTCTCTTTAAATGATATCTCTTTGGAAAATGGAAGGGGTCTCATTGCAAATCTAGATATAACAACTTGTACATCAAAGAATATGGTCGATTTTAGGCATGAAAGGAACACCCAATAACCCGTTAACATGGTCGAGAATTTGGCCGCCGATGTGATAAGTGTAGGTGCAACCCAATTGTAGTAAGAGGAAGGTCCTAAGGTGTATTACAAGAGTATACTTCTTAGCAATAGGAAGGCTTTGGTAGGAATGGAACTCCATTATTATGAATTAATTGAAGGGGAGAAGATACAACTTCTAGAAAGAGATATGTTGACTGTAGAACAAGCCTTTGGGTTCTTGCTTATAGGCTATGTAGCCAGGAAGAGAGTATCGAATCTGGAGAACATTTAGATAATTGTTAAAGAGTGGAAGGTTATGTGTAGATTTCAAAGTCACCCTAGTGGGAGGATTGTTTTCAAGTTCTATTATGATGGGTATAGGAAGCTAGTATCACCGAGGGTCCTTTAACTATGGGAATCAAGAAATAATGAAGATCCCTACTTGGATAATTGTATGTAATTTGCCAAAAAAAGCATGTACAAATCAAGGATTAACAAAAATTACTTTTCAAGTGGGCAAGCCAGTTTGAAGTGATGGGATCACTATGATTGGTGAAGACATTTGATATTTCCAAGTGCTTATTGAGCTTGATATAAAGAAAACGTGAAAGTAAATTATTAATCTTGCTTCACCTAAAGGCAAGTTTCATCGGCTAAAAGTGGAATATGAAAATTATCCCGTTTGTTGTGCGGAATGTATAACATTTGGACACCCCTATAGAAATTATTGATCTGTTAATAAAGCTAAAGGTAAAGGTGTTTCTTCGCATTCAGGTGATGATTCGGTTAATGTTGTTCAAAGTAAAGTTGATGGCTAGAAAGTGCCTGGAGTTGTTACTACTAGAATTGGGCTTGTGGGAGCGGAGTTCTCCAAACCTAGAGTTCTGATGGAAGATGTTGTCGCTTCTAATAAAAATTATTTAGTGCAACAATATCCTAATTACTACTAAGCAGCTGTTATAGGGACAACAAATTACAACGTGCAGGGTGGTTACAAAGACTCTCAAGCCACTGCTACAGGTCTGGTGAATTACAAGGAATGTACCAATAAATTTCTAGTTGGAGCTCTGCCGAAGGGTGGTGATAACATGCCTCAACGTTCAAAGAAATATGAGATACAAAAGCTCCACAAAAATAGGATCTCCAAAGATATCTAATGGCAGAATCAAGTAGTGTAGGTGTCACACGTGTTCATATGCCTCTTGTTTCATGCAAGAGGAAGATATGCCTACATGTGGTGTTTTGTAAAGCAGCTACTAATTCTAGGAACCTTAAGGAGCAGCACCTCACTGCAACTTTAGTAGATCTAAGTAGTTGCAAAGTTAACTATAAGCAACTTAATGGCGAGAGTACAACTGCAAACCGTGAGAACTTAAGCAAAAATTCTAAGTAGCTTTCGGTTGTGAACAAATTAGGTGATGTAAATTCTTTGAGAAGTAATTTTGGGAAGATGGAAGTGCACAACTCGATCAACTCTAGTGACAAAGGTAAAGATATAATTTACATGGTTGGTGGATATTTTTTCAAGAGGTTGGGTAAAGAAATAGTGGTGGAAATTTTGGGTTTGCACTTGAAGTTCTTCCTTGGATGTGTTTATGTCTTACATGTTAGTTAATTTAATATTTAACGTTTCCACAATATATATTTCTTCAATGTGTATGTGATTTATGACGTGTAGGTGTTGTTCCTTAAACGTGTATATATAATGGCTAAATATGATGATGTCCAAAAGATTTGCCTTTTTGTCGGAACTAGAACACTGTTAATACGTAGAGGAAATTAAAACATTTAAAAATGTACGGGAGGAAGACTTATGAAATGCAGGTTTGATACGTGGAAGGATGAGAAATTGGAGGAATTTGGTCCCAGTTTTTAGAGTGTCGACTCAAGAGCGTAGAGGATGACTTGGTAGGCGAGAGTTTGAGGAGTTGAGGGGCATGATAAAAGAGATTATGGATACAAATGTGATACGTTTCTCCCCTTCAAACCCCCATGATTCACACCTAAAACAATTTTGGTAGATGGTAAGTATTGCAAGAACAATTTCCCTTGAATTGTAATTTGATTTAGCATATTTATTGTTGAAAATGTTGCAACAAAGTGTATTAATTAAACATTTAGGTCAAGGAGGTGCATAATTGACTAGATATGATATGTACACATTACGGACTACCTAGGCTCCTCAATTGTACTTTAAATTTTCCAGATTCGGCCCCAAAAGTGTGATAACGTGGATTATGCACCTCATGTGTGCACTATGATAAGATACATGGGTGTTAATATTGCTTGGAATAACTCACAATCTAAAATAACATGGTAGGTGTGGGTGTAGAACCTCTTTCGTTCCGATTATAATAATTACGGTATTACATCAAAGGAGTTGTTATTTTGTTTATATTCTTTAACGCAAGGTTTGTGAGGTTGATGGTTTGCAAAATGTTATTTCATGGTATTTTGAATGAATTTGATACCAAGACTTTAAGACGATACACACTATAACTTATGGTATCAATATTTAACTATGATTTGATTCAGTCATTTATTTTGTGATTCTAAATGATGTTCTATTCTATATGTAACGTTAATATTCACAATGACATATACATACCACTCACTTGAACCAAACGCACCAATACATAACACAAACAACACACAATCGCTCAATAAAAAATATCCAAACATATAAACTATCGTAATGAAAATAGTAGATAATACATGCATGTTTGTCTAACTTTGCCTCCAAATTTTCTATCTGGTTTATAATGATACCGCATTACTTATCTAGATGTTCAGTCTCTCTAGGATCTTGTTCAACTTCCGCATACCTCTTTTACCTAACCGGAGACGGTCGTTCCCCCTGTCTTTGGATTGTGATTCCAAATAATCATACCTTAATTTTGCTAGCACTTATTTTAGACACATTTCTTGGTTTTAGAGCCACTTCCGTGAGGTTACAAGTGGATTTGGAGGATGTAGTCCAAGACGGGCAATACGATGATGTGCTACCACTATTGACATTGATAATTATCTTTATTAAAGACTTGGTGAAAAAATTGCCTGACATATTATGTGTCTGCCTGCAAAGGCGATAACGAAAGAGGCTTTCACACATGCAAGCTGAGTTATGGGGATGTTGGGAGTTGTTGGAACCTCCCCAGACTTTCCTTTTCATGTGAAGATTCGGTGGTGACCAGGTGGTTGTAGTTGGTCTCGGAGAGTTTGGAGACATTGATAGTGGAGGATATATATAATGCATCTACTACTCACTAGATATGTGATGGTGTTTTATTTTCTTTTTTCCCTTGGCCATGACAAAACTCTTATTGAATTATTCTTACTCTTCGGGGGTGTATACAATTGAGAGTCTATAGGATTTTTTTGGACTTTAATAGTTGGAAGGTATTCAATTAAGAATCTGAAAAGTCTTTTAAAATATTGGTGTAATCAATTAAGATTCTAAAGGGTATTTTAAAATACTAGTGCATTCAATTTGAATTTTAATCAATCCTTTAAAATCTTATGGTATTCAAAGTATATGGATTTTTTTATGGATTTCATTGACTATTGGATTCTATAGGAGTTTACATAACAAAATTTTTATTTTAAAATCTAACATTTTAACTAGAGATTTTTATGTACTTTTATTTAGACTATCTTCGAATAATTAAATAAGACAATTAAAAATAACTCATGCCCCAATGAAAAAAACTTCATGAAAAAAATAGTCGTAAGACTATTGTTTCAGATAATAAAAGCATTCAATCTACTAGTATTTTTCTTCTAAAAACTCAATTAAAAAATTTACATATACAATTGTACGTAAGACAATTGATTCAGTTAAAAAACTCATGTTATATTGTTTAATTAAAAAAACTACATGCAAAGATAAGTCACGAGCGGGTTAGAATTCTTGTTTCTATAAATTAATCAACTAGAATATTTTTTTTCCAATTATCTTTTATGCTTAAAGAATTTATTATAATTTTATTAATTTTTAGGTGTAAATGGCTAATATTATAAAGTCAAATTAAAGTATATAATATATATATATATATATATATATATATATATATATATATATATATATATATATATATATATATATATATATATATAGAGAGAGAGAGAGAGAGAGAGAGTATTGTATAAATGAGATTAAAAATTGACAAATTCATGAAAATTCTGATATAAATTATGTTAGACTCCATCAAACTCTATTGAGAATTCAAAAAAGACTGAGAAAATCCATGGAAAATTAAAATAGTCAATGAAGTCTTAAAAGTCTAAACATTTTAAAACTCTAAAAAAATCCTACATACTCTTGATTAAATACACACCCCTTCATTTTGAGCTCTTTGTTTGTTTGTTGTGAACATATAAAACCAACAAAAAATAATGGAAGGTGTGCATTATATCATATATGTATGTATATATGAATGGTAGAAATGAGATGAGTAATATAACCTAACTTTCTCGTGTTTCTCGTGTGATTTATTGGTGGTGGATATATATATTATATAATGAGATAATATATATACACATGCAACCAACAACCAATGTTTTTTTTGCCTTATCTATGAATTATACACCAATTAACTCATTCATCACAAATGAATGCTTTTATTTTTTGATTTTACAATATAAAAAAAGGTGAGAAGCAAAGTATAAAGAAGAAGAAGATGATGTAGTCTAAAAAATGCTTGATTTTTGCAATAAATTTAGCATATTAGTGAATATTTTGCAGCCAAGTTTGAGGAAGATGTCCTTTTGGAGACAATTCTATAGCACAATTTGTTTCACAAATGTTATTTGTTATTGCAAATGATTTGAACTTTTTATTCACTTGAGGGTACACTACAGGTAACTGTGAGGCACTTTACTTCCCATGTGATGATTGAAAGTATTGTCGTTGGAGTCGTCCCATGGATGGAGATAATCACTCCAACTGGAAAATCACCTATTAATAACTGGATACCATCAAAACGTCACATCTCAAGAGAAAGAGAACTAAACACCACCGTTGATGAGATTACGTTAGTGATTATATTTTTGTTTCTTAATGATCATGTTGAAACTATTATGACATTCGAACAACTATCTATGGTAATATCTTTAGGTGCTTAAAAATTCTAAATTTATTTTTGGGTTTATGCACTTATGTATATCCTTTTATGATACTCTTGGGACATAATTTGATAGGGGTTTAGTGCTTAATTGCGGGATTTATCCCTTATATTTTATATATTTTGATTTAATGGTCTAATCTTGGATTATATATATTTTGAGCATTTTTTTTAGGTAATTTGCGTGTTAAGTGTGAAGCTCCTAGGTATATGGATGATATTAGAACCCATGATGAATTTAAGAGGTCGAAAAGTGAAGAATTAATCCCGGTTAAGTCACAAAAAGATCCAAGAAGTCAAGTTAAAGTTCTACAAGAAATCTCGGCATGATGTTTTAGTTGATTTCAAAAAATTATAACAAATAATTGCTAGTGAATTAGCTGATGTGATCTACACAAAAGGTGGAACTTGTATTATAGTACATGTGGCGACACTGGCTTCAAGTTCCATCTTAAATAAAAGGAAATACTTCAAAAGCTCTTATAAATTTGTCGTGGTGACTGATACAATGTGACTTTAAGACTTTAACGGTAAACGCTCTAGCTTTTCAAAAGTGTCTTTAAGCTCTCTTTACGCCTTGTCTTGGGTTTGGACTTCAATTCTTGAATTCTCCTCATCTCCTTGGACTCTAGTTTCAACCATGTACCTAAAATATACACACTTAACACACAATTAAAGCACAAAAACTCTATAAATAGCATAATGTCCAAAATAATGTACTCCCTCCGTTTTAAAATGTTTGTCCACTTACTAAAAATGTAGTTTTAAATGTTTGTCCACTTAGAATATCAAGACACTTTTTCCCTCTTTTTTCGGCTATTACACCCATTAAAAAATTCAAATTTATGTTTCCAATATACATTTAATATATCAAGACACTTTATGAAGGATACTTTTGTAATAGGGTGTTGGTGTCGCCTAGGGTGGGATAAAAATAAGATAATAATAAGCCAGAAAACAATGTACTTTCACCCTAGACAAGCACGGTATTGCAAGTATTGCAGGACGTATGCAAGTTTTAATGATAAGTTGAATTCGTTCTCAGGGACTTAGTGTGTTATACGAATGGGTATATAATAACGAGTAAAAAGTAATTAATTAAAGGACAGAAAATAAAAGATGAATAATTCGAGATAATAAATTAAACTTTGGAAAAATAAAAGACAATAATTAAAAGATAAGAAATATGAGATGAGAAGTATAGCTTAGGTTTTGCTAGTATGCACTAATCCTTCTAATTCAATCTATCAAATCTAGTTAATAAGGAAGATAATTAGCTCTTATATACTTAGTACCTTGGACCTTGAGAGCGAATAAGGGGGCTACGGACACACCACGAGGCTGGTTTAAATAGGATTACAAGCGCTACCAAGGCCCTAAGCAATCAATTTCTAAACATGGTGATAGTGGTTAAATTATACCCTAATGACTATTTAGTTAGAATTAGTGTTGTCAAGACCAATATCGACACTAGACGTGATGTGGTGTTTCAATAATTAGACACCCAGCTAAGGTGATCATCTAACTACTATTAAGGTAATCCTAAACGTTGCGCACCGCAAGGAAAACAATCATTAAATCAAAACACATAAACAAATATATTGGTAAGAAGCTAATATCAGATTAAAACATATAATTCCCAAAGAAACTTAGATAGAAAGAAAATAGAATTCATAGATTATACATGATGCAAATCCCAAGTTATGGAAAAATTAGTTCATACCTGAAGGAAATAAACTAAAAGAAATAATGAAAGACTTCATCTTGCTCTCTACAATAATTCTGATGATAATAAACCTAAAGACTAATTACTATGAGGCAAGGATGATTTACAAGTGATATAAGGGTGTATTTATAGGTGTATAGAAGCCCTAATTCGTTTTCTTGAAGGAGAAGGTAAGTAGTGGACTCCTAGCCCAACTCAAATTCGTAACCTAAAATATGAAATCAGACCCGTTTTTGTTTTGGTCCTAACAGCTTCAATTATTATCCGTTTGACGCATATGAGTAGTCGAAATTCATCGTCTCGGAAAGATATTTAACTTTTTTCTTGACCGTTTCTCCAAATTCCCCACCTATTTTGAGATATAAGTTGATTTGTGGTCGTGTGTGGTGAAATTTAGATTTATGGCAACTTTTCCTTTTCCATATTTTTAGCTTTTCTTTCCTTATCTCCAATTTCCATGTTTATCTTCTTTCCTTATGTCTTAATCTTCGACTTGGACTCTAATTAATCTCCATAATTATCTTTAAAGCTTCACACTAAATAAATAATTAAACCCAATATGCTCTAAAAATAATAATTTACTAAATCAAGACTAGAAATAGGAAAGTGTAGTTATTCTCAAGAAAATCGAATAGAAAGACTTCTAAATCACTAAAAATGACGTCTCATCCTAATATTAATTCATCACAAATGAGGAGACATCAGGGGTGTAATATGTACATTTCTTAATATGTATAAAAAACAAAGTGGACAAACATTTTGAAACGAAGGCAGTAGAAAAGTAAGATATGGGAAATATTAGGGAAAAATCTCTCACTTAGGTTCCATAATCATTCAAAAAAATGTATCGTGAGTAGCTTAATCTATCACAAAATATCAACCATATTCAAGAAGGAATCTTTGTTCATCAATATACATAACTTGAGAAAATTCTGAAGTGTTTCTATATGGACAAATCTCTTCTATTATCGACCCCAATGGTCGTAAGATCGCATGATATAACAAACGACCCTTTCTGTCCCTGATAGGATGGAGAAGATTTGATTGGTCCAGAATTACTATATTTGAGTGCTATCGGTGCACTAATGTATCTTGCTAATAATACACGACCATATATTTGTTTATCGGTTAAATTATGAGCCAGGTACAGTGGAACCCCACATGCAAATATTGCAAGGAATTAAGCAAGTCATGAGATATCTTCATGGAACAACCAACTTATTCTTATTCTTATTCTATTCCAATTATCCCGCACCATCACTAGTCGGATATGCTGATACTGGTTATCTATCAGATCCTCATAAATCAAGGTCACAAACAGGGTACATATTTACCTACGGTGGAACTGCTATATCCTAGAGATCTGTGCAGCAAACCATGACGGCTACCTCCACAAATCACGCTGAGATTCTTGCTCTTCATGAAGCTAGTAGAGAATGCGTATGGTTAAAATCTGTCATGCACTATATTTAAGGATCATGCGGACTTCCCGACAGAAGCAATAATCCAATCAAATTTTTGGAGGATAATGTGGCATGTATTACGAAAACTAGAGGTGGATATATCAAAGGCGACATAAGTAAACATATATCACCAAAATTCTTCTATACTCACGAACTTTAAGAAACTAGCGTCATTGATATTCAACTAATAAGTTCCAATGACAATCCAACAATTTTGTTCACGCCAATAACGACATTCGAGCGATATGTCAGCAAATGTGGAATGCGTTATCGGAAAGATTAGATGTCAGAATAAGGGGGAGAAGGTATTTGCGTGTTGTACTCTTTTTCCTTCACCATTATTTTTTTCCTAGATGAGGTTTTAACAAGGTAACCCGTATATCATGTATCTATCACTTCAAACTTTTATTGGTGATATCCAAGGGGGAGTGTTATAAAATATTAATACAAGTGGATATACATTTACAACGTCGACACTTTTGCAACTAACTGCTTACAAAATTCTACATATAGCGGTTATATTATTGTATAATGTAATAATTTTTAATAAGAATATAAGAAATCTTTTATTATTATTGTTCAGTTTTACAAAATAAACCCACTTAGTTCAATAATTTGGTAATATGATAAAATGATGAGAAACAAGCAAATCACTAATAGTTGGCCTACCACACCTCGTTTTTTATTTTTTTTCTTTTTATAATTATCTAAATGGTGGATCTATGAGGTGGCCATTTTGGGCATTGGACAAAAAATTAGTAGTATAATAATGCAATAGTGGATTTCTTTTGCACAATAAAAGTAACGCTTCTATGATTGCATGGTTAGGTAACTTAGTTATGCAATTATCTTATAGCTTTTTGTTGACTCGTACATTTTTTTTTCCATAGTAATGATTCAAAAAGAGATAACTAAAATAAACATTACAATTAGCTTACCTTCTCCTTGCCCCCTACTTAAAAATCCAAAGAAAATAAGAATGGTGAAAAAAATAACGTTCTAAATTTTTAAAAAAGAGTGTTTCTATATTCTCCTAAAAAAATATGATAAAACTATCACTTTGCATTGGTCCAGACTAGAGTTAGTATGGTATCTTCACAAGGATTTTCATACATTTGTGAAAGGCAAGTAGAACGCGAATCAAAATGACGTGGGTGGTAATCTTGAGGATATGCAAGCTATCTTCTATCTTGAAAATTGGATGTGTTCAGGGATCTCAATCATAATAAAGGTTGCTTGTTGCAAGGCTTAGAGGTATACAATTTTTGCTGGAACGGAAGTATAACTCCTCAGATTTTCGGCTAGGGAAGAGATTGCAGTTTGAGTATCTAAGAGATCTTGAGGAGGAGGAGGAGTTTATTTAATTTCAATGCTCAAAGGAATAGTCGGTTCGTTCTGGGATCATAACACAATATATTATCATCTTTCTATAATAAGGAGGACAAAGTCATCTAAAATGGTCAAACTTAAAGATAGTAGTGGAGCCTGGGTTACAGAAGAGGTGGATATTAAGAGGCTAGTCTGAGACTTCTTTTAGAAATTATATTCGGTTCAGGAAGAGTTCATCGGCCCTTTCTCTTTTCCATATATCAATCAATTGGGTGATAGTGAAAGGGAATTATTGACGGAGCAGTTTTTCGATGATGAAATCCACGAGGTGGTTTTTCAAGCAAATCCCACTAAGGCGCCCGGTCCAGATGGTATTTCTTCTTCTTTTTACCAGAATAATTGGGATACGGTGGGAGTTATGGTATGCAAGATGGTGAGGCATAGTATTAGCGCTTGTGAGCTTTCACCGCGTCTCAAAGACACTCTTATACATTTGATTCCGAAGTTTAAAGATCCTGTAAAGGTTAGTGATTTTTGGCCCATTAGCCTGATTAATGTACATGTCAAGTTCATTATTTCAGAAATGGTGAATAGAATTCGTCCTTTCTTGGTTGAGCGCATTGTCCCAAATAAGACAAGTTTCCTCTCGGGAAGGTCTACAACGGACAATATTGTCCTAGTTAAGGAGTTAGCGTTTCGTATGCAAAAGAAAACGAGGAAGAATGGTTTTATGGCGATAAAAATTGATTTCGCTAAAGCCTACGATAAGTCAAGCTAGAGGTTTTTGGAGGATACTATTACAAAATTCGGCCTTCCTCCGCATTTAGTTAGTCATATATAACAGCTATGCGCTCTAACTGTATGAAAATCTTGTGGAATGGTTTACTGTTGGATTCATCCGTGCCAGAGAGGGAAATCTGGCAAGGCGGTCCCTATTTCCCCTTATATGTTTGTTTGTTATGTGCATGGAAAGATTTTATCTTTTGATACAGGGTCTTTGCGATACTAGCGAGTGGGCCCCAATTCACCTGCAAAATAGGGGTCACCGATCTCTCACGTCTTCTTCACGGATGATCTTATATTATCTGCTGAATCTTCAGAAAAACAGGTGGACTTGATTGAAGTGGTAATGAGTACGTTTTGTGATGAGGCAGGCCAAACAATTAGCAAGGATAAGTCTATTATTTCCTTTTCTCGTAATATGTAGGAAGAGAGGAATTTTGAACTTGCGGCAAGAAGCAGTTTTGTTCTAAATGATTCACTAGCTATGTAATTGGGAGTTTCTATCTGTGCGAGTCATTTGACAAAGGGATTTTACAGGCGGTCCTAAGTGCGATTCGGGCTTATATTATAATGAGATTGATATAATTATCTGTGATTTCATATGGGGTAGTGATTGTGATGGGAGGAAAATTCATTAGATATCGTAGGAGAGTTTATGTAAAAGAAAAAAGATGGTGGGTTGGGCCTCCATGATGCTAGGAGTATTAATAAAGCCTTACTTGCAAAACTTGGTTAAAGGATACTTCAAGATGATTAAGCATTTTGGGTTAGAGCGTTATAGCATAAATATTTCAGTGAAGGGTTAATGGATTGGGTTAAAAACAATCTGATTCTCATATATGTAAGAATATCCTAGAGGGGAGAGAAATGCTTGTTAATGGAGTCGAGATTGTGAATAATGGCCTTGAAGTTCGATATAAATGTAGAAGCATCTGGTAATTTCTCTGTTAAGGTAGCCTACAATTCACTTAAAGAGGTCCCACCTCCCAGGTGTGGCGATGTTTAACTAGGAAAAGAGATGAGTGTTGAAATGTCCTAAAAAAGTATGGGTCCTTATGTGGAGATCAATTTAGGATCGTCTCCCTACAGTGGAGGTGGTGGTTAGGGTGTGCTAAACGAACGATATAAATAATATAACTAAACACCCTATAGCACTACGATAAACTCACCGCTAGTGTACGGGTCATTTGCACGTAATGAATAAGTAAAAGAGATAACGATCTCAAGGACTACGAAAGGTAGCTATGACTAATGCAAATATAAAAGTGCAATAAAAGAAGTTAGAAGAATTATAGGCTTAAAGACTCTAAAATATTTGTTTGGTTGTCAAGAATCTAATAATTAACTAATTAAACTAAAGACAGGAAAATAAATAAGTGAAGAGAGACAGTATGAGAGTTTAGCTCGAGAACTAGCAAGTTATCTCCACAAGCCTTGTTTTATAATTATTACCTAATGGAGAATTGTGTGATATCCAATAGCCAGGATTCTATATTCCTCCTAACCCCCTTCCGGGTGGACGTAGGAGGCAACCTAACAATTACCAGTGGACTTGGGTAAGGGGACCCTACGCAATAATCAGTGGTTAATCTCAAACCCTAGTGACTATCATGATTGGCAAGCCCGATCACTACCGCACACTAGACATTTATGTGTTTTTTCAATAGTTGAACACCCTTTTTGGGTGACCATCCAACTACTATGGCAATCCTATACGTTGTACACCGCAAGAACAACAGACTCTAAATTAAAGCACATAAAAACAGAGTTATCACTACTAATTTCAATTAAATGTAAAAGGACATCTCAAATTAAACTATATATAAAAAAAGTATAGGGTGCATACCCATATTCTAATCTCAAGCTAAATTGAGTTTGTCCATACTAGAGAGAAAAAGAAAATAAATTGCAAATGGGCAGGATTGGAATGGCATGAACAACTTCCAAGTCCTGCTTGTCTTCTTATCGCTTGCTCTTGATGATTTATTGGTTTAATATTGATTAAGGACTGAGCAAGGATGAATCTTCTAAGGAAGGAATGGATATATATAGGCATTTGGTTAAAATATGGAGTAGTCCCAAAGTTAAGGAGTCCTAATCTTACCAAAATTCGTATTCCTAAATTGTAGGACAAGATAAACCATTGTAGATTGATTTGGTCATATCCCCTTCATTACTTATCGGATTTTAATGTACGACCTATCAAAAAGACCGCAATTAAAAAATCTATCTGGCCCTATAAAGGCTCCTTCAAATACAGCTTTCCTTTTAGTTAATATTTTTCCAGCATGGTAGATTCTGTACTTTCCATATATATCCAATCTTTTCCTTTTTAAATATGAATGAGGGATTTTCTTTACTTTTCTTCACTTCTTATCATTATCCCAAGGTTTAATAGCTTCCAATACCTAAGTACTACACTAATAACACACAAATTATGCACAAAATCTCATAAAATAGCAAATCACCTAAAGCTGGACAAGAAAGTGCAAAGTATGAATAAATGGGGGGAAATCCCAAAATTAAGTACTAAATACCCCTAAAATTATGTCTCGTAACTATATTATTCTATCATATAAATGGAGACATCAAGACCCGCAACTCAAAGTTGTGTCGTCCTGACACAATAAAGATACGAACAGTTGGGTAGTAAACAATAACTATAGAAGAAGAAGATTGAGAATTAAAATAATGAATAATCCTAGAACAAAATATCTAAAATTCTCATGTAATAATGTTAAAGAAATAATGCACATACATACTTAATATATACAAAATCAACAATCCGTAAATTCAAGTCCAGATTAATTTTGCAATGCCAGAAATAGATGTTTTCACTTAGTTCGTGTGTGGCGGCTACAGGGTGATCATAGGTCATTATATAGTTTCTAATGTCCACCTAACTATTCCCTAATTGTTCAATTGTTCCTCAACCAAGTAGTTAGAAATCATAAGGTCTTTATGGTTATAATGTTGGCTTAATGACGGTATGATATATATTTGGATAATGACGAGTGAGATTTTTGGCTCTCTCCTCACGTTCCATCAACGAAATTCTATAGAGCTTGAGTTTCACTCGAAGACGTTCTCACTCAACCCAATTTTATATGCTTCTTAACATAGCATCCCTCAATAACCCAATAAAACCTTTTTGTGATGATTATATAACACTTTCCATTTTGTCGGTCCGAATCATATGCAATCTTTTTTTCATATATATTTTGTTATTTAAGTTGGCAATGACTCCCTTTTTAGGTGAGATGTCTTACCACTTTTCTCATAATTCTTTTCTTTTCAACATATATTTTTTCTTTTTACCCCGACAAAGGGTTACAAATAAACTCATCATCATCAATAATAGCATAACTACAATTAAATTCCCAATCCCAATGTTCCCAAATGATGAAACCCATCACCCCAAACTCAAGCTCTAAATGACTTGTATTAGGTTTTGCGATTTGAGTGTTGGTCAAACGGATAAGTCCTATAAACTAAGAGATATGACTTGTAATCTATACGGATAATAATATATTTAATTCAAACGGGTGAGAAAGCTAAAAGGCTCCAAGTGGATTTATATGAAAGAACTGCCTTATTCATTTTTCGAACTACTAGACCTTTTCAATTTTAGTTCATAGATTAAGCGGGTTATCAACTAATTTCAGACCTCACGTTCTACACACTGCTCAAATCCCCCTAATATTCAACTTGACACTTCATACGCATTGCTTATTAATCTTCCCTATCTTTTACTTCCTGTTTTCATGCATGCAAACTAAACATGTTTGTGATATTGTTCAAAAACATACTACGTACTATCATTTACTTAATCAAAAACATGTTCAATAGGGACATTCACCATATGCTATGCCAATTCTAACCCTAAAAAGGTTAAATTTTATGCTAAAACTAAAAGGAAGATGAGGACAACGAATCCCCACCCCTAATTAAAAAATGAGCATTGTCCCCACGACTCGAAAAGAATCAATAAAACAAATAAAATTTAACCTAAACTAAACTAACACATAAGCAGTTAAGGAGAAAGGTTGAAAGGTGATACCAAGCCAAAAATTATGTTTCTCTATTCATAATCGGAAGGAGAATATTCTTGTATCTCCAACATAGCCATCATCTTTTCCATATTCTAGTTTATCCTTAATATTTCCATAAAGCAACATCGATTTTTTTCTTCTAACTTTATGATTCTGTTTATTAACATCTCTGCCCACTTTAGAGGTGTAAATACACCCTCCTTTGGATGGACTTGAAGATTTGAAGATGAACCTTGATCCTTGGCTATTTGTTTCTATTCTTTTGGTTTGGTCGGTACCCTCTTTCTCATGTTATATTTACGTAGTGGTTCTTGTATAGTTACCTCGAGCTTTGGTTTCTTTTTTATTGGCTCGTCAATGTCAATGGCTTTCTCTTTTGTAGATCCAGGCAAATTCTTTTTCTTCCCTAAGGCATAATACTTCCTCTTGTAATCCATAGCATCAGTTATGTTTGTCATCTTTGTTAACCCACAACTCAAGATGCACCAAGTAAAAATAAATTTATGAAAGATTGGTGTGGCTTGAGGTTGTTGTTTGGATGGTGGATTGTGAACAATAGTAAGGAAATATATTTATTTGTGGTGGAAGAAATCTTGAAAGCTTGATAATCTTTGGTGTTTTATGGTATTATGAAATGGATTTGGTGAAGATTATGTGTTTGGGGGATAAAGGAATGATTTGATGGTGTTTTCTGAGTTGTTTGAAGGTTTGAGCAAGCTTCAAAGTGTATTTATAGAGTTTTGGACTGAAAATTCCGTGCTTGGGATTGGGAAAAGGTTAGTTTTAGATCTTTTAGGTTTAAAATCCGAAAAGGAAACAATTTAACACTCTAAATTGCCTTCATGCGTTGTACCGCGACTTCACTGCGGTTGTGACGTCATGCTCCCCGTGTCACGGTCTTGAGTTTTTTACTAAACGTCTAGCCATGTGGACTCTCGTGATTGCACCTGATTTCCTTACCGTGGTGACAGTTTTGGTGATGGTGCGGTATATCGCACATAATATCTTATGCGTACCGTGTCACGGCTCGTGCGCATGTGACGACACGGTTTTCTTTAAGGGGACCTCGCATATGAACCGTTATTGCCAGACCGTTATCACGGTTTTTCCTGTTGCTGTGTACCGCACGAATTCGCTGAAGACACCGTGGCAAGGTACTCACGCGAGTAACGACACTGTTTTTGTCCAGTTGTCTCGCACGTGTACCCAATTCTTCACACCGTTGTCACGGTTTATGGGGTGCGGTGCAATGCGGCTAGCGTGCGGTGCAATGCGGCTAGCGTGCGGTGTACCGCACCTAGCTACTGATTTTTGCAATTTATTTGTCTTTTCACCCTAAACTCGAATCCTGCACAATAACACGCTACCTTTCTCTCATATTATCTTGTAACCACATTAAAATTATACACTAACTTAAAAGTGTACACTCTATAACATAAAAATTGAAATAGAAAACAACTCAAACAAATCTACAATTGATTGGCTTTTGCATAACGTTATTAAGCTCAACAGGTTACCTCGGGTTACTCGTTTTCTTGGAGGTACATGACCTCTTCCTATGCGAAGTTCTCACTATCATGGTATATCTTCAACCGATGACCATATACCATGAAAGTCCTTTGCTATATTAGATGTTCTAGTTCTATCGGGCCATGAGGTGTGACTTTTATAACAATGTACGGTCCTCCCCAACGGGATTTGAGTTTGCCTGGGTATTTCAAGAATCTTGAATTGTACAGGAGCACTCTTTCTCCTATCTCGAACTTCTTTGTATGAATATGTTTATCATGCTATATTTTTTTCTCTTTGTAAAGACGTGAATTATCATAGGCATGAAAACAAAACTCATCTATCTCGTTCAACTGCATTATCATTTGCTTGCCCGCTAGTTGTACATTTAGGTTTAGATCTTTTATAGCCCAATACGCACGAGATTCAATCTCGATAGGAAGATGACATGCTTTGTTGTAGACCATGCGGAATGGAGATGCTCCAACTGTTTTTTTAATGTTGTTCTGTAGTCTCAGAGAGTATCGTCAGGCTTAAGTGACCAGTCTTTCCTCGTTTTGTTCACGGTCTTTTCTAGAATAGATTTGATCTCTCGGTTTAGAGACCTCGGCTTGACCACTAGTTTGGGGATGATAACCTGTTGAAGTAAGGTGTCTTACCCCCCATCTTATGAAGAGCAGCTCTAAACTGAATGTTGATGAAGTGGGTACCTTTATCGCTAATGAAAACTTGTGGCTTACCATGTATTAAGAATATATTGGTTTTGAGGAACATGACAACTGTCTTGGCATCGTTCTTTGGTGTATCCACTACTTCTACCCACTTTGATACATAATCTACTGCTAGCAAAATATAAAGATTTCTATGGGAGGGAACGAATGGTCCCATGAAATCTATACCATAGACATCAAAATGTTCTACTTCTAACACGTTGTTGAGTGGCATCTCGTATCTTTTTGATATTTTGTCAGTGAACTGGCATCTTTGACAAGTTTGGACGTACCAATGACAATCTTTATGAATAGAGGGCCAATAGAACTCTGATTAAATAATTTTGGTTGCGGTTATATCTCCCTTGAAGTGGCCACCATATAGTGAGCCATGACAACTTGCAATGATCTTCATAGTCTCGTTCTCATGAACACATCTTCTGATTACTTGGTCACTGCAAACCTTGAAGAGGTACGAATCGTCCCAGAAGAATTGTTTGGCCTGATGGGTTAACCTATTTTGTTGTTGTAGATTGTACTCCGCGTGGAATACACCACTCGCTATGAGATTAACTATATCTTCATACCAAGGAACAAACAGGGTTTTAACAGCAAAAAGTTGTTCATTGAGAAATACCTCTTTGACCAATTCTGGTCCTGTGTTGACTGTAGATCCTTTGAGGCGAGATAGATGATCAACTACTTGATTCTTACTTCCTTTCTGATCACGAATATCTACATCAAATTCCTGTAGCAACAATACACATCTAATAAGACACGGATTTGCATCATTTTTATCCATGAGGTATTTGATTGTTAAATGATTCGTGTATACGATAGTTTTCATCCCAAGAAGATAGGAACGCAACTTATCGAAAGCATATACAACAGCTAGTGGCTGTTTCTCTGTGACTGTATAGTTTAACAGGGCAGTTGTGAAGGTCTTACTTGCATAATATATGGTGTGGAAGATCGTTTCATTTCTTTGACCCAACACAACTCCCATGGCATGATCGCTTGCATCAAACATAATCTCGAACGGAGAGTTCTAATCTGGAGGAATGACAATAGGTGTGGAGATGAGCTTTTCTTTGATGGCCAAAAACGCTTCTAGACACGCGTCATCAAATTTGAAGGGAGTATCCTTCTCAAGTAAAGTACAAAGCGGTTTGGCGATCTTGGAGAAGTCTTTTATGAATCTTTGATAAAATATTACGTGACCCAAGAAACTTATAACTCCTTTAACAAATGTAGGAGGTGGTAAGGTCTTTATAACTTCAATTTTAGCACGATCTACCTCCATTCCAACACTCGAAACTTTGTGTCCCAACACGATCCCAGCACGAACCATGAAGTGCCACTTTTCCCAACTATTTAGTACTTTTTTGTGATTGTTTTTATGAAGTATTTAAAGTTATTCTTGATAAGATATATAAAACCAACTCAACAAACACATTAAACAAACCATGTGTTGTTGAGCTAAATAACAAAAGCAGTTAGTAGTGTAGTGTGTGTAGTGTATGTATATGGTGTGTAGGATAAGCATTGTACACACACCATACTTTATCTATATATAGTATAGCTAATATAAAACTGAAATACACAATTGAAATATAATAAAATACAATTTCTTTCTTCTTTCATTACGGTATTCAAAGCCAAGAAAAAATTCAATTGTGATGCTCAATTTTTCCGCCATTGATGACGTCTCTCTAAGCTTCATTTCTCCGCTCCGATCCTTCACATCCGTCTACGGAATCCTCTTCCTCTTATACGCCTCAGATCACGTCTAGCTCACCCATTCCGGTTAGGTTACTTATTCTTTGTTAAAAGTGGAGTAGCTTAGTTCAAATCAAACTTGATCCTCTAATTATGTTCAATGGCGAGCACTACTTGAAGTTTTCTTTGAAGCACATGGTTATCTCAGCCATGTCAATGGATCTAATCCTCAACCACCTCCTTCGGGTTCCCAGTTTGCTATGGGGTTAATCGAAGATCAGCAACTCAAAGTTTCTCTATTATCTTCCATGATACCTTCAATCTTGTCTTAGGTAGTTCAACTTCAACACGCGTTTAGTGTATGGATTAAATTGGGAGAAAAAATTATTTCTCGGTGTAGAACGCATGTTCATCAATTAAAGTTGAAATTATGCAATATTTCTAAAGGAGATCGCAACATGAATGATTATATGGCTGAAATTAAAGACATATGTGATGGTCTTGAGACTGCATCGTCTTCTCTTCCACTTGAAAACATTATTATGTATAATCTAAAGGGTTGACCTAGTGAATTCAACCAGTTTAAATTGAGCATTCTTACCATAAATTCTCAGTCATCCACGTTCTCTTTTCACTCACTTGGTAGTTTTTGAAGAACTCCATATGAAGATGGCATATGCGTGTGTCAACTCTACTCAGCCTCACCTGACTCTGTTTTCTCCCTTTTTCTCAATCATCTACTCAAGCTTAAGGCCGAGGTCGTGGTTACTTTTTTGAGGTCAAGGTAAAGGTCCTGCTCGAGGATCTAATTCGAATTTCTCTTCTATTTTGGGTATGTATCCTCCATCTACTTCTACAGCTATACATGCATCATCCTCTGTGGTTCCTACTTGTCAAAATTGTATACGCTTTGGATTGTTGGTATCGTGCTGATTTTGCATCCTATCCATCTCCACGAGCTCACAACCGAGTGACGATGGCGGCTCAATCTTCTCAGTCATCTTAAACTTACAACTCTACCTATGACCCTTAAGTATGGTCCTTGGATTTAGGTGCAAACAATCATGTTACAAATGACTTAGATCTGCTTCATCAATCAACTCCTTATCAAGGTTCTAATGTTGTATCAGTTGGAAATGGTCATGCTCTTGAGATAGCTAACATTGGGCATATTAAGTTCTTTAACATTAAAACATCTTTTACTCTTATTTCTCTACTACATTATCCTAAAATTACATCTAACCTATTGTCTATATCGAAATTTACTCATGATATTAACTGTTCCATCACTTTCAATTCATCATCTATTTCTATTAATCACGCTCTCACAAATCAACTTCTATTTCAGGGACCTTGTAAGGATGGCCTTTACCCCTTGTATTTTGGTGTCAACTTAGTGTCTTTTACATCTCCACTCAACCAGTTCATGTATCTCTCTTCACCTATCAGTCAACTCAAGCTTTATTGTGGCATTTGAGCTTGGGTCACCCATCTTCAAATGCTTCCATTCCTTTGTCCTATATACTTAACACTAAATTAGATTATAATGGTGTTCATTGTACTTCTTGTGTTGTTTCTAAGTCTCATAAACTTCTATTTAAATTGTCTGTAACCACTAGTTCTAAGCCTTTTGATTTGATTCACTCTGATGTATGGAGACCATATCCTGTAACTTCTTACTCCTTATATACATATTACATTGTGTTTATTGATGATTTCAGTCGTTTCACTTGGTTTTATCCCTTAAAATCAAGTATGATGTGTGTGATATTTTTCAATCTTTTAAGCTTATGATCAATACTCAATTTAACTCTAAAATTAAAGAGTTGCGTTCAGATAATGGTGGTGAGTTTTCTAGCCTACAGTTTAGACTCTTTCTCAATCCCATGGTCTCATTCACCAAGAATCATGCCTTCGCACTCCTGAACTAAGTGGAGTTTCAGAGAGGAAACACAGACACTTGCTTGAAACTATCGTTCTTTCCTATCTCATAGTTTCTTACCTACCAATTATTAGCTTGAAGCTATATATGTGTCTGTTTATCTCATTAATCTCCTTCCTTCTCCTTCTCCTTCTCTGTCAAACTTGAGTCAAAATCAGAAGTTATTTAATGTTCCTTCTTCTTATACTCATCTCAAATCATTTGGACGTTTTTGTTGTCCTTGGCTAAAACCTTACTACTCCAATAATGTCTCCTGAAATCTGAAAGATGTATTTTCTTAGGCTATTGTAACACCTCTAAAGGCTATAAATGCCTCTCTTTCTTCAAATCATGTTTATGTCTCGCGTCATATGTTGTTTGATAAGCATAACTTCCTTTCAGTCTCAATCTTCTTCCGCTTCCCACTATAGTATAAATGCTCATCATTCTTCTTTCATTGATTTATATGATTTCTCAATCAACCCTTATTCTATATCCCATCCATTTTATCTATCTATGTCTCCCATATCGGATTCTCAATCCTCTGATACATCTAAACCTTCACCTTCCCATGACTCACCTTCCTCAAATACTTTACCACCTTCGTCTTCTTCATAAAAGGCTCTTCCCAAACATCACATGGTCACTCGTTCTCAAACTGGTTCTCTAAGACCCTCATATGAGTGTCAATCCTTAGTTCTTTCTTCCTCTTATATTGAACCCACCTCACATAAAGAGGCTTTTATAGCTCAATGTTGGCTCTCAGCTATGTCAGACGAGTATAATATTTTGACCAATCAAGATACTTGGACTTTGGTTCCACCTCCTAGTAATCGAACTCCAACTACTTGTAAATGGATTTATCGTATTAAAAAATACAGTTGGCTCAGTTGCGCGTTATATAACACGATTAGTTGCTCTTGGCTATCTTCAAGAATATGGTGTTGATTATACATAAAAGTTTAGCCTAGTCGTAAAGCATCAAACTAGTAGAATTATTCTTGCTCTAGCTGCTACTTATAACTGGGAATTAAACAAGTTGTTGTTTCAAATGCTTTTTTGCATGTGTCTCTTAATGAGGAGGTCTACATGACTCAAGCTATGGGTTTCATCGACAAGACGCATCCCTCTTATGTATGCAATTTAAATCTCTCTCTTTATGTCTCAAGCAAGCACCTCGTGCTTGGTACCAATTGAACTACATTATTTCTCTCAAGGTTTTAAAGCTAGCTCTGATGACACCTCCATGTTTGTTCGAGGTCAATCTACAACATTACAATTATACTCGTTTATGTTGATGATATTCTAGTAACTGGAGTTGATTCTTCAATCATCTCAACAATTATTCAAGCTCTTAAGTCCAGGTTATTAATAAAGGATATAGGGTTCTTATCTTACTTTCTTGGACTCGATATTACTCGTTCTACCTCCAAGTTTGTTGTAAAACAATCTACCTATGCCTTATCAATCCTCCAAAAGGTTGGCTTAAGTGATAACAGTGCTTCTCCTAAGCCTTCGTTAAATAAGTATGTCGTGATTTCGGACCGAGACTTGCTCCCATATGAGAATTCGTTTCTCTTTCATGGGTATTTGACTATCTCGCGACCTGATATAACATTTGTTGTTAATCAGATTTTCCAAGCCATGCAAATCCTACCAACTTGGATTGTGAAGCGTTAAAATGCTTACTTCGATATATTAAGGGCACCATCAACTATGGCTTGTCTTCTATATCTTCCTCCCCCATTCTAAAAGCTTACTCAGACTCCAATTGGGAGATCAGCTCAAGTGATTGTTGATCCACAACTGGGTACTGTATATTTTTAGGTTCCAACCTAATTTCTTGGGGCTCTAAGAAACAATACATTGTTTCTCGATCTTCTACTGAAGCGTAATATCAGGCTATGGCGTATGATTCAGCTGAGTTAAAATGAATCACATTCTTACTGCAGAGCTGAAAGATTCCTGTTGCACCTCCTTCTCTTGCGTGTGATAATCTCTTAGCTATCGTCTTATCCTCTAATCTAGTTTTTTATTGCCTTAGCCTCGAATCTAGTGTTTCACTCTCGAATTCGTCACATTGATGTGGGCTTTCATTTTGTTTGAGAGTAGGTTCGGGCTAAGTTACTTTGCTTAGTTCATGTTCCTTCAAGTCTACAACTTGCTGATGTGTTTACAAAAGGACTTTCTACTGATGTTTTTACGTCTCTCAACATCAAACTTCCCTTGATCAATATGCTATGTTTGAGAGGTGAATGATAAGATATATAAAACCAAACTCAACAAACACAAAAGCAATCATGTGTTGTTGAGCTAAATGACAAAACCCGTTAGTAGTGTACTATGTTTGCAATGTATGTATATGGTGTGTTGGATAAGCATTGTAAAGACACCATACTTTATCTATATATAGTATAGCTAATCCACCGCTGAAATACACAATTGAATTATAATGAAATACAATTTTTTTCTTCTCTCATTAGTTCAAAATCTATAAAAAAAAATGGACCATTAATTTTGTTTAGGAGAATACCAAATATATGTTTTGTAGAAAAAAATAGAGTAATGATATTTGTCACCCTTTTTGTATCACCTTTTTATCACCTCCTACGTGTATGCCTACATGTACCAATGAATTGATTTATCTATCTTATTTATTTTTCTCTATCTTCTATTCAAGGAAATCAAAATATATATATACAAGGGTGATAAAAGGGTGACATGAAAAAAGGTGACATATATCATTACTCAAAAAAATATTTAAAATGATTTAAGATTATAAAATTATTTTATAATATTTTTTGCAAAAATTCTAATTTTATTTAAAAAAAAATTAATTCAAGATAAATAGTTCTAAATGGGCTCTTAATCTTATGTGTTATGCAATCAATAATAAAATTTTGTTTGATACATAAGAGAGACACTTTGGACTCGAAGTCACTTTTGAAACCATTAGGCCAACTATCGACAGATTAATATTTATCTTCACAATTACGATATTACTAAAAAACCGTAACCAAGTTTTCGTTTGTACATAAACGGGAAATCAATGAGATCGATAGTTGGCCTAGTGGTTAGGTTACTCCGCAGAGACCTAGAGGTCATGGGATCGAATCTCATTGCAGTCAAAATGACTCCGAGTCCAAAGTGGCTCTCTCATGTATTAAAAAAAAATGGGAAATCAATGAGTTCATGGGAAGGGGGTGAGATATTAAAGAAGAATCCAATATGAATTTACTTAGAAGTTATAAAAGAATATGGTTCGAAACTTTACCAAACAAGATCTTAAAGGTTTTTTTTCCAAAGAAATTTCGAAACCTAATTGTTAAATTAAATCTTTAATAATTTAATTTATTAAGAAAATACATAATAAAATAATTATTTATTAGAAAATATTTTTTTTAAATATTTTTTATATCTTTACTATCTTTATTATAAAATATATTATTTTATTTTTAATACAATATTTATTTTTAGATATTAAATAAATAATATGGTACTTTTTACCACAACCACCACCACTACCATGTATTTAACCACCACTACAGTAACCACAATCACAACCACGACCACTATCATGTATTTAACCACCACTACAACCACCACAACCACAACCACTACCTCCACCACCAACACCACCACCACAAACTACTACTAATTCCATCACACACGCGCGCGTTCGTGATTTTTTTTTTTTAAAAGAAATCGTCATAACTAATTCTACAAAAATCAGATAAATAAAAAATTTGCATTTTTTGATAAAAACAAATCAATGTTTAAGTCTATGATTTTTTTTTCGCAGAACGAAATTCACTGTATGAAATAGTGATTTTTTTCGCAAACATAAAATTCACTGTTTGAAACAATTCAAAAAATTCAAAATAACTCAAAAAAAAAATAACAGAGACGTAAATATTAATTTGATTTAGCCAAATATGTAAACAAAAAATTATTTTTTTTCATTTTTTTAGAATTAGCTATAACGATGTAAAAAAATTCATGGATACGCGTGTGTATGATGAAATTAGTAGTAGGTGGTAGTGGTAGTGGTAGTGGTTGTGGTTGTTGTGGTGGTGCTTATGGTGCTAGTTGAGGTTGTAGTGGTAGTGGTTATGGTTGTGGTATTAATAGGGTGATGGTAGTGGTTCTGGTGGTGGGGTGGTGGTGGGGTAGTAGTGGAGTGAAGTTGTAATAGGGTGGTTAAATTTAAATGATAAATAATAGAGTAATTAAAATAATTATATAAAAATGTTTTTGTTTTTTTAATTAAAATATTTATTAGAGTATTTTTTTTCGTTACATAAGAGGTCAAGAATGAATCAAGGCTTCCAAAAAAAGATTTAGAATATGTTTTTAGCAAATAAATTTTTAATAGATATTTATGAATAAATAGCTTTTTTAAAATTTAGATGATGGATAAATAATTAAATTGGTTTGGAAATAGGAGATTGGTGATATTTGTTTATTTCGATTTTATTATTTAGTTTTTTGTAAGTATTAAAAATTTAAATATAGAGATAATCTTTTTCAATTTATACAGGTTTTATGTTATAAATATATTATCTTGTGTTAAATAATTATAAAGATTATTGTCCAAAAAACACTTTAAGTTAAAATTAGTTCCCTCTCATTCCAACCATTATTTTTTTGCCCATAAAAGTATATATATATATATATATATATATATATATATATATATATATATATATATATATATATACTTCCTTTTCTTCCTTATAAAAAGAGTCATTTGAGCTATGGGAAGTTTCCTATAACTCAAACTCTAAGTAATGGAAAACTTCTCATTACTCAAACTTTGAGTAATGTGGAGCTTCCTATTATTCACTGTTCTTTAAAAAATACGATGTTTTTTATGAGTAAGGGTGTAAGGTATCAAATGCCTATTGGGAATTAACCCTAATTATAATTATAAGGATGGTAAATGATAATGAATTGAATCCCTTAATTTTATAAAATGAGATATGACATCGATCTAGAAATGTATTACGTGAAATTAAAAGGAAGATGTATGGTGGAGAATTTAAATCTTAGATGATTGAAAATTGAAAGTTTAACTAGTTGTAATTAGTTTACGGGCTAAAGTGTTGATTATTCAATTTAATGATACAGGTTTAAAGCGAGTTAATAATTTTGAACCGAATCTAAAGTGAATTTTCTATCTAACAAAAAGAATTAGAAGCTCAAAATGGATCTTTCTTGGATCAGGCCTTTATCTGATACGCCTTTATATAAACATCTATGTTTGGAAAAAAAGTAGATAAACATCTATGCTCTCCCTATTAAGCACTTATTATTATTATTATTTCAGAATTGTGTTAAGTTCATTAAAATGATCAACGAGAAAAAAACCACAAGATTGATGGTGTTTTGCAAGCATGACAGTATGGCATGACATGGGTTAAAAGATAAACAATTCATGTTATAGGTGTGACATCTTCTACACTTAATTTGACAACATGTGAGATCTAACGTGTTATTGCAAATCTAGTGGACAAATCTAATAATTAAGCTATTCACATGATTGAGATGATCATATCTTTGTTTCTTAAACACTAAATAACAATGCATAAATACTTATGTTTTTACCAAAAATACATTATTTTTTATTTTATTAATTAAGGTAGTTAAAGTGTAATTAAGTTAATTGAGGGTTCACGTGACTATGAGTTGTTTCATATTAAATTTTACCATTAGCCAACAAATTTAGTATATTGACTCTTCGTATATAGACTAGGTGCCTGTTTGGAAGTGCTTTTTTGGAGAAGTACTTAAAAGTGCTTTTAGCATTTTAAAAGTTTTTTTGATTTTGAAAAACACTTTTTTGAGAAGCACCAAATAGGTGCTTTTGAAAAAAAGCACTTAAAATAATTTTTTTAAATTTTAAATTTTATTCTAAAAACGTTTTTTTACTCTAAAATAAACACTTCCAAACGGGCCCTAGTTTGTTGGAGTCGTAGACATTTGTGAAGGTTGTTAGTGAACTCTTAGACCAATCCATCTAGACTCCTGTGATATTGAGTCGATATCTTATATCAAAATAGGAGTTTTGAAATACAACATATTTATCTTTTTCAATGATTTGTGGAGCCGTGCTATTATATATATATATATATAAAAGTAGATAAATTAGGGACGATCAGGAATTTATGTGTGGGGAAAATAAATGAGTAATCTTTGTATATCATATAAATGTAGATCATCTGGCAGGGCTCTGTCTCTCAAGTGACAGGTGCAGGGTTCGAATCCCGCAGGCGGAAGAAAGTTATTAAAGTTTGGAAAGTTCTCTCAATTGAGAGGTACAAGGTTCGAATCCCGCAGACGAAAGAAAGTTATTAAAGTTTGGAAAGTTTCCAAGGTTCGAAACCCTCCCCAAAACATGGGCAACCTAGTTCTGAATTGCTTGGAGGTATGGTTGGGGAAGCAGTCATATCTCCCGTGGGACTGGTCGGGTGTAACCCCGGAACCCTCGTACGAATTATAAAAATATTCAAACTCTCTTCTCTCTTTCCTAAGTCAACATTCAATCATAGGTCAACTCTATAATGATCTCTTTTTCTTACTCTGCTAATCGGCTGTAATTCCTTGTGCATGTCTTCTTCTCATGTTTACTAAGCAATATAGGTTCAATTATGTACATAGTTTGGTGGGTTCGTTCCTCTTTATTTCATCTCCTTTGTTGTTCTAGGTTTTGATTTCAGATGGACTACACTTCTCATGGAGGAACTTTGCTTGGCATATTCTGGAATCGATTCAACTGATCTGGTACGACTCTGACCAAATACATTTCTATAGCCCTTCATCTCAGTAAGGGACATACAAACCCTCATGCTGTTTTTGGATCAACTATCTTGCAATTTCTGCCTGGAGAAATCAACGATGGTGGAAACAAGATAAGAATTTGTGCATTCATAAATCAAAACATGCATTGTATTATTACTATGACGCAAATATCAAGCTGGACTGTTAAGAAATGGCTAATTATACTTAGAATGTTTATTAGCTGTCTTCTTTTTTCATGGATGCTGCATTTATATAAACAAGAAGGTAATATCAACTGGGACATTGATCGTATGGATTTGGAGCACGAATGGCTTATTTCCTTCCTTTCTGCTGCTACCAATACGTTTTCTAAAATCATCAGCATCCTCTTAAGACAAATTCACACTAAAGCAGATAAGTCTTCTTTTTATCTTGTAATCTATTTATAGACTTTGGACCTTAGTTTAAAACAGGACCTAAATATGAAAGATGGGCTTTGTTTTCTATCTGGATGAAGTTACATGGGCTTAGACTCCTTATATCTTGGGCTTATAGTAGGATCTTGAAGGTCGTTTATTATTCTAAGCATCATCTGATTATTCTACATGTATTATAAATTACGTATTCTAAGAGGTTTAAGCTTCTGCGTGCAAACAAACCTTACCTTTCTTCTTCCCATTGGCTATTTTATGCTATCGAGATATAAAGATCTTATGCAGAAGATTATATCTTTTGTCTTTTATGAGAAACTTAAAAGGTTTAGTATTATTTTATTCAGACTATTGGCTTCTCGACACAGAAGTAGAATAATTTATCCTTAAGCGTGCGTTTCATAGGCTGTTGTATCGTTTAAATTATTATTTTATTACCTCAAGATTGGGCGGTAAGAGACAAATGGATGAAGATCACTACAAGTATCAAACTCAATCTAGTGATATCCTCTTATCTCTGCAGTATATAAACCCAGTGCAATTCTGCATATTTCCTTACAGCTTTATAAAAACTTTTCACAATATACTGCTCAAAAAATAATCAGAACATTCTTCTTCCATGGCTAACCCTAACAGTCACGATCTTCCACTTGCCAAAGCCGAAAATGACACGCTAAAAAAATATGTGGTTCTCTCACTAGCTACCAAGACTTCAGTCATCAGAACTCGAACTGATGAGTTCATCTTCGTCGCCAAGGTGATCTATACCAGAGCTTTCAGTCTGAGTGTATTTCGAAAGGCAGTGCTAGATACATGGGGAATTAATTGTCGAATTCTGTTTGAAGAGCTAGGAATTAACATCTTCAAAATCACTATTGAGGATGCTGAAGAAGCGGAAAGGGTGTGGGTCCTTAGACTATGCCTTGTGCACTCCATGCATGTCTTATTATGAAAATGATAAAATGAAATGGAGTTCAACAAACTGGATCTTATTAACTCATATGCATGGGTTAGAATCTATGGATTAGCGAGACACAAAATACGATTGACTCAATCCAAACTTTTGGAAATTACATAGGGAGTGTGGAAAAAATTGATTTTCCAGCAAATGAGGAGGTGGTGAGTAACTTTCTAAGGTTCAGAGTAAAATTCAACTCTTTAGACGCGATCAAAACAAGTGTCTTTGTAGAGCAACAAGATGGTGCAGTGTGGGTTGCGTTCAGGTACGAGAGCTTAGGCTTATTCTGCTATAATTGTGGTTACCTTGGACACAACAAAGGAGCATGTTTGGTGGGTATGGTTCGCCCCAGATGGAGCGATGATTTATATAGATGTTTTAACTGGAATAGGGAGACAACATTAAAAGCGATGATAAGATGTTTTACAGCATTAGAAGAAGGGATAGATGGGGCGCTTTTGATGAAGTGATAAGATTTCATCCATTTAGGAGGAACAATCGTGGTGAAAGTGATGAAGACAATGATAACTTTGGTGGGAAGGATCACATTATTACTGGAATTAATACGGGAGCTTCTGCAAGTCAGATTGTCAACAAAAGGAATACAAAGGGAAGCACTACTAATCCAAAAGAGGGTTCAGAGTCTTCAAAAAGAAAGAGAAAGAACACCATTGCTTCATGGAGCTCATGAACTCTTTAAACCCAGAAAATGAAGCCGTAGAAGTCAATAAGAACATCTATCCAGTGTTATTTGGTATTCTTCAAAACGAAATGGGTGATTTCGGTGATTCGATGATAATTAGTCATCAGACAGTGAACGAAATTCTGATGGCTAGAGAGGCGGAGGTCGAGGAGGTTTATGGTACTGGGCTTTCGTATTGAACAAATGGAGGATAGTCAAGCACAGAGGTTTCAACTTGAGAACATGTTCAGGGGTTTCCAAAATATAGAAGGAGTGGTTATTCGCGATTCTATGTATGATAAGACTCAAATTCATGGTGAGAAGGAGTTGTGTAATTTAAACCTGGGTTTAGCTATGAATGTCGAAAAAGAAAGAGGCGAAATCATGGAGACTGGCGCGAGAAGATTAGACAAAGGCAATGTTATCATGGTGGAGAATGATAACTTTATTGAAGACTTTGAACAAGATGATATATCTTCCAATTCTCAGTATATCCATATTAGCCACCATTTGCGTCAAGAGGATGGGTATGGGAACAAAAGCTTTAAAAGTACTCCAAAAATGAGGATCAATAACAATGTGGAGAAATTCACGTGGCCAGGAGATTTGAAGAGGAAAGTAGCACCAAGTGGGGTACTTCAAAACCACAAAATGAAAAAAGTATGCCTTGAGGATGTGAATAACTTGGGGAAAAGAATCTCTGAAGCTAGGAATTTTTGGACAAGTTGCTTGTTAGTTATGGGGAAATAAAGGATCAGCTTGTGTTGTATGAGTTTACGAACGTGTGTGGACCAAACAAGGTGGTAGAAAATGGTATGGAAAATGAGCAATACTACTAGTATAGTGTTGATAATTGTGATGGGCATCTTAGGGGTGACGATATGTCGAGTGAAGATTCGGAGGATGATGGAAGTACCCAGGTCTCGCCTGTGAAGGAAACCTTCATCCAATACAAATCAATGGGTAGCGGCCAGCCCGGGGTGGAAGCGGACAGGAATGATGGATAATATGATGGTGTGGAATTGTCAGGGGGCGAGGCCACCCGTGATAAGAAAATTAGTAAAGTCCCTAAATTCGAAGTTTGATGTGTCCTTTCTATGTCTTTTGGAATCGAGAATCAAGAGTAGTGACTTGAGATCTTGTAGTTTTTAAATCCTTTCAAAAATAAATTTGTAGTGAACCCCGGAGGAAGAGCTCATAGGTCCGGGGGCATTACTCTCGCTTGGAAGGATCACCTTAATATTAAAATAGTTGTTTCGTGTTCGAGTTATGTTATTTGTCATTGTATGGAATCTAAAGCTCTTTCTTGGTATATTATTGTCATACATGCACCTAATGAAATCAACAAACGGGAGAAAATCTTTAATAATATTTCAAATTGGATGAACAATAATCATAAACCGACTCTTATCATTGGAGATTTTAATGAAATAGTCAAAGCTTCGGAGAAACAAGGTAAAGTTCAACCCAATCTCGAAAGAATGCTAAGATTCAACGAATTCATTAATTCGAATGACTTAATTGATATTACAACGAAAGGTTTTTTTTCACTTGAACTAATAGAAGAGAGGGTTCGGAGAATATCAAGGAGAGACTTGATAGAGGATTAACATCCGATGAGTGGTATAATCTTTTTCCTGAAACAATAATCAAAGTTCTACTTGCGGTTGGGTCAGATCACTCCCCTCTCATTGTTCAAAGGTCTAATAAGATGAAGAAGAATAATAAATATTTTATGTTCGAGTCTAGATGGTTGGAAAACATGGAATGTAAGGAGGACGTAAATAGAACGTGGAATAATTATAGAAATTTAGACAATATTAAGAATTTTATTATCACAAGAGACGCGACATGTTTAGCACTAACAGGATGGAGTAAGGAGAGGTTTTGTAACGCAAAGAATTTAATAAAATAAATATCAAGGTATGTTGGAAAAATTACAAGATGGGGAGCCAACAATTGAAAACCAAAGTTTGGAGAAAAAAATAAAAGAGGAATTGGAAGATTTATGGAAACAAGAAGAGGCATTTTGGGCGGATCGGACTTGTGATATATGGATAGAAAAAGGAGACAAGAACACAAAATATTTTTTTGCAAAAACAACTATGCGACGCAATAGTAACAAAATAAACGAAATCAAAGATAATGGGTGTTGGATAGATGATCCAAAAGGGATTAAGGAAGTAGTACAAAGGTATTTTTGCAATATTTTTAAGAGAAATGAGGTATGCAACATTGAAAGTGTAGCTAACCATACACCATGTAGGATTGATGAAGAAACAAACAATAAATTGATGAGGACTCCAAAGTTAAAATAAATTAAGGTAGCAGTGTTTTCCATGGCAGATTCCAAAGCACCGGGACCCGATGGTTTACCTGGCAACTTTTATCACGAATTCTGGGACATCATCAAATATGATATACAGAGAATGGTAGTTGATTTCTTTAAGAATAACTCGCCCCTCGATAAAATCAACTATACGATAATCAGACTAATTCCGAAAGGTAAATCACAAGAATCGATTGTCGATTTTAGGCCAATTTCGTGTATTAATTTCATTTATTAAATTATCACGAAACTTATGGAACTCAGACTACAACCACTAATGAACGATATCATTTCTCCGACTCAATCGACATTCATTAGGGCAGAAGCATTCATGATAATATCCTAATGGCACAAGAAATAGCTTTCTTTATGAAAAATAAAAGAAAGTCAAACAAACATCATGGAGCAGTAAAAGTCGATATGGCCAAGGCGTATGATCAAGTCAATTGGGATTTCTTGATGGTAATCTTACGAAAGTTGGGTTTCTCAGAGAAATGGATAAGGTTAGTATATAACTATATCTCTTCGGTTTCATATCAAGTCAAGGTAAATGGAGAAACACGTAAAAGATTCAAGCCAGAAAGAGGGTTACGACAAGGCGATCCACTATCACCTTTCTTGTTTACTTTTTTAACGGAAGGTCTTATTGGTATCATTAATCATGAAAGTCGAGAAGGTAATATTAGTGGTATATCAATTACAAGAGCGGCTCCGAAACTTACTCATTTATTATTTGCGGATGATGCTCTTTTATTTCTGGAGATTAACAACGTGGAAATTGAAGCTTTCTCACGAGTGTTAAAGTCATACTGCAATGCTTTTGGTCAGAAAATCAACTTCAATAAATCGTCTATTATGTTTAGTAAAGGTTTTCCGGAGGATAAGGCACGGGAGATAGCAAATAAACTTAACATAACTCACACTAGTGAGTTTGGTAAATATTTAGGAATTCCGTTTACATTAAAAAGGTCAAAAGGTGAAATTTATCATACATTAGAGATAAGCTTTTAAGTAAATCAGCTAGTTGGATAGCTAACCTTCTACCGGATGGGGGAAAAGAAATCCTGATCATAGCAGTCTTACAATCGATCCCGAATTACGCAATGTCAATCTTTGAATTTCCGACTACTACTTGTAAAGCTATGAGTAGTATTGTGTCTAATTTTTGGTGGAATTCGGGAAACAAAAAGTGAATTCATTGATTGGCCTGGAAGAAAGTGGCTAAATCAAAGATGGCCGAGGGTATTGGTTTTAGAGATTTTCAGAAAATGAATTTAGCACTACTAGCTAATCAGGCATGGAGACTATTACATAATCCATATTCCTTGGTATATAAAGTTCTCAAAGGAATTTATTTTCGAACAACGGACATGTGGAATGCGAAATTGAAAAATAAAAGATCGTGGAGTTGGGCAAGTGTTTTCAAAGGGTTACAATTTATTAAAGAAGAAAGCTTGTGGAAAATAGGTAATGGGATGAAAATCAACTTATGGGATGATGCGTGAGGAAAGGCTATAAACTAACAAGACCAATGGGAACAAAAATATCTAGAGTGGCGGATTGTTTCAATAACCAAATGACGAATTGGAATTTTGATACGCTCAAAAAATTTTGCACAAGGAGAGATCTTGTGGAGATTCGGAAAATACCGATTATGCAAATAAATAAAGAGGATTATATCATTTGGACGTAAACTAAGGATGGGAATTATTCAACTAAATCAGGGTACCATCGACTGGTTCAAAGAGATGAAGATAAGGTGGGGCAATCGTCAAGTGGTGGTGAATCAAATAATAATAAATTATACAAATTAATATGGAACATAAATGTACCACTAAAAATCAGGAATTTCGCATGGAAGATACACAATAATGCTATTCCTACCAAGAAAAAATTAAAAAACAGGAAATGTGCCGAAGAAGATACATGCTAGTGGTGTGAATTGGGAGCTGAAACGGTCGAACATATCTTTTTGAAATGTTCGTTTAGCAAAGGAGTTTGGGCAAATTCTCAGTTGCAAATTAAAATAGACGATAACAATAACGAAAAGATCGGCAACTGGATAGTTAGTATTATTGAAAACTATTCAAAAAATGGATGGGGTCATAGATTAGTGACGACTATTGTCCTAATTACGATATGGAACTTATGGAAGGCTAGGATGAGAAGTTTTCATTAAAAGGAAAAATGGGTTATTAAGGAAATTGTTGAGAAAGTTAAATTCACTATAAAGCATCTATTTGGTGAAGATGGGAAGGCGGAGGAAAAAAAGGTTAATACGTCCAATAAAGGAACCGACATCGAGGAGGATAATAATCCTATTCTAAAAGATGAAGCAGATAATATCTGGCTATGTGACTCTTCACACATTAACGGCTGGGACCCAACTAGTATGCCTTCCTTTGCAGTTAATGAGGAGGGCGCTATTAAAAAGGTGATCTCTAAAAGAGTGAGAATTAATAGCAATGTGGAAGGAGAAATGTGGGCCATTTTATTGGCCATGAGATCTGCTGCCGATCTCAGTTGTAAGAGTAGTTCTTTCTACTCGGATAACCTTGAGGTTGTTCAAGGTATAAACAGGCGGATGGGAATTGACTGGAGGATTCCCCCTATGATTTCCGAGGCATGGAGGTGGATAGGACAATTTCCTGATTGGAAAATTACTCACATTAAAAGGGAACATAATGGGGTGGCGGACATCCTTGCCAAATGCGTTAGACTTAATGTGGATATTTCCTCTTGTCCATACCATTCTCTAGTAGTTTTTCATAGCAGTATTAGTAATCTTTATTCTCGTTGTAAGAGGTAACTATTACGTAATCTTGATTGACAAAAAAAAGTGTGAGGAAAATAAAGGTGGCATGGTAAAGAGGGTGTAGGATTAACATTTCTGATTTTTTTTAATCAATTGCACTATAGGTCCATATGATACACAAAAATTGCACTAATTGTCCTTGTATTATGAAAAAAAATCCACTTTGAATTCTGATTTAAGTTAAATTTAATTAATTACACTATGATTCCCTAAATTATATAAAACTTATATTTTATCGTTCCCAAAGAAAACTTATATAACCAGTTGGGATTAGTTCACTGGTCAGAGTTTTGGTCATCCAATCTAGTGGTACAGGTTTGAACCGAATTAATGACTCTAAGTCCAAAATGACTCCCCCTATGTAACCAAAAAAAAATTATATTTTATCATTAAGAAACACAGTATCATATGAAATAAAATTAATTAAGATCATTTTCTAAATTTGGGATGGGCCAAGATTCTGAAACTTTGGAGAGGAGATGGGAAAAGTATTAGTGTTTAAGAAGATAAAAGGTAGAGGAAATGTTTTGTATTTATTTATGTGTATTTAATTACGTGAGAAGAGTTGTTTATATAGACTACACATCACTCACAAGGTGTGATACAATACATACACTCTACACACACACTCTAACTAACTTCACTAACAAAATCATTATTGACTTGTTTATCAAGTTGTTTTGTGGATTTGATTCCATGTGTTGCAAGTGTATGGTGTCATATAGTCTTCATCTTATCATCCCCCCTCAAGCTAAGCATACATAGTATGGGAAGCTTGTCACGTAAAGAAGAGAAAAGAGAAGGAGCAAGACCTTTAGCAAATATGTTTGCAACTTGTTGAGAAGAAGCGACATGATAAAGCTTCAATTGTTTAGCTTGATCTTGTTCACGAACAAAGTGAAAGTCGACGTCAATATGACGTGTACACGTGTGAAATACAGGATTTGTAGCTAACATTATTGCAGAAATGTTATCACACGCAAGAGAGGGAGGTGGAATATTAATATGTGAACTACGAAGTAAGAAGGCGAACCACTTAATCTCAGTTGATACGTGAGCCATAGATCTATATTCAGCTTTCGTGGAGGAACGAGAAACTGTTGATTGACGCTTCGATCCCCATGAAACGATATTAGAACCAACAAATATGCAGTAGCCTGTGGTGGAACGACGGTCCACTATAATACTAGCCCAATCTGAATTAGAGAATGCATGAAGTACATTCTTAGAAGCTCGAAATGTCAAACCAAAATAGAGAGTTCCTTTAACATATCAAAGTAGTTTCTTTAATAAGCAAAATCAAAATTAGTAGGATTATGCATTACTTGACATATGGAATTAACAGCATATGCAATGTCAGGACGAGAGAGCGTCAGATATTGTAAAGCTCCAGTTACACTATGAAACAAAAATGGATCCTCAAATTGCTTTAAATCATGATCAGATTTGACCCTATATTTAAATGGTGTAGGTGTTGAGGAAGCTTAAAAATCACTAAGTCCTGCTCTACGAATGATAGAGAGAGCATAATTTTCTTGTGAAACTACCAAGCATCCAGAAGATCTAGTGATCTCAAGACCAAGAAAATATGCCAATGATTTTAACTCAGTCATCAAAAAACAATGTTTGAGAGCAGATATAATATCCACTATTGCAGAATTACTTGCACCAATTACTAATATATCTTCAACATATACCAATATAATAGTCAAAGTAGCAGCAGATCCTTTAACAAACATAGATGAATCGGCTTGACTAACAATAAAACCTTGAGCAATTAAGAAAGAATGTAGCAGTTGATACCATGCTCTTAGAGCATACTTTAATCCATATAATGAACGATATAGTTTACAGACAAAATCAGGTTTATATGGATCAATAAAACCTGATGGTTGAATCATATATACATCCTCTTCAAGAGCACCATGTAAGAAAATATTGGATACGTCTAGTTGACGAATATCCAAATTTGAAGAGGTAGCCAAAGCAAGAACAATTTGTATGGTTTGATGCTTGACTACTGGACTGAAAGTTTCAGTATAATCCAACCCATACTCATATAAAAAACCACGAGCTACAAGGCGAACCTTTTAGAGCAACATCACCATTTGCAAGCCTTTTAATTTTAAAAATACACTTACAAGTAATCGGACATCATGCCAACATTTATACTTAGCGGCTTCTTTAAAAGACACGAGTTCAATAAGAGAGGGAGTAAGAATTAGAGTTTGACACTTATAAGATGGTTTTAAAGAACTGGTTTGATTTCTTGTGACCATATGATGTTGAGGTAAAATAGAAGAAAGAGGAGTAGAATATGAATTTGATGATGCGGTAACTGACTCAATTTGAGGTGAAGACTGAGAAGAGAAAGGTTGAGTAAGGGCATTGCGATTTGTTGGAGTATGAAATAGATCAACATAAGAAGTATATTGATCCTCAGTAGATATTGGAGTTGGTGGTGGAGAAGCAGATGTGGAGGCTTGATATTGAAAATTTGACTCAAGAAATAACACGTGGCAAGAAATATACACACGTATAGAAGTAGAAGAATAACATTTGTATCCTTTTGAAGTAGAACAATAACCAAGAAATATACAACACTCAAATTTGGGTGAGAATTTGTGAGGCTGATTTGGTTTAAGCCATGGATAACAAGCACAACCAAAAACGTTTAAATGTGTATAGGTAGGAAGAGATTGAAAAAGATGTTCAAAAGGGCTGATATTAGAAAGTAAAGTAGTAGGCATCAAATTTATAAGATAAGTAGCAGCTTCTAATGCTTTAAGCCAAAAGGTGTTAGGCAGGAAACTATGAGCTAGAAGGGCTAATGTAGTCTCAGTAAGATGTCTATGCTTGCGCTCAGACACCCCATTTTGCTCAGGGATATGAGGACAAGATGTTTGGTGTAAAATACCAGAATATTGAAGAAAGATAGCAAACTTGTGACTGATATACTCACCCCCATTGTCTAATCTAAGGCACTTAATTTGTGCATTGAACTGAGTAAAATTGGATTGACAAAAAACTTGAAAAGTTTCAAGGACATCACTCTTTTGTTTGAGAGGATACACCCAAACAAACCTGTTATAATCATCAAAAAATAACATAGCATTTAAAATCAGAGAATGAAGAGATCGGTGAAGACCCCGAACACCACTATGTATTAAATCAAAGGGTTTACAAGCTCGAGTTACAGACATATGAAATGGAAGTTTATCTGCTTTTGAAATTGCACAAGAATTACATAATATGCCAGTAACATCTAACTTAGTTTGTAGAGTATAATAAAGTGGAAGAGATGCATTATTTGATGGGTGACCTAGTCTAATATGCCAAATCAAAGTTGAAGAAGACTTCACAGTAGATGAAAGACACCTCACAGATGAAACAACTAATGGTTGACTAGATGAGGAAACACTTGACTGAAAAGAAAGAGGATACAACCCATCCTTACAAGGGCCCTGAAAAAGGAGTTTGTGAGTGTGAGCATCATGGATAGACACTGAATGTGAAGTAAAAATGACACAATTATTATCCATAGTGAACCTTGAAATGGATAAAAAATTAGAGGAGATTTGAGGAACATAAAGAACAGAAATTAAGGTGAAAAGTATGAGAGGAGGAAGTAAGCTTACTAGTACCAATGTTAGCTATATCAAGTGCATGTCTATTTCCCACTGGAACCGCATTACTACCATTAAAAGTTTGAGAAGAGTAAAGCATAGATACATCACTAGTTACATGAATACTTGCACCAGAATATAAATACCACAACTCAGGATCATATAATGAGGATGGTTGAGTCATGTGAGCAGCCATAGCAACTCAATTTTGATTACGAGGTGATGGATAATTTGTGAAATTTGTTCTAAACCAACAATCCAATGTAGAATGCCCATACTTAACACATATTTGACAGGTAGGAGCGGAAGAGTTACATGTCTGTGATGGATGAGCACCTAAAATAGAGGAGTTAAAGTTGTAATTACGACCTCGACCTCGATTGTTGGAACCACGACCTCTATATGATGATACACGACCGCGGTTAGATGATCCAAATTGAGGTGATGAAGGTGTAAAGAGAGCCATATGATTTGTAGTTGAATTTATAGTAGAATCAGCCATTTTCCTATGAAGTTCTTCTGATACAAGTAAACTTCCCAACGAGTGAAAACTCAAAGTGGATGTTTGAGCATTTGTAATACGGGTGCTTGATTTAAATTGATTGTAATCTGATGGAAGACCTTTTAGTGTATACATGATAATGTCTTCTAATTCAAGTAAGGAATCAGCAGTAGCAAGACCATCACAAATGTCATGTATCTCAGCTAAGTAGTTTGCCATAGTTTTATCTCCTTTATGAATGTTACAGAGTTTCATCTTTAATTGATGAACATGAGTTATGTAGTGATTAACAAACAAGTTTACTCCAAAATTCAGTTGCATTAGGCATTCTTACAACTTGAGAAAAAACTGAAGGAATCATAGAGGAGAGGAGAGACACGTTTAATTGGTATTATTCAATTAACCAATTCGAATATGAAGAATCAGATATCGTCGGAGTAGAGGAAGAATCAATAATGTGTTGAAGATACCCATGAGCCGTGTGTACGTGTCATTGAAAAGATTGAGTCGTGTGCACGTTTTATTTGTCTGTTAGTGAAAATATTTGGGCCGTGTGTACGTATCAATGATTTTTTTCTAAAAATGGTTAGGTTGTATGTTTGATCATTAATACACTTCCAAAGTAACCTTAATTTTTCTTTAAAAATGATAGATTTTAATCTACAAAATATCATATTAATGGTTGTGGTCTTAATAACAATGGCTATGGCGCTATTTATTGTTTCCTTACAAAATTTGGTGGTTTAAAATTTTGTTAATAGTGGTAAGGGCTGTTTTAACAGAGGTTGCTGACAGTCATGGTAACTTTAAAGATGGTGGTATTAATGGTAATGGTGGTGGTGTAAATGGATATGGTGGTGGTTAAGAGATGAGATGTCGTCTTTTGTGTAATGGTTGTGGTGATGGATGTATTATGCGAAGAAATAGGGTGATAGATGAGTGAATAAATCCATTATGGAATTAATTAAATATGAAATAAATATGTTATTGATTTCTTTTTCTATATTTAGGTACTTTTAATTTTAATAATCTTTTTTTGGGGTATTTGTCAAAAGATGCCTAATAAAAGTACCTAATTATTAAATTAAGCCTTCAATTAATTATTTAATTAAAAAATATCTAACAGGACAATGATCCTTTATATTTTTTATAACTTTACTACCTTTATTATTAAATATATTATTTTATTTTTAATATAATATTTATTTTTAGATATTAAACAAATAATATGGTACTTCTACCACTACCACCACCACCACCACCACTACTACCATGTATTTAACCACCACAACCACAACCATCACCACCTCCACCACCACATCCACCTACTACTAATTTCATCACATGCGCGAGTCTGTGAATTTTTTTTAAAATCGTCATAACTAATTCTAGAAAAAATAGAAAAATAAAAGATTTGCATGTTTGGATAAAGCAAATCAATATTTACGTCTATGATTTTATTTTTTTAAATTTTTTTTCGCAGACACAGATTTTTATGTTTAAAACATGAAATTCAATGTTTGAAATAGTGACTTTTTTTTTTCACAGACACGAAATTTCATTTTCTGTGAAAAAAATTTGAAAAAAATTTAAAAATTCAAAAAATTCCAAAAAAATCATATACGTAAATATTAATTTGATTTATCTAAATATATTAATTTTTTTAAAATTACTTATGACGATTTAAAAAAAAAAATCACGGACGCGCGCGTGTGTTTATTAGTTTTTGTTTTTTCTAATTTCTTTTTCTTTTTTTTAATTATTATTTGTAGGGGTATTTTGGGTCGAGACTGTTTTTTATAAAATGTCTTATTCTAGACACCTTTTTATTAATAAGTTTTCTATTAGGTATTAATCAACATTTGGTTTTTTTTATATTAATTTAAGTTTAATAATCAATAATTAATGTGTTATTATTGAGGAAATTCCTAAACGAAAATAAAGAAAATGAGAAATTCAACTAAACTGAATAATTTTTAATTTATTTTGAATTTAGAAAAACAAGTTGAATTTTTGAAAAAATGATATTATATGTTAAGTCTTTTTTAAACGATTATCTCTTGTTTAACTCTATTATTATACATATATTTTACAAAATTTAGTAAATATATACATACCACTCTTATACCAAATGTAGGATTTTATACCATTTATGGTTCGAATCTTCTTCTTAACGGATGTAAAGTGTAAAGTGAGACCTTAATGGGTATAAAGTGAGAGGTACAAGGCGCGAACTCCTCCTTGAACATGGGTAACCTAATTTTATTTTACCATGAAAATATATATGAGGAGACATATATATCTATGTGGAACTAATCAGGTGTGTGTAAGCTAACCCGGATCCCATGTAAAAAAAAATAGGATTTTATGCTTATCATTTGTTTTCCATATAATATTATCCAACTTTTGAGGCTCACGTGCAAATCTCATTTTTTACACATCCACATTTTCTGATAATTTGATATACAATAAAAAATATATTTCCTGCTCCTTAAATTACAAACATATTTAACTACTACTTATCAAACTTTTATCATATTAAAATAAATAAATGCAGATTTGATTTAAATCTACTTGAAAATAAAGTCGAGATGGACAGATGAGCATGAGTCCTAAATAGAGGTCAAAAGAAAATCACATATAATTAATTGTTCATTCATTGTTTACTTTAAAATGCAATTTGAAGAAAAAGTGAGCACAAAGACAAAAGCTGCCTCGTTTCCCTCTCATCTTGATACGTGTCACTTTCGATTCTTTGTTCCTTTCTGTATTTCTCTCTATTAGATATACACACATATGCGTACAATTAGTCGACACTTCACTCCAACAGCTACCTAGATAGATACATAATCACATATAGCCTTCTTTGAAGATCACGTGAAGCTCAAGATTGTACGTAATCCGAGTTCAGACAAGGTATGAGCTGAGCTGTTTTGATCTTTTGTTCTTCAGTGGCGGATTCTGAAATTACTGGATTACCCAAGATCTGTAATTCGGAATATTAAAGGGAATATAATCAAGATTGCATTTTTATTATATTAATATTATACCCAGTTGTTAATTAAAAACAGGGAAAAGATTCAATTTTTTATTCGGATTTTATCAGTATGTCAATTTATACCAAGTTTTTGATATATATGCATGTATATGTGGTGTCTCCGTGTGTGTTTAATATTCATCTTTAATTTTGTATTTTATTTGTTTTCTCTGCTGGGTGCATGTGAGCTATGGCTTGTCTATCACTAATTGGAATTGGGCAAAACTCTATCAAGTACAGGGAATAACTATTAATTTATCGGTTGAAGTTTAATACTTTCATTTTTTTCATTATCAAATTTTCCGCAGAGTTAAAAATTGCGTTTCTATGTCGATTTAATGATTTAAATAAGTTCAGGTGTAAAAGCTAAGAATTTTAGTTATTTGGATGTGATTAGAATGTCGAAAATATAGATTCAATCAATTTACTTTCGGATTAAATTAGTATAAAAGGTCTATATATATATATATAGATTTAAATCTTCATGTTTCTCTTTGTAGAGCTGATTTTCTGTTTCTGGACGACTTTTTAATGTCCTATGATATCATATAGAATAGAGATTTTAGCCTAAATGTGTAAACAAGATGAAAGATAGTGAAGATAATTGATTTATTTGGTAATTTACCCATTTACTTTTTGCTTCTCTATAACACTTTTACCAATTCAATAAATTGTAATTATATACCTCGATGAGTTAATGTGTTATCCCGTACCAAAAGTCAATAATAGATAGAATTTATTAAAATTACGTGTCACTTGTTGAATATTTATTCATATTCACAGTTTGGTGTTTTAATTTTATCGCAGTTTGTTATGAGAAGATTTTAAAGAAGTGTTGGCCTATGAGGGCATTTAAGTCATGGAGGTGGCTATTCAAGAGAAGACATATCTTATTTGAAGGGGTATGTTTTGTAATATTCCTCAGTTTTGTTAAGGAAATATAATTGGAAATTGATTTTCAGGGAACATGTGGAACAAAAATGAAGCATTTACCATTCATGGGACTTGTCTGTACTGTAATGTTGTTCTTTGTATTATATAGAACCACAAATTTCCAGCATCAACATACAGTGGTATATATATATATATATATCCTATTTAGTCCTTTGTCTTTGACTTTTTTGACCTCTAAACATAACCTTTTAGTCCCTGACTCTTGTATTTGTTCTCTCTTCTTTGCTTCCTTTATCAGATGGAGTCAAGATTAAATCCCTTTTACACTTCACAGGTAAATATTCTAAAATAGAAAAATCAGTTAATGAAATGACTTAATTGCCCTTGTGTGATGATTTTCTAGGAATCTGATGTAATATCAAGCAGCTTAACTAGATTGCCTACTGGTATAATTGAAGCTACCTCGGACTTGGAGTTAAAGCCTTTATGGTCATCAAGTAGTTTAAAATCAAAGGTTTAGTATAATAATAAGGGACCTATAGGCTATTACACAATCTTTTAGAATAAATCAGGGACCTAAAGTGCAATCTTAGCAGGTCGATACTTCCGCTTCTCATAACTTACTGGCAATACCAGTTGGAATTAAACAGAAGCATAATGTTGATTCCATTGTTCAAAAGGTACGACATTTCAGTTTTTCTTTTTGACCAAAAAAAGTATTATATTATATATTATATATCTATCTAACTTAATTTTATTCATTTCAGTTTCTTGTAGAAAATTTTACTATTATTTTATTCCATTACGATGGAAATGTTGATGGGTGGTGGGACCTAGAATGGAGCAAAAAAGCTACACATATAGTCGCGCTCAACCAAACAAAATGGTGAAATTTCGTATTTTTCTTATAGTTTGTGGTCCTTTTTGAAATGCAAAAAAACATGGATTACTAATTATATTAGAATTTGGTAAAATATTAGGTGGTTTGCGAAACGATTTCTTAGTCCAGCTGTGGTGTCATTATACGATTATATATTCCTTTGGGATGAGGATTTAGGGGTCGAACATTTTGATCCGGGGAGGTATTTAGAAATAGTAATATTGGAAGGACTTGAGATTTCTCAACCTGCTTTGGACCCAAATTCAACTGGTATACATCACAGGATTACAATACGGAAGAGATTAAATATATTTCATAGGTGAGAAACCGTGAATTCTGTCATCTTTTACCTTTTTGACAGTTTAGTCCCTTATTTTTAATGATGCTAACATTTCATGAATTATGCAGAAGAGTCTACGAGAATAGAGGAAGTGTGAAATGCTCGGAGACTAGTGAAGGGCCTCCATGCTCTGGGTAAGTACTAATTATAATTACTAAAAAACTATTTATATTTTCTCTTCATTTCAAGTTAATTGCACAATAGGTCCTTGTATTATGAAAAACTGCATTACAGGTCCATATATTATTTTTTGAGTCAATTCCCCCATATTAAAAAAAAAATTGAGTTATTGCACTATATTAATTTTTTTTGAGTTAATTGCACTATAAGTCCCTCGTGTTTATATGTGCAGCTTTGTAGAAGGAATGGCTCCAGTTTTTTCAAGATCTGCTTGGCGCTGTGCCTGGCATTTAATACAGGTAGGTCGTTTTTCACTTTTAAAGTTTATTTATTAAAATTTAAATTACAAATCATCAAAAACACCGTATTTTGTTCCAGAATGATCTAGTACATGGATGGGGAATGGACATGAAACTCGGTTATTGTGTACAGGTAATATGCACAACTAACCCCCAAGCTTATAAGAATTATTTTATTCTGTCTTTGATTTATTTTTGCAAAACACAGAATTATGATAAAATAGGGACCTAATTGCAATTTTATCTGAGTTTTTAGTTGCGAACTATTGTAGGGGCACCGAACAAGGAAAGTTGGAGTGGTTGATAGTGAATATATAGTTCATCAGAGTATACAAACTTTAGGCGGACAGTCCTTGAAGGTACCTTTTTCTTATCTTCTTCTTTTTCTTCTAGTCCTAGTCATTTCTCGTCTAAATTCGTTATGTTTAATTTTTATGCAGAGTTCAAATCCCAGAGAATCAGCGAAAGTAAGCTTCTTTTCCTCCAATTGTAATTTGTTCATTATTTTACATGATTTCTAGTTTTCTCATGTGTTTTTTTTTTTTTTTTTTTCTGAATCTACAGAAGCATGTTACTGATGTACGATCCGAGGTGAGTGTCATTCTTCTATCATTATGTCAAAGTGAAGAAGGCTTAGGGTGGCTAAAAGTGGTGTGTGAGTTAACTCATGGAACCACTTTTTGTAAACCCGGGCTTTAAATTTCACCTTTCTTTGTAAACAAAAAAGTGTTTGACAATCTATCTAATAAGCTGATATTTACAGATTAGAAGACAATCAACATATGAGCTTCAAACATTTGAAGAAAGATGGGAAAAGGCTGCAAAAGAGGACAAAAATTGGATAGATCCGTATAGAAGCAGTCAGAGTCAGAGTCAGAAAAGGCGGTATAGACGCAGAAGTAGCACCAAAAGACGCCATTCAAAGGTCTAACAACCTTGGCTGGCATATATATGAAAAATGTAATCTAGCTTTTTTTTTTTTTTTTTTGAGTAGCCTATTTATTAATTGAATCTCAATATTTTTTCATTGTTTCAACTATCTTAATATTTTTTCTTTCTTCTCCATGCTAGATTTTAGGTTTTTTAAAATATTGTTTTCATTCTTTGGTAGAATGTGTGACACTAACAAAATGACATTTAAGGGTAATATAGTATCTATCGGATCAAGTTGATTTATTGCATACAATTCAGGGTGGCTATTGAACACGGTAGCAGAACAGAGTCAGGTTCGGTGTTCCGGGCGAATTGCACTCAACCGGTCCACTAAACCTATAATACTTATCTTTAAGTCTTGGCGACTATCCTTATATATACTATATTTACTAGCCCATTACTAAGTAATACAAAGTTGTTCAACAAGAAATGTTATCGTTTATGATGAGATTCAGATAACCCTAAAGGTTATTTTTCTACTCTTACCCAATTCAATAATCCAAATGCTCTCTCTCTCTCTCTCTGGAGTCAAACCCTAACTCTTCCAATGTAATGCCATAATATAGTTTTTTAGCATCAATGATCACAAAGCTTTGGCGGGGTTCTAGTCATTGGTTAGCATGAAAGAGAATTTCAGTTTCCAAAAAGTTTGGTGGATTGGATTTTGGGGATATAAGAAAAAATGATTTTGCTCTCTTAGCTGATTCACTCAATTTCTACTGGGTGAGGATAAAGAGGCGTTAATGGAGTTGGGTGGGAGACGTGATATTGGAGAGGAGTTGAGATTATGTTATTAATTAAAAGAAGGGTATATTTGACCTAATGTTATCTTTTAGGATTTTTATGGATATTATAAAATAGAAGAGGACAGAAGGCTATTATTTCTAGATTGAGAACTTATATGGTAATAAATCCTTGATATTATAGAAAATAAACTAATTGATATCAACACCTTTAAATATTAACATCTTTACAAGGAGTAATTTAAATTTTGTCACGGTGCATATAATATATAAATTAAACTTGTCCATTAGAGTTAGCAGCCTAGCCTAGCCTTTTTACACTGCTATGGGGTTCTTTCTTTGGTTGGTCGGAAACACTGCAATGGTTGGATTTCTCTTACATGGTAATTACTTACTTGCCTATCGATTATGCTAATTACTTACATGGTTATTACTATTATTTTTGTTTTTATGAAATCTCTTAATTTATCTTCCGATAAGTGTGTTGTTTAGTTCATGTTTAAACAAACAACCGACCCAAAAACAAAAGTTGATGTTTAATGAAACATCAATACTGTATATACTGTATACTGTTTTTCATTTTGGTCTTTGATTTTATTTTATTTTTTAAGTTGAAGATGTAAACTCTTTTAGGGTTATGAACATTAATTAAATTATGAGAGATATAAACTCTTTAATGATTTTGCAGTTTGTTGGCTATACATGAACATTATAGATATTATTTGTCTCTTCATTGTTAGCTGGTTAGTGTAAAAGTTCTATTTACCTGCTACTGTTTTATATGCATAAATCAGAAATGATTGATTATAGGATTTACTGACAATATTAAGGTAACATTTTATCATGAATGTTTGTTTCATAAAATTAAACAGGTGGCAAGCAAGAACCTGCTGGAATGATAACGTATAGAGCACCCAAATCCAAAAGAGTAGAGTGGATACCTGATGATGTAATTGTTGAGATTTTGAGCAGGTTGCCTGTAAAATGTGTACTAAGATTTAAATGCGTGTGCAAGTCATGGCAAATCATTACTCTCTACTCGAATTTAATTCAGAAACATATGAGCCTGAGTAAATCTCAAACTGTTTATGCAGAAATAAGTAAACCTACAAATGGGTCTAAATTTATAGATTACAAAAATGGCTTAGTGCTGGAGCAAAGCGAAAAGACTGGTAAGTATCGTATAAGAAACCCTGCTACTAAACAAGTGCTTCAAGTGTTGGATGATCCAGAAAAACAAGGGAGTTGGAAACACATTTACATAGGTTTTGTTTCATCAACTAATATCTGTAAGTTGATTTGTATGCACGGCAAGAAAAGAACAACTGAATATGGTATAAAACTGTTAACTGTTGGAACTGATCTTGCTTGGAGACCACTTTATATTTCTCATGAAAGACCATATGAGAGATCTTCCGAGGATGTTTACAACATTGTAAATTCGGATGAAGCTGAAGTGGAGAGAACATTGATAATTAGATTAAATTTGAAAGACGAGAGCTTCACGAAAATCAAGATCCCTCAGGGTTTTCAAACAGCTGGTGGATCCCAGATGTTTAGTTGGGATGAGAAGTTGTCACTTGGGTTTATTATCAACAAAAGTCTCCATGTGTGGGTGTTGTTGGAGAATCACATGAATTATACATGGTCTGAGAAGAAGATTATTCCTTTGAAATATATCATGGATTATCCAAATGCGAATATCGTCAATGTGCGTAGAGAATCAAAGGGCCAACTTGATGATATTTTCAATAATAATAAGCTCTTTTATGAATTTGACTCCAAGAAAGTATTATATATAGTCAAAACACCTCAAGACAAAAAGATATTGTACGATTTGGTTCCTTGTTTATTATCCTTAAAAGGAATGCACTCTGAAGATAAATCCTTACTAGGAGTGATGCGTTCAACTGCTGCTATGATTATAAGATTTAGTTCACAAAATATTGAAGGTCATTTACTAATGTCTGGATTATTATATTTGGAATATCTCTTGTTGAGGAATCTATATAATGAGAATTTAGAACGACAAAAAAAATTGTTTAGGGATCTGACGATATAAATTGTAGCCTAGTAGTATCCTTACTAGGAGTGATGCGTTCAAGTGCTGCTATGATTTCAAGTATAAGATTTAATTCACAAGAAATTGAAGATCTTTTTGTAATTTTTGTAGGAGTTTTGGAACTCCTCATTATTATAAGACTGAAGTTGTGAAGAGATGGAGCTGAACTGTTTTGCTAACGTTGTAAGTCTTGCGAGGCCATATATACATAGTAGCTTTACTTGACAACTATCAATGTTTGTGTTAAGATTCTGATTTGTTTTAATTTATGTCACTTTTTTCTGATTAATCTTGTGCTATTCATATACCAATGAGGGTTTCAGAAAATAAAAGTATGATTACTGTTAATAAATTTTTCATTAATAATCAAATAGCGTAAGATTGATTATTTTTTAGTTAAAAGCGATTTTAGATTAAAATTGAAATATTTGTAAAAAATATCAAAAAAATATTTTGACATCTAAAATCACTTTGAGTGATTATTTTAAAAATTACCTATCTAGTGGTAGGGCCGTAAAAATTATTTATCTAATGCTAAGTCCGTAAAAATTACTTATCTAAAATCACTTTGAATGATCACTACTACATAGCCAATCACTAGCGACGAAATCTTTAACGATGACCCGCGGGTCGTCGCTAGAGATAGGATCTTTAGCAAGGACAACTTTTAGCAAAGACAAAGTTGTCGCCTATAAGTTTGCGTTTTTTTTCCGCAAGGGAAAATAATAAAAAAGAAACTAGTTGTTGCGTGTCCTTGCCAAAGGGCTTTATCTCTAGCGACGACACGTAAGTCTTTGCTAGAGGTGAACTTTTGCGACTTTTTGTGTCCTCGCTAAAGATTTAGCCGTATTAAATACAGTCATTCGGCAGTTGGCTATTAATGCGCAAATAAACCTCAAAAACCTCAAAAAACCCCCCAAAATTCTCCCAATTTTTCCCCTAATCCACTAAAAATTTATGGGTCCATCAATAATGAAACTTCTCTGATACGTCTAGCTCCTGTGGGTCCCATTTTCAAGCAAATTTTTTCCATCACTTTGTCCATAAAATCTGTAATTGTTGTTATATATTGTATTATTTAAGTGCAATTAGTAGTGTTGAGTGTTTATATGCGATGTATTGTTCATTTTTTGTTATATAATTATAATTTTTAAGTTTTGTGTTATAATTTTAATTTGGTTATTGACTTGTAATAATTTTAGGTGTTGTTTTATTAATGAAAAATCAATGTATGGATCTTAGTGTACTATTTAGATCTATTTTGGGGGATCTTTATAATCGATTATGATTGTAGGGACTATAATGTAATTTGAATAAATTTTAGGTGTCTCTTAATGTAATTTTTAAAAACTTTAGGAGCCTTAGTGACTTTTTCATAAAATTTTGGGGTAAAAGAGAAATTTTTATAAACTTTAGATGCATTATTGACATTTAATAAATTTTAGGGGTAAAAGCAACATTTTGATAAAATTTAGATGCCTAATTGACATTTAATAATCTTTAGAGGTAAAAGTGACATTTTAATTATATTTAGGGGCCTTAGTATAATTTATAAAAAAATTAGGTGCATTTGTGACGTTTTCATAAAATATAGGGGTAAAAATAAAATTTTAATAAACTTTAGATGCCTTATTAATGTTTAATCAAGGGTAAAATTGACTTTTTAATAAATTTAGATGCCTTATTAATGTTTAATCAGGGGTAAAATTGACTTTTTAATAAACTTTAGGGACCTTAGTATAATTTTTTAAATAATTTAGGGGCCTTAGTGGGATTTTTATATAATTTAGGGATAAAAGTGAAGTTTTAGTAACCTTTAGATGCCTTATTGACTTTTAATAACCTTTAAAGGTAAAAGTGAGTTTTTAATAAACTTTAGGGGCCTTAGTATTATTTTTAAAACTTTAGGTGCCTTAGTGACTTTTTCATTAAAATGTAGGGGTAAAAGTGAAATTTTAATAAACTTTAGGTGCCTTAGTGAATTTTTTAGAAAATGTAGGGGTAAAAGTGACATATTTTAATAAACTTTAGGTGGCTTAGTGACTTTTCATAAAATAGGGGGATTGTAGTAATTTTTTGTAAACGTATGATCTACTTAGTATTTAAATTAAACAATTTGAAATAATAATTAGTGCTTTAATTTACTTAAGATAATGGACAAGAGTTCGGTTAAATCAAAGAATAAGGTTACGAGGGAATATATCACGGGTATATTACCGTTTAGTGATTTTACGAGTAAGAAAGTGGATCACGCCGGTAAAATATTTTGTCTGTGTAATCATTAATTTAATAATCGAAAGTCTACAATTGACGTTGTTCAAGGGCATCTATTTCGGTGGGGTATTTGGTCATCGTATGAGGTTTGAACGAAACACGGGAAAGAAGTAGTAATTCTTGTGGATGAACCAAACAATGATAATGTAATGGATAACGTAATTCATGATTTGGGAGCCATGTTTGAAACTGGAGGGAACTCCGGTGACATCGAGATACGTGACGAGAATGATAATGGAAGTTGTTGTGGGTCTTTCGACGAGTTGTTCAAGGAAATGGAGACAGATTTGTACCCCGATTGTACTAAGATGAGTTATTTGGATTTCAAAGCAAAGCTAATGCATGTGAAAGTGAAGAACGAGTGGACGAACACCTCTTTTACCAAACTTCTTCAGTTTTTGTGTCGTGTTTTGCCTGAACCTCATAACATACCCGATTTTTATGTGGATTAAATAGAAAGTTGAAAAGTTTGGGCATGGAATACAACACGATCGACGTGTGTTTGAAGGATTGTGTATTGTATTATAAAGAGAATGAGAATCTTGAGAAATGTCCAGTTTGTGGAGAACCAAGTGGGACCTGAAGAAGGGGAAGAAAGTGTCGCATAAGAAGTTGCGTTATTTTTCAATTGCGCCTAGCTTACAGAGGGACTTCAGTATTTCTCTTGTCACGGGTGCCCTCGCCCCTTGACAATTCCAAACTAACATATTATCCATAAGCTCCGACCGCTTTCACACTAGGTTAGCAGCTACTCATAGGTTTTGTTTGGCTGATGTTTCCCTTCACGTGTGATGTCTCCTCATTTGTGATAGATTAATATTAGGATGAGACATCATTTTTAGTGATTTAGAAGTCATAAATGTCGATTTTCTTGAGAAATAGTGCACTTTCCTATTTTGAGTCTTGATTTAGTAATATAATATTTTTAGAGCATATTGGGTTTAATTGTTTATTTAAGTGTGTAGCTTTAAAGATAATTATGGAGATTAATTAGAGTCCAAGTCAAAGATTACAACTTATGGAAAGAGATTTGCATGGTAATTGGAGATAAGGAAACAAAAGCTAAAAAGATGGAAAAGGAAAACCTGCCTAAATCTGGGATTCTGCCGTACACTCCTAAAGAAGTGCTATTTACCCCAAGAAATAGGCTGATTTTGGTAATTTCCTTTCATAGGGACAAAGATAATTCTGTGAGGATTCTTTTGGTATCTTATGGAGCTCAAACCGACCTATAACGAAGAAGATATGCTCAAAACGGTCCAGCAGTGTTTATCTTTATTTCCATACGAATTTGAGTTGGGCTAGGAGTCCAATACTTTATCTCTTCCTCAAGAAAACGAATTAGGTCTTCTAAACACCTATAAATACACCCTTATATCACTTGTAAAAACATCCTTGCCTCATAGTAATTAGTTTTTAAGGTTTTATTCTTCCAGTTTATTGTAGAGAGCAAGATGATGTCCTTTGTAATTTCTTTTAGTTTATTTCCGTCAGGTATGAACTAAACTCCCCATAGCTTGGGTTTTGCATAATGTATAATCTATGAATTCTAATTCTTCTATCTAAGTTTCTTTGGGAATTACATGTTTTAATCTGATATTAGCTTCTTACTTAATATTTGTTTATGTGTTTTGATTTATTGTCTTTCCTAGAACTGATCACTTTAGGATTGTTTTAATAGTAGTTAGATGGTCTCCTTGACAGGGTGTTTAACTATTGAACCACCACATAATGTCTAGTGTCGATATTAGTTCTGACAAAACATGATTCTAACTAGATAGTCATTAGGGTTTATTTTAATCACCATATCACCAACTGATTGTTGTGTTTGCTTAGAGCCTTGGTAGCGCTTGATAACTCTAAGAGTGTAACCACGTCTTGGTTGTGCCGTAGCCCCCTTAGTCGCTCTCAAGGTCTAAGGTATGGGAATTTAGAATCCCGACTAAGTATACCAAGAGCTAATATTCTCCCTTATTAACTAGATCTATAGATAGAATTCGAAGGATTAGTGCATACTAGCAAAACCTAAGCTATATCTCTCATCTCATCTTCTTAGTATTTTATTTTACTGTCTTTATTTTCCTAGTTTTAATTAGTTATTTTCGAAATTCATATCTCTTTATTTTCTGTCTTTTAATTATTTACTTTTACTCGTTATTGCTACTCACGCGATTAACACACTTAAGTCGCTGAGAACGAACTCAACTTACTAACTAAAACTTGCATACGTCCTGTAATACTTGCAATACTGTGCCTGTCTAGGGTGAGAGTGCGTAGTTTCTTGACTTGATTTTATCTTATTTTTATCACACCCTAGGCGACACCAAGTTTTTGGCGCCGCTGTCGGGGACTTGTGTCTCGTTAGCGTGTGGGTTATCTATTTCGAGTAGTAGTTTTTAATTAGTTTTTATTTTTCAGTTTTAATTTTATTTTCCCAGATCTACGCTTGTGGTTTGCTTTAGTCTTTTTCAGGTTTCACAGTGTTTAATTCTTGGCCTCCTTTATCGGAGCCTGAGAGGAGCTTCAGACCTTACAACAAACGAGTTCGTGAGGAAAGAGCCTTAAGAAGAGTAATGGCAGCCCATCAAGATCCACCACTTGGTGACCAACATGGAGTAAATCCGAGAGGTCCACCACCACCACCTAGTGGACTACAGCAAAACCCACCAGGGATCCAACAACAAGATCCACCTGGTGTACAACTACTAGTAGGAGGAGGTAATGGGCAGAACAACCTTAATAATCAACAGAACCGAGTTGAACAAGACCTTCCTGGCCTTCATGTACCATTCCATGTTCAACCAATCGGTTACCGCCCTCTAGAGATTCCGAATATTAAATTTGGACCCGATCCGGGTATGCTTAGTCAATTTCAAAGTTTTGGACTCTACACTGGTACAGCAATTCAAGATCCGGTAAGATCGATTCAGAAGTTCATGCAGATTTGTGATGCCTACATTACTCCTGGCATTACACGCGAGCAACAGTATTGTCATATGTTTTCGTTCTTCTTGACCGGTAGAGCTAGCGATTGGCTAGAGAGACAACCACATGGAACCATTCATTCTTGGAGAGAACTTCAAACCGCGTTATTTAACCGTTTTTTATCCGAAGAGCATGAGACTTAAAGATCAAACCGAGCTTTCAAGATTTTGCCAAGAAGATGGAGAAACAGTGGGAGAAGCATGGACAAGGTTTCAACAAAAATTAGCTAGATGTCCGCCCCATGGTTATACCCCTGCTCTACAACTTGCTATATTCTATGAAGGTCTTAATGATAAAGGTAGAGAGAAGGTGGATAACATTGGAAAGGGAAATTTCGTGTCCATGAATCACAATGAAGCTTCCGAGGTGTTAGGAAATATTATGGAACAAGAAAGAAGTTGGCCTTCAACGCGAGCTTCTGTAGCAAAAACCCGAGGAACGCTTCGTTTAGATGCAGAAACTGCGAACTCAGCTCAAATATCCGCGTTAGAAAATCAAATCAAAGAGCTGAAAATAGAGATGCAAAAGAATTTAGCCGCTGCAAATGTAGTACAAGAAGCACAAGGTTGTAAACAATGTGGGGTTAACAATCATACATGGGAAGAGTGCGAATCAAATCCTCAATCTGTTTACCTTATATCCAACCGCGAAGGTTATAAGTGGGGTAACCGAAACCATCCGGGTATGCAGTATTTAAATCCACAAGGGGCCGCTAATCCTGGTCATTATCAACCGCGCCCCCAGAACAACTCATTCCAACAGAGAGGTTAGTACCAAAATCAATATCAGAATAGACCTGCTCCCCCTCAACAACCTGTTCAAGATGCCTATACCGATTCATTAGATCAAAAAGCTTTACCTCAGTATCCTCAAGAAGGATCTATGGACAATCAACAGATAGCACAAGCTCTGGACCGTTTGACCACAACTATGAACGCTCAAGAAGAGAAGGTCTGAGGACAAGATGCCATACTTCAGATGTTAGGTACTCAAGTAGAACAGTTAAACAAAGTTTTAACAAATTTAATAGAACAAAAGGAAGTAAATGCAATCGAAGGAGGTGAAAACAATGTTGGGTTCAAAGCTTGCAAGGCAATTTGCCTTGAAATTGAGGAAGAACAGAAGGAAGTACCACATGCTGCCGTCAGTGCCGTGGAAGTTCTGAGTACCGAAGAAGAACCAACCAAGTCTAGCCCCGTGGAATCTGACTGTTATGAGGTTTATGTGGAGGACGATACGGAGAAAGCCAAATTTATAAAACTACTGAGGAAGATGCAAGAGGAAATTCGATCAGTAATGGATTATGAAGCTGAGCTGGCTAAAGAAAAAGAGAAAGAAGCCTCAAAGGAGGAATCGGAAGATGAAGTTGCACCTGCTGTGCATGACAAGAAAGAAGAAGAAAAGGTGGAATCACCACCTATTGTTCAACCAGTGTCATCAACTATTCCTGATACAAATCCAACAGATGACACTGTACTCAAGACATTTGTAGAGGCGTATCAACCTGAAAATATCAACGCCCAAATGCTTGAGATTGCAAAGAGAGGACTTACACCACAACAAGTTTTTATGCAAGTTATTCCCAAGAAAGAGGCGAGTGTAGAGATCCCGAGAGAGAACCTGAGGGTTTTAAGAAGAAGTGAAAGAGAGCTACCAACAAAGCTTAAAGATCCGGGAAGTTTCAACATTCCTATTCAATTACATGGTATGCTCAAGGTGAAAGCGATGTACGATGTGGGTTCTGGTGTGAATCTTATGCCGAAGTCCGTGTTCAAGAGACTTGGACTTCAAAAATCAGAGAAAACTCCAGTGAAGTTGCAGTTCGTTGACAACTCAGTTAAAAGGACATGGGGAACAGTGGAGGACGTCTTAGTCCGTGCAGGTAATATCGCCATCCCTACTGACTTTGTTATTCTTGAGTTTGATGCAGATAAGCAGGTTCCAATCATACTTGGACGGACTTTCATGGCCACAAGTCAAAGTGTCATCAACTTCCAAGAAGGGACCATCACCCTTCATGCAAAGAATGTATCTGAGACCTTCTATGTCTTGGGTAAGAAACCAAGGAAGTTAGATCCCACCGTTCCTATCATCCATAGCCTTTCACATCACAAAGTCCCACCTGAGAAGATCCACTTAAAGCCTGTGGATACTGAGCCAAACATTGAGTTTGGGGTTGGCCATGAAGTTATATGGAAAGCTCACAAACGCGAGAATAGGCCACGAAGTTTCAAAGACTCGTGGATGGGACCATTCATTGTCACCAAGGTTGTTTCAGCCAAGGTGATAGAAATTCGCCCCAAAACTGGGGTCAAGCGCAGATTAGTTGACGTTCATAGCCTAACTCGTTGTTGGGGTAACTTTGAAAGACGTTAAACAAAAGTGTTGTACGGGAGACAACCCGTAGTTTTTTAGTTTTTATGTCTTTTACGTTTTTAGTTTATGTTTAATTTAGTTGTTTTTGGTTGATATTGCATATTTGAGAAAGATATTAGTGTTTCTGATGATTAGGTATTGGTGAAATCGAGTTAGGGAAGCGAGCAAAATTTTTCGGAACGGAAAAAAGACCTGTGCGGAGTACCCCCGCGGTGTACCCCTATACCGCAGGTATGGTCCGCAAGGCAAAAACCCGTACCACGGGTTGGAGCCGCGGGTCTTATCCAGAACCGAGAAAAAAAGACCCGTGCGGACTACCCCCTGCACCGCACCATGGTCCGCAGAGCTAAAACGCGTGCCACGGGGTAGGTCCACGGGTATTTTGACGAAGGACGCTACAGAAGCTGCGGGGCACCCTGCGGTGTACCCCCTAGTCCGCACCATAGTCCGCAGAGCTAATACGCGTGCCACAGGGTCGTACCACGTGTATTAAGCAGAGGCTAAAAAATTTCGAACATCAGATGTTGCGGTGTACCCCGCGGTACACCCCTAGTCCGCAGGGATGGTCCGCACGACGCCGATGGAGAGAGAAAGGAACGTTCAAGTGTATAAATGAGGTATTAAGCCATTATTCCGAATTTTATAAACCTAAAGCCTCTTTCTCTTCTCCAAAACTCTCCCAACTCCATTGAAGCTCATCAAAACCTTCACCAATCACCAAAACACTACCCAATCATCAAGAAAAACACATCAAATCTTCTCTCCACATCATTACAAGAGAAATTTAAGCACCCAATCCTCACCAAATCCATTCAAATTGAAGAATCAAGAGCTTAAATTTTCAAAATTCATCCTACAATTTCTTAAATCCAAGCCAACCCATTACAAATCCACCTCACCCACATAGAGATTCATCATCAATTCACCTATCCTAAGCCAAATCAAGCTTGTTCAACCATTATTTCACAAGATCAAATTTCAAGGGTTGCTAAAGCTTTGAGTTGGGGGTTAATTGAAGATGACAAATAGAACAACAATTTTAGCTAACAAGAGGGAGGTAAAGAGTAACAAGGGATTGGATTTAATCAAGAAGAAATCAATTGACAAAGGTTCTAGTTCTAAATCAAAGGGTAAAGATAGAGTTGAAAAGAGTGCAATACCTTTGTTTGATCGTAATGGTAAAAAGCTTTACTTTTATGCAAAGGAGAAAACACAACCTCCACAAGGTCTTACACCCAAAGAGAAAGAGGAAACTTCAAGGGCCCTGAAGATTTCTGCAGAGAAACAATTGAAAGAACTACCTTTTGCTTATGAGAAAGTATTCAAGGAAGAAGTTGGTACAGGAGAATATGCAAGATTCTTAGAGCTTGGTGAGAAATCGGGTTGGTCTACGTTCATGGTAAGACGTTCTGAATTATGTCATCCGTTAGTTTTGGAATTCTATTTAGGCCTCGTTAGCCGAGATAGAAACGATTGTGTTCCGATTAGAGGAAAGCTAGTTCCTTTCACAGTTGAGGAGATTAGAAACCACTTCAAGTTTAAGAAATTGAAAGGTTATTGCAAATTTGAAGAAGCGGTTGCTAAGCGAAAAATCTTTGATGAGGAATTACTTTTTGAGCATGTATTAGACAAGGAGAAAGTGCAATCACATAAGGGAGAATTGAAGGCACCTTGGCCTTACAAATATCTTCAATCGGATGCGAGAATTTGGCACAATTTCCTTATCCCTAATGTCTTTGGGAACACACGAACTTTGGATGTGACTATGAAGTACGCTCTGCTATTGGACTGTATTTTGAGAGGAGAAGAAGTTGATGTGGCACAGTTGATCTATGAGGAGGTGATACGATTTTTGGTCTCTCCTAAATCAGTTTATAATGTTAAATTTCCTACTATGATCACGTGTCTTGTGCGAAAAGCGAATGTTACATTGGGTGAAGAAGAGAAACTCGAGTTTAAGACGAGTTATATTGATAATGCTTGGATCAAGGATATCTTTCGAAGAGCGGGTTCTACGCAAGTCTCGAAAGAGGAAAAGGAGCAAAGTTGGCAAGAGAAGATGGAGGAGCGTTTAACGAAATTTGAAGCAGCTCAAACTTCCTTAGTCAATGATGTGGCACAAATCAACGCTAATCAAGTGCACATCATGAAACTCCTTGAGCAATTAACGAAAGGTCCAGCAAATCCAACCTTGAATGTCAATGATGCGAGGCAATAGCCTCGAGAGTATGTTATCTTTCTTCCTTACCATTTCTGTAAATATGTTTATCTGCTAATTTTAATTTCTGTTTTTCGAGTCTTTTTCGAGTCGTGGGGACACGGCTCATTTTTGAGTTGGGGGTGTGGGGATTCGTTGTCTCTCATCTCCATTTTTTTGTTTTTAGGTAGAAATTAAAATTTTTGATACATGGGAATTAGATGTAGAGTGTGTTTAATTGCTTGGAAGCATAAGCTCAGTGAATTGATGTTAGAAAGTAATATGTTTATGAGCTATTTTATTTGTATGCTTTGAGTATTTGCAGGAAAACACACGTTGATAGTATAGAAAAGATTAGTGAGCAATGCGATAGAAAGTATGTTCGATCTCAGGGAACCTTGAGAAGTGTGTAGGCCGTGAGATCCAAGCTAGGTGAAAACCATTTGATGAAAGTGCTAAAGGTAAGAAAATAACGAAATTACATAGTGTAGAAAGTGATTAAGGCGGTTCTTTCATGTTTGAAGCCTTTGAAGCCTTTTTATACCTTCTCACCTTGTTAATTTTGATTTTATATGCTATATCCTTCTCAGCCCCTTCTAGCCTTTCTAAAGCCTTTTTATTGAAACACGTTATAAGCCATATCCTTTAGATTATAGGACTTTTCCGTATGACCCGCACTCGAATCGCGATGCATAGACAGTTGTTTTAGAGCTTGAGTTTGGGGTGGTGGGTCCACCATTATGGGAATTGTTATTGGGTTGGGATTTTTGAGCTTATTAATTGTGCTTTGTGCTTTATATTGATGATGTTTCACAGATTTTTATTGTAACCCTTTGCCGGGGTAATAGTGAATGAAAAAGAAGCTACGAGCTAATTTTGCCAACAAGGGCATTAAAAGAAAAAATATATATGTGAGAAATTAGCGTGATATCTGGTGTCGCCTAGGGTGTGATAAAAATAAGATCAAATTAAGTATGGAAACTATGCACTCTCACCCTAGACAGGCACAGTACTGCAAGTATTACGGGACGTATGCAAGTTTTAATGATAAGTAGAGTTCGTTCTCAGGGACTTAAGTGTGTTAATCGCGTAGGAACAGATAACGAGTAAAAGTAAATAACTAGAAGACAGAAAATAAAATATTTGGATTTTCGAAATTATGAATTAAAACTAAATTAAAACTAGGGAAATAAAGACAATAAAATAAAAGATTAAGAATATGAGATGAGAAGTATAGCTCAGGTTTTGCTAGTATGCACTAATCCTTCTAATTCTATCTATAAATCTAGTTCATAAGGGAGAATATTAGCTCTTGGTAATACTTAGTCAGGATTCAAAATTCCACTACCTTAGACCTTGAGAGCGACTAAAGGGGCTACGGCACAACCAAGACGAGGACTCAAATAGGGTTATCAAACGCCACTAAGGCCCTATCCAGCACACTACAATCAATTGGTGATATGGTGATTAAAACAAACCTTAATGACTATCTAGTTAGAAGTATGTTTTGTCAGAACTGCTATCGACACTAGACATTATGTGGTGGTTCAATAGTTAAACACCCAGTTACGGTGACCATCTAACTACTATTAAAACAATCCTAAAGTGATCAGTTCTAGGAAAGACATTAAATCAAAACACATAAGCAAATATAAAGTAAGTAGCTAATATCAGATTAAAACATATAATTCCAAAAGAAACTTAGATAGAAGAATTAGAATTCATAGATTATACATATGCAAAACCCAAGCTATAAACTAAAAGAAATTACAAATGACATCATCTTGCTCTCTACAATAAACTGGAAGAATAAAACCTTGAGAACTAATTACTATGAGGCAAGGATGATTTACAAGTGATATAAGGGTGTATTTATAGGTGTTTAGAAGACCTAATTCGTTTTCTTGAGGAATAGTTAAGGTAATGGACTTCTAGCCCAACTCAATTTCGTATGGAAATAAAGATAAACACTGCTGCGTTGTTTTGGTCATAACTTCTTCGTTATTGGTCCGTTTGAGCTCCACAAGATACCAAAAGAATCGCAACGGAATTATCTTGACCTTTTAGAAGGAAATCTCCAAATTCGGCCTATTTCTTAGGTAAAAACGCATATCTTTGGACGTGATCTGCAGAATCCCAGATTTAGGCAGCTTTTCCTTTTCCATCTTTTTAGCTTTTATTTCCTTTTCTCCAATTACCATGTAAATCCCTTTCCATAAGTTGTTGTCTTTGACTTGGACTCTAATTAATCTCCATAATTATCTTTAATGCTACACACTAAATAAACAATCAAACCCAATATGCTCTAAAAACATTATTTCTACAAATCAAGACACAAAATAGGAAAGTGCACTAAAACTCAAGAAAATCGACATTATTGACTTCTCAAACACTAAAAATGATGTCTCATCCTAACATAAATCTATCACAAATGAGGAGACATCAAGACCCCCAACTCAAAGTTGTATCGTCCCGATACAATAAAAGATAAAAACATAGGGAAGTCTAGAAATACACAATGGAAAAAACATAGCAGAATATATAGAATAAACCTAAGCACATAACTCAAAAAATTTCATGCAATAATATTCATAAACTACATACCTGTACACTTCTCATATCCACAGTCAACACGGCTTGAATTCAAGATCAGATTAGTTTCGCAATGTAAGAAGGATTGGGACTTTACTCAGTTCCCCAAGAGAGCTATAGATTGTTCATCAAACCTTACTAGTATCCAAGGATCCACTTAACTAATCTCTAATGGCTCAATCACTTCTCAATTACATAACAAAGAATCACAAGGTCTTTAAGGCTGTAATGTAGGCTTAGGGACGGGTATGATCATATATTTGGATAATTTGGAGTGAGCTTTTGGCTCTCTCCTCACTAGCCATCAACGAATCGCCCTAAAGCTTGAGTTACTCTCATAAAACGTTTCTCACTCAACCCAATGAATTCCTTGATGCATAATTTAGCATCCCCAATAACCCAATTAAAGCTTAAGATGTTCACATAAAAATCCACTTTGCCGGTCCGAATATATATATTTTCTTTTCTTTTCAAATCAATTTTCTTTTATATAGCTATGACTCTCTTTTATGTTGAGATATCACGCTAATTTTCTCGTATATATATATATACTTTTTTTAATGCCTTTGTTGGCAAAATTAGCTCGAAGCTTCTTTTTCATTCACTATTACCCCGGCAAAGGGTTACAATATAAATCTGTGAAACCTCTTCAATACAGGGGCGGAGCCAGGATTTTTTGTTAGGGGGGGCCAAGGGGGTTCGGGGGCAACGCCCCCGAAAATTTTTTTTTTGCTTTAAATTTCTTTATAAGTCAATGTAATATGTAAAATTGCAAAAGAGGTCCTTATATGATGCAAAATTGCACTATAAGTCCCTATATATTGTAATATTGAAATATAAGTTTCGTTATTATTATTTTTTTAATTAATTACTCTATAAGTTCTTTATTTTTTATAAAAAATAACATATATTATATATAAAAAAATTAAAAATCATATAATTAAAGTAATTTATAACTTAATAAAATAAATTTTAAAAATTAGGAGGGGCCAAATGAAGATTTTACAAATATTTAGGGATTATTTACTTATAAATTTTTTATTTTTTTTCAATGTTTAGTTATATTTTTTTTTTCCAGAAAATTCAGGGGGGGCCATGGACCCCCCTAACTCCCCTTTGGCTCCGCCCCTGCTTCAATATAAAGCACAAAGCACAATAATAAGCTCAAAAATCCCAACATAACAATTCCCATAATGGTGGACCCACCACCCCAAACTCAAGCTCTAAAACAACTGTCTAAGCATCGCGATTCGAGTGCGGGTCATATGGAAAAGTCCTAAAATCTAAAGGATATGGCTTATAATGTGTTTCAATAAAAAGGCTTTAGAAAGGCTAGAAGGGGCTAAGAAGGATATAACATTTAAACTCAAAAATCACAAGGTGAGAAGGTATAAAAAGGCTTCAAAGGCTTCAAAATATGAAAGAACTGCCTTGATCACTTTCTACACTATGTAATTTCGAAAATTTCTTACCTTTAGCACTTTCATCAAATGGTTTTTCAACTAGCTTGGATCTCACGGCCTACACACTTCTCAAGGTTCCCTGAGATCGAACATACTTTCTATCGCATTGCTCACTAATCTTTTCTTTACTATCAACGTGTGTTTTCCTGCAAATACTCAAAGCATACAAATACATAGCTCATAAACATATCACTTACTATCATTAATCTACTGAGCTTATGCTTTCAAGCTATTAAACACACTCTACATCTAATTCCCATGTATCAAAAATTTTAATTTCACCCTAAAAACAGAAAAAAATGGAGATGAGAGACAACGAATCCCCACACCCCCAACTCAAAAATGAGCCGTGTCCCCACGACTCGAAAAAGACTCGAAAAAAAAAACAGAAATTAAAATTAGCAGATAGCCATATTTACAGAAATGATAAGGAAGAAAGAGAACATACTCTCGAGGCTATTGCCTCGCATCATTGATATCCAAGGTTGGAATTGCTGGACCTTTCGTTAATTGCTCAAGGAGTTTCATGATGTGCACTTTATTAGCGTTGATTTGTGCCACATCATTGACTAAGGAAGTTTGAGTTGCTTCAAATTTTGTTAAACGCTCCTCCATCTTCTCTTGCCAATTTTGCTCCTTTTCTTCCTTCGAGACTTGAGTAGAACCCGCTCTTCGAAGACTTTCTTTGATCCAAGCATTATCAATATAACTCGCTTTAAACTCGAGTTTCTCTTCTTCACCCAATACTACATTCGCTTTTCGCACAAGACACGTGATCATAGTTGGAAATTTAACATTATAAACTGATTTAGGGGAGACCGAGAATCGTATCACCTCCTCATATATCAACTGTGCCACATCAACTTCTTCTCCTCTCAAAATACAGTCCAACAGTAGTGCGTTCCTCATAGTCACCTCCAAAGTTCGTGTGTTTCCAAAGACATTAGGGATAAGGAAATTGTGCCAAATTCTAGCATCTGCTTGAAGATATTTGTAAGGCCAAGGTGCCTTCAATTCTCCCCTATGAATTTGCACTTTCTCCTTGTCTAAAACATGCTCAAAAAGTAATTCCTCATCAAAGATTTTTCGTTTAGCAACTGCTTCTTCAAATTTGCAAAAACCTTTCAATTTCTTAAACTTGAAGTGGTTCCTAATCTCCTCAACTGTGAAAGGAACTAACTTTCCTCTAATCGGAACACAATCACTATCTCGGCTAAAGAGGCCTAGATAGAACTCCAAAACTAATTCATGACATAATTCAGAACGGCTTACCATGAACGTAGACCAACCCAATTTCTCACCAAGCTCAAAGAATCTCTTGTATTCTCCATCTCTAATTTCTTCCTTGAATACTTTCTCATAAGCAAAAGGTAGTTCTTTTAATTGTTTTTCCGCAGAAATCTTCAGAGCTCTTGAAGTATCCACTTTCTCTATAGGTATAAGATCTTGTTGAGGTAGTGTTCTTTCCCTTGCATAATAATAAAGCTTTTTACCATTACTATCATACGAAGGTTTCCCACTCTTCTTCACTTTCTCTTTACCCTTTGATTTAGAACTAGCACCTTTGTCAATTGATTTCTTCTTGTTTAAATCCAATCCCTTGTTACTCTTTACCTCCCTCTTGTTAGATAAGATTGTTGTTCTATTAGTCATCTTCAATTAACCCCCAACTCAAAGCTTTAGCAACCCTTGAAATAAACTCTTGAATTAATGGATGAACAAGCTTGATTTGGCCTAGGATGGGTGAATTGGTGATAGAATCTCTATGTGGGTGAGGATGATTTGTAATGGGTAGGCTTGGATTTTAGAAATTGTGTGATGAATTTGTGAAATTTGGCTCTTTGATTCTTCAATTTGGTGATGATTGGTAGCTTGAATATTTCTTGTAATGATGTGGAGAAAGGATTTGATGTGTTTTTCTTGATGATTGGGTAGTGTTTTGGTGATTGGTGAAGGTTTTGATGAGCTTCAATGGAGTTAGGAGAGTTGTGGAGAAGAAAAAGAGGGTTAAGGTTTAATAAATTCGGAATAATAGGATTAATACCTCCTTTATAACTCAATCCCGTAACTTTCTCTCTCCTCTGGCGGCGCTGCGGACTACCCCTGCGGACCATGGGGTGCACCGCAGGGTAGTCCGTGACATCTGATGCTCGAAAATTTTTGCTCTCTGACCTAAACCCGTGGTAGGACCCCGTGGTACGGGTTTTTGGCTCGCGGACTAGGGTCCGGTGTACCGGAGGGTACACCGCGGCTTCTGTTGTGGACTCCGTCAAAATACCCGTGGTACTCACCCCGTGGTACGGGTTTTTGGGGCGCGGACCATGGCGCGGTGCACCGCGGGGTAGTCCGTGGATTTTTTTCGCGTTTCTGGATCAAACCAGCGGTAGCAACCCATGGTACGGGTTTTTGACCACGCGGACCATCCCTGCGGACCATGGGGTAGTCCGTGGGGTAGTCCGCGGGGTGCATTCTTGCGCTCCAAAAATTTTCCTCGCGTTCCCTAACTCGATTTCTCCAATTCCTACACACCAAAAACACTAATACCTTTCTCAAATATGCATTATCAACTAAAAACAACTAAAATAAACTTAAACTAAAAACGTAAAAGACATGAAAACATAAAAAACTTTGGGTTGTCTCCCGAACAGCACTTTTGTTTAACGTCTTTTAAAGTTAGACGTGTTACCTCTGTCAAGATTTGCGAATATAGCCTCCCCAACAGCGAGTAAGGCTATGAACGTCAACTAATCTGCGCTTGACCCCAGTTTTGGGGCGAATTTCTATCACCTTGGCTGAAACAACCTTAGTGACAATGAATGGTCCCATCCACGAATCTTTGAAACTTCGTGGCCTATTCTCGCGTTTGTGGGCTTTCCATAAGACTTCATGGCCAAACCCAAACTCAACGTCTGGCTCAGTATCCACAGGCTTTAAGTGGATCTTCTCAGGAGGGACTTTGTGATGTGAAAGGCTGTGGATGATAGGCACGGTGGGATCCAACTTCCTTGGTTTCTTACCCAAGACATAGAAGGTCTCGGATACATTCTTAGCATGAAGGGTGATGGTCCCATCTTGGAAGTTGATCACACTTTGGCTTGTGGCCATGAAAGGTCGTCCAAGTATGATCGGAACCTGCTTATCTGCATCAAACTCAAGAATAACAAAGTCAGTAGGGATGGCGATATTACCTGCACGGACTAAGACGTCCTCCACTGTTCCCCATGTCCTCTTCACTGAGTTGTCAGCAAACTGCAACTTCACTGGAGGTTTCTCTGATTTCTGAAGTCCAAGTCTCTCGAACACGGACTTAGGCATAAGATTCACACCAGAACCCACATCGTACATAGCTTTCACTTTGAGCCTACCATGTAATTGAATAGGAAGGTTAAAACTTCCCAGATCTTTAAGCTTTGTAGGTAGCTCCTTCTCACTTCTTCTCGAAACCCTCAGGTTCTCTCTCGGGATCTCTACACTCGCCTCTTTCTCAGGAATAACTTGCGTAAAAACTTGTTGCGGTGTAAGTCCTCTCTTCGCAATCTCAAGCATTTGGGCGTTGATATTTTCAGGTTGGTACGCCTCTACAAATGTCTTGAGAATAGTGTCATTGCTCGGATTTGTATCAGGAATAGTTGATGACACTGGTTGAACAACAGGTGGCGATTCCACCTTTTCTTCTTTCTCTTCTAGCACAGCAGGTGCCACTTCATCTTTCGATTCCTCCTTTGAGGCTTCTTCCTCTTTCTCTTTAGCTAACTCCGCTGCATACTCTACCATCGATCGAATCTCCTCTTGCACCTTTGTCAGTAACTCTATGAACTCGTCTTTCTCTTCATCGCTCTCCAGACAAACTTCTAGACAGTCGGATTCCTCGGGGTTAGACTCGGTTGGTTCTTCTTCATGGCTGGGAACTTCCACGGCACTAATGGCAGCATGTGGTGCTTCCTCTTTCTTTTCCGTAATCTCAAGACATATAGCCTTGCAAGCTTCGAACTCATCCTTGTCTTCACCACCTTCGATTGCCTTCACTTTCTTTTGTTCTACAACACTGGTTAACACTTTGTTTAACTGTGTTACTTGAGTAGTTAGCATCTGAAGTATGGCATCGTGTCCTCTGACCTTTTCTTCTTGAGCGTTTATAGTTGTGTTCAAACGGTCTAGAGCTTGTACTATCTGTGTATTGTCCATAGATCCTTCTTGCGGATATTGAGGCAAAGCTTTTTGATCTAAGGAATCGGTATAGGCGTCTTGAGCAGGTTGTTGTGGAGGAGCAGGTCTATTCTGATATTGGTTTTGGTACTGACCTCTCTGTTGGTAAGAGTTGTTCTGGGGACGCGGTTGATAATGACCAGGATTGGCGGCCCCTTGTGGATTTGAATACTGCATACCTGGATGGTTGCGGTTGCCCCATCGGTTGGATATAAAGTAAACAGATTGCGGATTTGATTCGCACTCTTCCCATGAATGATCGTTAACTCCACATTGTTGACAACCTTGTGCTTCTTGAACTACCTTTGTAGCAGCCAAATTCTTCTCCATCGCGATTTTCAGCTCCTTGATTTGATTTTCTAAAGAGGATATTTGAGCTGAGTTCGCAGTTTCTGCATCTAAACGAAGCGTTCCTCGGGTCTTTGTAGTAGAAGCTCGTCTTGAAGGCCAACTTCTTTCTTGTTCCATGATATTCTCTAGCACCTCGGAAGCTTCATTGTGATTCATGGACACAAAATTACCCTTTCCAATGTTATCCACCTTTTCTCTACCTCTCTCAGTAAGACCTTCATAGAACATAGCAAGTTGTAGAGCAGGTGTGTAACCATGGAGTGGACATCTTGTTAACTTTTGTTGAAATCTTGTCCATGCTTCTCCCACTGTTTCTCCATCTTCTTGGCAAAATCTTGCAAGCTCGGTCTGATCTTTAAGTCTCATGCTCTTCGGATAAAATCGGTTATAGAATGCGGCTTGAAGTTCTCTCCAAGAATGAATGGTTCCATGTGGTTGTATCTCTAGCCAATCGCTAGCTCTTCCGGTCAAGAAAAAAGAAAACATATGACAATACAGTTGCTCGCGTGTAATGCTAGGAGTAATGTAGGCATCACAAATCTGCATAAACTTCTGAATCGCTTTTACCGGATCTTGAATAGCTGTACCAGTATAGAGTCCGAAACTTTGAAATTGACTAAGCATACCCGGATCGGGTCTAAATTTAATGTTCGGAATCTCAGGAGGGCGGTAACCGATGGGTTGAACATGGAATGGTATATTAAGGCCAGGTAGATCTTGTTCAACTCGGTTCTGTTGATTATCAAGGTTATTCCCATTACCTCCTCCTACTGGCAGTTGTACACCAGGTGGAACAAACGCAGGAGGTCCTCCTGGTGCAAAGTAAGCTAACTCCGGATCATTAACTTGTTCTGCCATAACTCTCCTCAAGGTTCTTTCCTCACGAATTCGTTTGTTATAAGCTCTGAAGCTCCTCTCAGGCTCCGGTAAGGGAGGCCAAGAATTAAACACTGTGAAAACCTGAAAAAGACTAAAGCAAACCCAAGCGTAAATCTGGAAAAATAAAAACTAAACTAAACTAACAACTGAAAAGTAAAAACTAATTAAAAACTAAAACTCGAAATAGATAACCCACACGCTAACGAGACACAAGTCCCCGGCAGCGGCGCCAAAAACTTGGTGTCGCCTAGGGTGTGATAAAAATAAGATCAAATTAAGTATGGAAACTATGCACTCTCACCCTAGACAGGCACAGTACTGCAAGTATTACAGGACGTATGCAAGTTTTAATGATAAGTAGAGTTCGTTCTCAGGGACTTAAGTGTGTTAATCGCGTAGGAACAGATAACGAGTAAAGGTAAATAACTAGAAGACAGAAAATAAAATATTTGGATTTTCGAAATTATGAATTAAAACTAAATTAAAACTAGGGAAATAAAGACAATAAAATAAAAGATTAAGAATATGAGATGAGAAGTATAGCTCAGGTTTTGCTAGTATGCACTAATCCTTCTAATTCTATCTATAAATCTAGTTCATAAGGGAGAATATTAGCTCTTGGTAATACTTAGTCAGGATTCTAAATTCCCATACCTTAGACCTTGAGAGCGACTAAGGGGGCTACGGCACAACCAAGACGAGAACTCAAATAGGGTTATCAAACGCCACTAAGGCCCTATCCAGCACACTACAATCAATTGGTGATATGGTGATTAAAACAAACCTTAATGACTATCTAGTTAGAAGTATGTTTTGTCAGAACTGCTATCGACACTAGACATTATGTGGTGGTTCAATAGTTAAACACCCAGTTACGGTGACCATCTAACTACTATTAAAACAATCCTAAAGTGATTAGTTCTAGGAAAGACATTAAATCAAAACACATAAGCAAATATAAAGTAAGTAGCTAATATCAGATTAAAACATATAATTCCCAAAGAAACTTAGATAGAAGAATTAGAATTCATAGATTATACATATGCAAAACCCAAGCTATGGGAGGTTTAGTTCATACCTGAAGGAAATAAACTAAAAGAAATTACAAAAGACATCATCTTGCTCTCTACAATAAACTGGAAGAATAAAACCTTGAGAACTAATTACTATGAGGCAAGGATGATTTACAAGTGATATAAGGGTGTATTTATAGGTGTTTAGAATACCTAATTCGTTTTCTTGAGGAATAGTTAAGGTAATGGACTTCTAGCCCAACTCAATTTCGTAAATAAAGATAAACACTGCTGCGTTGTTTTGGTCATAACTTCTTCGTTATTGGTCCGTTTGAGCTCCACAAGATACCAAAAGAATCGCAACGGAATTATCTTGACCCTGTACAAGGAAATCTCCAAATTCGGCCTATTTCTTAGGTAAAAACGTATATCTTTGGACGTGATCTGCAGAATCCCAGATTTAGGCAGCTTTTCTTTTTCCATCTTTTTAGCTTTTATTTCCTTTTATCCAATTACCATGTAAATCCCTTTCCATAAGTTGTTGTCTTTGACTTGGACTCTAATTAATCTCCATAATTATCTTTAAAGCTACACACTAAATAAACAATCAAACCCAATATGCTCTAAAAACATTACTTCTACAAATCAAGACACAAAATAGGAAAGTGCACTAAAATTCAAGAAAATCGACATTATTGACTTCTCAAACACTAAAAATGATGTCTCATCCTAACATAAATCTATCACAAATGAGGAGACATCAATATCTCAACATTAAAAAGAGAGTCATAGCTATAGCATAAAGAAATTGATTTAAAAAGAAAAGAAAATATATATATTCGGACCGGCAAAGTGGATTTTTATGTGAACATCTTAAGCTTTAATTGGGTTATTGGGGATGCTAAATTATGCATCAAGGAAGTCATTGGGTTGAGTGAGAAACGTTTTATGAGAGTAACTCAAGCTCTAGGGCGATTCATTGATGGCTAGTGAGGAGAGAGCCAAAAGCTCACTCCAAATTATCCAAATATACTATCATACCGTCCCTAAGCCTAAAGTACAACCTTAAAAACCTTTTGATTCTTGCTATGTAATTGAGAAGAGATTGAGCCATTTAAGAGTAGTTGAGTGGATCTTTGAATACTAATACAGATCGATGAACAATCTATAGCTCTCTTTGGGAACTGAGTAAAGTCCCAATCCTTCTTACATTGCGAAACTAATCTGATCTTGAATTCAAGCCGTGTGACTGTGGATATGAGAAGTGTACAGGTATGTAGTTTATGAATATTATTGCATGAAATTTTCTGAGTTATGTGCTTTAGGTTTATTCTATATATTCTGCTAAGTTTTTCCCATTGTGTTGAGAATTTTATAAGTGTGTATTTATAGACTTCCCTTTATTTTTATCTTTATTGTATCGGGACGATACAACTTTGAGTTGGGGGTCTTGATGTCTCCTCATTTTTGATAGATTAATATTAGGATGAGACATCATTTTTAGTGATTTAGAAGTCATAAATGTCGATTTTCTTGAGAAATAGTGCACTTTCCTATTTTGAGTCTTGATTTAGTAATATAATATTTTTAGAGCATATTGGGTTTAATTGTTTATTTAAGTGTGTAGCTTTAAAGATAATTATGGAGATTAATTAGAGTCCAAGTCAAAGATTACAACTTATGGAAAGAGATTTGCATGGTAATTGGAGATAAGGAAACAAAAGCTAAAAAGATGGAAAAGGAAAAGCTGCCTAAATCTGGGATTCTGCAGTACACGCCTAAAGAAGTGTTATTTACCCCCAAGAAATAGGACGATTTTGGTAATTTCCTTTCATAGGGACAAAGATAATTCTGTGAGGATTCTTTTGGTATCTTATGGAGCTCAAACCGACCAATAACGATGAAGATATGCTCAAAACGGTCCAGCAGTGTTTATCTTTATTTCCATACGAATTTGAGTTGGGCTAGGAGTCCAATACTTTATTTCTTCCTCAAGAAAACGAATTAGGTCTTCTAAACACCTATAAATACACCCTTATATCACTTGTAAAAACATCCTTGCCTCATAGTAATTAGTTCTTAAGGTTTTATTCTTACAGTTTATTGTAGAGAGCAAGATGATGTCCTTTGTAATTTCTTTTAGTTTATTTCCGTCAGGTATGAACTAAACTCCCCATAGCTTGGGTTTTGCATAATGTATAATCTATGAATTCTAATTCTTCTATCTAAGTTTCTTTGGGAATTACATGTTTTAATCTGATATTAGCTTCTTACTTAATATTTGTTTATGTGTTTTGATTTATTGTCTTTCCTAGAACTGATCACTTTAGGATTGTTTTAATAGTAGTTAGATGGTCTCCTTGACAGGGTGTTTAACTATTGAACCACCACATAATGTCTAGTGTCGATATTAGTTCTGACAAAACATGATTCTAACTAGATAGTCATTAGGGTTTGTTTTAATCACCATATCACCAACTGATTGTTGTGTTTGCTTAGAGCCTTGGTAGCGCTTGATAACTCTAAGAGTGTAACCACGTCTTGGTTGTGCCGTAGCCCCTTAGTCTCTCTCAAGGTCTAAGGTATGGGAATTTAGAATCCCGACTAAGTATACCAAGAGCTAATATTCTCCCTTATTAACTAGATCTATAGATAGAATTAGAAGGATTAGTGCATACTAGCAAAACCTAAGCTATATCTCTCATCTCATATTCTTAGTATTTTATTTTATTGTCTTTATTTTCCTAGTTTTAATTAGTTATTTTCGAAATTCATATCTCTTTATTTTCTGTCTTTTAATTATTTACTTTTACTCGTTATTGCTACTCACGCGATTAACACACTTAAGTCTCTGAGAACGAACTCAACTTACTAACTAAAACTTGCATACGTCCTGTAATACTTGTGCCTGTCTAGGGTGAGAGTGCGTAGTTTCTTGACTTAATTTTATCTTATTTTTATCGCACCCTAGGCGACACCAACGTGCAAGGCTCGGGTACTTGCATCTTCGTTCGTATCAGATCACGACACATTATCTCCCCTCAAATGGCCATCACATTCAAGTGCGCTACAATATTAATACCTTCTATCTTCCATTCCACTTTCCACAATATCATCATGTCCACAAACATCATGAACTTCGTACTCCAGAAATTTATCCTTAATTTATCGATAACTAGCAAGTAACTCATCAAGAAATGTTCTCGCCTCATAAATCCTTTTCCCCAAATCGTTGACATATATGAAGTAAACTTCTTTACTGGCGATGGGCCTTCGCCTCCAATAGGCGCAGATTTCCTCTTAAGGTAAACCTTTCGCCAAGGATTGGTAAATTTTAAACTCGTCTAAAATGCCAAAAACATGAGGAAAACTGTCAAAATACGAATCAGGAGATTACAAACAAGATTTTTTCTTGATGCTTCGTTTGAAAAAGAATGTGAACAATCGGGAGTAGCGGAAATCATTTTGGACAATGATGATAACATATTTAACTATTCGATCAAAAAAGTATGGTTAAAACTGAGTGTTTTTTTTGGGAGGGAGGGGGGAACTGTTGTTACAAGAAGCGTGCAAACTTGTGATGGATGGAGGATCTCAAACAACATCAATCTACACTGACTGGCTTGATGTAATTCAGGGTCTCAACAATTTGTGTACAAATATCAAATCAATATTTAAGAATGTACAATTCGTCAAAATTTTGGAAATTTGTTCATATTCCAAGAAAAATTAATTTGGTGGCAAATGTTTTATGCAAATGTCTTAGACGAAAGATTCTCGATACCAACAAGAACAATTGAACTGTTTAGACTAATCTGTTTCTTTTAGGTGGCCAACTGGAAAGATTAGAGGTTGTCTGAAGAAATCATCTCATTTTAGCTTTGTTTTCTTAATATTATGCTTATGTATTTTAAATTTACTTGTTGAATCGTTTTTTCTTTCGTGTTCTTGTAATTTTTGTTTGTTTTAATAATATCTCAAATAAAAAAACAAATTTGCTAGATAATAATTCAACTTGGCAATCAGACATTACTACCCCTATTTAAAAATTAAAATTTATATCTCTAATACACATTTAAGATATCAAGACACTTTATGAAGGGTAATTTTATAATAAAGATTGTAATCATTAATTTTCTTAATTCGTGTGAAAAGCAAAGTGGACAAACATTTTGAAACGGAAGAAGTATTTTGTTAAAGTAAATGAGAAACTGTACTTATTAAAATATTGTTGACTAACAGTTATATACTTTCTTTATTGGGAAATATTTAATGTATTTTTAACCGGATATACCAATTACCACTTATGACTTTGAGTATCTCTTTACTGACTTTCATGGTTCTTTGAGTCAAATTCATTCTTTCAAATATTGAAATATACTATCAAATAGTAAAATGGGAAAATAAATAAATAACAAAGCACACGTTACTGGTATTATAACCGATTCAAACTAGTAAAAGACATGTATCAATAAGATAACTCGATTTATTACCGGTTGTAACTAGGATCAGACCAGACCTTACAGTACCAGCCTTTTTTCATAAGTTTGGCTTTCATAACTTACACTATTGAAATCGATTAGAACTGGACCGATAATAACGAAACCATTAAGCCAAACTGATCCGATAAAGTCCAAAACGCTATAGTTCAGACCGAAACCAGCCCACTCTGCACGTTGCAACAATTATGATCTCATTGGTATTTATTAGTAATCCCTAATTCTGTTTCATCTATGTTTCTATTAAATATACAACACATGTTCATTGATTGTAAGATTGCTACAACATTGTGGAGCGAGATGGGCCTACTGAAATTACCGCTAAATGGCGGTACTACTAATTGAAGTCAAGTAAGTCAACAACCTTGTACAACCGGAAATACAGTGAATTGCGAGGAAAGGGCCTCATGTATAGCTGCTTTATCGCGCCTTGGCGTTGCTATTGAGGTTGCAAAATTTCCGCGTGTGGTGATGCTTCATTAGGCTGTTATGAACCTATCTGAGGTGAATTCAAGGGGTGAAATGATGCAGCATAATGCGGGACCTTCTGGTGTTAATATGAAATAGTGAATAGGAGGTCATCTAGAATCAACTGGCAGGTATGGAAGTATTGAGTGAAAACTAGTTTTTATCGCAGCAGTTAATGTTATTTGGACAAGAAGAACGAAGCCTTAATTGAAAATCCAGGCGCACCTCCGCGTATGGAGGGATTGAAAAGAGATACAATAAGACTAACGAGTGATTTTGTCTCTGCATGGGAAAAGGAGTGTTATGGAGGGATTATAAAAGCCGTAAAGGGCGAGTTAATCAAATGGATGAAACCAAAAGGTAAGCTGAAATTGAATATTGATGGAAGCTATGATTTAATGAGAAGAAAAGTCGGAATATGTGGGTCACTAAAAGATGAGGATGGAGCTTTTATAATCGGTTTTCGGGCCATACGTGATGGAATCATCTTCTTACTCTAAGGTATTATCATTGCACTACGAATTAAGGTAGTAAGTCGCGGCATTAAAGAATTGTATGTCGAAACTAACTCGAGAGAACTTCACGCGCTAGTGAAGGACGATGGTAGTTTTAAGAGTTGGAATTGTCATATTGGGTGTCATTGCAGCGAGATATTAAGGAACCGTCCAAGCTTTGAGATACACTTTACTTATCGCAGAGCAAACATATGTGCGGATCTATTGGCTAAAAGAGGCGCAGAATTGAGTGAAGGTCCTTGTGTGTTGAAAGATCCTGCTGACTACTTGTGGCAAAATATTATTAGATATATGAGTGTTTATGAAATTCCTAGACTAGTTTTAGAGCCTATGGTAGGCAGTAGTTGATTTTATTTTATACATTTTAGACTTTTAAGCCTCAGATGTATGCAATATAAATAAAATGGAAAGGGGCATAATAAATTTAGGCTCGGTTCAAACCTGCACCACTAGATTGGATGGCCAAAGCCTTGACCAGTGAGTTAATCACAACTGATTTGTGCATTATTTTAATATCACAGTAGATAAACCGTGCTTTTTAAATAAAAAATAGTGTTCATTATTCTACTATCAATGAAATAAAAAAGTAATTTGAAAAGGTAAAAAGAGGTAAAATATAAAAAAATATCATATATAAACCATAAACACATAAGTTTTGATAGTCCACAGGCTATGTTGTAGATCTCAGTTTTGCGGCCTAGGCGGTCGACTAGGGCCTAGCGCGTAGGCGGGATTATACGGGGACTAGGCGGGATTAGGCGGTATTGAATCTCGCTGTGTAATTTTATATATTTAGTAATATTATACGTTGTAATATAACAATTTTAACTATTTAAGTCATGAAATTCATCTAACAACACTATAGTGTATATAAAAATACTAAAAATTGAGTTATAATATCAATTCAAGATTTCTCGAGAATAAGAAAAATAATAGGAACGCCTAGGCGGCTAATATTTTTTGCCATTAATCGGCGCCTAGGCGAGCTAGGCGCCTCTTCTACGACGAGTAAGGCGCTAGATAAAAACGCCCAGCATTTTTACTAGGCATAAGCGCCTAAGGGGGGAGTTGACGCCTAGGCGGCGATTTCTACAACATAGTCCACAAGTGAGTAGTAGATATTTCGGGAATGGTTATTGAACATGGTCAAACTTTATACTGCAGGAGGTTGGAAGAAATAAGTCGTAACCTATTATTTGCTACTTATGATTTGGAACCTTTGAAAAGCAAAAATGAAAAGCAGACATTCAAACTCCGAAGTTGATTCTATCGAGATAATTAGAATCACAAACGTTAACATCCATGAGAACTTTGGGAATGACTGGTTTGAAAATGGTTATACATACCCCGTACGCCCCAACACATTGATAATCAGGAATTCTGATCTCGACTTTAACACTACACTCGCTTTTACTTGCGATGCTTCGTTTACGCAAACGCATCTTCCTACCGGCATTGGGATTATTCAACTCAATAAAGATGACAAATCTCGAACTAAACACATGACGATAACTGGTTGTAATAACAACACCATTGGGGAAGCACATGATGTCATCACAACACTTGAAATTGGAAGACAATGGCCGAATACGGAGAAAACTGTTTTCTCCGATAACCTTGATCTTATTCAAGGCATCCAGCAAGTGTCGGCGGCTAGATAGGAGCTCAAACCGTGGATCAGACACATTCATAAACTGGTCGGGAAAACGGGTCCAATTTTCTTTAAGCACATTCCACGAAGGTTCAACGTCGGAGCAGATCTTCTAGCAAAAGAAGTCAGACACAGGACATTGCAGGACCGGGTTACTACATACGCTCTTTTGAACAAATTCTCGAAGCTAAACATCGGTTAACACGCGTTGATAGTATCTTCAGGGGCGGACCCACCTTGGGCCCAGGGGGGGCTCAAGCCCCCCCTGAACTCGTAAATTTTAAAATACGTCAACGTAATTTTGACTCGAAAAATAATTAACTCTCACTGAAAATTTATCTGACATGTGCATGCAATAAAAAGCATACAAGTCATTGTAGCTTAGTGGTTTATTATCTTTACATATTAAAATTTATCTTAGAGGTCACGTGTTCGAATCATAGCTTTTCCTTTAATATTATTCACAAATGTACATATAATGATTCGCAAATAAGTGTCCGATTGAATTTTTATATTTGTATTTTGACATTATTAATTATATGTTTATTTATCCTTTTTTTTTACCTTAAAAAATTTTGAAAAGCGTTAACACCTAAATTTTTGTATATTTCAAGCCCCCCCTCGATTTAACTTCTGGATCCGCCCCTGAGTATCTTAGTGTATTTTATTTTGTTTTTTACCTCTCCGAAAGAAAAAAACATAAACACATGGACTATTATCAGTTAATTAAATAAATGTACTATATTCGCGTAATATTATATTAAAATATTATGTGAGTAATAAGAAAACATTGTGACAAAATACAAAGAATAATAGTAGAAAATAGAAGAAAAGATTTTTTCAACTCTATATTATTTGGGATATTTGAGATTCATCATTTCCACCCAGGAATATAGTAAAACTTTCCCCATTTTTACCGCAATAATATTTAAAAGAAAATCTTTACCTCTCAAATCTTTATTTTGCTTCACATCAAAAATTTTAAATAATAAATAATAAATGAAAAACATATTTTCCTTCACGGCTAAGCTTTTGAGTTTCTAGATCTCAAGTCTTTCTCTCTCTTGCACTTTCTCTTTCTAGAAAAACTGAAAAAGCAACAAGCAACCATCATCAGCAGAGAGCATTTGAGTTGCGGAAATGGCAGGCCGTTTCGATCGCAATCCTTTCGATGAAGATGAACAAGATGAAGTTAATCCGTTCTCTGTAAGCTCTCTCTCTCTCTCTCTCTAGATATGTATTATGTGCGTGTGTTTTAATTTACAAGTATATGTGCACATTTGTAGCAGTTGGCTAATCTTCAGCTTTTAAGTGCATAATTGGATATAGATGTGTGTTTATGAACTGTGTTTTATGTTTATTATATATGTGGTTTTTGAACTCCTATTTGCACACACTATGTAATTTTAGGGTTTTAGGAATTGAGATTTGTTGAGTTAATTATGTGATTGGGGTTTGCGGTTTTTGTCTGTTTGGATCGCACTCCTTTCGAAGAAGATGAAGTAGATGAAGTTATAGATATGTATGTATTTATGTGTGTGTAATGTATAAGTATAGATATACATTTGCAGCAGTTAACGAATCTTTGGCTTCAAAGTTGTTAGTTAGATATATCTGTGTCTGTAAACTGTGTTTATGTTTATATATGTGGGTTTTGAACTATAGTTTTGTACACTCTATGGAATTTTAGGGTTTAGGAAATGAGATTTGTAATTCGATCTATGGTATGTTTGTGGTTTGGCTTATGACATTTAGCCATGTTTCACTTTAATTTAGCCACCATAATGAGGTTTTATTTTATTTATTTTTGGCTAAAGTAAGCATGTTTTGTCATATTCATGTTATTCAAGAGAAAAGGATGTTTTAGTAACCATCAATTTCCCGTACTTTGTTCATTTAGAGCGAAATAGCCAGATTTAACCGTGTTCTGAAAAGTAGGACTGTTTTGAGGGTTAGATTTGCAACATTTTGGAATAACTAGGGGTATATCTGCTATTATTTAAAATACGGGCTTATATTTGGCCATGTTGCATAACACAGGGGGGCTTGCATCAAATTCCCTTTCTTTGCTTATCCGAATATCTAGATATATAGCATAGTCTGTGGGGGTAAATATGGAATATTTTGGAATAACTAGGGGTATATTTGATATTTTTGTACAACCAGGGCCAAGCTGGTAAAGGGAAAAATGGAGGTCAATCCAACTACAGTGGAGGTGCATTTTACACAAGTGTAAGAGCTTTTCTCTTTTCATATACTCAAGCTTTTTGCATGTTTAATGTAAATTCATGGCTAAAATTTATTTATTTATTTATTTTATTTGAAATATTAGGCCACTGGAAGTGTACCTTCAGCTGCAAACACAAGATTGTCACCTCTTCCTCCTGAACCTGCGGACTTTTATAACCCTACTGCTTCAGTTGATATTCCTCTCGATAATGCAGCGGTAATTGTTTCTTATTTTTGCAAACTTAGTCCTCAAATAGTTTCTTAATTAACTCAGTTATACCCCTTGTAGGATTTAAAAAAGAAAGAGAAGGAACTCAAGGCTAAGGAAGCTGAGTTGAAGAAAAGGGAACAGGTACTTTTTACAGATAAATATTCCTTTTATCCTGATGATTTTTTTTACCCTTTTTAAAAACTATTTTCCATTTTTTACTTTGTAGGATGTCAAACGCAAAGAAGAAGCTGCTGCAAAAGGTGTCTTTCTTATATTTTTTTCAATAATCGAAAACTTGAAAAATCCATTTTCTGTATAAATTTCAAACCATTAACAATTAGTGTTTATATTTATATAATTTGTAGCTGGAATAGTTCTGGAGGATAAGAATTGGCCACCATTCTTTCCGTTAATCCATCATGACATAGCAAATGAAATTCCGATTCATCTACAAAAGCTTCAGTACGTTGCGTTCACAACTTTATTGGGTAAGAAATGCAATTTTAAATTCTTGCGTGTCAAAGTATTACTATTACGCTAACACTATGTTCTGGGGTTTCAAACAGGTCTATGTGGATGTCTTGTATGGAATATGATAGCTGTTACAACTGCTTGGATTAAACATGGAGGTTTGTACTATTTATGGTCCAGTTTTTGATGATTTTTTATTTTAATGTTATTCTGAGCGTTAGATCGATGTTTGTGATTAGATGTGAAAATTTGGTTTCTTGCGATTATCTACTTAATATCTGGGGTACCTGGAGCATATGTTTTGTGGTATCGTCCTTTGTACCGTGCTTTCAGGTATTATTCTTTTTATATATTTTATTTTATTTCCATTTATTGTACTAATTATGTTATTTATCAACTTTATTCTTGTAGAAATGAAAGTGCTCTCAAGTTTGGGTGGTTTTTCATGTTTTACTCGGTAATTTTCTTTTATTATTATTCTTGCTCATCCAAAATTTGTTATAATTTTGTTATTTTAAAGGTTTTTTAATTCGGATTCTTTTTTCTCCAGCTTCATATCGGATTCTGCGTTTTTGCAGCAGTTGCTCCTCCAGTAGTTTTCCGAGGAAAATCTCTCGCGTAAGTTTTTTAGCAAAGGGTAAAAGTTGTAATAAATTAAAGATGAGGGGCTGAATTGAGATGATTGTTTGTTTGTTTTACACAGAGGTATCCTGCCGGCTTTTGATCTAATTGGGGACCAGATTCTAGTTGGGGTAAGTTTGAATTCATTACCTATTATTTTCTTATTAAGTCCCTCCAGATTCTAATTGTGTTATTTATTATGTATTGAATAGATTTTCTATTTCATTGGGTTTGGATTTTTCTGTCTGGAGTCTGTACTGAGCATCTGGGTTATTCAGGTTTTGTTTTTGACTTTCTTGTTATTTTTGAGATGGGTAAAATAGTAATAATACTGAGTTGAATATTATATTGTACAGCAAGTGTATATGTACTTCCGAGGCAGTGGTCAAGCTGCACAAATGAAACGTGAGGCTGCTAGAGGAGCTATGAGGGCAGCATTTTAACTAAAAAGGTGGAAAAAATGGAGAGTATAAGAGCTAATAGTATAGTTCGGTGTATGATCATATATACTACAAAAGTTTTCTTGTGGGGCGCTATTGGATGGTGGATATTCTGATTTGTAAATCTTTACTATTTTACGCAGTTTTTATCAATTTTCCAAATGTATGTGCATTCTTGACTAAAGATTTCCTAAATTCTTCATTTACTCTAATTTTCATTGAAAAATTAACAATATAAGCTTAAGGGACCTTTCATGGATTGATGATCTTTTTTGTCCTACTGTGGTATTATGTTTCAAGCAGTAAAAACTTAAAGTGATGATTGTGTGAGATACTATGAATGTTAAGTAACATAAGTTAATCCCAAATGTTATGTTTTTTTCCCAAAAAAACCATCATCTAACCCAAAAAAACCATCTAACCCAAAAAAACCATCCATACCAAAAACATGTACTACATTAAATTATGATGTATTCTGGAAAAACTCAATAATTCGATTGATCAAAACATACACATCGCTTAGTAGAAATTAGAGACAACAAATTGCGATTTGTTTATTGTATACAAGCGACAAAATACACGACATATTCATGGTCACTAGATTAATGACATGTAAATTATTAACAAAATCGACAATCTTCAACTTCAACATAAGCAAGACAATTTTTTTGTTATATTTTACTTCAATAACCCTGAGTATGGATTTGATAGAGTTTTATTAGCGATTCTTGTGAATTTAATCCATCATCTCTTTGCTTCGATAACCCAACGTAAGGATTTAATAGAGCTCCTAGATAATTAATCGGTATTACAAAGTTAGAATTGAACTAGACACCTCGTTAAAAACCTCTTTGTAAGGAAAATAAGCATGACGATGCTTATTTCAGTGTCTAATTGTATCTCATGAAACCATCTTCGTCCCTTAAAGTTAATGACATAAAATTCAAGTCGATTCGACCTTCGGGATCCAACTGGTGTGTATCTTGTCTTACTTCATGGATTATGCAATATGTTTCTTTATCCCTTCAAACGTTGAACCTATGCTTTGATACACCCGTACCGAAGTTATGCTTTCTTAGCTCCACGTTATCTTCTATATTGCTAAGAACACATAATCTAGTTTTGTTTTAACTAGTATATGTTGCATGGCATTTCAGTTGAGATTTGATTTCTTTTTGGTTTGTCGCAAACCTGTTCTCGAGGTTGATAGACATTACCTTTTTATTAATCGACCCTTCAAGGTACGTCGACATGTGTTTTGTTGGAAAAAATATCAGATTCAGCTAGTGATTTAAATAACATTCTCTTGCTCTTCCCTGGTTCCCTTTAACAATTACTATAACTTCTTTAGTTAGAAATTTTATCGTAATGTTGATAAGTAGATACCACAAGTTCACAACATGAAACTTATTAAAAGCAGTGTTCTAAAAAAAAAGGTCCGCCTAGAAACTCTTTCGAAGGTGGCTCGATGGTTCATCTGCGTATAATTTAATTAATATACTACAATGGGCCGCCCAAACTAAATACTACCTAGCATTATAGCTCATAAATAACTAATTCAATCTAATCCTATCCAAACATATAACAAAAATATAAACAATAAACTACTTAGGTTAGAGTTTGAACGCGAAAAAAAAAAGTAGAAATTTTCAAATTTCAAGTCTAGATTTCTTTAATGGGTCATCTTTAGGTTAATAATAATAATAAATTGTTATTATTATTTTATATTTATGTAAAATTGATCTACTTTAAATATATTAGGGTGCAAATATTATTTAAATCAATATATTAGTAATATATATTTATTTAATATAAAATATATAAAAACTGTCTAGGAAAAAATCGCCTAAATTCTTATTAATGGGCCGCCTAGCCATCTAGGCGCTCGAAGGTGGTCGACCGCCCTAATACCGCCTAGCGCCTTTCAGAACCATGATTAAAAGACGTTCATCCAAGGATGACATGATACACTGACTCACATTCTACTACCACAAACTTAGTTTTAATAGTAACATACATTTTGTTGTTACCAATTTTAGTGATAACTTGATATACTCCATTGCTATAACACTTTGATCATTAAATTTCCCGATAATATTAGAATAATCTTGTACGCTGATTCAAGTAATCTTCATCTGAACATAGAAGCAAACAATAAGTCTACTAAACTTCTCGTGTCGACTAAAATCTTTTTGTTAAGAGTTAAACAATGATTGCTGGAATCACCGAATCATCATAAGGAAAGATAAGATATTTGGAATCGTAATCATTAAAATTTACACCGGCGTTATGCTTGGGTCCACAATGTGGTGGATGACCACGACCTTGCTTGATATATCGATTTCTTCTAGTACGAATTGTTCTTGTATCAAAACCTCTAACAATATTTTTCAATTCCATCTCAAAACCTACTTTTAGTGAGTTAGTCCTATCTTGTTTTTCAAGTAATTATTTATATCCCCAGTCTTCCATGCATCACAACTTTCCCGTCTTGGTGTTGGTTATTGAAAAAGTTATTTCAAGGTTGAAACTTCTTCCTTTCTAGGTTATTGTTAGGACCATTTCCATTGTTTGGAGGATGAAGTTTTCCTAGACCTTCTAACCTTTTTAATTTTGCAAGTAGCGTTCAACACTCATTTGTTTCATGACCAGTATCCTTATGCAAATGACAATATATATTTTTTGTCTCTCTTTTCGGATCTCCTGTCATCTTTTGAGGCCACCACAACTCAGGTTCATTTTCAATTAGACACAACACTTTTACTGAGCTAGGTCGCGAACCAAATCCTAGATTATATTACGTATCATCACGATATTTACTTTGCATTTCCACCTTTCTCTTCTTTAGTCCGGTACTAGACTTGTCTTTCTTTGATGAATTTATTTTTCGTCCTACATTTTGGTCCTCTCTTTCGACATCAAAAGAACATCCTCGACCTTAATATAAACGTTAGCTTCATCTAAGATCACCTTCAAAGTCAAGTTAGGCTTTGATGCTATCCTTATATGGAATTCCTTATTCCTAAAACCATATGTAAAAGCGAGGTGTGCTATTGTGTGAAATTCTCTGTGCCATACGTTGTATTTCTAAATATTTTAGTTTAACTCTGTAAAGAATCGATCTTTTCTGAACTCTAACAAAGATGACGGAACTCGCCCAGAGCTTTTACTCCCTACAGATATGCTTTTAATCTTCGACTTAAATGCTCAAATGGTTTTATTGACTTTGACTCTAACTTTGGGAACCATTGTTGCTCTATTTCAGACAAAGTTGATGGAAATTCTCGAACATAAATGGCATCAGAATATGTTATCAATTCCATACGTGTTTTGTGCATATTAACATGTTGATTAGGCTCCGTTGAACCATCATATTTTAATTATTGTGGTAATTTGAACCTTTGGAGTAATGATACATATAGCACTTCCAATAAGAAAGGAATATCTTGATTAACTTTTTCTTCCCTACCCACCTTGTATGGGTTTATTTTCATACCATGTTATTAGGTTCCTGATTATCCATGCTTACAGTTGGGACCGTCTAATTCAGAAGGGAAGCACATGGTATTGATAGACATTGTTGTAGTGTTTGTAGTAAATGACTCAATGTTTGCGAGTTAATCTCTACCATTGGTTGTACTTTAAAAGGTAGCTGATTTAAAGTAACATTAACATTTGGTGCTAATGGAGTCCTGACCTTCTGGGGCTTCCACCTCCGCTATGATTAGTGATACTACCTTTATAACAACTAGTACTGTTACCAGGGGCAGAACTTCTACTTGCTCCCCCTCATGTAAACATGTTGTTGGATGCCAATAAAACTGAGGTCGTTAACCCCTCTACTATTTTTTCACTATGCCCTTGTGTTGTTTGCACTACCGTTCTTTCTCTATTTATTGTTGTTCTAACGACTCTTGTTTTTGCCATCGTGGTATCTCAATGGATGAAATTTTTTCTCTTCCCACAGACGAAGCCAAATTTGATAGAATGGTTTCTACTAGATGGTTGAAAGTAAAAATAATAATAAACAACTAAATTTAATGGACAGGTCTTTATCAACAGAATTTGGATAACAGTTTTTACAAGATCCCTTTATTTATAGTTAGATTTAGAAGTTATAGTATGTTTCTTCCTAGATGTCAGTCATTTGACTTTTGTTTTACAGTTTATTCGAGACTAATACGAATTCTATATGGTCGCTAATGATATCACACATATGACGTCAGTTGTTGAAAGATAAGATTAGTTTATTTCATCGACATGTTCTCGAGGAGTTGTTTCAGCATTTCCTTAACTAGTATTATACTCGAGCAGAGTCATTTTTATTCGTGTAGCCTCGATATTTGAGCTCTAGATCCTCCAATATGTTAAGTAGCGTTTTTATCATCGCTAAAATTAACTATTAACATTGAGGTGAGGATTATCTTAAAGGTGTGTTCATAAACTATATCACGTGTGTAGTTTTTGATATACAATTTAAGGATATATATTTTCTCTTTTTTTTTTTTGTCATTATAAATGTACACTAATAGTTATTACATAATTGATTAAGAAATTGAAAAGAGCTAATAATAGACATATCCTTCCAAGTAGACAGATTAACATTCCTCCTGATACACTTTGCAAGCGCATCCGCTATACCATTGCACTCTCTACTAATATATGAGATCTTTCAAAACGGAAATCTTTTGAGCCAAGACCAAATCTATGTAAGAATTCGCCTAATATACCAGTGGGATATATATTTTCTCATTATATTAGAAAGACAATTTTATTTGGATAAATTTCTATTTCAATAATTACATTGATTATAAAGTGTTTTTAATACAAGAATAATTATTAGTTTCATTTGATTACGTAAGAAGTTATCATGCTTGTGAAGTGGAGTAATTAAGGTGAAACAACATCTTAATCTTGATCAAGACACAAAACTGTAACCAATATATTAAGCAAAATCGAAATCATTATTATGATAAAGTGAGGATTTTCTGATACATGGAACCTCACTATATTTGAGGGGAGCTAGAAATAAAGTGTGACTTAGTTCAATGGACTATCACCCTCAAGTTTTTAACAAATATCAACTTGCTACTTTAATCATCTTGTTTTGAAAGTGATACTAACAAGAAGCCACCGTGGCCCATGCTTTATTTATACAATTATTAATTAATATAATTATTTTTCTTTTTCTTTGGGCCAATATAATTCAAATTTCTGTAGGACCACTTTTAGCACCGTTTGACTGTGAACTTTGAGGAGAAACATGTTACTTTTTTTATTTTTAGGAAATGTTATTTTTATTCTTTCAGTGATATTTATATTAATTAGGATAAAGTTCTCTCATGGCTATGGCGGCAAATGAACCAAACCGTTCGCGAGCCGTTCGAAGTTGATTCGGAGAAAAGCTCGTTTGAGATCGGCTCGAATATAAACAAGCTCAAGCTCAAATTTCATTTTAAACTCGATAAATAAACGAGTTTGCCCGAGTTCGGCTCATGAACTCGTTTACAATTATAAATTAATATATTATCTTATAAATATATTATTAAATATTCAATATCAAATTATATATTTTTAATTTCTTTAGACATTTATTTTTTCATTAATGTTATATTTCATATTTTCATACCACACACTCCATCAGATACCAACCGTTCATGAAAGTCTCATTTCAACCATAATTGTTCATGAGCAACTTGTGCTCGACTCTAAAAATGATTGTTCTATAAGTTAAACAAACAAGTTCTAACATTTTTTATTTGAATCATTGGAAGCTCGGACTCGGCTCGTTTAAAATTTGAGCTCGGCTCAGCTCGACTCGTTTAAATTTGAGATCGGCTCGGCTCGGCTCGAGTAATGAAACAAACAAGTCTGTACATCTAGTATTCGACTCGACTCGGCTCGTTTACAACCCTACTCATGGCTTTCTAATTTTCTTAAAAATGCACTAAGTTGTACCTAATTTTCTTAAAAATTCACTAAGTTGTACCTAATTTATAGAATGTCACAAAATGACAATTTATGTTAGTATTTTGTGTCATCATTAATCTTTTTCTCCTATTTATGTCAGTTGACAATTAGTCAACGTCACATAACATTACCTCACCACTATGTTAACGCCATATACGTTTTATTCTTCTTCATCATTATCTTAGTACTTATATAATACTCAAATGCTTAAGAATTTAATAAATTTTAAATATTTCAACACATATCCAAACAACTTTTAAGAAAGATAATTATTCCATTGACAAAAGAATCTAACCCATGTCGTAAAAGTTAGATTTTCTAACCACTGAAACGACAAAAAAATATAGTAATGCGATTGGTGTGAATCGAATACAGTCAGATATATAACGAACACTCATTTGATTGAAAAAAGTAATTTAAGAACCTATACACAATCTAGACCATTTTTTATTTAATGATTTCAATCCGTTTAGAAAAGCTTGCTTTATAAATAATATAGATTATCTTTTAAATCATTGTTCTTAAGAGAATTTTGGTATTTCCATGAAATTGTTGTTTCTAAACTATAAACAAACCAAATGGGACTGATGAATCAATATAATACTCCATACTTGTTTTATGAGCCTGCAATAAAATTTGATAATGTAGAGTGTGAACACGACATGAATGTGTACTAGCATATGAGAAGTAAAAGAAGTGTAAACATGATATGGTCAAGAATCAAGATCGTCAAACAATAGTCAATAGTTGGTCAAATTTCATTGACCAAGACAATAAAAGGGTACAGTACTTCCAATTGCTTTTAGGTAATTTTCTTAAAAGTGAAGGAAGATGCATTAGCAAATCTCCCACTTGACGATAAAATTTTAACAATCATGCTGATATAAAATAAATACGGAATCTTTAAATGTTTAATAGAATGGAGTAAAGAATAATTAAATTTTTTATTAGTAAAAATTAATACGAAGGAGAGAATTAAAAGATTATAACCAATTTAACCGTTGTTTAGGTAAAGTATCCGTACGTTTCAAAATTTTTATTGATTATCTTCTAAATCATTGTAGAATTTGGTATTTCTATAAGATTGTTGTTAATGACAAAAATATATATATATATATATATATATATATATATATAAAAGATTGTTGTTACCTTTTTCTTCCAATCATTTTAAAGTAATTTTATTAAAAGTGAAGGACGCATTAGCAAATATTCTCAATTATATGTATTATATATACACTGGAACCACAAAAAACATTCACTCATCACTCCATCACTCCATCATAAGAACTGAAGTAGTTCAAGAGCTAGCACCAGTAGTAAATTAACACTAATCATCAAGAATGGCAAGGGAATCAGAACTAATCAACGGCGGAAACATCTCAAGAAAGATTGTTTACAGCCGTCCGATGCCAAAGAGGGGTCAAGTGAAGGAGACCATAGTGTTGGGACTAGCTCATTCTTTGTCTTCAATCTTTTCATTTGGTTCTCGTAATTCTCAGAATTGCAGAAAAAACAACTTGTCATAGATGGATGATAGATCAATTACAAAGTCCAGTTAGATTTTGTTCGTGTTGCTCAGCTAATGTAAAGTTTTTGTAGTTTTTAAAATTTCATAATTAATGAGAAATATTTCCAATCATTAAAATAATTATTATGTAGCATTAGAAGTTAACACTCTCTCTCAATGGATTAAATATCATTATAAATTCGCAGAGTAAAATTAATTTAAAAAAACAGAAAAAGATTATACTTGAGGTAAGAATTATATTTTACTCCAAGTTTAATGTTTTCTCTATAAAAAGAGAAAAAGAATAAATTTCTACATCGTCCGAACTCCTATTATCTTCATATTTGTCCCTACAATCGAGTATACCAAGTGGTAATTAAGTAAGATCTATTTATATCAACCAGGTGGTTAGCTCAATTAAACAAAATCTTGTCATTTTTTTTGTTTTAAAAGATATAAGGCTCAAATTTCTTTCCTAAGCATGTGTAACCTATTTATAATTTACTTGGAAATAAATATAGGGAAGTATGCATCTTTTTTTTGTGATATATGGATGTACGGGCCACCTTACGCGCACCACGACTATTCTCATTCAAAAAATACATGCTTACCCCCTTTAAAGGCCCGAGAAACAACAAGGCTGAAGGACTCGAACTCTGTACCTCCTAGATAAGAGACAAGGTCATGATCATTGAGCTAGTCTCAATGGTTAAGTATGCATATTTTTTGTAAGATTAGTCGTGGTGCGCGCCAATTAATCTATACTACCATTATACAAAAATAATAATCTAATTATATCTGAATGACAATGACTGAATAAACAAGGTAACCTAGATAATTTGTAGTCTAATACATGAATATAAAACATTTATAATTAGGGGTGAATCAAGATCAATATTTGTCAAGAAAAAATATATTACATATTATGCATTTTTGTCAATGACTTAGAGTCCAAAGTGGCTCTCCTATGTAACGAAATAAATAAAATATTACATACTGTTAGGGTTACACATATTATTTAAAAAATACATTAAGCAACAAGAGAAAATTCAGACTTTTGTGTAATATTTTGAACTTAGTTGGATACATTCTGTTGTGTAAAATTAAGTTTAAAAATAAAATCTCCTTTGCTAGGAGATCTAAGAATGCTACTGCTGATTAGGTGGGTAAACAAGTGCTTAAATGTGTCTTGTTTAACCTTTGAACCTTGTTTCCACCTTCTCAATTAGTAAGACTTTTGGATAGAGACTTTAATCCACTAGGGATAGGGTGACTTGTAATTTTTGAAGTTTTTTAATTTATGCTTCTTTCGACTAAAAAAAACAAGGGAAAATTCATCCCATTTAGAGATATACATATTTATTCTAGTGTATTTAGCCAGTGCATCAGCTGTGGAGTTAAACCTTCTATTGATATGTGTGACTTTCCAAAGAGGACTTCGACCTAACCATCTTCTAGCTTCTGAAAGAACAAGTTTAAAGCTCCAATGGAACCCGGTCATATTGCGAATTCCTTGAACTAATTCAAGGTTGTCAAAGTAGAAAGAAACCCTCTGACTGGTGAGATCGTGAGTCGATCTCATAGCTAATAACATTGTCCAAGCTTCGCCTTCAATTGCTTTATTGATTTTACATCTAAGATTAACCTTTTGAGTAATGACTCCCTCTTTATTAATCCCAATAGCTGCAACAGTTGTCGGTTCATGCACAATTTTAAAAGGTGTATCGTACTTTCAAACAATTTCTGCATCATCCTGAAGAGTAGGATTAATAATTTTCCGCTCTTTCTTCCAAATCTCATATATTACTATTATGGAATTCTTTCTACTATTATATAAGAAAAAAATTACTAGTTCAAAAATCTTAAATAAATCTTTTTAAAATAAAAAAAAAAAGAATTTGGACATAAAAGAAAAAGAATTTCGAAAGGAATAAGGTAAGGAAACTTTTTTTCTTCTAGATGATAAAGAACCATACTAGAAGCCAACCATGACCCGTCCAAAAAAAAAAAAAAAAGCCAACCATGATGTAAACCAATAATAGCACGTGGTATATGTGGGAAATGTGTGCTCGAAAGGAGATACTCGTTTTTTTAATAAGGGCCAATGGGCCATCTTGTAATAAAAAACTTTACCCAAAGATATGTTGGAAAATGTGTACACGAAAGCGATACTCATTATAAATTAGAAAAACGTTGTCCACAGATTTTTAAATTAAAACATAACTAATAAAATGGTACTCCCAGTATAAATTGTTTTTACTTTTATACCAAATATTCAAACTATTAACAGAAATATACTACAATAAAAACTATTTTCAGTTTTATACCTTTTCGGAAACTAAGTTCCGAAATAAGATGAAGAAACATACTCCCTCCGTTCATTTTTATTTGTCCTTTTTTCTAAAAATATATGTCCAACAATATTTGTCTCTTTTATATTATCAAGACATTTTTTCTCCCATTTTTCCAATATCACTCCTAGTTAATTAGTTAAAAGCAATTGTGCATTAAATGACACTCTACTTAATGAATAAAGGCAATATAGTAAAAAGAAAGTGTATTTAATGTCTTTTTTAATCTTTGTGCCACAAAAAGTAAGACAAATAAAAATGGACGGAGGGAGTACAAGATTCAAATCCCCTTCCTAAACATGGGTAACCTAATTCTGATTAACCTGAAAATATGCATGGAGAGGCGTGTATATTTCTCATAGAATTAGTCGTGGTGCACGCAAGTTGGCCCAGACACCCATAACATAAAAAAAAAAAAAAAAGATGAAGAAGCATACCTCTTTTGGTGGACAAAATCCACGTCACTTTAGCAGGTTAATCTTTTTTAATTATTTTTTCATACATTATATATATACATATAATTTTTTGTTTTAAATATTTAAAAGTAAGTTATGTTTTATTTTAGAATTGTTGTATTAAATTAAAATTAACTTTTATTCTTTTAAAATTGTTTCAAATATCCATATTCGATATCCCCGTCCTTGTCATCAAGGTAACAACTTCGGGCATGACTAACTCTCATAGTGTGATGTGCGTGTGTACAAGGCCTGAGAAAGAATTCACCGCTATATAACTGACCGGTGATTACTAGCGATTCCGACCTCATGCAGGCGAGTTGCAGCTTACAATCCGAGCCGAGGACGGGTTTTTGGGGTTAGCTCACCCTCGAGGGGTTGTGACCCTTTGTCCCGACCATTGTAGCACGTCTGTCGCCCATGGCGTAAGGGGCATAATGATTTGACATCATCCTTACCTTCCTCTGGGCTTATCACCGAACAGTCTGTTCAGGGTTCCTAACGAACGGTGGCAACTAAACATAAGAGTTTCACTCGTGGCGCGACTGAACCCAACACCCTACGAGAATAAAGTTATGTTTTATTTCAAAATTGATGTATTAAATTAATATTAACCTTCTATTCTTGTAAAAATGTTTTAGATATATGCATTCGGCATCCCCGTCCTTGTCGTTAAGGTAACAACTTCGGACATGACTAACTCCAATAGTGTGATGTGCGGTGTGTACAAGGCCTGAGAACGAATTCACCGTCATATAGCTGACCGGTGATTACTAGCGATTATGGCTTCATGCAGACGAGTTGCAGCGTGCGAGGACAGGTTTTTGGGGTTAGCTTACCCTCGAGGGTTCGCAGTTGACAGCGACTTGATACCTTAAATAATATCAAGGTTGTCCGAACATATCAAGGTTTTCTTTCCTTAAATACTCACAAATTAGTCGTGGTGCACGAAAGTTGGCCCAGACACCCATAACATAAAAAAAAAAAAGATGAAGAAGCATACCTCTTTTGGTGGACAAAATCCACGTCACTTTAGCAGGTTAATCTTTTTTAATTATTTTTTCATACATTATATATATATATATATATAATTTTTTGTTTTAATTATATTAAAAAGTAAGTTATGTTTTATTTTAGAATTGTTATATTAAATTAAAATTAACTTTTATTCTTTTAAAATTGTTTCAAATATCCATATTCGATATCCCCGTCTTTGTCATCAAGGTAACAACTTCGGGCATGACTGACTCCCATAGTGTGATGTGCGGTGTGTACAAGGCCTGAGAAAGAATTCACCGCTATATAACTGACCGGTGATTACTAGCGATTCCGACCTCATGCAGGCGAGTTGCAGCTTACGATCCGAGCCGAGGACGGGTTTTTGGGGTTAGCTCACCCTCGAGGGGTTGTGACCCTTTGTCCCGACCATTGTAGCACGTCTGTCGCCCATGGCGTAAGGGGCATAATGATTTGACATCATCCTTACCTTCCTCTGGGCTTATCACCGAACAGTCTGTTCAGGGTTCCTAACGAACGGTGGCAACTAAACATAAGAGTTTCACTCGTGGCGCGACTGAACCCAACACCCTACGAGAATAAAGTTATGTTTTATTTCAAAATTGTTGTATTAAATTAATATTAACCTTCTATTCTTCTAAAAATGTTTTAGATATATGCATTCGGCATCCCCGTCCTTGTCGTTAAGGTAACAACTTCGGACATGGCTAACTCCAATAGTGTGATGTGCGGTGTGTACAAGGCCTGAGAATGAATTCACCGCCATATAGCTGACCGGTGATTACTAGCGATTATGGCTTCATGCAGAAGAGTTGCAGCGTGCGAGGACAGGTTTTTGGGGTTAGCTTACCCTCGAGGGTTCGCAGTTGACAGCGACTTGATACCTTAAATAATATCAGGGTTGTCCGAACATATCAAGGTTTTCTTTCCTTGAATACTCACAAATTCAATTCTGAAAAATTAGATATCAAGACTACACTCAGTCTAATTTCGTTTTAAGATAAAAAAATCTGGAATAATTGACATATATGATCGAAACCAAAAAAAGGGGATAATTTAGTGTACTTTGTCCAATATAATTGAGTAGATTCCACTTGTCTAGGGGGGGCTGGAAAGCAGAAACCAATAATGATACTATTGTCTTAGTGTGAACAAGACATGAAGAATAGTAACAGGTACTCCTGTATAAGTGCACTAATAATAAAATACTAAAAAAAGGAATGTGAACAAGTAAATATGTTAAAAATGAAGGACACATTTGCAATTCCAACTTGTATATATACTCTTCCATACCACACAACATTCAGTCATTCACTCAACACCTTCCTCATCAATCACTAATCAACTCTGAATAAATTACTAAGATGGCTAGATCTAGGAATTCAGATATGATCAACGGCAGAAACATTTCATCAAGTAGTAGGCTTGTTTATAGCCGTCCGATACCAAAGAGGGGTCAAGTGAAGGAGGCTATAGTCTTGGGTTTAGCTCATTCTTTGTCTTCAATCTTTTCATTTAGTAACACTCGTTCGTTCTCAAAGTAACTCGTGATCAAGTTCTCCTCATATGATCCAACTTGTGTTTCGTCATCAAAGATCAATCAGCAAATCCAGTTTTCTTGTTAATATAGATAGTTAGGTAATTGGGTATGCTTTTGTTGTTAATTTATAGTTGTAATTTTGCAAGTTAATGAAAATTTGATCTTTTCCCAAATTAGTTGCTAAAATTTTCCGTAAGCGTAACATTGTAGTATTAAAAATTCATCTATCCGGGACAACCGTGCTATAGTTTGTTGCTTCAATTACAAAATTCGTAAATCATTTTACTAAAACAAAACATAGGTGGAATTAAAGTTGTTGATTATAGAAAAAACACGTGTTAATAATAATAATAATAATGTGGTGTAGTTCAACCGATTCTTGAATTATCTCTTCCAAAGGCTAGAGTTGTGGCCCAATTCACAGCTACATAAAACCTGTTTCTCCAGCTTATAACTCGGGTCAAATAAGCAGATCTCCAAATCAACCAACTCACAAAACCCGCCATTGAAATGCCCTTGTCATCCTATCAACAAACAAGAATAAATACTTAGCACCTGTCAAGAAAGTAACCAAAAGGACTAAAGGTGCAATTAATATTTTACCTTGGACTGACGAAGATCAACGAGGGCTTTATAACGTCCAACAGAAGCCATACTTCCAAGATGTTTATACACAAAAGGGTCACCGAGAGTGATATCTTTAGCCATAAAAGCTTTTCCTCCATTTTGTTTGCTAATTTTGTTAAATACATCAACTAAATATTTGCCTTCTCTTTCAGCTACCTGAGCAAGAGAAGGTAACACTTGTCTACCTGTTTGTTCGAGAAAACCAGCACAATCTCCCACTGCAAATACATCTTCAACTGATGGGACCCGCATCCATTCATCCACTCCGATTCTGTAACATGTTCATATAACATATTACTATAGAGCAATTCTTGTATACCATAAGGACCTGTACTTCAATTTTGCATGATATAGGGAACCTATATTGCAATAAACTAAAAAGATCGGGTCGTTGCCCCATAACAAAAAATTTTGGATCCCCCAGCCTATAGTGTAATTTTTGCATAATATAGGGACCTTATAGTAAAGTTTTTGCATAATACCTTCCACCTGGAGACTTGGGAAGGTTGAGTGATTTTATAAAATTAGAGGGACCCACACCAGTAGACCAAACCAGGAGACCATAAGGAACTTCACTTCCATCGTTAAGAACTATCTTTTTCGAATGCACCTCTTTCACCACTCCACGTACAAGACGCACACCACACTATCACAAACATAAAGGACTAAACTGTCAAAATATACAAATATAAAGGACCAAACGTGTTATTCACAATTTTACCTTAGTCAAGTGTTTCGTTGCGTATTGCCTCAATCCAACATCAAATGACGATAAAATCTCATTCCCCTGTTGTAGACGCAACCATTATAAAATATACAGGGACTAATTGTGCAATTAACTCAAAATATACCTCGATGAGAGTAACGCGAATATAGTTTTTAACATGAGCGTATCGTTGCCTTACATCCCTCATAATAAAATCACTCAGTTCTCCGCTAAATTCCACCCCTGTGGGCCCACCTCCAATCACCACACAGTGTAATAATCGCTCTTTTTCCTCTTCAGACACACCTGAAATTATCCAAACATCAAACATTAAACACATGTTCTTGACTTGTTGTCATAAAACTTCAATTTTGGGTACTCTTTACCTGGATTTTCAGACAACATAAGATTCAAAAGAAGCTTCTTTCGTATCTCTTGAGCATGATACACTTCACGAAGAAAAAACGCGTTTTCTTTAACACCCTTAATCCCAAAAGTTAACGGCTCAGATCCAACCGCGATTACAAGCTTATCATACGCCACTTTGAACCTGTAAGGCTCTTTATGAACTCCATTATCATCATCAAATACAGTCTCACAATACACTTCGTGTTTTTCTGTATCGATTCCCGTGCTTGAGGCGAGGTAAAAGTAAGAATTCGGATCTTTTGCTAACGATTTTTGTATCTGACTTACTGGTTCAGCTACAGATCGAAACTCAAGTGTCCCCACACAAGTTGAAGCGAGTAAAGGAGTGAAAACCATGTGGTTCCTTGGGGAAATACAGACAACATCGTAGTTTTTTGTGTCAATTCCTTTCATGAATCGACATGCTCCCCAACCTGTTCCGAGAACTACTACTCGAGGCTTTTCTTCAGGTTTTGTGGGTTCTAAACTTGGATAATTTTCGAACTCGGATTCTGAATCGGATTCATCTATAATCCTTTCGGCTTGAGGGAATTGGTAATAAGGGCTTATTCGGATTCCCCTGGTTCCGAATCCGAAGCTTCCATAATCGACTTTTGTAATGTTTCGAAGGTGTGAGGGATTGTTAATGGAAGGCGAGAGAGAGGTTAATCGTGAAGAATATACTCCCTCAAAAAGAGAATCTTTTTCGTTAGTATGAGTTCCTCCAATGGCACCTCCTGAGCGTCTTAAACCGGTCCTTGCGATTCTTGCCATAGCCATGTCTGAGAGATTTTATGATCTATTGAGTTTGAATGAAGAACATATGATTAATAAGTATTTTCCATGTCATTTTATACATATATGGTGGAACAAGCTCATATAAACAATGTTACAAAATGCTGCATTCCAAAATTCAAACACATTTCGTACTATGGCTATCTATTGGGATTCGGAGGATGAAAATTTTACACACATAGGGTTTTAGAGGGTATAGAAGTAAACAGAGATTAAATTATCAGATCGATAAATCTTAAAAGGTTTAACAACAAAGTTAAAAAAAAATAAGAGTATTAGTACCTTTTTCTTTTTAAGCTGCTGAATTGAAAATGTGTGATTGCTTTAAGCAGTGTCCGTGATATGAGGAACCTGCGTTATTATGTGAACCAAAAACTGAAGAAGTTATGATATTTTATTACAAATACTTGAGATGCAAGAAACTGCTAATGAAATATTTATTTAATACTAACCTTGTGATTACTGGTTTGAGGATGTTGGAAATGGGTCTATAGAATAATTTTAATATATGGTAATGCGAATTTATATTTATATTTATGGAAACGAATCGAAAATATATAGGAAAGAGAGAAGAAGAAGAAGAAAGGTTTAGGTGGGTTTTAGGTTGTTACTTTGATACTTCTTTTTGTTTATTCGTTCAAATTTAATTTGACACTTTTTTTTTTCGTTCTAAACGATTTGACACTTTCTTAAATGGGCGAAGGGAAGATTTGGCAGATTTTTTATAATTGGAAATTTAATTGGTAGAACGTTTTATTTACGGAGATTGAAAGAATTTAATTCACCAATAAACTTTTAAATTTCTTTTAGTAGAAATTAAAAGTTAAAAGTTAAAAGTTAAAAAATTAAGTTAGGTTAATTTAAATCTGAAATTTTTGGGTATCTTTTTAGATATTTTGGGACTTAAATTTTATATATATGTTATCTTTTCTATTTGTCATTTTGAAAGTCTTGTATATATTAAAAGTCGAGTTCAAAGCCTATAAAGTAAAAGATGCCTCAATCAGGGACGGGTACACAACTGGGTTGTAATTCACATTAATTCTCGGATATCATGCGAATTTGTTTGATTTTAATTTATAAATGTGTGAGAAATATATATTAAAGTTTCCCACCAAAAATTAATCTCCTTGGCTAATAGATTACAACTGATAGGAGTAAAAGTCGTACACCTCGTCAAGGCAAAGATGAAGAAGACAAAACCTCGATCTAACAACTTAAGTGGAACAAGGATATAACCTGTTAAGATCAAGTGATCCTCTCAAGCTAACTGAACTAGCATAAGTGTTGCACGAAAGACAAGGCTTTGATCCAATGGAAAAACACGATTAGCTAAAACATGGATCACGAAGTCAAGCACTTTCCATATCCGAAGTATGTGGCTATCAAGACATGTGGTGAGATTATAGCAGCGAAGATAACCTCCCACTCTCTAGGAAGATTTATAAATATCATCAGCGCAAACAGAAAAGATAACTCTTTAAAGCGTGATGATAAATTTTAGGCTACAAGAAACTCTTATTTTAATACGATCTCATTGTAATTACATGGCTTATAAATGCCTACTTATATAAATAGAAATCATATTTCTCTTGTTCGTAGTTTGTTTTCCATTCTTATTATATCTATATCAAGATCCAATCAACACTTAAACACTTTCAATCACCAACTTCAGTTCATTTAGTTCAATGAGTTATAACTGGTAGAATCTATTCTGTTAGATTGATGCTATTTGTGGGAATAGACCAAGAGTTTACCCATTGAGATACCACAAAAATAGCCAAAACCAGAGCAACATCAACCAAACGCAAACACGTAACAAAGAACAAAGGAACATAGCCACAGCCTCTAATATCATCAAAATGTATGATGCCGAATCCCCCCAAAGAATGAAAAGAAGTTCCCCCCTCAGGTGATGCAACCGCAAACTGAAGAAACGTGTATTAACCACGGAAGGCGAATAAGTAGCCCTGTTAGAGCTAAGGGTAGCAAGAGCCCGAATAAATATAGATGAAACTCCCCTCACAGGTCAACAACACACTGACCAATCTGGGCCAAACATCAATGTTTTCGTGCACCCACCACCACCACCACCACCACCACCAACCAGAGATCTAGTTGAATCCATAAACACTTGAACAAACGGACTTTGGAGAAACAAGCACTTGAAAGGGTCGACTTCCCTTGCAACCCTCAGAATGCAGATGAGGTCCCAGAGCCATATATACCGAAGGAAGTCCCTAAGAGAACATCACCATTTAGAGCTAATAAAGGGGAAAGATAAACCACGATAGCCCATTTTCTTGGGATATACTAAACATGTCGCTACCTTACCACTTTAAATCGCCATAGTTGTCTGCCTATGATGGATTGACCGGCAAGACCAGCACATCAACATGTAAAAAAGCACATGAAGTTGATCACTAACTCTGACACCATCTTCTATTGTTCCTTTCTTATCGTCTTGTCATGGAGAGTGCAACAATGGTATACAAGTTAGAGCCAAAATTCATAGAATCCTTCAAATAATTGAGTTAGAGGATGAATGCACTCTTCGCCTACATCAAGAGCCCAGGTTGAGCCTCATCACCAGGTTAGTATTGTGCTAATAGAAAGGGGAAACTCTAGGAGAGTACTCCAGAAGAACCAGAAGTGTGATGTACGATAAAAAAACTTTGACAAAACAATCACACAACTAATGTTCATGCGCTCTCTTTGAAGCAAATAGTTCCAAATAAAATAGACCGCCAAACCTGGTCTGACCTTTGACTGAATCCTAGATGAAGCTAAACCTTATATCGAGTTTGGGGACTTGTTGATTAGGCCTAGATAAAGGGAAATGATGAGAAAAAATGTAAGAAAGAGAAAGTCTGAGCTGGACCTTAGAAGAGAAAGACGTATAATAAAGAGTATTACACTTTGTATCCATGACGACATGGTCCCGGAGAGGTATTAAACTTGATAAAAGGTGAACATCGTATGAGATGGACCCTAAAAATGATAAGCAACGTGGAGAAATGAGTCTAGAGCCGACATTTCCAGTTCTATAAGGACGTGGGTTACAATATCAATGAGTGTCAGTTGTTACTCATCAAAATAAAACGTCTTGAAAGAATGGTAAAGTTTCCACCACCTCGGTCAGAAGATCAACCTAACACCCAGCCTTAAAAGAAGGGACACTCCCACGAAGCGATGCATATCAATGAGGTTCATTCGTCCAACTCGCGACTGTCAGAGAGGAGCCAAGGCTCCAACAGATGGAAGACGAGGCCCACTCTGCAAAACGATGCTTTGAAATAGAAAATAATAAAATTGCGGGAGGCTTTACCACCGAAGTTACATGGTTAGTCAGAATTCGGTACGCTAAGTAGGCTTGAGCTACACCGCTAGATGACTGACCCATAAATAACGATACCGTAAACTTCAACGACAAAGGCACTGATACATTACTGTTTCCTTAAGATGATGCCTTGGTAATCGTCGTGATTATAGGGTGAGGCCCCACTAAACAAGTGTTAATCAACACGGGAAGCTTGGTAGATCTGTTCATTGCAAATCTGGATAAAATGAAGATTTCTTAAGCCAGAGTTCTACCCTTCTTGTATGATATTTGCAGGTTAAAAGGTCAAACTGTAACACCTCTGAGTTATATTGAGCTACCATTACAAATGGAAATCTAGGACAAGCCAGTTATCATCCGAACAAAGTTTGTAGTGGTAGATTGTGGATTCGCATATCATGCGCTTATCAAGAGAATCACTCTCAACAAACTTGGATATTTAGTGACAATATACCACCTCACGGTGAAGTACCGAACCAAAAAAGGGTGGTCAGGTTCGAGGCAACCAAGCCCAAGCCAGGGAGTGCTATTTTAACTCCCCCACGGGACCACATATTTTTGCAATATGGGTAAGAGACTAGATGGATCTAAACCAAACATGGATGTCACTTGCCAAGGAAAAGAACCCAAAGGCTTATAAACATCAAGTGATAATGTCGTTCAGCCTAACACATGTCATGAAAATAATATAACAAAACCCTTTTAGAAGAAGGATGTGGGTTCATGAAATGTAATTATGAAAATCCACATGGTTCTGACTATATTACACTCTTTTCCTTGTTAAGAGGATTTGTAACAAGATAATAGATTACCCACAACATCATGTTAATTTTTTATATAAGCATTTACTTTTGAAAATTAATTTTTTTAATGTTTGATATATTGTCCAAGTCTCGGTTCAACCCTCAGCTATTGATCCCAGTGGGTTATGCTTAAAGGGTCACCACTTGCAAATCCAGATTCAACTTTCTTGACAGGGATCAATTATAGGACGTTAGTCCTAAGTGGTTGCCCTAGTGAAACCTTGCCTTCTAGATAGGTTATTGAGTCTAGTGATAGGACTGAGGGATCACTTTGGTAAACCCTCGATTAAATCCTCCATATGGATTATTGAGTCCAGTGATAGACCTAAACGTCACTTTTTTAAAATCTTGATTCAATCCACAAGACAGATTCGATTAAATCCTCCAAACGGGTAATCGATTCCAGTGATAGGCCTAAGGGGCTAGTCTGGTAAAACCTGGATTCAATTCCTGAAACGGGTATCTAGTATAAAGGGGTCCAATCTACATGGATCCTTAACCCAAAACTTATAACGGTTAACAAGGTCATATGAACGATTAAATCCCTTATATGAATGATCAAGTATAAACGGTCCCATCTACATAGAACCTCGACTAAAAACTTATATAAATTAATTCGGTCATATTCAATCAAAACCTCAATCCAATTCCTTAAATCGGTTACCGAGTATAAAAGGTTTCCATCTGCATGGAACCTCGAATGAAAACCTAACAGTTAACAAGTTCATATTCAGTTAAAATCTCGATCTAATCTCATGCATAGGTTATCGAGTACAGAACGGTTCCGCCAACATGAACCTCGAGCCAAAACCGTAAACAGTTGAAAAGGTCCTACTTATAAAAATCTCATGCATAGGTTATACAAAACCGTAAACAGATGGTTAAGAAAGTAAAAAGGGTTATATATATATATGTGTGTGTGTGTGTGTATCAAAAGTTTAAACTACATAAACTCATTGCGTATATAATTAATTCTTAAGACAATATATTATTTTACTATGTAATTTTTTTTATTTTTTCTACCAAGTTATGTAATGTGTTGTATACTAGGTTTACTTAACTTCATTTTAAATCACTAAAAAAAATCCACATATACATATCCTAAAAAAATAAAGTCTTAAACGAGCCTTGGACAAGTCTTAAACAAATCTTTTTTGGCTTGATAACGTGTGACAACGAAACTGAGCCGAGCTAAACTCAAGTTTGGAAAACAAATTATGAGCCGAGCCCAAACTTAAATATGAGGCTCATTTATAACTCAAGATAAACTCAAACTCACTAAAATATTACCAAGCCAAACTCAAAATAATTAAAGTTTGGCTCAGCCTGACGCGTTTGCAACCCTATTAGTGGGGTTGCATCCCCACACAGACCCTAAGATGCAATGCAAATTTTTCCTGGTTTGTTTCCTAAAGGATCCAAGTGAAAAACATATATAAGTCCCACATACCCCAAGAGACATGGATTTGACTTATATATTTGATATAATTTTAATTTCAAACCCCCTAGGGACATAGATTTATCTCTTACATTTTATGTTTTGCAATTTTAACTCCAACTTGGTAACATATACACTGAGACTTGCCCCAATTTTTTTGAGGACCTCAATATCTTCTAAATTTTAACATCCACAAACCTTTCGTATGTGCTTATCTTCCTAAGATTACTACTCATGTTAGTTGAGACCATATAATCAGAAGCTGTGGTTGTGCATAAACATAACATGGTCATTTATCGTGTATGCTCGTACTACCGAGGTTGTGTTTGAGATATATAACGCACACGAAGTATAAGCGTCCGATATGAAAATTAATGCCTATCACCATTTCATATGCTCACATATAGATTTTACAGATTTTTTCCAAGCGAGAAGGAAAATATGTTATGTTCTACAAAATTGGTCACATATAGATTCACGTGTTTATTCGATGGCCACAACTATGTAAATTTTTGAGGAGCCAAAAGATTACACATGTCTTCAAATTTAAAGTTAATGAAAAATAATAATTTGAATATGAAAAATTTACTTAGAAAAAGTTGTTCAAATACCACAAAAAAAGGCAACAAAAGGACTCCATCATTAATCAATAAATAGGACGATAGACCAAAAATGGTTTCGGAATGAGCCACTAGTATGTAAACCACGCACAAGCACAAATGAATTATAAGACAAATGTTCTTGTCTACGTTTCCGTTACGCAAGACTCTTATTTCTTGTCTCTACTAACAAATATTCTTTCTACAATATACGAAAATTTCATTCATATGCTTCTCATCTAAATCAAGCAAAAGTAAAAGGTAATCTGTGAGTACATAAGTCATCATTTTTGTGGCGACAATGATAAAGAGAAAAAAACAAGTTGTCACCATCCATGTTTCAAGGTGTTATTAATGTACAATTGAGGGTTTTGATTGGTTTGTAAGATACGTACCATTGGATTATTATCCAACAATGTAAATAATTGGTTAGGCTATAGTTGAGTTGTTCGTTAATTATGACTAAGTTGTGAAGGTATTTTATAGTTATGGTTGGATCATTAATCAGGTGTTCACTAACTATATATAGTTGTTACTTACTCCTTCTCTTCCATAAAATTTGTCCACTTAACTTTTCACACATATTGAAAAATATAATAATTACATTCACCATTACAAAAATACCTCTAATAAAGTATCTTGATATTTTAAACCTGTACTGAAAATATAAATTTCACTATTTTAATAAGGGTAATAGTGGTAAAAGTAGCAAAAAAGTGTCATGAAATCTTAAGTGGACAATATATTTAGAACATTATATTTAGTAAGTGGACAAAGTCTGTGGAACGGAGCGAGTAACTATTAATGAATAGTGGGCAGGTTGTTTAGTATTCTCTCTGTCCCAAAAATAATGTCCAACTTACTAAATATGTGTCTAAAAAATATTGTCCATTTCGGAGATCAAAATATTTTTTTCCAACTTTTTTCATTATTACCCTTATTAAAAAATTAAAATTTATATTTCCAATGCATATATAAAATATCAACACTTTTATAAGGAGTAAATTTGTAATGGTGTATGTAATTAGTAGGTTTCTTAATTTGTGTGAAAAATTAAGTTGACATTATTTTTGGGATGTAGGAAGTAACTACGTGTCCATTTAGGATTAATTTTTTTTTTTAAAATTACTTGAATTGATTCCATTAGATATGTGATTCTTAAAAATTACTTGATTTTAGATGTCAATTTTTTTAATATAAATATTTTTCTTTTTAAAAATGTTTTTAACTTTTAAATTATCAATCCTAAAAACAGACTTTATGAAAAAAAATGTTAAATCTTCTTCAATCGAGGAAGAGGTAATATTCCGAAGAAGGGAAAGGAGCGAGAAAGTCCCTTTATCTCTTATCTCCTCCCTCTCTTCTTTGTTAGGTTTTCTTTTTCGAATCAAATTATTATAGATCTGCTACTAAGTCCTTTTTTTATTACTGCTTATTACCTTACTGGGTCTGTTGATTAATTTTATGGGTTTTAAATTTTGGATCTGGCGGCGGTTCAGGATAGCCTGGACTTGTTGAGAAAAAAAGGTGTCGACAGAGAGTTTCTATTTTGCGTAAGCGCGTGAGGAAGGAGAAGTGTTGAGTGAAGACGAACGAAAACTTTACGGATCGAGTTTAGAGATGAAAAAACCAAGTGGGTTGCAGATCTGTACGTGGAAGGCGGAGTCGGCCCGTATGAGTTTGGATTGGGAACTGGGTTGTGGGCCTGGATCACTTAGTGTGTTAGGCCTATGTAGTACTTGTGGATTTGTTATGCTTCAGGTTGTAAGATGTACTGATCAAGCTATGGACTAAGTAAGAACAAGGTTGTTTTTCTTCACTTTTTTTTAATTTGGCAATAGGAAATTACAGAAGGTTTATTTTCAAGGCTACTATTTTGTTAACATCGACAAGGCTACTATTTTGTTAACATCGACAGTCTACTGGTATGAATTTATATACTGTTATGGGGATGTTATAAAAAATAGTTTACGCTTAATTTAGGGATGTGTTTTGATAAGGATCTTGGACGATCGATATTTCATAACAAAGTTCCCAAGGTTGTTTGGAAGATTTTACGAAACAGTAATGGCACTGTTCGGTTTTGACTTTTTAAATTTGTATACAAGACCTTTGTAAGATACATCTGAGAGCAACTTTGTATTCAAAGTTATTTTAACTCTAATAAAATTCGATTCAAAACTTCTTGGTCTCTAGGAAATAGTCTAACTACTAGATCAACTATCGATCTTATATGCATACAAGACATTTTTGTTCAAAAATAAATAAAATGGTTAGACTATTGAGTGATGATATATACTACCCAAAATCATACCACCCAAATACCATATAATGATGTGACATGAATTGGTTGCTAGAAAGTATTAATCTATTTATTTTTTTGATCCAATTAACGATTTATTGCCAACCAATTCACGTCACGTCATTGGATGCTATTTAGGTGGTATATATCATTACTCTAGACCATTTAATTCACAAATATTGATATACACTACCTTTTGAGTTTTCATCCTTAATTGATGTGATTATTTTATTAAAATACACCTTTCAGATAAAATTCTACTACATAATTATCTTCTGGTTATTGTATGTTTACGGTAACCATTAGAAAAATCATTAGATTAATATGTTACGACAAAGAATTAGATATTACAATCGAATCTTTTAATATAGTTAGTAATAATCATCAATTAAAAAGTTGGTACGAGCAAATTTTGATGCGATTCTCCAAATATATGGTTTAGAATCATGGCTAGTCGAACTCCACCTTGAGCTATTCGTTTCATCACAAACGGATACCTTGAATTGAAGTAATCATCTGCAAATAAACATGTCTTTCTCTTGTTATAATCACTCAACATGCAATATTTGAAATTATTACTTGGAAAAAAGAATTCAATCTTAAAATATTTTAATTATGAATAAATCTTGCTAATCATTAAAGTATTAACTTTGTTCTTAGCAATAACTAAACCAAGTGAATCTAGAAATTTAATTCAACAAGAATTTATTTAGCTTAGAAATATAAAAATAAATATTTATACTAAATCTTGAACTTAAATTACTCAACAACTTTACTTAAATATTTATCAAGTGACAACAAAGCTATTATTTTTTTATCAACACAAAATTTTACTTAATATTAATTAAAAAACTAAGTATTTTAAAAAAAAATTACATTTACATTTCAATTTTTTATAAGTTAAGATGGGCTGAGCTTACCCCATACTCTTCATAAATCCAGGTAAATAACTTATTTAATCTTTATCTTTGCAAATTTTAGAATCTTACCTTACAAATTTACAAAATTAATAAACACGATTTTTTAATATATCAATAATGTTATTCTTGTGTCATACAAACCTGGAATTATAATCTTTTAATATATTTTGATTGGGGTCAGTGTTGATTCTTTTTTTACCTATTTCTTATTATATTATTTATGTTAAATATGTGATAATATGACAATAAAAGTTATTTTTTAAAATATTTTAGTGTTTTATCACATGATTGCAATGATACTAAATGAATATATATATATATATAATTAGCGATGACAATAATTTAATTAATCGTGATAAAAAATAAAAAATAATAGAATAAAAACCATAATCATAATCATGATAAACCTTAATCTAATTGATTTTGGCTTCTGATCGTAATTATTAAAAAAAGTTAGTTTCTACCTGAAAGAGTTTCTCCAGATTTAACGTTCTTGTAACCCCATTTGCAAGCTATATTTATACTTTCTGCAGCATACCTGCACAATATAAACAAAAGAAATCATTAAGAATTCGCCTTTTATATTATGATTTATGTCACTTAGGTGATGTTGAGACTCCTCACTTGTTTACGCAAGTAGAAAGATCACTGCACTCACGCCATGACGCAAGATCATCAGCCCACATTCCCTGCATAAGTAAATCACGAATAAGATAAGGCCCGGGTTTAATGGTTTTTATACAATAACTTCAGGGGGTTTTGTGCAATTTTGAAAGTTTAAGGGGGTTCGTGCAATTTAAGGTGGTCTTACGTACATGAGTGAAGTTAGTCTTGATATGTTGTAAGAGGAGATCCATGTCTTTGTTATAGTAATCTGTTGCAGCTGTTTGAATGATTTCTCTATCCCATACCTGTAATAACCCGAAATAGATACTATATATGAATGACAGCATGTATAATAATGTTGTATTCTGTTTTAATTTTTCAACCAAAAAGAGTTAGTGAATTATTAATAATTCTTACATGGTGAAGATTTGATTTGTGTTTAAACCAGCGTAGATTGATCGTGTTTCCTCCCATGTCTTTCGTAAACCCAACATGCATTGGCTGATAACATATGAGAGCAAATCATTTCAGAAATTACACTGTGGGTCCCTATACTATGCAAAAATTGCAATATAAGTCTAGTCCAATTATTATACAAAACAACCTATGTTTTATCTGAAATAACAAATATTCATACGAATAAAATATTAGATCCTAAAAAGATACTTTTAGAAAACTCGGGGACCAAGTGAAGATGTTGAAAATTTGGGGGACTGTAAGGTATTATTAATCTAATATTTTTTCTGTGGGGTAAATAGAATTCTTTCGAAAACCTAAGGAGACCCGGTCCCACGCAAAGGACACGTGCCTTTGCTATTGGCGGTGATAGTGAGGTACTTTTAAGGATAAATTGCACAACTGGTTCTTGTATTATGCAAATTAGCAAACTGTACCCTTGGGTTGTTGTAAAGTAGCAGAGATACCCCTATCTTATACCAAAAGTACCAAGTACACCCATGTGTAGAACTAGGTTCGCACGGTTAATGTATTATCTAAGTGAATATTCGCTAACTTCTTAACATAATACAAGGATCAACTGTGCAATTAACCGTATTTTAATGGTGGAATCGCATAACATACCTGGTGGATATCTCCCATAAAGTGTGATAGAAACAGCAAAGCCTCTGTCATATTATCTGCAGACTCGAAACAAGACATCAAGAATCTATCAAAATTAATACTTATGATCCACTACCTTTTTATAAGAATATACAAAAATTAATTGCACCACCCCATGCTCTCTTATAATAGCCACCAGGCCCTTTACCTGAGAGCCTGGGGGCCGTTTGATGGCATTTTTAAACTACAAGGACTTTTCTTGACAAACGCAGAAACCAAAGGGGTGTCTAATGCAATTAAATATCTTACGACGGCGATCAGAGGTTCCATGCCGGTAATGCGAAAGCTGAGTAGTGAAATTCTGTATAGCTCCAGCAACACACATATCCTTCACTCCATTCGGATCATGACAATCCCCTTAAAATAAATAAATAAATAAATAAATAATTAGCTTTGCGTTATTTATTCAAGATTAATGAAATTAAATACTGTTTTATTTTCTGTTCATCACTGACTCTGATATTTAAAGTTGCAGACTTGATCAGGTGTATCGATGAAATGTAGAGGACTCGACCATTGATACTTATACCAATGACGTACTTGATCAGGCCACACACACAACGCTGATAAATTGCCATTAACGTAATGAGGCAATAACATTTTAACAGTATGTGCTGCCTCTGGTTCAAGGAGACTCTGTGCGATTAGGCAAGTCATTTCATGACCTTCTTTGCTCCATGCTTGAACATGAGGTTTAGAGATGAAAGCAACCGTAAGAAAGAAGATGAAGCAATAGGTAAATAAGTTGGATAAGCTTAGAAAACGTCTCATTTTAGTGTATATGAGATGTATGTTGATAAAAACAAAAAACGTGAAACTGATTTTCGGATATATAGAGTTTGTAGCAGTAGGTGGTTGTGATTGTGTACAAGCTATGAATTCAAATCGCTTAAAGCATAAGTGAAGAAGTTGTTTTCCTAATCAAGCAAGATGAGGCTACGTTTCTTAGGGATTATTTTTTAATAAGTAATGATACGTACCACCCAAATATTATCCAATTACGTTGCATAAATTGTTTGGTTATAAATCGTTAATTATTTATTTTCTTGATTTGATTAAAGATTTGTAACCAATTAATTCACTTTTCGTCATTGATATAAATTTAGATGATATATATCATTACTCTTTTTTAATCTATGGCTCTTTATGGTCTAATACTTTCTCATATTCTAGTTTGTCCTACCATGAAAATGCTCAATTGTTCGACTAACACCTTTTCTAAAACACGTGTCAATTTATTGTTTTAAATAGTACATATTTTATATTTTTAAACTAATTTATTTTTATATATATAAAGTAATGTTGGATATCACCCCAAATCGCATTATTTTCTCATCGCCTCCTAGATGGACCAATCATAAAGGAGAGAGAAAATAATACATCAAGAAAGAAAAATCATATAATTGGTCAATTCAGAATCCACCTAAGAGGCGATGAAAAGATGATGTAATTTGAGGTGATATTCAGCATTACTCATATATATATATATATACATATATATATATATATTTCATTGCTAACCTACTATTAGTTTCCTTAATCACTAATTTATTAACCATTCTTTTTTATTAGGAATAATTCTCAATTAATTACAAATTCTTAATATCCATTCTTACAAAAAAAGAATGAGAAAAATCCTTTCTACTTATTCAGTTGCAATTGGAGGAAATCTAGGTGTTTGCCGTTCACTTGGCATTTCTTCAGTTCAAACCTTTTCTGGTCGATGAGATTGAATCGCTCTAGGGTAGGATTATGCAAGAGATGGGCATGTTGTGTTTATTTGTGTTTGTGTAGTTCCTTCATTTCTTGCAGGCTCTGTATATTCGCGGGTGGTGATTCACTTAAGGCCATTTTTAGTCAATCAGTTGAATTCGGTATTAGAAGTTTCGGGTGTTTGCCGTTCAGTTGGGGTTTCTTGTGCTCGTATTTTTCTTATTGGTTTAAGTTGACTTGCGATTATTTGGTTTGGCTGGAGAAGCGTTGTGTGTGTCTCTCGTTGTGGTTTTTGCTTACTCACTTGGACTTTCCTGTCCCGCATCGCGTTATTATCACTTGGGCAAGTGATACTTCGTTTGAACTAAGGGCTACCAAGATCTTCGTTAATGCAACTGTCGCTTCGGCCTTTAGAGTCAGCATCGAGTTGATTATTAAGTTGGTCAGTGAAATGGTAGTCGATTTTCTCCCCCTCATTCCGAGGCTTGAGTGTTTCTTTTTTAAAGATCATGTTTCTCCGACCCTTAGAGGTCCCAGCCCACTACTTCGGTGGCACCTACGTTATTGATTTACTTTGGGATTGTGTTGTTTGAGTTTGTCTCGTCTCCTTTTAGTTGTAGTCGTTTTTCCTTTGTATTTGTTGTTCGTTGTTTGTTTGTCTCTCTTCAACTTTGGTTGGTCAAACCCCGGTATTATGTAAATTTTTCTATTAATATAAGTTATTGGAGCAAAAAAAAACTTATAGTTTAAAGAATTAATTCTCAATTAAATACTGCATTATATTTACCTTCTACTATTAATCTCAATGTCCTTTTAATTTATTTTGTTTTTATTATATAATATTCATAATATATTATTTATTTATTTTGTTTTTATTATAAAACCCGGCCACCACCATTGACCACCACCACCTAATGCATTTACCACCGACTATCACCACCACCTCATACATTCTCCACCGACCACCACTACACCACCACCATCCCCACCACCACCACCCTCCATCACCCACCACCATCCACACCAACCACCACCACCCACCACCATAACCATCCCAACACCCCTACCACCATTCCCACCACACCCCCACCTACCACCATCACCAATATTATTCTCCGCCAACCACCACCTTCTCCTACAACCACCACCGACTAGTTTTGTCACCACCAACTAATTCCATCACACGCGCGCGTTCGTGAAATTTATAAAAAAAATCATAACTAATTCCCAAAGAAACCGTAAAAATAAAATATTTGAATTTTTTGACGAGACAAATCAATATTTAAGTCTATGATTTTTTTTGATTTTATTTATTTATTTATTTTTTATATTTTAAATTTTGATAATCCGTTTTATGTGTTGCTATAACACAATTGTTTTCCAAATACCATAACACGCGTGCGTCCGCTTTTTTTTTTTAAATCCAAAAAAATCTAAAAAATTCAAAATTTGTATTTTTTGACAAGACAAGCTACATCAAAGATTTTTTTTTTAGTTTTTTCTTAAATTTTTTTAAACTTTTGATATTCGGTTTTATGTGTTCCTACAATACACAATAATATATATATATATATGTATTCTTGTAACACACAAAATCATAGAATCAATCTAAAATATTTTTTTTGACAAAATCATTTTTTCTCTTTATTAATTGCATATACCCTATGTTTACTTGTTTTTACTTTGTTGATGGGGCTGGTAGACTGTTGCATGATAAGAAGGGGAGATGGGTAAACGGGTTTGCGGTGAAGCTGAATTGTTTCATTTCGAAAGTGGCGGAGGATGCAACACTTTACGAGGGACTAATGATGGTTGTTTGATTGGGGGTCCATGAACTATTGATGGAAACAGGCTCAAGGGAAACTATTGACGCTATTAGTCAGCCTAGTAGTGGAAAAAGACCAGCCTCATTCTGGATTAAGAAAATTTAAAAGATAATGCGAGATAATGCGGCGTATGAAATTAAAGGTATTTATCAAGAAGACAATGCTTGCACAGATTGACTAGCACGTTCGGGGATGAACTAGATTAATACTTATTCTACTTATATTGACCCTCCAGATGGTATCTGAGGTGCACTTACAAGAGATATTTGTGCTTGGAAGACTCTGAGAAAGGTCTTCTCCTTGGACATTGAAAATGTAATATGTACGTAAATTGATATTCAATTCCACGATCTTAGGACCTCCTTTGTATGAAAAAAAATATTAAAGTTTCCCCACCAAAAAATAATCCTCTTGGCTAATACATTACAACTGATAGGAGTAAAGTCGTACACCTCATCGAGGAAAGTGGAACAAGGATATAACATGTTAAGCTAAAGTGATCCTCTCAAGCTTAGCATAAGTGTTCACGAAAGACAAGGCTTTGATCCACTGGAAAAACACGATGTGAGCTGAAACATGGACCACGAAGTCAAGCACTTTCCATAGCCAAAGTACGTGGATATCAAGACATGTGGTGAGATTATAGGAGAGAAGATAACCTCCCACTCTTCAGGAAGATTTATAAATAGCATCGGCGCAAGCAAATAGAAAAGATATCTCCTTAAGGCATGATGATAACTGTTAGGCTACAAGAAACTCTTATTTTAATGCAATCTCATTGTAATTACATGGATTATAAATGCCTACTTATATAAATAGAAATCATATTTCTCTTGTTTGTAGTTTGTTTACCATTCTTATTATATATATATCAAGATCCAATCAACACTCAAACACTTTCATTCACCAACTTCGGTTCATCTACTTTAATAAATTATATCTGGTAGAATCAATTATATCAGATTGACGCTATTTGTGGGAATCGACCAAGCGTTTACCCATTGAGATACCACAAAAATAGCCAAAACTAGAGCAATAGCAACCAGACGCAAACACGTAACAAAGAACAAAGGAACATAGACACAACTTCTAACTTCATCGAATCGTATGATGCCGAATCCCCCAAAGAGTGGGAAGAAGTTCTACCTCAGGTGATGCAACTGCAAACGGTAGAAACATGTATAACCATGGAATAAGAATAAGTAGCCCTGTTAGAGCTAAGGCTAGCAGGAGCCCGATAAATGTAGATGAAACACCTCTCACGGGTCAACCACACACTAGCCAATTTAGGCCAACATCAATGTAGTCGTGCACCCACTACCCCCCACCAAAGATCCAGTTGAATCCACAAATACTTGAACAAATTTAACCGACTTTGGAGAAACAAGAACTTGAAAGGGTTGATCCCTCTTGCAACCCTCAAAATGCATACGAGGCTTGATAAGGAGTTACAACCAAACAGAGCCGAGCCAAACTCATGTTTGGAAAAAAAATTACGAGCCGAGCCCATAATTAAATATGAGGCTCATTTCCAACTCAATATAAACTCAAACTCACTAAATCATTATCAAGCCAAACTCAAAATAGTTAGAGTTTGGCTCGACTTGGCTCATTTGCAACCCTATTAGTGGGGTTGCGTCCCCCACAGACCTTAGGATGCCAAATTATCCCTGGTTTTTTAAAGTATCCAAGTAAAAAAACATATATAAGTCCCACAACCCCCAAGAGACAAGGATTTGACTTATATATTTGATATAATTTTAATTTTAAACCCCCAAGAGACAAAGATTTATCTCTTATATTTTATGTTTTTAAATTTTTAACTCCAACTTGTAACGTATACACTAAGACTGTCCCCATTTTTCCAAAGACCTCACAATATATTCTAAATTTTAACCTTCACATACACTTCGTATGTGTCTTCCTAAGATTACAACTCATGTTGGTTGAGACTATATAATCAGAAGATGTGGTTGTGCATAAACATAACATGGTGTTTTAATATGTATGATTGCACTGTCAAGGATGTGTTTGAGATATATACCACACTCTAAGTATAAGCGTCCGATGTGGATATTAATGCCTATCATTTTTTTGCACGCTCACATATAGATTTTACAGATTTTTTCAGAGCGAGAAGGAAAATGTGTTATGCTCTACAAAATTTGTCACATATAGATTCATGTGTTTCTTCCATGGTCACAACTATGTAAATTTTTGAGGAGCCACGAGATTACATATGTCTTTAAATTTGAATTTTTTGAAAAATAATAATTTCAATATAAGCAACTTAATTAGAAAAATCTGTTCAAATACAACAAAAAAAAAAGACAACAAAAGGATTCCATCATTAATCAATAGATAGGACGCTTGACTAAAAATGGTTCCGGAGCAAACAAATTTCTTGAAAGGACCACCTTTGTTTTATAATATTCTGTACGAAATTTCCACTAGTATGTAAACCACGCACAAGCACAAATAAATTATAAAGACAAATGTTCCCGTCTACGTTTCCGTTACGCAAGACTCTAGCCACTTATTTCTTGTCAAAAAATTCTTTCTACAATATACAAAAGTTCCATTCATACGCTTCTCATCTAAATCAAGCAAAAGTAAAAGGTAATCGATGAGTATGTAAGTCATCATTTTTGTGGCGACAATGATAAAGAGAAAAACAACAAGTTGTCACCGTCCACGTTCAAGGTGTTATTGTTGTAAATTGAGGGTTATGTCTAGTTTGTATGATACGTACGATTGGATTATTATCCAACAATGTAGAAGGTTTGGCTGAGCTATAGTTAAGTTGTTAGTTAATTATGACTAAGTTCTGAAGTCATTTTATAGTTATGGTTGGACCATTAATGGGTTATTCACTAATTATAAATAGTTGTTACTTAACTATTAATGAATAGTGGGCAGGTTGTTTACTAACTACGTGCCTATTTAGGATTGATTTGTTTATTTATTACTTGAAGTGATTTCATTAGATATGTGATTTTTTAAAATTTACTTGATTTTAGATGTCATTTTTAAAGGATAATTCTCAATTAATTACGAATCTTCAAATTCTATTCCTAAAAAAAAAAAGGAGGCTACTTACTCATAATTTAAATGATTATTTTTCAATTAAACACTTTGTCATATTTACCTTTCACTATTACCTTTAATTTTTTTATATGATATTCATAATATATTATTTTTTATTTTCTTTTCTTTTTATAATAAAATCCGCCCACCACTACTGAACACCACCACCTCATGCATTTACCACCGACTATCACCACCACCTTATACATTCTCCATCGACCACCACCCCTAACACCCCCACCACTCCCACCACCATCTACCCCAACCACCACCACCCACCACCACAACCACCCCAACACCCCTACCACCATCCACACCACGACGACGACCACCACCACCCCACCCCCACCTACCACCATCACTACCATTATTCTCTGTTGACCACCACCTTCGCCTATAACCACAACCGGCTAGTTCGATCACTACCAGTCACCACCAACTAATTCCATCACACGCGCGCGTCCTTGAATTTTAAAAAAACAATCATATCTAATTCTAGAAAATCGTAAAAATAAAAAATTTGCATTTTTGGACGAGACAAATAAATATTTACGTCTATGATTTATTTTTATTTTTTTAAAGGGCGATTGACTGGAAGAGTCCACAGACTATTGTCAGTTGCCCATCAGGTCCACCCCACCGAAAATTTCTAGATTGCCCTTTTGTTCCATTAATATTTTTTGACTTACCAAACCTAATTTCCTAATTATATGCAATCAATCAATTAATTGCAAAACAAAAAAGAAAAAACATTAAATTAATTAAATTAAAGTACAAAACAAACATAATAAAACGAATAAAAATCATTTTTTCTTTAATATTTGCGTAGTAATTACAAAATAAATTGCACCCGTAATTACAAACCACCGATATTAACTAGCATACCACTGATATTAACTAGCACACCGCTGAGGTTCCACACGTAACCCATCAGTACAAACCACCGATACTAACTAACACACCACTGATATTCCACACGTAACCCATCAGAAATGTGCAGTTTCTTTAACCCCACCAACAACACTTCTCTACCACCCGAAAACCGCCACCACCACATCGCACCACCACCTCGCACCACCCCACCAACAACACTTCTCCACCATACAAAGTCTCGGTTTCTGCATTATTTCGTGACACCCCCACCTGCTCCCTGTCATCTCTTACCTCCATAGAGCTACTACAACAAGGGTTCCTGGTAGAGCTGTGATGAACGCGCCTGGCGAAGCAGCGGATCAGGAGCTTGGAGGCGCTGCACCGCAAAGACCTGGAAGAGTAGCCGTGAGTGAGGGAGCTAGAGCAGCTGTTCGGGAGGAAGCTGGAGAAGCGGATCGTGAGGAAGTTGGAATGGAACGGGAAGCAGCCCATCACCGGCGCGACGGAGCGGAGCGGCGTGAAGGGAGTGGTGGCCGGCTTCATGTTCTCCAGCGTTTACTTTTTCTTTTATGTTTTAAATGAATTGATTTCTTTATTTATTTTGGGATTTATTAGATATGATTTAAAGGAGGAATCGGTTACAAAAGATATTAATAGATTGAGATAATTATGGAAGAATCTTATAAGATCAGTTACTGTAGGGGTAAAGATGGTACATCAAATAACTCGCTGGACTTGCTGGGGAGAAAAACAGGGGTTGGACTTGATAGGGGTGGATAGTTAGGTTGTGGGACTTAATAGGGATTTATCTCTTTTTTAAATTTATTTATTTTGATAATCCTTTTTATGTGTTGTTTTTATTCCAAATTCCACAACACACGCGCGTCCGTGATTTTTTTTTATAAAAAATCATAATTAAATCCAAAAAAATCAAAAAAGTCAGGGAAAGTTTATCTACATCAGCAATTTTTTTTTTAATTTTTTTTTAAATTTTAACTTTCAATATTTAGTTTAATGTGTTCATACAATACACAAAAATATATTAATGTACTCCGGTAACAAACAATATCATAGAATCAATCTACAACATTTCCTTCTTTAACAAAATCATTTTTTCTCTCTTTATTAATTGCATATACCCTATTTTACTTGTTTTTTACTATCTTGATGTATTATCTCTATGTACAACCTCTTTTTATTATTTTGTATGTTGTTCTAATACACAAAACAGTCATTTGTGTAATACATCAACACACAGAATCATGTATTCCCTTTTAGTCATGCCCTTTTCAATCTTTGATTTTGTGTATCACAGAATACACAAACCGATCTGTTTGACTGGAAGAGAAAAAATGAATTTGTGTGTTACTGTAATACACAAATGACTGTTTTTTGTATTAATAACAACACATAAAATAATAAAAAAGGGCTGGACAAAAAGTTAATACATTAAGATAGTTATAAAGGAGTAAAAATGGTGTATATGTGACTAATAAAAAGAAAAAAAACAATTTTGTTAAAGAAGAGAATGCTTTAGATTGATTTATAATTTTGTGTGCTTCAGGAATACATAATTTTTTTTTTTGTTACATAGGAGAGCCACTTTGGACTCAGAGTCATTGACTCGGTTCGAACCTGCACCACTAGATTGGATGACCAAGGCCCTGGCCAGTGAGCTAATCTCAACTGGTTCATAAATATATTTTTGTATATTGTAGGAACACATAAAATTGAATATAGAAATTAAAAAAAAAATCGCTGATAGAGATATGAACTTGCCCTGTCAAAGATACAATTTTGTAATTTTTTGGATTTTTTGGATTTAATTATGATTTTTTATAAAATAAATTCAAGGACGCGCGCGTGTTGTGTGAAAGTCCTAGAGGGGGGGGGGGGGGTGAATAGGATTACTAATAAGATTAATGCCTAATTAAAAATCTTTTGGACAATTATAAGTTTAAGAAAGAAACTTCTAAGTCAACTAATATATCAAACTCCTAAGGGATCATACAATGGATAAGCTAAGAGATTCGATATATAAGTGATACAAGAAAAACGAGTTTCTAATCTCTTACTACTCTAGATGACAATATGTTAGATAAACTAGATAATCAATATCACAATATTCATGCTAGCATATTATCAAACATATAAAGTGCGGAAAGTAAATAGAGTAGGGATAGAAAGATACACACGATTTATAGTGGTTCGGTTTCCCTACATCCACTACCTAAGGAAGCCTCCTTAGGATTTCAAGCTTTTCACTAAGCTCCCGTGTCTCTCTTAACCGGGTCGAGAACACAATAACCTTTACAAACTCTTCGATAACACGAAGGACACACCACTTGTGTAATCACAACACAAGGATACCAAGTATACTCCCTATACTTGAATTCTCTCTTAATCTATCTATTACAAGACCTAGACTTAAGAGGATAGCAACAAAAGTGTTTAAAGGTTTGCTTATAAAAGCTTGTAACTAAAACTCCTAAAGAGTGGATATGACTATAAGCTTGTTTACTCCTCTTGAGTGGATAAAACCTTGTGGCTTAGTTGATTAACTCCTTGAAAGGATTTATAAGCTCACTAGGATTGAATTTGACTATGTATAGCACTTGACACCTTCTTGAATGATAGCAATTAAGCCCCTTAATGTTTGTAATTAGTTGGTGTAGTTGTAGCCTTCAAAGAGCTTCAATTTATAGTAGAAAATGGCTTCCAACGGTCATAAGACTTGGGTCCAACGGATCTATTAATCTCCCAACGGATATATTCCTTATGGCTTGTCTTTTGTGCATAAAACCCTTTTGTGCGGTGTACCGCGGATATGGTCCGGTGCACCGCAGAGCTATTCGACTTAACTTTGAGCTTACTGTTTGGACTAATCAATGTACCGCAACCCTGGTCCGTAAGATTGGTCCGGTATACCGCAGCGGTGTACCGCGCCAAGTAACTTTGAAGGATAATGACTTGGATTAATAAATCTTCTTCACGAAAGTTGTTGGAAACATTATTCTGAGAATCTTTGAAGTTGAACACTGAAGCTAATTCTCAATATACATAAAGATAAGGTTAAAAGCATTTGAATGAGAATTAGTTTCTTAAGATAAAACACTAAAGATGATTAACATGATAAAGAAAAAAGCTTTTTGATGAATAATGAGTGCACTATAGAATGTTAAGAACAATAGAAATAAGCACACTAAACATAAGAGGATTTGTCACATTAAAACAACCTATTAAGGGAGGCTATATGCCAACAATCTCCCCCTTTTTGATGATGACAAATCCTTCACTAAAACACCTTAGGAATGATATGAAAGTTTAAGCACTAAAGAAATAAAGCTCCCCCTCACAAAAAGCATAAGATTTTAGATGCATTTGTGAGTGTTTAAAACGTGCAAGTTTTGAAGGTTTTAGTGCACATAGTATTTCTCCCCCTTTGTCTTCATCAAAAAGACGGGGTAAAAACAACTAAGAATAGAAGAGCAAGAACTCGAGTGAATAGATTTTAAACAATGATTTTAGAGAGTGTGCAAGAGTTTTAGTATAAAAATGATTTTTTAGAAAAAGATGCACAAAGATAGATATGAGTAAAGCAAGAGCTAAGGATAGAGATTTTTACCAACTCCTTGATCGATAGAATTTGATTTCATATGCTTTCTAATGACACAAACGATTAGTTGCAAAATATGAAATAAATGATTTGTCTAAGCATTTGAGTCTTAAAATATGATTTAGCAAAGACTCCCCCTTACAAAATGCATATAGTTTGTTTTAATTTTGTAGACGTTTGATTGACAATTTTCCCTAATAAGAACACTTGAAATCATTTTGAAAAAATTTAGGGGTAAAACTGTAATTTGTTGAAAAGCAAGGGGTCAAGATGTATTTTTCAAAATTTTTGGGGACTAAACGCAATTTTGAAAAATCTTTTGGGGACCGAAATGCAAATTTCAAACTTTTTAGGAACAAGGCTAAAAAGAGCAAGCTATAGGGACTAAGGAGCAATATCAAGAATTAGATGAAGAAGTACCTATAACATCAAAGAACATGTTAGCAACATAAAAACCAAATCAAAAGATGATAAGCAACTAACAATCACGATAAGAACAAAACAAGTTTAACCAATTATCCAAATAAAACATTTAGCATCCTAACATAAAAACCAAATAAACCAAATTAGCAATATCCTAGATGTCCAAAACATGGACCCACAAATACTTAAAAAAGCATAAACACACCACAAACTAAAAAACACCCACATAAGCATAAAGACCCATAAACCACCAAGAAAGATAAAAAGAAGAATTAACGAGTATCACAAGGAGAGCGGCTCCTAGACCTTCTTCCATTTCCAATATCATCACGAATGCAAGAGACATCATTTTTCATACAAGAAAGCTCATTCGCAAGATGCCCTATTTTATCTTCCAAAACCTCAAATTTCCTTTCAATTTTGTCTTCCAAAGCCACAAATTTACTACCTATATAATCCATGAAACGAGACATAGCGCTTTCAAAACCGGATGGATTAGGAGGGTTTACATTGGTGGGTTGGCTTGGAGTGGGCTCATTTGGAATAGGGTTTTGTTGGGCCGGGTTATCTAATAATTGAAGAGTTTCAAACTCCGGACCATCGGTTCTACTTTTAGCTTCAAGGATGTGATTACGAAGAGTAACATCTGAAATACGATTAATAACGGAGACCGAAACATAGGTGTTGTTATAAATGATAAATTTCATTCTAAGAATCGTGAGATAATCGAAACTCCATGACTTATTGATTGGTTTCACATTTGTCCCTCCAAAAGAAATATCATTAGCTTCAAAGACTTTGGAAAGAAAAATACCGTAAGGGACTTTATCCCGAGAAGCTCTAGCATGATTCATCCATTTGAACATTATTGCAATAATGTTAATCGGTTGTTTGGTGAAGATCAAATATAAAAGATAAGCTTCATAGGGGATAAGTTTTGCATCATGCTTATCTTTCGGAATCACGGCCGAGATAAGAAACTTGTGAGCCACAATGAATTCCGGATCAAAGTTACGAATATTCCAATTTCCATCGGGAACAACCATTCTTCCATTAACAAACTCATTAACCTCATTTTGAGCAATTATATCAATATTAGAGTTATCCCAACCACTAGACCAAAACCCGCTAAAACCATCCGAAGGAATGTGAAATTGAGTACACAAAGTAGTAGACTTTAAACGTAAAACGGTACCCGAAACAGTTGACTTAATTGAAGAAGTAGCATGATTATATTCAAAATTAGTATAAAATTCTTCGATTAACCCGATTGCCAAATGACTACCCGAAAAAGCAAATATTTTATGACATTTTTGAAATGAAAGAAGATCAAATAGAGAATTTTCACCGGAGGGAAAGGCCGAAGCACTCATTGTTCTACCCGGAAGAGCATCGAATGGCCGGAGTGGAGGTGGTGTTGGTGACCTCGCCGGAGATGGTTCACGGTGGCGGCTGGAGGAGGCTCCGGTGGTGGCTTTCTTCTTGTTAGCAATAGACTTAGTTCTAACCATGGTGAAAGACAAGATGGGTAATGAAGGAAGGAGAAGGAGGAGTGATTTAAGTGGTGAAGGAGGGTGTTTTGGTGGTGGAAACGGAGTGTGGGTGGCCGGAAATCGCCAAGGAGGAGGAGAGGAGAAGTTCTAATGAAGGAATGAAGAGACTAGAATGAAAAACGGCCTTCAAAAGCTGTTAAAACCCTTACGTGCGGTGTACCGCGGGAATCGTCCGGTGCACCGCAAGAGTGTTCGGTTTTGGGCACAAAAATGAGATTTTTGATTCTTTTAAAAACACCCGAAACACAATCGAAACTACCCCAAATGACTCGGAATGATATAAAATAATTTTGAGCATCATTGTTTTAAAAAGAAAAGCCAAGGAGAGCCTAAAAACTCATATAACAGTTAATTTCACAAAAATCCCTAAGTTTTCTAAAAGTGCAAAAAGACCCAATGCAAGAATAAAGCAACACTTAAGCATGTAAGAGGTCAAGAACTTCAAGATAATAGCACAAGTTGATAAAACACATAAAATACAATATAAAAACATAAACTAGAACAAGAGAGGAAAGAATTTCACCGTATTTTCCTTTTATGAGGTTTGAACGTCCTTTTGCATAACATTCCATTTTCTTGACGCTCAACACCTTCAATGCATATTATTATGGTAACCGAGGTGGAATGGATCCGGAAATGTTGTTAGCATTTGTCACGATCCATATTGGTTTTTCCCATGAAGGTATCAAAGATCCACTAATAAGTTGTTCATGGTAATGGCACGTAGAAGCATGATGACCGGGTTTACCACAATAGTTGCAAGAACTTCTTTTTTGAATAGAGTAACCATGTAAAGGTTTTGAACAAGAAGTTTCCACATTCTTTCCAACATCCAAATTATCACCAACATATAATTTTTCTTTGAAAAAGCCATTTGGATCAAAAGGAGTGATATTTGAAAAAGGATGATTTTTTAAAGTATCAAGAGCAAGGGAAAAAGCTTCATCCAATTTTCTAAAACCTTCTATATTTTTCTTCATAGGATGTTTCCATTTATTTAAAGAAAAAATGTTTTCAAAACAAGGGTTTTTAGTATTGCCAAGAATATCATCCAAGGTAATACAACATTTAAAACAATTCTTTAGCTCAATATTTCCCTTTTTTAACATAAGATTATTCAAATGGATTTGAGAATCAAGAATTTTGAGAAGGGATGAAATTTGCCTAATATCACAATAATTATAAGGAAGAGATAAAGAGTTAGGATAAAGTGCTACCTCATGATTTGGTTTAAAATCGTTATGAGATTCATCATGGATTGAGACTTCTTCTTCTTCGTCATTTTCGACAATTCCATATAAAAACTCCAAACGATTCCAAAGCTCTTTTGCGGATTTACAATCTAACATTTGTGAGAAAATTTCTTCGGAAATTCCACGAATGAGAGTGTACATTGGTTTTGCATTTTGAGTGAGTTTAGCCTTTTCCTCAATGGTAAGTTCATCAAAATCTTTTTCTTCTTGATTTAGCTTAAGAACTCCCTCTTCATTTAACTCCTCTTTATAAGGAACAAATGGACCTTCCTTTACGATTCTCCATTGATCGGGATCTTCGGCTTTGATAAATTCCTCCATTTTTGTTCTCCAAGCAAAGTAGTAAGTTCCTACAAAAAGTGGAGGTCGAGTAGAAGACGAACTTTCCAAAAGATTAAATTCCATATCGTTTACTCTACTAACGATTAAGCTATTCACGTAGAGTTAGGCTCTGATACCAATTGAAAGTCCTAGAGGGGGGGTGAATAGGATTACTAATAAGATTAATGCCTAATTAAAAATCTTTTGGACAATTATAAGTTTAAGAAAGAAACTTCTAAGTCAACTAATATATCAAACTCCTAAGGGATCATACAATGGATAAGCTAAGAGATTCGATATATAAGTGATACAAGAAAAACGAGTTTCTAATCTCTTACTACTCTAGATGACAATATGTTAGATAAACTAGATAATCAATATCACAATATTCATGCTAGCATATTATCAAACATATAAAGTGCGGAAAGTAAATAGAGTAGGGATAGAAAGATACACACGATTTATAGTGGTTCGGTTTCCCTACATCCACTACCTAAGGAAGCCTCCTTAGGATTTCAAGCTTTTCACTAAGCTCCCGTGTCTCTCTTAACCGGGTCGAGAACACAATAACCTTTACAAACTCTTCGATAACACGAAGGACACACCACTTGTGTAATCACAACACAAGGATACCAAGTATACTCCCTATACTTGAATTCTCTCTTAATCTATCTATTACAAGACCTAGACTTAAGAGGATAGCAACAAAAGTGTTTAAAGGTTTGCTTATAAAAGCTTGTAACTAAAACTCCTAAAGAGTGGATATGACTATAAGCTTGTTTACTCCTCTTGAGTGGATAAAACCTTGTGGCTTAGTTGATTAACTCCTTGAAAGGATTTATAAGCTCACTAGGATTGAATTTGACTATGTATAGCACTTGACACCTTCTTGAATGATAGCAATTAAGCCCCTTAATGTTTGTAATTAGTTGGTGTAGTTGTAGCCTTCAAAGAGCTTCAATTTATAGTAGAAAATGGCTTCCAACGGTCATAAGACTTGGGTCCAACGGATCTATTAATCTCCCAACGGATATATTCCTCATGGCTTGTCTTTTGTGCATAAAACCCTTTTGTGCGGTGTACCGCGGATATGGTCCGGTGCACCGCAGAGCTATTCGACTTAACTTTGAGCTTACTGTTCGGACTAATCAATGTACCGCAACCCTGGTCCGTAAGATTGGTCCGGTATACCGCAGCGGTGTACCGCGCCAAGTAACTTTGAAGGATAATGACTTGGATTAATAAATCTTCTTCACGAAAGTTGTTGGAAACATTATTCTGAGAATCTTTGAAGTTGAACACTGAAGCTAATTCTCAATATACATAAAGATAAGGTTAAAAGCTTTTTGGATTTAATTATGATTTTTTATAAAATAAATTCTAGGACGCGCGCGTGTTGTGGTATTTGGAAAATCTTTTTTTGTGTGTTATAGCAACACATAAAACGGATTATCGAAATAAAAATAAATTCATAGGCGTAAATATTAATTTGTCTCATCCAAAAATGTACGAATTTCTTTTAAAAATTTCACAGATACGCGCGTGTGTTGGAATTAATTGGTTGTGATTGGTGGTGACAGAACTAGTCGGTGGTGGTTATGGACGAAGGTGGTGGTCGCGGAGAATAATGGTGGTGTGATGGTGGTAGGGGTGTTGGAGTGGTTCTGGTGGCAGGTGGGGGTGGTTGGGATAGATAGTGGTGGGGGTGGTGGTGGGGGTAGTTGGGGTGAGGGTGATAGTGGGAGGGTGGAGGTGGTGGTGGTGGTGGTGGTGGTGGTGGGAGGGGTGTTGAAAAAAAATTGTATGATAAATAATGAAAATAATAAGAATTAAATGATATATATCTAAATAATTAACGTAATAATTAATAGGATTATGAATGTTTTTGTAATTTTTCAACTTTTTGTTATTATTTGAGAATTAACTTGAAGTTGTAGTTAATTAGTAATAATTTTACCGTGTTGTTTTTTTAAAAATATTTTTATACATAAATATATTCTTTTTAAAAATGTTATAACTTTTAAATTATCAATCCCAAAAACTGACTTTATGAATAAATTGTTAAATGTTGTTGATTTACAATTTGAATTTAAAAATACGATAGTGATAATAACATTAATCAATCATGGGTTACGTAGGAAAAGGAAAATCTTGAATATAATAATTTTTTTTTTAAATTGGATTTTTTTTATACAGGACAATTTTTTAAATAAATCTGAGAGGCACTGTGGACTTTGAGTCATTTTAACTCTAATAAGATTCGATCTCAAGATATTTTGGTCTCTACGAAATAGTTTAACCACTAGACTAACATCGATCATATATGTATACAAGACATTTTTTTATCAGAAATAAATAAATGGTTAGACTTTTGAAGTCACAAATATTAGGGTGAGCATTGACCGTGTCAACACGGTAAAGAAAAAAAAACCGATTCAACCTGGTCCGAAATAGACTAAATCGGGATAACGAGCCTAAGTTGACGTCAGATTGAAAAAAAAATGCCAAAACTCTGATTAATAAAAAAGAAAATTTCCCATCCGAAGCCTATATTATATGTAATATATTATATACATATGTTACATATTATATAAAAACACTTGAATAAATAAGTAAAAGATCAACTCCTCTTCTTTAGTCAAATATGTTAGTTCTAACCATTGGGACTAGCTCAATGGCCAGGACCTTGTCTCTCATCTAGGAGGTACAGGGTTCGATTCCCCTCATCCCTAGTTATCTCTTGAGCCCTTAAAGAGGGTAAGCAAAAGGTGCAATGTTCGAGTCCCCTCCCTGAACATGGGTAACCTAGTTCTGATTAAGTGGGAGTATGCATGAGGAGGCGTGTATATTTCCTATGGAAATAGTCGTGGTGCGCGTAAGCTGGCTCGGACACCCATACATAAAAAATATAGAAATATGTTAGTTCTAATATTTAAAAGGTATTCGTAAAACTCAAGATAATTTTTTTTGTCGAAATCCACTCTTATTACGTTAAACTGAGTTGTTACAGCGAGTATCTAAATTAACAATATGTACATAAGAGAAATTATCCAGAAAACCTATCGGAACATCTACCATCCAACTATTCCATTGTAGCCGTCGTAACTTGCAAGACTTTCAAGATGTGCTAGTCATCGAGAGAGTACACCAATTCATTCGTATATCGCATGTCTTATTAGTCCTCCAAAGTAAAACAACATCAATCATAAAACTCCTCGCGCCTTTCCTAACCCCCGTGAAATAACAACACCAACACGACACGTAGACAAACTAAGGACCAGGAGGTACCTAATCACGGAAGCGAAGCTAACCATGACTTGCCATAGTGTAGAACACCACAATTCCTCTCAGATAAACATAAACCAAATTTGGGTTTGAACCACGGGTGACAAGACAGGCCAAGGGAGGTACTCGTATTTGAAGCCAAAAGTATCCTGTTTTACAATAATCCATATCCTACAATATATCACCAATTAAAAACATACCGAATTCAGATGTCTCATCCGTTCAAAATTAGTTGTCACACAATATGTCGCCAGTAGTGTAAAATTCACTGCGCCAAAAAACTCATTTTTATCGCAGTGAGACCATTTCAAACTTTGTACCATGGACTCAAGAACAACACATGCTCAATTGGACCTCAACCGGTCCTTAACTGTAATCCCATAATTGTCAAAAACCAGTATAACATTTGATTCTACCCGTACTAGCAGTATAACATAAAGAAGAAGAGGTCCGAGTCTGAGAACGATCTTGATTCTTTGCTTAAACCATTCACAATATGTTTATATAAGATATAAATAGATACAGAGACCTTACCTTCATCCAATAAGTGACCTGTTTGACTCAATGTCCGCCTATCAAATACTTCCTTTTCTTTGCTATTCAGAAACTTTTCGTTGATAATCAGCCAACTTTTGTCCTGAATCCACTTGTCCTTCATGATTAATTTGCTCGTAAACATACTGACAGACTTTTTATTCATGGTGTCGTTTATATCTTCATACATGCATGTATTCAATTGTAAGTAATATGGAATTCGATCGCCTTGTATCATGAAACCATGATTTTGATTAAATTCAGTCACAAAGCCGCCGCCATCGATACCCGAGGAGGTCTTAGACTCTTCGCTCCTTGCTGAGCAACCAAATCCCACAAACCAATCGCAAAGCCCAGCCCACCTTCCCTTTATGGCGCCTCTGATCGAATTCCGTCCTAATATAGAGAGTACGAAAACAGTCGAGAAAAGTCGTAAACCAAAAGGCGACTCTCGGATCTCTGCCATGGCCATCAAGATGTAACAACAGATGTGATGAAACAAGATGTTAACTAGAGATGATAAGCGTGAATTGAAATGTTTAACCGAACCCTAAGAGAGAGAAGAGAGAAATCCGAGTCTCTCTCTCTAATGCGTGCTAGATAATTTTTGTTTTAAGCATTTGTTTATGCATCTGCTATTATTAAGATCACCTACGAACAATTTGCAATTAAGACATCAATTAAGGGTAACATTTTACCTAATAATCGATAAATTATATATTACTCTTTCCGTCCCAAAAATAATGTCCATATTATTAAATATGATATCCCAAAAATAATGTCCACTTATCATTTTAAGACAACTTTTCCTACTTTTTCCCCTTATTACCCTTACTTTTCTTTTGATTTATAATTATTTAAATTAATTTTATAGCTGGTTATATTTTTCTAGGCATAGGAATAGGTGTGCATTATCATTCATGATTACTCCATGCTTCTAGTTCTATGTAAATATTCTTTGACATTTTGCTAGTTCTAGTTAATGGCTTTAAAATATTTGTTAAATATAACTCATAAATATTGCTATTATTTTATTTATTAACTTTATTAGGGGTATTTTTGTATATATAGAGTTCAATAATGATATTTCTTAATCGGTATGAAAATGCTAAGTGGACATTATTTTTGGGACAGAGAAAGTATGATACAATAATATCATTATCTAATACAGTTTTGGAAAAGAGTTAGATTTCTTTTTTTCGAGTCTAGTTTTCTATTAAGGCTGCAGCTTCTATAGAAAATAGGATCAATGAAATTTTACTACAAGGATATAACTTAGATGTAAATTATAGTAAAATTAGTTAAAAAACAGAAACAACTTTAACTCAGATAAAATTTATAAAACAAATATTTTATAATGAAGCTAAGTTTTCAAGGAAGAACTAGCCCGATAGGTAATATCATCTTTCCTTAGACTGAATAATTGATACTGCAGGGCAAGGTTTGTAATTCGAGTTTTATGAAGGCTATAGGCTACTTAAACAGGGTTTTTATTAAGCATATAGTACCTCGCCCCTAGTATCATACTATGGCCTGTTAAAGAGGTAGTTACGGCGACTAGATCTATTAACTCCTTAGCTCAGTAAACCTGATGTGTAACCCGAGTTATTCCGGTGATCTTGAACCCGAGCGGGTTAAGCAAAAAAAAAAGATTTTTCAAATCCCAATTCGGGATGTTATAACATAAGGTTAGTAAAAATCTAAATCCGGTGCTAACCTAGAATATGCTCTACCCTAAAAAATATTGATATGCACTACCTTTTGAGTTACCATCCCTAATTGATGTGATTATTTTATTAAAATATCCGAGACACCTTTCAGATAAAATTCTACTACATAATTATCTTCTGGTTATTGTATGTATACGGTAACCATTAGAAAAATCATGAGATTAATTTATTACAACAAAGAATTAGTTAAAACAATTGCATCTTTTAACATAGTTCGTAATAATCATCAATTAAATAGTATGTGCGAGCAAATTTTGATGCGATTTTCCAAATATATGGTTTAAAATCATGGCTAGTCGAACTCCACCTTGAGCTATTCGTTTCATCACAAATGGTAACCTTGAATTGAAATAATCATCTGCAAATAAACACGTCTTTCTTTTGTTATAATCACAAAACATACAATAAGAAATTATTAATTGGAAAATAAATTCAATCTTAGAAACTAATCATTAAAGTGATTTTTTTTTTGTAGCTATAATTAAACCGATGAATCTAAAAATTTAATTCAAGAAGAATTTATTTAGCTTAGAAATATGAAAATAAATATTTATACTAATTCTTGAACTTAAATTACTCATCAACGTTACTTAAATATTTATCAATTGACAACAAAGCTATTTATTTCTTATAAACACAAACTTTTACTTGATATTAATTGGGGATGTAAAGCCGCTCGAGCTCGACTCGGGAAAAAACTCGTTCGAACTCGTTCGTTTATACTAACAAACAAAAAAGTTTGTTCGAACTCGTTCGTGAAAAGAACGCGTTCGTTCGAGCTCGTTCGTTAACTCGTTAAAAATTTATGATATGTAAATTAATGTTTTAGTTATCAATAAAATCACTGTTAAACCTATAAAAACAAATTATTCGTTAATAACTCAAGATCGGCTCGAAATAAGTTCAATCGATATGTTAACAAGTTTTAAAATTTGAGCTCGGCTCGACTCGTTAAATTTAAGCTATGTTAAACAACCTATGTTTTATTAAAATAGTTCTAAATATATCATTTTACTAGTTAAAGATTTAAAAAATATCGTCAATATATATCTCGTGTATACCGAAACTAATAATGCTCAATTGTATATTAGCTCATTGGCCAGGGTTTTAGTTATTCAATCTAGTGGTACAGGTTCAAACCGAATCAATTCCGAATCTAAAGTGACTTTTCTATGTAATCCAAAAAAAACTAATAATGCTCCATTGTAGATTTATTTATTTCCTCCACAGTTATTATGCTTATTTTTTTCTTTTTCTTTTTACAGATGGTCTATTTAGAACCCTTTGTTAAATTAATGGTCTATTTAGAACCATTTTGATATACTGATCTTGGAACCATTTTGATAAACTAATGTTCATCTTTATTAGTTGAATGGTTCAAACAAAAATATAATTTAGTGACTCAAAAAACATTTACCAAAAATTATAACTATATTTGGGACAAAGCTAAAAAAAAATTTCAGAGGAAAAGGGATGTAAATTAGAACATATCTAGAGGTTAAATATTAATTAATTTGGGGAAGATTAATACTCTTATATGTAATACGGGAGGACTAATATATTTTTTTTTCCTAAAAGAAATTCGTACCACATCTCCGGAGAGGAGAGGGGCTATAGGCCTATAGTCATTAATATTATTAAAAACCATAATCATGATAAACCTTAATTTAATTGATTTTGGCTTCTGATCGTAATTATAAAAAATAAAAAAGTTAGTTTCTACCTGAAAGAGTATCTCCAGATTTAACATCCTTGTAACCCCATTTGCAAGCTATATATATACTTTCTTCAGCATACCTGCACAATATAAACAAATGAAACAAGAAATCATTAAGAATTCGCCTTTCATATAATGATTTATGTCACTCAGGTGATGTTTCACCAAGTCGATAATATTAATAGAGACTCCTCACTTGTTTACGCAAGTAGAAAGATATTTGCATTCACGCAATGACGCATGATCAATTCCCTGCATAAGTAAATCACGAATAAGATAAGGCCCGGGTTTAAGGGTTTTTATAGAATAACCTCAGGGGGTTTCGTGCAATTTTGAAAGTTAAAGGGGGTTCTTGCAATTTTAGGTGGTCTTACGTACACGAGTGAAGTTAGTCTTGATATGTTGTAAGAGGAGATTCATGTCTTTGTTATAGTATTTTTTAGCAGCTGTTTGAATTATTTCTCTATCCCATACCTGTAATAACCCGAAATAGATATACTATATATGAACGACAACAGGTATAATAATTTTGTATATTGTTTTAATTTTTCAACCAAAAAAGAGTTAGTGAATTGTTCATAATTCTTACATAGTGAAGATTTGAATTTTTTTTAAACCAGCTTATTTTGATCGAGTTTCCTCCCATGTCGTTGGGATAAGCAACATGCATTGGCTGATAACAGATGAGAGCAAATCATTTCAGAAATGATACTATGGGTTTTTATATGCAAGAATTGCACTATAAGTCTAGTTCAATTATTATACAAAATAGCCTATGTTTTATCTGAAATAACAAAATATTCATACAGATAAAATATTTATATCCTAAAAAGATACTTACAGAAAACTCCGAGACCAAGTGAAGATATTGAAAATTTGGGGGACTGTAAGGTATTATTAGTCTAATATTTTTTTGTGGGGTAAAAAGAATTTTTTTTAAAACCTAAGGAGCCCATGGTCCCACGCAATAGACATGTGCCTTTGCCAGTGGCGGTGATAGTGAGGTAGTTTTAATAATAAATTGCACAATTGGTTCTTGTAATATGCAAATAGCTAACTGTACCCTTGTGTTGAAAAGTAGCAGAGCAGAGGTACTCCTATCTTATATATACCAAAAAGTACCAAATATTTGCTAACTTTTCAACGCATATTTGGCATAACACGAGGATCAACTGTGCAATTAACCATATTTAAAAGGTGGAATCGCCTAACATGCCTGGTGGATATCTCCCATGAAGTGGGATAGAAACAGCAAAGCTTCTGTCATATTATCTGCAGAATCGAAACAAGACATCAAGAATCTGTCAGAATTAATACTCATGATCCACTACCTTTTTATAAGAATATTAAAAGATTAATTGCACCACCCCCTGTAGTCTCCGTGTCTATCACGAAAAACCCGATGGTAAAAAATTTGCACCACCCCATGGTCTCTTATAATAGCCACCAGACCTTTTACCTGAGAGCCTGGGGCCGTGTTTGATAGCATTTATAAATTACAAGGACTTTTCTTGACAAACACAGAAACCACATGGGTGTCTAATGCAATTAAATATCTTACGACGGCGATCAGAGGTTCCATGCCGGTAATGTAAAAGCTGAGTAGTGAATAACTGTATAGCTCCAGCAACACACATGTCCTTCACTCCATTCTGATCATGACAATCTCCTTAGATAAATAAATAAATAAACAAATAAATAATTAGCTTCGCGTTATTAATTCAAGATAATAAAATTGAAAACTGTTTTAATTTCAGTGTCATCACTAACTCTGATATTTAAAGTCGCAGACTCGATCACGTATAGCGATGAAATGTAGAGGACTCGACCATTGATAATACCACCAGTGACGTACTTGATCAGGCCACAGACACAACGCTGATAAATTGCCATTAACGTAATGAGGCAATAACATTTTAACATTATGTGCTGCCTCTGGTTCAAGGAGACTCTGTGCAATTAGGCAAGTCATTTCATGACCTTCTTTGCTCCATGCTTGAACATGAGGTTTAGAGATGAAAGCAAACGTAAGAAAGAAGATGAAGCAATAGCTAAATAAGTTGGATAAGTTTAGAAAATGTTTCATTTTAGTGTACTACGAGATATTTGTTGATGAGTACAAAAACGTGAAACTGTTTTTGAATATATAGAGTTTGTAGCAGTACAATAATATATATGCACAAGTCACAACATATACTTCCACTCTTGTTTCTAAGAAATTTAAAGTAAATAATCTCCAATTCTTTACTAACTAGGTTTGGATCATGTACGATGTACTAATCCACAAAATTATAATATAAAATATAAAGAGTAAATTAAATTGTAATAGGTTATATATCTTAATCATCTCAAGAATTTATATTACAATTTTCAAGGAAAAAATAATAAAAGCCATATATTATAGTAAAGATAATAATAAATGATATTTTATAACAAAATAAAATGACAAATATAAAACATAAAATAACACATAATAAAAATCAAATGACCTTATTCAATTTTTTTTATAATATTATATTACAATTTTTTAAGAAAAAAAATAATAGAAGACAAACGTCATAGTAAAATAAAAATAAAAAATATAATATAACAAAATAAATAACAAATATAATCAAGAAAAATCATTCTTATTTAATCATGATTTAAAAAATTAATTCTCAATCAAATATTTGTCATAATACATTCCACTATCATTATATGCATGAGATAATTCTCAATTTAAATACAAATCTATACTTTTCATTCTTAAAAAAAGAAGAATGTTTTGACTTATTACTTATTCACAATTTAAATAAATTAATTCCAATTAATAATAAAGACTAATTTTATATCATAATTATTTTTAGGAAAATTCTTCCATCCAATATTGAATGATCCTACACCAATCATACTAATACACATACTCCATGTTTTAAATTTGCAAAGTTAACTAGATTATTAATCTCATGACATGTGTTTTGTTATAAGAATCAATGGTAGTGATATGAATATTGGATCATCTGATCCAATATTCGATGGAAGTCTTACCTTTATTTTTAATGTCATTTTAATTATTTTATTTTTATTTATATTATATAATTTTTTTTAAAGTCCGGACACCTTAATATTGTCCACCACCACCACCATGACTCATGCATTGACCACCGAGTACCATGCACCAACATCTCATACGTTCTCCACCGACTACAACCACCACACTAATATTTATTTATTTTATTTTTTTATATTTTAAAGTCTGCCCACCTCTACCAGCCACCTCCACCTCCACCGCCCACCACCAACACCACTTCATATATTCACCACTGACAACCACCACCTCATACATTCTCCACCGACCACCACCACCACCACCACTACCACCACCTTCATTATTATTTACCGACCACCACCACCTTCGACCATAACAACCACCGACTAGTTCCGCCACCGCCGTCACCACCAATCACCACCAACTGATTCCATCACACGTGAAATTTTTAAAAAATCATAACTAATTTTAATAAAAATCAGAAAAATAAAAAAAATAAAGAAAATACATTTTTGGACGAGACAATTAATATTTTTGTCTATGCATTTCTTTTTTGAATTTTTGGATTTTGAATTTCTATATTTCGTTTTATGTATAGCTATAATACACAAAAACAAATTTTCCAATTCCACCACACGCGTGCGTCCGTGATTTTTTTTTAAAAACAATCATAATCAATTCCAAAAAAAATCAGAAAAATTTAAAAATTGCATTTTTGGACGAGACAAGTTCATATCTACATTTTGAATTTATTCTATTTTTTCAATTTTGATATTCATTTACAAAAAAATATATTTATGTATTAGTATAACACACACACTCATAGAATCAATCTAAAATATTTCCTTGTTTAACAAAATTATTTTTTTCTTTATTAATCGCATATACCTTATTTTTTATTCGTTCTCAACTATCTTAATGTATTATCTTTTTTTTCAAACTCTTTTGGTTACTTTGTGTGTTGATGTTATACACAAAACATTAATTTGTGTATTACAAAAATACTAAAAATTATTTTTTCTCTTCCAGACAAGCCCAATTTTCTTTATGTAGTTTTGTGTATCACCGCAACACATAACCGACTATTTTATGTAATGATGCAATACACAAAAATAAAAAACCCAGTCCCGCACTTGTCCCTTTTGGTTGTGTAATAAAACTTGTTCATATAGCTAATTCTATACACACGAGTTACTTTATTTTCATTGTTTTGTTATACACCTTTTAAATTCATTTTACTTTTGTGATTATATGTATTTTTGGTTTGTGTATTCATGTAACACACAAAATGACACATTATATTAGTCTTTTTTCCGATTCTTTGTGATTTTATATGTTCCAATAATACACAAAATATAGTTTTGTGATTTTGTATGTTACGATAATACACAAAAATCAGTTTTATGTATTCTTGGAACCCATAAAACTCGAATTTGTGTGTTCTATTTTTGTGTATTCCTAGAACACAAAAATTAACAGAGTTTATCATATTAGTCATTTTTTCTCCTTTTAGTATTTAGGTTTTAGTGTTTTTAGGGATTAGGGTTTTAGAGTGTAGGGTTTTTTGGGTTAGTGTTTCTAAGTTTAGGTTTTAGGAGGTTTGGGGTTTTTAGGTTTTTGGTTTTTTAGGGTCAGGGTTTCCTGTCTTTATAGGGTTAGTGTTTTTATGTGTTTGGGTTTTTAAGGTTAGGGTTTATGGAAATATTGATTAGGGTTTAGATTTTTCCATTTATATGAGGGTTTATACTCTCATATAAATCATTTTAGTTTATTCTAATCATATTTTTACCATCTTTAGTATTAGTGTTTAGGGTTAGCCCTTTTAGGTTTTAATAATACACAAAAGTCAATTTGTTTAGCACTTGATCACACAAAATGACATACACAGTCATAGTAGTTATTTTTCTCCTTCTTCGTGATTTTGTGTTTGTGTAATCTTGGAACACACAAAAATCTCATAATTGCGTATAACTTGAACGTGAAAATCTTAGATTTGTGTATTCCCGGAACACACAACACTCCATTTATATACTTCTTAAAAACACAGAACTCGATTTTTTGTGTTCCAGATTTGTGTATTTCTTGAACACATAAAATTACAGACCCCATCATACTAATCATGTTCTCCTTCTTTGCAATATTGTATATAACGGGAATTCACAAAACTCATATTTTTTATATTTTTGAACACATAAAATCACAGACCCCGTCATATTATTCTTTTTTCTTCTTGTAGGATTTATACTTAAGGTTTTTTAGGTTTAGGGTTAGTGTTTTTTTATATATAAGGTTTAGGATCTAGGGTTTTAAGGTTTTAACGCTAAGTTTTTTAGATTTACGGTTTGGAGTTAGGGTTAGTGTTTTTAGATTTAGGTTTGGGGTTTAGGTGTTAGTATTTAGATTTTTAAGGCTTAGATTTTATTGATTTTAGGATTTATGGATTTTAGGTTGAGTTGTTATGATTATTAGTGTTGAAGTTTTATGATTTTTTTAGTGTTTAGGGTCTCCGATGCTTAAGTAACATACCATGTCATATTAATCATTTTTCTCTCGTATCTGTTATTTTGTGTGTTCGTCATATTAGTCTATTTCTTTTCTTTCTTTGTGATTTTGTGTGTATAACACACAAAACTACTGGTTTTTGTTTTGTCTTATTACACGAAGTATGAAAATTCAATCGGAACTCATATTTCTTATATATTAAAACATTATTTTACAATTTTTACTATCATAAATATAGATTTAGTTGTTTCTTCTATTATCGTTTTTACCGTCATGATTTTTTTTCATTCTAACATGACCCTATGAAGAGTTTTGAAGGATGGGTTATTTCTGAGCTTTTTCTCCTCCAAACCTAAGGTATACACCCCATTGATTGGATTTTTCTTCACATGATTGAGTGTGTCTAAGCAGAAACAATCTTCCGGTGGACTAGGGAATTTCATACCCATTTTACACACTAAACTTCTCTTCCTCATCCTACACCTGCATGTTCATCTCTCCATTCTCTACATCAATATGTGACTAAGAATGGCGTCCCAAAAAAATTAGCACATTCTTATCCGCGTTGTAGTCAAGAATAATAAAATCACACATGAATATAAGGTTACCTGCTTTGACAAGTACATCTCTAATTTTTCCCTGAGGATGGGAAAGCATCCTATCTGCCATTTGCAACGTCATTGTACTGGCTATTGCTTCCCCAATATTCAACTTCCCGAATATTGACTATGGCATAAGATTGATACTTGCGCCCAAATCACACAAAGCTTTGCTAGTCCATCTCTCACCAATAGAAATTGTAATGTTAAAATTTTTGGGATCCTTTAATTTTGGAGACAACTTACTTTGACATATCGCACTACATTCCTTCGGTAAACGAATTGTCAACTACATCCTTCATAAATTTTAAATATTTTGGCATACCTTGAATGACTTCCACCAACGGAAAATTGACGTACAACTTCTTCACCATGTCCACTACAACGTTCTGCCTGTTTACCGACGACGCACGTCGTCGGTAATAACCCATAATTCACCGGTATTCAAGATTACCGACGACGTTTCGTCGGTAATCTTTCGTCCTTAGAAATCCGTCGGTAATTGCCTATTACCGACAAAAAATGTTGATTTCGTCCCTAATTGCTCAGAAGTTTACCGACAACACGCGTCGTCGCAAGGTTAATCCTCTACCAACGACACGTTTCGTAGGTAATTAATAATTAAATTTTCTTTTTTTTATTCGTAGACTATTGATTTACATTTTTCTTTCTTTTTTTATTATTATATCGACGAAACCTAGCGACATATGTTTCGTTGGTAAGTAATTTTTTTTATCCAGCATAAATGATTAATTAATTTATTTTATATATATTTGCGACGAACGAAATTCGTCGCTAATTATATATTTTTTTAGAATACATTTTTAATTGTATTTTTGTATAATTTTATTTATAATTTGTTTTGATATAATTTTTGTTTTTATTTTAAATATAATGAAAATAAAATTCATAATAAATAAAATCCAAAAATTTATAGAAAATACCATAATAAAATTAAAATCAAGAATAATAGTCTTACATCCGATAATAAAAGTCAAACATAGAAAAATAATAGTCAAAGTCAAACTTAGGTCTTACATCCGATAATAAAAGTCAACTGAAAAAAACGTAAAGTCAAATTACACACCAACACAAAAAAACAAACATAATCAAGGATCATTCAAATCCTCGTCTTCATCATCTCTCTCTTCATATCCTCTCTCCTGACCAGTGGATGAGGGCTCGGGGGCGGTGATCGGGGGAAGACCTTGGGTGAGTCTCATGCCGTTTAACGCTTCGAGAAGCGTGTCCACCATGCTCGGATGCTGACTCGGCCTACTCGAAGAAGATATAGGCCCGGTCGATGTGGAGGCTGGATCTGGTATAGGGTCAAGTCCTTGAGCCACGCGAAGCTCGTTCATTCCTGCCAGCATCGCCTTGAGTATCACCTTGTTCTGCCTATCTGAAGAGTCATGCTACCCAATATTTTGATTTGGGTGGGGCGATGACCTCCGTGACAGTCTCCAGCATGTCATCCATTTGTTCCTGGACAGAAACATCAGCACCCTCGGCTCCGGCCTCCACAACCTTCTTTTTCAACTTCTCCGGATAAACACCATGTAATTAGATTTCAATTTAAAAATAAATTAGATTAATAATAAAGTAAAGTTAAAGATAAATATTCAATTTAAAGCAATAAAAACAAACTTACGGTAGCTCTTTGTAAACGCTCGTCACGCTAGGTGTCTGAAGTCGGATCGTAAGAAAGGTGATCGAAATAGCCACTTAAAGGAGGAAGCTCAATCTCCTCCTAGGTCTCATTGTCAAAGAAAGTCAATGACTCTTTCGTCACGGTCTTCAGCTTCCCCTATATAGTATACAATAACAAATAATAATTAATTAAAAATCAAATTAATGAAATAATAAATTATATTTTTATTATTAAAAATTATACCTCAATGATAACCTCTCGAGTCTGGGATAAGTTCTGAGACCCCGTCTTGCTCGGAACTGTCTGCATCTCTCAATTTTTCTTATTAATCTCCGTCTGACTCTGCTAAAATTAATAAATAAAGACTTATAAAATTTTATTTTAGTTAATAAAAAATTGAACTTTTGTACCTTCACATTCTCGTCATCCTAAATCTTCTTCACTTATGCCCAAAACTCCGGATGAACATCTGGGGGTTCAATATTCGTGAGGCAGTAGTCGGCCTTTAGCCGATTTCCATCACCTTAGCTCGTGTATGTCATCGTGTTCAATCTCCTGACAATTTCTTCCCAATCATCTCGTCTCCTCTACTGCTCGAGGTCAAAAAACTCTTGCAGTCGTCGTAGAATAGCCCCTTTAGAATGTTCGGGACATTTGACCATGCTTTGTAGCAAGGAGGCACGACTTCTCGAACTACGGACCCCACCACCTGACCAACGTGTTTGCTGTATGGACCGACAAAGTTCCAAGTACCATCGATAATAGAAAAGTCAGCTGGTATGGGCCATCCAACTCTTTCTAACGTCTCTTGGGCGGTTCTTATAGACGTGACACCTCGGGGGCGTCTTAGTCTTTTTCGAGACCCTGTTGCATTGAATAATATTTATTTATATTAATTGAAATTGTTCGGTTATTTTTATTACCTGAGGGTCGGGCACAATCAGCTAAGGGATGATTAGGATCCCTCGGAGGATCGTTGCCGCTCCCATCTCCGTCATGGCCACGAGACATTACATCAGCCATCTATAATTTAAAGGAAATATTATTAATATTAAATATTATAATATTTTATTCCTTTAATTTTTATTAAATATTATAATTTAATCTTTCTAATTTTAAATAGTATAATTTTTTTAAAATTAAATTAAATTTAGTCCTCATAATTTTCTAAATATTACAATTTAGTCCTTTTAATTGGCTAAATATTACAATTTAGTCCTTTTACTTTTTTTAAATTTTACTATTTAGTTCTTTTACTTTTTTTAAATATTATAATTTAATTCTTATAATTTTCTAAATATTGCTGTTTAAACCTTTTAATTTTCTAAATATTACAAATTAGTCCTTTTACTTTTTCAAAATTTTACTACTTTGTCCTTTTACTATTTATATTCATATAATTTCATTTAAATTGCAAATAGGTCCATATATATATATCAATAAATCTAAAAAATAGGTCCTTATATATTTTTAAATTTGCATTTAGGTCCTTAAATTGTCTTTTCCCTATTTAATTATTTTAGTTTTCTAACTATTACAAATTAGTCCTTTTACTTTTTAAAATTTTACTATTTAGTCCTTTTACTATTTATATTCATATAATTTCATTTAAATTGAAAAGGTCCCTATATATCAATCAATCTAAAAAACAGGTCCTTATATTTTTTAATTTGCATTTAGGTCCTTAAATTTTCTTTTCCCTATTAGGCCTTATATTTTTACATTCTTAACAATTCCATTAATTTATTTTATAAAATCCATATAATCTTATTTAAATTTCAAATAGGTCCCTATATCTTCAAAAATAAATAAAATAACCATATCACATTTATACAAATTACACAAAAGGTCCCTATATCTCCAAAAATCCTAACAAAACCTTAATTTGCTATAATTTTCAACCAATTCGAACTATATGTTGCTTTTTAACTCAATAAAAAATTTAAACAACCAAGAATAACCTATATCAAATTCAGATTTCATAAAAACACATATACATTCATGAAATTTTTCAAACCAAAAAAAAAAAATTGCAATTTCATTCTGAAAATTGTTACCTGTTACGTGGAAATGGTGAAGATTTCTTCCATGAATCCATGCCAAGAAGAAGGAATCAAAATACACAAACAATCAAAAAGATATTAGAAATTAAAAAACAAAAATCAAATACTTTCAATTAAAGGATGTTTTTGGATTGAATAAAGTTACCTGAATGTTGGATTGATGCCTGGATTGCCTCGGAATTGCTTGGAAAGGATGGAGATTGTGATTTTTTGGTGATATTTTCGAGTAGCTTATGGCAGAAATGAGCTCGGTTAGGGCTTTATAGAATTTTTGATTACCGACGACACGCGTGTCGTCGGTAAAAAGCCCATTTCGTCGGTAAAATGGGACACGCGTCCCACTCCGTACGCACGACCCTTGCTTGTCGACATTTAGCGACGACAAGGGTCGTCATTAAGCATAAAATTCGTTGCTATTTTTTCAAGAGCGGGTAACTTGACCGCCCAAATTGACCAATCAAAATTTACCGACGAAATTCCCTTTGAAGGTCGTCGACATTCAAACGAAGAATGTCATCGGTAATCTTATGAATGTCATCGGTAATCTCTTTTTAATTTTTTTCTTTGTTCTTTCTTTCTTTGTTCTTTCTTTCTTTCTTTTTTCAGTCAACTATTAGAGTCAAACTTGAGTGTTTAGTGCATTTAGTCAACAATTAGAGTCAAACTTGAGTGTTTAGTGTATTCAATCAACTATTAGAGTCAAACTTGAGTGTTTAGTGTATTTGGTCAACTATTAGAGTCAAACTTGAGTGTTTAGTGTACTTGGTCAACTATTAGAGTCAAACTTGAGTGTTTAGTGTATTTGGTCAACAATTAGAGTCAAACTTGATTGTTTACTATATTTAGTCAACTATTAGAGTCAAACTTAATTAATCAAAATAAATTCAAATTCAACTCCAAAAAACAACAAATTTTTTTATGACAAATAAACAAATAATTTTCCCCCCTAATCATTTTCATATCCACTGTCATCTATAGGTTCATCATCACTATCAACCTGGATAGGTTCTTCATCTCCATATTCTTTCCACGTGCCATCATCAATTTCCTCGTTTTCATCAATAACCATATCAAAAGCCAAATCAATACGAAAATGAGACGGGTCAATCTCGATCTCCTCGGTGGTTGCCAAGTTCACCAGATCGGAAACCCTCCCAGTATTAACCAACGGTATGCTGATGCTCTCCTTCCTAGTAGGTAGTGATTATGAACCCCATAACTCAGGACTCCATCAATGTCGATCGATTATTTCCCAAACGGCTTTCCAACCTTTCATTGATTTCTTTGCATTAATCTCGTCTATGTAAAACACTTTCTTGGCCTGCGATGCTAAAATGTATGGTTCGTTGGCCCACTCAAAGTTTGACGTGTTGATAAAGGTTACCCCGTGTTTTGTCCTCGCATCACCCATTCTGTACCACTTACAAACAAATAACACAACCGAGCACCCTCCAGTGTACATAACCTCCAAGGTCTTCAATAATTCACCGTAATAAGGTGACCCCCCGTACATGGTACAAACTCCGTAATCCTGCGTCACTCTTTTTCCTCCTTTAGACTTAGTTACCCACTTGACACCGTTCACAACACATGAATCGTATTTATGCACCGCACCATAAGACATGTTAGCCAAGGACACCATCTCAGGGGTGGCTAATGCATCGCCACAGGATTTCATTCCATGAATCTGTCATACACAAATTATACTTTATATATAATATTGAAAATAAATATATTATATTTAAATAAATGCCTAAAGTTACATACCTTTTTCAAAAACCATTCCTTAAACATTTGACAGTGCATATTCTCTTTTTCTCCACTCGTTCCCGAAAGTGTGGATTTGTGTTCATTAAAAATATAAATATATTAATATAAATATAAATATAAATATATTTATATAAATATATAAATATAAACATTCGTTACTTACGTCATGTATGCTTCAAGTTCGTCACAATTATGCAAAATATACCAACTGATGTGCTCCTTCTCCTTAGGTGGTAAAGATCCAGATTCTTTCTTGCCAACTGGAGTACACTGGGACTTGAAAACTGATAGCTCTTTTGGCACTGACGGTGGTTCGTTGTATCTACCTGCATCGTTGGACTTTGTTTTTTCTTCGCTAAGATACCTTGATATGAAATTCAACGTCTCTTCCGCCACATAACCCCCAGCTATTGAACCCTCTAGTCTATCTGGGTTTCGAATATACTCTTCCAACTTTTTCAAGTACCTTTCAAATAAGTACATCCACCGCATTTGAACCGGGCCCCCTAGTGGTGGTTCTTTGTGTGTTCTAAAATAAATGCAGATAAGGAAAAGAGAACCACAACTGCAAGTGTACAGTTGTCCCAAGTAATATATGTGATAATACAGATTCGTTCTCAGGGACAGATTGGTTGACTCTAATGCATATCAGATAGTAGTTAATTGCACGTAAAACAGGTAAATGATTTAGAAAATGTTCGTTTTGGTTTTCTATATCTAAGACAATAAATTAAAATACTAAATTAATGCGAATAATAAACTAGACGCAAGTAAATAAAATAGCTGGATTCAAGATATGAGAGGTAGTACTTGAGCAACGCTAGGATTTCACCTAAATCTATTCATTCCATGTATTGTTTAAGCGACGAACTCGGTAAATAATACTGGTTGGGATTCGATTATCTCCTTACCCCCGTCAGGGTGGACTAAGGAGCTCTTCTTAGGTGCTACAAACCCCCTCAGGGTGAATATAGTCCACCTTCGAATGATTAAAATCTAACTACCCAATTGGCCATAGGATTAATTAAGCCTGTCAAGGTCAAATAGTCTCTATCCTATATTCGTTAATTAGTCCGTACCTAGACACCCCGTCAAGGCGATCCAATTGCCACTAATTGGAATAGCCTAAGTACTAAGTCCTAATGTTGAGTCGCGAATTCAGTACTAGTAGATAAAATCAAATTAAAGAAAAATATTAATTGCCCAATTCGATTTCAATTAAAATAATCCTAAATCCAAAAACATAGAATGAAATAGATTGGGGTTCAACCCATTAATGCGTTCTCAAGTACCAAATGAATTTAGCTCATAATCGTAAAAACTAAGAAAATAAATTGAAAGGAATTCATAATTGTTTTACAGAAATAAAGATAAGAAACCTAATTAGGAAGTTGATTCGGCTGCGAATTGGAGATATAGACAGTCTCCAGCTCTTGGCTTCTTCTCTTCCTTGCTTCTGCTTCTTCTCTCGTTGTCTGACTTTGTGAATAATGAATTGTGTGTGAAAATAAAAGTTCAAAAGCCCTTTTATACTCATAAATTCGGACTAGGGCTTTTAATTAAAAGAATAGCAAATATTAAAAGCCCAAATCCACACTTCAAGCCCAAAATCCCCTAACTAATATACACCCTTCACGAAAACGGACGTAACTCTCTCAATATAACTCCGAATTGACTAATTCAATTTGCTAATTCTTCGTAACTCGATAAGGTACGAATCTTATTCATAACGAAGAGGCTGAATCCATCTTTAAGTTTCTCGAAATCAGCACTTTCCATCAGCCTTCCAGATTTTTAGCTTAAATTTGTCAACTTCTTGGGATATTCTTTGTAGCTTTTGACTTCTTGACACGATCTTTGACTTCTATTCTCGATTCCTCTCCTTGCTAGTATTAGGACCCTACAAAATTTTCACTAAAATACACCATATTACGCGCAAAAGCTTAATAAATCAAAAATACTAAAATCGAAGGAGAGAAAATGAAATATTGCATATTGTTACTAAAAGTCTATCGAAATAGCCAGATAATCGCCTAATTTGATGTCTACTAAGCATATAAATATAGAACAAAAGAGGAGACATCAAGACCCCAAACTCAAACCTTTGTCGTCCCGACAAAGTAAAATTAAAAACAAAGGGAAAGGTGATTGCAGAGAGATAAACACAAATAAATACACCCAAAGCATTACTAAAAATAAATCTCATATAGCAAACATTAGAAACTAATATACACATACACTAACCATGCAAAATCAAACACAAATAAATTCAATCATAAAATTAACTTCGCAATGCTAGAAGGTTACACTTGTACTTATCTCAATATGATGGCTATAGGTTGTTCCTCGATCCTTACCCGCTTTGAACGCTCCACTTAGTATACTCCCTATTAACTTACCATGTACCTAGGAATCACGAGGACTTTACGGTTTTAGCGTAGGCTTAGGGACGGTGTGGTATGTATATTTGGTAAATTTGAAATGAGCTTTTGGCTCTCTCCTCACTTACCATCAACAAATGTCCGCGAGCTTGAGTTTACACTCATATAACGTTCTCACTCAACCAATTCGATGCACTAAATTAGCATCCCCAAGTTAACCCAATCTATACTAAGATGATTTCCAGAAACTTCCACATTGTCGGGTATTTATTCTTTTTCATTTTTCTTTTCTTTTTCTCGAAATTTTTATACTAGAGAAACCGGGTTCCCGGTTTTGTGAAATCCGGGTTCCCGGATTCTACTGTCTTGAGAATTTTATTTCACTTTTTTTTCAATCCTGGCAAAGGGTTACAATAAATATCATCTGAATTTTCTTTTTGTGTCTCAATACAAACACATATTTTTCCCTCCCAATGTAATTTCCCAAAAGATGGACCCACAACCCCAAACTCAAGCTCGAGACATGTCTCAGGATCGTGATTCAAGTGCGGGTCATTTTGGAAATGCCTAATAACTAAAAGGATAAGGGCTTATAACATGGTGACAAAAGAAAAGTCTTCAAGGCTCAGAATTGGGCTAAGGCGTATAATATTAATATAAGGGATAGAAAGCTAAAAGGCTTCAAATGGCTATCAAAGAACGACCCCTATCATTTTCCTAGTTACATGGTTCGTCTCTAGTTCATATCTAAGTGGGTTCTGTACTAATTTAGATCTCACGTTCTACAAACCAAACATTTTCCTTAGTACAAGCTTACTTCTTTTGCATTGTTTGTTAATTCTTCTTATCCATTATCTATGTTTGCATGCAATTAAAGCGCGTTTTATACTAATACCTAAAGTCCACTATTTACTATCATTGATTTATCAAAAGTGTGCTTAATGGGGACATTTAAGAGCTTCTACAATCAAACGCAACTCCTAATTAATTTTATTGAAAGCGATAAAAACACATAACACATAAAACTGGGATGAGGCAACGAACCCCACCCCAAACTCAAAAATGAGTCGTGTCCCCACGACTCGAAAAGACTCAACGCAAATAAACTAATATACACTAAATGAGAAAGGCAAGAAAACGTATCTTAACCAGCGCGAGGCTGGTTATCAGTGGTGCATCCAGGTATAGAATCCTTCGCAAGTAAACCATAGGTGGCTGATGTCTCTCTATTTGTTCTAATTATTAGCCCTTTGGAGACATTATTTTAGGTGAATTATTGACTTATTAGCTAGACGTTTATGCATAATTTGTCATATTACACTCTTCCCCCTTGGAATTTAACTATTTACATTTTCTGAGCTTTTGTGCGTAAATTTGACTATTTTTTATGCAAAGTTAAAAAGTTTCTTGAATTTCATGAAAGACCAATCCAAGGTGGATAAGTGAGAATAAAGTCTTAGTGTATTTTAGAGTGGTAGGAAATGTTTTTACTCGAGTTTCTATTTTTAGAGTGCATTTTCCTATTTCTATTTCTGGCATTATTGATTTATTCTTTTTAAGCATATGCGGTTTAATTATTTATTTAATGTGAAGCTTTAAAAGATAAATGGTAATTTCTTAGAGACCAAGTCGAGTTAGAAAAGGAAAAGAAAAGAGATTTACATGGAAATAAGAAGATTTAGGAAGGATATATGCAAAGAAGGAAAAGATAAAGCTGCCTTATGACTCTGAAATTCCAGCCATGTTTTAAAGATAATTCTATAACTAAAGATTGGCTAGGATTCTGGACGAATGGTCTGCACCAATAGAAATCTCTTTCCAAGACAAGCAGTTTCATATATTGGAACTTCACAAACGGATAAGTATTGAAAAAGATATGACCAAATCAAATCAGCAGCAAAATCTTACCTTTCCTAGATTTTAGAGTGACGAATTAAAGAGTCCTTGACTTGTCTTCCACTCCAAGTAAATTCGACCTAGAGGTTCCTAACACCTATAAATACACCCCTTAGCCTCCTCTTTTACACACACTTCATATAATTATCAAAGAGGCTTAAGGATTCAAGTCAGAGGAAGCAAGAAGGAAGAAAGCTGAGAGATGGAGACTGTCTATATCTCCGATTCAAAGCCAATCCCAACCTCTTAATTAGGTTTCTTTATTTTCTTTCTGTAAAACATTATGTCTTTTAATTTATTTGTTTTAGTTTTATTTTCCATTATGAGCTAAACTTCTTAAGTGCTTGAGAATCGCTGTAAGGGTTGAACCTTAATTTATTTAGTTAATGCTTTCTGATTTGGGATTTTTATAATTTAATTCGAATTGAGTAATTTAGTATTGTTTGTTATCGTAAGCTAATTTCACTATATTTAATTTGGCCAATTAGACATAGGTTTGAGTAATTAGGCTATTCACTTTGGTGGGGAAGTGATCATCTTGACGGGGGGTTTAATTACTGACATAGATAATAAACGTAAGATAGAAATTATTGATCCTGACGGACTTAGTTAATCTTATAGCCAATTGGGTAGAGAACTTGACATTCGAAGGTGGATTATGATCGCCCTGACGGGGTTTGTAACACCTGAGAATAGCTTCTAAGTCCACCCTGACGGGGGTTAGGAGAATCTAGAATCCCGACTATTTCTAGTTACTAATTTGTCCCTTAGAAGAAGCATTGATTAAGTTTATTTTGGTGGACCTAGCGTGACTCAAGTACTATTCTCTCATCTTTTAGTCTCTTCATATTTACTTTCTTGCATTAGTTTTAATTTTAGTTTAATATTTACTTTAATTGCACTTTAGTCCTTTCGACAAAAACAAAATAAAAATCTATTTCTTTACTTTTAATTTTCATTCAAGCAACTATTTCTATTTATTGCATAACACTTTAAATCATACCTAATCCGTCCTTGAGATCGAAATCCCGTTTACCGGATATTACTTGGACGACCCGTACACTTGCGGTACGTGTCTTGCCTTTTTAGGTGTGTTTATTTAGAACACACTAGGAGACACCAGTAGCATGTTGCGAAGAAGATCTAACTCTTTGGTGACGTTTCCTAAAGTAGCAATCATCTTTTCTTGATTCTCTTTCAATACTCGAATCTCTTCTTCCAACCCATTTTCAGTATGTACCTTCTTCTTTGTTGGAGGAGCTCTAGGGTTCTTAATTGGATGGGTTGCTTCATTGTGGGCATTATCAATGGAATTCAATGTCATTGTGTCTACCTCTTTCGACGCGTCAACCTCTTCGTTCCTTCGCGGTATTTTTGCGTCTAGACACAAGGTAGTGATGGTACAAGGAAACTTTAGGTTTTGTTGACTAGTAGGAATTTTCTCAAACTCCATTATAGTCTCGTAAATTACACACGCAACATCCATCTCTCGATTCTCAACAATGCACTTAATAAATATAACATGCTCCTTCTTCAATTCGGAAGTGTGATTAATACCAAATAAAGTGGGTACTACGAATCTTGACCAATACCTTAGCACAAGGTAGCAAACAACTACTATAAACCTGCCCAACATATCTCTCACCATTCGGAATAGGGCGTTTCCCATGAACCAAAACTGTGTCCCAAAGAGATTCCCACTCAAAAGATGGGTCATTAAGCGTTTCAAAATAAGGACAAGGACCAGTAAAGTTGGGAAGTTTCAATGCTTTGCGAATAAGTTCAACTGATAAGGGTAATACCTTTTTGTGGACGATAATTGATTGTTTATTCGAAAAGGCTACTCCTTCATAAAAATCACGGACCAAGGTGGGGATAAAGGTAAGCTTTTTCTGTCTCAATTCAGTCCACCCAAACTTTTTACAAGTAGTTGCATAACTCTTAAATTCGCTATTCATAATACTAGAGGGGAATGGTCTCTCAACTCCAAACTTCAAATAATTAATTCAATCACGAACCTGATCATCCCAACGCATAGCTACCCTATTGGGTTTGTGTGCAATAGCTTTTCTTCGCGGAGCTCACGGTTCTGGAACAGGTTCTCTGGGAATTTCCTCTTCAATCTCTTCCTCTTCTTCTTCATCAACCAAAGTAGGCTTAGCAAGAGTAGCCTTACTTGGGTTTTCTTTTCTCTTCAAAGAAGTCTTAACCTCTTTAATCTTTCGTTTAGGACCCGAATCTGGAATCTCAATAGCTCTCTCTTGTGTAGCACCAGGATTGTTTCTTGTTCTTGGGTTGTTTCTTCTTGTGTAACTGAAAGAATATGTCCTGTTAGTCATGGCTTTTCACCCCAAACTCAAAATTTCAAAGAGTTGAAAACTAGGGAAAAGTTTCAATCTTTGATGATTTGAGAGAAGATTAAGGTGAGTTTATGTGAGTTATGAGATGGGTAAGGAGCAATTTGAAGGATCGGAAAGGTTTAGTGGTTCAATTGAAGGTTTGGGTGAAGAGAGAGTTGGAAGAAAAAGTAGGAATTTGGTGAAGTTTTGGAAAGATCTTGAGTTGATTATGTGTTTTTGGGAAGAAAGAGGGTAAGAATTGATAAATAAAACCTGTGTTGATGATGATTTTCGGAGGTGTGCAAAGCTGGAATCGGATGTGGAGGCTAACTGAGAAAGAAGCTAAATAAATAGGTTAAAATAGCTCAAAATCGCCTCTCACAGTGGCGAAACCGGGTTCCCGGTTTTCGTCGCTATGTCTGCGAGAAAAATTCAAAAATTCGAAATACTTCTTTTTTTACCCTTGGACGCAGCTAACCTGCGTTTCGAGCCACGCAGTGGTCAGAGAATTTGGAATCAGCAACTCTCAAAACCGGGTTCCCGGTTTGCGTCTGGTGTATGGGACGCGCTAGCCTAGACGCGACCCCTTGCGTCTGAGCGCACCCAGGGGTCAGAACTTTTTTGCCTCCCTAGCCTTCAAAACCGGGTTCCCGAAATTTGTCACTGGCGCGAATGCAGACACACCTCCTTGCGTCTCGAGCCGCGCCATGGTCAGAGTTTTGGGACCTTCACAGCTCGCGAAACTGGGTTCCCGGTTCATACAAAACCGGGTTCCCAGTTTTTCCCAGTTTTAAAACCGGGTTCCCAGTCTTTTATGCAAGTATTTAGATGTATCGATGGAGTTTGATCACATAGACGGACACTTTGATGATCATAAGAATGCCTAGGGGTGAGCACGGGCCGGGTTTACCCCGGGTTGGGGTCTAGGGTAAGGGTAGGGTAGATTAGCCGGATTCCAGTCGGATTATGCGGTTGAGAAAACGATGCGTCGCAGGCAAATGTTACCGCTGTGCGAATCTCTAAGTCCACTGTATCCTCTCGCGATGTGTTCCTGAGATCGCTCTGCCCCATCTGACAATGAGCCCAATCCCTCCCAAAATAATCAATCATACCCCTATTCGCCACCTGAATAATCTCCGTAGGATCCACCCTTGAGTTTCTATGTTTACCTCTCATTTTCGACTTCCAGATATTCCATAAAAGCAACAACACATACGCAGTAACCACCTCCTTTCTCCAACCACCTGACGTGAATGTTTTAATGATGTGAAGAAACCAGTCTCCTAAAGTATCCCCCTCTGACCTTACGCAAATTTGCAGCGCCGAGCCAGCCCAAACAAGCTTCGCCAACTCGCATGATAGGAGGAGATGCTCACTCGTTTCAAGTTCAATTTTACACCACTGGCATTCACTTTCCACCTCACAATGTTTCTGTACCAAATTGACCCCTGTAGGAATAGCATTATTACACGCTTTCCATGCAAAGATTCTAACCTTTGTCGGAGTGTGTGAATGCCAGACAGCCCTCCAAAGATCTCCCCATGTTGGAACTGTAGCCGATTGTTGCGGTATTCCGTATATCACTATATCTGTAAGGATCTTGTAACCTGTTTTTGTTGTATATTCTCCCGCGGTTGTATATGGCCATATAAATTTGTCCGGTGTCTCGTAATCAAATATTTTTTCTCTCAATATAATCGGAATAACGGGTGCCGGAAAAATTTCGTCTAGCAGTTCCATGTCCCATTCATATGTACCTGTTTTCCATAAATCTTTAACCTTTTGAACATTACAGTTGATTGGCTTTTCGAAACTCCAGATCGTGTCCAACCATTTGTCTGTCCAGATATTTATAGTTTCCCCATTTCCCATTTGATATCTCCCATATTTCCGTAACATATCTCTCCCCTCAATTAGACTGGCCCATGACCATGTTCGAGATTGTCGCAGTTTGACATCGAGAAAATTAGATTTCGGGAAGTATATACCTTTAAGTAGTCGTGCCACTAACGTGTCCGGGTTATTGAGAATTCTCCATGCCTGCGCTGCCAGCAATGCCGTATTCATTCTTTTAAAGTCTTTAAATCCCATCCCGCCAATCAATTTGCTGACTGCCAGCTTTTCCCATGTCATCCAATGTATCCTGGATTTCTCACCTGAGTTCCACCAAAAATTGGCAATAGCCGATATTAATTTATTACAAAATGTTATAGGAAAAGAAAAAATAGACATCGCATATGCCGGAATGGCTTGTAAAATAGCTTTAATAAGGACTTCTTTGCCTCCTTCGGATAGTAATTGTGCCTTCCATCCCTCCGTGTGTTTAAAAATCTTCTCCGCTATCCATTGTAACGATTGTACCTTTGACCGTTTATGACATAATGGGATACCTAAATACTTGCCCATATCATCCTTCTCCTGTATACCTGTTAAGCATAATTTTTTTTGGACGCTTTTTCCATGCATGGCTAGGGTTAGTTTTAGGTTTAGTTTCTTTTTATTTCTTTTCTTCCTATAAGGTATTTTTTGTTTTAAAAACCTTTTGTCTAATTAATTATTTTAATATATTTTTCTTACTTAATTTTTAATTAATAATTTTAATGTGTTTATTTTTTTAATTATTGATTAATAATTATTTTATATTATTTGGTTCTTATATTCGAATAATATGTTATAATTTTAAAAATATATCATGGTAATTTTTCTATTAATTGCGATATGGTTTTTATTAAATACATAAATATATACCGAGCACTCAGCAAAATCTCTGACGACGCGGCGGTGATCGTAGTTGAAAAGTATCGATATTCTGCGAGTTGATACTCACCGACTCACTGATTTAGTGATCCATGATTACAACATTTGCCCGTACGGTATTATTAAAAAAATCACTTAAAGTAATTTTAGATATCAAAGTATTTTTTAATATTTTTTAAAAATATTTCAATTTTAATTGAAAAGAGATTTTAACTCTAAAATAATCAATCACAAACACTAACTAAAAAAACAATTTAAAAACTATTAACAAAAAAAAAAAAATCTACTATTACAATATTCATTAAAATCCAAAAATACAAAAAATAATAGAATTTTAAGTATTAAAAAATAGGACTCGAATTTAATTAGATTTAGCGAAGTATGATTAGTCAAGAATAGATTTGCAACTCAAGTATCATCGAAACATCCACATCTCAGTTCAATATTCCGTACAACTTATTGATAAGGCATTCCACACTTTATTAGTCATTACTATTTTTTGTATCAATTCATTTTCGATATGAGTGTAAATCAATCAAATAGTTCATAAATAGTTTGAACTCGACCAAGAAAAATATTGTTCATACTCGATTTTTTATTTGAATAAACAAGTTCAAACTCTTATAAAAATTTAATCTTGACTTATTCAAAGTTTGAAGTTAAACAAACGAACTTGAATAATTAAATATTCGACTGGACTAAGTTCGTTTGTCATCTTAAGTATATATGAGCAGTATATTTTTATTTATTTAATGAAAACCATATCACAAATTAATAGAAAAATAACCATGACATATTTTTAAAATTATAACCTATTATATTGTATATAAGTACCAAATAATATGAAATAATTATTAATCAATAATTAAATAGAATAAACACATTAAAATTATTAATTAAAAATTAAATAAAAAATATTATGAAATTATTAATTAGACAAAAGGTTTTTAAAACAAAAAGTATTTTATAGAAAGAAAAGAAAAAAATCAACTAAACCTAAAATCAACACCAACCATGCGTACAAAAAAGTAAAAAAAAAAAAAAGACATGCTCAACCATGCGTACAAAAAAGTAAAAAAAAAAAAAAAGACATGCTTATTTGTGTAGTTAAATGTGAGCCAAGTATTTTACTAGTAGAAGACTATTAGAGAACTTTACTTGTAGAGTATCCATTCCCAAATTAAAAGTAAAAATATTGAATAAAAAAGTATTGGTAATATATTTTTTTCTTCATGTTTTTGACGTAAATTAAAGTTTGGTATGAAAGGAGCAAACACAATAAATGAAAGGTCTAGTTTGGAAAGTATCAAAATGTCTGGCCTATCTCGGTAAATGTAGTAAAAATAATGCGTATCAGGGGTGACCGACAACAATTACGTGACTCAATAACAATAAAATTAAGAATTATGTTTTATTTTTATATTTTAAATATATTTTATTTAATATTAATTTAAAATACGTTCAAATTGTGAGTTCTTCTTCTCATAACCTATTTTATTTCAACTTAACCTATTTTCAGCCGCCATAGAATTACACAATACCATTAATTCTCTATCAACGAGCAACACCCAAAATTTCCAGATTCTCCGATAAAGACACCAACAATTATCCGAGACACCCCATTACCATTTTGTCAAAAAAAAGGTAATTTCAATATCTCTTTCTATTTTTTCTTTGTTAACTATTTTATGCGTTTAATTAATCTTTTGTCAAATATTAATCGGCAATCTTTACCAAAATTACTTTCTTTTTCTCTCATTGTAATAGTGTGATATATAGAATTTTTATCCAAACTAGATTTAGAAACTCTGTTATTATCCATTAAATTGTATGTATACAAAATTTTATTCTTTAATATTGCAGTAATGTAAATTTCTAATTTTTTTGGGAAATTAATTAAAAAATTCCCTTTCTTCTTCAGTCATAGTTGAAAATGGATACATGGAATTCTCAAGTTCAAAGACAAAACGCTATGAAGGAACTTCAAAGGCAGAGAGAGGAGGTTATCTACCTCCACTCTCTATGGTACCAAGGCCCCTCTCCCCGTATATCACCTCGTTACCCCTACCTCCCACCTTCAAGCTCAACGCTAAATAACCAACACCAGCCACCACTCTCTGATAAAGATGAACCCATTCCTGATTCATCTTCAACAAACATAGGTGGTTGGCCCGTTATCACAAAAAACAAGCCCAATGTTAAACCCGCGTCGGAATCTCCACCTTGGCGGGTCGCGAATAAAGCTCAACGCAAGGCATTAAAGTCTGTGGAAGAGTTCTTCAAGTCCATGGATGATTCAATGGACGAAGAAGAAGATGAAGATGAAGAGGATGGGGTCAATGATAATATAATCTCATCCCAAGCAATATTTTTGTTGAATTTATTTCGTAATGATAATCAGTTAAGCGAATTCTACAGACAACATTACAAAACTGGCAGGTTTACCTGTTTGGTGTGTCACGGTCGAGGAAGGAGTAGACAGTTTAAAGGTTGTGCTGCTCTTCTGGATCACACCACATCTCTTGGTAAGATGAAGACGGAGAAGGTTCATGATCTTTATAGGCAAGTTATATTTAAGAATCTTGGTTGGGATACTGATAACCTGGTAATATACTCTTCACTAGTATAACTTTTTCATAATATATCTTACTTAGTTGAGTTAAATGTTGTAGGATGCAAAAAATAAAAAAGATGTGGGGAAGAAACTACCCAATAATAGTGACTATGATGTATCTAAGCTTGGTTTTATTTGTTTATAAAGGTCATAGCAAGGGTAGAGACCAAATTTGTAGGTTGGGGGTGTCCAAGAGCATTTTTATGGAGTTATTTAGACTACAAGTCCTATTTTATGCATACCGAACCATGTTTTTAAAATTATTTTTAAAATGTCCTTTTATTATCAAGAATAACTTACATTCTTTTATTAATCACACTATAGATCCTGATATCACACTATAGGCCAGGGTCATGATAATATGTAAAATGTGAGATCTGTTTGGATTGTCATTGATCTAGGAGCGTAGATATTTTAAAAAATTGGAAGTAGGTGCTCATAATGTACTTTTATAAAAAAAATTAGGGGTCATGAAGGATTTTACAATACCCCGTGGGTACTAAAAGGCTAAAATCTCCTTTCATGGGTCATATATTATGAGTGTGGTAATACATTTTGTAATTGTTTTTATCGCAGGGTCCTCGATTTGGAAACAACATGAGACCTTGGGGGTTGTGGAAGGGGAGCACATCGAAACCAAGGGACCGCTAGTTACTGTGGTAATTTTTTCTTTCGTTATTCTTATTTCTAGTTGATTTTCATTATAAGAAAATTCTTGGAATGTATAAGTAAACTAACCAAACCAAATAAAATTTACTAAACCTTGTATCGTTATATGGGGTCGGTAATATGAAACTTGCGATGTCATGCATTCGTGTCAAGAACCATGATCTAAAGTCTAGGGACATATAGTGCAATTTTTGTATAATATAGATACGTATAGTGTAATTTTTCATAAAATATTGACCTATAGGGCCCTAGACTGAAAACAATTAAATGCAATTTTGGAATGAAGATTTCGGAGAGTGTTGAAATTTCTCTAAAAGTCCCTTAATAATTATTGAAATGAAAATTTTATAATCCCCCTTTTGTTATTCTTTTTATCTCACATTTTATTTTATGTTTATTCAATTCGACGAGAAATGATGTGGTTTGGTGGCTTTAGGTAGTGCTCAGTGGTGGTGCTTGTTGAGTTTGAGTGTTTAACTTTGTTTATTTCGTGGTCAATGGCTTGTCAAGTTATAAGGTTAATTTTCATTTTATTAAGACCGATTTTATACAGAATGTTCGTTTTAGAATTTCTTTTTAGAGTTTGTAACTCTCTATCCGAATTCATTTTAGATTTTATGTCTTTCACTATTACTTATATTATCTTTTTTATTATATATATATAATTGTACTATTATATTTATTTTTTAATCCTTTGGTTATATTGCATTCTTTAATTTTTAATACATTTGTTCATTTGGTTATTATATAAATAATTTCGAGTCCAAATGACTATTCGATGTAAAAAAATTCGGACTATTATATAGATGATAATGTTACTTAGAACTTTTCTTAATTCTAACAACACCCCAATTTTATTTGTATTGGTAATTTACTAGTCATATAATCATTCTTAACCAAGTATTTAAATATTAACTTTGTTTTTTTCTTATCAAACAATTTTTTTGAGACAATTACCATAAGCACCCTCATGGAATATGATAATGTCCGTAAAAGTTATGTCTAATATAAAAGACATAATAGAGAATAATACCCTTGAGTTGTCTTTATCTCGCTAAATTTTCCCACAAAAAGTTTTTTTGGCAAAAATATTTCCGACCAAATTTTTCCACCAAATTTTTATGTTGTTATTTTGTGGGAAAAATTCCACCAAATTATATTTGGGATTTTATGGTGTTTGGTGGATAAATTTCACCGAATTATATTTTAGACAATTTTGTTATTTTCCACCAAATTACTTTTGGGTTTAGAAATTAGGGTTTATGTTGTTGATTGGTGAATCGAAACCCACCAAACTATATTTTGGAGTTTATGTTGTTGTTTGGTAGAAAAAATCCCACCAAAATATTTTTGGTTTATGTTGTTTGGTGGAAAAACTCCACCAAATAAAATTATATTTTGTTTTAGTGAAATTTATATTACCCTATCCGCGCAAGGTTTTAGTTATAATTACATTCACTCATTCCTAAGGACCAACATGCTAGTGCTATAGAAAAAATGGTAATTGAAAGATAACTAAATTTCGTAAATAACAAAATTAGTATAAAATTCACAAAGTGCCTTTGCCTTGCAATACATGAAACAGAAATGTCAAAATTTCAAAGAAACTATTTAGGTTTGTACTTTGCATAATGAGAACTGAATCATAAAAAACAAAATATCGTATATCTAAGATTCATTCATTAGGTATTCAAACACAACATCTTTGCTTAAATACAGGTATATGCCTTTCATACCAGCGCACCCTTGTAAACAACACTTGACCCTCCTCTTCCTAGCTTGTACTTACAATTATTCATTGCCTTCATGAGTTAACTGTAACTAAACCTTGTAATTCTGACTCCAAAACATAGAGCATACCTATCCCTCACCAACACATCATACCCATTATCTTTTTCGCGATACACAAGCCGCCACAAAATCTCATCCAAACTATATTTGGGTTTATGTTGTTATTTTATATTGTTGTTTGGTGGGACAAATTCCACCAAATTATATTTAGAGGTTTATGTTGTTTGGTGGACAAATCTCATCGAACTATATTTTGGTTCATATTGTAATTTTTTACCAAACTACATTTGGGTTTCTATTTTAGGGTTTGTTATTGTTTGGGGAATCAAATCACCGCAAATTATATTTGGAGGTTTATGTTATTGTTTGGTGGAAAAAATTTATTTTATATTTACGTTTATGTTATTATTTGGTATGACAAATCTAACAAAAATGTATTTTTGAGTATATAAACCCATAAATGATTATTGAAAGATTTCTTAATTGCTTTTGTTACTCACCTCTTATCAAAAGAGTAATGAATCATTGAATCTTACCGCTCACAAAGTTAAGAGTAATGATATATATCATTACTCCAAAGTTAAATAACAAATATAAAATGTTTAATATATTGATTCGTCGTATAACACCTAGTTAGGGTCTATGCATTTTATCGAATGTGTTAATAAAAAATTGGTCATGAGTTAGCATGATTACAGATTGGGGCCCTTTTTTAAATGATAAACGAAAAAAAAGTTGTAGGATTTTATTACAAGTTGGTTGTGGATCATGATGTGGAATTTGCTTTGTCAAGCAAGCTTGATGGAGATTAAGTGGGCGTGTTTAACTTTATACATACTGATATTAGCTCACCAGTGATAAATTTCAATTTACATTAATTATACCATGCACGTAACAAGAGTTACATACATCAATTTCTTTCTGATTTAAGGGGAAGGTCAAACATAACCAAGGACCGGGTACAAGGTATGAAGTATAGTAAGAACTAAGAACTAACAAAACAAATGCAACTCCTGCTAATATGAATGACCATGTATAGTTTAAATAAGTGTATTTGAAGCTTTCCCACTAAACATGCCAAGCACCTCAATATTATTTATTCACTTCAACAAACAATTCAGCTAAATAGCAAGAATCAAGATCCACAGTAACTTCTTTCCCAAGATTATTGATAAACTTTGAAATTACACCCTCATTACCATAATAATTTTCAATAATATTGCACTCACACAAATAATCGTCATCTTTACCTGTGTTAATCAAATTATCTAATAGTCATGTGCTTCGAATAACCTCTATGAGATTTTTCATAAGCCACACAATTTAACAAAAACACGCTTTAAACATCATCAAGTGTAATAGGTTACATCTTAATTACGAAGATCTGGAGCCTAATGTTGAGTAATTCACCAACCCAACAATGCTCATCCATATAGAATTTAACTTTTAGTCTTAAAAAAATAAACACGTAGAAGAGAACAAGGCGCTACAGCAAAATATATATTTTGTCCTTCGTCTTCAATAAACAGGATGCTACAACATGTTGTTTCTCCTTTGTTGATTCTTGATAAGCCTACACACCATGTAACATACTTTTAATCCATGGATGTTGAATTTATAGTCTTTAACTTCTAGAAAATGTGAATAACCAAGAAGGTTCTATTTCAAGTTGTACGATATTTACCTTATGTGTATTTGAAGTGTGGAGCTATTTCTAGCCTAATACTGGTGGTCCTTTGTGTGTTCTAAAAATAAATGCGAATGCTAATCGAACCACAACCGCAAGTGTACGGTTGTCCCAAGTAGTTTGTATGATAATACAGATTCGTTCCAAGGACGGATGGTTGATCACAATGTTTAGCAAGTAGTGATTGATGCACTTATGAAAGTAAAAGATAATAAAATGTTTGTTTGGTTTTGTTGATTAAAGCTAATGAATAAAAGACAAATAATTAAATGCAAGTAGAAGCTAAGACGCAAGTAAAATAAGTGAAAACGCAATATGAGATGTAGTACTTGAGAACGCAAGGATCCTCCTAATCTTACTTCCTAACTTATGTTGTTTAAGGGCTAAATCGGTCAATTACAATGGTCGGGATTCTAAGTTCCTTATACCCCCGTCAGGGTGGACTATAAGGCGATCCTAAAGTGTCACTAGTCCCGTCAGGGTAAATATGATCCACCGTTGGATGATTAAGTGTTTTACCTCATTGGCCCTAGAATTAGCTAAGTTCGTCAGAATCAATAGCTTTTATCCTAGATTGAATAATTAATTCTATACCTAAACCCCCCGTCAGGATGATCCATACGCCACATATATGGAATAGCTTAGATACTAATACCTAATTTTAGTTCGCGACTCTAAAATCAGTAAATAATCACAAATTATCGAAAAGAGTAATAAACCCAATCTAATTTAATTTAGCATAAACCCAAATTCAACATTCGTTATTTCATAAAATTAAGATTCACCCATTGTTTGTTCTCAAGCACTATTAAAAGCTTAGCTCATATTAAAATTAAAAACTAAATTAAAAGAAATAGAATTCATATTGTTTACAAAATTAAAATATAAAAAGAACCTAATTTCCGGAATTGAAATGACTACGAACGGAGCTATAGACCCACTCCAGCTCTTGTAGCTTCTTCTTCTTCCTTCTGTTGCTTCTCTCTGGTGTTTTAATCTTGTGGAATGTGAATTGTGTGAAAAATAGAAGTCCAGACCTCCTTTTATAAGCATAAATTCGTTCTAGGGCTTGGACCAGAAAATAGAATATTAATTAAATGTCCAAGCCCACTTTCTAAGCCCAAAATCCCGTAACTGCTGATACACCTTCACTAAAACGGCTTTTCCCGATGCGTTATGACTCCGATTGACCTCATTCTAGTTGCTAAAGTTCCGTATCTCGATAAGGAATGTTTTCTCTTCAAAGGTCAGCGGCTAAATCATCGCTTAAGCACCTCGAAATCAGCACTATATGGCCTGGAAAATGGATTTTCAGCTCTAACAATAATATCTTCGGGATTTATCTTCAAGTCTTGACTCTAATTCACGATCTTTGACTTTCTCCTTGGATTCCTCTCCTAGCTAACATCTAAAACCTGTAAACTTTACACTAAAAATACCAATATTACGCGCAAAATTTTAATAAATTAAAAATGCTAGAAATAAAAAGGGAATTCCGGATTATTGCATATTTAGTCCAAAAGTCTATCTAATTAATTAAATAAACACAAAAAATGATGTCTCCCAAGGGTCGAAAATAAGAACAATTAGGGAGACATCAAGACCCCCAACTCAAACCTTTGTCGTCCCGACAAAGTAAAACAAAACAAAGGGGTAGAAGTAAGCGTAAAAACAAGTAGAAGCTAGCAAATAAACCCTAAATTAATTCTCAAAATAAATCTCATATAGCAAACTCTAGAAACTAATATACACATACACTAATCATGCAACATCGAACATAAATAATCTCAATCATAAAATTAAAGTCGCAATGCTTGAAGGTTACACTTGTACTGATGTCTCCTCATTTGTGATAGATTTATGTTAAGATGAGACATCATTTTTAGTGTTTTAGAAGTCAATAATGTCGATTTTCTTGAGTTTTAGTACACTTTCCTATTTTGTGTCTTGATTTGTAGAAATAATGTTTTTAGAGCATATTGGGTTTAATTGTTTATTTAGTGTGTAGCTTTAAAGATAATTATGGAGATTAATTAGAGTCCAAGTCAAAGACAACAACTTATGGAAGGAGATATGCATGGTAATTGGAGATAAGGAAAGAATTGCTAAAAAGATGGAAAAGGAAAAGCTGCCTAAATCTGGGATTCTGCAAAGATAGGCGTTTTTACCTAATAAAGAGGCCGAATTTGGTAGATTACTCCTAAAGGGCGTAGGAAATTCTGTTGCGATTCTTTTGGTATCTTGTGGAGCAAAATCGGACCAATAATAAAGAAGTTATGACCAAAACAACGCAGCAGTGTTTATCTTTATTTCCATACGAATTTGAGTTGGGCTAGAAGTCCATTACCTTAACTCTTCCTCAAGAAAACGAATTAGGTCTTCTAAACACCTATAAATACACCCTTATATCACTTGTAAATCATCCTTGCCTCATAGTAATTAGTTCTTAAGGTTTTATTCTTCCAGTTTATTGTAGAGAGCAAGATGATATCTTTTATTATTTCTTTTAGTTTATTTCCTTCAGGTATGAACTAAACCTCTCATAGCTTGGGTTTTGCATATGTATAATCTATGAATTCTAATTCTTCTATCTAAGTTTCTTTGGGAATTATATGTTTTAATCTGATATTAGCTTCTTACTTTATATTTGCTTATGTGTTTTGATTTATTGTCTTTCCTAGAATTGATCACTTTAGGATTGTTTTAAGAGTAGTTAGATGGTCTCCTTGACAGGGTGTTTAACTATTGAACCACCACATAATGTCTAGTGTCGATAGCAGTTCTGACAAAACATACTTCTAACTAGATAGTCATTAAGGTTTGTTTTAACCACAGTATCACCAAGACTTGCAGTATTTGCTTAGGGCCTTAGTGGCGTTTGATAACCCTATTTTAAATCACTTCTTGGTTGTGACGTAGCCCCCTTAGTCGCTCTCAAGGTCTAAGGTAGTGGAATTTAGAATCCTGACTAAGTATTACCGAGAGCTAATATTCTCCCTTATGAACTAGATCTATAGATAGAATTAGAAGGATTAGTGCATACTAGCAAAACCTAAGCTATACTTCTCATCTCATATTCTTAATCTTTTACTTTATTGTCTTTATTTTCATAGTTTTAATTTAGTTTTAATTCATAAATTCGAAAAACCAAATATTTATTTACTGTCTTCTAGTTATTTACTTTTACTCGTTATCTGTTCCTACGCGTTTAACACACTTAAGTCCCTGAGAACGAACTCTACTTATCATTAAAACTTGCATACGTCCTGTAATACTTGCAGTACTGTGCCTGTCTAGGGTGAGAGTGCATAGTTTTCCATACTTAAATTGATCTTATTTTTATCACACCCTAGGCGACACCAAGTTTTTGGCGCCGCTGCCGGGGACTTGTGTCTCGTTAGCGTGTGGGTTATCTATTTCGAGTTTTAGTTTTTAATTAGTTTTTACTTTTCAGTTTTTAGTTTAGTTTTAGTTTTTATTTTTCCAGATTTACGCTTGTGGTTTGCTTTAGTCTTTTTCAGGTTTCACAGTGTTTAATTCTTGGCCTCCCTTACCGGAGCCTGAGAGGAGCTTCAGAGCTTATAACAAAAGAATTCGTAAGGAAAGAGCCTTGAGAAGAACTATGGCAGACATTCAAGACAATGATCCGGAGTTAGTTTACTTTGCACCAGGAGGACCTCCTGCGTTTGTTCCACCTGGTGTACAACTGCCAGTAGGAGAAGGTAATGGGCAGAATAATCAACAAAACCGAGTTGAACAAGATCTACCTGGCCTTAACATACCATTCCATGTTCAACCCATCGGTTACCGCCCTCCTGAGATTCCGAATATCAAATTTAGACCCGATCCGGGTATGCTTAGTCAATTTCAAAGTTTCGGACTCTATACTGGTACTGCAATTCAAGATCCGGTAAAAGCGATTCAGAAGTTTATGCAGATTTGTGATGCCTACATTACTCCTGGCATTACACGCGAGCAACTGTATTGTCATATGTTTTCGTTTTTCTTGACCGGAAGAGCTAGCGATTGGCTAGAAAGACAACCACATGGAACCATTCACTCTTGGAGAGAGCTTCAAGCCGCATTCTTTAACCGATTTTATCCGAAGAGCATGAGACTTAAAGATCAAACCGAGCTTGCAAGATTTTCTCAAGAAGATGGAGAAACAGTGGGAGAAGCATGGACAAGGTTTCAACAAAAATTAGCTAGATGTCCGCTCCATGGTTATACACCTGCTCTACAACTTGCTATATTCTATGAAGGTCTTGATGACAAGGGTAGAGACAAGGTGGATAACATTGGAAAGGGTAATTTTGTGTCCATGAATCACAATGAAGCTTCCGAGGTGTTAGAAAATATTATGGAACAAGAAAGAAGTTGGCCTTCAACGCGAGCTTCTGCAGCAAAGACCCGAGGAACGCTTCGTTTAGATGCAGAAACCGCGAACTCAGCTCAAATATCCTCGTTAGAAAATCAAATCAAGGAGCTGAGAATCGCGATGGAGAAGAATTTAGCTGCTACAAAGGTAGTTCAAGAGGCACAAGGTTGTCAACAATGTGGAGTTAACGATCATTCATGGGAAGAGTGTGAATCAAATCCGCAATCTGTTTACTTCATATCTAACCGATGGGGCAACCGCAACCATCCAGGTATGCAGTATTCAAATCCACAAGGGGCCGCTAATCCTAGTCAATATCAATCGCGACCCCAGAACAACTCTTACCAACAGAGAGGTCAGTACCAAAACCAATATCAGAATCGACCTACTCCTCCACAACAACCTGCTCAAGACACCTATACCGATACTTTAGACCAAAAAGCTTTACCTCAGTATCCGCAAGAAGGATCTATGGACAATACACAGATAGTACAAGCTCTAGAACGTTTGAACACCACTGTAAACGCTCAAGAAGAAAAGGTCAGAGGACACGATGCCATACTTCAGATGCTAAATACTCAATTAGCCCAAATAAACAAGCATCTAACAGAACAAAAGGAAGTAAAGGCAATCGAAGGAGGTGAAAACAATGTTGGGTTCGAAGCTTGCAAGGCTATATGCCTTGAAATCGAAAAAGAAAAGGAGGAAGCACCACATGCTGCCATTAGTGCCGTGGAAGTTCCCAGTATTGAAGAAGAGCCAACCGAGTCTAACCCCGAGGAGTCCGACTTTCTAGAAGTTTATCATCTGGAAAGCGATGAAGAGAGAGACGAGTTCATAGAGCTACTGAAAAAGGTGCAAGAGGAGATGCGATCGATGGTAGAGTATGCAGCGGAGTTAGCGAGAGAGAAAGAGGAAGAAGCCTCAAAAGAAGAATCAAAAGAAGATGAAGTGGCACCTGCTGTGCTAGAGGAGAAAGAAGAAGAGAAGGTGGAATCGCCACCTAGTGTTCAACCAGTGTCATCAACTATTCCTGATACAAATCCTAAGGATGACACTATTCTCAAGACATTTGTAGAGGCGTACCAACCTGAAAATATCAACGCCCAAATGCTTGAGATTGCGAAGAGAGGACTTACACCGCAACAAGTTTTTACGCAAGTTATTCCTGAGAAAGAAGAGAGTGTAGAGATCCCGAGAGAGAACCTGAGGGTTTCGAGAAGAAGTGAGAAAGAGCTACCGACTAAGCTTAAAGATCCGGGAAGTTTTAACCTTCCCATTCAATTGCATGGTAGGCTCAAGGTGAAAGCAATGTACGATGTGGGTTCTGGTGTGAATCTTATGCCTAAGTCCGTGTTCGAGAGACTTGGACTTCAAAAATCAGAGAAAACTCCAGTGAAGTTGCAGTTTGCTGACAACTCAGTGAAGAGGACGTGGGGAACAGTGGAGGACGTCTTAGTCCGTGCAGGTAATATCGCCATCCCTACTGACTTTGTTATTCTTGAGTTTGATGCAGATAAGCAGGTTCCGATCATACTTGGACGGCCTTTCATGGCCACAAGTCAAAGTGTGATCAACTTCCAAGATGGGACCATCACCCTTCATGCTAAAAATGTGTCCGAGACCTTCTATGTCTTGGGTAAGAAACCGAGGAAGTTGGATCCCACCGTACCTATCATCCACAGCCTTTCACATCACAAAGTCCCTCCTGAGGAGATCCACTTAAAACCTGTGGATACTGAGCCAAACATTGAGTTTGGGGTTGGCCATGAAGTCCTATGGAAAGCCCACAAACGCGAGAACAGGCCACGAAGTTTCAAAGACTCGTGGATGGGACCATTCATTGTCACTAAAGTTGTTTCAGCCAAGGTGATAGAAATTCGCCCCAAAACTGGGGTCAAGCGCAGATTAGTTGACGTTCATAGCCTTACTCGTTGTTGGGGAGGCTATATTCGCAAATCTTGACAGAGGTAACACGTCTAACTTTGAAAGACGTTAAACAAAAGTGCTGTTCGGGAGACAACCCGAAGTTTTTTTATGTTTTCATGTCTTTTACATTCTTAGTTTAAGTTTATTTTAGTTGTTTTTAGTTGATAATGCATATTTGAGAAAGGTATTAGTGTTTTTGGTGTGTAGGAATCGGAGAAATCAAGTTAGGGAACGCGAGGAAAATTTTTGGAGCGCAAGAAAGCACCCCGCGGACTACCCTCACGGACTACCCCATGGTCCGCAGGGATGGTCCGCGAGGTCAAAACCCGTACCACGGGTAGCTACCGCGGGTTTAGGTCAGAAACACGAAAAAATTCCACGGACCACCCCGCGGTGCACCGTGCCATGGTCCGCGCCCCAGAAACCCGTACCACGGGTTGACTACCACGGGTATTTTGACGGAGCAGCTACAGAAGCCGCGGTGTACCCCGCGGTACACCGGACCCTAGTCCGCGAGCCAAAAAACCCGTACCACGGGGTCCTACCACGGGTTTAAGTCAGTGAGCAAAAATTTTCGAGCATCAGATGTCACGGACTACCCCGCGGTGCACCCCATGGTCCGCAGGGGTAGTCCGCAGCGCCGCCAGAGGAGAGAGAAAGTTACGGGATTGAGTTATAAAGGAGGTATTGAAGCTATTATTCCGAATTTATTAAACCTTAACCCTCTCTTTCTACTGCACAACTCTCCTAACTCCATTGAAGCTCATCAAAACCTTCACCAATCACCAAAACACTACCCAATCATCAAGGAAAACACATCAAACCTTCTCTCCACATCATTACAAGAGAGAATCAAGTTACCAATCATCACCAAATTCATTCAAATTGAAGAATCAAAGAGCCAAATTTCACAAATTCATCACACAATTTCTAAAATCCAAGCCTACCCATTACAAATCATCCTCACCCACATAGAGATTCATCACCAATTCACCCATCCTAGGACAAATCAAGCTTGTTCATCCATTAATTCAAGAGTTTAATTTTCAAGGGTTGCTAAAGCTTTGAGTTGGGGGTTAATTGAAGATGACTAATAGAACATCAATCTTATCTAGTAAGAGGGAGGTGAAGAGTAACAAGGGATTGGATTTAAACAAGAAGAAATCAATTGACAAAGGAGCTAGTTCTGAATCAAAGGGTAAAGATAAATTGAAGAGTGGGAAACCTTCGTATGATAGTAATGGTAAAAAGCTTTATTTTTATGCAAAGGAAAGAACACTACCTCAACCAGATCCTATACCTATAGAGAAAGTGGATACTTCAAAGGCCTTGAAGATTTCTGCAGAGAAACAATTAAGAGAACTACCATTTGCCTATGAGAAAGTATTCAAGGAAGAAATTAGAGATGGAGATTACAAGAGATTCTTTGAGCTTGGTGAGAAGTTGGGTTGGTCTACGTTCATGGTAAGCCGTTCTGAATTATGTCCTGAATTAGTTTTGGAGTTCTATCTAGGCCTCTTTAGCCGAGATAGTGATTGTGTTCCGATTAGAGGAAAGTTAGTTCCTTTCACAGTTGAGGAGATTAGGAACCACTTCAAGTTTCAGAATCCGAAAGGTTGTTGCAAATTTGAGGAAGCAGTTGCTAAACGAAAAATCTTTGATAAGGAATTACTTTTTGAGCATGTGTTAGACAAGGAGAAAGTGCAATTACATAAGGGAGAATTGAAGGCACCTTGGCCTTACAAATATCTTCAAGCAGATGCTAGAATTTGGCATAATTTCCTTATCCCTAATGTCTTTGGAAACACACGAACTTTGGAGGTGACTATGAAGAACGCACTACTGTTGGACTGTATTTTGAGAGGAGAAGAAGTTGATGTGGCACAGTTGATCTATGAGGAGGTGATACGATTCTCGGTCTCTCCTAAATCGGTTTATAACGTTAAATTTCCAACTATGATCACGTGTCTTGTGCGAAAAGCGAATGTAGTATTGGGTGAAGAAGAGAAACTCGAGTTTAAGACGAGTTATATTGATAATGCTTGGATCAAAGAAAGCCTTCGAAGAGCGGGTTCTACTCAAGCCTCGAAGGAAGAAAAGGAGCAAAATTGGCAAGAGAAGATGGAGGAGCGTTTAACGAAATTTGAAGCAGCTCAAACTTCCTTAGTCAATGATGTGGCACAAATCAATGCTAATCAAGTGCACATCATGAAACTCCTTGAGCAATTAACGAAAGGTCCAGCAATTCCAATCTTGGATATCAATGATGCGAGGCAATAGCCTCGAGAGTATGTTTTCTTTCTTCCTTACCATTTCTGTAAATATGTCTATCTGCTAATTTTAATTTCTGTTTTCGAGTCTTTTTCGAGTCGTGGGGACACGGCTCATTTTTGAGTTGGGGGTGTGGGGATTCGTTGTCTCTCATCTCCATTTTTCTGTTTTTTTGAGTGAAATTAAAATTTTTGATACATGGGAATTAGATGTAGAGTGTGTTTAATAGCTTGAAAGCATAAGCTCAGTAGGTTAATGATAGTAAGTGATATGTTTATGAGCTATGTATTTGTATGCTTTGAGTATTTGCAGGAAAACACACGTTGATAGTAAAGAAAAGATTAGTGAGCAATGCGATAGAAAGTATGTTCGATCTCAGGGAACCTTGAGAAGTGTGTAGGCCGTGAGATCCAAGCTAGTTGAAAAACCATTTGATGAAAGTGCTAAAGGTAAGAAATTTTCTGAATTACATAGTGTAGAAAGTGATCAAGGCGGTTCTTTCATATTTTTAAGCCTTTGAAGCCTTTTTATACCTTCTCACCTTGTGATTTTTGAGTTTAAAAGTATATCCTTCTTAGCCCCTTCTAGCCTTTCTAAAGCCTTTTTATTGAAACACATTATAAGCCATATCCTTTAGATTTTTAGGACTTTTACATATGACCGCACTCGAATCGCGATGCTTAGACAGTTGTTTTAGAGCTTGAGTTTGGGGTGGTGGGTCCACCATTATGGGAGTTATTATGTTGGGATTTTTTTGAGCTTATAAATTGTGCTTTGTGCTTTATATTGAGGATATTTCACAGAATTGTATTGTAACCCTTTGCCGGGGTAATAGTGAATGAAAAAGAAGCTTCGAGCTAATTTTGCCAACAAGGGCATTAAAAGAAAAAAATATATATATGAGAAAATTAGCGTGATATCTCAACATTAAAAGAGAGTCATAGCTATAGAAAAGAGATTGATTTGAAAAGAAAAGAAAATATATATATTCGGACCGGCAAAGTGGATTTTTATGTGAACATCTTAAGCTTTAATTGGGTTATTGGGGATGCTAAATTGTGCATCAAGGAATTCATTGGGTTGAGTGAGAAACGTTTATGAGAGTAACTCAAGCTCTAGGGCGATTCGTTGATGGCTAGTGAGGAGAGAGCCAAAAGCTCACTCCAAATTATCCAAATATATGATCACACCGTCCCTAAGCCTACATTACAACCTTAAAGACCTTGTGATTCTTTGTTATGTAATTAAGAAGAGATTGAGCCATTAGAGATTAGTTAAGTGGATTCTTGGATACTAGTAAGGTTTGATGAACAATCTATAGCTCTCAAGGGGAACTGAGTAAAGTCCCAATCCTTCTTACATTGCGAAACTAATCAGATCTTGAATTCAAGCCGTGTTGACTGTGGATATGAGAAGTGTACAGGTATGTAGTTTATGAATATTATTGCATGAAATTTTCTGAGTTATGTGCTTTAGGTTTATTCTATATATTCTGCTATGCTTTTCCCTTGTGTTGAGAATTTTATAAAGTGTGTATTTCTAGACTTCCCTATGTTTTTATCTTTTATTGTATCGGGACGATACAACTTTGAGTTGGGGGTCTTGATGTCTCCTCATTTGTGATAGATTTATGTTAAGATGAGACATCATTTTTAGTGTTTTAGAAGTCAATAATGTCGATTTTCTTGAGTTTTAGTACACTTTCCTATTTTGTGTCTTGATTTGTAGAAATAATGTTTTTAGAGCATATTGGGTTTAATTGTTTATTTAGTGTGTAGCTTTAAAGATAATTATGGAGATTAATTAGAGTCCAAGTCAAAGACAACAACTTATGGAAGGAGATATGCATGGTAATTGGAGATAAGGAAAGAATTGCTAAAAAGATGGAAAAGGAAAAGCTGCCTAAATCTGGGATTCTGCAAAGATAGGCGTTTTTACCTAATAAAGAGGCCGAATTTGGTAGATTACTCCTAAAGGGCGTAGGAAATTCTGTTGCGATTCTTTTGGTATCTTGTGGAGCAAAATCGGACCAATAATAAAGAAGTTATGACCAAAACAACGCAGCAGTGTTTATCTTTATTTCCATACGAATTTGAGTTGGGCTAGAAGTCCATTACCTTAACTCTTCCTCAAGAAAACGAATTAGGTCTTCTAAACACCTATAAATACACCCTTATATCACTTGTAAATCATCCTTGCCTCATAGTAATTAGTTCTTAAGGTTTTATTCTTCCAGTTTATTGTAGAGAGCAAGATGATATCTTTTATTATTTCTTTTAGTTTATTTCCTTCAGGTATGAACTAAACCTCTCATAGCTTGGGTTTTGCATATGTATAATCTATGAATTCTAATTCTTCTATCTAAGTTTCTTTGGGAATTATATGTTTTAATCTGATATTAGCTTCTTACTTTATATTTGCTTATGTGTTTTGATTTATTGTCTTTCCTAGAATTGATCACTTTAGGATTGTTTTAAGAGTAGTTAGATGGTCTCCTTGACAGGGTGTTTAACTATTGAACCACCACATAATGTCTAGTGTCGATAGCAGTTCTGACAAAACATACTTCTAACTAGATAGTCATTAAGGTTTGTTTTAACCACAGTATCACCAAGACTTGCAGTATTTGCTTAGGGCCTTAGTGGCGTTTGATAACCCTATTTTAAATCACTTCTTGGTTGTGACGTAGCCCCCTTAGTCGCTCTCAAGGTCTAAGGTAGTGGAATTTAGAATCCTGACTAAGTATTACCGAGAGCTAATATTCTCCCTTATGAACTAGATCTATAGATAGAATTAGAAGGATTAGTGCATACTAGCAAAACCTAAGCTATACTTCTCATCTCATATTCTTAATCTTTTACTTTATTGTCTTTATTTTCATAGTTTTAATTTAGTTTTAATTCATAAATTCGAAAAACCAAATATTTATTTACTGTCTTCTAGTTATTTACTTTTACTCGTTATCTGTTCCTACGCGTTTAACACACTTAAGTCCCTGAGAACGAACTCTACTTATCATTAAAACTTGCATACGTCCTGTAATACTTGCAGTACTGTGCCTGTCTAGGGTGAGAGTGCATAGTTTTCCATACTTAAATTGATCTTATTTTTATCACACCCTAGGCGACACCATGTACTCATCTCTGTATGATGGCTATAGGGTGGTCATTAATCCTAACTCGCTTTGAACGCTCCACCTAGTGTATTCCCTATCAACAGAATTATAAATTCACTACGCACTTAGGAATCACGAGGTCTTTACGGTTATAATATTGGCTTAAGGACGGGTGTGGATGTATATTTGGTAAATTTGAAGTGAGCTTTTGGCTCTATCCTCACTTACCATCAACAATGTCCTCGAGCTTGAGTTAACGCTCAAAAGATGTTCTCACTCACCCATATACGCAACAATTCAGCGTCCCATGTCTACCCACTATAAACAAGATGATTTTCAGAAAAAATTCCACTTTGCCGGATGTTTTATTCATATGTATTTTTCTTTTTCTTTTCTTTTCTCTTTTTTTTTTGTACAGGAGCAAACCGGGTTCCCGGTTTTGACGAATCCGGGTTCCCGGTTCCTACTGTATGTATTTTTTCATTTTTCATTTTTTTTCTTTCTTTTTCACTTTTTTCTCATTCCCGGCAAAGGGTTACAAGTATATATCATCTGCAATTGTGCTACAATACAAAGCACATCAATCCCAACCCATTAAATTCCCCATATGTGGTCCCACCACCCCAAACTCAAGCTCGAGACATGTCTCAGGATTGTGATTCAAGTGCGGGTCATATGGTCATGCCTAATAATCTAAGGGATAATGGCTTATATCATGGCTACAAAGAAAAGGCTAAGGCTCAAAGTGGGCTAAGACGGATAATAATTAATACAAGGGATAGAAGGCTAAAAAGGCACAAATGGATAACAAAGAACTGCCCCTATCATTTTCCTAAGTACATAGCTTGTCTTTAGGTCATATCTAGGTGGGTTCTCTACTAATTAGGATTTCACGTTCTACACACCAAACATATTCCTTGAGTACAAGCTTACTTCATTTGCATTGTTCATTAATTTTTCCTATCAATTACCTATGTTCGCATGCAATTGTAAGTGCGTTTTATATCAATCCCTAAAGTCCACTATTTACTATCATAGATTTATCAAAAGTATGCTTAAAGGGATATTTAAAAATTTCTACAGTCAAATGCAACTCCGAAAATTCTTTTATTGAAAGCAAATAAAGCAAATAACACATAAAAAATTGGGATGAGGCAACGAACCCCACCCCAAACTCAAAAATGAGTCGTGTCCCCACGACTCGAAAAGACTCAATAAAGCATTTAAACTAATCTACACTAAGAGGAAAGTTTAGAAAACGTATCTTAACCAGCGCGAGGCTGGTTATCGGTAACAGCATCATAAATCGCGTTTTGAAGTGTATGTACGCCTAGGATTAAATTTCGAAGCAGGTCCAGTTCTTTTGTAACGTTTCCCAAAGTAGCAATCATCTTCTCCTGATTCTATTCCAACACCTGAATCTTCGCTTCCAACTCAGGTACAGTTTTCACTTTCTTTGATTGAGGAGTTCTCGGACTTCTTGTAGTTCGCGTTGCTTCTTCATGGATGTTCTTGATTGTGCTCAAGGCTATACTCACACCAACTGAAACAGTATCAATATCTGCGTCCTTACGCGGAATCTTTGCGTCTAGACACAACTGAGTAATAGTACAAGGAAACTTCAGATTTTGTTGTTTCATTGGTGATTTCGCGAACTCCATGATCGTATCATAAATGATCTTAGCAACATCAAATGGTTTCTCCTCCAAAATACACTTAATAACAAATATGTGCTCTTTCTTCAACTCGGAAGTGTGTTTAATACCAAAGAAAGTGGGTATTATGAAACGAGACCAAACCTTAGCACGAGGTGTTAAACTACTGCTGTAAAACTGTCCAGGATACCTTTCACCTTTAGGAATTGGGCTAGTCCCATTAACAAGCACGGTCCCCCAAAGGGATTCAAAATCAAAAGAAGGGTCATTAAGAATATCTTGGAAGGGGCATGTTCCAGAAAAGTTGGGTAGTTTCAATGATTTCCGAATACGTTCAATAGAATAAGGAACTACCTTTTTGAGGATATCAATGGCATCATGGGAGGTAGCTAGACCTTCGTAAAATTCTCGCACAAAAGTAGGAATAAACTCAAGCTTCCTTTCTTGTAATTCTTTCCAACCAAACTTAGCACATGTCACAGCATATTCCTTGTAATCACTACTCATAATACCCTTAGGAAAATTCGTCTCCTCACCAAATTTCAAAAATTCAATTCTTTCACGAACCTGAGTATTCCAACAAGTGTAAACCCTCTTAGGCTTGTGGGCCCACATCTTCATACGCGGAGGTTTTTGAACGGGTTCTTCCGGAATCTCTTGTTCAGTTTCCTTCTCAATGTTCTTCGTAATTTCCTCTTCGGGTTCCTTCTCACTTTCAATCTCATCAATTAATCTTCTCTTTTGACCTGTGATTTCTTTTCTGTGAGAATCAAGCTTAACTTCGTCAATTTTTCGTTTAGGACGCGAATCAGGAATCTCAATAGCTTGTTCTTGAGAACCACCAATGGTGGTCTTTCTTCTAGGAGCAGTTCTTCGAAAATCACCGGTTCTATTAGTCATCTCTTTTCACCCCAACCTCAAAACTTCAAATAATGAAAAACTTAGGGAAAAGTTTAGAATTTTGATGTTTTGAGGTTTAAGAATTTAAGAACTAGGTGAAATATGAGATGGGTCTTGGTTAATTTGCATGGGAGAAGAAAGAATTGGGTTTAATTTAAGTTAGGGTGAAGAAGAATCTTGGGAAAAACTAAGGATTTGATGTTATTTTGGAGAGGAGGTGAGTTGATCTTATGTTTTTGTGGTGAAAGAGGGTACGATTTGATGATATATAGTGTTTTGGTAGATGAATTTCGGAGGTGGGGAGGCTATTGGTGCGTTTTAGGTAAATACTTGCAAAAGAGGCTAATAAAACTAGGTTGAAATACCCAAAACCGCCTCTCACAGCTTTCAAACCGGGTTCCCGGTTTTGGCAGACCGGGTTCCCGGTTCCGCGTCGCTGTGACGGCGCGGAAAAACAATTGTGGACTTAATTTATGCAAAATAACTGAGCACCTTAAAAAAATTATGCAAAATAATGCTAAACACTTGAGATAGAGCGAGATAGAAGCGTAGAAGAATACTACATCGAGAAAGGCTGATTTTTTCCTTGAATTTCTGTAGTAAGATTTATCGGATTTACTTGCTAACTAGTGAACTTGATGTCTTGAACTATTCAGCTTTTGTGTAAACCAAGACAATAGAAATTACATAGTATACTTCCAAACATTATTTGGTTCTCACGGTTGTGTCCATTTACGACCCTGGACAACTCCTGGTATTTCATGAATAACCGTCGGAGAATTTTGCCTTTAAAAAATTCTCGTAGGGCGGCCCTACCCATGTTATTCATATAGGTGGTCTCTTGTCGAGAGTATTATGCATTACTCTATCTTATGTTATCAAAGAAACAAGAACCATTGAAAGTTTAACTTATACTTCACTTTTACAACTAGCACTGTTTAATTTTGTCCTAGGAATGGTTTGGGAGGTCTCCCCACAGTGCGTCACACCAAGTTGCAGCTTCATGATTTAGTTTCCCTTTGAACCTAGATTGTGGGATCTCCACTCTGCTAGGTAGTGTTCCCATCATGGCAACTAAGCTTTCGTAGGCTTAAGACCCGTTCCCCTTGACAATACTCGCACTTTCTCTCTTTGTAGACCTTTGGTCAGTGGATCCGATATGTTATCTTTTGATCAAACGTAATCAATTGTGATAACTCCGTTTGAGAGTAGTTGTCTAACGTTATTGTGCCTACGACATATATATCTAGACTTACTGTTATACATTTCGTTTAATGCCCTACTAATTTCACTTTGACTATCACAATGTATGCAGATAGTTGTCACAGGATTTGGCCAATTAGGAATATCCTCTAAGAAATTCTGAGGCCACTCGGCTTCCTCAGCAACTTTGTCTAAAGCTGTAATCTCAGATTCCATAGTGGATCTGGCTATGCACAATTGCTTAGTGGATTTCCAAGACACGACTTCTCTTCCTAACATGTAGACAAATTCACTTGTGGGTTTTGAGTTGGTGGAGTCTGATATCCAGTTTGCATCACTGTATCCTTCTAGTACAGTTGGATATCCCATGTACACCAACCCTTCATTCATAGTGTATCTAAGATACCTTAGAACTCTTACAATATTAATCTAGTGCTTCTTCCCCGGATTATATGTAAACCTACATAGCTTGCTTACTGTATGTGCTATATCTGGCCTACTGCAGTTTGTTAGGTACATGAGACTCCCCATAATCCGAGAGTACCCAACTAGTTGATCGTATAACCATTGTTCTTAGCAAGATGTAAATTTACATCAACAGGTGTCTTGGTGATATATGTGTCGCCATTACTAAATTTGTTTAACACTTTCTCAATATAGTGTGACTGAGATAGTATAATACCTTCAAATGTTCGGAGAATCTTGATACCCAAAATAACATCTGCAAGGCCTGGATATATCATGTCAAACTTACTTGAAAGCATCCTCTAGGTGAATGTAATCACATCATTGTTACTTCCAGTGATTAACATATCATCCACATATAAACAAACAATGAAATATCCTGTCTCATTTCGTTTTACACAAACGCATTTGTAACATTCATTGATCTTGAAATCATTTGAGATCATGAATCTATCAAATTTATCATGCCATTGATTCGATGCATGTTTTAAACCATATAAATATTTAACAAGCTTACATACTTGCTTCTCCTTACCTGGAACTACGTAACCCTCAGGTTGTTCCATATATATCTCTTTATTTAGTTCTCCATTTAGGAAAGTTGTTTTTACATCCATTTGATGAATTTCGAGCTTGTATATTGAAGATATAGCGATTAACATTCGAATGGATGATATTCTCGTGACTAGAGAATAAGTATTAATTTAGTTAAGTCCTTCTCTTTGACTATAACCTTTTTACAACAAGGCAAGCCTTGTATTTCTCAATAGACCCATCGGTCTTTAGTTTCTTCTTGAATATCCATTTGCATCCAAGTGGTTTATTCCCAGGAGGGAGATCCACTAGATCCCACGTATGGTTTTGCATAATGAATTCTATCTTGATGTTTATCGCTTCTTTAAAGTAAGAGGCGTCAGGGTTTGACATAGCCTCCTTAAATGTTCGTGGTTCGTCATCTAGCATGTAAGATAGAAAGTTAGGACCAACAGACGTAGAGGTTCTCATACGCTTACTTCTTCTTTGTTCACCTTCATTTGGAAATGATTCATGATCATGTTTTTCAATTGACAATGATTCTTGATCGTGCTCTTATTGAATTGCATCATGTGTTCTTTTTAAGGAACCAGAATCTGGTGTGGTCTTGTACGGAAAAGTTTTTCAAAGAAATGTGCATTTCTTGATTCACTCACCGTATTGACGTGAATGTCAACATGACAAGATTTGTGTACCAGGAATCTATATGCAGCACTGTTGTGAGCATATCCAATAAATACGCAATCGATGGTCTATGGTCTTATTTTGACCATTTTAGGAGTAGGAATTGCTACCTTTGCCAAGTATCCCCACACTTTTGAGTATTTCAAGGAAGGTGTTTTTCCTTTCCATAATCTGCACGGAGTTATATCTACCTACTTGTGTGGTAAATTGTTGAGAATGTGGTTTATGGTGAGCAAAGTCTCTCCCCACAAGTTATGTTGTAACCCTGCGTTAATCAGCAAGGCATTCATCATTTCCTTCAACGTGCGGTTCTTGCATTCAGCAATCCCGTTTTGTTGAGGCAAGCAGTGGGGCTATGGTTTGATGGATGATTCCATGTTCAGCGCAAAACTACTCAAAAAGAGACACATATTTTCCTCCCCTATCTGTTCTAAGATTCTTAATATTTTTATTTAGTTGATTCTCAACTTCAGTTTTGTATTGCATAAATGCTTCTAAGGCCTCATCCTTACTTCTAAGAAAGTATATTTCACAATACCTTGTGCAATCGTCAATGAAAGTTATAAAATACTTTTTCCCACTTCTAGTTTGCACAAATTTTAAGTCACATATGTCACTGTGAATTAACTATATAGGTACCGAAGTCCTTTCTATAGATTTAAACGAGGTTTTGGTTAATTTTGACTCAACACATACTTCACATTCCTTTTGAGAATTGGAGTTCACATTAGATAATACCCCGATGTTTACTAACTTATTTAATGAACCAAAATTAACATCTTCTAATCTATCGACGAGTCAAGGATATATTACTTTCTCGGTCACATTTTGGTAGGTACTATGGTCATTACATTCATCTTAAATAAACTGTCACATAGGTCACCTTCGCCCACAAATATCCCACCTTTAGTCAGAATAAATTTATCAGACTCAGATACTAGTTTGAAGCCATTCTTACTCAATAACGAACCTAAAACTAAATTTCTTCTAATGTCAGGCACGTGGAGAACGTTATAGAGACTCAGCTCTTTTCCAGAAGTCATTATTAGAATAACGATTCCAGATCCAACTACTTTGATGTAGAGAAATTTTCCATACATAAAGTCTCTTCAGTAGTTGCAACTTTGTATGTCTTGAACACACATGTCAGGTGACCCCAGTATCCACCCATCAGTGTTTGGTATTGCCAACCAAATTTACTTCAGAAACTACTGTAGTAAAATCAATCTTATTTGATCTTAATCATGGTTGCTTGACCTTGTTTTCCTTTCATGGAATTTCCTGTACCGTTTTCTCTATGATTTCGGCCATCTATTCCTTTACACAAATAGTCATTTCCATTTAACCTCTTAGACTCCTCAATGGGTCTATAAGAGTCGGGATCATGTCCCACAAATGCATTTTTCATAAGTGAAATTGCCGATGGTATGTTGTTACCGATTCCATCATTTTTGGACATATTGTTTATCTTGGTAGACATCAATCACCAATGATTACACAATATTATAAACAAATTAATTATTCAACATTTCTCACTAAAAGACAACACAAAAAATTAATTCTTTCTTATGACAAAATGATTAAATTAATTTTATTTTCCCAAGTTTTTATATTCTTGTTAGCCCCCCAAGTTTTTATATTCTTGTTAGCCCCCCAAGTTTTTATATTCTTGTTGTAGAGGCAAGGGTCAATTCCACCTAAGCTACATATCAATCTTTCACTGTGTGTGCTGTCATGTTCATTTCCTCCGGTTGATAATAAAATGGTTGATGAGTTCCTTCTTCGTCACCCCTTCATTTATGTTGTTATTTTAGATTATTCTAGACACCAAACCATTACCATTGCTTGTAATGGTACTTTTAGAGGATAGGTGATGATTTTCATCACTGTGATTTATGGATGTCGACTTGATCGACTACCGTTTATGGTGTTCACAGTACTGGTCCTCATTTTGGCTACTTTTGGATCTATTATCCTCCCAACTTCTTCTGTAAAGCTTATCCCCTTGTTGATTTCTAATGGATAATGTTGTTTATAGGGTCGTTTTTAGTTTGTATGTAAAGCCTTGTTGTTTTTTTGTTGTTTTTTGTAGTTGTATTTTCTTTTGTTTTTTACACCCCCTTCCCATACCCCCCTTATGTAATAATTTAACACTTATCTATATTATATTACAAGCTTTTTTTATAAGTGGTGGCCAGGATCGATTTTGGCCAAACATAAGTGGTGGCCAGGATCATTTCTGGCCCCACCTGACATTAATAAAAAAAAAACAAAAACACCAAACTTTGTCTGATTTCTTTGAACATAACAAAGAAAACCCTAGAGACCCTCTTTTTCGCCTCTCTTCTTTGCCTCTCCACACCGATCGCATCATCACCGACATCGCATCTCCACCACCAGTCTCCCGTTGTGTTAGTCAGTCTCCCGCACTCGAAGCTGTGTCTGATTTCTTTGAACATAACAATGCCACCACCTAAGGCCGCTTAATCGAAACCCTAACTCTTCAAGGAGTCGATCTTTCCATATTTCCATTCTCTCCCTTATTGCTGTTTCTCAACTAATATCCATTTTTTCTTCCTTTCCTCACTGAACAACAGGCATTATCACAACCGTTCCCGGTGAGAGCAACCCGGTCAGACACCTCTGGTTCTATTCAAGCTATGGGTATGCATCTTTATTTCCCTATTTTTATTTCTCGATTTCTCCTCCGCTCCTCAAAATCTTCCATCCCTGATTCGGTTCCAATAGGGTATTCTGTGATTTTGATTGGAACTGATTTTGTTGTTGTATTGTAGTTATAGTATATAGCGCCCATTAACAGAGGAACAAAAGATATACACAGCTGCAGATGCTCATTGTTTACTCGAAATATTTACTATTTTCCTTGCCAAGGTTGAAAATGAAGGTTAGTAGTAACCTTAATGACATTTACCTAAATCAAATTACCCAACTTTAATAATTAATTATTGCAGGAGATTCTTCGCATGATGTTTGCTCTTCTCGAGAAGCTAATCAAATTATCCAGTGAAGCTTCAGATATGATCCGTGCTACTAACATCATTACGAAATATGGTGATAATTAAATTATTAGTCACTATACTGTATTTTTTGAATTGTTTTGTAGTAAATATCCATTCTTGCTGTGCTTTACAGTGTGAGAAAAGATATTATTCCAGGCTTATGCGAAGATTGCAGCAGATGCTTTACAAAGGAGAGTGAAGAATCAACAAAAATGATTCCATGTTTAGAGGAAGAGATTCCAAAGTTACAGAAACTTTTCTTAGATGAAGAGAAAATTTTAGAAGAGATTAAAGAGAAAGCTAAAGGTTTTTTTTTGTTTTTTGCTATTTATAAAGTTGAATTAACTTTTTTTTTGTTTTGAAAAAGGTGAAACTGAGATATATCGTAAAGAGCTTACAGATGTACGTGCGAAACTTGAACCTTGGGAAAAACAAATAAAGGAGTTGTACAAGTCATTCTGTCAATTGAGGACCCATCGAAGGTAATTTATTATTCAGCTTCAAAGTTAAATCAGCTTCTATTGCTCATTAGTTTTACATATTGTTTCTAACAATTTTATTATTGCAGATATAAACTAATATCATATTTTTCTTAACTGCAATTTTTTTTACATTATACGATTCTATTTCTGATTTAGCGTCTTAATATTGTAGGAATTCACGCTGTCTTTTGAAAGTATTATACCTCATGAAAGCTCGGGTGATTTGATTATCCAAGTAAGTAAAATTGTTCTTAATTAAAGTTTCGGATTTGATTGAGGTGCAATGATTTTTTCTCATGTTTTGTGGCTTCGATTTTGCATAGACAGTCACATATGGGACTGCTTCTCCGCTCGGTGTTCCACAACAGGTATATACAGACACATAATTACTTATCTGAGATCTCTTTTATTGATATAGGAGACAACACCTTTAGCTGGTTCATCTGCTGGTGCTATTGTCTGTGCAGTAATTGCCTATGGAGTAAGCATGGAGACAGCTATGGAAGCTACAAAAACATTGGCTGAAGATTGTAGGGGAAAAGGAACTGCGTTTCGCCTTGGGGTATGTACATAATTCAATCTCATCTTCTGGAGAAAAATTTACTAGATGATGTTAAAAATGATTTTTTTGTACATTAGTGATTACTGTAATTGGAAAAGGCTTAGCAGTGTTTCTGCTAGATTGGCTATACTTTATAATATGTATGTGATTGATGGAAAATATGATTTTAATTTAGTTATTTTGATGGTAAATATAGATATTAAGCAAAATTTGCAAGGAAATGGGAAGTAATGGTGCTGAGAACTCAGGCATTCTTGGGAATGATGAAGGGAGATGCTCCGAGACCACTGTTGAAATTAAGATAAAGACATTGGATTCTTAAACATACACAATGCGAGTTGATAAATGTGTAAGTATTAATGTATTATTTATTAAATTTATAGAAATTCCCTCAAAGGTTGCATTTTTATATTTCTTTAATGACTTTTTAATCTGATAATTCATTACAGGTACCAGTTCCTGCATTAAAAGAACAGATTGCTACAGTTACAGGTGTTGTAGTGGAACAACAATGTCTTATTCGCCGTGGAAAAGTTTTAAAAGATGATCAGCTTCTTTCTGATTATCATATCCTTTAAATAATTTTTTTATTCTTCAATTTCATCTATTCTGATAATACTATACTATTAGATGCTTGAATAATCTATCTATGTCTAACGTGATATCTATTAATCATATGTAATAGGTGCTAATAATTACAGAAAAACTTGCGGAGTTATATGAGTTGGAACAGCAATGGTCTACAGCTGCACAAATGCTTAGTGGCATTGATCTAGACTCTAGAATGAGGTATGCTAATTCATCTCTTTAGTTCTTTACTTAAACTTTTTCATTATATTGTCAAAATTTGATAGTCTAATCTTATGATGTCTTACAAGCGTTTATTTGACAGTTTTACATAACACAGGGACCCTTGGTGCAGTTTAGCCTGTTTCAATTGCTGAGTAATGATAGGAAATATATATATTTCGGTGTAATTCTCAAAACTAATTAGTTATGGTTTTGGTGAAGGCAGAAAAGGTACCTTAAACTGTGAGTTGGATTTTGTTATGGTGTTGGATTTTGCACCATTGATCCCTGTATTATGCAAAATAGCCAAATACCCTGCGTAATACATTAATACTTATTCTATATGGATTATATAGAATAAATATTAATGTATTCGCTACTTTTCTGATAAAACAGGGACCAATATTGCAATTTATTCTATATGGATATTGAATTAGTTTTTTTCGATTTAGTTAAGTTTCTGAAAACCAAGCCATGGAAGTTATTAATCATTCATATTTTTGTTAATCAGATTACTCTGGAGAAATTATTTGAGCTAGAATTAATCACTACAATAACCTAATCAAAGCAAAGGTATACAACCCTATGTTACACTTTACCATTGGGATCTTCCTCAAACAATTGAAGACAGCTACAACGGATGGATTGGCCCACAAAGCATGTAGGTACTAGAATGATTCATAAATTTCAAATAGTTATATGTCTGACAAAAACTGATAGTTTTTCTATTCATTTCTAATATATTATTTTCGATTTCTTTTGATAGCTCAAGTTTATTATTGTTTGGTGGTTGCTCCTGATGAGAAGCTTGAGGCACAAATGGATATTGAATTACGAAATAGTGAACTCGAGGCATTTCATTGATAGATTCAGTTGCATCACCAAACAGGTCTATCTCATTTTATTATATGCTAAAATCAAAAAAATGTTGATAAAAATTGGGTATGTCATGTAAAATATTTAGAGGAGGAAACCATTGGAGAAATGCAACCTGAGCTGAAAGACCTTTGATGAAGAAGAGCACTTTGTTGTCTGCTACAATGAAGTCTATTTTCATTTTGTTGAAGCGGTAAAACTCTGTCACTGTATTTGTTTTTGGTTAAAAATAAATGTTGTAGTTAGTGATAGTCCTAAAGGGGGGTAAATAGGATTACTAAAGAGATTAACGCCTAATTAAAAAATCTTTTGGACAATTATAAGTTTAAGAGAAAACTTCTAAGTCAACTAATTAAATCAAACTCTTCTAGGATCATGCAAAGGTAAGTTAGAGGTTTGATATAAAAGTATAACAAGTAAATCGTCAATCCAATGTCTTAAACTACTCTAGAAGACTATATGTTAGATAACCTAGATAAACAATATCACTATACTCATGCTAGCATATTATCAAACATATAAAGTGCGGAAAGTAAATAGAGTAGGGATAGAAAGATACACACGATTTATAGTGGTTCGGTTTCCCTACATCCACTACCTAAGGAAGCCTCCTTAGGATTTCAAGCTTTTCACTAAGCTCCCGTGTCTCTCTTAACCGGGTCGAGAACACAATAACCCTTACAACCTCTTCGATAACACGAAGGACAAACCACTTGTGTAATCGCAACACAAGGACACCAAGTATACTCCCTATACTTGAATTCTCTCTTAATCTATCTATTACAAGACCTAGACTTAAGAGGATAGCAACAAAGTGTTTAAAGGGTTGCTTATAAAAGCTTGTAACTAAACTCCTAAAAGAGTGGATATGACTATAAGCTTGATTACTCCTCTTGAGTGGATAGAACCTTGTGGCTTAATTGATTAACTCCTTGAAAGGATTAATAAGCTCACTAAGATTGATTTTGACTTTGTATAGCACTTGACACCTTCTTGAATGATAGCAATTAAGCCCCTTAGTGTTTGTAATTAGTTGGTGTGTTTGTAGCCTTCAAAGAGCTTCAATTTATAGTAGAGAATGGCTTCCAACGGTCATAAGACTTGGATCCAACGGATCTATTAATCTCCCAACGGATATATTACTTATGACTTGTCTTTTGTGCAGAAAAACCTTCCTTGCGGTGTACCGCAAGATTTCGTGCGGTGTACCGCACCTCAACGGTTTGATTTTCTAACTTACTGACGGGCTAGCCTCTGCACCGCGCCCTGGTCCGCAATCTTGGTCCGGTGTACCGCGCCATTCGTCCGGTGTACCGCGCCAAGTAACTTTGAGAGATAATGACTTGGATCAATAAATCTTCTTCACGAAAGTTGTTGGAAACATCATTCTAAGAACCTTTGAAGTTGATCACTAAGGCTAATTCTCAATGTAGACAAGGATAAGGTTAAACTCATTGTAAGAGAATTAGTTTCATAATAAATAACAATAAAGATATGATCAACATGATAAAGATGAGCTTTTTGATGAAATAGAGTGCAATAAGGAATATGAATAACAAGAGTAAATAGCACACTAAACATAAGATGATTTGTCACATTAAAACAACCTATTAAGGGAGGCTATATGCCAACAGTTAGTGGTATAATTGGAACAAGTAGATATATGTCATTGTTACCTATTCTGATTAAGAACAATTCGATGTAAGCAATAATTGAGGATAATAAATTTTAATTGAGGATAATAAATTTGTACTTTGAAGTATTTTTTATATGAACTGAATTAAGTATAATATTTTTTTATAGTATTCGTTTCTTAAATAATATTACTTGAGAAATTTGTTGCATACTAACATTTATATTTGATTAGATAATATAAATGTTCGATAAAAATTAAATATTGACGTTTGATTTATTAATTTTAATATAATGTATTAAATATGTATTTTTCTCTAAGACAATGAAGAACTTAATGAATGGAGAGAAAATGAACGCGAAAGTTTGAGCATCTCCCGTACAACAAAAAAACAAATGATATCATGTCTCAAAATCTCGACCTAAAGCTTAACCATCAACCTTAATCTTGAACTTAACTCTTAACCTCAACACTTAATTTTGATCTAGGGAACTTGGGTTCGATTCCCGTCAACGAAATAATTTTTTTAGTGTCTTCAGACACGGGCAATACCTAGTCTTTTAATATTATGCACTTTTGACAAAAAAGAATTATTGATCGTGATTGTATATATTTGAAACTAATAGTTCTAATTTTACAAATTTATTTAATATTTTAAATTAAGATTATAGTTGTTATAATAAAAAAAGGGGGCAACGCCCAATTAATTACGCGAGGAAGGTAAGTATTCCCTATTAATTACAACTTCAACTTAATTTCCAATTAAGCACAAAATATTACCCAATTACCAAAATATCCTTCCACCTATTATTAATTACTTTAATTATATATTTTATTAATTATAGTTTAATGTTTATTTATTTTTTTCAGATTTTTTTTTTTAAAATTTTTTTTTTCGGAAATTTTTTTTCCATGATAACATGATGTAAGATTAGTACATATGATAATTGTGTGTTAAAGTAACACAAAATCATATGTGTTGTGTGTTGCATGAACACCCAATATGTATAATATTGAGTTGCTTAAACACACATAAATAACAAATTGTGTGATACATGAACACAAAATCAGACAGACAGAATATTTGTACACAAAGGTATAGAATAATGTATATGTAGGCTGATTATGTGTTCATGCAACACGCAATTGTTGGAAGTATGTGTTACAGTAACACACAACAGTATGGGTTTTGTACTGGTAAGACACACAATGCGTTTATCCTTTACAGTTTTGCGTTGCTTAAAACACACAAATAACAATTGTGTGTTGCAGGAACACAGAATAAGATATACAGAATATTTGTACACAGTAATAGATAATAGTGTACAGATAGTCTGAACATCTGATTGTGTGTTAATGTAACACACAATTGCTTGATGTGTGAGTTATAGTAACACAAAACAGTATGGACTTGTGTGTCATTTACAGTTTTGCGTTGCTTAAACACACACAAATAACAATTGTGTGTTGCAGGAACACAAAATAAGATATACAGAATATTTGTATACAGAAATAGATAATAGTGTACAGATAGTCTGAACATCTGATTGTGTGTTAATGTAACACACAATCGCTTGATGTATGAGTTACAGTAACGCAAAACAGTATGGACTTGTGTGTTAATGAAAAAATCTTCGAAAAAAAAATCGAATTTTTTTTTTTAAAAAAAATCGAAAAAAAAATGAAAAAATAAATTCGGATTTTAAATATAAATATATAATAAAATTAAAAAACCATATAAGAGCAATAAATGGAAGGTAAATATGACCATGTGCTTAATTGAGAATTAAGTTGAAAATTTGTGAGTAAGTAGGAAGTAATTTCCTCCTTCCTTTTTTTTTGAGAATGAAAAGTGAGAAAGTGTAAGTAACTGGGAATTATCTCTAAAAAAAAATATTCAATTAATATATTATTAGTCCTCTGTGGACAGGTAATAGTAGCATAATCATATTAGAATAGAATATTAGCAACCACTGAACAATATATTTCAAGAAATTGATTCATAAAGATTGTTGTGGTAAGCACCTGAATCTGAACCATAATCTTAACTGAGACCCAAACCAATTCCAAATAAAAAATAAAATGTGAAACCAAATGCAAAACGTTTAATTCAGTTTTAAAATTATAAAAAAAAATCGAGTTATCGCTTCAGTTCTGATTATGACAAAAAATTGAGGTGAAGCAAACCATATTCACCCTCACTTAGAACTACAATAATCTTTTTTATCTCTACATCTTCATTTCTTCATAGTATACTTATCAATCACTATTACAAAATTTATTTCCATCTTTTCAGTCACAAAGTAAGTACCATCTTAGCCAAAAAAAATTATATTAAATACTATCAATTTTACTTTATTATTTTTATTTCTTTTATTTAGTGTCATAATATTTGTTTTTTTTTATTAATCATCGTATATTGTTATCATATCCTAATTTTTAGTTCAATTTTATGTACTTATTTCCTTTCAATTCAAGTCATAGATATTATTGAAAGGTATATACTTATAAAACCCAAAAGCCTAAAGTAATGAGTTAAAAGGCACTTTCTAATACTTAACCCATGTTGAGGGATAATTTTACATAGATATCCCTAAGACTTTAAAGAATATATATATATATATATATATATATATATATATATATATATATATATATATATATATATATATATATATATATATATATATATACTAGTTAATGCTCTCTCTCTCTCTCTCTCTCTCTCTCTCTCTCTCTCTCTCTCTCTAATAATTTTATGGGTGAATTATTTATAGGGTCTTAGGAGCACTATTTTTTCTCTATAGAGTAGTGTCTTGAAAGTTGTTATTCTTAGGGACCTCATTTTTTACAATAGTCTTTCCTACCCTTACTAACACTAAAAGACAAACAAGTATGATGTCACTGTTTCTCTCTCCTCTACCACTACCCACCTACCACCTACCCACCTACCACCCATCTTCGACCTCCGGTCACCGGCCACCGACCACCACCACCACCACCGACCGCCGATCTCCGACCACGGACCTCCGGCCACCAGTCACCGGTTACCGGAAAAAACATAGAGTACTCTGAGAAAAACATAGAGTACTCTATATTTTTGCTGAGTACTCTCTAATTTTTTTGAATGCAATAATAAAATCTCGGAGTACTCTAAGAAAAACTCAGAGTACTCTAAGAAAAATCTCGGAGTACTCTAAGAAAATCTCGGAGTACTCTAAGAAAATCTCGGAGTACTCAATAAATTGGTGAGTATTTTATTAATTTGATGAGTATTATTGAAAAACAAAGCATACATATTCAAAAAAAACACTTTATTCATCATTACACAAATTTAAAATAATTACAAATCAATTTACAATTAAAAATAATAAAATTAATCTATCTAATTTTTTGTTTGACCAGATCTGGTCAAACCAGATCTAGATCTGAAAAAAAAAAGAAAAGAAAACCACGTCGGCTTGAACCAGCTGGTCTTCTGCAATCTTCATCGCGAGGAGGACCGGCTCGAGATCCGCGCACCACCACCACTGGACGGAGTTCCAGCTGCTGCACCACCACGCGAGGGAGCTCGAGCTGCACCAGATCGGAAGCTGCACCACCACCACCACGTCAGCTTGAACCAGATGCTGGTCTTCTGCAATCTTCATCGCGAGGAGGACGGGCTCGAGATCCGCGCACCACCACCACTGGATGGAGTTCCAGCTGCTGCACCACCACGGCGAGATCTGTCCTAGGGTTCCGCCATGGCTGCTCTAAGCCGTTCAAGCTTCACCATCGAGATAAAGAGTCGCCGGAGCTTCACCATTTTGCAATGAAGCCGTTCGAAGCCTCACTGCGAGAGCTCTTCGAACCTCCACGCCCACCGTTCGAAGCTGCTAACTGCTCGGCTATGACCAAGGAAGCACCACCGAGATAAAGAGGCGCCGGAGCTCGAGAGAGGAGGGAGGAGGGAGGAGGGAGGTGGTGCTTTGGTGGAGTTTTATGAGGGAGGAGGGAGGAGGGAGGAGGGAGGTGGTGGTGCAGATCGGCGGTGGTGGTGGTAAATTAGGTGGTGTAGGTGGTTGATGAGAGGAGAGAGGAAAGAGAAGCTGTGAGGTGAGGGAAATTAGAACGTGAGTGAATGAAATTAGAAATAGCAATTAGTATATATAGGTATAGAAAAAACAAAAGAAGGGTAGTCTAGTAATTGGGGTTTTGGGGTTTATGTGTTAAAAAGTTCCTGAGGTCTTTAGTAAGAAGAGGCTCTAGGTGGGGGTGCTAACTCGAAGAGGGGTGTGTCTTCAAGACCCCTAGTGTCATTATCTCTAATTTTATACAATAAAAACCCCCACTTCATTCTTCCTCCATTGTTATAGGTCCAAATTTAATTTTTTATGGTAAGAACTGATAATTTTTTTATGGATATCTTTTTTGTGGGTATGGATCTATATTTGCGTGGATATGAATCTCTATTTTCGTACGTATGGATTTGTATTTTTTTTTTGGGTATGGATTTGTATTATTAGTGGGTACGAAATGTATTTTTGTGGGTATGGAACTACATTTTGTGGGTATTGATCTAAATTTTTGTGGGTATGAATCTAGACTTTTGTGGGTATGAATATGTACAGCGGTGGTAATATATCCTTTTATATAGGAGTGATAATGCAAAACGTGGAGGGTATATACCCACTTAGCGTGTATGCTATCTTTGTGGGTATGAATATGTACAACTTGGGTATATACCCATTCAGTAGTGGGTATTTTCCAACTGTGGGTATTTTTCAGTTTGTGGGTATGGATATGTACAAGGGTGGGTATATACCTCTTTAGAAGGTACAGTATTTTCGTAAGAAATTGGACTTATAATAATTGCGAAAATAATTTGATGTTATTGTATTTTCGTTGTATACACTAGAAAGAAAGTGTGGCTGGTAGGAGAGAGCTAAAGATTTGGCTGACATAAAGTAATATATGCTAACATAAAGCAAGGGGGTTTCGTGTCTTTTACATATTTAACTTAAACACTAACCATAATATTTACCTATTGGCCTTATAATAGAACCACAAAGATGGATAAGGCCTGTTAATAAAAGTTATTAACCCTATTATTGAGTATGATATTTATACTTCAAGAACATTAAAAATAACTTTATTTGATTTTGCATGCAATGTATTATTTATAGAGTATGTACACTATTAATCCATGTAGTATGATGCAATTATCAACTTATTCTTACTTTTTAAAACATGTCCCTTTACCATTTGTACTACATAATTCGTGCCAGATTGTCCATTTTTCCATTAAGTTATTATTAAATTATTTTTTATTATATTAACCCATTAGTTTAAAATATATAAAATTGACTCCCTATTTTTTATAGTGTTTTAAACACCCCCAAATCATTAAAAATAAATAAACTAATAGGTATACCCACCCCCAACTTCCACCTATCCCTCTCCCTTGTTCTTCTTCTCCACACCCCATTTTCTTCCAAAAAAATAATTTCTAAATCGCACCACATTCATTTTCTCTTCTAAATTTTACTTGCTCCATCAAATTAAAGCGCCACACAATAATAACCTCCTCACTCATCTCTTTACTCACCCCCGTCACTCAGTGGCGGATCCAGAAATCTAAATGACGGGGGGCTCGAGATATATAAAAGTTTGGGAACTATCACTTTCAAAAAAATAAGGTATAAATAAGAAACATAGATTTATAAATATCAAGTCATATTTGTATACATGAACATTTAACACTATTGTGTTCCTCGTCAATTCAATAAAAATAAACTTAAAAGTTAACAATTATTCAAAAAACTGCAATCCAACACCATTAAACCTACATTTTAATAAAAAAAAATATCATTACACCTATTTATATATTATCATTTAAATTATATTAATGTACTATATTGTTGTATTATTATAAATATGAGTAATCATCTAAAAAATATATATTATAATTTCATTTGATAATGTAAAAAAGTATTGCTAATCAAAAATATATCATAGGGACTAGTAGTATAAAAGAATTGCAATATTTTTATAAACCAGTTTTATAAAAATTAACAAAATTGTAATTTAAATTTAGTATATTAAAAATTAAGAATTTTTGAAAGTATCAAATATAAGAATAAAGTTAAGTTATAAAATCTTATGTCATTTTAAATTTTCTTTTAAATAACATATATTTAACATTTGTTTTAAGGGCTTTTAACTCAAAAGGGTTATAGCCCAACAAACTTTTCATAAGGTCCAACCCATTTCACTAACAATCTAAGTCTATAATACTCTTCACTGGGTTACAACACAATTTAGTGGGCTAGTGGACTGTGTAACAACCGAGTTGGAACGGCGCTGACCTTCCCATCAAACAGCGTTGGGCTTCCTATCAAGCAGCACTGGGATGTACAACACAATTTAGTTGGTTGAGTAACCATTTTCGACAGTTGCATCAACTGAATATTTACTACAAAAAAATCAAAAAATGCAGTATAAGACCAAATTGCTCATGGCGAATCACGGGACCACAAAGACTCACCGACATCCCCTCCGCATATACGCTATTCTCAGCACGTCACTTCTCTCATACGGTAAAAGGCTTCCAATTGTCATAAAATGGTCATCGTAGGATTCGTATAAAACAAAATAAACAACATGACTGTCATAAAATGGCCATTGTCGGATTCGTATATTGACTATTAGGTCCAACTGTCATAGTATGGACATCGTAGGATTTGTATACAAAAATAATAAACAACTGTCACAAAATGGACATTGTAGATAATTCTGAAAAATTGTCAATTTATGAGATTAGGTTAAAATTAAATCTATTATTTTAGAGTTTCAATGGTAAACATTAATTTTTTTACCTTCATTTGGGTTCTTCAATTGTTGATGGCACAACCAAGCCAGGTTGATGATAATGGTGGAGATTGATCCCTGAATGGCGACGGATTTCTTGTGTGGGAGAGCGGCTTGGTGGGAAGGTGAGTGTGAAGAGATTTCTTTTTTGTTTTTTGTTCGAATGCGAGTGTGAAGAGATGAGTTTTAGGTTTTACATTTCAGTGTTATTCAATCTTTATTTTTTCTTTTCATTTTTTCTTTTCAACGTCAATTTTTTTTTTCATTTATCTTAAACTTTATTATTTGTTTTGTAAGGTTATATGGGGTACATTATAAACCCAAAATAATATTTTAGACCTTATTCATCCAAACTTTTTGGTTGTAACTTAAGACATGATTTGTTGGGTTATGAACCTAATTAGCAAATAACTCTATTTTTTAAATGATTTTCTATTTTATGTGTTTTTAAGCAAAGGATAAACCAATTTTTAAGTTTTGAACGCACAACCTCAATTCTAATTCCTAAAACTTAAGCAAGATAACTACGTAGCTACATTACCTTATGTGTTCTTATTCTATCGTATGAACAAGGTGTAGAAATTTGTAAAGAGGTCTCCGATCTTGAAATAAAGGAGGCTATCTTTTGAATTTTTGTTAACAAAGCTCACGACCCCGATGATTATTCTTTACTCTTTTTCAAGCGATCATAAGACCTTATTGACGAAAATATTTTTCAAGCGGTACGTGAATTTTTATTTTTGATTTTTTGCTTAAACAACTCAACACTACTATTACTGCGTTGATTCCGAAAAATGATGATCCTGTTAGTGTTGATGCCTATCGTCCTATATCTTGTTGTAACATGATATATAAGGTGATCACAATGATAATTGCGGATCAGATGAAACCGGTACTCGAGGATCTCGGGACAACCCAAAATGCTTTTGTTCTCGGGAAATCGATGGTTGAAAATATACACCTTATACAAGAATTATTGAGGGACTATAATATTAATAGTAGCTCTTCGAGATGTACTATTAAGATTGACTTGCGTAAGGCTTATGATTCTATTTCTTGGATTTTCCTCTATGAGGTGCTTAAGGGGTTAAATTTCCCGAAGAAGATTGTGGATTGGATTATGGTTTGTGTTACCACTCCTTTCGTTCAATGGATATAAATGGCGAAGTTCATGGTTTCTTCAAGGGGGAGAAAGGGCAAGGTGATCATATCTCTTCTTATCTATGTATTCTTTGTCTTGAATATCTTTGTGGGCTCTTTGAAAAAATATGGATCTTTTTTTTAAGTATCATCTGAAGTGTGAAAAGGAAAAGATTACCCATTTTGCTTTTGTTGACGATTTAATGCTCCTATCTAAAGGGTATTCGTTAAAATTCTTATGGATAGTTTGAAATTTTTTTGTGATTGTTCGGGTCTCTTTTTGAATGTGAATAAATATAATATTTATTTTGTGAGGATCAATAATTTTGAACTTGGGAACATCTTCGAAACTACACATTTGGAAAAAGGTGAGATGCCTTTTTGAAATTTAGGAGTACATCTTTGTTCATCCGTTTTGATTTCAAGGAATTACAAACCTCTTTCTGATAAATTTGAGGGGTTCGTGAGATCTTGGAGCGCTTCTTCCCTTTCTTTCATGGGAAGATTAAAATTTATCCAATCGGTTCTGCAAGGTGTTATTCGTTTTAGGTTTACTATATTTCCGGTTTCGGTGGTGGGTATGCGTGATCGTGTTATTAACATTTGTCGTAATTTTTTTGAATTAAGAAGTCACCACAAGTTAAATGGAGTAATATTTGTGTTTCTAAAGAAGAGTGTGGTCTTGGGTTAAAATAATTGTGTGTTTGGAACAAAACATTATTAATAAATATTCTTTGAAAGATAATTTATAAGTGGGGATAATTTATATTCATTTTCTTTATTCTTTAAATTGTGTTCCTAAAGAGAAGTATAGTTAGACTTGTGGACTTAGAGTGGGGATAATTTATGTTCATACTCTTTATTCTTATAAATTGTGTTAAATTTACTCATTTTAAAATATCTTACTATTTTAAAATATTCTGACATTTTTTTATCCATGTTAATATAAATGTATCCACAGTTACTTAACAAACATTTCATACAATTTTATCGACACAGACGTTAATGCCTATCTTATCGACACTTGACTTTGAATTATTTAATCAAGACTACTCTACATCGTGTTTTTAGAGAAGATTATTTATACACTATTAACATCAAACAACATTATCATTTACACCCATTTTATCCAAATATATATTTATTTTTAATGGTTTTACCTTTGCCTTTATAATAAGGTTTTTTTTTGTCAAGGTCCTTATAAAAAGTTATTCCTCATCAAAAGGTTCAAATTATTTAAGACATATTATTGACCTCCCATTTTCGCACATAAACATATTTTAGACTATATTATGTGAGCACATATATGTTACTCCCAATTTTGTATTACTTCAAATTGCAATAAATTAGAAATCATACGACAAATTATTAAACGTTCATTAAGAATTCGACTTCACAAGTTATATTATATATTTTAAATTTATTTGATGCCATTAGATTATTTAGCACGTAAATTATTCTTGTTAGTTCAATAGCCATAGGCTCGCAGCCTCATTTCTTGCACACTATTCCGTTTCCTTTTCCACTACAATCTAAAAAGCCACGTTCCATGATTAACTTGTTTTCTTCAGCTGCATATTTTCCAGGACTGAAAACACAAGATTTACAATCAGCCCCAAGAAGTGCACTTGTACGATACTTATCATCACCACCAACCACCGCCATCGCAACACCAGGCTTAGCCGGATTGTTGAAATCAGGTCGGTATGTTCGACCAAGAACTCCATCGACTTTCGAGGATAAACCAAAAAATCTGAATTGCACTTCCAAGTGTGCAAAGCTATCATTATCTGGTATCTGATAATTATGTATTGCGTTATCTTCTTCTGTAATCGGAACCACATTCACCGATATTTCTACCATATCCGAAATAGTAATCATAACACTATTTGCATTTGAAGTCCTTTCCAATCTAACTTTATTATCAACTGAAGTCCACCCGGAGAAATGGCCTTCGGGTATATCAAGTGAATCCCCATCGTATGTAAATTGTAGACGATCTATTTCCTGATCCCATTTTTCAGTTTTGGTGGCTTCGAGAGTTAAATTGTGAGAACCGGACATGATTCCGAGAGCCTGGATCCATGTAAAGTCTCGTGTTCTTCCGACTGGTCTTAAACCGATGAAACGTGCGTTAATTTGGAGATTAATGTCTGAGAGTAAGCTGAAATGCTCATTTATCTTTCCATGGAAGTAGAATACAATGCCATCTCCACCTATGAAGCGCGGATCAAAACAAGCGGCCCCTGGGCCATCACAATTTGGTTTCCGCTCTACATGTACAAATGAAATTTATCATATATTTGATTATTTTTTAATTTCTAAGAAAAAAAAATCATGAAAATAAGTGACTTACTTCTACAAACTGCCTCACATTTGGGTGAGTAACAATCAAGAAAGCATGCTTTAGCATTGGAGTATTTAGGACGTGCTTCGGGACATTCTTGGGGACAATATACATACTTCATAAAGCATTTGCTAGCACGATTGTAGCATGTTAGCTTTTCTTGTTTGACAGGTTTATATTCAGCTCCTTGTGTTTCAACTGCCATCAATATTGCAGCACAGATGAGCATGAGCATGAGTGTTGCCATTGATCGAATGCTTGTTAGATTCATTTCGTTAAATAAAGAAAGAGGGATTGTGAAAGAGTTGGAAGTATGAAGAAGGCAGAAGAGATGAGTAGATTTAGGCTACCCGGTTTGCTTCTTATATAGGATAGATATGATCTTGCAAACAACATGCATTTGCAATGAAGTGGAAATTAACTAACTTCCTAAATTAACCTCATGAGCAGGAAACTTAACTTAGACTTTTTGTTATTCTTTATCGAAAATTCATGAATCCCACCCTAGTTGTAAGTTTGGTTTTATAACACTTTTCATGGTCAATGCCTCAATGGTGATTAATGGCCTAACATATTTAGTAACATTAATTCTTTTCAAATACTCCTTGGACTGGCCGGTGTATAAACAATTAGTACACATGTAATTGGAACTATCTTTCAAGCTTCCTTTATTTTGTTTTTTTGGTCAAATATCTTCCATGAATGATTAGGCCAATTTGCAACTCAAGATGAAGGTTAATACTCCCCCGAGCCCAAAATTAATGCATAAGTTAATAAATATAGTGTCTTAAAATTATTGTTTATTTAAAATATTAAAAAAAAAATCAATTTTTTTCATTATTATCTTATTAAAAAAATTAAATTTATACTTTTAAAACATATCTAAAATACTTTATTATTAGTTTTTTTAATTTATGTGAAAAAATAATTAAGTAATTATATATACCACCCAAATACCACCCAATGACGTGACATGAATTAGTTGGTTACAAATCTTTAATTAGATCAAGAAAATAAATAAAGTAAAGATTTGTAACCAACCAATTCATGCCACGTCATTAAGTGGTATTTGGGTGGTATGAATTTGGGTGGTATATATAATTACTCAAAATAATTAGATATTATTTTTGGGATGGAAGAAATAATAATTAGCTATCACTTTTAATAATCATTTGTCCACACTTATTAAATTTCGTGGCGTTTTAACTAAAAGGTAACTCCAATGCAGAAATCTAATAAATTAATTTAAAAATTCTAATTAACTTTTTATTCTAATAAAAACCTAGTTTACTTTAGTTGTTTTTTTGGGAAACATGTTACACTAAAATATCACGGTTACCTCACGCGATCCCAAGTTAAGAAAAATAGGGCACCAATAGAGAACGCCTCACTTCTTATATGGCCTTCCGTCTAGCATTGTGCGCAGTTCGATCAGCCAGACCGTTGAGGCGACATGAAATATGTTTGAACCGCGTGTTTCCATGCAGCTCGATAATCTTCCCAGTCCGCATTGCATATGGTCTGATACGCCACCACTCTATTGACGGCAACCTAATACCTTAAATGATATCAAAGTTACCCGAACAGATTATATCCTTGTTCGTTCCCTGAGTCATCCTGACAAGTTCTAACCGCTTCTAGCACTGCTCTCGCTTCGCCTTCCGCCGCCGAGTCTACCCAGATTGACTTCGAAGTAATACGTCATCATCCCGATCTGGTATCCAGATGAATATTCCTGATTTCACTAGGTTCACCTTTGTTGACAAAAGAGGGCGTCGCATTTGATAATAGTTTGTGTTCCTACAAGTTCAGCTTCTGTCCAAATAGGGTCAGCTTGTTAACTTCTTTCATGGTCGTTCTTTCTCACTTGGTCATCCCATTCATTATTAAAGTTAGGTGATTTAATAATGGAGTCCAGAATTTAATAATTTTAGACAAACATATCCAACCCAATTATAATACTTAAGATACTTTTTTCTACCTTAACTAATGACAAGATATTTTATAATTAATATTTATTTTCCTTAAACTAAAAATTTTTGTAACTAAAACATTTTATAACTAAAATATTTCATAAATATTTGCATTTTCATCACGAAGAATCATATCATTTCCTTAAAATCTCCAAATCAGCAACAATAGAAACCAAACTAGTTGTGCATAAAACAAAAAACAAAAAGCCAGTTACAAATCAAATACTAAAAACGTAAATAAAAGATAGTGGTTGATAGTACAATATAAAGGGTGACACGAACCATTGTGTAATAAAAATTAGTTGTCGCTCCGTGTTGTGATGTAATATTGATGGATTATATGTGTAATATCAATGTGTTGTATGTGGAAATCAATGTGTTGTATGTACTATATCATTATGAACCCAAAACAAAATCATAATATATATGTAATAATAATTGGTAACGTAACAATAAATTGATGAAAATGATAAGAATAACAACAAATGAAATAATTAAATGTTTAGGAACATATATTGATCACTATAATCAAAAAAAATTAAACGAATCAAATTTGTACAAAAATGGATAAATACACGACATGAGATCAAATGAACGCGAAGATAGTAAAAATTGATCAAGAATATAACTTGAAACGTAGAATTGTAGCTTTCGTAATGCTTTTATGATAAAAAATTATGATCTTCGATGGAAGAACATATATTTTGACTAAATATGAGAGCATGTCATTTTGATGTCCCTAAATTATAAGTTTTAAATTAAAAAACTTGTTGTGCATGTAATGTTTCAATCTTCCTAAAATAGGTAAGTAAGGGTAAAGACGGTAAAATACTAAATATTTGAACCTTTTCAGGGTGTAAAAAAAAGGTGGACTTATTAAAGGTTATGTGGTTTCAAACCTTTTAAGCAATTAACTCGCTTAAAGTGATTTACTTATGAAGTTCATAACCCAATAATTTTGGTCAAACAAGTCTAACCTAATTAAAATATGAGATAATTGCTAACCCAGTAAATAATGCTTTAAGAAGTCCAGTCCAAAAGTTCGGATTAATAAGGCCCAAAACCATATTTTAGGCTTATATTATACCCCATATAACCTTATATAATAAAATAAAAATATTTTAAAATAAATAAAAAGTATTCAGCTGAAAACGTTGAAAAACATGAAACATAAACCCTCAAAAACAAAAACAAAAATCTCTTCCCACAAACCGCTCTCCTGCAACCGCCACCACTCGTGGACCATTCTCCACCATCTTCAACTCAGCTAGGCTACGTCATCAACAATCGAAGACCCAAATTAAGGTAAAAAAATAATCTTACCTTTGAAATCCTAAAAATTGAATTATTTTTAACCTAATTTCGTCATTTTTATAATTTGTAAAAATTATTTGATTTAAATATAATTACAGTTGTGATGTTTATTATATTTTTATACAAATCCTACAATGGTCATTTTATGACCAATGGAAGCCTTCTACCGTATAAAAAGGTGATATAGCCTTTTAATGTATGTTTTGAATTGTTTTCAAACATATTCATTTGATAATTACAATCATGATGTCTATTATATTTTTATACAGATCCTATCATGCTAATTTCATGATAATTGGAAGCCTTTTTACCGTATGAGAAGTGATGAGCTGAGAATAGCCTCTTACAATTTTGTTTGAATTGTTTTATACTGCATTTTTTGAATTCTTTTGTAGTAAATATTTAGTTGATGTAATTACTTAATTTTGATTTTATATTATATTTTTTGAATTTTTTGCAGTAAATATTCTTTGATGTAGAAGATGGGTTGTTTGATGCAGAAAATGGTTACACAACCCCGTAAATTTTGTCAGACAGCCTAGTGAATTATGTCGGACATCCCAGTAAATGTGCCACACAACCGCATAGCCCAATAAATTGTGTTGCACAGCTCAGTGGAGGATATTATAGATCTGAATTGTTAATGTAGTGGACTGGACCTTGTGAAAAAATTTGTTGGGATGTGGACCTTTTGGATTAATCACCCTTAAATTATCAAAACTACTCTTTTTCGCCTTAATTAATAAAAAAATATTATATAACCAATATTCACTTTCTATAACTTAAACATTCTATACGATAAAAAATTCTATAACCAAAACATTTTATAACTAAAATATTATATATACATTTTCTATCTATCACAGAGAATCAAACCACTTCCTTAAACTCTCCAAATCAGCAACATTCGAAACCAAACTTGTATGTGCATGAAACAAAACAAAAAATAGTTAAAAATCAGAAACTAAAAACATAAATAAAAGGTAGTGGGTTGACTTTACAACATAACATGTTACACACACATATACGTGTAATATCAATGTGTTATATGTGTAAATCAATGTGTTGTGCGTGTAATTCAATGAGTTGTACGTACTATTTACCATTACAAACCCAAACCAAAAGCAGGATATATATATATATATATATATATATATATATATATATATATATATATATATATATATATATATATATATATATATATATATATATGTATATATATATATGCGTGTGTGGTGGGGGGCGTGTGTGTACGAATAATTGGTAATGTAGCAATAAATTAATGAAATTGATAAGAATAACAACAGATGAACTAATTACTTGTTTAGGAACATATAGTAATCAATAAAATCAAACACAAAAAATAATTAAACGACTCAAATTTATACAAAAACTTAAAAAATTGATAAATACACGACATGTTAGATTGAAAAAGTTTGGTGATTGTTAGGGTCTACATCTGAATGTAAAGAAGTCTAATATTTATTATGTGGGGATTAATAATGTTGAGCTTGGGAACATTTTGGAAACTACACATTTGGAAAAAGATGAGATATCTTTTCGATATTTAGGAGCACATCTTGGCTCTTCCGTTTTACTTTCAAGGGATTACAAACCTCTCTTTGATAAATTGGAGGGGGTATGTGTGATCTTGGAACACTTCTTCCCTTTCTTTCGCGGGAAGATTAGAACTTATTTGATCCGTTCTTCAAGGCGTTATTTGTTTTTTGTTCACTATTTTCCCAGTTCCGGTGGGTGTGCGTGGTCGTATTATTAGTATTTTTGGTAATTTTTATTGGGATAAGAAGGCACGACAAGTTAAATGGAGTAATATTTGTGTTCTTAAAGAGGAGGGTAGCCTTGGTTTAAAAGAGTTAGGTGCTTGGAACAAATCATTATTACTAAAAATGCTTTGGAAGATTGTTGCTAAAAAGTATTCTCTTTGGATTACAATGGATTCATGGGGAGTATTTTCAAAATATAAGCATTTGGAAGTAGAATCCAATAAGATTAAATTCTCCTCTCATCAAAAATCTTTGGGAGCTATTCGAGTGTAGATTGGTGTTCATGATAGAGAGTGCATCTTGGATAGGTGGTTTCCTTGGCAAATGAGCATCATGCAAATTATGAGGAATCTTGTGAAAAAATTTACGCTTTATATCAAAAACCTTATGGTTTGTTTAGACGGAGATCTTTTGTGAAGACTTTGGCTAATATTATTAGGACACCTGTGTCATTCCTAAACATAAATTGTTGTTTAGATGGCATTAAGAGAGCGACTTAAAACAAAAGATCGCATGACTTATTTGGAGTTAGATCCACTTTGTGTTCTATGTGGTGAATACTTTGAGTCAAATAAGCATCTTTATTTCGATTGTGTTTATGCGAAAGATATGTGAGATGAAATAAAGAAATGTTTGGGCATTGAGAAGGAGACGAATACTCTCTTGAGCACTTTGAAGTGGCTCAAAAAATTAAAAAAGTTCGAAAAAATTAAAATAAAAAGGCTTAGAAAATTGGTTTTGAAGTTACCGTATATTGGAGTATTTTTTTTTATTTTATATTTCTTGTTTTCTTATTATTATTTTTTTGGATGACCGTAAAAGATTAGCTTTTATTAATAAGATTGTTGTTTTTGATTCGCTTGTTGGTATTTTAAACTTTCAAATTTAGATAGAAAACTTCTTGTGCAGGATACATTTTTCTTTTATTAATACAACCGTTTACCCAACCAAAAAAGAAGTATCAAGTGATTTCACTTAACTAAAATTATTTCCTTAAAACCCAGCCCGTTCACAAACCCCATCACTAAACGCCTTAACGAACAATAACAAAAATGAAGGGTGTAGTGATAACAAGCCCAGGTGGGCCCGAAGTGTTGAAGTTGCAAGAAGTCGAAGACCCACAACTCGAAGAAGATGATCACGTGTTGATCAAAATTGCAGCCACAGCACTGAATAGAGCTGACACACTTCAACGCCAAGGGAAGTATCCACCACCAAAGGGCGATAGTCAGCTCCCTGGTCTCGAATGTTCTGGAACCATTGAAGCTGTGGGCAAAAGTGTCAAACGATGGAAAATTGGCGACCAGGTTAGAATTTCAAATTAAAATCATTTCTTGGAATCAAAGATTGTTTAATTTTTGTGCGGTGTTAATAAAATTTATGTATTTATATGGTAATTAAAAATTGGATTTTTGGGTCATAGTTGCTTTAATGGTTAAAATACTTTAAGGTGATCAAGAGATACTAGGATCCATCTTTATATTAAAAATAAATTGTTTTTGAGAGTTTTTTCAGTAAACAGGTGCTTATTTATTCACTCAGATTGGACAGTTAATTGCACTCTAAGTCCCTATATGATGCAAAAATTTCACTACAAATTCATATATTATGCATTATAGATCCCTGTATTATGCAACTATAATTGCACTATCGGTCCTAACTTATGCAAATTAACCTTAAGTTAGTTGACTTTCAGATCTTTTTGATAAGTAATAATTGCACTATTAATTTCTATATGATCCAAAATTACCTAAAAAGATAAATTTTGAAAAGCTAGAGGGGCAATTCTGAAAATTGGGGGACCATAAGGTATATTTAATGTTCCCAACAATTATCCAAGTGGTGATGCAAGAAAAGCTGTGGTGTGTAGGTATGTGCTCTTATTGGTGGAGGAGGGTACGCTGAGAAAGTCTCAGTGCCAGCTGGACAAGTTTTCCCGGTCCCACAAGGTGTTTCCTTGATCGATGCCGCTAGTTTTCCCGAGGTAGCATGTACTGTTTGGTCAACTGTCTTTATGACCAGCAAAGTATCTTCAGGCGAATCATTTCTGGTAAAATTTTAATCCATGTTTACGTTTTTAGTCCTTCATTTACAAAAGTAACATTTTAATCCCTTACGTTTTAATTGTGTTAGATACATGGAGGATCTAGTGGGATCGGTACTTTTGCGATTCAAATGGCAAAATATTTAGGAATAAAAGTGTTTATCACTGCAGGGAGTGAAGAAAAGCTTGGTGTTTGTAAAGATCTTGGAGCAGATGTTTGTATTAATTACAAGACTGAAGATTTTGTTGCACGTATCAAGGAAGAAACTGGGGGAAAAGGTCCTTTATATTTGTCCATTTGTGACATTTAGTCCCTTATCAAATCTAACAAGTAGTAATGTTGGAAAACAGGAGTTGATGTTATTTTAGATAACATGGGAGGACCTTACTTGATGAGAAACCTGGAGAGTTTGAATATCGATGGAAGGCTTTTCATCATTGGGTTTCAAGGTGGAGCAGTAACTGAGATTAACCTTGGACTCTTACTTGTAAAACGCCTCACTGTACAAGGTATGTTTGTTGTTTTGAAAAGATATGGGACTAAAATGTTATATTTATAAGATAAGGGACTAAACCTAAAGCATTTATTGTGTGTATGTAGCTGCGGGATTACGTAGTAGAAGCAAGGAGAATAAAGTGGAGATTGTAAGTGAAGTGGAGAAGAATGTATGGCCGGCAATTGTGGCCGGAAAAGTGAAACCGGTGGTGTATAAATACTTTCCGTTAGGAGAAGCTGGAGAGGCTCATAAAGTGATGGAAAGTAGTAAGCATATTGGGAAGATTCTCCTCACAACATGATGGCCTCTTTCTTTATGTCTGTGTTTTAAATTGTGTGTTGTATTCGTGTTATTATTAGCAAGCAAATAAAACAAACAACAAATTAAGTTCTATGTTTTATTAACTTTTAAGTGTGTGATTTATAATGTGTATGTGAATTTTAATATTTTATATTGGAAAATTCTTCCATCCAATATTGGATGATCCTACACCAATAATAATAATATTGGATGGAAGAATTTTCCTAAATATAAAGGGTAATACTTCCATCCAATATTGGATGGTCCAATATTCATATCATGGCCATTCATGATTATAACCAAACACATGTCATTAGATTATTAAGTTAGTTACTTACAAAAGTAACTAACTTAATAATCTAATGACATGTGTTTGGTTATAATCATGAATGGCCATGATATGAATATTGGACCATCCAATATTGGATGGAAGTATTACCCTTATATTTATATATTTAACTTCTAGAGAACGTGACTTTTCTTACACCTCTAGGCTCCAGCGAATTTGAACGGCTAAACCTTCTAGGCTTCTACAGTCCGTACGCATTTTTTGACTTGAAAATGCTGGTCAAAGTGCACCTATTCCATATTTTCTGAAATTGGATTTATTCTTTTAATTTTTATTTTTTTTTATCTTTAAGAGGGAACAAGAACTTGTTGACGGTGTACTTATTAAACGCTGTACTTATTAAAAACGAAGAGTAATGATATTTATCATTTTTTTTGTTTCATCCTTGTATTTTTCATTATAGGTTGTTTTATGTGACATTAAATCAATGAATGAAAGAAAAAAAAACAAGAAAAAAACATTCATGTTCAAAACCTCACGTACAAAATGATTAAGGATGAACTAAAAAAACGACAAATATCATTACTTTTATCAAACGAATAAGGGTAACATTTTTATCTTGGAAAATTATTTTTATTCAATATTAGATTATTCAATAAATAGATTGAAAATATAATATATGAAATCAGATTATGGTTGTTGACTAAAAATATTAATTTAATTATAAGTTAGACCTAAAATACTATCTAAAATAGTTAATTATTCAAAAAAATTATATTAAAAATCATATTAATAAAAAAATCATATAAAATAATTTAAGTTAACAATTAATTCTTTAAAGATTTCTTTTAGTAGTTTAATTTTCTTTTTTTGATATTTGATTTTTTTTCGTTTCAAAAGGGGTCGCATGGAAGTGTCAAAGTTTTTGGGTCTTGCAGTGAAAATTCATCTCAATCTTAGAAAGAGATGAGACAAATCTCATCTCAGTATTAGAATGAAGGTGTGATAGTTTATCTCAATTCTGGTGAGAAAATCTCATCTGAGAGTTATTGGGATAAATCTCATCTCACAGTTGATTGGACAAATCTCATCTTAGAGTTGAAGGGACAAATCCTATCTCATACACAGTTCAAATGAAAATGATAATGCTAATATCTCTAATGATAGAGGTGGAATGGTGTAGAAGTGAAACAGTAAGGCTTCAGCGTCTGTTGTCTACTCCTCTAGTTGGTTCTCTTTTCTTTACTCTTCTAATTCTTCTAAAACCTGAATAAGGACCCTTCTTTAATGATAAAAAACTTATATTTAAAGGTCCAAATACGTTTTATGGGTTGTGGACCTCTTTTAAGTGACCTAATCCAACCGAAAAACATATTCCATAAAATAGGGGTGAGCACGGTTCGGTTCAGCTCGGTTTTTGGCCAAAACCAAAACCGAATGATTCGGTTTTTAAGGTTGCCGTACCGAATTGAACGGTTTTCATCGGTTCGGTTTTGTCGGGTTTTTGTTCGGTTTGTGTTCTGTTCGGTATATTTTTCGGTTTCGGTATTTGTTTGATTTGGTAATTGGGTAAGTTTAACGGACGTCCATTTGAGACATTTTTATTATTTAACACTGTATATATGAAGTGTTCGATTTTCATTTTATTGACCAATATAAGAAAATTGTATTCTTAAAACTAATATATTATGCATTCAAATTATAAATAACTAATTACATAGAAATATTTATATAATTTATTTTGTATGCTTTACGTTCAAGAATTTTTAATAAACGAACGATCTTTTAAAATATATCAACTAATATTTTATGTAAAGATATTTTGCATATTATGATCTTTTCAATGGTGCATCTCATATATAACTATTCTTTTTTTTAACATTAATATATTTCTATCACTTTATCATAACTTTGTTTTAAATATAAATGAAAATCAAGAATGTCTTAACTAAGGATATATAGGAGATCATTGAAATTTTAAAAAGACTAGGGATATAAATTAGTTTTTTTATTTTTTCGGTTCGGTTTACTATAAAAAAACCGAACCGAACTTTTTCGGTTTTGTAAAAAGCTAATACCGAACCGAACGGTTTTTTTGATTTTTGGTTTTTTCGGTACGGATTTTTCGGTTTTTGGGGTCGGTTCGGTTTTTCGGTTTTGTTTTGCTCACCCTACCATAAAGAGTAGACTAGTTTTAGTCACAACAACTGCAACTTTAGTAACTTTTTTAATTCATCTCCAAGTCACGAAGGGTCAGTTCCTACTCAGTCCTAACTCTAAGTACTATCTGAAACCAAAGGGCTCTTCCGGAATCTTCAACAATGCACGTAGTGACACCAACAAGTCGTTTTCTAAATCTGGCCGACAATTACTTTCACTTCTCAAAAAGTGGCTTCTTGGTCCTTTAACTCTTTGCTTCGGGTTAGATCTTCTTTTCACGTCTTCTTATCCTTGCTTTGGGATCTAATAACATCCAAGTACCTAATAGTTGCACACTTAACATACAAATTACGCACAAATAGCTCTAGATGTAATAATTCTCCAAAATAAGATAATAAATGAGAAACTATCAAATAATAAGAAATAATTCTTCTATGAAGTACAATATAACCCTAAAATGATGTCTCGCGGTTAGATTAACCTATCACATAAATTGAGACATCACTCCACATTAATAATCTTATTCTTGTCCTACAAATCCTGAGGTCATTGCTTGGCATCCTAAATCAATGCATAAACAACTTTGTGATGAGAAAGTAACACTATCCTATTTTTCTTCCAAACTCCAAAGTCAATTTTTCATGACATATACCTCAATATGATTTGTTGTCATTAGATTAGTACAAGCAAATAAATATATATAAGCAAGTACTAAACAATCAAGAACTTCAAAGTAGTTAAAACTTTTAAATCACTAGTTGTAAAACCCTTAAGAGATTTCAGAATTACAAAAGACTTCGAGGAAATCAATACTTTTAAGAAAGGCCTTATTTTTGAAATTAATCAGAAAAATAACGTTTAAAGATTTATTTGATATGAAAAGATAAAACCCTATAAAATTTAAAACCCTTAAATCAAAGTAAATGAAACAACTCGAATACCACTGTCGTAAATTACTTACTCTAGATTCAATAAAGGAAACATTAGGGTTTACTACAAATCCTTAGAATTGAATAGAATTAGTAGAATATAAAGAACAAGAGATTTTATTGTGGTTCGGCTATACACATGGTTCTAAAAAGCGCTAGACGCTACTAGGGCGGCCGACCACCTTCGAGCCCCTAGAATATAATCTCTCGAAGTATCAACAATGAATCAACCAATAGTCGCAAAGCGTACCACAAATCAAACTCTAACTAAATAGGCTGGATAAACTAATCAATGAATCAAAATGACTTAATATTACATGATTTACTAAACAATTATAATGGTTATAACAAGGAGCTTTTAGTTATAAAGGTCTCAAGGCCTAACACAATACTTAACCCCCCTCCCAAATACTCCATTAGATCCTAACTAAAAATAAAAAAAATCCCTAAACCCCTCCTCTCTCTCTCTCTCTCTCTCTCTCTCTCTCTCTCTCTCTCTCTCTCTCTCTCTCTCTCTCTCTCTCTCTCTCTCTCTCTCTCTCTCTCTTTTCTTATTACATTGAAAAAATCAAAACTAAAACAGAACCCCCATTAGGGTTACATATCCCTCTCTATTCTCTCCCTCTCTCCCTTCTCTCTCTATCAAAAGAAAAATGCCGCTCTTCTGTTGAAGAAAACCGTCGCTCTGCTGCTGAAGAAAATCGCCGCTCTCCAGATCTTGGTGAGGGAAGATAATTCTTTTTTTTGTTCTGTTGCGAGTGTGAAGAGATTTCATTTAGTTTTTATTCCAATGGTGAGTATGAAGAGATTTCTTTTTGTTTTTTGTTAGTTGCGAGTGGTGAAGAGATTTCATTTAGTTTTTTGTTCCAGTGGTGAGTGTGAAAAGATTTCATTTTGTTTTTCTTTTCTGCTGCGAGTGGTGAAGAGATTTCATTTTGTTTTTTGTTCTGCTGCGAGTGATGAAAAGATTTCATTTTGTTTTTTGTTCCAATGGTGAGTGTGAAGAGATTTCATTTTGTGTCTCTACAGCAACAAAAAATGAGTCATAGTTTTTGAACGTGTACTTTTCCTTTTCTTTTTTTGTTATGAATTTTTTTCAACTTTTATGATTCATTGTTTTTCTATTTTTGTTGTTTCGTTTCTTATACTGCTTTTTTTGAATTGTTTTTTCCAAATTTTGCACTAGTGCTGGAGAGAGTATACTTTCAATCACTGGTACGTACTAATTGGATCAGTTTGGTACGTACCAATTCGATTGGTTTGGTATGTACCAATTAGACCTGTTTAATACATACCAATGTACCTGTTGGGTTGGTTTTGTTCTAATATAAGTGTTTCATGTTTCATTTTTTATGAATTGTTTTTGCAAAAAAAAATTGTTTGCCACGTACTAATTGGACCTTGACACGGTAGTTTAGATTGGGTTAATGTAAATAATTACGGACATTAACCTTGGACATGGATACAAACTATTTGATTTTACAAAAATTCTATTAGGGACCTATCATGCAATTATATAAAAAATGACTATGATAATCGTAAAAGAGATAATATTTTTGATTTTGAGGCTTTATTTGTAGATTCCTCTTATAACAAAAAATGAGAGAGAGAGAGAGAGAGAGAGAATAATACTGTAAAATAAAGAGCTGCACATTTTATGTGAGAGAAAGTAAAAAAACACTCTTAATCGCACATGTTCATGACGATTAAGATCCAGATCGATAGATACCACAATATCCACCGACAAAGTAAAACGATAACATATAGAATATGGTAAAAAAACACATCAAATCGTTATTTAGCTAATTGATCACAATATAAAATACTTCACCACCTTTATAGTTGATCATCAAATATATAACATCTTTGGTATTTTGTTGACTTTTTAAACTTACGAGTATAGTTGCAATTAGGGTAAAGCAGAATTTTAACAAAACCAAAAAACCGCGTTAAATTTAAACAAACCAACTTCAAATATATGTTAATTTTACCTAGGCCACCCTTATTTATCGGGTTACCTTATAATTTTTCGAATTCATTTATTTTACCTATATATTACCCAAGCTATTAGGTTGGTGTTACCCAAACCGAAAAACAGTATAGTAAGTAAAATACAAAACATGCATATTAGAGAAGTCATTTCATTTAAATTTGAACTATTTGATTCACGACTTCTTGGTTTGTAACGTCAAAATTGTAACTTTGATCTTTAAACTTATAATGATATCAATTTTTTCATATATGTTATTTATTTAACTTTTTATGCGTTAAAAGAAGTATGACTAATGTTGACTAATGGAGGTAACCCAAAGGTAACCGCGGGTTAACCCGAATTAACCCAAGGGTAAAAAAATTTTTACCCTATCTTTGGGTTACCCTAACAATTCCTTAAAGCGGAATATATTACCCTTGGTTTACCCTAACCTCAAAACCGGGTAAAACCGACCCGTGCTCTCCTCTAGTTGCACTTGCAAAGATGGACGTGAGGCGGTTGTCCTTCGACTTTGCGACACTGCGAAAAAAAATTATGATTTTTTTTAGAGTTCTTAAGAAATAGACTTTCATATCTTCCTTTAAATTTAAAAATCCGTTCCAAACTTTCCATGAACTATAGGAAACCAAAGGAAATGATAAGTATAAACGGTTCATTTTTTTTTTGTTTGAATTCAATTTTTAATTAACAAAAAGTAATTCAATAGATTATAATTCTTTGTTTTTTTTAAATGTCAATTATTTAATCCTCATATTTTAAAGTCATTTCAAAGGAAATGAAATAATTACTTTTTAAAATGTCACAACTAACCTTATAATTTTAATATAATAATATTTTACATAACATAAAAAGGGTATAAAAGTATTTTTATGTACAATAATCCTTTTATTTCTTTTAATAATGTAAATCCAAACAAGTGATTCCTTACTTTCTTTTTCTTTATTAATATTTTTATAATCCAAAATATAGTTATCACTTTTTTTCTATTTCTTTAATAGTTTTATATTCCTATTATTTATTTTTCTTTGATAATCCGAATCCAGACAATACATAAAAAATGAATCCTAAGAAAATAAAGGTATGTTTGATTTGAAGGTATTGAGGAGAAAATAAAAGAACTGAACTAATTTTTGTTATTTTTTATTGTCTTATTAGAAGATTTTCGAAAAAAAAAGTAATTTAAATAATTATAAAAATTATTTATAAACCAATTTTATAATTACTCTAAATCAAGATCAAATAGAAATAAATGATTTTCATAAACAAATAAGAGAAAGAAAACCCTTAGAATCTTACAAATAATAATAAAAATGAAAACATATTAATATATTTATGTTATTACCTTATCTTTTTTAAACTCGAACAAAAAATAATAAAAATAAAAATATGTCAATACATTTAGAGATTATTACTCAAAGGGTCTTGAAGAAAGCACCTCGTGACCTATGAAGACCGGGTGGATTAACTCTTCTTACTAAAGGCCACAATCAAATTTTAACACTATATTCCAAAATACCAATTACCTTCTTACCCCTTTTTGTATTTTATTTTTCTATATATACTAATTTTTATCTAAAAAAAATAAAACCCTAAATACTATTCCTCTCTCCTCTCTCCTATATTTCTCTCCCCATTCGAAGCCTTGCCTGAAGCTCCATCAGATTTCGTCAAAGCCGTCCTGAGCTCGCCGGAGAAGGTCTGCTCGATCTGTGCGTGAAGATTCGTCGGAGATGGCAGCGAATCCATGGATCTCCGAAGCCTGCTGTTGTTGCTACCGGAGTTCGAATACCTCCGTCGCTGTGATATCTCGAACCACAACTTTCCGATCTGCTATGGTGATGGTAGCTGTTGAGTCGCCGGATTATTTTTTCTGGTTCGAGCTCCGTTAGCAAGGGCTGGATCGAGCTCCGTTCGAGGTGGTGGTGCAAGGTGGTGGTTCGAGTTGGTGCAGCGGCGTTGCAGATCGGAGAAGATGATTGGTGCAGCGGAGCTGGTGGTTTGCGTCAGATCGGAGATTCAGCGAACTGTTTCTGTCACGTGAATTTAGATCGAAGATATGAGTTGTTTTTCTAATTCTCGGCCATTTTACTTGCTATGGGTTAAATTAGATTAAAGAATTGTCTTTGTAATGGAAATGTTGCTTCTCAGATTTGATTACTCTTCAAATTTGGGGTATTCAGAAAGGTGGACCAATTATGCAATTATTGAGATTTTAGGGTAATTGTATTAAGAAACGTTGACTTCCTGTGATGCTCAGTAAAAGACTAAGGCATCTTTTTTTTTTTTTTTTAATCTTTTGCTGAGTTCAATAATTGTATTTTTTTCGTTTTTTATTTAATTGTATTTTTTAAAATAGTTTTTATTTTGTATTCAATGTAATTAGTTTTTCTTGACACTTTAATTTTACAATTTCTTGATTTGTAAATTACTTTATTTATTTTCATGTAATAATTTCTAAGTGTATTTTTTAATCAAGAAAATTATTTAAACTCAAAAAATTTTGTCTAAATACTCAGCAGTTTATTGATTATACGAGAAATGCTCAAAACTTTTGCACCTAGACTCAGAACTTTTGCACCCAAACTCAGAACTTTTGCACTTAGACTCAGAACTTTTGCACTTAGACTCAGAACTTTTTTCCAGACTCAGAACTATTTTCCAGACTCAGAACTTTTTTCCACGCTCAGAACTTTTTCCGGCGGTAGCCGGAGGTGGCCGGCGGTGATCGGTGGTTGTGGTCGGAGCTGGAAAATATTTGATAATTAATGAAAGATGAGAGAGAAAAAATGATAAAGGAGGAGAGAGATTAATGATAATGGAGGAGAAAGAGTAATGGTAGTGGAGGAGAGATAAATAATCTATTTTTTTGTCTTATATGCACTAGAAGGGTAGTTATGACATTGGACCTTTTATTGGCTTCTAAGAAGGAGAGAGGAATTGACTAGCTCCTAAGTGGCACATTGATTTTTCTCAAGTCTCCTTGGGTAATTGACCCATACATTTATGTTCTTACCTTGTTTTTTTCTAATTCGAGCAAAAAATAAAAATAAATATTTTTTTATGTTTTTTTTTAAAATTTTATAATTTAAGCAACATATTTTTTTTCTTTTCCTTTTCCTTTTTTATAAATTTTTTTGAGTTTTTTTTAACTTTAGCTTTTTTTTAACAAATAATTAGCTAATTGGCACACACATAAAAAAAATTACGAAATTGGCACATGGGCGGTATCCGTGATACCGCCCTTGATTAAAAATAGGATTAAGCTAGAAGGGCGGTCGACGATTGACCGCCCTTATGGTAATTAAATTTTTAATTAAGGGCGGCTCTTTGACCGCCGCCCTTGCTCGCAGATTAGGTTAAAAATACCCCCTTCTTCCATTTCTTTCTATTTCAATACCCATTTTCTCTCATACACTCACCCCTCTTCAAATTACTCCCAAAATCTTCATTTTTTCCATCAAATCCTTGGTCCAATCATCTTGAAGGTAATTATTCTATTCATTTGTGTTTATATATACCATTTATATGCAAGAAAAATTAGGGTTTTTTAGGGGTATATAGTAGTTTTGTGTGTTTATTAGGTGTATGAGTTTGTTTCTAACAATTAGTAGGTTAAATTAGTTTGTATATAGTAGTTGTGTGTGTTAATTTGATTATCTATTGATTACTTTGTTTGTATTGGACTTTAGGTAGATATGAGTTTTATGTGGATATGTTTTTATGGAGGAGATGTTGTTCTTAGCGGTAATGGTTCGGTTGAGTATTCCGGGGGTAATTGCAAACCATTTATGACCGGAGGAGATATAGGGTTGATTGGTTTAAAACAAGCCGTATGTTCGACTTGTAATTGGAATGCAAAAGAAGTTATTTTCGATTTGAAATGGCGATGTCCGGTTTCGTCAAACCCTCCACGGTATCATGCTATAGATGTTGGGGAGGACACGATTAGTCCGATGATTTGTGGTGCGAGAAACGGTCAATACAATGCTATTGAGATTTACGCCGTGGTTAAAGAAATTCGTGAATCGCAATCTTCTAATTCGCGTGTAAAGGGTAAAAAAAAGAATTATGAGCGGGGTAACACATCCACACCTCTTGAGCCGATTGTCGAGACAATTCGTGAAGACTATAATGAAGACGATGACAATAGCGAAACCGAATCGGAGGCATCCGATGAAGAGGGTTTTCACATTTCTAGTGATGAGGGCGAAGTTAGTGGTAAGGACGATGATGAGGATGACGATGACGATGATGAATGTTCTAATCCATCTAACTACAATTTCGGTCCCCTTGATACGAGCGAGCAAGGAGAATGTCATGATTGGCAATTAAGTCGACCATCTTCCATGGTGACTGGAGTTCAACTCATCCATGGTGAGAGATACGCCTCAAGGCGTGCTCTTTTGTTGGACGTGAGTAGGTGGCACCTAAGAAATCACAAGCAATGTAAAACTAAAAGGACGAATAATAAATACATTGCACGCATTTGTGTACATGCTAAAGACGGTTGCCCATTCTATGTACGTGGTGTTTATGTTAGCCGAAGTAACGTGTGGCAAATTACTAGGTTTGAAGAACATACATGTCAACCCGGAATTCTTGTGAAAAATCACCGACAATTGACTTCCGATTTTGTTAGAGATGAAGTATTTGCAATGGTGAAGACTGATATAGCTATGAAAATTGGTTTGATACAAACTCAAATTCATAAGGATTACGGACACTACATTTCGTATGGTAAGGCATGGCGTGGTAAACAAAAGGTTCTTGAAAAATTATTCGGAACACATGAAGAAGCGTTCACGGATTTACCACGACTTTTGGGTGCTATACGAGCCACTAACCCGGGATCAATATACGAGTTTGTTTATAAAAACACTAATGGAAACAAAGCTACGTTTGATATGGTTTTTTGGGCATTTGGACCTAGTATCGAAGGTTTTAAGCATTTGATGCCCGTGGTTAGCATTGATGCAACCCATTTATATGGTAAGTACGATGGTAAACTACTAATTGCGGTTGGGTACGATGCAAACAATCAACTATTTCCGTTAGCTTATTCGTTAGCGGATGTTGAGTCGACACGCACATGGACATTCTTTTTGAATTGTCTAAAAAAATATGTTACGAAGAACCGAAAAATTTGTATATTGTCGGATCGGCATAAAGGTATATTGGCAAGTATTCGGGATGTGTTCCCACCTTCCATTGGAGTTCATCGTTTTTGTGTGCGCCACTTAGCAAGCAATTTGAATCACAGGTACAAAAATCGGGTGGCAAAGAAGACTTTCATTGATCTTGCTTACATGTCGGATATGCATGAACATGATAAGTATTACCGACAATTTATCGAGTTAAATGACGGAAAATACAAAGATTGGATTGAAAGAATAGCAAAGGATAGATGGTCTCTTGCACATGACGGAGGGTACCGTTACGGTAATATGACAACTAATTTATCGGAGGTTTTTAATAAGGTCTTGAAAGGAGTTAGGGGGTTGCCGGTAACGGCGATTGTATTGTTAACATTTGAAAAAAGTAACGGTTACTTTGTTCTCCATAGAAAAGACGGGAAGGAGGCTTTGGCAAAAGGAAAAGTATTCCCACCGAAGGTCGAAATTGAACTTTATAAGAGTCAAGTTTATGGGACAGGTTATAAACCTGAACTTTACGATGCAGAAGACGATATATGGGTGTGTCATGCGTTGGATGGTAGGAGATCGGATAGTGATAGAACGAGTTTCATCGTAAATGTCAACCAACAACTATGTGCGTGTGGACTTTGGCAAATGTTACACCGTCCATGTGGTCATTTCATTGCTGTTACTCAAACGTACGATAAAGATAAAGCATACTACCCCTATGTGTCTGAATACTTAACGTTATCGAAATACATGGAATCATATGCCGGTAAGTTCCGTCCTCTTATGGATGTTCTCGATTATCCACCTTACGAAGGCGTTGTAGTTGTGGCATGCAAGAAAAGAATAATTACTAGAAGTGGTCGAAGGAGGTCTTCCCGAATTCACAACGAAATGGATGCTAGAGAAGATCGGGGTACAAATAAATGTGGAAAATGCAAACAATACGGGCACAACAAAAAGACGTGTGGGAGGCCGAAAAAAACTAAAAAATAGTTTCGATCAATCTATATTTAATATTCGGGTTTTGTATTATTGTCGAATCATACAACTTTGTGTGTAATTGAACAAAAGTTTTGATTAGATCGGGTTTATGTTTTTTATGTATGGAATTAGAGTTTATATTTAACGTTGGTGTTATTTGGATTTAATAATTAGATAGGAAAGGAATTTGCAAAAAAAAAAAAGTAGGAAAATTTTCTGCATCCAAGGGCGGTAGGACGGATACCGCCCTTGACACATTTTAAAGCAAGGGCGGTATCCGTCCTACCGCCCTTGGATGCAGAAAATTTTCCCCCTTTTTTTTTTGCAAATTCCTTTCCTATTTAAACACAAAACATACACAAAGTCACCCTAAACATAAACAAACAATTTCAAACTTCATAACCATGTCCAATACTCAAATTCAAACACATGTTAAATAAAAAGCAACAATACAAACTTCATGTCCAAACACTAAATTGAAACACTACATTGAAACACATGTGAAATAAAAATCAACAATACAACTAAAATACTAACTTAAGCAACAACTAACTAAGCTCGTCTCCTCCTTCGCGACCTACTAGAACCCGGTGCTTCCTCCTCCCGGGTATTTGTTCTCGTAACGCTCAATCCGGCAATATGTTCGATTAAGCTTTCCTCTCCAGCGTATGTCAACATTTGCCTTACGGGATCTCTCAAATCATCAACAGTGACACCCGGGTCCGAAATACGATAAGCCAAGTCAACAGTCGATCGAACCTGTCAATATCCAAAAAACTCAATATAATATTAAAACAAAATAAAGACATAAAGTCCGGTTAATGTTTAATTGTATTACCAATCTTTGTAGTTGAGCTCCACGAGGATGGTAGCCGGTTTCTTGATCTTGACCCTCATTACGTCCTTGAGCAGGGGAGATATATATCCTTGAATTTGCCCGATACCAAGCCTCATACCTTGGAGTACACCCGAACCCTTGAACTAGGTTATCTAGCCTATTATACTCCGCCTCATACCAAATTCGAATCTCTCGTTCATATTTTACTCTCCAAACTTCGTGGTACTTACCTATTCGATCCATGGAGGTATGATACTTGTCTTGGTCTCGATCGATAGGTTTGGGAATATCTTGAATGTACCCGAACTGTCTCAGAACACGATCGGGCCGGTACCACTCTACGTTATTAAAATGTATCAACGGGACAACACAAAGGTATTCTTGTCGATCCTCCAAACAAGTCTCCGCTACCGTTCCAATCCGAGCACCCTCGTAGGGCATCCAAGTTACCTAATTCAATAAAATTTGTAAGAAATTTGTAATATTATCAGCTAATCCCACATAAACTAACCTGGTCCGCTTCTTGCATATCCAAATCGTCTCGATAAATACGTAAAGTCCTACCGCAACTATTGACCCAGGTTTTTGCACCATTCCAACTACCAAAATCATAAACAAAACATAATTAATAATTCATTAATAGTAAGTGGACACGAACGTTAAACAATTTACTTACGAGACACTAGCGGGACCGTAACCAGCGTTAAGAGCATAATGGACTAAAGTAGGTTTAACATGCAAATAGTCCCAACACCATATCTGCAAAAAAAATAATCGAAACAAATATTACAACTCTATACCATATCGCGAGTTATAAAATAGAAGAAATACCTGCAAAAGAAGACCACACCCCTTGAGGGTTGCCATGGTTCCCTCGCACGCACTGCATAAACCACTATACAAGTATGATAATACTGCCGCACCCCAAGCATATTTCCTAGTCTCCTTCGGATCTCTCAACAACGGCATATACATAGTCGGAACGGTGTTTTGTTTGCCAGATGGGAAAAGGAATGAACCGAATAAATACATAATGTACGCGTTAGCGAAATAGCGTAAAACCGTGTCATCTGCACCTTCAACTGGTTTCTTATTCCCGATATTCAGCCTTAACCAATTAGTCTTGATAACTTTGCGACCATCTCCCCCAGACTCCGGTACCATTCCAAATAATTGCAAACATATTTCTTCAAAGTCAAAATAGGGCGGGTCGGCCTCGGTCACTGCACGACCACAGATAGGTATACCGAGTATCATCGAAACATCTCTTAAGGTGACGGTCATCTCGCCTACGGGCATGTGAAAAGTATGAGTCTCCCGTCTCCACCTTTCGACCATCGCAGAGAGCAACGCGTGGTCCAACACGATCCTCGATATTTTACGAATCTCTCCAAACCCAGCTTCTTCAACAAAAGGAATTACCCTTGGATCCAACTCCCACGGTGTGGTGGAGTATGGATTGATCATCACACCTTCGTATCGGCCCTATTAACAAAAAAAAAATTAACAAATATACTAAAATAAATTGTTCTTTTGAAGAAATTAACTTACATTAGTCACGGCTTCGGATTTATGCCCAAATTGCCCTTGTCTCCATAAAACCGAGTCCGGATTGCTACTAGACGCTGCCATTAAACCTAGCCAAAAAAAAAAAAGCAAAATTTAATAAAAAGGACCAAATGTGCAATTACTTAACATGAAAGGACCAAATTGTGCAATTAATTTAAATTAAATACCATACTTTTATTGAAGACTAATCCAAAAGAAAGTGTTCAGTTTTTACCTAATACATACTTACAAGGACCAATTATGCAATTATTAAAACTTATAAGGACTAATTGTGCAATTATTAAAGGACCAATTTTGCAATTAACTAATATTCAATTCCAAAACTATATACATAATTACAAAACTATTAATTTAAACAAGTACTGCAAATATAGGGATTAGTATTGAAATTAACAAATTAAACAAGGATCAATTGTGCAATAATCTAAATCTTTGTTTTCAATCAATTATATTCCATATAAATATAAAACGAAATTAACCACATTATACTACAATAATAGCATGCAATACATAAACAAAATCAATACCAAAAACAAAATTCAAAGAAAAAAAAAAGGGAATTCAAAACCCTAACCTTTGGAAGATGATTGGAGGATGATGCTTGAGTGGTGAGTGGTTGGATGGAGTTGCTTTGCCTCGAAATTTGGTAGTTATGGGCGGCTACACGGCGGAGCAAGGAAGGGGGCGGTGGGTTTTGGGCGGTTATTGAAGGAAAAAGGAAAGAGTGTAATGAAATTTCTGCAGAACAGGGTATTAAAAAGTCTGGATCCAAGGGCGGTAGCTAGCCTACCGCCCTTAAAACGCGGTAAAAATTACACTAGGGGCGGGATTTTGCCCACCGCCCCTCCTTAATCATTTTTTTAACTAAGGGCGGCTCTTTGACCGCCGCCCTTCCCCATTAATTAATTAAGGGCGGTATCACGGATACCGCCCATGGGCGGTAGCTAGCCTACCGCCCTTAAAACGCGGTAAAAATTACACTAGGGGCGGGATTTTGCCCACCGCCCCTCCTTAATCATTTTTTTAACTAAGGGCGGCTCTTTGACCGCCGCCCTTCCCCATTAATTAATTAAGGGCGGTATCACGGATACCGCCCATGTGCCAAATTCCCAATTATTTCTTTTCTTATGCCAAATCGCTAATTATTTCCAAAAATAATGCTACAGTTAAAAAAAACTCAATTTTTTTCCTTCTACTTAGATTTCTAACCTTCTGTCCGTCAATTGTTAAGTCTTTTATTTCCTGGAGTCTTTGACCAAAAAAAAGAAAATTCCTGGAGTCTCCTCCCCGATCTGTCAAGTGACTCACGTGTACTTGTATTTCCATATAACCTTTTGTAGTTTTGTTAGCTGTTATTGGAACATTAAAACGAAAAAATAAAATAAAATTACAAAACATAATATAAACTTTATATCAATGTGATCTCATTTCTCAGTTATTCCTTCGTAGCTTCATTCATCCATTCTTGACCGCAACAAATAGTTCCAAACTAAAAAGAAGCGCCTTTATTACGAATTAAATACTAAATTCAATTTCCTTAATTCTCCAACCTACCTCCACAATTCTTTAAATTCAATTTTTCATTTCAATTATATCAATTTCTGCATCTTCCCAAAAAAATCTTTTGCAAGCGAATCTGCCACCGATAAAAAAGAAAATATAATGGATTTATCAACAATGGAGCGAGGGCAGTTGACCCTTTTGGGCGCAGGTTTTTGTACGATGTTGACCATGCATTTCACCGTACAGCTTTTATCACAACACTTCTTTTACTGGAAAGTTCCAAAGCAACAAAAGGCTATAGCTATAATCATAGTTATGGCTCCTGTTTATTCCATTAATTCATTTGTGGGTTTGTTGGATATTCAAGGTAGCAAACCATTTTTCATGTTCTTGGACTCCGTAAAAGAGTGTTATGAAGCTTTGGTAATTCTTCAATCCTGTATTTAATTTGTCGTTTAATCGTAATATTTAGTGATTAAGAAAATTGTTTGAGATATTGGTGAAGGATTATATGATTTGTGTATAGTTTCTTAGTTTTTAATGGATTTTGAGCTGGAATTGAGTAGTGTAAATAGCACAATTGATCCCTATGTTATACGAAATAGTCAAATATTACCCGTGTTATTCTAAAAAGTGTCAAATAGACACCTATGGAGGGGTTGTTTGCAACATTGAAGACTCATGGATATATGTGCTAATTTGAATAGCACAGGGACCTGTCATGCTATTAGTGAAAAATATATGATTTATTTGTAGTTTTCTTAGTTATTGATGGGTTCTGAGCTAACATTGAGTAGTGCAAATAACACCATTGATCCCTCTGTTATGCAAAATAGTTTAATTTTACCTTGTGTTATTATAAAAATAGCAAATAGATCTTTATGAAAGGATTGATTTGCAATATTAAAGTATGAAACATGGGGGTTATTTTATATTTTAGCAAATAGACCCCTATGGAGGGGTTGATTTGCAATATAAAAGTATGACAGACGGGTATATTTGCTAATTTTATAACACAAGGGCGGAAAAGTTATATAATTTCTTATTTCTTTTCTTACTTATTGACGGGTTTTGAGCTGAAATTGATTAGCGTAAATAGCACCATCAATCCCTCTGTTATGCTAAATAGTCAAACATTACCTGTGCTATTCTAGAAAGTAGCTAATAGACCCTTACATATGGATCAATTTGCAAGATTAAATTTGCTAATTTTGAAACACAAGGGTGTGCATATGGCTAATTTGAATAACACAAGGACTAATTGTGCAATAAACCTATCTGATTAATCATTTGTTGATTCTTTTCTAATTAATATTCTTCTGATTTGGGTATTTACAGGCAATTGCAAAGTTTATGGCTTTGATGTATAGTTATTTAGATATATCAATCAGCAACAATATTGTACCTGATACAGTTAAAGGAAGAGAAATTCACCATTCATTTCCCATGACTCTTTTCCAAGTAGGGATTACTCTAATCCCTTTTCAATACTATTTTTTTTACACACTAACTCCCTATAATTTAATTTAATGAAAATGCAGCCTCGAACTACTCGTCTAGAACACCGTACACTAAAGCTTCTAAAATATTGGACTTGGCAATTTGTAGCTATCAGGCCCATATGTGCAATCTTAATGATAACATTGCATGTTATTGGGCTTTACCCTAATTGGGTCAGTTGGATATTTACTATAATATTAAACATTTCATTTTACGTAGCTATGTATTCCTTGGTTCTCTTCTACCATGTGTTTGCAAAAGAGCTAAAACCACATACACCACTTGCTAAATTCATTTGCATAAAAGGGATCGTTTTCTTTTGCTTCTGGCAGGTATATTATTCATTTTATTTTGAACTAATTGCATTATAGGTCCTTATAACTAACACAATCTAACTGTATGTAGGGAGTGGTGTTAGAGATTCTTGTTTCAACAGGTGTACTTAAAGCTGAACATTTCTGGTTAGATGTGGAACATATTCAAGAAGCGATATATAATCTTTTAGTTTGTGTAGAGATGGTTATATTTTCTGTACTTCAACAATATGCATACCATGCTGCACCTTATATGGGAGATGTTGAAAAAAAGATGTTACAGAAGAAGAACGAGTAATAAGATGGAATAGAGTGTATTCAATTTTTCTTTTCCTAAAGCCACATATTTTGTCTTGATATTAGATACATTCTTTCATTATAAATTTGAGTCCAATGTTCATTTGTGTTCTCTCTATCGGAAGCCTTATGATGTATGTTGTATGTATTTGAAGAGAAACTACTTTGGCAATAGATACATTTTTTTTGGGAAATAAAGGTGCTGCAAATATATAAATAAAACAGTGAGGAGGTGGATCCACAACTTTCAGTTGAGGTGGGCTGTTTACCCCAAAAAAAAAAATTAATGTAATTTTTTGAAGGAAAGGTTAAACTTTAAGTTGGGGTGGATGGTAATTTTTCACTCAAGCTTTTCTCCTAAGAAAATAGGACAGTCTACTATCTAAGAAATGATCTCAGGGGCGGAGCCAGAAATTTCGGCTTTGGGAGCGCCCCAAAAAAAGTTTAAACTTTTTACACTATAGGTCCATATTTTATGCAAAAATTACAAAAAAAATTCTTATATTATATAAATTTGTACTATAAATTCTTATATTATGTAAAGATTGTATTATAAGTCTCAATATAATTTTCTTAGTTAATTACTTTTTATTTAATATAAAATAATATATAATTTATTAGAAAAAATAAAATAATTATAGGTCTAATAAAATTAATTTAAAAGTCAAGGGAACCAAATGAAGATTGTAAAAAGTTAGGGAGGGTTATTTTTAAAAATTTGGGAATAAAGTAGGTTATAATTAAAAAAAATTCTAAAGGATTTTTTTCCTTTTTTTTTAAAACTCCGGGGGGGGGGGGGGGGGGGGGGCATGTCACCCCCCCTATCCGAAACGTGGCTCCGTTACTGGATGATCCAATCATAAACTAAAACTATCAGCAATCATGTGTTTAGGTTTATTATTACTTTGATCGAATCTGACTAATACTACTTGTACTTTTAACCTATGTTGTAGAACTCTTCACCTAGACGCGTTTAAGCGTCGCCTAGACGTCAACTACCCCCTCAGCCGCTTACGCCTAATTAAAATTCTAGGCGTTTTTTCCTAGCACCTTAGTCGACGTGGAATAGGCGCCTAACCCGTCTAGGCACCGATTAGTGGAAAAAATGGTCGTCTAGGCGCCGATTAATGGCAAAAAATGGCCGCATAGCTATTCTTGTTATTTTTCTTATTCTCGAGAATTCTTTAATTGATTTTATAGCTCAATTTTTAATATTTTTATATTTATTATAGTGTTTTTAGATGAATGTTATGACTTAAATAGTTATAATTGCTATAATTACTACATATATATTATTAAATATACAAAATTACACAGCGGAATTTAAAATCGTATAATTCTGCCTAGGCCCCGTGTAATCCCGCCTAAGTGCTAGGCACCATAATCAACAAAACAACGTTCGAAACTGGTTTGCTCAGACCCCCTCTGATTATGACTTGTGAGTTTACTTGCAAATGAGTAATTGAATATAACACATTTATAAACCGTGGTTTGAGGTCGATTCTTAGTCAAGGGTAGGGTTTTTTAATAAAAAATATTGTTTTCGAGTAACTCGAGTTCGGTTCGAGTAAAAGTTCATTCGAACTCGTGTGTTTGTAAACAAGTTCAAGCTTTAATTTCAACTTTATTCTAAAATGAGCTCGTTCGTCTATTGTTCGGTTGTATTTTTTGAAATTTAGACTAATGATATATGTACCGGTAAATATATTATTGAATCTTATATATAAAATACGATATTATTTATTTCTTTAAAAAATTATTTTCCATTAGTATCGTGCACTTCATACAACACGTTCCATCCAATACTATCATATGTGGAATTTATATCTCAACAATAAAAGAATCAAATTGTTCATGAACAATTCAAATTCGACTTGAAAAAACATGTTCAAAAAGTTCAACACACAAGTTTGCGCATCTATTACACGTCTCGTTATAATTTAAACTCGATTCGCTTCGACTCGAGTAATTAAAGAATCAAGCATGCACATCTAGTATTCAACTCGTCTCGCCTCGTTTACCGCCCTAGTCAAAAGGTCTTTAAAATCAATTCGATTTTTTTTATTATTTGAGAATATTATGATAATTTTTTAAAACAAAAGTATATATATATTTCATTATGCAAATTTATAATTATAGACTCTTAAAACAAACACAATTCAATACTACATATTTAGCAGTGGTTTCTATTTCTTTGCCTGCACGTAAACTCTCTCATCGTTAAATAAGGAGGAATCTACAAATAAATGGCCCAAATTAAAAAAAAAAATTATTTATTGAGGCCCAACTGAAATATAATCCTATAAAAGGCTTAAATTTGATTTTCTAGCTTGCTTTTTACCTATATACCTCTACGTCAGTTTTATCTTTGGTACGTACAAATATTTTTTGTTTTGTACATATCAATATTATCTGTGTGGTATAATAAGTAATTTCTTTTTGGCACATACCAATATTTTTGTTTGGTACATACCAATATTTTTGTTTGATTTGTTTTATAATTGTTATACAATCATTTTTTTATATAATAGCATGATAGGTCCCTAATAGCATTTATGTACACTCAAATGGTTTTTGTCCATGTCAAGGTTAAAATCCGTGTTGGATATGTACCCGTATCCAAGTCAAAGTAACGGAGATGAGTCCGTAATTATTAGATAATCCAATCCTAGCAACCGTGTCAAGGTCCAATTGGTACACGCCAAACAAATATTTTCTTAAGAAAAGGAAAAAAATGAAAGAAATGAAACATGAAACACCCGCATTGGAACAAAACAAAAACATAATACCCAATTGGTACGTACCAAACAGACACGATTGGTACGTACCAAATAGATACGATTGGTACATACCAAACAGATCTGATTGGTAACGTATCTTTGCAAATTAATATCACATCAAATCAATAACTCTGCAAATCAAACTGAAATCTCTTCACAGTCACCATTGGAACAAAAAAAAATCTCTTCACACTCACAGTTGAAACAAAAAACAAAATGAAATCTCTTTACATTTTTTAACATAAGACATCTCTTCACGCCCGTATTGGAAAAAAAGACAAAAAAATGGGTTACAGATAAAACCCAAACCATCTCTCTTCACGCTCGCAATGGAAAAAATAGTTTTAAAATAAAACACGATAACAACCAAACCATATGCGCATCTCTTCTTATACACAAATTAGGATTGCCATTCTAGGATTTTTGTGAAAAGATTAGGTTAAAAATAATTCTTTTACCTTCATTTGGGTTCTTTACAAGCCGAGTTGATGATGGTGGAGAATAGGTCACGAGCGACGACGATTTTCTTGTGCAAGAGAACGGCTTGGTGCGAACGGCAAGGTGAGGTGGCGGTTTCTTGGTGCAGGACATCGGCCGTTTTGAGGCGGCGGGTATTTGGTACAGGATAGCGGTGGGTTATTTTGTGTAAGAGCGCGGCTTGATGAAAGTGAAGAGATTTTGTTTTGTTTTTTGTTTCAATTTTGATAATAGAGAGAGAACAAAAGAGTAAGAGATAGAGAAGGTGAGAGAAACACGAATATCAAATCTTCTAGGGGCAATTCTGATTTAGAGCCCCACGACTAGGTTTTTGACAAACAAAAGCCCATCTACTATTAACTAGTAACTAGTAGTCCAATACCAACTAAACCCAGTAAAATACCCAAAAACCCCTCAATCTCTCTTATACACCCTATGAAACAAAAAATAAGCAAAACAAAAACACCATATTAGGTTTTTGTTTCAAACCGTATCTCTCTCTACCCTCTCTACCCTCTCTCTCTGTGTCTCTCTCCTCCCCCACGCCGCCCTCCTTCCTCGATGCCCACCACCACGCGTTTTTTCTCTGCTGCGAACCTGCAGCTTCTTCTCTGCGAACCTGCAGATCTCGAGCTTCCCCATCAAAGCTTCTCCATCAAACCTGCGAACCTCCGAGACACCACCACCATCAAAGCAACGACGAGAACCAGCCCAGTCGCGCTACCACTGCTGCAAAAGAAAACCACCACTGCCGGACCAGATCCAGTCGCACCACCACTCGCATTCTGTTGCAGACCACCAGCGCACCACCACCAGATCCGTTGCAGACCACACCACACCACTGACGAACAACACCATCTCCGTCATCACCACCACCTTCCCACCTTCCCAGCACTGCTTCGCACCACCACCAGCACTGCTTCGCACCACCACCAGCACTGCGGCCATCTTTCCACTCTTCCCCTTCCTACCACCATCGAGTTCGACGCCACCACCAGTGAATTTCGATGCCACCATCAACGAGTTTCGACGCCACCACCAGCGAATCACCATCATCACACCAGCGAGAACCACCACCACCAGCAACCTTCGATCTGCGTTTCAAAATTTCAGATTTGCGTTTTTTTTTTATTTTTTTTAGCATTTTGTTTTTTTAACATTTTTTTAGAACAAGTTTGGTCCAGTCAGCGAGTGTCCAGCCCGTTTGGGCTGTCTAAAACTAATAGGTCCAGCCCATTATGGGCTATAACTTGTTTTTTTAAAAAAAATCTTTGTTGTCCGGCCCATTGTCAAAAAGTGAGTTTCTTTTTATTTTTTGTAAGGGTCAGCCCATTATTATTGGGTCCAGCCAGTTGAAAAAAAATTTCTAGCAGAGATTATTATTTGTAAAAAATAATTGGACAAAAAATGAGTTAATATGGTTTATGGTACAGACACATTGACATGAACATGGACAAAAATGGACTTAGATAGGCATGAATATGGACAAAAATTGGTTGGATACAGCCCTTTAGGTACACGAATTTCATTGGATTCATTGGACAACCACGTTAAATGCAATTATATAAACAAACACTAAATGCAATTATATAAAAATTTATTTCATCCACTTAAAAAATCATAAAATCCAATATAGGTTTGTACCAATATGTACGGACTCAATAACAAAAAAATTAAACCGAATTATTGTACAGAAAAAAATAAAAAAAAGATAGAAAAGTAAAAAAGCACAGAAAAATTGACTTAAAGCTTTAAAAAATAGTATTTTCTATACTGGCTTTAAAAATTATCTTTTCCTCCATTTGGGCTCGATTAATATTTTTCTCAACCTTCTATACGGTTTATTTTGGTTTGTTATTATCCCTGTGTAGAAAATTATTTGGTCTTTTAGTTGTGTTTTATTGGGAGACGATGGGGGCTTTAATAAATAAATAGTGTATAAGGCTTTAGGGCCTCTATAAATAAACCCCCCTTAAATAAAAAGAAGTCATAAAGCGTACCATAAATGATTTAAATATTATGTTAGCAAATGCTTGCACATTGGCATACAAGTTCTTAGTCCTTTACCATAGATGCAAACATACTTTATTCTTAGCTGACATAACATAACATGATCCTCACTCACTCATTCACTTGCATAGTTACATATCACATTCAACTTTACAATATACTCTAGCTCTATATTAACAACCAAAGTGATCATAAAGTATCTATAAATTTAGTTGACGAAATTCGACTATTTAAAAACGACCCCTCAAGTTGACAGCATTTGTAGATCTTTAACGACCATTTGCAAAACACACAAGTGGTTTCTTCATCTCAAGGGAAAACTTTAAACACTCAGAAAGATCAATTGGTTGAGGTGAAAGCCATTTAAACTGTTGAAGTAGTCTTGCAAGCCACAAGTGGACTGTAGCCAAGCCCATGGTCTTTCCCGGACATACCCTACGACCCGACCCAAATGGAGCAATCCTCAGATCGGAGCCCATAACCGATATTTCCTCGTTAATGAACCTTTCCGGGTTGAAGACACATGGGTCTTTCCAAATGGAAGGGTCATGTGTGATGGACCACATGTTGACCATTGCTGTTGTGCCAGCTGGAACGAAATGTTTGTCGATGTGGACATCATGGATTGCTAAACGGGCCCACGCGAGTAATGGGCCCGGAGGGTGTAACCGGAGAACCTCTTTGACTATTGCTTGAAGGTAAGGAAGGTTTGGGATGTCTGAGTCTTGGACGGGTCTATTGTGTCCAGTGATGGTGTCAATTTCTTCTTGGGCTTTGGCTTGGACATCTTGGTGCAAAACAATCCTCGCCATGATCCATTCTAGGAGAATCGCAACGGTGTCTGTTCCTCTAAATATCATCTCCTGTATAAGAAGTAAGCAATTGAAACATCTAGATTATAACACTTTTCAAATCTAAAAATTACTTAATCTTTTGAACTTAGTTTGTCATGAATAGGACTAGTTGGTCATGCACATTAGTTGTGTTGGATTAATTGTGCCTCCTTCTCAAACTTTCTCAATCAATCTTAACTCAACTTACTACGTTATTAGACACATCTCAGTTGACAGAGATCGTAAGATTAACAATAACAATTCGTGGACTTTAACGGGGTGAGAGATATCCTAAAATATGATTATCTATTAGCATGGGGTTTCCATTTTTACTATGTTATAAGAAACATGTGTGAGTCTCTTCCTATCTAACATATGTATTGTGCCAAGAGATAACCTAGTAGAAAGGATTCAAGAGTTCACTAAAAATAGTTAGACCCGGTCAACTTTTTTTACGTGGATGATCCGGATCACCTTGCGCGACTAATTCCACAAGATATACAATCTTTGATCATTAAGACATTCTACCAATTAGACTGTCACGTTAGAAAACACAATAAACATATATACAACAAAATTTGTATAATTTCTTACCCATAGGACCGCCACCATATCTGAATCACTAAGTCGTTCCTCTTCGGGCAATGATAGTAGAACACTAACAAAATCATTCTTTTGATTTTGATGAAAATCCCCCCCTAATTGTAGTCTTCTTTTATGGAGAATATTACCAACAAGACTCCTTACGTTTGTTGCTAGTTTATGACATCTTCTCTTAACACCCCCAAAGTCTAACAACCCTCCTAATTGAAAATAATCTCCCCAATTAAACTCGGCTATTAATTCATACCCTTCCTCAACCATAAACCCTAATTTCTCACCTTCAACACCTAAATTACAACCAAACACACTCTCTAAAACATTATTCAAAGAGCCCTTTTGCACTATCTTCCTCATCTCCACAACCCCTTTTTCATCCATCTCCTTACGCACTTGCTCAACCATACCATTCACTACCCCCTTCCTTACTCCCTCAAGACTCAAAATTCTACTAGCCGAAAACAAGTGATTTACCGCGATTCTTCGAAGGTTTCGCCAATACTCCCCTGAGGGGGCAAAACCTATGGCACGTTCGAACATAAGTAAATGAGCGGATTCTTTCACAGGACGATCCGAAAATGCACTCGAGGATAGTATTTCTTTAGCAGTGTCAGGGTGACTACTAATGATCACACGAGTTGAACCGAGACTGAACGCCATGAGGCGTTTTGCGCCTAGTGTAGCTGCCATGGTTGCTAGTTTTCTGTGAGCTTGTGACCCCATTTGAGGTAATAACCCCAAGAGTGGCCATGAAAGTGGACCGGTTAGTTTTGGTGAGGAGTTTTTGCGATGGTTTTTCCATGCAAACCCTCCTGGAATTAATATTAGGTTTAGGAAGAAAGGAGAAAAGGAAAGTAGGACAAGGAAAAGTGTTAGGGACAAGGTTGATTGGTTACTAAGTACGAAACATAGGACCAAGAATGATGTCGTGATTAGATTGTAGAGCTTCATTTAGAAAATTGAAAGGATTAAGATTGGTATTTGTTTATGATAGCTTTGTGTGTGTATGGATTACAATTGTCGGGGGAGCATTGAATGGTTTATATAGAATATAGAAAGTGATTGATGAGGTTGATGCTTTGGTTGGTTCCTCGAAGATTAACTTTTCCTTTTCTTTTAAATGAAACAGACAATTTATATATAATAATACAGATTAATAGTTACCCGTAAAAATAACATAAAATAAATAGTAGAATAGTAAAGATAACGATTTACCAAATTAATTGCAGATAGGAATATTTTCTCCATACACACGAGTGAGGAGGGGACAAGAGGGCCGGGAAAGAGAAGGATCAAAGGGATAAAAAGGTTTCTAGTTTGAAACCCATCATTTGAAGTGTCGACAATATATTGGGAGGCTAATTCTTGTATCGATTGTTTAGCTAGGATGAGAATTTCTCAATATAATTGGAATAGTGTGTATGAGGTGCACCAGAGGGACTGTGACACCTCTTGTCACGCGACTTTTACTGTTGGAAGGACACTACTATAGCCCCCCTTCACGAGGACTCCTTAAAATTTTACGGTTCTATTGTATGAAAAATTTATAGATTTAGCAAATAAAAAAGAATATCCAAATAATGAAATAGTAGATGAATCAACCCTTATAATTTCTCAATCACAAGTTCAGTTCTTAAACCGTTTAGTCCAACTGATTCTTATCAGTGATCATACTAGCCAATACTTTTAAGTTTTAATGTCTTCTAAAAATGAGTAATGCCCTAACCGACTGGGTGATTGGTCGACTTAATGACTCAAACAACTAGTAATTGTGTCTCACACTAGATGAGGATGCTAGAAACGCCTAATTGACACTCAAACTAAAGTACTTCTTGATATAAGACACTCTGTGATAAAGACATATCAAAAGACTTTTTTTTTGTCAAATAAGACTGTATTATTTGTTTACCCATAGACAACGACATCATAATACTAGTTCTTTCCAACAAATCATATATACCCTTCTAACAAATTGCTACATTTTTATTTTATGTCTAATAACAAAATGCTTCATCTACCTTGACTGAAAAAACGCATTTCAAATCCTATATGTTTGGATCAATTTGAGACACATAACTAATAAATATTGCATGTATTGAGATATCGTACTAATATTAAATATTTGACAAGAAAGTGGTTGAACTATAATGTTATTGTTAATCAGACTCTGTCAACTAAATGAACTAAATGTTATTGTTAATCAGACTGTCAACTGACTTTGTGTGTTATGAAAGTTTAATAGTAATGTTTGGGTCATATCACAATTTATTTATTTTCTTGTAGAGATATCACAATTTATTTGAATATTAGTGTTATGGGGGAATGAGATCATCAATAAAGTTTGTTTATACAATATATGTCTGATCCATATCTACCTTAATGGCAAATCTTTAGAATTTATAAGTTGAATACATTCATAGAATCTCATAGGAAGTTACAGACCAAAAAATTAATTAAAAAAATATACTAAGGAAGCTTACCCTATACAACACTCCACGACCGAAAAATTAAAAAATGCGAATAATTAATGGTTGATCCCCTGTATTACCATACACTTAATCCATAATACTTAATAAACAAATAATAATAACTCCATTAGTTAAATGTTCTAAAATACTTTAAAAATATAAAATCGATAATGACAAGTATTTATGTAATAATTAAGAAATCTTACAATCGAACTAACACGAATCAAATGGCTTTCAGATTTCTCAAAAAATCTTTAAGTTATAAACCTCAATTATCAAATACTTTTTTAAAATTTTCATTTAATATCATACATTTAATTCACGGATTCTTCAAAACTGTGAAGAATCACGAATCGGATACGGAAACGGAAACGATTCTTCTCGGATTTGCTCGGATTCGCGAATCCTTGAGTCAACGATTTCAGAAGCGTTGACCATTTTCGGAAGCGGCATCGAAACACTCGGATTCTTTTCGGAAGCGCCAACTAATATTTTTTTGTTTTTTTAAGGTCTAATTTATAAACTTACAAGTTTAAGGGGTTAAATTGAATATTTAAATTTTTTTATTAATTAAACCCTTATTATAATAATCATTTACGTTTTTAGAAAACCAAAAAAAACGGAGTATCAAAAAATCATTTACATCAAACTTTGATATTTATCTATGTTATGTTAGAAATTATATTAAAGTATTTTATTTTATAATATTGCATCTTTATAATCGTAGAATTTGGAATAGGTTATTAGAATTTTAATTTATATGAAAATACAATATGATGTGGTATAAGAATTGTTTTTCTATAATTTTCTAGTTTAAAAAATATATATTTAAAATAAATTAAATATATCGCCGAATCCCCGAATTGCATCGCATCGCTTCCCCGCACCCGCTCCCGTGCAACCTAGACAACAATTTATGTAATAGGTTTTAGTCACGATTGAATAATATACTCCCATATATCAAACACATAATTCTTATATAAATTTAATATTTTTCCTTCATTCCTTATTCACACCGTCGCTCTCACCTTCACCCTTCTTTCTCGGTAAGATGCTATGGACATTTAGATTTGTTTGGATAATTCAGAAACCTAAAAAACAGATTTTAAGAGTTTAGAGTATTTTTTAGAAGATTTTCTGCTAAAAGACACATATGTAATCAAAATTGGACATGTAATATATGTGTTTTGAGTATGTAGGGCTTTATAATCATCCAAACACCCAAATCTTAACCGTACCACACTCTTCCTCCCTCTCAAACCATAAGATTATCACAATGGAAACATCACCACAACACCATCACGTGAACAACAGTGCTCACCCAAGAAGAAACACAAACAACACCGACGAGAAAACAAACACGAATTGTAGTGCTTGTCGGAGAAGGATAAGGTTATTTGAATATTGTTCTCTGTTGGTTCTTACAACAACAATGAAATTTTCGAGTTTAGCATGTACATGTTCCGATTTGTTCGAGTCTAAAGTTCAACGATGATGACTATTTTTCTAATTTTTCACCTTTTGTTCATGCTAGTAACTATTTTTTTATTTTTTAATATTTTGATATTGATATCTTTATTTAATTTTTTTGTTAAACGATTTCGATAATCGAGCTATGTTGTTGATTGTTTTTGTTTTTGTTGAACATTTGAGTCTTGTTGTTAGGTTATTCGTGGTAAATTTGTACTAATATGTGGTTTCGTAGACACAAATGTAAGGGAATACCAATTTGTGTTGTTGTATAAATATGAATTTGTATTGTTATGTTTCACCAGATCTGTGGCCACACTGGTTGGAGTTGGAAATACTGAAAACATGAAAAAGATACTAGTTATAGATATTGATCTGAGAAGGTTAAAACTACAAAATAAAACAATATTTTATGGATCTATTTTGCATTTTAAAAACATCTAGTTGGAGGTGGTGGTCGAAAGAAGTGGTCGAGGTTGATTATCAGAGTTGATCACAGGTGGCTTGTGGTGGTTAAAATACATTTATATTATCAAGTACATATAAAAAACAATGATCAGTCATCCAAAACCAAAAAAAAAAATGTGACACCTCTAACGATCATAATCTTGTCACGTGTCACACAAAATAAGAAGAAGAAAAAATCAGAAATCAATTTCTTTCCAATCACGGTGCCACTTCTATCATTTCAATTAATTTTGAATTTCACTCTTTATATTCTTTATTTCATTTAAATTTGCCAAAATTATGGGTAACTAGAAACAGATCTATCAAATCTCACTAGTCGGTACTTCAAAATTATTCATAATGTTAAAATGATCATAAATAAAAGAAGAGTAATGCTGGATATCACCCCAAATCGCATCACCTTTATATCGCCTCCTATGTGGATTTTAAATGAACCAATCATGTGATTTCTCTTTCCTGATTTATTATTTTCTCTCTCTTTTATGATTGGTCCACATAAGAGGCGATATAAAGGTGATGCAATTTGGGGCGATATCCAGCATTACTCATAAAAGAATATGAAATGAATTATAAATAAACTCGTTTGGTATTAAATATTAACGAATTTGTCCTTCTAATTAAATGAAAAAAAATGATTTTTTCTTAAAAATGTTTAAACGTTATATCTATTCTATTTGAACGGGAAAAATTCTATTCTCTATAATCTCTTAAGAATTTCTTAAGTAACATCTATGTATACTTGTATCTCCCTCGTTACTAAAACAGATATAATTAAATTTTCAAACTTTTGATCTAATAGATCGATCCATAACACAAAAAAAATCAGTGGAAGAGAAGTGTCAACTATCCTAAGGAGAAATGAACTGATTTCCAAAGTTAATTACGTACCTTGTCGACGCTTATCGCTTCTATGCTTCCCTAACATAGCTAAAGTTTTCTTAAACCAGACACTAGGTCAGGATCACAAGGAGTTTTGCTCCTGATGACACTTCGACGCTCAAGTTAGTATATTGACCGAGGGTATTCTTATGACCTAAGAGCTATGGATATTTTATAATGTATAATGACCACATTAGGCGAGAGAGAGAGAGAGAGAGAGAGAGAGAGAGAGAGAGAGAGAGAGAGAGAGAGAGAGAGAGAGAGAGAGAGAGAGAGAGAGAGAGAACATAGTGCATAAAACCAATATCTAGATGTGAATAAGATATTTATAGACGCTTTGAGACACACATAGGGTTGTTGTGGGTGTGCATGTTTAGGTTGTTGTGGGGCTCGCGCTGAAATCCTGCACTTTTGTATGACAAAGTGTTGTCCCCAAATTTTTAACAAATAGGTAACCATCTCCTTTAGCCAACCTATGCATGTCCATGCCTACCACTTAACTACCTTCGGTAGAAGACATTTATCTGCACCCATGTTGTTTTACTTTTTTTCTTGGTCTTTCCTTACTTCATTTAGTAAATTGACAAACGTATAATAGTAATTAAAGAGTAATGATATTTGTCACCCCTTTTTGGTTCACCCTTATATCACATCGTATGTAGAGGTTTTAAAAACCAATCAGAATATTTCTTTTTCCTAATTAATTTTTTTTCTCTCATTTGTTTAATGACACATAAAGTGACACATAAGGGGTGATATAAAGGTGAACCAAAAAAGGTGATAAATATCATTACTCGTAATTAAAAGAAGCAAATAATATATTTACTCAATAAAAAACAAATAATATTGAAAATATTTTTAAAAATAATAACAATTAAACCTGGACATAGAAGTGTTTATTTGATTATAATTATCTTCAAAGTAAGCCTTAAGCCTAAACTAATTTGCTCCAGTTAGCTTCGCATTATTCATATTTATGTTAAGAAATTATTTTAATCGTTTAATTTTTTTTATACAAATCGTTCAAATATTTTATAATAATAAAAAATTTAGGGAAAATGCCCAATTAAATCATAGATCACATTGTCTATGCCCAAATGTTGACAGGTGATTGATTCTTCCCAAATAAATTAGGTTGTTTCCCATTTAAATCAAATTCCTATTGTACAATTACATTGGTACCCTTCTAGTCAAAGTCTTCATTTAGTTGTCAAAGTCAGCATTTTTTTTTATTTCTCTCAGCCGCTGGCCATAAATACCATTTTCCTTCATTAATTCTAAACCCATTTCCTTACAATGAAGATCTTCCACATTAATATACCTTCCTTCATTAATTCATCATCATTAATAACTGCATTAATTTCCAATTGAAGAAGATTCACTCCATTAATACGATCGAGATTCACTCCATTAATATACGTGTTCGCCGTCTTCGTCGCAGAGGAGATTTCTTCTTCAATTTTTCGTTTTTTATTCTGTAATTTCATTCACTATCTTCAATTCTCCAGGTTTGTTCTTCTCTATCTTCAGTTTTTCAGTTCTTCAATGTTTCTTCAATTCATAAATTTTACGAATTGTTAGGGTCCTGTGTTAGTTGTTGATAATTTTTGCATATTTTAATATATTTAGCTGTTTGATTGGACATTTTATGTGTTTTTTGCTTTATTCATGTTTGATTCTTACCTGCGTTGCAATTTTTTTGATCACGATTGTTTATTCATGTTTGATTCTTACATGCGCTGCAATTATTTGATCACGATTGTTTATTCATGTTTGATTCTTACCTGCGCTGCAATTTTTTGATCATGATTGTTTATTCATGATCTGCGCTGCAATTTTTTTTTTAATTTTTTGATTCTTAACTCAGTTTCTAGAGTGATATGCGAGTTCCTTCTCTAGGTTTAGTGTTACTTAGCTTCAATCCTTTAATGTTTTCTTCAGTTATAGATGGGACGAATTTGTGTTTCGGTTTATTCATAGATGGGATTATTGCTTTATTCATGTTTTTGTGTGTTATTGTTTCCAGGTTTTGTATTATGGCATCAAATGCTATTGTTGAATTTAAATATGGTGATCACCTTGATTTGTATCCCTTTGATTTTTTCGATTCATTCCAGTCGATCAAGGATTATGTTATAGGCCGGTGGAAAGATTTGAGTGTTTGCTTGTTAGAATACAGACTCACTTTTGGCAATCAAAAGTCGTGTTTGATGCTTGGTGAAACAGATTTTGCTACTATTGTATGGTTATATCATCATAATTTGTCAACTACATTGAGTAACCTTCTTATTGAGATTAGTGTTGCAACTGGTCCTTCTTCTACATCTTCACAAACATCTTCTTCTTCAAGTTCTCTAGTATCTTCATCTTCACTAGTAACGGCTGGTTTATGTTTGTTAGGTAGTGATCAAATTACTGAATCTCGGAATATAGATAAAAAGCGTCATGTTTTTACTGAGAAGAAACTTCTTAGTGCCAATTGGGATAAGCTATTGAAACCTATTGGTGAAATATATCATGGCGGTATTGCGGAGTTAAGGTCCACTGTTGCTAAGTATTCATGCGAAACGGGCTTTTAATCAAAATTGTGCAACTAGAGCAAGTGTATATTGCAAGAACAAGAAAGCTACAGGCTGTAGTTGGTATATTTACGCTACTTCTGATGTTTCAAAGTTAAAGCTTTATGTTCGTTCGTTTCGAGGAGAACACACGTGTGGTGTACCTGAGAAATCCATGACTTGTTATCATCTAAGTTCTGAAGTCCTTAAGGGCATAATAATGGATCAAGTAAAGAGTAATCCTTCTACGAGACCAAATGATATTGTTTTACATTTAAAACATAGCTATGGTTATGAAATATCATATAAACGTGCATACAGTGCCGTTAACAAAGGAAGGAATTCCGTTTTTGGAGATGCCGGTCTATCTTACAATCAGATTTATCCTTATTTTAAGAAGTTAAAAGTAGTTGATCCATCTACGGAGCTGTATTTACATGTTCATCCTAAAACCAAAGCTTTTTAGAATTGTCACATTGCATTTGGTGCTTGTATTGCGGGTTTTCGAGCTTGTCGCCCATTGCTCTTTATTGATGCAACATTTCTTAAGAACAAATACAAGGGTGTACTTCTTATTCCTACTGCAAAGGATGCAGACAGTTGTATGTTTTGTTTGTTTTTTTGGTTACAAATCCCATCTCTGAGTATGGGATTCTTGTCCCATCTGTCAATATGGGACTGTGTCCCATCTGTATATTTGTTTCATCTAATTTTCTGTTCTTTCCAGTCTTGTTTCCAGTTGTTTTTTCGATTGGTCGGGCAGTTTCCATCTTCACCGAATGTATTTTTTGCATGGTACACCTGAAGAAGTATTTAAAGACTAAATACAAAGGTTCTACTGGCTTTACTAAAACTATGATGTCTTACCTGGATGATATTGCACATGCTATTAACGAATCAGAGTATGATAAATGTGTCCGAGCATATTGTAAAGCGGGATCAGACAAAGCGGTTGATTTTTTGAAAAGCTTGCCAAGGGAGCATTTTAGTGATGCATTTTTCAAGGGCAAACGATGTGGTGAAATGACATCAAATGCAGCTGAGGCTTTTAATGCACAATTAAAAGAGCGTCGTGAGTTACCTGTTACTGAACTCATTGATAGTATTCGAAACTTGATCATGGTGTAAATGGTCAAACGTCACAAGCTGTCAAAGTTGTGCACCACTACATTGTCAGTTGATTCAGATGTTAGATACTGGGACAAATTCAAATTTTGTCGCCCTTGGGCTGTGAAACCATCTAGTGAAACTGTTTTCCAGGTTCATTCTGATCCGATCATTACTGTTGATATATCCTCTTGTACCTGTTCTTGTTGCAGCTGGCAAATCGTTGGGTTTCCTTGTGTTCATGCTGTCACGACAATAGAATCTGCTCGAAAAGGTACAATATTTGCGTATGTCGATAAATACTACCACCAATCCTCATTCAGGGAGACTTACTCTCATAGTATCCCAGCTCTCTCAACTTTTCAGGATGATAGTGATCATGACAATCAGTTTACTGTATTTCCTCCTTCAATTGAAATGAACACCTGGGAGGCCGAAAAAGAATCGTCATCTTGCTGGAGTAGAATATTCTTGGAAAAGAAGGGGTTGCGGTCGTTGCAAACAACTTTGTTACCACAATCGTTCCACTTGCACGGCTTTGATTTGATCACAATCTTTGAAAACTATTGATAACCTTTTAGTTTTTGAAATAAGCATTTTTTTAGTTGTTGAACACGTTGAGTATTTTCTAAGTTTCATATGTGCTACAATTTTGAACTTTCATACGCATATACCTTTGATCAAGTGTTTTAACGTGTTTCCGTCTTTACTTGTGTGGTGATTTTAGATTTTATCATAAAATATAGTATTGATGGGACAACTCCTAGTGTCTTTGTCTTAGTCAAGATTTTTTAAGTGTTATCTTGTTATATATAAATATTAACCAAGTATGTTTGACGAATAAACATAGCCTAGTGGTAAAGCACTAACACTTTACTAATGAGATCCCAAGTTTGAATCCCGCATGCTACCATTTAAAAAATTGTCCCCTTACTTTATTTTTTTTGTAAGAGTTGTTTGTGTTTGATGTGTTTCTGTCTTTAATTGTGTGGTGATTTTAGATTTTATCATCAACTATAGTCTTAATGAGACAACTCCTAGTGTCTTTATCTTAGTCAAGATTTTTGTTAGTGTTATCTTATTATATATAAATATTAACCAACTATGTTTGACGAACAAACATAGCCTAGCGGTAAAATGCTAATACTTTACTAATTAGTTCACGAGCTCGAATCTTGCATGCTACCATTAAAAAAATTGTCCCCCTTTTTTTTGCAAGAGTTGTTTGTGTTTTTTCTTGCTTTTGTCTTTACTTGTGTGATTTTAGATTTTATCATAAACTATTGTCTTAATGGTCAACTCCTAGTGTCTTTATCTTAGTCAAGACTTTTGTTAGTGTTATCTCGTTATATATAAATATTAACCAACTTTGTTTGACAAATAAACATAGTCTAGCGGTAAAACGCTAATACTTTACTAATGAGATCCTGAGTTTATATCCCGCATGCTACCATTAAAAAAATTGTTCCTTTTTTTTGCAAGAGTTGTTTGTGTTTTTTCTTGTGTTGTGTGAAGATTTTTTTATCTCTATTTCTATCTGACTGGTGTTTGCAATCTAGGTTTTATTTTTTCATCTCTATTCTGTCTTAATGGGAAAATTCCCATCTATCTATATGGGACAATTCCCTGAAATATGCCTACTTATAAAACACATGTATATAAAACACAAACAAACTTATATAAAAACACATAGTTCAAAGTTTAAAATACTAACACACATAGTTCAGAGTTTAAAATAGTTGTCACACAAACATAATAAAGAGAAATAAAGAGTAATAGTTTATAGGACATAATCTCATAAACTATATTGTTACATATTGTCGTAGATATGCAAGTCTTCATCCAAATTTTTGCATACACGTATATTCTCGTCACAATCTTCATTCATCAACCAATTCAGAAGACAGACGCGCCACTTTTCTGCCTCTCCTTTTTTGTAACTCATGGAAATTAGCTTGTGTTTGTATACTTCAGAAGCAATTATAAGGGAATTAATTCTGGAATCGTTGATGGTTGATCTTAGTTGGAATACGCTAAGTTCGTATGATGTAATCTCATTTATATCCAGTGGACGTTCTTTCTTCTTCTTCTTCTTCTTCTTCTTCTTCTTCTTCTTCTTCTTCTTCTTCTTCTTCTTCTTCTTCTTCTGTTGTTCAGGTTTTAGCACTTCATCAACAAGTTTGTTCAGTATTCTTTCTGCCACCAGATTTGCTTTCTTTGCAGCAACTCCATTGTTTGTGTCTTGGACGAAAAACATATTTCCCTGCTTGGAGTACATAATTATTGACCAGTAATTAACACTTCCATGTTTTACTTTGTATGGGATTAATACATATTTAGGAGTTTCATAAAAGTCCTGATTTGCTCGATTATATATTTGTCTTGTCCATCAACATCTTCTTCGTTTCAAAACACCTACAATTAAACAATTTTTTGTAAATTTAATTATTCAAGACTCGTTTTTTCTTAGTGTTTGCAAATTATCACTCTCACCTCGTTTCCAATGTCAATGTGGACAGCGACACCTTCACCTTCGTTATACTTTTTTCCGCATCATTCTTAAGAGTCCAGCAATTATCTAATATACAAAATCACATTAGAGGTAAATAGTAATATATACACTTAACTAATAATAACAATTATTATTATATAATATTAGATATTAAAAAATCCCATACAATTTCAGAAATTTCTTCTCCTTTTCGAGCAAGTCTCATTGCTTCAGAAACTTTGATGCTTAAATCTTCATCTTCCCAGATATTCACATTCTCAGGTTTGGTGTTTCCCATTTTCTGAAGTAAGTCAAATGTGCTTTGAGAACAAGCTAAAGGTCCCATTTTTTTAAATTTCGACGTCCCAACTGAGGTACCATTTAGCTTCTTCTTATTTGACTCTGTTATGAATGAGCTTCCCATCACTTTTTCTCTCCCTTCTCTAAGATCACCCTTTACTCGTTTTACCATCGTAGAAGGGGTAACGAGATCTTTTCGCACTCTCTTTTTCTCCTTCTCTTCTGCCTTGTTTTTTTTATCGGATGATATTTTTTTTTGTAGCAGCAGGTTCAGCGATTGGCGTTTCTTCATCTTCGGCTTCTTTTTCTTCATCATTTTTTTCAACCTCAGCCTTGTTTTTTTTCTCGGATGATTTTTTCTTTTTTTTTGCACCAGTTTCAGGCATTGGTTCTTCATCTTCGGCTTCTTTTTCTTCATCATTTTTTCAACCCCAACCTTGTTTTTTTTCTCGGATGATTTTTTCCTTTTTTTGCACCAGTTTCAGGCATTGGTTCTTCATCTTCGGGTTTTTTATTGTTCATCAATCTTTTCAACCTCGGGCTCCTTTTCTTGAGTGTCTTCTTTGTTTGTTTTTGTTTTCTTCTTTTTCCTAGAAACCATCATTTTTGTTCTAAATCCTTTTCTTTGGGTTATTGATCAACATTTGCTGGTTCACCTTCTTCAACACTTGTTGGCATGTCTTTTTCAACAGTTGATGGTATAATTTCTGCAAGTGGTACATGTATTTCTGGTTCTTGTAAGAACATATCCAAATCTGCCTGTAGTTTATTTACTTTCTCAAATAATTTTTCATTTTTGTCACCCAACATGTTCATTGTTTTGTTATATTCGTTTCTATAGCCTTTTTCTTCTTTCAGCTTCGCCTCAAGTTCTTCTATGTGTTCTCTGTACACATCTGGCTCCATACGTGTTAGCTTCTTTTCTGTTTCATCAAGTTTCACTCTTAGTTCCCTCATCTCTCTTTCTTTCTCTTCAACTTCATTCTTTAGTGATCTGTTCTCAGTATTAGCTTCAGCATACAACTCTTTCACACTTTCCCACTTATTTCTATACTCTTCTGCATTCTCTCTTGCAAACTTTTCAGTATCCACTGCTTCTCTTAACTGACCCTCTAGGGATTTTATTGTTTCTTCTTTTATCTTCAGCTCGGCTTTAATTTTCTCTTTCTCTTCAATCACAGTATACAACTTATCCTCCATTGAAGTTATCTTTTCATCCATTGAACTCAATGGGTCTACATTATTTGTTTCATTATTTTTTGTCTCTTCCTTACTTCCAACTGTTTCAGTTTCATCCTTTTTGTTGCTTTCTCCTTCATTATACCCATACTTCACAGCTGTTTCAACATCACTATCCATTTGTGATAATCCAAGGCTAAATAAGTGTAAATCCGAGCTGCTTCTTGTCCCATTTTACGAGCCTGGTTCATCGTTATATGGGACATCATTAGTAATTTCTGCCTCGGTCTTATTGTTATATGGGACATCATCCTGATTATCTTTCTCGGGGATTGGATTCTGTTGGCAATTTATTGGATTCTCTTTCTCGCCCTTTGAAAGTGGATTCTCTTGTCCATCTATTGGATTCTCTTTCTCTCCCTCTGAAATCGGATTCTCTTGTCCATCTATTGGATTCTCTTTCTCGGCCTTTGAAATCGGATTCTCTTGTCCATCTATTGGATTCTCTTTCTCGGCCTCTGAAATCGGATTCTCTTGTTTTGTCTCAGGGTCTTGAATTGTTTCTTGTTCTTCATTAAGTACTTTCTCTGTCTCGGGTTTTTCAGTTCTTGAATTGTCATCATACGGGACACTCTCATCAAACATCACTTTATCGTCAACTGTTGTATTTGCAGCTTCTTCTTCATCTCCATCCCCAGATTTTTTGGAACCCATGTCTTCAATATCATCATTATCATACTGAATCTCTTCTTCATCATCTTCATTCAATGTCTCATCTTCATCTTCTTCATCATTCTCTTCTTCCTCATCTTCTTCATAGTCTTGTTCTTCCTCTTCTTGATCTTCATCATCTTCTAATTCTTCCTCTCCTTCAACATCATCCTCGTTCTCACTATCTTCATCTCCATATGCCATTTCAATAGTTTGATCCTCTGATGGCTCAAGCACTAGGCCATCTTCTCTAACCTGCAAAGCAATAAAGTTTTAGTACGCATGATTTTAACGATAAAATTGTTTTGAACTTAAACTTTACACTTACATTTTTTGATTTAACAGTGTCGAGATATTGTTTCTTGAACTTGTCGCTATCTTTGGCAGGTATAACATTCAACCACTTGAAATAACATGGATACACATATTCGTCAAACGGTTCCCATCTATTTACGTGCTAAAAAAAGAACGGCTACATTAAAGAACATAACATTTTTAAGTTAGTAAATGTTTGTCTAAAGGTATACTACTTAAACAAGGTAAATTACTTACGAAAATCATGCATCCAGGTCCTTTTAGAGCCAAAGTTTTTCGTAACTTGACTAATGTCATGAGGTTATCAGCCATATCACCTGCCCAATTGTATTTCCTCATCTTTTTGAGGTTTCTTGATATTCCCACGACTGTCCAATCTATTCTTCCTGCTTAATATGTGTAGAAGCAGGTATGCAGGGCTAAAATACTTATCAAGCGAGCAAAATTCTTCAATGTTTTGTCACTGAGATCCCTTGAATTTACGATTTATCTAAGTCGAGTTTTTAGTGCACTTGGACTCAGTTGCCCTCTATGGTTTGGAAACTGTCTTCTAAACCATCTAGTAGACAAAACATCTTTTCTGTTGTAAGTTGGTAATGGCTTATGTCCACCTTTTACGCCCATTATTAATCGGACATCTGTTTCGGTAATCTTAATACCTTTTTTTGCTATTTGAAATGTTCTAGTTTTAGGGTTATATGTTTGGACAATAGGGTTTATAGCTGTGTTGTCCTTTTGTAATGCTTTTTTGACTTTAGTCTGCCTGTAAATATCTTTGATTAAAAGATAAAACGGGAGTGGCTTGCAGGCACATATGTGTGCCTTAGTGATGTTTGGTTGTTTCAGTTCTGTAAATAGAACATCAACTGAAGATCGAACTTCGTATGTAGTCATATCTGTACAAAGAATCACAATTGTAAGTACAGTCAACATCGGAAAAACAGATTCAAACACAGTTGAGATGGGACTTGTCCCATCTCACATGTGATTTCCAATTTTTTAACCAAATCATAAGCAATATTAGATGGGATTCTGTCCCATCACACATGCGCACAAATATATCACTTAACTATAGTAAGTGGGATGATTAACACACATTACAACATTCAAATTTAGTTCATTAATTACACTGAATTGAACAAATAATACTTAATACACTAATAACAAGCTAGCAGTCAGTCCCATTTTCAGCTAATTTATCAAATTAATACTTAATCAAATGGGATAAGTAATAAACAGTCAAATTCAGTAACTAATTAGTTACACTTAATCAATGTGTTTTTTACAGTTTCATTATGGAATTTTGTACCTGTAACACATTAATAATGAGTGTTGTAATAAACACAAACCATTTTCAGATGCAAACCATCCCATTTGATATTTTATAACATTTACCACTAATTATCACACTGAATTCAAATTTTATATCAATTTAGTAAACCTAAATTGGACAACTAACATTCAATACAGTAATAGCGAGCTAGTATTAGTCCTGTTTCATCTAATTCATCAAGTCCCATTGCAGATTGTTCTATATCACGCATATAACAGTTTAAACCCTAGAAATCGGTTATAATTAGCATGCATTGTTTTCATGAAGCTACTATTGTAATCGCCTAGATGAATAATAAACAAACAAACAAAAAAACATCAGAAATTACCTTAAATCAGTAGAAAAAAGAAGACGAAGCTAATGAAATGGGATCAAGTGAAACGAAAATGCGTCGAAGCTAGATAATCAGTCGAAGCTATGCAATTTTGCTTTGATTTCAACAGTCGAAGCGAACAATCGAAGCTAAAACGCGTTCTTCAGTGAAGAATTTCGAGGGTTTTTGCTGTGTGTGTAGTGTGTGTGTTTTTTGCGTCTATGCTGTGTGTGTTGTGTGTGTATTTGGTGTGTGAGTTGCTTTTTACGTGGGAGGTGAATTGTTTTTTAGTTTTGAATATTATTTAATTTAAATGGGAAAAATTATAGTCTAAGTCAGCAATTAGTTGTCAAAAGTAAGGGTAGTATAATAATGTTTTCCTTCAAATTGTTGTATAATCTAAATTGGAAGATATATTAGTATTTTAATTTAAGAGGGCATTGTCCCAAAAATTTAAGATCAATTGAATATAATAGAATAATTAAATGAGAAATATGGGATATCATCACAAATCTTACTATTAAGAATTTTGTATATTATCTTCTTAAATAGTCTAACCATTTAAATGTTTTTCTTCTTGAGTCTTTCATATTATACCATTGTATCCTTGAAAAGAATTTTAAAAGATGATTTATTAATGGTACATTTTATGATAACATCCCACATCTCTGTCTTCCAAATATTAGGTTATTGTCATATCGTTGGGTGCACAAGCTTTTATACCATAACTTTTAGATTTGATATACATTCGATATGAAAATTGAACGAATTGTGTGATGATATAGGTTTTTTGTGCAAAACACTTGATAACACATATTAAAAATCAAAAAGTTTAGATAAGATCATGTTTTATAACTCAACTAATAATATCAATTTGTTTTTTCTATCCCAATTAAATAAATTTTGGAGTTTTTTTTTTCTTTTTTTCATTACATCTGAGGCCGAAAAGACCTTAACAACTACACCTTACAACGCTAATCAAGCTCTCGTAGGAGAAATCAAAATATGTCTAGGAGTGGCTACCCCACATTTGTCCTTCATGATATTTTTCTTCAGTCCTTCTGGAGGTTCTCTATAATATTGTATCACTTCCCTTTCTAAACGCGCACCCCACTTAGCCAAAAAATCCGCACAACAGTTTGCTTCTCTATACACATAAATGAGCTCATAACCAGGATGATTTACCAAAATATCTCTATATTCCTTTATAAGAGTGTCTAACCAATCCCCATTGTTCCCACCGGCCTTCACTAGCGCGTGCCGATCAATCGTCTTATATCTTGCAAGATTGATAAAATTCTCACGTTAATTGTGAGAGTCAGAAATATAATAATTTAGGATCATACATAAAACATCACTTTCACCAATTACAAATAACAAAAAATGATTATATAACGTACTTTCTTAGTCTTTATAAAATTATCATATTTATTCTTTACACAATCTAATAAATAATATTTATTATTTATATAGTTACTAAAATATTTTTTATTATATATTTTGATATCTTAAATTTATATTAAGAACATAAGTTATAATATTTAATTAACAGTAAAAATAATATAAAATAAAAAAATGTTTTGATTTTATAAAATAATAATTTTTTTGAAAATATTTGTTTATATTATAAGTGATAATCTTTTAAATATTTAAAAAACAACTATTTTAAAATAACTATTTATATTATAACTATATCTTTTGGTTACCGTCCTAATGATCATTAACAAAATGATTTTTCATTCTTTTTCTTTTAGTAATTAACTCATATTAGAGATCGATAGTTGGTCTAGTGGTTAGGTTCCTCTACAGAGACCAAGAGGTTCTGGGAATGAATCTCATTGGAATCAAAATGACTCTGAGTCCAAAGTGGCTATCTCATGTATTAAAAAAAAAATTAACTCATATTACAATGCAAACTTATATGATTTTTTGAATGCAAAATTTATTTATTTTACAATATAATAATTAACAAAATAAGATAACTACATTAAGCAAAAAACGATCATAATTTAGTAAAAATTCTTAAGAATTGCTTGGAGAAGTATATTAAGTATTTGAGCTTTCAAATGTACTTAAATTAAATATTTACTATGTAGGAATTAAAAATTAAGTTGATGAAATTTTTGTAGAAACTACTTAACTTGAAAAGGGAGTAATGTCGTTCGGTGATGTATCCTCATTTGTGATAGATTTATATTAGGATGAGACATCAATTTTTAGTGTTTTAGAAGTCATAATAGTCGATTTTCATGAGAAATAGTGCACTTTCCTATTTTGAGTCTTGATTTAGTAAAATAATATTTTTAGAGTATATTGGATTTAATTGTTTATTTAGTGTGAAACTTTAAAGATAATTATGGAGATTAATTAGAGTCCAAGTCAAAGACTAAAAGATATGGAAAGAGATTAGCATGGTGATTGGAGATAAGAAAACAAAAGCTAAAAAGATGGAAAAGGAAAAGCTGCCTAAATCTGAATTTCTGCAGCAACGCCTAAAAGTGGTGATAACTCCAAAACGAACCCGATTTTGGTAAATTCCTTTCATTGGGACGTAGATAATTCGCTGAGGATTCTTTTGGTATATTGTGGAGCAAAAACCGACCAATAACGAAGAAGATATGCTCAAAACAGTTCAGCAGAATTTATCTTTATTTCCATACGAATTTGAGTTGGGCTTGGAGTCCAGTACTTAACATCTCCCTCAACCTCAAGAAAACGAATTAGGTCTTCTAAACACCTATAAATACACCCTTATATCACTTGTAAAAATCATCCTTGCCTCATAGTAATTAGTTCTTAAAGTTTTATTCTTCCAGTTTATTGTAGAGAGCAAGATGATGTCTATTGTAATTTCTTTTAGTTTATTTCCTTCAGGTATGAACTAAACTCCCCATAGCTTGGGTTTTGCATCATGTATAATCTATGAATTCTAATTCTTCTATCTAATTTTCTTTGGGAATTACATGTTTTAATTTGATATTAGCTGCTTACTCTTATATTTGCTTGTGTGTTTTGATTTAATGACTGTTTTCCTTGCGGTGTGCAACGTTTAGGATTACCTTAATAGTAGTTAGATGATCACCTTAGCTGGGTGTCTAATTATTGAAACACCACATAACGTCTAGTGTCCGATATTAGTCCTGACAAAACTGATTCTAACTAGATAGTCATTAGGGTTTGTTTTAATCACCATATCACCAATTGAATGAATTGTTTGCTTAGGGCCTTAGTAGCGTTTGATAACCCTATTTGAAACAGCTTCTTGGTTGTGCTGTAGCCCCCTTAGTCGCTCTCAAGGTCTAAGGTATGGGAATTTAGAATCCTGACTAAGTATACAAGAGCTAATATTCTCCCTTATAAACTAGATCTAATAGAAAAAATTAGAAGGATTAGTGCATACTAGCAAAACCTAAGGTATATTTCTCATCTCATATTCTTCGTATCTACTTTATTGTCTTTTATTTTCTTAGTTTTAATTCCTAATTTCGAAATCTATTTGCTTTCATTTTCTGTCTTTAATTATTTACTTTTACTCGTTATTTCTACCCACGTGATTAACACACTTAAGTCCCTGAGAACGAACTCAACTTATCAACTAAAACTTGCATACGTCCTGTAATACTTGCAGTACTGAGCCTGTCTAGGGTGAGAGTGCGTAGTTTTCTAGACTTTATTTAACTAATTTTTACACACCCTAGGCGACACCAAGTTTTTGGCGCCGCTGCCGGGGGCTTGTGTCTCGTTAGCGTGTGGGTTATCTATTTCGAGTAATAGTTTTTAATTAGTTTTATTTTTCAGTATTTAGTTTTTATTTTTCCGGATTTACGCTTGTGGTTTGCTTTAGTCTTTTTCAGGTTTCACAGTGTTTAATTCTTGGCCTCCGATACCGGATCCTGAGAGGAGCTTCAGATCTTATAATAAACGTGTTCGTGAGGAAAGAGCTGAAAGAAGAGCTATGGCAGGCATGCAAGAACAGTTAGATCCACCTGGAGGATTACCTTACTTTGCACCAGGAGGACCTCCAGCATTTATTCCACCTGGTGTACAACAACAATTAGGAGGAGGTAATGGGTAGAATAACGTTAATCAATAGAATCGAGTACAGCAAGACCTCCCTGGTCTTCATGTACCATTCCATGTTCAACCAATCGGTTACCGTCCTCCAGAGATCCAGAATATCAAATTTAAACCCGATCCGGGTATGCTTAGTCAATTTCAAAGTTTTGGACTCTACAGTGGTACATCAATTCAAGATCCAGTAAGATCAATTCAGAAGTTCATGCAGATTTGTGATGCCTATATTACTCCAGGCATTACACGCGAGCAACTGTATTGTCATATGTTTTCGTTCTTCTTGACCGGTAGAGCTAGCGATTGGCTAGAAAGACAACCACCTGGAACAATTAATTCTTGGACAGAACTTCAAGCCGCGTTCTTTAACCGTTTTTATCCGAAGAGCATGAGACTCAAAGATCAAACCGAGCTTGCAAGATTTTGTCAAGAAGATGGAGAAACAGTAGGAGAGTCATGGACAAGGTTCCAACATAAATTAGCTAGATGTCCTCTCCATGGTTATACACCTACTCTACAACTTGCTATATTCTATGAAGGTCTTAATGATAAAGGTAGAGAGAAGGTGGATAACATTGGAAAGGGTAATTTTGTGTCCATGAACCATAATGAAGCTTCCGATGTCTTAGAAAATATTATTGAACAAGAACGGAGTTGGAATTCAACGCGAGCTCTTGTAGCAAAGACCCGAGGAACGCTTCGTTTAGATGCAGAAACTGCGAACTCAGCTCAAATCTCCGCATTAGAAAATCAAATCAAAGAGCTAAAGTTAGAGATGCAAAAGAATTTAGCCGCAGTAAATGTAGTACAAGAATCACAAAGTTGTCAACAATGTGGGGTTAATAATCATACATGGGAAGAGTGCGAATCAAATCCACAATCTGTGTACTTCATATCCAACCGAGGAAGTTATCAATGGGGTAACCGAAACCATCCGGGTATGCAGTATTCAAATCCGCAAGGGGCCGCTAATCCTGGTCATTATCAACCGCGCCCCCAGAACAACTCTATCCAACCTAGAGGTCAGTATCAAAATCAATATCAAAACAGACCTGCTCCCCCTCAACAACCTGTTCAAGATGCCTATACCGATGCGTTAGATCAGAAAGCTTTACCTCAGTATCCTCAAGAGGGATCCATGGACAATCAACAGATAATACAAATCTTGAACCGTTTGACCACTAATATGAACGCTCAGGAAGAGAAAGTCCGAGGACAAGATGCCGCACTTCAGATTTTAGGTACTCAAGTAGAACAATTAAACAAAGTTCTAACAAATTTAATGGAACTGAAAGAAGTGAAGGCAATCGAAGGAGGTGATAACAATGTTGGGTTCGAAACTTGTAAGGCTATTTGCCTTGAAATTGAAGAAGAGAAGGAAGTACCGCATGCTGCCGTTAGTGCCGTGGAAGTTCCGAGTATCGAAGAAGAACCAACCAAGTCTAGCCCCGTGGAATCTGACTGTTCTGAGGTTTATGTGGAGGACGATCAAGAAAAAGCCGAGTTTATACAACTTCTGAAGAAGATGCAAGAGGAAATACGATCGGTTGTGGATTATCAAGCTGAGCTAAATTCAAAAGTTGAAGATGAAGTTGCACCTGCTGTGCAAGAAGAGAAAGAAGAAGAGAAGGTGGACTCGCCACCTATTGTTCAACCAGTGTCACCAACTATTCCTGATACAAATCCTTAGGATGACACTGTACTCAAGACATTTGTAGAGGCGCACACACCTGAAAATATCAACGCCCAAATGCTTGAGATTGCAAAGAAAGGACTTACACCGCAACAAGTTTTTACGCAAGTCATTCCTGAGAAAGAAGCGAGTGTAGAGATACCAAGAGAGAACCTGAGGGTTTCGAGAAGAAGTGAACGAGAGATACCAACAAAGCTTAAAGATCCGGGAAGTTTTAACCTTCCTATTCAAATTAATGGTATGCTCAAAGTGAAAGCTATGTACGATGTGGGTTCTGGTGTGAATCTTATGCCTAAATCCGTGTTCGAGAGACTTGGACTTCAGAAATCATAGAAAACTCCAGTGAAGTTGCAGTTCGCTGACAACTCAGTTAAAAGGACATGGGGAACAGTGGAGGACGTCTTAGTCCGTGCAGGTAGTATCGCCATCCCTACTGACTTTTTTATACTTGAGTTTGATGCAGATAAGCAGGTTCCAATCATGCTTGGACGGCCTTTCATGGCCACAAGTCAAAGTGTCATCAACTTCCAAGAAGGGACCATCACTCTTCATGCAAAGAATGTATCCGAGACCTTCTATGTCTTGGGGAAGAAACCAAGGAAGTTAGATCCCACCGTTCCTGTCATCCACAGCCTTTCACATCACAAAGTCCCTCCTTAGAAGATCCACTTAAACCTGTGGATACCGAGCCAAACAATGAGTTTGGGGTTGGCCATGAAGTTCTATGGAAAGCTCACAAACGCGAGAATAGGCCACGTAGTTTCAAAGACTCGTGGATGGGACCATTCATTGTCACTAAGGTTGTTTCAGCCAAGGTGATAGAAATTCGACCCAAAACTGGGGTTAAGCGCAGATTAGTTGACGTTCATAGCCTAACTCGTTGTTGGGGAGGATATTCGCAAATCTTGATAGAGGTAACGCGTCTAACTTTGAAAGACGTTAAATAAAAGTGATGTACGGGAGACAACCCGAAGTTTTTTTTGGTTTTTATGTCTTTTACGTTTTTAGTTTATGTTTAGTTTAGTTATTTTCAGTTGATATTTCATATTTGAGAAAGGTATTAGTGTTTTTGATGCTTAGGTATTGGAGAAATCGAGTTAGGGAAGAAATAAAAATTTTCGGAAAGGATACATCATCGGTGCGGTATACCGCACCTCAGTCGCGGTGTACCGCAGAGGACAAAAACTCGTACCACGGGTAGATGTCGCGGGTTTTATGCCGAGACGAGAAAATATCACAGCGTTGGCTGCGGTGTACCGAACCCTATACCGCGCCATGCACCGCGCGTCCAAAACCCGTGCCACGGGGTGCTACCACGTGTATTTTGCCGAAGCGAAATTTTTTTGATCTACAGAAGCTGCGGTGCACCCATGTACCGCACCCATGCACCGCGCCGCGCCGAAAGAGAGAGAAAGTTACGGGATTTAGGTTATAAAAGAGGTATAAAGCTTATAATTCCGAATTTCATAAACCTCAAGCCTCTTTCTCTTCTCCAAAACTCTCCCAACTCCATTGAAGCTCATAAAAACCTTCACCAATCATCAAAACACTACCCAATCATCAAGAAAAACACATCAAACCTTCTCTCCACATCATTACAAGAGAGATTCAAGCACCCAATTCTCACCAAATCCATCAAATTGAAGAATCAAGAGCTCAAATTTTCAAAATTCATCCTACAATTTCTTAAATACAAGCCAATCAATCAAGAATCCACCTCACCCACATAGAGATTCATCATCAATTCATCTTTTCTAAGCCAAATCAAGCTTGTTCAACCAAAAATTCACAAGTTCAAATTTCAAGGGTTGCTAAAGCTTTGAGTTGGGGGTTAATTGAGGATGACTAATAGAACAACAATTTTAGCTAACAAGAGGGAGGTGAAGAAAAGCAAGGTATTGGATTCAATCAAGAAGAAATCAAATAACAAAGGTTCTAGTTCTAAATCAAAGGGTAAAGACGATGTTGAAGATGGAGGTATAACTTTGTGTGATCGTAATGGTAAAAAGCTTTACTTTTATGCAAAGGAGAAAACACAACTTCCAAAAGGTCCTACACCCAAGGAGAAAGAGGAAGTTTAAAGGGCCCTGAAAGCTTCTGCAAAGAAACAATTAAAAGAATTACCTTTTGCTTATGAGAAAGTATTCAAGGAAGAAGTTGGTACAGGAGAATACAAGAGATTCTTAGAGCTTGGTGCGAAATTGGGTTGGTCTACGTTCATGGTAAGATGTTCTGAATTATGTAATGAGTTAGTTTTGGAATTCTATTTGGGCCTCTTTAGCCGAGATAGTAAAGGCTGTGTTCCGATTAGAGGAAAGCTAGTTCCTTTCACAGTTGAGGAGATTAGAAACCACTTCAAGTTCAAGAAATTGAAAGGTTATTGCAAATTTGATGAAGCGGTTGCTAAACAAAAAATCTTTGATGAGGAACTACTTTTTGAGCATGTATTAGACAAGGATAAAGTGCAATCACATAAAGGAGAATTAAAGGCACCTTGGCCTTACAAATATCTTCAATCGGATGCGAGAATTTGGCACAATTTCCTTATCCCTAATGTCTTTGGAAACACACGAACTTTGGATGTGACTATGAAGAACGCTCTGCTGTTGGACTGTATTTTGAGAGGAGAAGAAGTAGATGTGGCACAGTTGATCTATGAGGAGGTGATACGATTTTCGGTCTCTCCCAAATCAGTTTATAATGTTAAATTTCCTACTATGATCACGTGTCTTGTGCAAAAAGCGAATGTTATGTTGGGTGAAGAAGAGAAACTCGCATTTAAGATAAGTTATATTGATAACGCTTGGATCAAGGATATCTTTCGAAGAGCAGGTTCTACGCAAGTCTCGAAAGAAGAAAAGGAGCAAAGTTGGCAAGAGAAGATGGATGAGCGGTTAACAAAATTCGAAGCAGCTCAAACTTCCTTAGTCAACGATGTGTCACAAATCAACGCTAATCAAGTGCACATCATGAAACTCCTTGAGCAATTAACGAAAGATCAAGCAAATCCAACCTTGGATATCAGTGATGCGAGGCAATAGCCTCGAGAGTATGTTCTCTTTCTTCCTTACCATTTCTGTAAATGCTGTTATCTGCTAATTTTAATTTTTGTTTCGAATCTTTTTCGAGTCGTGGGGACACGACTCATTTTTGAGTTGGGGGTGTGGGTATTCGTTGTCTCTCATCTCCATTTTTCTGTTTTTAGGTAGAAATTAAAAATTTTGATACATGGGAATTAGATGTAGAGTGTGTTTAATAGCTTGAAAGCATAAGCTCAGTGAATTAATGATAGTAAGTAGTATGTTTATGAGCTATGTATTTGTATGCTTTGAGTATTTGCAGGAAAACACACGTTGATAGTAAAGAAAAGATTAGTGAGCAATGCGATAGAAAGTATGTTCGATCTCAGGGAACCTTGAGAAGTGTGTAGGCCGTGAAATCCAAGCTAGTTGACAATCCATTTGATGAAAGTGATAAAGGTAAGAAAATAACGAAATTACATAGTGTAGAAAGTGATTAAGGCGGTTCTTTCATATTGAAGCCTTTGAAGCCTTTTTATACCTTCTCACCTTGTGATTTTTATTTTATATGCTATATCCTTCTCAGCCCTTCTAGCCTTTCTAAATCTTTTGATTGAAACACGTTATAAGCCATATCCCTTTAGATTATAGGATTTTTCCATATGACCCGCACTCGAATCGCGATGCATAGACAGTTGTTTTAGAGCTTGAGTTTGGGGTGGTGGGTCCACCATTATGGGAATTGTTATTGGGTTGGGATGTTTGAGCTTATTAATTGTGCTCTGTGCTTTATATTGATGATTCACAGATTTTTATTGTAACCCTTTGCCGGGGTAATAGTGAATGAAAAAGAAGCTACGAGCTAAATTTGCCAACAAGGGCATTAAAAGATAAAATATATATGAGAAAATTAGTGTGATATCTCAACATTAAAAGAGAGTCATTGCTAAAGAATTTGATTTGAAAAGAAAAGAAAATATATATATATTCGGACCGGCAAAGTGGAATTTTTATGTGAATATCTTATGCTTTAATTGGGTTATTGGGGATGCTAAATTGTGCATCAAGGAATTCATTGGGTTGAGTGAGAAACATTTTATGAGATTAACTCAAGCTCTAGGGCGATACGTTGATGGCTAGTGAGGAGAGAGCCAAAAGCTCACTCTAAATTATCCAAATATACTATCATACCGTCCCTAAGCCTAAATTACAACCTAAAAGACCTTTTGATTCTTTGCTATGTAATTGAGAAGTGATTGAGCCATTAGAGATTAGTTGAGTGGATCTTTGAATACTAGTGAAGTTAGAGGAACAATCTATAGCTTTCTTGGGGAACTGAGTAAAGTCCCAATCCTTCTTACATTGCGAAACTAATCTGGTCTTGAATTCAAGCCGTGTTGACTGTAGATATGAGAAGTGTACAGGTATGTAGCTTATGAATATTATTGCATGAAATTTTCTGAGTTGTTGCTTTAGGTTTTTTTCTATAGATTCTGCTATGTTCTTCCCATTGTATTGAGAATTTTATAAGTTTATAGACTTCCCTTTGTTTTTATCTTGATTGTATCGGGACGATACAACTTTGAGTTGGGGGTCTTGATGTCTCCTCATTTGTGATAGATTTATATTAGGATGAGACATCATTTTTAGTGTTTTAGAAGTTATAATAGTCGATTTTCTTGAGAAATAGTGCACTTTCCTATTTTGAGTCTTGATTTAGTAAAATAATATTTTTAGAGCATATTGGATTTAATTGTTTATTTAGTGTGAAGCTTTAAAGATAATTATGGAGATTAATTAGAGTCCAAGTCAAATACTACAAGATATGGAAAGAGATTAGCATGGTAATTGGAGATAAGGAAACAAAAGATAAAAAGACGGAAAAGGAAAAGCTGCCTAAATCTGAATTTCTGCAGCAACGCCTAAAAGTGGTGATAACTCCAAAAAGAAGCCGGTTTTGGTAAATTCCTTTCATAGGGACGTAGATAATTCGTTGAGGATTCTTTTGGTATATTGTGGAGCAAAAACCGACCAATAACGAAGAAGATATGTTCAAAACAATTCAGCAGAATTTATCTTTATTTCCATACGAATTTGAGTTGGGCTTGGAGTCCAGTACTTAACCTCTCCCTCAAGAAAACCAATTAGGTCTTCTAAACACCTATAAATACACCCTTATATCACTTGTAAAAATCATCCTTGCCTCATAGTAATTAGTTCTTAAAGTTTTATTCTTCCAGTTTATTGTAGAGAGCAAGATGATGTCTATTGTAATTTCTTTTAGTTTATTTCCTTCAGGTATGAACTAAACTCCCTATAGCTTGGGTTTTGCATCATGTATAATCTATGAATTCTAATTCTTCTATCTAAGTTTCTTTGGGAATTACATGTTTTAATTTGATATTAGCTGCTTACTCTTATATTTGCTTATGTGTTTTGATTTAATGACTGTTTTCCTTGCGGTGTGCAACGTTTAGGATTACCTTAATAGTAGTTAGATGATCACCTTAGCTGGGTGTCTAATTATTGAAACACCACATAACGTCTAGTGTCCGATATTAGTCCTGACAAAACAGATTCTAACTAGATAGTCATTAGGGTTTGTTTTAATCACCATATCACCAATTGAATGAAATTTTTGCTTAGGGCCTTAGTAGCGTTTGATAACCCTATTTGAAACAGCTTCTTGGTTGTGCCGTAGCCCCCTTAGTCGCTCTCAAGGTCTAAGTTATGGGAATTTAGAATCCTGACTAAGTATACATGAGCTAATATTCTCCCTTATAAACTAGATCTAATAGAAAAAATAAGAAGGATTAGTGCATACTAGCAAAACCTAAGCTATATTTTTCATCTCATATTTTTCGTATTTACTTTATTGTCTTTTATTTTCTTAGTTTTAATTCCTAATTTCGAAATCTATTTTTCTGTCTTTAATTATTTACTTTTACTCGTTATTTCTACCCACGTGATTAGCACACTTAAGTCCCTGAGAACGAATTCAACTTATCAACTAAAACTTGCATACGTCCTGTAATACTTGCAGTACTGTGCCTGTCTAGGGTGAGAGTGCGTAATTTTCTAGACTTTATTTATCTAATTTTTATCACACCCTAGGCGACACCATTCGGTTATTTGGTTGTACTGCCTGGGGTTTCGATATTATTTTCGAGAGATTATAAACCTATCATTGATAAGTTGATAGGTCATGTTCGATCTTGGAATTCTCCTTCTCTCTCATATGTGGGCTGTCTTGAACTTATTAGATCGGTACTTCAAGGGGTTGTTTGTTTTTGGTTATCCAATTTTCCGATTCGATTTTTGTTCGGGATAAAATTGTGAGTATTTGTAAGAGTTATTATTGGGATGAGAAAATTTTGCAAATCAAATGGAAAAATATTTCCACACCAAAAGAAGAAGGTTGACTATAATGTATCGTCTTTTTCTTTAATGGGGATATCTAAGCTTCGATAAAACATTCCCAATTGCGATTCAGGATTTTACCCATGTAACGGACATTCCTTCAAGAATGGTTGAACACGAGTCCAAGTTGCTCCTAATGTTTCATCTTGTTCTTGGAGAAAGTTTGCCAAGTCGAGTCGACCCTTTAATCGTACACTTTGAGAATGATACCTATCGAAGAATAGGGTATACAATTGGTCCCACGTAATATCAGTTCATGTGGTTGTTGATCGTACCACTCACTTATAATTCAGGTAAGGAAGAATTGAAACATGGTAAGATATACCTGCTTCTGAGTGACACCTTGAGTGATGTAAACATCACAAATCTGCATGAACTTTTTCATTGCTCTCACAGGATCTTATTGGGAAACCCCACTATAATGACAGTAGGTGGCGAATTGATTTATCATACCCGTACCAGGCTTGAATCACACGGTTTAAATGGCTGGTGGATGGATCTCAAGTGGTGGTATACGGAAAGGTTGTTGCTCTTACGGTTGTAAGAACCAAAACGTAGCCCCGGGTGAGACTTGAGCACCTTGGTTGTTGTTTTCTTATAAAATTTCTTGACCATTTAGGTTCGTCATGTCTTTTTATTCCACTAGAAAATCTTTAAGATACAAAAAAGGATATAAATGTAATATCTAAATAAGTACTCTACTACACTAACCAAAAACATAAAAGTATAACGATATAGAGCGGCGCCAAAAACTTGTGTTCCCCAAATGTATGATATAAATCGACACCAATAAGGAGATGGTAGACTTCTCGCAAGTGCACGGGTCGCTGACAAGTAATAAAGTAAGTTTGGGATGTTTGTTTTATAAGGAGTACCAAGGTTATAATTCTTGTGTTTACACTAATGCACTAGGTTAGTTGCTAAAATAAATGACAATATACGATAAATGATTTTTGTTTGGGTATTAAGATTAATAAAGCGCAATAACTAAAATTCAATAAGGAGTAAATAATTAAAATGAAATGAAATGAAATTACTAAATGAAATCTTGAGTATATGGAAAATATGATTGAGTTATGCTAGTAATTCCCAAAGTCAACTAACTCGATGTTCTAAATATAAGGGAAAATTGGTGATTTCTCGTTAATCGGGATTCAAAAATCTCTCTAACTCCCGTAAGGGTCGAATTAGAGAGCTCTCATACTCAATTTTGAAGGAACAAACCTAACCCTATTGACTACGTGGCTAGTCAAGACCCGTCGGTTCACTAACGCACACCAAACGCCTATATACTATGTCCATATCAAACCCCCTCCTTCCAGATGCTAATTTAATTACCCTAACTCCTTAGTATGTGATCAAGATACAAGTTTCATAAAAAAGTACAATATATATAGTCAACGTAAATAAACTCAATTTATTTAAATAAAATAATCCCAAAATCAAAAGAACATCAGTTTAGCATTCTAAGATTCATACATAAGCATCTCTCAGCAATAAAGTGTTTAGTTTATACTAAATTATTTAAAATCAGAATCTAATAATATGAAAAACATGTTTAGAACGAAATACAAAATAAAATTAACCTAATGTTTGGATAGAAACAGATAAAGGATGAGAATGAATGGTGGAATTGGGTGTAGAAACCCTTCTTCCTTCATCTTCTCTGCCCCTGGCGCTTTAACTCTCTTATCTGGGTATAAAATAATGAGGGAGTTGATATTAAGCTTATATACTTCGTAAAAACTTTTGGGGCCTGCCGGGCTCACTTAAATTGGTCAAAGATAGCCCTGTCTGTTTTACTAAGGAGAATTTTGGTTCGCACCACGACAACGATGTCGAACATAACTTCTTCATTTATCTCCGAATTGACTTTCGTCATTTCTCACGTGATACTGACTTCAAGCTCTCTCTAGATCAAAAGTAATTTCTTAAAAATATCTGAACAATTACTTATGGTGACTGAATCAATGGATGTTAATAACTTTGCCGGTAAATACTCCAACTGCTCCAAAGTGACTTTTTGTTCTTCCTACGCCTTGGGTTTGTGCTTGACTTATTAACTTTCCTTGAATTCTTGGAGTCTTTATCAATAATGTACCTAAAGCCTACATACTTAACACATAATTAGAGCGAAAAAAAACTCTATAAATAGCATTGTATCGAAATCTAGAAGGAAAAGTGAAATATGTCAAATATAGGGGATAAATCCCTCACTTAGGCCCAAATAACCCCTAAAATATGTCTAATGATGGGATTAATTCATCACACGAAAGGATACATCAACGACTTACTCAGCATTTGATTTCCTTTTCTTGATTTCCTTGACCTTGTACATGTCATTTTGCTGGAAATAGTCTTGAAGGTAGATGTTTTACCCTTTTTATTATCCACCTCTCCATCAACTATTTTCCTTGACCTTATCGAGTATGCTTCTGACTTTTTTGATAACTAGCGCCATTTTATGCTTGATTACTTTTCTCTTGGGCAATTGAATAACTTCTCTATTCCTTGTTTTTTCTTTGAAATTAGTGTTCGAGTCAATCACCACATTTTTCTCAGTCATCTTCTTACCCATTTTTATGACATCTTCGTGATTCTTGTTCTCTTTTGTAGACTTTCTTCTTTATTTTACATTTTTTTACCAATGAGCTGATTGTTGGTAATGCTCCAACTTCTTTATCACCTTTTCTATCAATCTTCTCTTTCTTTTTTTGGTCTTTAACCCTTCTCTTCGACTAGTTGATCTTCAATAGTTTTCTCAGCCTTGTGATTCTTTTCTTTTCCAGTTATAACTCATAATATTTTACAGGTCTTCAGCGTACTTAAGGTACGTTCTTCCCAACGAATACCTCGTTGTGAAAAAGTACAGGGTCATACACTCCAACATAACCATTAGGTACATGAAATCCTTTTTTTATGTTATCTCCATCCCCGTAATCAGTCACATTCTCTATATCCCTTTATCGTATTTTCTTTGTGATTGATTTCTTATTGTTACCAAAAACCTTTGTCTCCTAGGCAGACTTTTACATCTGAACATCTAACTTAAGCTTTGGAAGGGGTTCATTACCTTCTTTTATTCCAAACAAAACAACAATGACCTTCTACGTTAGCTTCACATACTTAGTCCCCAATTTGAAGCTCTTCTTATTTTCTAACACTAGATGATCTCTATAGGCAGTAGGTCTTTGACCCTTTTTCCATCTCGTTTCTTGTTTTTTTTGCCTTGTATTTAAACAATTGGGAGTTTCATGTACCTAACAAACTGCACTAGGCCAGATATAGCACATGTAGTAAGCAAGCTATGTAGGCTTACACATAATCTTGGGAAGAACCACTGGATTGCTATTGTAAGCTTTCTAAGGTATCTTAGATACACTATGAACGAAGGATTTTTGTACATAGGATATCCAGCAGTACTAGAAGGATACTATGATGCAAACTAGATATCAGACTCCACCAACTCAAAATCCACAAGTGGATTCCTCTACATGTTAGGAGGAGCAGCCGTGTCTTGAAAATACACTAAGCATATGCGCATAGCTAAATCCACTATGGAATATGAGTTTATAGATTTAGACAAAGCTGCTGAGAAAGCCGAGTGGCTTTGGAATTTTTTAAAGGATATTCCTAATTAGCCGACGCCTGTGTCAGCTATCTGCGTACATTGCGATAGTCAGAGTTCCACTGGTAGTGCACTAAACGAGATGTATAACGGTAAGTCTAGACACATATGTCGTAGTCGATACTATTAGAAAACTGCTCTCAAACAGAGTTATCACGATTGATTACGTTCGATCAAAGGATAACATAACAGATATACTGACCAAAGGTCTACAAAGAGAGCAAGTGCGAGTATTGTCAAGGGGAATGGGTCTTAAACCTATGAAAGCTGAGTTTTCATGATGGGAACCCTACCTAGAAGAGTGTAGATCCCACAATCTAGGTTTAAAGGGAAATATGAATCACCAAACTACAACTTGGTGCGACTCACTGTGGGGAGCCTCCCCAAACCATTCTTATGAGAAAATTAAACAGGGTTACTTGTAAAAGTGAAGGATAAGTTAAACTTTTAATGGTTCTTGTATCTTCGATAGCATAAGATAGAGTAATACAAAATACTCTCGACAAGAGACCACCTATATGAGTAACATGAGTAAGGCCACCATACGAGAATTTTTAAAGGCCAAATTCTCCAATAGTTATTCATGAAATACCAGGAGTTGTCAAGGACCGTAAATGGACACAACCGTGAGAACCAAATAATGTTTGAAAGTATACTAGGTAAGTTCTAATGTCTTGCTTTACACAAAAGCTGAATAGTTCTAGACATCCCGTTCACTAGTTAGCAAGTAAATCTGATAGATCTTACTAGAGAAGGTTTAAGGCCAAAAGCTACCTTTCTCGATGTAGTATTCTTCTACGCTTCTCTCGCTCTCCCTCTCGTGTTTAGCATTCTTTTATATAATCTTGTCGTTGTATCTGGAGGTTGAAACCAACAAACGTATGGCACCGGTACATGACCTAAATATCTAAAAGACATCGGATCCAATCCGAGTCTCGACAAGTAAAATTATTTATTTATTTACTCTTATTTTATTTATGCATTAGTTTTTATATTATTTTTAGAAAAAGACTCTATGGGTACCCCATGGAATTCGAAAAGGGAATTCTGAGTACCCATACTATAAAATAAGACTTTTACGTATCTAACGTTTTCTTTTTGTCCAACCGTTAGTGTTTTCCGTTATCTCACACATGAAGTATGATGTGGAGCTTATGTGGACTTGGTTTCCTTTTATTTTGAAAGGTATACTTAATGTGTGAGATAACGGAAAATACTAACGGTTAGGCAAAAAGAAAAAGTTGGGTATCTAAAAGTCTTATTTTATAGTATGGGTATTTAGAAGTCTTTTTTCGAATTTCATGGATATCCACGAAGTCTTTTTCTCTATTGTTTTACTAGTTTATACAAATAAAACACAAGAGTTTTTTTTAATTAGTTTAATTTAAAAATAAAATAATTAAAAAGATAAAATATTTGACCTAATTTTAAAAGAAATTAGTTTATTTTATAGTATGGGTATTTAGAAGTCCTTTAGATATTTTCGCATCTTCTCATATTTTCATTCCGTCTCTTTTCATTATATGGTTCTTATTGATCTACTTGGTTTATTATCAATTACGTGACTAATATAATTTATATCAAAGATTAAATTGCAAGAAGCAGTGTTACAACTCTATCGGCACAAAGTAAAACTTAATATAAATCTCGTTTAAGCGAACACATCAAATATAAACACACCATACGAGTCATCGAAGCCCCACCTAATATTAGAAAATTGTATATGAAACAACGTGCAAATTCTTGAAAAAATAATGGGATGAAAAAGCATGGAGACGCGTGGACAACCTCAAGTTATCGAATAAATCTCTATCTAATTAACTACTCCCTCCGTCCACAAATGTTTGTCACAATTTCTAAAAATGGATGTCCACAAAAGGTTGTCATTTTAAAATATCAAGAAACTTTTTTACATGTTCTACCAAGTTTACCCTTATTTAATTTTCAAAAAGTAGAAGGCATTAATTGCTTTACTTAATCATTAAATAGTTAGTTGAGGGTAATTTAGTAAAAATAGAAGGCATTAATTGCTTTTCTTAATCTATGTGAAGAAAAAGGTATGACAAACATTTGTGGACGGAGGGAGTACCTTAAATTTGAAACGGCAATGTAAGCTTGATGTATATAAAGTGGTTCCACTATATATCTCTAATATTGGATCAGCAGCCTAACTATTATTGGGGGAAGACGAAGAACATGAGGACGTTCATCAAAATGATTGCAAATACAGCAGAATTTACCAATCAAAGTGTAGAGCATTTTGAATTTACTAAAATTGGTGATCCGAAGTTAGATTGTTAAATGAAAATTTGAGAATTATATGTAGACTAGTCAATTTAGTTTTCTTGAAAAAAAAAAAAGTAATGCTGGATATCATCCCAAATCTCATTACTCTTTCATCACCTCCTATCTGGACCAATCATAATAGAGAGAGAAAATGATAAATCAGGAAAGAGAAATTATATGATTGGTTTATTTAAAATCCACGTAGGAGGCGATGAAAAGATAATGTGATTTGGGGTGATATCTAGCATTACTCAAATAAACCAATCATATAATTTCTCTTTCCCGATTGATCATTTTCTCTCTCTATTATGATTGGTCCACATAGGAGGTGATGAAAGGGGATGAGATTTGGGGTGATATCCAGCATTACTCAAAAAAAAAAAGTCAATTTAGTTAGAGGATTATTTATGGACGAGTCAGTTTAAAAGATTATCTATTTTCGGAAAATAACAACTCTTATTATGAACGTTAAAATTGTTTGAAAAATTTAATAATTATGGGTTTATATATGTAAATATAAATGAATACTGTTATGGTAAAAGTTTTATCCAATTGATTATGGTCTAATAAAGCTTATAATTGGATTAGGGGAATTAAAGTGTCATGGAATTAAAGTATAGATACTATTATGTTATTTCTAGTTTAATGAGGGGTCAAACTGGATATAATAAAAATTATTAAATATTTGTAATAACTTCTTATTCTTAACTGACCACACGCTCAGAATTATAAAAAGTGGGTTATGGTCCTTAGATCATACGTTCTGTTCTTTTTCTTATCCCCATCAAAAGAGAAAACTTAAAACACAGAAAGTATAGATTGTATAGATCTGGAAGATACATTACCCACTCCAACAAATCAATCAATTGAATCATGGCTTTGGGTATGTTTTCATTTTTTTTTTATTATTCTTAATATTTTCAGTATAGTTTATTTAGTATATTTATGGGTTTTCATTAAACACTAAATTTCTATATAATATCAAAGTCTTCTATATTGAATTTATTATTGAATAAAATAAGAAATTTATTTTTGGCTTTTAATTATTTATACGTCTTCTTCTGTTAAGGGTAATTCTTTTTTTGTGGCTTACGCGTAATTCGGTAATGATCCACACTCATATGGCATCATATTTTATATATATATATGTATGTACTTCTTCAAAATGGCTTTGTTTTATTAATTGTATAATTTACTTGATGGCTTGTGATTTAGTGGTCTCATTTGATATGATAACATACAATACATTATGTTTAATTAGTATTGCATTAATCATAAGAAACGACGAAATATCTATTATGACTGTGATGATTTTCTTTTTCTTATGGAGTAGACTGTGAGGATTATTATTTTTTAATTCATTTTAATGCTTTACTTCTTTGGATAAACTGTTGTTTCAAATTAAGTGAACATGGCCACATGTATAACATTTTTTTTTATGGAACGAAGAAGTATTTGTAAAATATTCTTTTTTTAATCATGGCTTCGGAGTCAGTGAACCTTATTTGATGACACTCATATTTTGGACAAAAAAAAAAAAGAGAGATGACACTCATATTCAAATGTATACACTTGATGGTGGCCGTAAACATTTTGTAACAGAAAAAAATGAAGTTTTTTTTAACTGCAGCACAAATTTTAGAAATAATTAGCGAATTGGCACCATGAAAAAAGTAATTGCGAAATTGGCACATGAGCGGTATCCGTGATACCGCCCTTGATTAAAATTTTGATTAAGAACGATGGACGGTCATCGATTGACCGCCCTTAAGCTAATTACATTTTTAATTAAGGACGGCCTATTGACCGCCGCCCTTTCCCGCAGTTTAGGTTAAAAACACCCCATTCTTCCATTTCTTTCAATTTCAATACCCATTTTTCTCTCACACACTCACCCCTTTTCAAATCACTCCTAAATTCTTTATTTTTTTCATCAAATCCTTGGTCCAATCATCTTGAAGGTAATTATTCTATTCATTATGTGTTTATATATACCATTTATATGCTAGAAAAACTAGGGTTTTTTAGGGGCATGTTGTAGTTGTGTGTGTTAATTAGTTGTATGAGCTTGTTTCTAACAATTAGTAGGTTAAATTAGGTTTTATATATTGTTTTCGATTATCTATTGATTACTTTGTTTGTATTGGGGTTTAGGTAGATATGAGTTTTATGTGGATATGTTTTTATGGAGGAGATGTTGTTCTTAGCGGTAATGGTGTTGTTGAGTATTCCGGGGGTAATTGTAAACCCTTTATGACCGGAGGAGATATAGGGTTGATTGGTTTAAAACAAGCCGTATGTTCGACTTGTAATTGGAATGCAAAAGAAGTTATTTTCGATTTGAAATGGCGATGTCCGGTTTCGTCAAACCCTCCACGGTATCATGCTATAGATGTTGGGGAGGACACGATTAATCCGATGATTTGTGGGGCGAGAAACGGTCAATACCATGCTATTGAGATTTACGCCGTGGTTAAAGAAATTCGTGAATCGCAATCTTTTACTTCGCGTGAAAAGGTAAAAAAAAAGAATTATGAGCGGGGTAACACATCCACACCTCTTGAGCCGATTGTCGAGACAATTCGTGAAGATTTTAATGAAGACGATGACAATAGCGAAACCGAATCGGAGGCATCCGATGAAGAGGGTTTTCACATTTCTAGTGATGAGGACGAAGTTAATGGTAATGACGACGATGACGATGACGATGATGAATGTTCTAATCCATCTAATTACAATTTCGGTCCCCTTGATACGAGCGAGCAAGGAGAATGTCATGATTGGCAATTAAGTCGACCATCTTCCATGGTGAATGGAGTTCAACTCATCCATGGTGAGAGATACCCCTCAAGGCGTGCTCTTTTGTTGGACGTGAGTAGGTGGCACCTAAGAAATCACAAGCAATGTAAAACTCAAAGGACGAATAATAAATACATTGCACGCATTTGTGTACATGCTAAAGACGGTTGCACATTCTATGTACGTGGTGTTTATGTTAGTCGAAGTAACGTGTGGCAAATTACTAGGTTTGAAGAACATACATGTCAACCCGGAATTCTTGTGAAAAATCATCGACAATTGACTTCCGATTTTGTTAGAGATGAAGTATTTGCAATGGTGAAGACCGATATAGCTATGAAAACTGGTTTGATACAAACTCAAATTCATAAGGATTACGGACATTACATTTCGTATGGTAAGGCATGGCGTGGTAAACAAAAAGTTCTTGAAAAATTATTCGGAACACATGAAGAAGCGTTCACGGATTTACCATGACTTTTGGGTGCTATACGAGCCACTAACCCGGGAACAATATACGAGTTTGTTTATAAAAATAGTGATGGCAACAAAGCTACGGATTCACTTACGAGACACTAGCGGGACCGTAACCAGCGTTTACAGCATAATGGACTAAAGTAGGCTTAACATGCAAATAGTTCCAACACCATATCTGCAAGAAAATAATCGAAACAAATATATTACAACTCTATACCATAGCGCGAGTTATAAAATATATGAAATACCTGCAAAAGAAGACCACACCCCTTGAGGGTTGCCATGGTTCCCTCGCACGCACTGCATAAGCCACTATATAAGTACGATAATACTGCCGCACCCCAAGCATATTTCCTAGTCTCTTTCAAATCTCTTAACAACGGCATATACAAAGTCGGAACGGTGTTTTGTTTGCCGGATGGGAAAAGGAATGTACCGAATAAATGCAAAAGGTATGCGTTAGCGAAATAGCGTAAAACCGTGTCATCTACACCTTCATCTGGTTTCTTATCCCCGAAATTCTTCCTTAACCAATTAACCTTGATAACTTTGCGACCATCTCCACCATCTGGCGGTACCATTCCGAATAAATGCCAACATGTTTCTTCAAAGTCAAAGAAGGCCGGGTCGGTCTCAGTCACTGCACGACCACAGATAGGTATACCTACTATCATCGAAACATCTTTTAAGGTGACGGTCATCTCGCCTACGGGCATGTGAAAAGTATGAGTCTCCCGTCTCCACCTTTCGACCATCGCAGAGATCAACGCGTGGTCCAACACGATCCTCGATATTTTACGGATCTCCCCAAACCCAGCTTCTTCAACAAAAGGAATTACCCTTGGGTCCAATTCCCACGGTGTAGTGGAGTATGGCTTGATCATCACACCTTCGTATCGACCCTATTAACAAAAAAAAGTATCAACTAAACTAAAATAAATTTTTTTTTGAAGGAAATAACTTACATTAGTCACGGCTTCGAATTTATGGTCAAATTTTCCTTGTCTCCATAAAAGCGAGTCCGGATTGCTACTAGAAGATGCCATTAAAAACTAGCCAAAAAAAGGAACCGTTAAATTACTAAAAAGGACCGAATGTGCAATTACGTAAAATGAAAGGACCAAATTGTGCAATTAATTAAAATTCATTTTGCATCTACTATATACTTACAAATGACCAATTATTGAATTATCATGTTTTAAAAGGACCTAATGTGCAATTACAAACATTTATAAGGACCAGTTATGCAATTAACGAAAATTCAATCCCATACCTAAGAAAGGGTTCATTTTGCATCTACTAAAGGACCAATTATTGAATTATCAAGTTTTAAAAGGACCTAATGTGCAATTACAAACATTTATAAGGACCAATTGTGCAATTAACAAAAATTCAATCCCATAACTGTATAAATAATTAAAAAGCTATTAATTTAAATAATTTAAACAACTAGTGCAATTATAAGGATTAATATTGCAAATACCCAATTAAACAAGGACCAATTGTGCAGTAACCTAAACTTTGAATTCAATCAAATGAATTTCCAATCAATATAAAACGAAATTAAACACTATAACACTAAAATAAAAGCATGCAATATATAAGCAAAATCAATACAACAAACAAAATTAAAAAAAAGAAAAAATTTGAGAAACCCTAACCTTGGATTTATGGATGGAGGATTGACCTTGAGTGGTGATTGGTTGATTAGAATTGCTTGCCTTGGAAATCGGAGGCTGGTGGCGGCAAACCGGCGGAGCAAAGTAGGGGGTGGGTTTTGGGCGGTTTGAGTTGTAAGAATGAACTCCCGTAATGGGAGTTAATAAAAGTTGCAGGAAAATAAAACTGGAACCAAGGGCGGTATGCTATATACCGCCCCTAAAATTCGGTAAAAAATGAACTAAGGGCGGTATGCGTTATACCTCCCTCCTAAAAACTAATTTTACAAAAGGGGCGGAAGGACGGGTAACGCCCCTGCCTAAATACCTAATTAACTATGGGCGTTATGTTGACCGCAGCCCTTGCTCCATAATTAATCAGGGGCGGTGGGACGGATTCCGCCCATGTGCTAATTCTGCAAAAAAAAATTCCGTGGTGCCAAATCCCTAATTATTTAATAAAAATGTGCTAAAATTAAAAAAAACTCAAAAAAATGTATAACTTCATAATGCATAATTTAATATGGTTTTTGCATAAAATATTATCTTGATTTAATTTTGTTGTATCTACTTTTTTTAAGTGCATCATATTTGATAAATTAAAATATGATCGATTTTTTTTGTTTCCATTTGTAATGGATTTAGTATATTGAATATTTGGTATATATTACATTATTTTGTCTATATATCTTTTGGGTTCTATTTATCTAATTATACGGTATATTGGTTATTGGATTTATAATACCTTTGGTTATTATAAGATTGAATTCAAATACAAATGATCCATATCTTTCATTTTGAATAAAATGATTTATTTAGATGTCACCAAAGTGACCATTCTTGTGTAAATTATTCATGAAAAATGTTTGATATTTGTGAATATATTATTGATATGAGTAATAGTCGGGTTAAAGGAAGATGACCACTTATATTGATTACACGTATACCAGTAATAATATATATGTGACGATTTCTATTTAGTTTATATGTAAATAATGACTTGATCTAAAGATAAACTCATTATTTGACATGCGTTATTGTCAGTATATGATTATTGCAACAGGAATACTAATTGCAATTAATATTATGGTCCAAAGACTTGATATTAATGTTGTGTTCAGTATCTTGAGATGTAATTGATCATTAATTGAATTTACAGATTATAGAATAAGAATATTAATGTGAGCATTGTTTGTTTATTTTTAATTCAACTAGTTCATCTGCTACTACAATATTTGCTAATGGGAATAATTTCAAGGATTGGAAAGAGAACATTCTCATTGTTCTCGGTTGTATGGATCTGGATTTTGCACTAAGGGTTGAACAACCCTAACCTCTCGCTCAGGGAAGTTCTCTTGAAGAGAAAAAGGAACACGAGAGGTGGGATCGTTCAAATCGCATGAGTCTAATGATTATCAAGCGTGGCATTCCAGAAGACTTTAGAGGTGTAGATTCCGAAGGAATTACTAATGATAATGAGTTTATTGCTGAAATTGAGAAACGTTTTGCCAAAAACAATAAGACTAAAACAAGCACGCTTCTAGCAAGCTTGATTTCAATGAGATATAAGGGGAAAAACAATATAAGGGAGTGCATCATGGAGATGTCACACATTGCTTCAAAACTTAAGGTTCTGAAACTCGACATGTCTGATGACTTGCTCGTGCATTTAGTACTTATATCACTTCCTCCACAATTTAACCAATTCACGGCCAGTTATAGCTGTCAAAAGGAGAAATGGACTCTTAATGAGCTCATTTCATACTGTGTACCAGAGGAAGAAAGGTTGAAGCAAGAAAGAACTGAAAGTGCTAACTTAACAAGCACCTCCAAAGATAAAAACCATAAAAGAAAATCAGAGAATAAGGCTGCTAAGGGTCCAACACAAAAGAAACAAACTCAGGAGCCAGGCGATTGTTACTTTTGTCAGAAGCCTGGACATATGAAGAAAGAATGTACAAAATATCACGCTTGGCGTGCTAAGAAAGGTACAATTCTTACTTTGGTCTGTTCTAAGGTAAATTTAGCTCCAGTACCTAGAAATACTTGGTGGATAGATTCCGGTGCTACTACTCACATAAGTATTTCTATGCAGGGCTGCCTGAGCTAATGAAAGCCAAGTGATGGTGAAAGACACATCTTTGTGGGCGACGGAAAGTCGGTAAAGGTGGAGACGATTGGTAATTTTAGATTGTTATTAGAAAATGGTTGTCATTTGGATTTAAAAGATACTTTTGTTGTATCCTCGCTTAGGCGTAATTTGATTTCAGTTTCTTTATTGGACAAATTAGGATATGGTTGTTCATTTAGAAACAATCATTTTAATTTATCTTTAAATTCTAATATTATGGGTACCAGTTTACTAAGTGAATATGACAATTTATATTTACTTGATACAATCACATCTTATAATGAAACCTTGACTGTGGAATCACGCGGTACTAAACGCAAGATAAATCATGAAAATTCAGCATCATTATGGCATAAGCGCTTAGGTCATATTTCAAAAATAGAATTGAGCGACTTGTGTCTCATGGAATTTTGAATTCCCTTGATTTTTTGGATTTCAATATTTTTATTGAATGCATTACGGGAAAACAGACCAAAACAATATTAGTGGACCATTTCCTACGTCTTCTTGGAATTATCAACAATATTTTATATCATTCATAGACGATTACTCTCATGGGTACCTATATCTAATTCATGAGAAATCTCAGTCTCTGGACGTGTTCAAGGCTTTTAAGTCTGAAGTTGAGAATCAACTTAACAAAACAATAAAAGCCGTAAGGTTTGACCGTGGTGGTGAATATTACAGCAGAAATGAAGGATCAGGTGAACAACGTTCATGACCTTTTGCTAAGTTCCTAGAGGAATGTGGTATTGTTCCACAGTACACTATGCCAGGATCACCTAGCATGAATGGCGTTGCTGAGAGACGAAATAGGACTCTTAAGGATATGGTAAGGAGTATGATTAGTCATTCGACCTTACCAGAGTCACTCTGGGGTAAAGCATTAAAGACAACATCTTATATTCTTAACAGAGTACCAACTAAAGCAGTTACTAAAACACCTTATGAGCTTTGGACATGTAGAAAACCTAGTCTAAAGAATTTCCATATTTGGGGAAGTCCAGCAGAGGCAAGGCCTTATAGGCCAAACAAAAGAAAACTAGATCCCAAAACAGTAAGTAGCTACTTCATTGGTTATTCTGAGCGATCAAAAGGGTACAAATTTTATGATCCTAAAATGAAGAACATATTTGAGACGGGAAATGCAATATTTTTTGAGGACGTTGAGTTTGGGGGGAGAAATAAGGTTAAATACGTTATTTTTTAGGAAGAATTGGTTTTGAATCCTATTTCTATTATCACTTTTGACAATGTACAAGTTTCTACACTAGTCATTGATTAAGAAGTGAATCTGGGACCTCAACAAGTCAACGTTGAACAACTTCCTATTCAAGATGAAATAATTATTCAAGAAGAACATACTCAACAACCTCATCAACCTGTGCCAATAAGGCGATCCACTAGAGAAAGGAGAAATACAGTTCCAGATGATTATATTGTGTATCTCTAAGAACATGAGGAAGAAAATTGCACGATGGAAGATGATCAAGTAAACTTTCATCATGTCATGAAAATTTCTAACTCTCATAAGTGGATTGAAGCAATGCATGATGAGTATAAGTCTATGCAAGACAATAAGGTTTGGGAACTTGTTCCGTTACTAGAATGTGCAAAACTAATTGGTTGTAAGTGGATATTTAAAACCAAAAGGGATGTAAATGGTAATGTGGAAAGGTATAAGGCTAGACTTGTAGCTAAAGGCTTTACTCAAAAAGAATTCATTGACTTTAAATAGACCCTTTCTCTAGTATCATCAAAGGACTCTTTTCGGAAAATTATGGCACTTGTTGCTCATTTTGATCTTGAGTTACATCAGATGGATGTTAAAACAACGTTCTTAAATGGAGACATTGATGAGACGATTTATATGGTACAACCAGAAAATTTGTTTCGAGAGATCCAAAGAATATGGTTTGCAAGTTAACTAAATTCATCTATGGACTCAAGCAAGCTTCTCGTCAATGGTACCAAAAGTTTCATCAAGTCATTATCTCATTTGGTTTTGAGACAAATGCAGTAGATGATTGTGTGTATCACATGTTCAGTGGGAGTAAATTCATATTCCTGATTTTGTATGTCGATGGCATACTTCTTGCAACTAATGATATAAGCATGTTGCACGAAACTAAGAAATTTCTTTCAAAGAATTTTGAGATGAAAGATCTTGGATACGCCTCTTTTGTATTGGGAATCCAAGTATACCGTGATCGTTGTCGAGGCATTGTTGGATTATTGGTGTTGCCTAAGGTGTGATAAAAAGATGTATAAAATAAGTGCAAATAAACACCCTAAGCTGAGCACGGTTCTGCAAGTATACAGATCGTATGCAAGTTTTAATGAATAAGTAGAATTCGTTCCTCAGGGATTACGCAGGTTAAGAAGAACTTATGCAACTATTCAAGTGCAGATATAAAAGTTAGAACAGATAATACGCAAGTATAAAGAAGAGATAGATAGATATTTATTTGATTTTCGATAAAGGAAAATTAACTAATAAACTAAAAGACAGAAAACAAATAAAAAGAAAAGAAAAGAAGATAGTATGAAAGTTTAGCCTGAGTAATTAGCAAGTAATCCCCACTAGTTTTGTCGTTCTAAACATTCAAGGTATGAATCATGTAGTATTTCAATAGTTTGGTTTCAATTGCGCTAGGTAGTTTCAAATAGGGTTTACCTGTGTCAATAAGAATCTAAGCAAACTGTTCCTACAATTGATTAAATAGCAATACACTAAACCATTGACTATCTAGTTAGGCTCAATTGTCAGATCAACCCTTATTGTAGACGTTATGTGCTAATTATATAGTTAAATATACTGGTTATCTAACTATTATGATGGTAATCCTATACGTTGTACACCGTAAAGAACACGGAATATATATCCAACACATAAACAGAGAAATCAAAACATAAATTCAATCAAATTAGATAGATGTCAACCAAAACTAGGGTTCATACATATACGCTAAAACTCAAGCTAAATAGAATTTATTTCATACTAAAGAAAGAAAAGAAAAGAATTACAGAATTGAAGGTTGAAGAAGACATGATTGATGCACAACTCCTTCCAATAATTCTTGGTGTCGCCTAAGGTGTGATAAAATAATGTAATAAATAAGTGCAAATAAACACCCTAAGCTGAGCACGGTTCTGCAAGTATACAGACCGTATGCAAGTTTTAATGAATAAGTAGAATTCGTTCCTCAGGGACTACGAAGGTTAAGAAGAACTTATGCAACTATTCAAGTGCAGATATAAAAGTTAGAACAGATAATACGCAAGTAGAAATAAGAGATAGATAGATATTTATTTGATTTTCGATAAAGGAAAATTAACTAATAAACTATAAGACAGCAAAAAATAAAAGAAAAGAAAAGAAGATAGTATGAAAGTTTAGCCTGAGTGATTAGCAAGTAATTTCCACTAGTTTTGCCGTTCTAAACATTTAAGGTATGAATCATATAGTATTTCAATAGTTTGGTTTCAATTGCGCTAGGTACTTTCAAATAGGGTTTACCTGTGTCAATAAGAACCTAAGAAAACTGTTCCTGCAATTGATTAAATAGCAATACACTAAACCATTGACTATCTAGTTAGGCTGAATTGTCAGATCAACCCTTATTCTAGACGTTATGTGCTAATTATATAGTTAAATATACCGGTTATCTAACTACTATGATGGTAATCCTATACGTTGTACATCGTAAAGAACACAGAATATAAATCCAACACATAAACAGAGAGATCAAAACATAAATTCAATCAAATTAGATAGATGTCAACCAAAACTAGGGTTCATACATATACGCTAAAACTCAAGCTAAATAGAATTTAGTTCATACTAAAGAAAGAAAAGAAAAGAATTACAGAATTGAAGGTTGAAGAAGACATGATTGATGCACAGCTCCTTCCAGACTTCTCTTCTTGTGTTATAGCTTCTTCCTGACCTTAAGGTTTGGTCAAGGATGATTTTTCTAATGTTAAGAGGCTGTATTTATAGTGTATAGGTTGACCTAATTCGTTTTCTTGAAGGAAAAGTTAAGTAGTGGACTCTTAGCCCAACTCAAATTCGTAGCCCAAAAATATGGAATCAGCCCCGTTTTTGTTTTGGTCCTAGCAGCTTCAATACTCATCCGTTTGACGCGTATGAGTAGTCTAAATTCATCGTCTTGGAAAGATATCCAACTTTTCTCTTAACCGTTTCTCCAGATTCCACACCGATTTTGAGATATAAGCTGATTTGTGGTCGTAGGTGCTGGAATTCAGATTTAAGGCAGCTTTTCATTTTCCATATTTTTAGCTTTTACTTCCTTATCTTCAATTTCCATGTTTATCTTATTTCCTTTAGCTCTTGGAACCAACTTGGACTCTAATTAATTACCATATATCTCTAAAGCTTCACACTAAATAAATAATTAAACCCAATATGCTCTAAAAATAATAAATAATCAATTCAAGACACAAAATACGAAAGTGTACTAAATCATGAGGAAAACGACCTATAAACTATTAAATACAACTAAAATGATGTCTCCAAGATAGATTAAATCATCACAAATAGGGAGACATCAATTATCACAAAAGAGTTATATCGATAAAGTACTTAAAAGATTTGGCATGCAAGATAGTAGACCAGGTGACACCCCTGTCGCTAAAGGAGACAAATTCAGTTTAAGTCAATGTCCTAAAGGAAACCTTGAAATTCAAGAAATGCAGAAGATTCCCAATGCATCAGCAGTTGGGAGTCTAATGTATGCTTAAGTGTGTACACGTCCGGATATTGTGTACATTGTTGGCATGTTAGGAAGATATCTTAGTAACTCTTGTATGGAACATTGGAAAGCATCCAAGCGGGTAATGAGATACTTGAAGAGAACAAAAGATTTTATGCTCACATATAAAAAATCAGATCAGTTGGAGATTATTGGGTATTCAGACTCTGATTTCGCGGGATGCCAAGATAGTATAAAATCTACATCAGGCTATATATATATATATATATATATATATATATATATATATATATATATATATATATATATATATATATATATATATATATATATACTGGAGGTGGTATATCGTGGAAGAGTGTCAAACAAACACTTGTAGCCTCTTCCACTATCACAGTAGAATTTGTAGCATGTTACGAAGCATCTAATCAAGGAATATGGCTTCGAAATTTTGTCACTAGGCTGCGCATTTTAGAAAATGTAGAAAGACCACTAAAGTTATATTGTGACAATAAATCAACAGTGCTATATTCAAACAAAATAGGAGCTCATCTAAGTCAAAACATACTGACATAAAGTTCCTTGTTGTGAAAGAACAGGTAAAGAGTGAAAAAATATATATAGAGCACATTGGAACAAACTTTATGATTGCGGATCCGCTTACTAAAGGATTACCACCCAAAGTCTTTCATGAGCATACCGCTCATATGGGTGTTATATTACATGAATATGTGATGTTTTAGTGGGTTTAAGTTTTTTATTGTTCTATGTTTTTTAATTTAGAAACATTATGTATTTGGATATTTTATGTAGAAGTAAAGTAGTTAGTTCTTTTACACTCTGCCAGTTTGGTTTTGTTTAATCTCACTAAGGTTGGACCAGTTGGAAATGAGCATGTTCAGAACATATTACATGTAATTTCCATGCTACACATCTATAATTGATCTATGTGATTTGATTATATTGGTATATGAGATTATTGATGGATTTAGTTGTGCTAAATGTGACAAAAGTCCTTTTAGTCATGTATCGTTATGGTTGATGGACAAGATTGTTTTGAATACCTCTATATGTGATAACATTTTGGAGCGCTCATAAGGTTATACACATTCATAAAGTAACATATGTGGCCCAAGTGGGAGATTGTTGGAAAAATTTAATAATTATGGGCTCACATATGTAAATATTAAATGTGTATTGTTATCGTAAAAGTTTTATCCAATTGATTATGGTCTAATAAAGCTTATAATTAAATTAGGGGAATTAAAGTGTAAATACTATTATGTTAGTTCTAATTTAATGTAGAGTCAAACTGGATATAATAGAAGTTATTAAATATTTCTAATAACTTCTTATTTTTAACTAGAAGACACTTTCAGAATTATAAAAAGGGTGTTATGGTCCCCTGATCATACACTCCGCTCTTTCTCTCATCCCCATCAAAAGAGAAAACTTAAAACATAAAAAATATAAATCTAGAAGATACATTATCCACTCCAACAAATCAATCAAAGAAATCATGGTTTTAGGTACACTTTCACTTATCTTCTTTTTTAGTTTTAATATATTCAATATAGTTTATTTAGTATATTTATGGTTTTCATTAAATACTAAATTCCTATAAAAATTGGTTGAAACGCTATAAGTAGACTACTAGAGTTAAATATAAGTTCAGATCTTTTATTTAATTTATGGCATGTCGTCTTATTCAGCCAATTAAAAATCTTTTGTATGTGCAAACTTAAACTTCAGATAATTTTGCCATGAAATGAGAATATAATTTAAGAGTAATGATATTTGTCATCCTTTTTGTATCACCCTTTTATCACCTCCTACGTGTATGTCTACATGTACCAATGAATTGGTTCCTCTATCCGATTTAATTTTTATGTATATTCTATTCAAGGAAATCAGAACATATATATAGAAGGGTGATAAAAGGGTGGCATGAAAATGGGTGACATATATCATTACTCATAATTTAAATAGTAAGAGTAACTATATCATCCAAAATTATAATTATTTTTGTTATGATTTGAAAAGATTTTTTTAATATATATGAAAATCATTTTAAATTACAAAACCATTTTAATTTTAATAAAATTTATTTCAATACCTTTTAATAGGATGGTCTAACCATTATCAATCTTAATCTGAGAGGATTTTTGGACATCATTCTCAGTAACTTCTAGGTGATTTAGCTTCATTTTTCTAAAGAAAAAAGAATATTTTTTCTCCTCTCAGATGCTATCTAATGTATTAAAAAATAACTCATTATGCATGCGTCCATCTTCTTAGCAGCTTCCACGTAATTTAACTTCACTTTTTTAGTAAGATATCTTCCTACACTAATAAGAGATTCCTTAGGAATCTCTCAACAGTCTCGTTTCAAGCTAGTAAAAAAATGTACTTTGAATTTTTTTTTTCAAACGATAATTAGATATAAAAAATATAGAAAATTTTATTTTTAGGTCATTATTTATAGCCTAAAAATATTTATAGGTTAAATATTTCAAATATCACATTTTTAGGCCAAATATAGTTAAAATGATAATTTTTAGGCTATTTTACTAATTTCGTGAAATATTTTATAGATTTTAAGAATAATTTGAATACTTTAAATAGAGTTTCTAATTTATGATACGATCAAATAAACATATAGTTTACTTCACAAAATTAATGAAATAACCTAAAAATAAACGTTTTGAATACGTTTATCCTAAAAATGTAATTTTTCGAACGTTTTGTCCTAAAAATGATTTCAGTCCATATGTAACGACCTAAAAATGGATTTTGCTCTAAAAAATACATAAAATGATTAGAAATAAAATTTAACCGATTTTATAGTAGAACAGTCCGTCAAAAATAAATAAATTAACATGACCGATTTATGAATAAACCAGTTATAAAACAAAATATTAGTAAAAAATCAAAAGTAAACTGGTCTATGTATCTTGAAGATTACTCCATGACAAAAACATTTATTTTTCTTTCCTAAAAACCTTAATTTTTTTCAAAAAGTAAATTTTATTTGTCAGAGAAAAAAGAAAAGATAACGCCAGGGAATTTTAGTTATAAGAATGAATATGTGAGTTCAAACTATTTGTTAATCAAAACAGGACATAAATTTGTTAGGTATTATTTATTGGAGTAAGTTTTATTTAAAGACTTTTCCAAAAGTAAAGGATATGAGATATTAAATATAAACTCGCCTACAAAAAGAGATATTAAATATAAATGAAAGAAGAAAAATAAAAGCAGAAATAATATGTGGGTTATAAAGGTTTAAGGAAAATAAAACTATTTGAACTACTGAATATTAGTTGGTTAGTATGACTAATTAACTTGATAGATAAAAAAGGTAATTGGGTGGGAATAAAAATTAATATTACACTAAGTAGAAGACAAATACAATATAAAAATAAATGTCTCTAATCACACCTCAAACTCAAGTGAATCTGGATAGAACTTGGGTTTGAAGTTTAAATTGAGATAACATGTCTTCAGTGTTGTTGATTAAAAAATGTAACGTATGTATTGATGTGATGACAATGTTGATATGGTGGTGAGGTAAAGTGATGATTCCGGCGTTGGGAAACGTGAACCAAAAACCAAGTGCTCATCGGATTACCAAGACGAGGACTATGAGATGTCATAATAAGATTTCGAATCCTACCAGGAGATAGATTGGAGAGGACCATTAAATGGTTAAACAAAATTTCAAATTCTACGAGAGAATTGATTGGAGATGAATGGGCATAATGAGTGAAAAATCGTCCATCTATGTCATTACGAGAAAAGAAACAAGATTTTTTTTAGTGCAGAGCTTATTTAGATTACCCATCCAGGTTATAATAGCATGTATCTCCGATCAACTCCAATACAATATTTTGTATCTAAAGGCGTGGCGAGCGGAGTAGAAAGTTTTGGAGAAAATGTTTGGAACCCATGAGAAAGTGTTTCCAATATTACCTAGACTTTTCAATGAGATTATACAGTCAAACCCTGGAAGTGTTGTACAATTTCACCATCGTCACATCAATCATTCTACCAATTCAACAACTTTAGGCATGGTCTTTTGGGCATTTGGAGCTGCTATTGAAGATTTTCAACATTGTAGACCTTTGGTGAATATTGGCGCAACTCATTTGTAATACGATGGTAAATTACTCATTGGTGTCGCATATGATGCTATTAATCGAATGTACCCTTTATAATTTTCCATAGCCGATAATGAGTCGAACGAAACATGGGGTTTATTCTATAGGTGTTTGAGAGAACTCGTTACACAACAACAACTGTGTATGTTGTCTGATCGTCACAAAGCTATCGCACATGTTGTGCGAGTAGAATTGCCAAATGCTAAACATTGCTTTTGTGTGTGTTACCTTGTAAGCAATTTCAGCCACAAAGCTCAAGATACTCCGATGAAGAATTTCTTTTATACAATGACCAATTGTACTTGAAAGTGAAAATATTATGAATACTATGAGCATTTTTGTAAATTGGTTACAAGTGGAAGCTACAAGAGGTGGATCGAGACCATCCCACTGGAAAATTGGGCGCTCGTGTACGATGATGGTAACCGATATGGTGTCATGACCACAAATTTGTCCAAAATATTCAAAAACGTATTGAAAGGATCAAGAGGTTTTCCATGACTGCAATCGTTTTGTTAACATAATATCAATCCAACTATTTTTCCAACCTAGACAAACAGATTTAGGCGAACTAGAAGTTATATGTGAAACGTTTATGTTTTACGTGCAGCCTATCATCGATAAGATCACAATGAAAGACAGATATTGTCAACTGATAAAATTTCACCATGAGGATTCTTTATTCGAAGTTGAGGCATTTCAGGGTGAAACTCTGGCAGGAATGGTAGCTCCAGGAAAATTCTCAGTAAAAATTGTTGAGAAAATTTGTTCTTGTGGAGAATGGAAATTTTTACGCATACCATGTCCACATGCAATGGAAGTGTGTACAAATAGAAGATTGAAAGATGAAAATTTAGTGTCAATGTCCTACACCAGTCAAGCCGCCTATAATCAGTGGGTGCCGACGTCTATGTCATGAACAACGAATATTATTGGACAAAATATGAAGGACTTGAGGTTGTGGTTGAGCCTAGTAGAATGATCACTAAACTTGGTCGTAAAAAGAAGATGCATATTCATGATGAAATGGACGCAAGATAAAGACCTAGTACAATTAGATGTAGTAAATATAAGAAAACTTGTCAGAAAAAAAAATGTGAAAGCGTAATTATTGTATGTAATCTTAATTATTGTTTCCTTAATTTTTTTTGTAAAAATTAGTATTTAACAATCATTTGAACTCAAAACATATATAAATAACCGAATTCTATTGTTAAACAATAATGAAAGATAAATACATATTAAGTCCCTCGAAAAACATATTGCTTCGACAGACATCTTCAGCTAAGATTGCATTTGTTTTTTTGTTCTGTAGGTCGCGTAATAATTTTACGGGTCACACCGGCATACCAGTTACTATATTCCTCGACACTACAATTTTAGGGGTCAAATTATTGATTTTCTCGGTCTTTCCATTGTTGGATCATAATAGTACGCATGTTTCTGCGCATACGCATCATGACTTCACCTTTATGTAACTGGTCGATGGTACGCTCAATATTCGGCGGTATAGTTCACCCAAAACCGAGTTGATGCATAACCCTTTTCCACCAACTCAAAATGAAATAGGGGAACCTCTGATGCGTAAATGTGGTCCCCTCTCCTGCATATCTCAAACACTATTTGACGACGATCATTATCATATGGCAACCAAACGACTGGTGTTGATTACGAATACGATATTTATTTTACTATCACAAAACATAATCTGAGTACTAACTATGTTCCTGAACATCAAATTCATCTCGATATAGTTTTAGTTGAGAAATTTTCAAACTACCTGTAAAAAATTTAGCCCCGTTCCAACTACAATATTATACACAACAAACGATATAACTAACAAGAACTCTGTAAATAATCAACTATTAATAATATTTACTTACAATTAAGAAAAACAAACTTGGTCAGAAAACACCGGTATTTCCACTTCAGGATGACCAATATGGAAATGTTCCCACGATCAAATCTATATCACATAAACATATAAAATGTTTGAATCATAACAACTTATATTTTAATTAACATAAATAAATTCGAATAGAACGTATTACCTGAAGAAGGACAACACATCTTTTAAATGTATGAATAGACTCGTGGACAGTGCACTCGCACAATGCCAAGCACAAATAAGCAAGAATTGCTGAGCCCCAACTATACGCTAATAGCATCAAAATTCTACAGAAGTGACAAATACTTCAAATTAATAGTATTACCTGAAGTATCGGGGTAAATGAGCATGCCCGGTGTATATAATATATATGCTCGTGCTTGACATTGTAACTGCTCAAGGGTAGCGTTATTAGGTAGCTTTGAATGAAAATGTTGAAGCGACCACGTTGACTTCATAGTTTATACTTTTCTATTTCTATAGTTCTCTGAAGAACTACCTAGTAGCCGGTCACATATATTATGAATGTCTTGATCACCAATATCGACATTGGTGACAGCCTCGCCATCAATAGCCAATCATTATATCATTGCAACATCTTGCAATGTTACCATAATTTCACCACTATGCATTAGAAATGTGTGTGTCTCGCGCCGCCACCGTTCACCTAATGCCTTCAATAGTGCATGATCAAGAATTACTGTGGCATATGAGTTGACACATCTGAAACCCGCTTCCTTGACAAGACGCCGCACTCGAGTGTCAGTCAACTCACACGGCGTGTTGATGTAGTACATAAGGTTGTACTCATAATTTTCTACCTAAAATATGAATATTACAATTAATCGAGAATAAATAATAATTACATAAACACAATTTATTTTATACCAACTGAAAAAACCTTTCAAATAAGCTCACACTTATGAGTATCTTAAGCCATAAAACTATCGTACTTTTGCTCCGAACTACTACCTTCACCTTGTGCTCTCAATATCTTCAAATTCCTACTTTATAACAAAATAATATAAACTAATAAATATTTATATTAAGGGTGATTTACCCATACAGTCCACGGATTATTATCAATTGCCCATCAAGTCCAACCCACCAAAACAGTCTGTATTGCCCTTCTGATCCATTAATATCTTTAGACTTACCAAAACTAATTTCCTAATTATATGCAACCAATCAATTAATATCAAAACAAAAAGGAAAAAATTGTCAAAAACATTAAATTATAGTACAAAACAAAATAAATAAAATGAATAGAAATCAATGATTATATATCATTAATATTTGTGAAAAGTAATCTGTCGTATATGACCAATTGACATAACCTAGCACACCACTAATATTAACTAGCACACCACTAATATTCCACATATAACCCATCAAAAACATAATATTGAATATTTCATTCGCACACCACTAATATTAACTAGCACTTCACTAATATTCCACATATAACCCATAAAAATATAAGATTGAATATTTCACTCGCACACCACTAATATTGATGGGTTATATTCCACATATAACCCATCAATATTAACTCGCACACCACTAATATTCCACACACAACCCATCAAAATTCTTCATCTTGATCAGAGGCTATTTATCTGTTTTTCAATTTTTATTCGTTCAATCAAAAGAAGAAGAAATGAGGCTCAATTGGTTAGATATGGGACAATGGGGTCGGTGGTTTGGGATTAATTAGATAAAAATCAACACAAACCTGTTATGTTGATGAAGAATAGAAAGATCAGTGGTTGAGGTTTTTGTTACATATATAAGTTGTCTGATTTGGGTGAAAGTATCAAGGGCCGATCTCTGTGTTGCAAATACAATTTTTTTTTGATTTGGGTGAAAGATCAGTGGCGGAAGAGTAAACCCATTATTTCATTATCTTCATCGGCTGAATTCTTCATCTTTATCAACGATTGTTTATATATTCTTCAGTTTTTATCCGTTCAATCAAAATAAGAAGAAATGAGACTCGATTGGTTTGATATGGGATAATAGGGTCAGTGGTTTGAGATTAATTAGATAAAAATCAACACAAACCTGTTACGTTGATGAAGAATAGCTAGATTAGTGGCTAAGGTTTTTGTTACAGATATAAGTTTTCTGATTTGGGTGAAAGAATCAGCGGTCGATCTCTGATCTCTGATTTCTTTGTTGCAAATACAATATAATTTTTGATTTGGGTGAAAGATCATTGGCGGAAGAGTAAACCCATAAATTCATCATCTTCATTGGCTGAAAGTGGGATGGGGTCGGTGGTTTGGGATTGGTTAGATATGTTATGCTATAAAAGTGGGATTAATTAGATATTATATGAAAGTGGAATAAGTTACAATACAATATTTATGGTATAAGATATTCATTCCCATTTGAATAGAGGGTGTATTTGGGATATGACAAAAATCTAGACTTTTTGGGTGGATAAAATTAAAGGGGACTCTATGGGTATGGATTAATGAGTATTTGGACTTAATTGGCTAATAACTCTTATATTAAATTATAAATAATAAGGTTAATTTATATAAATTAATTCAAAAATCCTAAATTAATTAACCAAAAATCTATCTACTTTAACTAAATAAAACATAAATCCTATATTTTTTCTAAACTATTTTATCATTAATGTTCTATTTACTCTAAAATAAACCCTAAATCCTAAATTTAAATCATTAATAAAATATAATTCTAAAATCATTTACTTAAACTAATCTAACAAAAAAATCTAAATATTTAAAATAATTTATTTTAAATTAATCTAACAATTAAATCTATTTATCAAAATATAACAAATAACATAAATTCATAAATCTAACACACACACACATATATATATATATTAATTACAAAAAATAAAATACTTACTTGCTTTGCTCGCTACTTTACGGATAGGAAGGAAGTTGAAGAAGATATGAGGTGAATTGAAAAACAGGGGAGTGAGGTGTTTATAGCAGAGGTAAGGCGGTGCACACTTTTTGTACACATAAACCATTTCGATAACTGGGTTACCGAAATGTAATCATTTCGAAAACTCGGTTTCCGGATTGGTATATAAGTGCAATTACTTTCCACCGTTGTATATTATTGCAATTCTTTTGTGAATAAGTATATTTATAAAAAATATCTAAGAAAACTATAAGGACTACGTTGTGAATATGAGTTGTCTAATACAATAAAATGAGATCATATTTATAGGACTAATAACTTGGTAACATTTACAAATATTAACACAGCAAAAACCATCCATCACAGTTCATGAGCAAGAAGTTAAAGCAATCTTCAGTCTTTTGTTTGTGAGTGGACACAAATTTCAGTGGTAGTTGTTATACCTTAGGAGAGGAGTCGCAACAAATTATTTAGCATCCCGATAATACTAAAATTGTAAACAACGGTTTACGCCACTATAATCGGCCATATAATTTATTTTCTTTTGTTAAATAGTTATTTACTTTTTGTTTTTTTATGTATGGGTGTCCGGGCCAGCTTACGCGCACCACGACAATTCCCATAGGAAATATACACGTGATGTCTCCTCATTTGTCATGAATTAATATTACGATGCGACATCATTTTTAGTGATTTAGAAGTCTTTCTAGTCGATTTTCTTGAGAATAACAACACTTTCCTATTTCTAGTCTTGATTTAGTAAATTATTATTTTTAGAGCATATTGGGTTTAATTATTTATTTAGTATGAAGCTTTAAAGATAATTATGGAGATTAATTAGAGTCCAAGTCAAAGACTAAGAGATAAGGAAATAAGATAAGCATGGAAATTGGAGATAAGGAAAGAAAAGCTAAAATATGGAAAAGGAAAAGCTGCCATAAAGCTGAATTTCACCACCCACGACCACAAATCAGCTTATATCTCAGAATCGGTGGGGAATTTGGAAGAACGTTCAAGAGAAAAGTTAAATATCTTTCCGAGACGATGAATTTCGACTACTCATACGCGTCAAACGGATAAGAATTGAAGCGGTTAGGACCAAAACAAAAACGGGCCTGATTTCATACACCCCTATATCACTTGTAAATCATCCTTGCCTCATAGTAATTAGTCTTTAGGTTTATTATCATCAGAATTATTGTAGAGAGCAAGATGAAGTCTTTTATTATTTCTTTTAGTTTATTTCCTTCAGGTATGAACTAATTTTCCCATAGCTTGGGTTTTGCATTATGTGTAATCTATGAATTCTAATTTCTTTCTATCTAAGTTTCTTTGAGAATTATATGTTTTAATCTGATATTAGCTTCTTACCTATATATTTGTGTATGTGTTTTGAATTATTGCCTGTCCTAGAACTGATCACTTTAGGCTTTCTTAATAGTAGTTAGATGTTCACCTTAACTGGGTTTCTAATTATTGAAACACCACATAACGTCTAGTGTCGATATTGGTCTTGACAACACTAATTCTAACTAGATAGTCGTTAGGGTATATTTTAATCACTATCATCATGTTTGGAATTGAATTGCTTAGGGCCTTGGTGGCGCTTGATTACCCTAGGTTTAGGCTGCCTCATGATGTGTCCGTAGCCCCATTAGTCGCTCTCCAGGTCTAAGGTATGGGAATTTAGAATCCTGACTAAGTATCTAAGAGCTAATTATCTCCCTTATTAACTAGAGTTTGATAGAAAGAATTAAAAGGATTAGTGCATACTAGCAAAACCTAAGCTATACTTCTCATCTCATATTTCTTATCTTTTGATTATTGTCTTTTATTTTTCCTTAGTTTAATTAATTATCTCGAATTATTCTCTTTTAGTTTCTGTCTTTTAATTAATTGCCTCTTACTCGAATTTATTTACCCATTCGTATAACACACTAAGTCCCTGAGAACGGATTCAATTTATCATTAAAACTTGCATACGTCCTGTAATACTTGCAGTACCGTGCTTGTCTAGGGTGAAAGTGCATTGTTTTCTGGCTTATATTTATATTATTTTTATCACACCCTAGGCGACACTAACACGCCTTCTCATGCATACTCCCACTTAATCAGAACTAGGTGACCCATGTTCAGAGAGGGCACTCGAACCTTGCACCTCTTGCTTACCCCCTGTAAGGGCTTAAGAAATAACAAAGCTGAGGGGCTTCCAACCCTGTACCTCCTAAATGAGAGATAAGGTCTTGACCATGAGCTAGTCCCAATGGTTAAATAGTTATTTACTTTCTTCTTATGTATTGCGTCTACAATCAATATTCTTAGCAAAGAAAGTCAATTATTGCTGGGAAATCGGTGAGGACGATGAAGATCAAACCATGTGCTTAGACAACCAAGTAGCGGAATCTGAAACAGAAGTTCAACCGCGAACAAGTCAACCGAATGGGAGCGAAGGAGAGCATGAGATTATGGAAACTCGCGCTTGATGTTCCATAAGGTATCCCTAACTCTTAAATTTTTGTTTATTTAATGGTTTTTACAAATGTGGCAGGTAATTCCTGGGGAGAATCAAAACACCCCTTAAATATTTTAATTTGGAATTGCTAAGGCGCAGCTAAACCGAGGTTTCGGCGGATAGTTCGCGAAATGATGACAAGTATTAGAGTGTGGTTAACAGTAATTGTAGAACCCCGTGTTAGTGGAATAAACGCGGATAGAATCATAAATTCTTTGCAAAAGGATAATTCGATTAGAGTGGATTCTGAGTGTTATAAAGGTGGGATCTGGCTATTATGGAATGATTCGAATACAAATATTAGAGTTCTTTCGGCTGGACGACAAGTTGTAAATATAGAAGTGAGTCAAGAAGGACATGAAACGTGGATATTTTTGGCACTATATGCAAGTCCTGATTATAAACAAAGGGAGTTATTGTGGGAGGCACTATATCATTCGTTTAACAATGTACGGACTCCTTGGCTTGTAGCAGGAGATTTCAACCAAGTTGGGTTAGAGATTGACAAAAAAGGAAGAATACCTGGCGTCTCGAGAAGAATGGAAAAAATTGAGGAATGGAGGAACAGTTGCGGATTGATTGACTTGGGTTTTGTGGGACCGCGCTATACTTGATGTGACTCATGGAATTCTGGACAGAGAATCATGGAACGATTAGATAGAGCTTATGGTAACGTAGAGTGGCAGTTTATGTTTCCAAATTCTCGAGTTATTTACCTAGCAAGGGTTCATTCAGACCATATGCCAATTCTAATCCAAATATGCCCGATGGAGAGGACTAAGGTGAACCCGAGTAGATTTAGATTTGAAGCAGCAAGGTGCCTACACAAGGAATTCCAGGAGTTCATTAAAAAAATTGGGAAGGGAATAGCGTTGGAGTAGGTGATGGTATTATGGAAATTCAGAGTTGTTTGAATAAATGGAAGGTGGAGGTGTTTGGTGATTTAAATCATAGGAAAAGAGAACTGAGTGCAAGAATTAGAGGAATACTGGTGGTCCTTTGTGTGTTCTAAAATAAAAGCAAATAATAATCGAACCACAACCGCAAGTGTACGGTTGTCCCAAGTAGTATAACTGATAATACAGATTCGTTCCAAGGACGGGATGGTTAATCACAATGTCTAACAAATAGTGATTGATGCACTTATGAAAATAAAAGATAATAATATGTTTGTTTGGTTTTTGTGATTAAAGCTAATGAATAAAAGACAAATAATTAAATGCAAATAAAAGCTAAGACGCAAGTAAAATGATGTAAAACGCAATATGAGATGTAGAACTTGAGAACGCAAGGATCCTCCCTATCCTATTTCTTAACCTATGTTGTTTAAGGGCTAAATTAGTCAATTACAATGGTCGGGATTCTAAATTCCTTATACCCCCGTCAGGGTGGACTATAAGGCAATCCTAGGGTGTCACTAGTCCCGTCAGGGTAAATATGATCCACCTTTAGATGATTAAGTTTTATTACCTCATTGGCCCTAGGATTAGCTAAGTTCGTCAGAATCATTAACTTCTATCCTAGATTGAATAAATGGTTCTGTACCTAAACCCTCCGTCAGGATGATCCAATCGCCACTAATTGGAATAGCCTAGATACTAACACCTGCTCCTAGTTCATGACGCTAAAAACAGTAAACATTCACAATTTATCGAAAAGAGTAAAAGCCCTAATTTAGTTTAATTCAATAAAAACCCAAATTCAACATTCGTTAATTAATAAGATTGGGATTCACCCATTGTTTGTTCTCAAGCACTATGAAAAGCTTAGCTCATATTAAAATGAAATACGAAATTAAATGTAAAGGAATTCATATTGTTTACAAAATTAAATGATAAGAAAAACCCAATTTCCGGAATCGGAATGACTACGAACGGAGATATAGACTCTCTCCAGCTCTTGTAGCTTCTTCTCCTTCCTTCAGTTGCTTCTTTCTAGTGTTTTTAATCTTGCAGAATGTGAATTATATGTAAAATAGAAGTCTAAACCTCCTTTTATAAGTGCAAATTCGGACTTGGACCTAGGCTTTTAATTAAATGAAATATAAAAGGCCCAAGTCCACTAACTTAGCCCAAAATCCCGTAACTGCTGATATGCCTTCACTAAAACGGCTTTTCCGGATGCGTTATGACTCCGATTGACCTCATTCCAGTTGCTAAAGTTCCGTGACTCGATAAGGAATGTTTTCTCTTCAAAGGTCAGCGGCTAAATCATCGCTTAAGCACCTCGAAATCAGCAATCTATGGCCTGGAAAATGGATTTTCAACTCTAAAAATAATATCTTCGGGATTTCTCTTCAAGTTTTGACTCTATCTTTTGATCTTTTACTTTCTCCTCGGATTCCTCTTCTAGCTAACATCTAAAACCTGTAAACTTTACACTAAAAATACCAATATTACGCGCAAAAGTTTAATAAATCAAAAATGCTAGAAATAAAGGAGGAAAATCATATTATTGCATATTTAGTCCAAAAGTCTATCAAATTGATTAAATAAACACCAAAAATGATGTCTCCTAAGGGTCGAAAATAAGAACAATTAAGGAGACATCAAGACCCCCAACTCAAACCTTTGTCGTCCCGACAAAGCGAAATAAAACAAAACAAGGGGTAGAAGTAAACGCAAGAACAAATAGAAGCTAGCAAATAAACCTAGAGCAATTCTTAAGATAAATCTCATATAGCAAACTCTAAGAACTAACATATACATACACTAATCATGCAACATCAAACATAAATAATCTCAATCATAAAATTAAAGTCGCAATGCTTGAAGGTTACACTTGTACTCATCTCTGTATGATGGCTATAGGGTGGTCATTAATCCTAACTCGCTTTGAACGTTCCACCTAGTATATTCGCTATCAACAGAATTATAAATTCACTATGTACTTAAGAATCACGAGGTCTTTATGGTTTTAATAATGGATTAAGGACGATATGGATGTATATTTGGTAAATTTGAAGTGAGCTTTTGGCTCTCTCCTCACTTACCATCAACATGTCCTCGAGCTTGAGTTTACGCTAAAAAATGTTCTCACTCACCCATTTGACGCGCTAATGTTGCGTCCCCAATGTCAACCCAACTAAACTAAGATGATTTCCAAAATATTCCACTTTGCCGATTTTTATTCTTTCTTTTTATTTTCTTTTTCTTTTTTTTTTCTTTTTTTTTCGTACAAGATACCCATGACTATCATTTTGATGTGAAAAGTCATGTCTCTTATAATTTTCTTTTTCTCTTTTTTTTTTCTTTTTTTTTTCAAATTTCGGCAAAGGGTTACAAATAATCATATCATCTTTTGTTTTTGTGCCTCAATACAAACACATATACTCCCTTCCCAATGTAATTTCCCAAATATGGACCCTCCACCCCAAACTCAAGCTCGAGACAAGTCTCAGGGTTGTGATTCAAGTGCGGGTCATTTGGTCATGCCTAATAATCTAAAGGATAATGGGCTTATATCGTGGCTACAAAAGAAAAGGCTTAAGGCTCAAACTTGGGCTAAGACGGATAAAATTATAATATAAGGGATAGCAAGCTAAAAGGCTTCAAATGGCTAACAAAGAAGTTCCCCTATCATTTTACTAAGTACATAGCTTGTCTTTAGTTCATATCTAGGTGGGTTCTCTACTAATTAGGATTTCACGTTCTACACACCAAACATATTCCTTAAGTACAAGCTTACTTCATTTGCATTGTTCATTAATTTTTCCTATCAATTACCTATGTTCGCATGCAATTGTAAGTGCGTTTTATGTTATTCCCTAAAGTCCACTATTTACTATCATAGATTCATCAAAAGTAAGCTTAAAGGAACATTTAAAATCTTCTATAGTCAAACGCAACTCCGAAAATTATTTTATTGAAAGCGAATAAAACATATAACACATAAAAACTGGGATGAGGCAACGAACCCCACCCCAAACTCAAAAATGAGTCGTGTCCCCACGACTCGAAAAGACTCAACGCAATAAAAATAAACTAAACTAACTAAAACGCGAAAGGGATAGAAAACGTATCTCAACCAGCGCGAGGCTGGTTATCGGTGTTACGTCCATGAACTTTCTCTTGCGTAAGAATACCATAGGTGGCGTGTTGAATTGTGCTCACCCCCATTAACATGTTTCGGAGAAGTTCTAACTCTTTTGTAACGTTTCCCAAAGACGCAATCATCTTCTCTTGGTTCTCTTCTAACACCCTCACTTTCGCTTCCAACTCATTCGTGGTATGCATCTTCTTCTTTGGAGGAGCTCTCGGATTTCTTGTTGCTTTTACCACCTCATCATGAATATTCTTGACCAACGTTAAACCCATACTCTCACACACCACAACACGATCAATCTCTGCGTCTTTACGCGGAACCTTTGCGTCTAAACACAAAGTAGTGATGGTACAAGGAAATTTGAGATTTTGTTGTGAAGTAGGAATTCTAGCAAATTCCATGATGGTATCATATATCACACGAGCAACATCCATGGGTTTCTCCTCAATAATACACTTAATGAACAAAAGATGCTCCTTCTTCACTTCCGATATGTGTTTAACTCCAAAGAAGGTAGGGATTATGAAACGTGACCAAATCTTAGCACATGGTAGCAAGTTACTACTATACATCTGCCCAGGATATCTCTCTTCTTCGGGAATCGGGCGGGCCCCATCAATAAGCACTTTCCCCCAAAGGGGTTCATAATCAAACGAAGGCTCTTTTAGAGATTCTTGAAACGGACATATTCCGGAAAACTCGGGTAATTTTAATGATTTACGAATAAGCTCAACGGAGAAAGGAACTACCTTTTTGCGAATAATAACTGCTTCTTTGGAGAAGGCGATTCCTTCATAAAAATCTCGCACCAAGGTAGGAATATACTCAAGCTTCCTTTCTCTCAATTCCTTCCAACCCAATTTATCACAAGTAATACCATAATCTTTATAAGCACTAGTCATAATACCTTTAGGAAGATTCATCTCCTCACTAAACTTCAAAAATTCAATTTTGTCACGAACCTGAGTATCCCATGGAACGAAGACTCTCTTAGGCTTTTGAGCCCAAGCTTTCCTACGCGGAGCTTTTGGTTGTTGCACTGGTTCTTCGGGAACTTCTTGTTCAGTTTCTTCCTCAATCTCTTCTTCAACTTCTTCCTCACTTTCTTCATCACTCTCATCAATTAACCTACTCTTTTTCGGATTAGCCTTACTCGGATTTTCTTTTCGTTTCGGAGCAATTGGGTTTTGGACAGTCTTTTTGGATCGCGAATCCGGAATCTCAATTGCTTGGTCTGGGCTAGCTCCAACATTGTTCCTGTTTCTTGGTATGTTTCTTCGATAGTTACACATGGAATCGGTTCTGTTAGTCATCTCTTTTCACCCCAAACTCAAAACTTCAAATAGAGAAAAAGCTAGAGAAAAGCTTCGAAATTTGATGTTTTGAGGCTTAACACTTGAAGGATTAGGTGGAATATGAGATGGGTTAAGGTTATTGGAGAGGGATTTTGAAAGAATTTGGTTTAATTTCAAGGTTGGGAAGAGGAAATTTGTGGAGAAAAGATGGATTTTGGTGATGTTTTGGAGAAGCTATGAGTTGATTGTATGTTTTTGTGATGAAAGAAGGCTTGATTTGATGATTTTATAGCTGTTTGTTGATGATTTTCGGAGTAGGTGGAGGCAAGGATTCGGAATAGAAGGTTTGGCTTGGAAAAGAGGCAAAAAACTAGGTTTAAGGAGCTCAAAACCGCCTCTCGCAACAGCGCACCGGCTAGCCGGCGGATTCACCGGCTTGCCGGTCGCGAGGGCGGCGAAAACAATATTACTAAATTCGATTTTTTTTTACCTCAAAACGCAAGTATATTGCGTCGTCGCTGACGCAGTGGTCAGAGACTTCATTCTCTATCACCGGCTAGCCGGTCGTTGACCGGTATGCCGGTCGTTGTCGATGGCGCAATTGGTGACGCAACAACCTTGCGTCGTCGCTGACGCAAGGATCAGAACCTTCAATTCCTTTGGCCGGCTAGCCGGTCAGTGACCGGTATGCCGGTGGATGACTCGCTGGCGCGAATGGTGACGCACCAACGTTGCGTCATCGCTGACGCAGTGATCAGAGAGTTGGGGTTCTTCAGCTCTTTTGACCGGTATGCCGGCCAGCTCGCCGGCTAGCCGGTCAGACCTGCTGTGGACTCTAATTTTTTTTCGTTTTCTCATCGTTTTGACCCCAAACTCATGACCATTATACCCCTGAAATCATCAAAAACAAACACCCTTCCTCATTTCTTAAAAATAAAAACTAAAATCAATGAAAACTTAACTAATTTACACTACGGAAATTGAAATACTTAAACTAATATACAAGAAATTGGCTTTTGTTTAACGTCGTTAAGCTCGACGGGTTACCTCGTGCTTCTAAGGAGCTTCGAGGAGGTACATTACCTCTCCGGAATGTGGGTCTTTTGCACGATCGGTGTCTTCACCTCCATGATAAATCTTTAAACGATGACCGTTCACCATGAATGTACAGTTTTCAAGTGGATGTTCTTTCTCTATAGCTCCATGAGGTGTAACTTTTGTTACAATGTAAGGACCCGACCACTTCGATCTTAATTTCCCCGGATAATTACTGAACTTCGAATTATATTTCAACACTCTTTGTCCCACTACAAAGTTCTTCTCTCGAATTCGATTGTCATGCCATCTCTTGGTATTTTCTTTGTAAAGCTTAGCATTTTCATAGGCATGTAATCGAAATTCATCAAGCTCATTAAGATTCATCATTCGATTCTCACCAGCTAGTGTAGGATCTAAATTTAACTTTGCAATAGCCCAATAGGCACCCATTTCAAGTTCAAGAGGTAAGTGACAAGCCTTACCATATACCATTCGGTACGGGGAAGCACCTACTAGGGTTTTGAAAGCAGTACGATAGGCCCATAGTGCATCATCTAATTTCATAGACCAATCTTTCCTAGTAGGACCAACGGTTTTCTCTAAGATAGATTTTACCTCATGATTTGATACTTCGGCTTGACCATTGGCTTGTGGATGATAAGCAGTAGATACCCGATGTCTCACTCCATACTTCTCTAGAACAGTCTTCAAATACTTATTAACGAAATGAGTACCTCCATCGCTAATAATTACCCTCGCAGTGCCATGTCTAGTGAAAATATGCGATTTAAAGAACTTAATCACTACTCGTGAATCATTAGTTGGCAAAGCCACAGCTTCTACCCACTTAGACACGTAATCAACAGCTAATAAGATGTAGAGGTTACCAATTGAAGGAACGAACGGACCCATAAAATCTATACCCCAAACATCGAATATTCAACTTCTAACACATTGTTACGTGGCATCTCATCCCTCTTGGATATGTTTCCGGTAAATTGGCATCTATTACATCTTTTCGTATATTCATGACAATCTTTTATAATAAAGGGCCAATAGAAACCAGATTGTAATACCTTAGCAGCAGTTCGATCTCCTTTGAAATGTCCACCATAAGGTGAATCGTGACACCCAGCTATAATCGCCTCAATTTCTTCCTTGGCTACACATCTTCTTACCATTTGATCAGCACACACCTTGTAGAGGAAAGGATCCTCCCAAAAGAATTGTCTTGCACGATGAGCTAATCTTTTTCTCTCTTGATATGTTGATCCTTCAGGAAAGGAACCACTCACCACTAAGTTTGCAATATCCGCATACCAAGGAGCTTCATAATCACGAACCACGAATAAATTCTCATCAGGAAATTCTTCTCTAACTGCCTCAGTACCATTATTCAACTCTGAACCTTCTAACCGCGATAGATGATCCGCAACCTGATTCTCACACCCTTTTCTATCCTTGATCTCTAAATCGAACTCTTGAAGCAATAAAACCCATATGATTAACCTCGGCTTAGCATCCTTCTTCTCCATAAGATATCGAATCGCTGAATGATCTTTATAAACAATAACTTTCGCTCCAAGAAGATAAGAGAGAAATTTATCGAATGAATACACAACCGCTAGCAACTCCTTTTCTGTAACTGTATAATTAATTTGAGCACCACTAAAAGTTTTACTAGCATAATAAATCGAATGAAAAACTTTCTCTTTTCTTTGTCCTAATACAGCTCCCATACAAAATCACTCGCATCACACATAACTTCAAACGGTAAATTCCAATCTGGAGGTAATACTATAGAAGCAGAAATAAGCTTTTCCTTGATTGCTTTGAAGGCCGCTAAGCAAGCTTCATCAAAAAGGAATTTGGAATCCTTTTCAAGTAAGTTGCATAGCGGTTTAGCAATCTTAGAAAAGTCTTTGATAAATCGCCTATAAAAGCCAACATGGCCAAGAAAACTTCTTACCCCTTTAACAGAAACAGGAGGGGGAAGAGTTTTAATTACCTCTATCTTCGCTCTATCGACCTCCAATCCAACACTCGAAACTTTGTGACCCAGAACAATACCTTCTCGAACCATGAAATGACACTTCTCCCAGTTTAACACCAAATCTGTTTCTTTGCATCTGATTAACACTTTCTCTAAATTATCTAAACACTTATCAAAATCATCACCAAATACAGAGAAATCATCCATAAACACTTCAAGAAAGTTATTGATCATATCCCAGAAGATGGCCACCATGCATCTTTGAAAGGTAGCAGGAGCATTACACAACCCAAATGGCATTCTGCGATATGCAAAAGTACCAAAGGGGCATGTAAATGTTGTTTTATGTTGATCTTCCGGAGCCACGTAAATTTGATTATACCCAGAATAACCATCCAAGAAGCAATAGTACTCTCTTCCGGCTAACTTATCTAACATTTGATCAATGAAGGGCAAAGGGAAGTGATCTTTTCTGGTGGCCTTGTTCAGTTTTCTGTAATCCATGCAAACTCTCCATTGAACTACCGTTCTTGAAGGAATCGCTTCATTTTTATCATTAAGCACTGTTGTCATTCCTCCTTTCTTCGGTACACACTGAACCGGGCTCACCCATTCACTACTCGAAATGGGATAAATAATCCCCGCATCTAAAAGCTTGATCACCTCTTTCTTCACTACATCCTTCATAGCGGGCATTAATCTTCTTTGACCTTCAACTGAGCGTGCGTTAACATCTTCAAGTATGATTTTGTGTTGATAATAGGATGGACTAATGCCTTTGATGTCAGCAATTGTCCAACCTATTGCTTCTTTGTTGGCTCTTAACACACGCAACAGTTTATCTTATTGAGGACCTGTTAAATTAGCTGAAACAATAACAGGTAGAGTTTCATTAGTACCTAAATATGCATACCTCAAGTGTGCTGGCAATGGTTTTTCTTCCAATTCCGGAGGAGATTCAATTGAAGGCTTCTTTTTAGGAATAATCTCCCCCGGTTCTCTCACAGGTTCATAGGCAAGACGCCTATACTTCGGATTTTCAGAATTGAGAGCTGCTACTGTTTCCGTAAGCTCCTCCATCATCTCAGGTGAATCTAATGTTAAAGCAGCCTGCAAGATATCATCAAAATTTAAACAATTAAATACCTCTTGCGATGCTTGCTCTACTACATCCATTCTGAAGCAATCTTCCTGAGAATCTGGGAATTTCATAGCTCGAAATACATTGAATTTGATTTCCTCATCTTGTATCCTCATCGTTAATTCGCCATTTTCTACATAGATCAATGTTCTCCCTGTAGCTAGGAATGGTCTACCCAAAATGATGGGGACATTTCTATCTGCATTGAACTCAAGTATTACGAAATCAACAGGAAATATAAGTGTACCTGCCTGAACAAGGACATCCTCAATGCGGCCTTCAGGATGAGCAAGAGACCTGTCCGCCATTTGCAAGACCATAGAAGTGGGTCTTGCGTTTCCAATTTTTAGCTTATCAAAGATTGACTTGGGCATCAAATTGATGCTCGCTCCCAAGTCACATAGCGCTTTTCCTTTCCATTCTTCTCCAATCGATATCGGAATCGTGAAACTCCCCGGATCAAATAACTTCGGAGGTAATTTACTTTGACAAATCGCGCTACACTCTTCAGGAAGACCAATCATTTCATTATCACAATAAGGCCTTTTATTAGTGAGGGCCCTCTTCAAGAACTTCGTATACTTAGGAATGTCTCGAATCGCTTCTAGTAACAGAATATTAATACTTAGACCCTTCACTCTATTAAAGAACTTCTGAAAATCAGCCATATCACCTTTTTTCTGAACTCGTGATGGAAACGGTGGTGGAGGGCGATTGCTCACAATTTCATCTCTCTTTTTCGGAACTTCTCTTGGTCTTTCTATTTCTTCAACCTCACTATCTTTCTCATTCTCTTTCTCTTTCTCACCCACTTCCTTTTCTTTTCTTGGAACTTCTTTCTCTTTCATAACAGGAAAAGGAGGTGGAGGAAGGTTCTTACCACTTCGTAATGTAACGGCTTTGCAATCTTCACGTTGTATTGGATTCTCAGTGTCGCTAGGAAGTTGTCCTTGTGGACGTTGATTCAGTTGTTTATTGATTTGACTTAGCTGATTCTGGAACAACTTCATATTTGCTTCGGCTGCATTTTGACGTTCCATAGCTTGTGTCTGAAGAGCAATTAAACTTTCAACCGTTATCTGAAGGGTAACTACTCCTTCTTGTGGATGGGCAGGTAAGGCTTTCTGATTCAAATTTTCATCATAAGTATTCTGAGGAGCTTGTTTTTGTACATAACTGCCTTGATTCTGTCCTCCTTGATAATTGTTGTGTGGTCTTGGATTATAGTTGTTACCTTGGGGACGCGGCTGATACGCGTAGGTAGGATTGGCTGCCCCATTAGGATTTGAGTATTGAAACCCAGGATGGTTTCTGTTAGGCTGATATCCATTACCACTTGAATTGAAGTTACCTCTGTTGGACATAAATATCACGGACTCTTGGTTATTCGGACAACTTTCCTCATCATGATCATCTACCTTACAAATCGAACACATATACACCTCTTATGCAGCATGCACAGCTACCTTCTTACTCAAAAAACCTTCTTTTACAGCTAAAGTAAGCTGCTTCAATTGTTGCTCTATAGTATTCTGAATCTTATTCTCAAGCGTAGCAAACTTTTCTTCCATATCAACATTATTCACTCCTTTAACCGGTGTTCTTACTGAATTCCACCCAACTTAATTCTTGACTGTTCTCTCTAAAATGATTTTAGCATGAGCGGGTTGAACTTGAAGAAAACCTGCACCACATAACGTATCCAATTTCTCTCTCGAAGTCCCATCAAGGCCTCTATAAAAGATTTTTAGCTGTTGTTGTTCTGAAAAGCCATGATTGGGAACTCTACGCAAACACATCTGAAATCTTGTCCAACTCTTACCCACAGTTTCATCATATTCTTGACGGAAATGCGTCAATTCTAATTCAGCATCTAATCTCATGTTACTTGGGTAATACCTGTCAAAGAAAGCAATCTCTAATTGGTCCCAATTGGTTATCTTCGTAGGATCTTGCGTATCGTGCCATTCACTCGCTCCATCAATAACAAAAAATTTAAACGCAGAAAAATACATCTGTTCTCCTGAAACTCCTTGTGTGATATAAGAATCACATATCTGTTTAAACTTCTGTACTGCTCTAAGAGGATCTTCTGATGGTCTTCCACGAAAATTTCCAAAATTTTGGAATTGAGCTAACATACCCGAATCTGGACGGAATGTCGGAACATCAATATCTGGAGCACCTACTCCTATAGCAGGAGCACGGAATGGAACTTCTGGAGGACCATTAGTAAACCACGGATCTTGATTCATCACTATCTGAACTTGAGGATTATGAATCACTGGTGGAATTGGAGGAATAACGCCTGGAGCCAAAGGTTGGCCACCTGCGCCTAGTTGACCTGGTTGATTATTTTGATGATCGTGAAGATTTATCTCTTCCATTCTGTTACTTAACTCTTCTACTTCTAAAGCTTCTCGTTCTCTTCTTCTTCTGTTAGCAAGTCTGATCAACGATTTTGGATTACTAAGGATCGGAGGTGTTGGCTCTAGATCCTTGAATAGCCTTCTTCGCATACACCAAACCTAAAAACCTGAAGAAGCTAACAAAAAAAAAGCGTAAAACTGATAAAATAAAATAAATGCAACTATCACTAAAGGATAAACACCGTGGTCACACGCTACCGTCCCCGGCAGCGGCGCCAAAAACTTGGTGGTCCTTTGTGTGTTCTAAAATAAAAGCAAATAATAATCGAACCACAACCGCAAGTGTACGGTTGTCCCAAGTAGTATAACTGATAATACAGATTCGTTCCAAGGACGGGATGGTTGATCACAATGTCTAACAAATAGTGATTGATGCACTTATGAAAATAAAAGATAATAATATGTTTGTTTGGTTTTTGTGATTAAAGCTAATGAATAAAAGACAAATAATTAAATGCAAATAAAAGCTAAGACGCAAGTAAAATGATGTAAAACGCAATATGAGATGTAGCACTTGAGAACGCAAGGATCCTCCCTATCCTATTTCTTAACTTATGTTGTTTAAGGGCTAAATTAGTCAATTAAAATGGTCGGGATTCTAAATTCCTTATACCCCCGTCAGGGCGGACTATAAGGCAATCCTAGGGTGTCACTAGTCCCGTCAGGGTAAATATGATCCACCTTTAGATGATTAAGTTTTATTACCTCATTGGCCCTAGGATTAGCTAAGTTCGTCAGAATCATTAACTTCTATCCTACATTGAATAAATGGTTCTGTACCTAAACCCTCCGTCAGGATGATCCAATCGCCACTAATTGGAATAGCCTAGATACTAACACCTGCTCCTAGTTCATGACGCTAAAAACAGTAAACATTCACAATTTATCGAAAAGAGTAAAAGCCCTAATTTAGTTTAATTCAATAAAAACCCAAATTCAACATTCGTTAATTAATAAGATTGGGATTCACCCATTGTTTGTTCTCAAGCACTATGCAAAGCTTAGCTCATATTAAAATGAAATACGAAATTAAATGTAAAGGAATTCATATTGTTTACAAAATTAAAAGATAAGAAAAACCTAATTTCCGGAATCGGAATGACTACGAACGGAGATATAGACTCTCTCCAGCTCTTGTAGCTTCTTCTCCTTCCTTCAGTTGCTTCTTTCTGGTGTTTTTAATCTTGCAGAATGTGAATTATATGTAAAATAGAAGTCTAGACCTCCTTTTATAAGTGCAAATTCGGACTTGGACCTAGGCTTTTAATTAAATGAAATATAAAAGGCCCAAGTCCACTAACTTAGCCCAAAATCCCGTAACTGCTGATATGCCTTCACTAAAACGGCTTTTCCGGATGCGTTATGACTCCGATTGACCTCATTCCAGTTGCTAAAGTTCCGTGACTCGATAAGGAATGTTTTCTTTTCAAAGGTAAGCGGCTAAATCATCGCTTAAGCACCTCGAAATCAGCAATCTATGGACTGGAAAATGGATTTTCAGCTCTAAAAATAATATCTTCGGGATTTCTCTTCAAGTTTTGACTCTATCTTTTGATCTTTGACTTTCTCCTCGGATTCCTCTTCTAGCTAACATCTAAAACCTGTAAACTTTACACTAAAAATACCAATATTACGCGCAAAAGTTTAATAAATCAAAAATGCTAGAAATAAAGGAGGAAAATCATATTATTGCATATTTAGTCCAAAAGTCTATCAAATTGATTAAATAAACACAAAAAATGATGTCTCCTAAGGGTCGAAAATAAGAACAATTAAGGAGACATCAAATACCAAAATCGTTGCAAATCTCATACAATTCCTCCCTTCGTCAAATGGGTATTCGATTTGCAAAGAAATATGAAAGTGTATTGGAACAAGAGGAGTATATGGCTTATCAAAAGTCGAGAGAAAAATGGGTGGAATCGGGCGATCAAAATACAAGATTTTACCAACCTGCGATCTCTGCAAGGAAAAAGACGGCATATTGCACAAGACTTTTAAATAATTTAGACGTCTGGGTAGAAGGAGATGAGGAGTTAAAGAGGATGCTTCGGGGATATTTCGAATCTCTATATGAAAAGCCAATGGATCATTCGGAAGAGTATACATTGCCACATATAAATGCTATTGAGAAGGAGTTAACAAGGGAGTTAGAACAGCCGTTTTCGGATGAAGAGATAAGAAGTGTCGTATTTCAATCTAACCCAACCAAGTCCGTCGGTCCGGATGGAATGTCGGCTGCGTTCTATCAAAAGTGCTCGGCTACTGTTGGTTCATCTGTATGTAAAATGGTTTGTGAGGCGGTATGTAAGGCTCATCTCCATTCGGGTCTGAACGGTACGTTAATAAATCTCATTCCCAAGGTGTCAGACCCGAATCGGGTACGTCTTTTTCGTCCTATTAGTCTTATAAATTGTCCGGTTAAGTTTATTATGAAGGTCATGGTCAATAGACTAAGACCTATTCTCGCTAACATTATTGGTCCCTTTCATTGTAGTTTCTTACCAGGTCGCTCTACGATAGATTAATATTGTTCTCATATGGGAGGTGGATCACAAGATGCGTCGTCTTCAAGGGAAGAATGGAGTCATGTCGGTCAAGATTGATCTAGCAAAGGCCTCTGACAGAATTAGATGGGAGTTTATGAGGGATACAATTAGTCATTTTGGAATCCCGGAAAATTGGATATCTCTAATTATGTCTAGCATGAAGGATAATGAGATGAGGATGCTATGGAATGGGGAGCCTCTACCTCCTTTTACTCCCTATAGGGGTATTCGGCAAGGGGATCCTCGTTCGCCATATATCTTTGTCATGTGCATGGAAAGACTTTCAATGTCAATTCAGAAATTATGTATGGTCGGAAAGTGGAAAGAGATAAAGATTGGTCGGCAGGGGCCTAGTTTGTCACACTTATTCTTTGCAGATGATCTAATATTTTTTGGTGAGGCCTCTTTTTTGCAGGTACAGGTAATACAAGAGACGATGGATTTATTTTGTAAGGAGTCCGGGCAAAGTGTTAGCGCCAAAAAATCGCTTATATACTTCTCGAAGAATGTCCTGATGAACCTACAGAAAGATTTAGCGGAAGCAAGTGGTTACTGTCATAGCAATTTGTTTGGATCCTATTTAGGGATGCCTATTCATTCAATAAGGTTACCTAAGGGGTTTTTAAAGAGTATTCTGGAGAAAATGAGAGGGAAATTAGCAACGTGGAAATCCAAGACTCTTTCTCTTGCTGGCCGTATTACATTAGCACAATCCATGCTTAGCGCAATTTCGGTGTATCAAATGCAAGTCATTAAGTTGCCAAAATATATTTGCATGAAATCGATAAAATAACTAGATCCTTTATTTGGGGATCATCTCCATATGAGAGGAAACTTCATTGGGTTGCTTGGGATCAACTATGCAATTCAAAGTGAAATGGGGGTCTAGGACTTAGAAGCGCGGAAAAATATAATCTAGCACTCTTGGAAAAGCTTGGTTGGAGAGTATTGAAGCAAGATTGCTCAGTTGCGTGGGTGCAAATCTTTGAAAACAAGTATTTCAAGAATGGGATTTTATCTCGTCAACAAAAGCAAAATGATTTAAGTGCTTGTAAAGCTATCTTAGTGGGTGTCAAGATTCTTCGGGATGGTATAGTAAATCAAAACGTAAACTCAGGAATAAATGTATGGTGACGTTTCGAGAATTCGGATTCCTTTTCGGTCAAATCGGCATTTGAGAATATGGAATCACTGGGGTGGATCAATCTTTTAATTGGGAGCTTATATGGAAGCTTAAATGTTCTCAAAAGACTCGGATTTTCTTGTGGAGATCTACGCTAAATCGCATCCCAACGGCGGAGAACCTATATAAAAGAAATGGGATTGAATCCGAGAAATATGACCTTTGCGGAGCTGCTTTGGAGGATCTGTATCACAACATGGTAAGTTGCAAAGTTGCATTTATTTTTTGGAAATCTTTTGGTCTTGTGTTAGGTGGGAATTCGAGGGCTTATACTTGAGTGAGAAGAGATGTTGCTGCTGCCGTCATGGAGGTGGAGCTGCTGGATGACTAATGTAGAGCTGGAACGCAGGAGCTGACGTGGGATAGGAGAGTTGATCGAGCTTCGCTGCTACAATTGAATGATTTGTGGCGGAGTAACATGAACTCTACAGTTGCTGCTGCAACCTTTCGCGGGAACAGAACTGCAGTTCGAGCTGCTGATGTGCCGAGCTGATGCAGAATCCTTGGAATGTCACAGCGAATCAACAAACATCAAGAATTGGATTGAAGGTCACTTGCGTTCCGAGGCTGTTGTAGCGGGTATTGAATGGTCGTACATTTTCGTAGCGGTTATTACAATAATATGGAACAAATGCAATCACTTGCTATTTGAGGAAAGCTCAACAATACCACATGAGCGTGAGCTTAAAAGGGAAATATTTTCTTTAGCTAATTTATTTATATTAGCTTGGGGAAAAAGACTTGATGGTGGGTTAATAAAACTTGCCAATAATGTAATGGTAAAGTGGATTAAACCAAGTGTGGGCTTCAAACTTAATGTATATGGAAGCTTTACCGAATCAAAACACATAGCGGGTATTGGGGGAATTTTGAGAGCCACTAATGGTTGGTGCAGTGCAGGTTTTGTAGGTCGTTGTTTATTCATTTCTCCACTTGTTTCGAAGATGCTTGCACTTCATCATGGGCTAAGATGGGCCATTAATAAAGGATACAAAGAATTGTGCATTGAAACGGATTCGGAGGAGCTCCATGCGCTAGTGAAGGGAGGTGGGAGTCCATTTACTTATAGTTCGGACTTGAGGGAGTTCCATGCGCTAGTGAAGGGCAGTGGGAACTCAAGAAGTCACTGTTGGACAAATGAGATTCTACCCAAGTGTTGACCATGTTTACGATGTTAGTCGGTGACTCAATCTAATGAAATGGTTCGGATATTAATACGTTTACTCAAGTTGTGAAGATTGACGTAATATATTCACTTGGTTAAAATCATTTTAAATTGAATGAGAAATTGAGTCATGTAATTTGGAGAAATTAAAAGAAATATATATATATATATATATATATATATATGTTATTTTATTTCTTTTTTTATATAGCAAAGAAAGAAAGGAAAAAAAAGGCTTTGTTGGGCTTTTGGGCCTTAGGTCCATAGCTTTGTTGGGCCTTAGGTCCATAGCTTTGTTGGGCCTTAGGTCCATAGCTTTGTTGGGCCTTAGGTAGGGTTGAACCTGGACCATTAGCTTTGTGGGATTTTGGGCCTTAGGTCTATACCTTTGTTGGGCCTTAGGTGGGGTATGAACCTGGACCATCATCTTTGTTGGGCTTTTGGGCCTTAGGTTCATACCATTTGGACCAGCCCAAGTTTTTTGGTCTTTTAAGTAAACGTTGTATCTTAAATTAATACAACGTAACCCCAAAATGAAACATCACAACCTTTGGCAAGCCACCTTTTCATTTTCTATAAATAGTTGGCCAACTAAACCATTTTCTTCATTCATTTTTCAAAATCATTAAAATTATAAGAGAGAGAGATAGAAAGAAGCAGCATTATTAAGTTCGTTGAAATTCTTAAGAATTCGTGTGTCGGTTTCTTTTGAATAGTTTTGTCGTTGTATCCTGGAGGTTGAAGCCAACAAACGTAAGACACCTGTACATGGCCAAAATACCTTAAAGACATCGGATCCAATCCGAGCCTCGACAAGTAAAGTTATTTAATTATTTACTTTTATTTTATTTCTGCATTAGTTCCTATATTGTTTTACTGGTTTATACAAACACAACACAACAATTTAAGTTATTTATGATTCACGTGGTATAAACCAGAAAACATTTTCTTTTTATGTTTTTATAAACTTTACTTTTGGAATTTTTTTTTGGGTATGTGTATACAGAACATGAATATTTCATTCTATTTCTTTTCTCTTATTCTGATTTCTAGGCTTGTGTATACATACTAGAAAAATACTCGCTTAATAACGTCATATTACGTTGTAATATTAGTGTGTTTTTAACAACTAATATCAATCTTGCTAGTATCGGAATACTTGTCGAACCTTGTGGTTTGAAAATTTTCCGCTAAAAGAATTCTTAATTGATTGAGATTCTTCTTTTACGTGGATTGATTATCTCTTTAATTTCTTCGATCCTCTACAACAAGAATATAAAAACTTGGAGACTAACAAGAATATAAACTCTTGGGAAATTAAAATTAATTTAATCATTTTGTCGTAAGAAAGAATCAAGTTTTTGTGTTGTCTTTTAGTGAGAAAGGTTGAATAATTCGTTTGTTTGAATTATCTATAATAATGTGTAATCCTTGGTAATTGAAATGATGTCTACCAAGATAAACAATATGTCCAGAAATGATGGAATCGGTAACAACATACCATCAGCAATTTCACTTATGGAAAATACATTTGTGGGACATGATCCCGACTCTTATAGACCCGTTGAGGAGTCTAAGAGGTTAAATGGAAATGACTATCTGTGTAAAGGAATAGACGGCTGAAATCACAGAGGGTAAAGTCAATTCCATGAAAGGAAAATAAGGCCAAGCAACCATGACTAAGATCAAATAAGATTGATTTTACTACAGTAGTTTCTAAAGTAAATTTGGTTGGCAATACCAAACACTGGTGGGTGGATACTTGGGCCACCTGACATGTATGTTCAAGACATACAAAGTTGCAACTACTGAAGAGACTTTATGTATGAGAAATTTTTCTACATCAAAAGTAGTTGGATCTGGAATCGTTATTCTAATAATGACTTCTATAAAAAAGAGTTGAGTCTCTATAACGTTCTCCATGTGCCTGACATTAGAAGGAATCTAGTTTCAGGTTCGTTATTGAGTAAGAATGGCTTCAAACTAGTATTTAAGTCTGATAAATTTATTCTCACTAAAGGTGGGATATTTGTGGGTAAAGGGTACCTATGTGATGGTTTATTTAAGATGAATATAATGACCATAGTACCTACCAAAATGTAATCGAGTAAGTAATATATCCTTGACTCACCTTATTTATGGCACGATAGATTAGGAGATGTTAATTTTGGTTCATTAAGTAAGTTAGTAAACATCGGGTTACTATCTAATGTGAACTTCAATTCTCAAAAGGTATGTGAAGTATGCGTTGAGTCAAAATTAACAAAAACCTCATTTAAATCTATAGAATGGACTTTGGTACCTTTAGAATTAATTCACAATGACATATGTGACTTGAAATTTGTGCAAACTTAAAGTGGTGAAAAGTATTTCATAAATTTCATTGACGATTGCACAAGGTATTGTCAAATATACTTGTTTCGAAGTGAGGATGAGGCATTAAAAGCATTTATGCAATACAAAACTGAAGTTGAGAATCAACTAAATAAAAAGATTAAGAATCTTAGAACAGATATGGGAGGATAATATGTGTCTCCTTTTGAGGAGTTTTGCGCTAAACATGGAATCATCCATCAAACCACGTCCCCCTACTCGCGTCAAGAAAATGGGATTGTTGAACGCAAGAACCACACGCTGAAGGAAATGATGAATACCTTGCTGATACCACAGAACTTGTGGGGAGAGGCTTTGCTCACCGCAAATCACATCCTCAACAAGGTACCACACAAGAAGGTAGATAAAACTCCTTACAAATTATGGAAAGGAAAACCACATTCCTTCAAATACTTAAAAGTGTGGGGATGCTTGGCAAAGGTAGCAATTCCTCCTCTTAAAATGGTCAAAATAGGACCAAAGACCATCGATTGCGTCTTTATTGGATATGCTCACAACAGTGCTGCATACAGATTCCTGGTACACAAATCTTGTCATGTTGACATTAACGTCAATATGGTGATTGAATCAAGAAATGCACATTTCTTTGAAACAACCTTTCCGTACAAGACCACACCAGAATCTGGATCCTTAAAAAGAACACGTGATGCAATTGAAGAAGAGCAAGATCAAGAATCATTGCCAACTAAAAAGCAAGATCAAGAACCATTGCCAAATGAAGGAGAACCAAGCAGAAGTAAGCGGATTAGAACCTCTACGTCTTTTGGTCCTGACTTTCTATCTTACATGCTAGATGACGAACCGCGAACATTCAAGGAGGCTATGTCAAACCCTGACGCCCCATACTGGAAAGAAGCGGTAAATAGCGAGATAGATTCCATTATGCAAAACCATACATGGAAACTAGTGGATCTCCCTCTTGGGAATAAACCACTTAGATGCAAATGGATATTCAAGAAGAAACCAAAGACCGATGGGTCTATTGAAAAATACAAGGCCCGCCTTGTTGTAAAAGGTTATAGTAAAAAAGAAGGACTTGACTATTTTGATACTTATTCTCCAGTCGCAAGAATATCATCCATTCGAATGTTAATCGCTACAGCTTCAATATACAAGCTCTAAATACATCAACTGGATGTAAAAACAGACTTCCTAAATAGAGAACTAAATGAAGAGATATATATGGAACAACTTGAGGGTTACGTATTTCTAGGTAAGGAGAAGCAAGTATGTAAGCTTGTTAAATCTTTATATGGTTTAAAACAGGCACTGAAGCAATGGCATGACAAATTTGATAGATTCATGATCTCGAATGATTTCAAGATCAATGAATGTGACAAATGCGTTTATGTAAAACGAAATGAGATTGGATATGTCATTGTCAGTTTATATGTGGATGATATGTTAATCATTGGAAGTAACAATGATGTGATTAAATTCACCAAAAGGATGCTTTCAAGTAAGTTTGACATGAAAGATCTAGGCCTTGTGGATGTTATTTTGGGTATCAAGATTCTCCGAACATCTGAAGGTATTATACTATCTCAGTCACACTATATTGAGAAAGTATTAAATAAATTTTGTAATGGCGACACACATATCGCCAAGACACCTGTTGATGTAAGTTTACATCTTGCTAAGAACACTGGTGATATGATCAACCAGTTGGAGTACTCTCGGATTATTGGGAGTCTCATGTACTTAACGAAGTGCACTAGGCCAGATATAGCACATGCAGTAAGCAAGGTAAGTAGGTTTACACATAATCCGGGGAAGAACCATTGGATTACTATTGTAAGAGTTCTAAGGTATCTTAGATACACTATGAACGAAGGGTTGTTGTACACAGGTTATCCAGCTGTACTAGAAGGATACAGTGATGCAAACTTGATATCAGACTCCACCGACTCAAAATCCACAAGTGGATTTGTCTACATGTTAGGAGGAGCAGCCGTGTCTTGGAAATCCACTAAGCAAACATGCATAGCCAGATCCACTATGGAATTTGAGTTTATAGCTTTAGACAAAGCTGCTGAAGAAGCCGAGTGGCTTCGGAATTTCCTAGAGGATATTCCTAATTGGCCAAAGCCTGTGTCAGCTATCTGCATACATTACGATAGTCAAAGTGCCATTGGTAGGGCACTAAATGAAATGTATAACGGTAAGTCTAGACACATACGTCGTAGACACAATACTGTTAGACAATTGCTCTCAAACAGAATTATCACAATTGATTATGTTCGATCAAAGGATAATATAGCGGATTCACTGACCAAAGGTCTACAAAGAGAGCAAGTGCGAGTGTTGTCAAGGGGAATGGGTCTTAAGCCTACGAAAGCTGAGTTGCCATGATGGGAAACCTACCTAGCAGAGTGGAGATCCCACAATCTAGGTTCAAAGGGAAATCTATATCATGAAACTGCAACTTGGTGCGACGCACTGTGGGGAGACCTCCCCAAACCATTCCTAGGACAAAATTAAACAGTGTTACTTGTAAAAGTGAAGGATAAGTTAAACTTTTAATGGTTCTTGTATCTTAGATACCATAAGATAGAGTAATGCAGAATACTCACGACAAGAAACCATCTATATGAATAACATGGGTAGGGCCGCCCTACGAGAATTTTTAAAGGCGAAATTCTCCGACGGTTATTCATGAAATACCAGGAGTTGTCCAGGGCCGTAAATGGACACAACCGTGAGAACCAAATAATTTTTGGAAGTATACTATGTAAGTTCTATTGTCTTGGTTTACACAAAAGCTGAATAGTTCAAGACATCACGTTCACTAGTTAGCAAGTAAATCCGATAGCTCTTACTACAGAAGGTTCAAAGCCAAAAGCTACCTTTCTCGATGTAGTATTCTTCTACGCTTCTCTCTCACTCTCTTTCAAGTGTTTAGCATTCTTTTGCATAATATTTTAAGGTGGTTAGTCAATTTTCATTCATGTGAGGATTGTTGGACAAATGGGATTCTACCCAAGTGTTGACCATGTTTACGATGTTAGTCGGTGACTCAATCTAATGAAATGATTCGGATATTAATACGTTTACTCAAGTTGTGAAGATTAACGTAATATATTTTGAAATTGAATGAGAAATTGAGTCATGTAATTTGGAGAAATTAAAAGAAAAAAAAAAAAATATATATATATATATATATATATATATATATATATATATATATATATATATATATATATGTTATTTTATTTCTTTTTTTATATAGCAAAGAAAGAAAGAAAAAAAAGGCTTTGTTGGGCTTTTGGGCCTTAGGTAGGGTTGAACCTGGACCATTAGCTTTGTGGGATTTTGGGCCTTAGGTCTTTATTGGGCCTTAGGTGGGGTATGAACCTGGACCATCATCTTTGTTGGGCTTTTGGGCCTTAGGTTCATACCATTTGGACCAGCCCAAGTTTTTTGGTCTTTTAAGTAAACGTTGTATCTTAAATTAATACAACGTAACTCCAAAATGAAACATCACAACCTTTGGCAAGCCACCTTTTCATTTTCTATAAATAGTTGGCCAACTAAACCATTTTCTTCATTCATATTTCAAAAGCATTGCCACATTGGACGTGACTGTAGAGCCATATTGAGAAGTAACCCGGGTTTTGAGTTCGAATGCATCTATCGTGAAGCGAACAGATGTGCAGATCTTTTGGCAAAAAGAGGAGCTATGTTGAATGGAGAACCGCAGTTACTAGTGGACCCTCCGGACTATCTTTGGCAATGTATTACTAGTGATAGGAGTGGTGTTTTATTTCCTAGACTAGTTTTTACACCCTCTGTGAGGGATTAGTTGATTAGTATTGTCAACTTCGGCTTTAAAGCCTCAGCTGTATGCAAAAAAAAAAAAAGCATTAAAATTATAAGAGAGAGATAGAAAGAAGCAGCATTATTAAGGTCGTTGAAATTCTTAAGAATTCGTGTGTCAGTTTCTTTTGAATAGTTTTGTCGTTGTATCCTGGAGGTTGAAGCCAACAAACGTAAGACACCTGTACATGGCCAAAATACCTTAAAGACATCGGATCCAATCCGAGCCTCGACAAGTAAAGTTATTTAATTATTTACTTTTATTTTATTTTTGCATTAGTTCCTATATTGTTTTATTGGTTTATACAAACACAACACAACAGTCACTACGTTTCAATTGCACAGAATTGTTGGAAAATGTCGCGCGATTATCTGAAATCCGCCTTAACTCACATATTTCGTGAAGCAAATGCTTGTGCAGATAAATTAGCAAAAGAGGGAGCAACTATGGGCATTCAACCTTTGAACTTTGATGATCCTCCAGAATACCTATGGAACTTTATTACAAGTGATAGGAGCGAACGTGCAACTGCTAGAGTTGTACTAGAGTCTCAATACGAACTCCTGTTTTTTGTGTAATTTTTGTTTTTTAACGGTTTTAAGTCTTTCATGTATAAAAAAAGTCAATTATTGGTGGATTTTTAGGTTGAATTTCAAAAGGATAATATACACGTGGACCAAAATAATAATGTGTACAAAATTAAGAAAATAGAGTGTTGAGCTAAGTTGCATCCGATGCAAGATTCACTATAGGAGAATAATTGCTAGGCCACGATGGGGAAATATGCAAAGCTGAAAAGCATCAAGATCATCATTGTATTTAAATTTATAAATGATAGGAAAAGCTGGATCTCTTTTGTCAGATATGTTTTTACTAATTTATCAATTCTTTAGATATGCTTTAATTAATTTAATTATGTGTATGCTTAAATGAGTCCTCACTATGAGGATTAGAATAATAATGTATTCCCCTTTACCCCTCCACTCTTGGGACCAATGTAACTTTGATGTCATTATGGTAATCCTATTCGTACAAACGTGAAATTTTATGGTAGTTAAAAGTACAAACAAAAGATCGCAACTTTTTTTTTTCTAGACAAATAGACTAATATATTAAAACAAAAGCGAAAAGAGTTAACCAACTCTAGTCCCAGCGAAAGTATCAAAATCATTACAGATTAAAGTCTTTAAGTCTAGAGGAATGTTACAAATTCAAGAAGGACATAAAATAGAATTGGAAAAAGACTTAGCGAGCCCGTCAGCGACCTTGTTAGCTGTTCTTCTAACACCACAGATACATAGGTTGATGTGGTCTTTCACCATATTTTTAATATCATCGAGGATAGCCCTGTCCTTCCAAGGACACACGCTTGCATTAAAACTCACTTTTGTGACAATCTTTATTTTACAATCATCTATAACCTTTAATATATTTACTTCTTATTTAATTTCTTCAACTACAGCTTTTAAGATTCTTTTATCAATAGCCAAAATGTCAGTTGCAATGAAGTTCTATTAAACAAACATCAACTGAGAAGAGGATGAAAAATTTACTCTCCCTTGGCATCAACCCCTTTGAGCTAGGTCAGAGGCGGATCAAGAATTTCGAACCGAGGAGGGCTACTATTTAGTTTTAGTAAAAGAAATGTATTAATTTTGAGTTGGGGAGGGCTAATTTTGGGGCTGTAATTTTTTATTCATGTTTTTACCTATTTTTTACAAAAAAAGTTGGGTTAAATTGTACTGTTATCTCATAGGCTGGGTGGGTTGCAGCCCACCCCAGCCTACCCCTGGATCCGCCCCTCTACTAAGTATGATGAGCTAAGAATTTTGCTAGAACCGTGGCATTAGGTACTGCCTGCTTCAGCTACCTTAAGAAAGTTATCATCCAACACTGGTAGTCAAAGGAAGGAGTAATACTAAAAAAAGGGACTAATGTGTGTATCATAAGCTTTGAGAATAAAGAAGAGCGCAATTTGGTTTGGGAAAATTTATACTACCATGTATAAAGGTTTCATGTATTACTCCAAAAATGGGATGAGTGTCTAGCAAATCATGCTGAGTTTGAGGAAAATTTGTTTCCGATAAGGATCAATGGTATCCACGCTTTATTCACTAAAGAAGACGATGAAAAAAATATTACCACAAAACTGGGAAAAGTAGAGAAAATATTGTTACATGATCCAAATAATTTTAAGGAAAACCCGAGTATGAATGTCAGTATGTCATGAAGAATCGATAAACCTCTAAATTTGGGTTCAATTTCTATCAACGCCACGGTGAGCCTGTTTGGTTCTCTTATAAATATATAAAACTCTTTGATGTTTGCTACACATAGACATTCTATCACACAAAGAATGGAGTGTGATAACCCATCACTACTATAATATAATCTAGGTAACTGGAATAGGGTGGTTGAAGATTTTCCAGCCACCAGAAATAAATTCAATAGCTTTGTTTTCAAGGCGGCAAAGACTAATCTCGATAAAGGAGCAGGTCAGATCAAAGGCAGGAAAAAACCACTGAACAATGAAATACGATTGAGAGAGGTAAAGGTAATGCAAGGAAGGAAGGTTTGACTGAAGAAATTGCTAGTTTGGGGAAAGAGATGAAGACGGATGGAGACAATAGAGTTCATACTTTATTGAACATATCGTTGGTTAATTTAGGCAACAAAATTGAAAGGGGTCAATATGACTCATCATATTACAATGCCCAAACTCTGGAAAAGTCATAGATCAATGCCTTCTTTCTTGGGGCCTAACTAAAGATCACATGTAATTATTGGTGACCAAATAAAAATAACACAAACGAAAAAGTTTTGTTTGGGTATATGGAGAGAACTAAGATAAGGAATCGACATGCCAGACTTGAACTAAGGCTTCCAAAGAAGAGGAGAACAAATACAACATCTACGCAACTCCTCTTGACACTAATGATAAATTCATGGAGGATACAATTCGAGGTGGCAATAGTGAGATAGCATAGAGAGAATAAAAAAGGGTCCAGGGAAAAAGGGGATTTTGAGAGATGCTATTCAGATATGAATGAAGACTTTGAGCTCAACAATGAGTATGAGGTTTGGGGGGGGAGGGGGGTTATCCCACAATAACCCCTTGGTGATTTATGATACAAAACTAGAATTGTCTGGGATTGGTACCCACCTGACAGAGTTTATCTTGATTGATTCTTCAAAATCTCTTTGTATTGAGGTACTATTCTTGTCTAAGATTAAGAATAAATTTCCTTGCATTGAGAAATTGGGTGATAAGCTTAATATGGATATTATTTCCTATGTTGACCCTGAAGGACTTTCTGGGGGCTTGTGGTTTATTCTAAGGATAACTCATCTTCAATTCTCATAATTTGCAGTAAAAATATAATTCAATGTTCTTAAAATTCTACCCTCTTGGGTGGTGTGAAATTTCTTTTGCTTATGGGCGTACTAAAGAATCTGATAAGCTCACTTTTTTGAAATATTTAACTGATAAAGAGCCAAAAGAACATCTATTTGTGTATTATAGGGCTCTTCAACTTATATAGATTCTCTAGTGATAAGGGGGTGGACCTCTTAATTAAAAATCAATGGACTGGTTTAATTGATTTGTCAATAATTTAGAACTTATATGAATTCCTTATAAGGGATGTAACTATACTTGGTCTAATAAAAGATAAGACACTGATCTTTTCAAACAAGTTCTTGATAGATTACTTGTTAACGACTTATGGTTTACAATAAACCCTCATTGTTGGAGTAAATACTTTCTCCTTTAGGTAGTTTTTATTTTCCTATTGTGCTTAATTTGGGGATTACTAAGAAAAAATTCAATAAAAGATATATTTTTGAATAAAAACTAGTTGTCTGAGATAGTTGTCACATTGAGATTCAAAGAAATGGATCAGGCTGGAAAACATCGTGGGTAAAGGCATTGCTAGGTCTAAAACTAAGCTTAATTCCATTGCTAAAAGTGTATCAAAATGGGTTAAAAATAGAAATTTTAACAACAAGAAGCTTATTGATATCACTTTAATTAACATTGAGAAGCTTAATAATGTGCCTTATTCTATAGAAAATCAAGAAAACCTTTTACATTTATCTTTTGTACTAGAAGAGTATTGAACTAAATAAGATACTTACTATGCTATTAGGTCTAGAAGTGGTTGATATTAGGTGATAAAAACACCAAATATTTCCAATCCATTACTAAAAGTAAAAGAACAAAGAACAAAATTCTAAGACTCCAAAAGAGTGATGGCGCTTGGATAGATAATATATATGATATTTCGGGTAAAATAACCACTTACTATGATAAGATTTTTTTTTGTGTGATGGTTGTAGAGATTATTCTTCCACTCTAAAATGTTTCAAAAGATTAGTCACTGATGACATGAATACTAAGTTGACAAAACCAGTCAACATCAATGAACTTAAAGAGGTTGTGTGGTCCCTAGGGTCGGGAAAATTCCTAGGCCTTGATGGGTATATGTTGGATATTTTTATAGACTTTATTGGGATATGATTAACATTGCCTTATTTAGGGTGGTCTCTGAGCTTCTCGTGAATAATTATAGCCTCAAAGGCATTAATAGAACAGTTATTGCCTTGATTCCAATATACGCTAACCCTGGGCCAATTAGTTGTGTAAACTTTTTATACAAAATCTTGGCAAAAATATTAACTTATAAACTAAGACCATTTATGGAAAAGTTTGTCAATGTATCAAATACAACCTCCATTCCAGGCAGATCTATTTTTGAAAATAGATTAATAGCTCAAGAATCTAGTCATTATCTCAAAAACAAAAGAAATACTATGACCTATCATATAGCTGTAAAAACATATATCAGTAAGGAATATGAAATTATTGAACGGGATTTCTTCATTGACCTTTTAATACCTATGGGATATGACACCAAGTGGGTCGAATGGGTTAAAAATTGTACAACTACAATAACTTATGAAATTTAAATTAACGGTGATCTTTTCCACTTACAGACCCACAAGAAGGATTAAGGCAGGGGGATCCTTTGTCCCCTTACCTATTTTGGATGGTTACTCAAGCTCTCTCTAGTTTAATTAAGGACAATGTGGATAGAGGAATTCTAAAAGGTATGAAAATATCAGCAATCTCTCCATAAATAACTCATATCTTATTTGTTGATGACAGTTTATATTTTCTTGAGGCAAACAAAAATAACTTAGATGTGTTTATGAATATTTTACTTTGGTATGGATTTGCTTCTGGCCAAAAACCTAATTTAAAAAAGAGTGATGTGCTTTTTAGCAATAACACCCCTCAAGATGTTAAGTTAGATTCAGATAAGCTTTAAAGGATGAATAAGCAAGAAGAGTTAGGCAAATATCATGGAACTCCATCTAGCTGGGGAAGGTTCAAAGTCTGAGCTTTAGAATGGTCAAATAATATAATTATAAAAAGAATGGAAATATGGGACACCAAAATGCTTTCTAAAAGTGTAAAGGAGGTTTTAATAAAATCTAACATTAATGTTATTCCTATTTCTATAATGTCAGTGTTTCTTATTTCTAAAAAGTTACTATTAAGATTGACTCCCTTATTTTTAATTATTATTGGAATAATAGAGGAGAGAACAAAATGCACTGGATTGGGAGGGGGAGAGATGTCTTATATAATCTAAGAAAGAGGGTGAGTTAATATCTTCATGATCAAAACCTAGCCCTACTAGCCTCAAATGCTTGGAAAGTAATGACAAAACCACACTCTCTTTTATGTAAAATACTTAAAGGAAAAGTATTTCCCCAATCATGTTTACTGGAAGAAGGTGGGAAGTAGTTGCTCATGGGGCTTGAGAAGCTTATTGAGTGGAAGAGCATATTTTAAAAAATATTAGTTGGACCATTGAAAATGGACTTTCTATTTACATTTGAAAATATTCTTGGATTCCTGGTCCTCATATCTTACATAAACCAAGACAAGTATGCCCCTTGAAAGTTTCTAAGTTGATTAACTTTGATTTCTCATATTGGAATATGGATTTTATTGAGAATTTATGTCATCTTTAGTTGTAGCAACTTTCCCTAGTAAGGATATTCCTTTCTTGAACATTTCTAGTTTTGGCGAGGTAACAGTTATGGAGTGCTATCATTCTCTTAGAAAGGCTCAACTGGAGTTAGATGATAATAAAAAGCATAATAAAGAAGGTACATCTTTTAAATATCAAATAAAGCTTGAAAATTCATTTGGAATCTCATAGTATCTCTTTATGTGAGAATTATTTTATGGAAGGCCTGAATCAATGGCCTACCAACTAATGAGAACAGACTCAAAAGAAAAAGTACTTTATGTGCAAACTGTCATATTTATGGGGAAAATGATGAAATAATTGAATATTTACATTTTCATTTTCCCTTAGAAAGAGCAACTTGGCTAAGCAGCCCTCTGGATATGATTTCTATAAATGAATCAACCTTTAGTGTTGGTAAATGGATTGATCATATCAAAGATTTAATGCGGGTCCATATTAGTCTTACTCTAATGTTGAAGAAATGGTTACTATCATGGCTTGGCAATTCGGAAAACCATAAATGAGTATATTTTCAAGGCAAAGAATCGTGACCCTCCAAATATAGTTAAAAGAGATCTAAAAGCCTATACTGAGTACTATAATGCAAATATTACAAACTTTGAGGCTAACACACAACAATTATATAACACTTCAAGCGTTGAAAAAGATAATGAAATAGAATTTTGGATTTTAATTCCAAAACCGAGACAAAGAGGTTTGATATACATAGTAATTATTTATTTAATTATAGGAATCGTGGGACCCCTGACTATGGAAAATTCAAGATAAGTTGTGATGTTGCATGAAATAAATGACTAATGACGGTGTTATTTCTTGTATTTTTCATAACTACAAGTGTGATACTTAATGGGATTGCAATAAAGATTGAAGCTCATTCCGCAATAGAAGTTGAAGCAAGAGGAATTCAATTTGCTTTTATAATGACATCTAAGCTACCTCGAGACTCGGTAACTATAAAGAATGACTAATCATCTCTCAAATCATTTCAAGCAAGCACTCTTCTTTCAGTATTATTAAAATTTTGGTTATTTATTATAGTAAACGCTAGTATTGTATTAAGTTCTCACATGCGTTGAGAAAATTCAACACTATAGTTGACTGAGTGTCTAAACAAAAGCTCAAAGACAAATTTTTTAACCTTTGGATGCTTATTTCTCCATCCCAATTAGTTAGCCTTCTAAACTTTGAACATGATGCTATAGGCATTGGCTAATTATTATTTTCTGATCATTTATGAAAGGTAACTTTTTCGACCAAAAAAAATCTTGAGCATGTGAATAATTTGTATCATTCACGTGGGTTTTCTGGGAATAATTTTGATGGAATATTGATTTTGATCAATTTTTCTCTGCGAGAGCGTGTGTGTGTGTGTGTTATTGTGTGTATGTGAGTGTTTTTTACTATGTGTGTTTGTTACCAGATTTTCTTCTATAATATTTGTTTTGTGTATTAACTTTGTTCTTTTTCTTTTCTCATTTTGCCGGCTACTTTTTTTTTTATATAAATGAAGGTCAATTAAGTCTTTTGGTCCATGGTTTTTAGTGTGTGACTTTTAAGGGCAATATGACCACCTTCTAGGGTGGTTATGGTAATTTCCCCTTTACTTTATTCTCACTATATTGTTATACACCTTTAAAAGTTGGACCTTTTTTGTATTTTAATAATACACAACTCTGTTTTGTGAATTCCTATAACGCACAAAATGACACCCCCATTATATTAGTCTTTTCTCTTTATTCTCTGTGATTTTGTGTGTCTTGTAACACACAAAATGACATCCCCATTATATTAGTCCTTTCTCTTTATTCTATGTGATTTTGTGTGTTCTAGTAATACAGAAAACTCACTTTTGTGTAATATTGTAATACACAAAATGACAGTCCCCATCATATTAATCATTTTTCTACGTATATGTGATTTTGTGTGTTCCAGTAATATATAAATCTCACTTCTGTGTAATCGTGTCACATACAAAATGTCAGGTCCCATCATATTAGTCCTTTTACCCATTCTATATGATTTCGTATGTTACATAAATACACAAAACTCAAATTTTAATATTCCTGGAACACACAACATTACTGACCCCATCATAATAGTCATTTTTCTTCTTTTAGAATTTAGGCTTTAGGAATTTTTTTTTGGTTTAGTATTAGTGTTTTTAGCTTTAAGGTTTAGGATTTAGAGTTTAGATTTTTAGATTTTTAGATTAAGGGTTAGTGTTGGGGTTAGGGTTTTTTTTGTTAAGGTTAATATTTTTAGATATAGGGTTATGGTTTGAGGGGTTAGGTTTAGGATTAGGGTTATGGTTTAGGGTTTAGGTTTTACGCTTTTTAGTGTTTAGGGTATCCGACGCAAAAATAACAAACACCATCATATTAGTTATTTTTTCTTTTCTTTGTTTTTTTCTAGAGTTTTTGTGTATTACTGGAACACACAAAATTACAAACCACGTCATATTGGTCTTTTTACTCCTTTCTCTGTGATTTTGTATGTTACATGAACACATAAACTATTGATTTTTGTGTTTATGTATTACATAAAAGGTAAAAATCAATCCCAAACACATATTTATTTTATATCAAATACTTTTGCTTTTACCTTTTTTCACTCCCATTAACATGATATCAGTTGTTTCTTCTATTCACTTTTTTTACCTTCTTGATGTTTTCCTTTTTTCATTCCATTCCAACCCTAAAATTTTGTGTGTTCCAGTTATGTTTTGTGTAGTACCGTAGTACAAAAAATCATATTCCAAGTTGCATATCTTTATTTCCTTATCAATACACAAAATTATGATTTTTGTAGTATAATGATTTATAGAGTAAATACGTCTGTTACCCCGAATACTCTGGGCCGATTGACTACTTACACCTTATAGCTTAAAATGCGACTATTTACCCCCTATACTTATTTTTTGTGACTCATTACCCCATGTTTCCCCCACTTAACGGAATCCATGTACGTTTTCGTGACTATTTACCCCCTATACGAAAATATACAAAAAAATTGTAGGGGGTAAACAGTCGCATTTTGAACCGTAGGGGTAAGTAGTCAATCTGCCCATAGTACAGGGATAGAAGAGGTAGTTACTATAATTTATAAACACTTATATATGTTTTTATGTTATTGTAACATACAAAATCCCAATCTTAATAATATATATATATATATATTTAATATATAATGTAGTTCAACATTTAAATTTCGTAACAAACCAACAGCGAGATGATTTGAATCTACAATACAAATTTTAACACTTGGAATAAGTGAAAGTTACGACAACTAATTAGCTAGAAGTCATTTAATTCTTTAGGTGTTAACCAAAGACTACTTCACTTTCAAGTTGCAACACAAAATCGAAGATGTATACGGTCACAAGTTTTTCTCAATATATGTAGTCTTTAGCTTCAGTTTTTGAAAGAAATAAAATAAATTAATAGATTTATTTCCATGTCACCCATGATGGGTTAACAAGAACGTGCTAGGATAGTTACCTGGGTTTAACTGAAAGAACTTACCCACTTTCTTAGTGCTTGAGGTGGAGATCATGGGAAGGTGGTTTATTATCAGTTAATAAACCAACGCTTCCTGAACTCTATAAATAGGAGTCTCCTACTCCATCTTCAACACAGCTTCAAAAGCACACAAAACACAACAACAAAAATTCTTCTCCCGTTAAATCAATTTCCTCTTCATACACTTAAACAAGAAATTCTCAGACACTTAGGTGGTGAAAACAAAGGGCTTAATTCTAGTAATTAAGTTCAGGATCAGAAAGCAAGAATTCAGAAATCATCAATCCGCTGCGTAAGAGGTTTGTCTAAAACCTTTACTATTTAATTTAATAGGTAACAATTGGTATCAGAGCGTGTTACCTAAATTAATTTTTTTCTTCGCTCCTTTTGTAATTCATGTGTGATTCATGTTCAATATAAAAAATATCGTTGAAAGAATTTTTTTTTTTTTTTGCCGAACGTGTTTAAGAAAAGAAAAAGGAAAGAAAATTATTTTTGAGATTCTTCTGTCGAACAAACTTTTGCTAGAAGAAGAGTTTTTTTTTTATATTGTCTAGGCCTTTTAGGTTAGGTGTTTATTTGATGAAAGAGACCATTCTACCTGCATGGCCCATATCTAATTTATTTTAGCCTAGTATAATAACTTAGTTTGGCCTAGTATTAATTAAATTTTTTTTGGATCAAGAATTAATCCATTTTGTTAATTATTTTCTTTTGGGCCGAACCTAAAATTGTATATGTTTGTAGAGGGATTCAAACCCTGACCAACTCTACTAGTAACTAGTAACTTAACCATCTATACTATGCAATTTTGTTGTTTATAAAGAATATATGATGAATGTATAACTAATTTCAGAAATGTATTATTTTAAATTCAAAATGGTGGTGAATTTTTTTTTTGTTCTTAATTTTTTCTATAGAGAAAAAAATGGTGATTACACGATCCCGGGGATTACGTGCATTCAGACGCGACCTGTTGATGAACTACATGACTGATCACGAGAACATAAAGAATTGGAATAAAGCAAAATTGGTCTACACCGCCAAAGTGTCCGATTCAAATGGACAAAGGGAAGATTTAAAAAACAAAATAATTAAACTTCGAAATTATAAGATGAAATCATCACATTATTTAATACAACACGTGAAGATTGTAAACGATATGATACAAGGTGTCATAAAATATGCCTATCACATGAATAAGAATGACAAGGTTGATGCCCTTCTCAGGACTTTGCCAAAAGACTTGAGTAAAGATCTCCTTGATCTATGGAGGAATGTGAATCCCGAAAATTATGTAGATAGGAGATCAAAAACATAAGGTTGGGTCGTATATGCCTTCACTGAATCTCATATGTGGAATCATTTTAAAAGGCATACAAGTTTTTTCAAATGTCCTTGTGAGATGAATTCGCCTACTAAGTATGATCCGATAAGTCTCTATGTAAAAGAGGGTTTTGAAAAATTTATTCCTTTGAAAACGAGATACGAGTGATTGTCATGTATAAGTTAGAGTTTCTTTGCTAGGTAGTTTATTTGGTAGTTCGTTTCAAATGTTAGTCTTTGATTTTATTTGGTTATTTGCTTACCAAACATGTTTTTCATTTATGTATGAATTCAACTAGTTTCTTTGCTTTTATGTTATTAGTTGTTTAATTTTCATACATTTTGCTCTATTTATGTTAGAGTAAGTGGGAGTTCTTGAAGAACTTAATTTTGCAGTTAATGAAATTGATTGAATGGTTAAGACAAACAAAATATGGTGGTTCATGATTGGGAACATAGTGAACTTTCTTTATCACTTATTTTGTTATCTTTCTTATTCATTCCGTTTGCTTTAATAGCATAGAGTTGTTAAATAAAAGTATGATATTAATGGAAATCTCTTACTTTATAGAGAAAATGGCATCGAAAACCATCATTACTGATCTCAACAAAGGAGAAAAGATGAATGGTGAGAACTATAACCTTTGGAAGCTCAAGATACACTATGTTCTAGAAGAGCAAGATATTCTTGAGGCTGTTAACAACGTCATGGCTCAGCCTAAGGAAGGCAACACAGCTCAAAACAGAAGGGACATGGAGGCTTATGAGAATTGGAAAAAGAAAGATTCCACTTCAAGAGACATCTTGATAGGCTCCATGAATGACGATCTTGTCTATGAATGTCAACGATACCTCACTACTCACGAAATGTGGAATGCTCTTAAGGAGAAGTATGGGGGTATGACTGTGACTAAGTTGCGTCAATTGACCATTAAGTTTGACACTTACAAGAAGAAGCCTAATCAAACCATGCAACAACATCTCCGAGAGATGTCTAACATGATTAGGGAACTTAAGAATGCAGGTCATAACCTTACTGATGAACAACAAGTTCAAGCTGTGATCCGATCTCTTCCAAATAACTGGAAGCATTTGAAGATAAACTTGACTCACAATGAAAACAACAAAATCTTTGATGATGTTGCTCGTCATGTGACATTGGAAGATGAACGTCTAGATGCAATTAAGCCTCAGGGCCAGGCTTATGTTGCTGAGTCAAGTTCCCACAAAGTCTCCGGCAATAAGCGCAAGAACAATGGAAAGAAGAACGGAAATGAGCATGTTTCCAAGAAGAACAAGAAGGGTGGTAACAATAAGGGAAAACGTTTCTGTAAGAAGAAAGACAAGAGTAAGATGAAATGCTTTAACTGTGAGAAAATGGGTCACTTCGCTCGCGAGTGCAGCGAGCCCAGAAAGGTAGCAATGTCATTTACTTCTTGTAATTTTACTTATGTTACCAGTACTGTATTGCTTGCTGATTCTAATCCTTTGTGGACTGTGGACTCAGGAGCGACAGACCATGTAGCCAAAGACCGAGAGGCATATGTAGAGTACCGTCGGATTCCAGAGGGATCAAGGTGGATATATGTAGGAGACAACAATAAGGTTGAAGTCAAAGGAGTTGGCACTTGCAAGTTGAACTTGCGAGGTGGTCAAACCTTGTACCTGCATGATGTACTTTACGCACCTGACATTCGACAGAACTTAGTCTCGATCACTGTTCTTCTAGGATTAATTTTTTAATTTGAATTTTCATAACAAACAAGTAGATATTTATTATGATGCTAGGTATTATGGTTCTGGTTTTATTTCGCATGGTTTAATTGTACTAGATGATGATAACTCGTTTAGTAGTTATTATATAAGTAGTTGCTTTTATACTAATACTTCTTCTTCTAGTAATTCTAATGTAGAAGAAAATGTATGGCATGCTAGATTAGGTCATATTGGTCAAGACCGTATGAATTTGTTGGCTAAGGCGAATCTTTTAGGTTCGTTGACTAAATTCAACTTGCCAACTTGTGAAAATTGTCTAGTAGGTAAAGCAAAACAGAAACCATTTGGAAAGGCTAAACGAGTCGAGTACCCATTACAAGTAATTCATTCAGACATTTGTGGCCCAATGAGTGTTCAGACTAGACGTGGGGAACGTTATTGCATCACCTTTATAGATGATTTCACTAGGTTTGGTTATGTCTACCTGATTTCTCACAAATCTGAAGCATTGAAATGTTTTATAACATTTATCAATGAAGTTGAAAATCAGATAGAGAGGAAGGTGAAAAACCTAAGAACCGACCGAGGACGTGAATATCTATCTGATCAGTTTAAAGAACTGTGTGATTAAAAAGGGATAGTAAGGCAACTTACAATTCCTAGAACACCACAACAGAATGGTGTGGCTAAAAGGAGGAATAGAACACTCCTAGAAATGGTTAGGTCTATGATGGCACAAGCAAATCTTCCAATATCTTATTAGGGAGATGCCTTGCTAACCGCCTGTTATATACTTAACCGAGTACCCACAAAGACTATTCCATCAACTCCTTATGAACTATGGACAGGTAGGAAACCTAATCTGTCATACTTGCGACCTTGGGGGTCGGCAGGCTATGTTCATGATCTATCTCATAAGTATGGGAAGTTAGGTCCAAGAGGTAAGAATTGTATCTTTATTAGATACCCAGATCACTCTAAAGGATACGTGTTTATTGGTGAACATAATGATGGGGGTCTTACAGAAACTGAGTCACGAGATGTTACATTCTTAGAGAATGATTTTCCTAGCAGAGGTGAGGTTGACAGAAATTCCATTTTATGTGAATTGAATGAGATTCACGAAGATGATATGCAAACAAATGTGACACCTGATGAGGTAACACATACTCAAGAAATAGAGACGGACACTCCTCTACATCTTGAGACGGAAGAAACCATTGCATCATCTAGTAATCCTATTTCTCAAGATTCTCAACTTAAGTGAAGTGCTAGAGGTTTAGTTCCTCGTCGTCGATTTCAAATTGAAGGAGAAGTCTTTATGATAACTCCACAAGATGAAGAAGAACCTCGAATAATTAATTAAGTATTTTCATGTCCTGCTAAGAATGAATGGAGAAAAGCAATGGAAGAAGAAATGGAGTCGATGAAGAAAAACCAAGTATGGGAACTGGTTGATCTCCCGAAAGGACGTAAGGCAATTGGGAACAAATGGGTTCTCAAAATAAAGAGGAAACCTGACAATTCCATTGGCAGGTATAAAGCTCGCTTGGTAGCGAAAGGCTATACTCAACGGGAAGGAATAGATTTTGAGGAAACTTTTTCTCTAGTTGTTAGATTTACCTCAATACGTCTTATTTTAGCTATAGTGGTGCATCTCGATCTGGAGTTGCACCAAATGGATGTTAAAACTGCATTTCTAAATGGAGATTTAGAAGAGGTAATTTTCATGGAACAACCCTCGGGTTTCGTTGCAAAAGATCAAGAGAATAAAGTATGTAGATTGTTGAAATCAAACTATGGTCTTAAGCAAGCCTCGAGACAGTTGAATTTGAGATTTCATGAAGTCATCTCGTCAAATGGATTTGAGATGATAAGTGAAGACCACTGTGATTACATTAAACGTTCCAAGAAAAATTTCATGATTTTATCTCTATATGTGAATGACACCCTATTAGCTAGGAATGATAAAGAGTTTATTCAAGCTAACAAGGAGTGGCTAGCTTCTCAATTCGATATGAAAGATATGGGAGAAGCAAATTATATTCTTGGTGTTAAGATTCATAGAGATAGGTCTAGACGACTATTATCTTTATCTCGAGAACCTTACATCATGAATGTACTTGAGCGCTTTGGTATGACTACGTGCAATGCCATTGACACTCCTGTAGCAAAGGGAATAAACTTAACTCTCGACATGTGTCCTAGTACTACAGAAGAAAAACAGAAAATGTCAACAGTACCATATTCTAGTGCCATTGGTAGTCTTATGTATGTTATGATGTGTACGAGACCAGACATTTGTTATGCAGTAGGTTTAGTTAGTCGTTTTCAATCGAACCTGGGACAAAAGCATTGGAAAGTTGTGAAAAGGATATTGAGATACCTAAAAGGCACCAAAGATCATGCCTTATTCTTTCGAGGAGATAGATTACGCCTAGAGGGATATACAGACGCTGATTGGGTTGGTGATATAGATGGGCGTAAATCCACTTCAGGTTATGTATTCTTGCTAAATAATTGTGCAATCTCATGGAGTAGCAAGAAACAAACCTGTGTAGCTTTGTCAACGATGGAAGCTGAGTTTATAGCTTGCTTAGCTGCGGTTCAAGAAGCTGTTTGGTTAAAAAGGTTCTTTGAACATTTAGGAATCTCTGGTGATAGTGGGAGTCCAATTACAATATATTGTGATAGTCAAGCTGCAATGGCTTATGTGAAAGATCCAAAATATCACAGTAAGACCAAACACATCGATATAAAGTATAACTTTGTTAGATATATAATTGTACAAATGTTACTTTGCAATATATACCCACACGCAATATGCTTGCTGATCCATTCACAAAGGCTATTCCAAGGGATGTATTCATAGATCATGTTAGATCTATAGGATTAAGCAAGATATAATGTACGAATTATTGCTAGTTTATGTGCATTCTATGTATATATTTCCATTAGTATGTTTATTTAATTTTTATTTTAATAGTATCATGTTTGATATATATTATATTGTGTGTGATTTTGTAAATATGTATGCCCTATAGACTGAGATTGGGCTGTCACACGGGCAATCGCCTTTGGCATAAGAAGTGCGCAAAGATGAGACTAACTCATAGTAGTGAAGAACCCTTAAATTAACTTGAGTTAAGATAGCCGCCTTAACTAAGTGTTAAGATGAGATCATAAACATGGATAAACCATGTTAAGCTTATATTATGATCGAAGTAGAATCCCATTATCTACTTAGTCTATAATAGCCAGATATGAATTGCTTGATTGATTTCATAGAAGGGTTTATCGATCGAAGAATTCATCTCAGACAACGAGGCTTGTCTAATTATACATCTGTATGGTATTTGTAAAATTGTGACATACAGTTTGAGATATATGAATAATTCCATAACACGTGTGTCATACCACGTGTGCTTTCGACCAAAAGGAAGTGAAGAATTGATCCATGTTTCTTCACTGTGTGATGCCTTTGATTTGTTCCCTTATTACTTTTGACTATATCTTGATATTTTGATTAGGTGTATGCTACTTTGAACACATTACCAATGATCATGAATGATTCGGTCTAATGGGGTATGTTTGGGAAAGCAACCTAATCAATATAAAAGGATATAAGTGTAAAGGGAAGGCTAGAATTGTGTATCAAAATGTGTGCTTGCAGGTTAACCGATCATGTAAGTCAATACGGACTATAACATGATAGTGAGACACATAAACGAAATGATAGTGAACTCTTTTTCACATAGAAGTTGTGATATATATTTGAAGGGGTCAGAGTGACTATAATGTGATACATCATATTGTTAGTCTGGGGTACTACAAGATACGTAAGGAATGATATTTCATTTGAGCAACTATGTACACTAACAGGTTAATAGTAACATATGCTCGTATGCTTGTCGGTCGCACGACCTATTTGTCAAGTATGATGAATTATTGTAGTAGTGTGTATATGAGAGAATTTTGAGAAATTTTTGATGTATGGGACATTGTGATGCACGTACCTAATAGTACGATGGTAATTCCATCATGTGCGAGTGGGAGAATGAAATAAATAAAATAAATTAATAGCTTTATTTCCATGTCACCCATGATGGGTTAACAAGAACGTGCTAGGATAGTTACCTGAGTTTAATTGAAAGAATTTACCCACTTTCTCAGTGTTTGAGGTGGAGATCATGGGAAGGTGGTTTATTATCAGTTAATAAACCAACGTTTCCTGGACTCTATAAATAGGAGTCTCCTACTCCATCTTCAACAAAGCTTCAAAAACACACAAAACACAACAGCAAAAATTCTTCTCCCGTTAAATCAATTTTCTCTTCATACACTTAAACAAGAAATTCTCAGACACTTAGGTGGTGAAAACAAAGGGCTTAATTCTAGTAATTAAGTTCACGATTAGAAAGTAAGAATTCAGAAATCATCAATCCGCTGCGTAAGAGGTTTGTCTAAGACCTTTACTATTTAATTTAATAGGTAACAGTTTTCTTCTTGTGTGGATTTAAGATAGATTATACCACTAATTTTGTCATCATCTTCATCATCACTCTTCAAATTCAAAAACAAAAACAAAAGATATGGTTGTAATCAATGACCACATGAAATATTCTTCTTTTGCTCTTTGTACTTGTTCCTCTTTAAATCACTACATCACCAACAACAGAAGTAGAGGCTCTATTTGGTGCACTGAAGCTACATCTGTCCTTTTGTCATTATGGCCATCAGTAGTAATAGCATTTATCTCATTTGTAATTGCTTTATTCTGTTCATGAATATAATTTGCTTCTTCATCTTTCGTGATTCGTGTGGAATGAGTTTTCACATTTGTATTCATGTCCTACAATGATATAAATGGAATGAGTCTGCACATCTTGAAACTATGAAGGTTTTAAATAACTACATATACTATGAGATAATAAAACAATACAAAAAGTTGTAGAACTTCATAGCTCTTAGGAAAATTATGTCTCCTCCTCAGGTTCATGCTCAAATCCTCCCATGTTCTTTCAAATGCATATGTACTTGAGGTACGAATCTTGGTGATGCCCTTGGACTAACAGATAAATGAAATTACAATAAATATTGTAATTACTAAGATGAGTTGTGTCAGATTTATATATGTACGAGATAATGCAGTGAATGATTAATTCGTGTTAAGTTTCCAACTCAATTTTCTCACTCTTTTCTCTCTCAACTAATAAATTAAATCAAACTAAATTAGTCGATTTCACGATAGCGTGCTCCTCCTTTGTAAATTGAACGGTCAACAGTCTTCCTTCAATCAACGACCTGGATTATAAGACTCTTATTTCAAAGACCACATGGACTAACAATGCAATTAACCCTTTATGGCATTTCTTCAAAATACAAAAACTATAAGACTCCTATTCTAGAAACCACAGTGACTAACAGTGCAATTAAACCTTTAAATAAAGATTTGAAAAGTGGACAAGTACACATAACTCACTAACACAACTTGAGATATTCTTAGTTCTTCTCGTGTGTGTGCAATCAATTCACTATAATACTATGAACAGGAAATAGAAAACCAAAACAATATATCAAAGTATATCAGCTAATGTAATAAACTAAACTTTAACAACACGCAAATTCACATATATCAAGCAAGTATATAATCAGATACAACTTAATAAAACAATGCTTGGAAAGCGCCACATACACATTATGAGTAACAAAGAAGAATCAATACACCAAGCTCATCGAACAGTACTGAGGATGTCCTAAATAATAAAATGCCATAAACCACTGCATAGATGCTGAAACCATTATACCAGTGCTATATCAGAAGTTGTGTCTGGAATATTCCATACATTAAATATTACCCTCACTAGGAGATGATGACATTTGAGAGCTTCACAATTTGACTTAAAATAGCTCCAAAGCAATCTCATCCACTCCACATTGACGTCCATGATTACAAGGGAGCCAAGTTACCTGTTTCGTGTTGTGCTATTCTACTGGAAGTAATCTCGCAAGGGGTTTCTCAAGCAAAGGAGACGTGAGAAAAGATAAGTTAAAATCCTCACTTCGCGACACGATAATTTCCTGTACAGAGAATCAAAAATCTCGGAATCTAGAAGTTCATCAGGAATCAGATCCTTAAGAAGACCATCTTCATCTCCCTCTGTAACATAAATTAGTTCACTCCACCCTTTCTTCTCTAATTTTGCAAACAAACCATTCGAAAGAGGATCAAGGGTAGACCACAAAAACTATCAGAAACCACCGAGAATTTATCTTTATCTTTATAATCAAGCAAGCAATATCATAGGAGCGGGGAATGGTGGGTGGCTATAACGTGGTCGTGGTTGAGATGGGCTTCAACGAGAAAGAAAAGCTTTTTTTATAGAATAATGTTTTCTTTTATTTGTAATATAAGAAAGAATATTTTAGTAATTGGGTTTGCTTTTTATTTTAAGTAAATGAGTTTATTTTTTTTTAAATTATAATGAAATAAATATTTTTTTTATTTCTTTATTATTAATTTGATATTGTCTCTTCTTATATACTCATTTACTTAAAATAAAAAGCAAACCAAATTACTAAAATATTTTTGAAGATGGCCGACGAATTTTAAGTTTATGGAGAAGACTACTAAAAAGATTTGAATAACTCTTAATGAGAATAATATTAGAAGTGATATTAGGAGATTAAGAAGATTGTGTGTATATATTTTCTAGTGTGTTGAATTACAATATAAGAGTGTTTATATAGACTATACACTCACACAAGGTGTGACACATTACATATATATACATACGCACTCTAACTAATTCGTTGTAACTTGTTTATCAAGTTATTGTGTGGGATTTATTCCATGTGTTGCTGGTGTATGTTGTGGTGTGGGCTCTAACTTATCATCCCCCTCAAGCTAAGCATACAGAGTAAGGGAACTTGTCGCGTAAAGAAAAGAAGAGACAAGGTGAAAAACCTTTAGTAAATATGTCTGCAACCTGCTAAGAAGAAGAAACATGATAAAGTTTCAAATTCTTGATCTCTAACAATGTGGCGCGTACGAGTGTGAAACACGGGATTAGTAGTCAGCATGATCGCAAAAATATTATCACACGCAAGAGATGGAGTTTGAAATGGTATGTGTAAAATTTTAAGCAAAAACGTAAACCACTTAATTTCTGCAGATACATGAGCCATAGCACGATACTCAGTCTCCGTGGATGATCGAGACACCGTGAATTGACGCTTAGAACCCCATGAGTCTATGTTAGATCCAAGGAAGATACAATAGCCTGTGGTTGATCGTCTATCCACTATAATACTCGCCCAATCAGAATCAGAAAAAGCATGAAGAATGTTCTGAGAAGGAGTAAAAGATAAGCCAAAATGAATTGTCCCTTTAACTGCTGAAACCTTTAACTGTTGATCTGCAATTAACCAGTTCGAATATGATGAATTCAAGGTCGCCGGAGTAGATAAATTACTAGCAACATGCTCGAGATATCAATGAGCTTCCAATACATCTTTGAGTTGAGCTCGCCAAATGACATAGTTCATAGCATCAAGCTTGATTTGAACTAAGGACGCCCAGATTTGTTAAAGAAGAAGAAGACCGACTGGAATTGTAGTCGTGATATGTAGTGTAGAATAAGAAGAGGAGGCCATTAGAGAAGCGCGGAAAGTATCAGAGCAGAGATTAGAAAGCTTAAATCGCCATTAATGGCGGATAAAAAACTTGGATCTGTTGTGGCTCTAGATACCATATTAGAAAGTGATATTAGGAGATTAAGAAGATTGTTTGTATATATTTTTTGTGTGTTAAATTACAAGATAAGAGAGTGTTTATATAGACTACACACTCACTCACAATGTGTGACATATTACATACACATACGTGCATAATCTAACTAATTCGTTATAACTTGTTTATCAAGTTATTGAGTGGGTTTTATTCCATGTGCTGCTGGTATATGTTGTGGTGTGGACTCTAGTTTATCAAATAATAGTATAAAATGGGAATTCACAAAAAAATGAGTATTTACCTTCAAGGATCCTATGAACAGTTGAGGTTGAAGAAGGCGAACAATAATTAGTTTAGAGTCATTTGGAAATTAAATATTCGAAATACAAGTTTATTCTCAGGCATATTCATTTAGACAGATTTTCCACGAAACAGAGATTTACATGTTGAGGTTTATAATTAAACTCGATGTATGAGTTTTGTAGATTGGCGAGTGAAGACAAAAACTACTTATTCTGGGATTGTTCTTTCACTAAATGTATTTGGATCTGATACCTTAACACTTGGTGGTTAAGGATAAACTTATTTCTTAGACGGCGTTGATGGAGTAGTATACCAAGTACAAAAGTGGTAAAGTCGTAGAAAATAATATGTTAAAAATCTTTTTTTCAATCATTACTTACTATATTTGAATTAAACGGAATAATATGGTGTTCAATGGTGAATTCAAAACAGAAAAGAGTATTTCTTTTAAATATTTCAACGAGGTTTCGCAATTCTCTTTCAAGATTTTAAAAAAAAAAAGTAAAGATAAGAAGACCATACATCTTGTTAAGGTTAGATAAGAGAGTTAAAAGGTTTGGTTAGTGTACTTTGATACTTTGACGGTATTGTTGTTTTGATTTTAGTTGTTTGAAAGTAGGTTGTTTTGGGCCCATCTATGGTTGGTTTAGGTTTGTAATAGGCTTTTTTATTAGGCTTTATCCCATTATATCTATGTAACCCATGAAAAGGTTGAAAAATATTACTACTAGTATGTGCTTTAAAAATAATTTGTGAAACGCTATACTTAGTGCCTGTTTGGAAGTGCTTTTTTGGAGAAACACTTAAAAATGTTTTTAGCATTTTAAAAGTTTTTTTGATTTTGAAAAGCACTTTTTTGAGAAGGTGCTTCTTAAAAAAAACATTTAAAATAATTTTAGATTTCAAAATTATTTTTAATAATTTTTTTAAATTTTGAATTTTATTCTAAAAGCGCTTTTTTACTCTAAAATAAGCACTTCCAAACAGGCCCACTCATCAAAAATTAATGGAGTGCAATCATTATTTGATAATTGCGTGAATTAATATGTATTACAAATAAGAATTTATTGTTAGGTTATCTTCTTTGTGCGTTGAATTTGTAAGAGGAAATTTTATTTTTAGCGCGTTAACTATGAATTAAAAATATTATTGGTCAAACATTTTAAAAATTATATTTTTGAGTTACACATATTTAAAAATATCCAGTTTTAGACTATTTTAGTAATTTCATGAGATATTTTATTAATTCTAAGACATTTAGTTGGGTATACAAATTTTATTTCTTCTATACAATTTAGGCATTTTAAATAAACTATATATTTATTTACGCGCATCATAAACTAGAAACTCTATCGAAATTGTATAAATTATTTTTAAAATTTATAAAATATCCTACGAAATTAATAAAATGGCTCAAACATGGGCATTTTAAATACATATAGCTTAAAAATGTGATTTTTCAAATGTTTGGGCTAACAATATTTTTAGGCCTTATGTAATAGCCAAAAATAGAATTTTTTCAATTTGTAAGCTTAGTACTCTATTAGTAGGGATTTATATTTTTGTCTAAAATTTATTTAATGGTTGAAAGTATCCGCATAATAAAAAGGTCTAAAAATAGAAGTGGATCACCTTTTTTTTTTCTTCCATACTTATGAGGCTTATCTTTCTGTTTTAAAGATATATGTTAAATATCTATGATGTTATGATAAATTTTGTCGTAAATAAAATGTGAACAAGCATGACTTAAAACATTTATTAGAAGATTGAGTATAATCTTGGTTGCACCGTTGCAGGATGTAGTCATATAGAGATAAAGTTAGGTAGGTGGTAATTGACACTTAAATGGACGGTGCTAACGGATAAATATCTATATTTTTCCTTTTACGGTAATAGTTTTGTTTTAAATAAAAACGAATTCTTAGGGAAGTTATATCCTTTTGTAAAATATTCATCAAATCGATAATCAACGAAAAATATTAGATCAAAAGACATGGGACATTTACATTATTTTCTTTTTCCAATCCACGATTTTATCAAATCTACTTTTTTTAGATGTTTATCAAACAAGACTTGAAAAATTCATTCTCAAGAGGATTTTAGGCTAGACTTGGCAGTTAATCAAGGTTATAAATTTTTTATCATCGAAACTGATTCGAATGAATTACACGTGCTAGTGAAGGGCGGTGGTTGTGAGTAAAAATGGAAGTCACCGTTTTTAAAACAAAAAGAAATGGTATTCAAGAGAAAACAATAGTCTGATTTAAGTAAACTAACTAATACAAAAAATGGAATTATGAATTACAAATAATAAACCACTTACACGGAATTAAAAAAGAACAAACACAATTACATGGTAATTAGGCGTTAAAAAAATATTTCGGCATACCGATATCTCTAACAGAGAAAGGTTTACGACTATAGTGTGTGTTTCAGAGAGAGGTAGAATTTTTGTTCTTTTCTGGTGTAATTTGTAGCTTAAGACAAGTTAGGAGCTATTGTATTTATAGGGGATGGGAGTAGGTGAGGAGTAAGCTTTCAGAAACGTCCCACAATTAGCGCCCTTAATTGCCTCCATGATTGATTGACGGTTTTATTTGACTCATATTCTCCAGACCAAGTTCTGTAACCGTTGATTGGAGCGTAATTGGTGGACGCTTGTCTTCTGGTGCGAAATCGGTGGACGTTTGTCTTCTAGCTGGAAAGGGTTGACTTGCCACCGACCACTATAAGAGCTAGCCTTCTTCCATCGGATTCACTTCAGAAAAGTTATTTCATTTTTCATTTTTTGACTCCCCCACGAGCCCACCCCCACGCCCACGCCCACCCTCACGACGTCGCCGGGCTGGGCGGGTGGTAGCGGTGGTGGTGCGCGTGTGTGGGGCTTTGCCATTTCCCTTTTGTCTTTCATAGTCTTTAGTTCTTTTGAAAATAATAGATAGGTAAGCTATTTTATATTGTTAGCTTTTCTATCTCCGCTCCTATGTGGGACTTTTACTTCACAAAAAGTGTCTTTTCCACTTTTCCAAAAGAATATGAAAGGTTTTAGTTAATACTTTATATTAATCTAAGACTTTCCAATTCTCCAAAGGAACATGAATGGATTTGTGTTTAAGATTATATTAAGCTAATAATATAAATCATTAACATGAAATCCAACAATCCCCCACTCAGGTTCTTTTGGAGAGAAGGTGAACAGGTTTCCATATCTACCAGCATTTGGGTAAATTGTACTTAAGTGGCGATATCTTTCGATTTGAATTGATACGTAGTGAAGTGAGGCAATAGCCGAATTTCGTTTAAGTGAACTTACTCTTGAACTTAACGGTTTTTGATCGAGACCCTCACAGCACATAATCTACGCTACTGAAAGTTATGCTTCCCTCGAGCATCACCTTCAATTAGTTCATCAAGTCCTTCTATAAGGACAACCCCTTGCGGGCCATGAAATTTGTGAATTCATTCATATGAGATTGTTAAGGACGTCTCCTTAACTTCTATCATGAATTTCGAGTCTCACTTTTGTCCCTGAATTCATCAAGTCCTTCTCAAAATGGACCACCACATAATGGCTATGAATTCATTATGAGTTGAACATTCATCCTTGTGTTCGTTCTAGAATGATACGCCTTGTGAGTGAATTCATCAAGTCCTTCTCAATAGGACCACCACTAGGGGCTATGACTTCATTAAGACGATTTATACATTCGTGTCATATCCCATGACTATTGAGACTATTGTATTCGGTCCAACAGTGACCGTACTTAGAAATCGAGTAACCTTTGCTAAGCACCCCCACATCTAAGTTAGTGGGTCAGAACCGAATATCATAGCCTTTAGCTATGCCATTATGTAGGGGTGTGTAAGACACTAAGTTCGTTGATAATTCCATCAATGTCACGGGGCCATTACGAGGATTTTATAACAACATTCGTGCCCTAAGTCTTTTGATTCAGCAAAATACATGGTTCCGTCTCGGATTTATATTTTATCAACAAATGTTTCGTTTCACTTTTAGTATTAGGAGATATACTATCATAGACCAAGACTAGTCACCTGTGAAGGTTATGTAGTATGGGGTTTTCTCCTTTACTAGTGGAAATTATAAAAGCATTTAGGTCTGAATGAACTAATTCTGGTGGTCCCATGATTTTGGACTCTACACATATCATATAATATATAAAATCATTAACCTTATTAGTCCAAGGGATATATAGCCTTTTAATAGAAGAGAAAAGAAAGACAACCTAATCTACCATTCCACATATCTAAACATTCAAATACATAGGCAAAATTAGAAATGTCCTTATTCGAGGTTACAAGGCTCAATCACGCAAACCCTTATTTGAAAAAGAAAAACCCCTTCCCCACAAACTCATCATATTGTTACTAGTCATGGGTTACAGTATTTTAAAACAAACAAACCATTATATAATACGCTTTTCCCACAAACTCATCATTTTTTGTAATAATTATTTCCCCCCTTCGAAAACTAGTTTGAGTACCACTTTATTAAGAAGAGCTCTGGAAACCAAGTTCCTACGGGGCGAGGGGACAAAGAGAACATCGTTTAACTCAAAGGTCTGTGAGTTTGAGGGTAACCTGTCCTATTCTGAGGACTGTAGCAGTGGATGAGTCACCCATGTACACGCATTCACCATTGGTTGCTTCCTCGAACTTTTTGAACAGAGCTTGTTTGCACAGAAGTGTTGTGAAACCCCAGTGTCAAGGATCCACTCGCTTTTCTTTTCCACCAAGTAAACCTCAACCATTACCGCAGTGATTATCTCTTCGGTTTCAGTTAGATTTGCAGCAGGTTTTGGATCAGGAATAACTCTAAGAGTACATTCAAAAGACCTATCTCCTTCTTTAGCACAACAATAACAAGCACCATTAGGTTTCTGAATCTTACCAGAGGTTTTAAACATTCTGTTTTGTTTGTTGGATTTGTTGCGGTTCTTATTTCCCTTGGATTTGGAATTGTTAGCGCCTTGCTGTTTGCCATTACTTTTGAACCTGTCCTTGTTACCTTTCCCAAAACTTTCAACAAGGTTAGCCTTCGATGAATAAGGAGGGAAAGAGAGTGAATTGTCTTGAGTTGATTGGCTTCTTCAACTTGTATGTGACTGATGAGTTCTTGGAGAGTCCTTTCCTTATTTTTGTGTTTGAGGTGGTTACGGTATTCGTTCCAAGATGGGGGAAATTTCTCAAGCAAGATGTTGGCTTGGAAAACTTTGCACGTCCTCATGCCTTCTGCGATTACCTCCACGCATAGGTTTTTGTACACATGAAGTTGTTCAGTCATAGGTTTCTGATCAGTGAGGTAAAGTTGTAACAGTTTCCGGTGACATACTTCTTTTTACCGGAATCATCAGCCCCATACTTTTTCTCAAGAGTTTCCTATATGACCTTTTCTGACTTTTCTTTGGCAAGAAGATCAAAAATTGGATTCCTAACATTGTTCAACATCCATCCTCGAGACATGGTATTAGCTCTTTTGAACTTGGCTTAGAGGGTGAGATGTCTTGACTGTTCTAGTTCAGTAGGAGCTCCATTGTCCAACATAAGTGGAGGAGCCTCGACTACAGCAAAGTCGAGTTCATACTGTTCAAGACATATCAGAATCTTTTGTGTCCAACGATTGTAGTTGGAACCATTAAGGGGCTCCAACTTATTCACGTCGAGAAGTGTCTTTGTGTTCAATGATGAAGCAGCAGCTGAGATAGGAAAAGCCATTTCAGAAAACGGTGATAAAAGCAAATATTTTTTTAAATTGTGAGTAGAAATGGAAGTCACCATTTTTAAAACAAAAATAAATGGTATTCCAGAGAAAACAATAGTCCGATTTAAGTAAACTAACTATTACAAAAAATGGAATTATGAATTACAATTAATAAACCACTTACACAGAATTAGAAAAGAACAAACACAATTACACGGTAATTAGGTGCTAAAAAGATATTTCGGCGTACCGGTATCTCTAACAGAGAAAGGTTCTACAACTAAAGTGTGTGTTTCAGAGAGAGGTAGAATTTTTGTTCTGGTATCTCTAACAGAGAAAGGTTCTACGACTATAGTGTGTGTTTCATAGAGAGGTAGAATTTTTGTTCTTTTCTGGTGTATATCGTAGCTTAAGACAAGTGATGAGCTACTGTATTTATAGGGGATGGGAGTAGGTGAGGACTAAGCTTTCAGAAACGTCCCACAATTAGCGCCCTTAATTGTCTCCATGATTGATTGAAGGTTTTATTTGACTCATCTTCTCCAGACCAAGTCCTTTAACCGTTGACTGGAGTGTAATTGGTGGACGCTTGTCTTCAGGTGTCAAGTTGGTGGACGTTTGTCTTCTGGCTTGAAGGGTTTGACTTGCCATCGACCAATATAAGATATTTATAATTAAACAAAGTAATAAAGGCAACAAAAATAATAAAATATTTTTATAATACAAAAATTAGAAAATTTGAATAGTAAATGCTATAACAAACCACGCTAAACTTACAGAGAAAAGAAAAAAATGAGAACATTACTGCATAAACAAAGAGGAAAAATGACATGAACCAATAAGCTTCACTACATAAAAATAGGAAAAGAAGAAAAAAATAACTAAAGAGCTTCACTGCCGAGATGAATCACCACGAAGCTTAAAGCTAGGAATTGTTCTTGCCAGATTTGTTCTTCTTTGCCAGAATTTTCCTTCTCAGCCACGAACGAGCCGAAGATCTGCAATGGCCATGAACAAACCGGAGATCAGTGACAGCCAGAAACGAGCAGAAGATTTGAAAAGATTAAACAACTTCACGCTGGAGATTTGCGAAGCTTCACGTCAAAGATATTCTTCTGCAAAGCTTCACACCAAAGTTACCTCAGTCAAAACTTGTTCCATGGCTGTGCTCGAACTTGAAGTTGCCTCACTCTACTTGGATTCACCATGGATGCCTCCTGATTAACCTATTTGTTGTCAATATAAAATGTTATATGGGAAACTTGAATGAAAGCTTCAATGGAAAATATAAAACTTGAATGGAAAATATAAAGCTGCTCTGGTGAGAGAAATGGGAAGAGATGTTAAAATTTGAAATAAAGTGTGAGTAGAGAGGAAAGATGAGAAATGAGGGAGGAGAGAACCAATTTTTTTGGGTTAAAATATTTTTGTGAATGATGTGTATATAATACTGAAAAAATAAAAAGGGATATAATGGGTAGGGGGATTTTAAGAAAATTTGGCATGTAGTGTTGCATCTTATTCGTGGCCTTTAATAAGAAGAGTGAATTGGGTGGGGGTGCTTGGGTCTTTAGGGGGTGTCTCCAAGACCCGTTGGGTAAAAATCTCTTATCTATTTTCTACAAAATTTCATAACTCAATATCGCATTCAACTTAATAATCAAGTCATCGTCACCCAGTCATCACTTGACAAACCTCATTTGACCAACAATCCCCAGATAAATATATTTGACTAGCGAACTACATAATATGCAAGATTATGCTGAACACGAGAGAGAGAGAGAGAGAGAGAGAGAGAGAGAGAGAGAGAGAGAGAGAGAGAGAGAGAGAGAGAGAGAGGGGGGGAGAGTGAGAGATAAGTATAGAAGAATACTATGCCGAGAAATGTAATGTTGGCCTTGAGCCTTCGCTAGTAAGGGCTATTGGGTTTACTTTCTAACAAGTGAATGTGATGTCTTGAACTATTCAGCGTTTGTGTAAACCAAGTCAATAGATTCTTCTGAACATTATTTGGTTCTCAATGTTGTGTCCATTATGGGCTTGGATAACTCATGGTATTTCATGAAAAACCGTTGGAGACTTTCGTCTTAAAATTTTTTGGTAGGGCGGTCCAACCCATGTTATTCACAAAGGCGGTCTCTTGTCGTGAGTATTCCGTATTTCTCTATCTTATGTTATCTAAGATACAGGAACCATTAAAATTTTAATGTATCCTTCACTTCTATAGGTATTACTATCTACTTTCTACTATGAATAGTTTGAGGAGGTCTCCCCACAGTGCATCGCACCGAGCTACAGTTATCCCTTTGAACATAGATTGTGGGATCTCCGCTCTACAAATTAGGGTTCCCATCATGGAAATTTAGTTTGTATAGGCTTAAAACCCATTCCCCTTGACGACACTCGTACTTGATCTCTTTGTAGACCTTTGGTTAGTGGATCTCCTACATTATCCTTTGATTGAACGTGATCAATTGTAATAACTTTGTTTGAGAGAAGTTGTCTAACGGTACTATGTCTACGACGTATGTGTCTAGCTTACTATTATACATCTCACTTAGTGCCCCTAGCAATGGCACTTTGACTATCACAATGTATGTAGAAAACTGGCACAAGTTTTGGCCAATTTGGAATATCCTCTAAGAAGTTCAGAAGCCACTTTGCTTCCACGGAAGCTTTGTCAAAAGCTATAAACTTGGATTCCATGGTGGACCTGGCTATGCATGTTTTCTTAGTGGATTCCCAAGACACGACTGCTCCTCTTAATATACAAATAAAATCATTTGTGGATTTTGAGTTTGTAGAGTTTGATATCCAATTTGCATCACTATATCCTTCTAGTATAACTGGATCTCTTGTGTATATATTTATTTGTTTATAATGTATCTGAGATACCTTAGAATCCTTACAATATCAATCCAATGGTTCTTACCTAGATTGTTTGTAGATCTGCTTAGCTTGCTTATGGCATGAGAAATTTCTTGCCTAGTGTAGTTTCTTAGGTACATGAGACTCCCTATAATATAAGAGTATTCTGATTGGTTTATCATATCACTAGTGATCTTAACAAGATGTAAGCTTACATACATCAATAGGTTTCTTGGCGATATTTGTGTCGCCATTACTAAATTTGTTTAATACTTTCTCAATATAGTGTGACTGAGATAGTAATATTCCTTTAGATGTTTTGAGAATCTTGATGCCCAGAATAACATTTGAAAGACCTAGATATTTCATGCCAAATTCTCTTATAATCATTTTCTTGTGCTTGATATAGTTCTTGAAGTTTTTGTACAACGGAGACAACTTTTCCACGAGTGCACCAACTTGGAAAGTTTCTACCAGATTCATTCCTTCAACGCTTAGTTCATGTAGAATCAACATGTACTCATGTACTTATGACATTAATGGTTTTAAAAAACCATTTGAAATCTAGAAACCTGACTATCATGAATTTATTTGTGTCGGAATCTCTGGTTTTGTATTTCTTCTCAAGAGAATCTCATAAGTGCTTGGCAGTTTTCATGGTTATGCACACATTATATAAAGAATTATCTATACAATTCAAAATATAATTCTTACATAGGAAGTCATAATGCTTCCAAACGTCTACTGCATTTTAGGTTTCAGGGATTAGATACCAATTCCGGTGGATCTTCCTTTAAAAAAAATTGCCGAGCTCGGAGTCGTCAAGTAGAACAACATCTTTTTTTCCAACTCTTAAAGTTAGAGCCATTGAATTTTTCTGCCTTATCAACATGTCCAATGGGTGTTAGTGCAAATCCACAAAATTCTGCTCTTGAGGTGTTACCTGTCTCAGATTGCTTTTCACTTTGTTCAGATTCTTTCGTCATATTCTATGTAAAGCAGTAAACAAGTATTTTCTGGTATATATACATAAGCCTAGAAGACAGAATAAGAGAAAAAAAATAGATTTTTTTATGTTTAGTATTTACAAACCCATAAATTTTGCAAAAGTAAAGTTACAAAACAAAACAAAATGTTTTTTGGGTGTATACGACGTGAATCATAAGTACTTTAAATTGATGTGTTACTAATTTAATAAACCGTAAAAATATTATAAAAAATAATACAAGAAATAAAATACAAAAAAGTAAATAAATAAATAACTTTCATTGTTGAGGCTAGGATTGAATTCGGTATTTTAAAGGTATTTAGGTCACATACGGGTGTTTTACGTTTATTGGCTTCAACCTCTAAGATACAACGAATTTTTTAGAATTTGACTTCTTTTCTTTCTCTCTCTAATAATTCTAATGCTTAATGCTTTAAAAAAAACTAAATAAATCAAATATTTAAGCTGATTAACTATTTATAAAAAATAAATAAGTAGTCAGGAATCCATTATAAAATGTTGTGATTTTAAGAAATTTGAGTTGTGTATTTCAAATAAAAGATACGTTATTTAGTAAAAGATATAAGTATTTGGTCTGACCCAATGTCAATAAACTTATAGTATTTATTATACATTAACTATTAGATCTAACAAAATGGTAATACTAAATACTTGCACACGAAAAAAAATTAAACAACTATTAGGCTTGGCCTAATAGTAAAAAAATTAAATTTTTCCTTTTCCCATTTCACTTTTACTATATGTTAACATATAAAGAAATTGAAAATATTTATTTATTTATTTTAAAATTTTATAACTTAATTTTTTATTTAATTTTAAATAATTTTTAACCAAGTGAATGTATTATATTAGTTTTTACAATTAGATAGACATATTAATCAGGTTATGCTAAATCTGATCAACATTTAGGTAAAAACTATTTGGCCAATAATTTTTTATTATACAAATATTTTCTAAAATTGTTAACGCTCAAGATATGTGTATTTAATATATTTATATGTCAGACTTTTAGTTGGTGCGAGACTATACAGAGTATAGTTCTGTCCAAAATATACACATATCAAGAATCACTTTCCATAAGACTTATAACTACACCATAAGAGAACCAAAAGCAAAAAAAAGGTTAGAATTAATAAGAGTAAGTTTATTTTTTAAACCATTACCTATAGTTTAAAAATATTTTTAGGTCAAATATTTTAAAAGGTTTAGTTTTAAGTTAAAGGTATTAAAAAAATCTATTTTTAGACCAAGAAACTAACACAATTCAAAAAGTAACGGATTTATATTGATGGCTAGTTAATATTTTTAGGTCAAACATAAAAAAAATCGGTTACTTTTTGAATAGAGTTAGTCACATGGCCTAAAAATGGGTATTTTTAATATGTTTAGTCTAAAAATAGAAACTTTAAAATGTTTGGCTTAAAAATATGCTTTAAAGTAATACTTTCTTCGTCCATTTTTATTTGTCCTTCTTTTTAAAAGGAGGTGTCCAACAATATTTGTCCTTTTTATATTATCAAGACATTTTTTCTTCTATTTTTTCAATATCACCTTTAATTAATTAGTTAAAAACAATAGTGTATTAAATGACTTTCTACTAAATGAATAAGGACAATATAGTAAAGTGAAAATGTATTTAATGTTTTTTTTAATTTTTATGCCATAAAAACTAGTACAAATAGAAATAAACAGAAAGAAAGAGTAGCTTAATAGAATTTGCTCAATGATTAAATTGCATTAAGTATTATAATATATGACCAATGTCCAAGTATAGGGTCTATAGGACCATGTGTAACAATAAAGAATAGTCCCACGATATAATGAAAATAGCACATTTATGATAGACTATAAACTTGTATTCATTAACTATTTGTTCTTTGCTGTTCGTATGGTCCAACGAGACAAAAACCAAATTTGTATTTTGAAACTGATAAAGATTGGAAATGGGCATTCTGACCATAGAAGCATTCAAACTCTACTATAGTCTCTTAGTCTCTTACTTGACCCTTATTTAGTTTTCTTTTTTCGACTACGAAGACTAAGGTGGAATTTTATTTAGTTAATGCGTCAAATACACAGAATGGGGAGATTTATTGACTAGCTGCTGGCCCACACCACCGCCCAAAAACTTCACAACACAACCCAATTTATGTACAATTGCTACCCATACCCTCCCCACAACTTCACCCTTATCTAACTAGTACTATTATTTTCTCTTTTTTCTTGGAAAATATAAAATATCATTACAATAGAAAATGCTTCGAAAGAGTCTAAAGAGAGTAAGAGGCATTGTTTTTTAATATTGAAAGTTATTTTAGATTTCGACTAAAAAAAATCGACTAAAAATAAGAAAGTTATTTTAGATTTGATTATATTTTAATTTTAATAAAATTCGAATATATAATTTTTTAGTTTCAAAGAAACAATCTAACCATTAGATCAACTTTCACTCTTAAAAAAGACATTATTCACGTCTATTTCAATTAATATTTTATTATTTATTACTTTAATTAATGTATATTTCAAATCTCATTTTATTTTTATAATAAACAAATTATAACAAAAATATGATATCTTAGTTATTTGATTTTTCTTTTCGACAAAAATAAATTTGATTTTTTTTGTTATGATGTTATTTCTTTCCAAATTCATATTTTGCAGTTGTTATATATTCCAGATTAATTTACACAAAAAAAAATCCATAAATTTGAACCTTTAATATTCGCGTCTATCTACTATAAATGAATTAATTTTTTTGGAATTTTGAAATTTGTAAAAATTTGACAAAATCACCACTACTTCATGACATTTGAGATTCGATCTGAGATAAATGTGTATCATTAATGAAATTTAAGATTTCTTATGAATTTTTTTGAATTTTTTGGGTAGAATTTGATAGGATAATTGATTTTAAATGATAGAAATTAGTGTCATAATGGCATATGATTTAAAATTTAAAAAAAAAAAGTCAAAATTCAAAACAAACAAACCTACATTGTATAAAAAAAACCTTAAAAATAATCAATAACCATACATTACTATGTAATAATTTAAACACATGTTATAATATACTATCGGTTTATTTTCATAATTATACAATCGTGTAGTATGAACATAATATCTAGGGAAATCGTGATACATGATTAGGTAATTACCCAATCTAGATAGTAGGGTTATTACTCAGTCATATATTATGTTTGTGATCTAATACATGTTTTATTTTTATATGAAAAGGTCTCGAAGAACATAATTTATTTAAAGTATAAGAGACAAGTGTCTGAAGTTTGAAAGAATACTCAAAATAATTGTTGTCATCATTAAAGTCATATTGAGAAAGATGTGAAATTTGTGTATTGTACTATTTTTCCTTCACTAAGGTTTTTTTCAGTGGGTTTTCTTAGTAAGGTTTTAACGAGACATGTCAAATATTCATTGTCAAAAGAAGTATATACTCTTTTCTCGATCAAAGAAAATGATATTACTAACATTCCACACACTCAAGTGAAAGTCCAGAAGATTTACTAATTAAAGTTTTATTAACGACAACAACATTAAGGTACAATTCTGCAAGTATCTAATGTATTGGTAAATATGTAATGTTGTAATGAAAGGGAGAATAAATTGAAATTCTGCATATTTTTCCTTCACCGCGGTTTTTTCCATTGGGTTTTCCTAGTAAGGTTTTAACGAGATACGTTTGAATATGTGTCATAACCACCAAAGAATGATGTACTCTTTTCCCTTCATCAAGTTTTGTCCCAATTGGTTTTTTTAAAGGGTGTTAATGAGACATATCCTTCAGTGAATATCCAAGGGGGAGTGGTATGAAATATTTATTTATGTGGATTATTCAACATATCAAAAGAAGTGCGGTTCATCTTCAACAAGAATATACTGATGGTATTGTATGAGAATAATGTAGCTTGTACTACACATAAATAAAATTGCTACATCAAAGAAGACAAAACAAAACATATGTCACTAAAGTATCCCGCACGCACAAGCTACAGAAGAATGTGGAATTGACAATCGCCAGATACAATCACGTAAGATTTTGTATATTTTCTTTACGAAATCATTGTCAACCACAACATTCAAGAAGTAGGTCCACAATATTAAGATACGACACCTCAAAGATATTTTTCCAACATCTGGGGAAGGTTAAACAAGACTGTACTCTTTTCTCTTCGTCCAAATTTTTATCCCAATGGATTTTCTTGGCAAAGTTTTAATGATGTAGTGTTTTAATATGATTAGCTTCACCTACATGTACTCTTTTCCTTTCGACTAAGTTTTTATCCCACGGGATATTTTTTGGTAAGATTTCAACGAAACATATTTTTTAACGGATAGACATCCAAGAGGGAGTATTATGAATAAATTATTCTAATGATGATGGATGTCCAAAGAGTTATGGTTTAATTCTTTCGGTTCATTGGTTATAAATATGGTAAGTGAAGGATCTTTTATTACCTTATAAGTATAGAATAATGTTAGGTATCAACTAAAAATATATTACCTAAATATTACTCATGATGTGCCAGTCAAGTGGTCCAATCATGAACTTTCTTTTTCCAGATTTACTTTTTTTTTTTTAATGATTGAACCATTTAAATATCATATCATGGATGACTTATAAGTATAATACTCGTTTTATTATAATATGACTAGATATTGGAATGAAAAAAATATTATTTTTATATTGTATTTTTTCTTTTTTTAGTTTAAAACAGATACATTGATTCTTATGAACTATTGGAAGATTTTATAATGAGGAAACGAGCTTATTTAGTCAAACTTAGATTATCTATACGTTAGACTAACTACTATACTACTGAAATATCTTCTTCTTTTCTTCCTAGGCAAAACGATTTCACTAAAATAATTTCGTTTTTTTATAATAATCTCGTTTCACATATGACCTAGTAAATGCTTCCTATTGTCAAGGCTAGGTCAGCTAATATTTTAGATTGAAAAATGTGTAACACTTATGTAAGTATGTAACACACGTGTATTTATGAGAGTAGACAAGATCAAATTATATTATAATAACCTAAATGGGTAAAAAATTGTAGTTAGTTAGGTTACTCCGCAGAGACCAAAAGGTCCTAGGATCGAATCTCATTGGAGTTAAAATGACTCCGAGTCTAAAGCGACTCTCTCATGTATTAAAAAAATTGTAGTTATTCTTATAGTTATACTAAGTTTGACTTTATATAGTAAAGCAAAATTCGTCCAACTTACCGTTCCAAAAACCACCTTACTAAAAATGGTATCCCAAAATAATGTTCACTTACAATTTCAAAACACTTTATTCCACCCTTTTCCACGGTTATCTTTATTAAAATATCTAAATTATGTTTCCAATGAATATTTAAAATATCAACACTTTAATAGGGGTATTTTAGTAATGGGAAAGATAATAATTGTATTTCTTAATTTGTGTGAAAAGCAAAGTGGACATTATTTTTGAAACGGAGGGAGTATAATTTAATATTATTTTTAACTAATTATTAATGATATATATTTTATGTTTTAAATTTAAAAAGCTAATTATAATATTTTTTAATTAATCTACTTACATATATATTTAATTATTATAATTAATGATTATAATTAGATATTGGATCGTCTATATTAGATGAAAGTTTGAAAGATTTAGGAGCAGAGCATGGAATAAAGCATTACTTTTAAAAATATTTGAAAAATTGTGGACAAAAAATAGGGGTCTTTATAATATAAGGCCCATAGACCTTCCCACTTTTTGTTTTAAATCCTGGACTAGTTGGGATAGTTAGAAACCAACTAAATGAAGCAAAAAACCACATATACCCTCCCCTTCTATTACACGGTAGAAACTCCAAACCTAATCCAAAACACCATTATAGGTTTTGGAAAACAATCCCACACTCCCTCTCTTCTCTCTCTCTAAAACCGACCCCCCACCCCCCCTCGCAGATCTCCCTCTCTCTCTTCCTGGCGAGCCACTATCACCCACCACCACCCCCACCATGAACCCACTACCACCCAACCCCATCCACACCATCAACGCCCCTATGGAGTTGCAGCGCCGCTGGAAAACCCCACCCCCACCACCATAGCCGATGCTCTCTTGTACCCCACCACCAACGACACCACTACAAACACCACCGCCGCCCTCCTTCATCACCCACACCGACCAAACCCTTCTGCTTCACCGTGAGATCTGGTCTCCCCCCACACCATTCACCACCAACATCATCTTCACAGCCCCCAGTCACAGCCACCACGAGATGCAGAACCCCACTCCCCCACCAAGACCACCACCATCTTCAATGTATCTCTCTTCCGCCATCGTGAACCACACCCCCACTGATGAGATGCCGATCCCCCACCATCAACAAGCACCCTTGAGATCGGGGCCCTCCTCCAGATCTGTTCATCTGACCGCGTCGGTGATCTGCAGAAGACAAAAAGCGTCGAGTTCCCTCACCATCGCCGCGTATAGATCGGGGTCCTCCTCCGTCGCCGTTCGCGCAGGCCGCCGTCGTTGCCGTGGAGAAGACACCGCTTCTCAAAAGGCAGAACTGTTGTAGCAGCACCACCGCCGTCCCTGAAGCAGCTCCACAACAGATCCACTTCTCGAACTGCTGCAAGCTGTTGGGTCCAGCCATATTGGGCTCAAGTTTGATACTGGGTCCAGCCCCATTAGGCTCAAATTTGATAATGGGTCCAGCCCTATTGGGCTCAAGTTGATGTTGGGAAGTTGATTAATTTTTTTGTTCATGTTGGGCCAGCCCCATATAGGTATAGGTATTCTTTTGTTAGGTATAGGTATTCTTTTGTTGTAATGGGTACAGCCCTAGGTCCTTTTAGATGTATCATGGGCCAGACCCATATAGGATATTGTATAGCATGGGCTAGCCCCATATAGGGTTTTTGTGCAATAGAAAACATAATACAAATAATTTACTTTGTTTATTTAAGTTATTCTTAATAGGTACAAAGTTGTTCTTAATGGGTACAACCCAAAAAACAAATTGAAGTGTATGGGTCTGGCCCCATATTACTATAAAATATAAAAGACTTATTAAAAAAACTTAAAAAACATATTGGAAAAAAACACATGAATTGGTAACTCGGGTTGGGTCCGTACCCAATAAGAACAGGGGTAAAGAGGTCAAAAATCCAACCAGGCAAAATGAAATTGGGACTTAAAAAATAACTTTTGCCAACTAGGATTTTAATCAAAACATTTTTACTGTTTGGGCCTTAATATACAATTTCCTCCAAAAAATACTCTCTTTAGATTAGGTAGATTCATAGGAAATATTTTTAAACTTGTGGATTTTGGGAATGACACCCTAAAAAGGGAAATTCCTCTCTCTTGAAAAATGTTTGGGAGTTAAAGGATATTATTCGTGGGTCTTTAGGAGTTGAAGGTCTGGAGAGCATCTTGGCTTTGTGGTTCTTCTCGGAAAATGCACACCAAATAACACATGAGGTATCGAGTAAAACTTTTTATACTTTATATAAAAAACTTTATTATTTATTTCGTCGGAAAACTTTTTTGAAGTCTTGGGTAAATATTATTTGGGACTCGTGTGTAATTCCTAAACATACAATTATTGTTTGGACGACTTTGAGGGAGAGACTTTAAACTAAAGATCGCATGACTTATTTGGAGTTGGATCCACTTTGTGATTTATGTAGTGAAGACTTCGAGTCAAATAAGCACCTATTTTTTTATTGTGCTTATGCGAGGAAAATTTGGGATGAAATAAAGTCTTGGCGAGGAATAAATAAGGAAATGAATACGCTCCTTAATGCTTTGAAATGGCTCAAGAAGCTTAAAGCTAGAGAAAATTGGAGAAGAAAAACATGGAGGATTGGTTTTGGAGCTACCGTATATTGTGTTTGGAAGACGTGAAATCACCTAGCTATGAGAGGTGATTCTACCTCAAGGGAAACAATTACCAAGGATTTTTAGTGGTGTATATTTATAATTTTATTTTTCTTGTTCCCTCATTATTCCTTTATGGATAATAGTGGGAAATTAGCTTGTACTAGTATGAGTTAGTTGTGCTTCTTTGTTGTTACCTTAAACTTTTGAGCCTAGGTATGTAACACATTTGTATGATGTACAATTTTTTTTATTAATACAACTGTTTACCTAACCCCCAAAAAGAAATAGTTTTACACTATAGTAAAAAAACAGGAATAGATTTCAAACAAAAGAATCATTAAAAAAATCTTTTTAAAGTGTTATATTTGAACGTTTGTCTCGTTAACTACATTGATTAACATCCCCCGCCTATCAATGTTTCAATTAGATATATAAACCTAAGAATGACAAATGTATGATTAATTGTGGGGAAAAAAGACCAGATTAAAAATTATAACCATAATCATCGATTATTATCAAAACCCATAAATTTATAATTTTAATCCTTGATTCTACTTTTCAAAATCATAACCGAAACATTAAATTTAGATTTGTGATGGCTTTGTGATTTTAACCATGATCGAATTATAACTCTATAAACATACTAAAAAAATTAAAACAAGAATAACTTTTTTAGACGAAATAAATGCCTTATATTAGAATTGAAAGATAGAGGGATCACCGAATACTAGAAGGGCTCAACCCATAAAAGTCGGTACATAAAAGTTCGAATAGAGCGGGGGGAGGGGGGATTACAAAACCAATTACAAGGTAAAAATAAATTAAAAAAGGCTTTTGCTATCAAATCTGCCACATGATTAGCAGTCCTTTAAATTCCACATACTTGAATTTCGCTATGTGTCTTCACCAAATTTTTGATAACCTCGAGGATAGGTCTGGCCTTCCATGGACAGCTCGTGCTTGGGGAATAAATAACTTTCAGGACTGCTTCAACATCAGTTTCAATCCTGGTGCAAAATGAAGTTTAATCAATGAAAAAAAAAAGGATAGAGTTCCTTAATGCCTTTGCTTCAGCTTCAAAACTGGAACATGATTTAATCTCCATGGCAAACCTAGTGATTAAGTCACCTTCCCAATTACGAATGGCAGCCGCAACAGTAGATTTTCTTAATTTAAAGAAGCATCAAGGTTTAATTTAAAAGAAAACTGTGGAGGAATCGACAATGAGATAGCGATGAACAACCAGGGATAATGAGTAGTAGCAGGGATAATATCACTTTGACCTGTAGGATAACCTAAAATAGAATGAATATCATGATATAATTTTGAAATCAGGCTAACACAAGAATCATAATTAATAGGGGTATTATTAAAAATAACTTGATTACAAGTCAACCAAATGACCCAAAAGCAAACAGTGATAGTTTTAATTAAATCAATTTTCTCGCTTTTGGTCTTAACTCTATCAAGGAGCACACTAATCCAACTATTAAAACCCAGGTTGAAGAAGGGGTCGGGGTTAACATGAATAGGTGATAAACACCAAAATTTCCTAGTTCAATCACATTTTAAAAATAAATGATCAACTGTCTCTTCTTCTTTAAGGCACAAATTACACAAATCAGAGCTTGAACATCGTCTAGTAAATCTGTTACGTTCTGTAGATAGGGCATTCAAAAGAACACGCCATTAGAAAAATTGAAATTTTTGTGGACAGTTAGCAGACCAAATAAGTTTAAGTATTTCCTGATCAGGAAATAATGAAGGACTAGGGTTAGCAGAAGGATGAGTAAAACTTGCAACAACATAAGAGTACCCAGATTTTGAAGTATAACCACCATGAGGGGTATAAGGTCAAATAAGGTTCTCAGATTGGTTAGTCCAAGTAATATCCAAATCCAAGATTTTACTCGTGGTCTCAGGGTTAAATAAGGATTGCAATACTTCAGGCTTCCAAGATTTAGTAGCAGGATTAAATAATTCTGCTACAAATTTTGGAAAGTAGGGATCTTCACTATAGTGAGCAAGCTTTACAATTGGGGCTCCTAACCAATTGTCCTCACAAATTTTGGTATTATGACCATCTCCAATAGGCTTAATAGCATGATCCATGATAAACCTAATCCTCTTACGAATGCTATTCCAAATCCACGTGGCTCCTCGAAGGCTCGAACTACTAAGGAGTCTTGAGGGAGCCCATCTAGGATATAGATTCCTTTAAGAGTAAGGTGAACAAGGGAATCAGGAGATTGCATGATGAACCATACACGTTTAGCCAAAATATCGAGATTGAAAGCTTCTATATTTTTGATACCCAGACCACCTTGAGATTTTGGGGTGGTAATACGATTCCAACTAACCCAGTGTATGTCTTTATGATCTTCATTCCCCCAAAGGAATTGGAAAGTAAGGGAGTTCATTTTTATAGTACCTTTGGGGATCGCTAGGAGGCTCATAAAATAGGTAGTATAAGCGTGTATGATAGAGGAGATAAGGGTAGCTTTACCTGCCATTGAAAGGAGTGATTTTTTCCAGCCACAAAGCTTAGAAAAAGTATTAAGGACAAGACCATCCATGACCTTAATATTTGAATTTCCCCATTCCGTAGGAAGATCTAAGTAGAGTCCTAGGTCCTCAACCACAGGCATACGAAAAGTACTGGAGATAATATGTCCCATATTATCCGAGGTATTAGGGCTAATAAAGATAGAGGATTTATTGTGATTAAGCGTGAGGCCAGACGCAAAACAGAACTTATAAATGTTTTCGGAGAAAGCGTGAAGAACTGAGTTACAGAGGAAGAAGATTGAATCATCAACAAACAGAAGATGGTGGATTGGGGACTAGATTTGCTTATTTTATAGATCAAATTGTCAAAACATTACACATGGGCCCAATAACTAAAGCCCATCAGTACCTATTTCCTAGGCCCAAGTCACAACCGACCAAGCCTTCTTACATTTTCAGCTAATAATGCCATAAAATTACATAACCCCAATCGTATAGAATTAGGGCATTTACATCAATTAAAAAACCCTACTCTCTCCACGATAAAGTCGCTGCTTGTATCAAATCATCATCGAAATTCTTGATTCTTCTCAAATTATCTGCAATTGAATCCGAGATTAGCTGAAAGATTGTATCTTCATCCTTCACAACCTTCTGATATATACGATTATTTAGCTCGGTCCATATTTGGTAAACAGCAACAGCTAACATGATCTTTGCTATCTCATTCTTCAAAGTAATATTAGCTATGTCACCAATATACCAATTCATTAATTCCTGTCACAAATTTGAAGTAATGGTAATTTTCTCATTTTGTTTACATATTCCAAATTCTCTTTGTAAAAGAGCACTCCCAGTATTAATGATCTTTATCTTCGCTTACCAAATCTCGAAGATCTGCTTAATTTAATACCATGAATGTCACCTTCCCTGAAATCTTTCTCAATCAACAAAGACAACACATTTGAAGCCAAAGTAAATTATAGGGAGAAAGAGGATTCCCCTGCCTAAGACCTCGAGAAGGAGAAAAAGAAAGGGAGGGGATGACCATTCAGAACAATATTATAGTTGACAGATGAAACACAAGCCTGAATAAAACAAACCCAACTCTCAGCAAACCCAAGTTTACAAAGAACATAAAATAAGAAAGGCCAGCTAACCTTATCATAAGCCTTATGGATATCAGCCTTAATGATAGAGAAACCGTGCTTAGCATTTTTTTTCTCAGATGTTTAAGTTTGTGAAGGACTTCATGAATGATAATGATATTGTCCTGAATAAGTCTACCCTTAATAAAATCATATTGGCATGGAGATTAATCTTAGTGATAACACTGGAAAGATGGAGGACCATAACTTTCGAAATAATTTTATACAGGAAATTAGTGCAAGAAATAGGTCTAAATTGGCTAATTTATTGAGGGTTCTTGCCAATTGGGATGATAACAATGTTGGTATCATTAATACTACCCAAACCCAAAGGGATAGTCCTAAATAGAAAACCATTTCATATAGAAAGGATATCATCTTTAAGAAGGTCCCAAAATTTCTTAAAGAAGCAACCAGGCATACCATCAGGGCCAGGAGCTTTAGACGAACCCAGATCTCAAGTGACCCTTTTGAGCTCTTCCATACTGGTAGGACCTAACAGAGATAGGTTATCGACTTCATTCACAATAGGGGTAAAATCCTTAATAATGGAGTCAATAGCTCTATCTCCAGGGTCTTCATAAAGTTCTTGGAAAAACTCAGAGACCAAAGAGGATAACTCACTCGTGTCGAATGTCCAAAAACCATCATCCCTTTGAAGGGATATAATCTTATTAGAAGCACGTCTGATACGAGTGGAGAGGTGGAAGAATTTAGTGTTACGGTCACCCAATCTCAACCAACGTATTCTATATCGGGTGACCCAATATTTCTCTTCCAAAGCCCAGTATAATTCTATTTCTTTCTACATAGAAGTAAAAAGTGAAGATGAGGATTCATCAAGGCCCTTTGGATTGGCCTGCATAAGGGACTCAATTTTTTTATTAAGGGAATTAATCATAGTAGCATTGTTCCTAAGATTGACCTTTTTCCATCTAAGAATAGACTTTTTGCACCGCATAATTCTTTTAGGAAATCTAACAATGGGAGGGCCAGAGAAATATTTTGACCCAGCAAGGCAATTAAAGATAGTGGTATTACAAGATTAAATATCAAGCCAAGCAGGGTCCAGTTAAACGGGTGGCCTAATAGCAGATTGATTAGATTGATTATCCAGATGAAGGATTATAAGGGAGTTATCTGAACCAAGGCATCTGGAAATAAAGAAGACCAGGAAGGGGTTGCAAATCCCCAGTCTATCTTCTCAATATTCAAACCATCATCATTTCTATTGTTTCTCCAAGTAAACTTACACCCTTTAAAAAGGAATATCAAGGAGATCGTTCTTTCAAATATTATTGTTAAAAGTGTGCATAGCAGCAAGAGATTTTGCCACTACCCCCCACCTTATCAAGGGAACATCTAATATTATTAAAATCACCAATGAAAATATTAAGGGCATTAGGGTCATCACTAATAGTTTTACCAATGAAATCCCAAAGCATATTTTTATAATTTTTATCAGGAAGAGTGTAAATAAAGTGGATAAAGCATAGGGAATTATCAACATTGGAAATACAAGGGGAAATGTGAGATTTAAAAGAATAGGTTACCTCGCAGACCCAATTATCCACAACAAAAATAGCAAGTCCACCAGACAAGCCAATAGGGTCGACATTCCACAGTAGCTTAAGGTTGAGTTTCTTAGAAAAAAGTAGTAACTTAATCTTCTTGGTCTTGGTTTCAGATAACCTAATGACCCGAGGATTTTCCTTAGAGATGATATCCCTAAGGTTTTGGGCTGTCAAGGGTGTCACCATCCCTTGACAGTTCCAAAAAACCCCGATCATGGTTGTGGTCGGGGCTGCACAGGGCAACCACCCACGTCGATAGGAGCAATAACATCCAGAGGAGCAGAATTAATAAGGATATCTAAGAGAGGAACTCCACCAACTTGTCATCAATCTCTGAAAACCCAACCATCTCATTGTGAAAAAATTTCCTTTTCTTCGAACTTGGTCCCTACCCCTCATTTACAGGACGCTCCATAATAATAGGAATTCCGTAAAAGAAGAAGGTTGATCGGAGATAGGGGTATCAGGGTTAAAGTAAGTACTGGGAGAAACTGAAGGGGATGAAGAATTGGAGAGGGTAACACCAGCTTCTGTAGGAAGGATGGCAACTGGGCTAGGAGGTGATTCCACCATAAGGATAGGAGTATCATGATGGGTAGTAGTATGTGGGATAGGGGATGGAGGGAGGATTGGAGTATTAATATCTATAACGGCAGTAGGTTGGGAGGGAGGCGGAGTAGTAGATCAAGTGTTAGAAGGCGGAGGGGTTTGGTTGGGGTAGGAGATTTTGACTTAATCCACTATATAGTGGAGTCGCGGGACCAAGTACGAACATACCATCTTCTTCCAAATGCAGGCCTAGATTGATGAGAGGATTTGTCTTTGGATGGCCAAGCAGGCCATTCTTCATTTGATGATTTCCTTTTGTACCCAGAGGTCCTATAGTTGGACTTGCGCTGAGAAGTTTGGTGATGAGGGTTCGTAGGAGGTTTAGTGAAATGGGCCATAGAAGGACCAGTTTTGTTTGATCTTTGACTAGGACTGACCTTATTATTCACGTTTTTCACGTTCCGCGCTGAAAGAGGATTAGGGAGCACAAGCAAAACTTTTTCACTTTCCATAACCGTACTTGATAAGGACAGTATTCTTTAACTAGTCTGGCTAAAGCAGCTCTCATCCTCTATTTTATTAGCACTTTCAGAAGAGGGACCACCTGTTAGACGTAATGGGTTCGAAGAAGTATTTCCAGATGATCCAAAAGAATCTTCGAAGTCACTTAAAAGGTGAGAAGGGTCATCGAGATCATCAACAACATGAACTTGTCTGCCTCTGCCTTTAACCGGAGGTACACTAATCCAGTCACCATAAAGGAGTTTAACTTGGGCACGTCTTGCCATTTTCATCTCAAACTTGTAGATCTTACACTCGCTAGCAATATGGTCAAGGAAGCCACGGTAGTAGCAGAATTTACTCAAGTTTTCGTAGAGGACTTTGATAACCAAAGGTAAGAGGGATGGTCTTTTCATTTCAAGAGAGTTAATGAGGGGGTTTGCTGTTTTCCAAAGTACCTGAATTCTTAAATTTTTAACCGTATCACTAACCTCCTCTATATCATAAGCCAGAAGCACACAGTCCAAATTTTTTCTAATGGTATGAGCATTATTCAAAGTAGCAAAGGCTGGAGGGAGGTTTACAAATTGTAACCACTACGTAGCTTTAGAGAAATCCACCTCATCAAGGGACATTTCTGGATGCTATGCATAAAGGATTAGCATAAACCCATTGATAGACCAGGGACGAAACTTCCAAGTGGTGAGAAGATCGTCTCTTGAATCAAAGGCCAGGAAGAAGGTGTTAGTGCCAGCACTCGAAGAACGCATATGAGCCTTAAGGCCCCAAGATCAGTTGGCAGCCATTTCTACCGCTAGAGGTGTAATCTCTTTTTGAGAGAGGATTATTGCAAGAATGAGGTTTTTATGGGTATAAACGTCATGATCCTTAAAATCTGGATGGAGCTCCACTGATTTCATAGAAGAAGAAGCCATCAAATAGTAAAGAGGATTGAGGGTTTTGAAGTTGAAGCGTATCATAGAAGAAGAGAGAGAGAGAGAGAGAGAGAGAGAGAGAGAGAGAGAGAGAGAGAGAGAGAGAGAGAGAGAGAGAGAGAGAGAAGAAGTTTTTAGAGTGACTAGAGAAAGTGAAATAAATAAAGTGACCAAGTCTAAAGTAAGGATAAGTAGTGTACTTCGGTAGAATAAAATAAGGAGTAAATAGCATTGAAAACTAGTATAAGGAAACAAAAAGGGGTATAGAACAGTCCGGTAATGATGAGGATTGGGAATGACAAGAACGAAAAGGAAAAGAAATAAGGAAAGAGGGCGGTAAAAGTAGAGTCTCAATAAATTGGGACCATTGTTTGGGATATCAAGGTTTTAGAGAGAGAAAGAGGGATGAGAGAAGGAGGAGAACATTTGCTTGCTGATATGGCATATTAATCGATTTCCAAGAATAACATATACAAGAAAATCTCTAAAATATAATAAAATTTGTGTTGTCTATAATTAAACCGTGTATTCACTATTTAGTTGGTCAAATCTGACATTAATATTTTAGTTTTAATATATGAATTTACTTTTCTTTTGTAGATGATTTTAAGACATATTATATGTATAATGATAATAAATAATTTTTGGTTATTGGTATAATTTTATACATAAAATTATAACCTAATGGTTTATAATTATCTGTTACGCAATTCAAAATTATAACCTAATCGTTTTAATCATGGTTACTCATCATTTTTTATTCTAAAGTGTAACCATTTCCAAGCGCGAACATAAGGGTAAGGTTATTGTTGCCCCTAACTAGGATGTAGTGTGAAATTGCTAGATTTTTTTAGGGAATAAGAGTTAGTAAAAAAATTGATTACCCCCTCCACGGACCTAAATATTAGCTTGCCCCAGACAAAATATAAATCTTTTAGTCTACCATGGACTAGAAACTAACCCTATTTTATTACTAAGTAATCATACTTTTAGCGTTCCTTCAAAAAAAATTATTGGCTCGGCCCCTGACCATTTCAAACCCTAAATTAAACTCAAGAAGAAGGTCAACACACATGCGAGCGGGATTTCCGAAGGTACTTTGACGCTCAAGTTAGATGAGGTTTATATATGGAGCCCCTAGATAGAATCTGGTGAGAAAACTAAGATAAAGTCTCGTATGTAAAGAATAGAGTAAAGGAAGTAAGAATTTGTTACCTTCCCCGTCATAAAAAAGATGACTTTATGGAGTGTTCAATACATGGTAAATAATTGTTGGTTATTCCTTGGATATAGGTTAACTGGTAGAAAATGGATAACACTTCTAATGACCTTTTCCGAACGTGCACCAAGTTGAGTGAGGGTCAAGGCGGTTAGATTAAAGTCAAGGTCGTAATGGTTTGACCACATTGTATACCTGATTCCTTTAGGTTACAACTCAATCTAGTTGAGACCCATGAGTTAAAAAATTCTAGTAGGCGTGATAAACACATGTAAATTTATTCAGATTGTTAAGTATAGCTATGATATTTTTGCGGTATCTGATATCCTATGGTAGGCCGAGATATATTAGATCCTTGGGACTTTTGTATAAGCGTCTTGGGGTATTTGGAAACTAGGTATATAAGCTGCCACCTAATAAAAAATATATTATCATATGTTCGTGTTTCAACAATTAACCGCAAACCTAATTTGTTGTCCTCCAAATCAAATGAGCATGAGAAACCGAAGGCTCACCAATCATCACTTGAAAATCCTCTAGGTTCAACAATGTTGACTGAATAGTCACGCTAGTAGTGCGAACCAGTGGTTCCAACAACACTAAGGACATACTACTACATTGTGACGCTAACTCTAGTTGATTATCTAATATACAAGAGAGTTCTCTGTATCGCAAGACACCGGGCAACAAAAACAACTCCATAATACATTCTACTAATATATGCATATATAATCGTACATAGGTAATTCTTGCGTATAATATTTGTTGGATATTATTACCCAAAGGGTCTTGAACACACCACCTCAGGACCTAACAAAACCGACTCTATAGCCTCTTCTTACTAAAGGCCTCAAACTAATTCTAACACTAGAAGCCAAAAAACCAATTACCTTCCTATCCTTTTTTTGTTTTTTATTTACCTATATATACTAACTTTTATCAAATAAAAAATAAAACATAAAACACGTGTGTCCTCTCCTATCTCATCTCTCATCTCTCATCTCTTTCTTTCTCTTTGAACCTCAACCCTCTCCTCCGAAAATCCATGGAGCTCGAAATTAGGGTTTGAGTTCCGGCAATGAAGCCGGTTTTATGATGAAGTTCCGACAATAAAGCTGCCATCTGAGGTCCGGCGTCGCTATGAATCTACCATGGTTTGAAGACAGAGTAGAAGACAGGTTCGTGGCCACCCTCTATTATCGACAACACAGATCTCCGTCGGGGAGGTGGTTCGACTTGGTGTTGCAACCTGCTGGAGACAACAATTCCGAGCTATTGGTGGTGCGAGGTGGTGTTTTCCGTCGTTGGTGGTGTTTTCCGTCGCTGGTGGTTTCCGTGGTGCGAGGTGTTGTTTTCCGTCGATCTAGTTTCCAGCTTGGTGATTATGGTTCGAAGATCCCATCACTGGTGGTGGTTCTTGCTCGATCTACTTTGAGTTTTTGATCTCGCCATTTCCATTGATTCCGACGAGCCAACTTGCTCTGTACGCACACAACAGTTTTTTTTGATTCGTGTACTCTGTACGCATAGTATTTTTTTTTCCAAGAGAGCAAAGATCAATAGTTTATTGTAGATCAGACGCAACTAGTTTATGTTTATCTTGCAATCGAAATATTCATTCAGCAAATGCCCTTGCACTTCGTCACTCAAGAACACTTGTATGTGAAAGATGCAATTCACAAGCAGCTCTAATTAGATGTATCGAAGAGAAAATTTCCCTTTGTCCGGATTGTGATTGGTCAACACATTCTTCTGGTTCAAATACACATAAAAGACAAGCAGTTAATTGTTACTCTGGATGCCCTTCAGCTGATGGACTTTGGATTTTCTTCTTGATAGTGAACAAGAAATGATTTTAATGAAAGTCACTGATAATTCTCTGAAGGTAAATAGAAGCTTAATATATATGAATTGGAATTTATTTTTAAAGTGCAATTTGTTTTTGTAGGTTTTTGAAACAAAAGAGACGAATCTGTGTGATAGACGATAATTTCGATATTGATGAAGTTAATTTAAGTATGGAGAATTATGAAGATTTTTTTGGTGTAAATCTTAATAAAATTGATCAGCCTTTTGATATTGTTGATATGGATGATATATTTGGGACAAATGATATGTCTATTGTTAATTTACATCAGGTATAAAAAAGAAAAAAGAATTAATTTAAAAGTAATTTATATGAACTAATAGTTATTTGTTATAGGAACGAGTAAATAACATTCAACCAACAATTAGCAATGGAGTATCAGGAGAATCTATGATGAGCTGTAAAACAGATCCGAATATGTATTTTGAAAGGCAACATTCGAATCTTTCAATAGAAAGTAATAATAAAGATTATCAAGATTGTGGTGCATCTTCGATGCTTCTTAAAGGGGACCCACCATGGTTATCGAGTTTCGTTAGGTTATTTTTGTTGTTTGTATTCTTTTTTTCTTTTTTTTCTTTTTTTCCTTATAATTACAATGTAATAATTTCATTTAATAGTGGATGGATGAATTTTTATTCTTTTTTAGCAATCTTATAATATTTGAGCGTGTTTTTTTTCCATATAAATAAATTTGAATCACGAAAATAATTATACTCAATACTTTTCCCTTGCACACTCAGTCTGGTTACTAAGCATATGAGCATGCTTAGTAAAGTTACTGAGCAAACGAGCATGCTCAGTAAAGCGACTCAACAAAAAAAATCGAATAATCAACAAATTTTCCGATACTCAGTAACTCTTTTTCATGCTCAGTACTCCATGCTCAGTACTTTTTCCATGCTCGGTACTTTATGCTCAATACTTTTTTCATTCTTAGTACTTTATACTCCGTACTTTTTCCGACGGTGGTTGGTGGTGGTCAGCGTTGATCAGTGGTTGTGGTCGGAGCTCAAAATTATTGATAGTTAATGAAGGAGGAGAGAGAAAAAAATAGTAATGAAGAGAGATTAATGCTAATGGAGGAGAGATAATAATGGTAGTGGAGAAGAGAGAATAATCTATTTTTTTGTCTTATATGCACTAGAAGGGTAGTTATAACATTGGATATCTTATTGGCCTCTAAGAAGAAGAGAGGAATTGACTAGCTCCTATGTGGCACTACAATATTCTCTAAGACCCCATAGGTATTGACCCTATTTATCGAAACCCCTCTTATAATGAATCCTCAAAATAATAATGATGTATTATTATTATTTGTGTTTTTTTAGCATGGACAAGGTCTAATAAATTGGGAGCAAACCATTAACTATTTATTTAACAACTTAATTACAAGCGTGATTCGTTGATCATTTTATCTATCTAAATCGAATAGCAGCCCAAAAATCGTCTTTACAATACTTATTTTGTCCAGTTTTATTTGTCCAATTTTCTAAGAAAATGGTGTCCAATATTGTTTTTTCTTTTTTAAATATCAATACACTTTTTTCTTATTTTTTTTAATATTAACCTTAATTAAATAGTAAAAATATATTGTAATAGTTAAGCTCATGTATATTAATTAAGTGTAATTAAGTGTAATTGTGTACTATTTAAATGTTTGTTTTAATTTTTGTATACTAAAAAATAGATAAATAAAAATGGACAGAGAAAGAGAAACTATCATTTATAATTGAAAAAAGTTTTAAAATAGATAGTTATTTTAATGGTTAAAGTATTTTATAGTAAACAAAAATAATATAAAATTGAATTTTATCAGAGTTCAAATAACTTTTTAATATACATTTTTTTTTGGATTGGGTAGTATATATCATTACTCGGTAAACAATTGTATTAAAGAAAAACTGTACAATATACAAAATACAAAGAAAAGTTATCTATTTAAGGCAGCAACAAAGAAAAACTAAGTATTAGACATACACATTAATTTATTTTCAAGATGGACGATTCTACCGATCATCCGACAAATTTGGACGGGATCGGAGTACCATGGCCCAATTTCCTTTCGACATCTGCCCAGGGAATTGAATGGCCATGCGGACAGGCTTGCGAAAAAAGCTAGGTGCAGAGCCAACGCTTTCTTTACGGATATCGACGGTATCACTATAGGGATGTCGAAAATAGGAATAGGATGATAGGGAAGACACTATGTTACTTTTCGACCAAAACAAAAGATTCTCAAAGTTTACGTTGACTACACAAAAAATCGAATGAACCCGTCCGTTCCCCAATCGGTTAAACATGACAATCTTTAAAAAGTTGCCAAATGTATGAAAACATGTGATTTGGTAGGACCAACAAGAGCGGGGGATCAAGTCCTTTATTGGGTACTTTGGCTAAGTCTCAATTGGTGGAACACAACTCATTCGCATGCCTCCTTAAGCAACTCAAAAAGTTGTCATGAAGTTTTTATAACTAGTCTAAATTAGGGTTAGGTTAGAGAGCTCCTCTCCTAGATCTACTTGATCTAGCGCCTAATCTTCGGTTTCTCCTCGGATCATCTCCAACATGACGGACCCAACTCATAAGTCACAAGATCGAAGAACCCTCCCGTCCGATTTTGACCCGGGAGAGTGTAGTATGCTTCACCATGCCTCTTCCGCCAAAGAGCCACCGGACCCAACGGACCTCTCGCCGTTGGCAAACCCGGAGTTCCGGCCCCCCTCGGGCATGCCTAACCTCACGTTAGGTCATAACCCACCGGAAATTGTTCTCGATGGTGATTCTTTAGAAGAGGGTGGTGCTCGGCCGAGCTCCCCTCCTTCTCCGGGGGATGCTCCGACGAATTTTGCCGGTGATCCACGAAGTGTTGGTAACCTTCCTCTACTCTCGGATACATCTCTAGAGGCTAAAGTTGAATTCTTGAAAGTGTGTGGGCATTTGGACACACAAATAGTAGAGAAAGTATGGGAAGAATTAGTGGCACACCATGTGTTTGAGAAATTGGCTAAGTCACATGGTAGAGAAAATGTAGAGCCTTTTGAAGTTGATGTTGAAGGTACTTTAGCATTAAAGAAAGTAGTTAATTTTGGGCGTGAAACAACTACCAAGGAACCCGTTACGACCGGGAAGCTTGACGCCAATGCAAAGTACCCGGAATTAAAGGAGAAGAAGATGGGCTATAAGGACATACTATTGAATAATAGGAAAGCTTCGGTTGGGAAAGAATTAGCGTATTATGAACCCGTGGAGGGAGAGATGCTTCAACTTCTTGAAACCGATGTGTTAACGATAGAGCAAGCTTTCGGCTTCTCATTAATTGGATATGTAGCCGGTAAGAAATCGCCGGATATGGAAGATATAAGGAGAATAGCGAAGGCATGGAAAGTGGAATGTAAGGTTAGAAAGCACCCCTCCGGTTGGTTAATTTTTAAATTCGAGAATGAAATTGATAAGAAGAACGTTATATCTAAAGGGCCCTATCTATCGTATGGAAAACTCTTATTACTTACGGAAATTCCGGATTTTTTTGATTTTGGGAATCTAGAGATTAAGAAGATCCCTACTTGGATTATCTTGAGAAAACTTCCGGTACAAGCACGTACGGACGAGGGATTAGCGAAAATTGCTTCTCAAGTTGGTAAACCTATCCGAACGGATGGGTTCACGGTAATTAGCGAAGACATTAGTTATGCTAGGGTACTAATCGAATTAGATTTGAGTAAGGAGAAAAAGAAAAGTATTGAATTTGGCTCTCATAAGGGGTATAAACATAGTGTAGAAGTGGAATATGAAAACCTACCCCCATGTTGTGTAAAGTGTCAAGCTTTTGGACACGAAGGAAATAGATGCTTTTATGCTAATATAATAGAGAAAAAAGTAGAGGGGTTTCGAGGCAATAAAGAAGTTAGACGCCATGAACTAATATCGAAATATAGGGGAGAAAAAATGGCTGCTGCTCCCTCTATACTGGCGCAACAAAATGTTGGAATAGCTCACCACTTAGTCAAAGATGCGGGTCCCTCAAGGCAAAGAGGACCTTCAATGCGCCAGAAATTAAATGGTGGACAAGTCCACGCAGCAACTTTGAATAAGGACAATGCTTTAGTAGTCTCAGCGGGTCCTTCAAGGATGTATAAAGAAGATATAATTCGGCAAGAAGGAAATGGTATACTAAAAGCTAATGCTGTCCACGCAGCAGCTATTTTCCCTAGGCAGCTACCGCAACAGCATATTGCAGTCCACGCAACAGCGTGTGGTGATATTAATTTTACTAATAAGACAGCTATAGAAGATACTAGTAATATTAAAAATGCTACTGTAGTATTACCAACTATTGAGCAGTTTTCTACTCCATCAAAGATTAAAAGAGCGAAATCGCTTGATTTAAATTTTATTCCGGAAAGTGATAGTAGTTGCGAGATTCGGGCTATCCGAGTAGGGTCAAACTCACGCTCCGCCGCTATGGTAATTTTCTCGGATTTAGAAAGGAATAACGTGGTAAATGACGGGAAAGAAAAATCGAAAAATATAATTGAAGATTCTTTCGAGATGGTAGTGAGTAAGAAAACAAAAAAAAGAGAAGCGAGTTACAAAAAACTCACGTTAGCTAAAAATGAATATATGTGGCAAAAAAAGCAATATTGGAAGGCACGTAGAGCTAATATTAAACGCTCAAATATGGGGAAACCCACCGTAAGTTGTAAATGATTATTACGACTTGGAATTTAAGGGGTTTCGGCTCAACCCATAAAAAGCTAGGGGTAAAAGATTTAATTAAAAAGAAAAATATAGATGTGATGGGAATATTGGAAACAAAGAGTAATACAAATAAAGTGGATTTATTTATGAATAACATGCTTAAAGGGTGGAAGAGTGTTAATAACTTCGACTTAATAGAGCATGGGAGAATCCTTTTAGTTTGGGATCCGGATAAAGTACAAGTTGAGATTATCGAGAGAACATCTCAAGCTATACATTGCAAGATTGTGTGTAAGGTAACATCTCTTAGTTTATATACTTCGTTTATTTACGGACTAAATGATATTAGATTGAGAAGAAACTTGTGGAAAAATCTAATTGATTTTTCCGCTACTTTTGATGATTCGTGGCTTCTTTTGGGTGATTTCAACAATATATTAGCTTTTAATGAAAGGATTAGAGGACAAAATGTTACGGTGGGTGATTTTAAAGAATTTGCGGATTGTTGTAATCACTTAGGCCTTGAGGATATACAATATACCGGTCAATTCTTTACATGGGATAATAACCATGTTCTTAGTAAGATTGATAGAGCATTGGGTAATCGTAAGCTAGATGAATCGAATCATTATATTCAAGCCGAATTTTTACCGAAATCTAGTGTATCCGACCATTCACCTTGTATAGTTAATATATTTTTACAAAATGTTACTAGGATTGTTCCTTTCCGTTTCTTTGATATGTGGGTGCAACATGAAGATTATTATGTAACGGTTGAAGATGGATGGAATAAGACCATGGTTGTGGGTACAAAACAATATATCTTATGTAATAAAATGAAAGCTTTGAAGTTTGACTTGAGGAATTTAAATAAGATCCACTTTTCTCATATTTCCGCAAGGGCAAAGAAAGCTAAGGAGGATCTTGAAATAGCCGAGGTACATTTCCAACAAAATTTACCTACTTCTTCATTTGATAACTTGGTTGAGATTCGGAAGAGATCTAAAACTCTTGAAATGGCCGAGATTAGTTTTCTTAAACAAAAGGCTAAGCTCGGTTATTCCCTTAAGAGTGATAGGTGTACTAAATTGTTCCATGGGCTCCTTAAAAGTAAAAATAGAAGAAGATTTATTCCGAATATTTTAAAGGAGAGTGGTGATTTAACTACTTCTAAAGATCAAGTCAATGAAACGTTCCTAAATTTTTTCAAAGGTTTATTTGGTGTTAAAGATAATACGACACATATTAATTCCGAAGTATTTGATTATGGAAGTAAAATTACTTTAGAGCAAGGAGAAGATATGTGCCGAGATATAACCGATTTGGAGATTAAAGAAGCTATTTTTAAAATAGCGAACGATAAAGCGCCCGGACCCGATGGTTATTCTTCATTATTTTTTAAGAGTTCGTGGAATATTATTGGGGAAGATGTTATCTTAGCGGTACGTGAATTTTTTACCTCCGGTTTTTTACTTAAGCAATTAAATACTACTCTTATTGCTTTAATTCCGAAGATTGATGATCCTAAAAGTGTTGATAATTTTCGGCCTATTTCGTGTTGTAACGTGGTTTATAAAGCGATTACTATGATATTAGCGGATAGATTGAAACCTTGTTTAAATAATATAGTGGATAAAGCCCAAAATGCGTTTGTTGAGGGTAGATCTATGATAGAAAATATTCACCTTATGCAAGAACTATTTCGAGGTTATAATAATCAAAGTAGCTCGTCAAGATGTACTATTAAAATTGATTTTAGAAAGGCGTATGACTCTATATCATGGGACTTTATTTATGAAGTTTTAAAGGGATTAAAGTTTCCGGAAAAAATAGTAAATTGGATTATGGTGTGTGTTTCATCTCCGTTTTACTCTTTAGCTATAAATGGAGAAGTGCATGGTTTTTTTAAAGGCGAAAAAGGCTTAAGACAAGGTGATCCTATGTCTCCTTATCTATTTATTCTTTGTCTTGAATATTTCTCTAGGCTTTTAAAAAAAAATACTTGTAATGGTTTTAATTATCATCCCAAATGTGAGAAGGAAAAAATAACACATTTAGCTTTTGCGGACGATTTAATGTTACTCTCTAAAGGTGATAAAGGTTCGATTAAGATTCTTATGGATAGTTTAAATGAGTTTGGAGATGTTTCGGGGCTTCGTTTAAATGTTGAAAAATCTAATATTTATTACATAGGTATCTCAAATGATGATTTGATTAATGGGATTATACCTACGAATTTTGAGGAAGGGATTATGCCTTTTCGTTATTTAGGGGTCCCGCTAGGATCTTCCGTATTATTATCGAGAGACTATAAACCTCTTATTGATAAATTAGAAGGTTATGTTAGGAGTTGGAGAGCCTCTTCACTCTCATTTGCGGGTAGATTAGAATTGATTAGATCGGTTCTTCAAGGGGTGACATGCTTTTGGTTTACGATTTTCCCGGTTCCGGTTGGTGTTAAAGAGAGAATTATTAGTATTTTCCGTAACTTTTATTGGGATAATAAGCCACCCCAAGTTAGTTGGAAAAATATTTGTATGCCTAAAAATGAAGGGGGGCTTGGATTAAAAGATTTTGAAGCATGGAATAAAGCTTTACTTCTAAAGATGATTTGGAAAATAGTGGAAAATAAAGAATCACTTTGGATTAGGTGGATTCATGGTGAGTATTTTAATAGTAGTGGTTTTTGGGAATGGATTCCTAAAAAAATTAATTCCCCACTTTTGAAAAATATTTGGGAGTTAAAAGAAATTATACGTGGGTCCCTAGGTGAAGAAGGACGAAAAGATATATTAGCTTTATGGTTTGCTTCCGTTAAGGCGCCCCGATCAACATATGAGGTAAATACAATAGAGTTTTATGATGTATATAAATTCCCTTATGATTTATTTCGTCGTAAAGCTTTTATTAAACCTTGGGCAAATATTGTGTGGGATCCGAGTGTATTTCCGAAACATGCAATCATTGTATGGATGGCATTAAAAGAAAGACTCAAAACTAAAGATAGGATTACTTTTATGGAACTTGATCCACTTTGTGATTTGTGTAAGGAAGATTTTGAATCGAATAGGCATTTATTTTTTGAATGCTCTTTTGCTAAGGCTATATGGGATGATATTAAAATGTGGCTTGGACTAGACAAGGAAATGAACACTATTCTAAGCGCTTTGAAATGGCTAAAAAAATTAAAAGCTAGAGAGAATTGGAGAAGAAAGGCTTGGAAAGTGGGTTTTGGAGCTACCGTGTATTGTATTTGGACGGCGAGAAATCACCTAGCCATGAGAGGTGCTTCCAAGACTAGAGAAATAGTAACCAAGGAAATTAAATGGTGTGTTTATTCAATCTTATTTTCCTTGTTCCCTCGGCATTCTTTTTTGGATGTGAGTGGAAGGCTAGCTTGTATTAGTATAATATGAGGTAGTTGTTTTGTATATTCCTTGTTGCTACCTTAAGCTTTCGAGCCTAGGTAGGTAACACCCATGTATAGTGTACAGTTTTTGATATTTTAATACAACCGTTTACCCGACCCAAAAAAAAAAAAAAAAAACTAGTCTAAATTATAAAAGCAAACCTTTTTCGATGGATGTCTCAGTTGAGACTGATATACCCTTTGCCAAGAAAACGATTAACTGACCAGAAACAGGAAAAATGTCGGTGAGGTGTGCCCACTACTGCCCACCAGCTTGTCTTTGTGGTGGCCAACCCGCAGCCAAAGCCACAGGAACGTGTGCTTAACATCATGGTACAATCATGCGGTACTAACGGTCTTATGTTAACGTATAATTGACCATTTCGACGAACCATTTTAATATTCTCCTTAGCAATAGTTTGTAGCAACCGTTTATCTAACCCAAAAAAAAAAAAAAAAATAGTTTGTAGCAGTTTTTTTTATTTCTAATATTTTGTAATAAAATAATTGCACCATAAATGTATTTGGAAAAATATTTGCGGAACTAACGTGTGGGCGCTCCTCCGAGGAGCGCCTTTACCAGTTTAGTAATTAATTTTTTTGTCAGTCAAAGATTAGTCAATAATCAGAATGAGGCGCTCCCCGATGGAGCGCCTTTAACTTTAACAGAATGTGGGTATGTAGGTGCTCTTCGGAAGAGCGTCTCTCTTCTACAACCCTTTTGTTTCTTCATTTACCAAACAGAAGAAGAAGAAAAGAGTTGACGCGTCCCTCCTTGCTGCCGCCTGTTGTCGCCGCCTCCTATTAACCATCACCACCTCTCTTATCTTGCTTTAATCTAGGTTATTCTTATCCTATTTTGGTTCAATATAATCATATATATATTAAAGCTTATATAATCTTATTTATATATATTAAAGTTGTTGAATTGTTCAGAATTAGTAGATTTCATGGTGTTCTTTGATACGAAGATATGAATTTTGTGTATATTTGAAAAAAATTGCACTATAGGTCTAATTAATTTTTGAAAGTGCAATATAAGGGTATGCATTTCATGAATTGCACTATAGCTCCCTTGTATTATATGATGTTATACTACAAGTCCATCAATTTTTATTGCATTAGAGGTCCTTTTAAATTTTAGAAATTACACTTTAGGTCCCATAGTTCTATGAAATTGCATTATTGGTCCTTTAATTAATTTTATATTGCACTTTAGGTCTCTTTAATATAGAAAATTTCACTCTTGGTCTCTTAAACTATTTTATTGCACTTTACGACCCTAAATTTATAAAATTATAGTATATGTCCCTTAAATTTAGTAAATTGCACTATATGTCCCTTAAATTTATACAATTGCACTATAGGCCCATTAAATTAAGAAAATTGTTCAATAGGCTCCTGTAATGATTATATTGCACTATAAATCCCTAAAATTATTTAATTGTACCTTATAACCCAAAAATTATTTTATTGCATGATTGGTCCCTTTAAATTATGTTACAGAACGAAACAATGGTCGGTCTAAGCCAAGTAGACTTTGACCTTGCTTTCTCATTTGACGTGCTTATTCGTCAAAGATGGCATCGAAGTGAAAAAACTTGAAAAGGCGATGTAAGTTATTCGTCATATTTTTTCAATGTTTTATCTATTTTAAATTTATAATGAAACCGATATTTGGTTCTGAATAGGACAATTACCAAGTTTAGACCACCGTATCGACTTTATGGAAGCCCAATGCGTAAATCATGGCATTTCTCGAAGAAGCCGGTTTTGGGTGTATTCCAAAAATAACCAAAGTTGTTACCGATCGAGTCTTGTGCACCACTTTGGTAGAAAGGTGGAGGCGAGAGACCCACACATTTCACTTGCCGGTCGGTGAGATCACGGTGACATTACAGGATGTGGCCATGATCCTAGGGTTACGCATTGATGGCGAACCTGTTCTATGCAATGAAGATTATATGGACCTACATACGGAGTGTATGCGACTACTTGGCAGAAGTCCTGTACCTATGGTGAATGGAATTCCAGTGCAACGTGGGACGTAAAATGTTTTTCCGTTTGAGTGGCTTAAGACTTGTTTTGGCGATGGTAAGTTTTCTTTAAATTTAAATATGTTTTTAATATATTTATTTATTTTTATTGTTTTTCCCCCTTTAGCACGTCCGGATGCAAATGCTGATCCCGAGATATTGCGGCAGTTTACTAGGGGATACATTTTGTTTGTCATTGGCGGTTATCTCCTATCTACTGCAAAGAAGACTGAGGTGTCTGCCATATATCTTTGTTTTCTTGAAAATTTTGAAGTTACGGGTACCTGTAGTTGGGGTTCGGCTGTTCTGGCGCATTTGTATAGTGTGTTGTGTCATTGTGATGAAAGTGCAAGCACTACCTATTTTTTGGGATGTGTTTCACTCCTACAGGTATTTCTTTTTTAACTCTTTTTTTTTGTTTGCCGAGTTTTTAGGCCCTAATTATGAATATTTTGAAACAGATTTGGTATTGGGAGCATTTACATTTGCGACCAACAGTAAGAATTAATGATCCGTTGTTGCTTGTAAATGCCCCCGTGTCTGCTTTGTAAGTCAAGTATATTTTTTTGTTATTAAACACCTTTTTTACAATTATAGTAATGAATGATTTGGTTGTAGTTAGGACGGGCCCAAGTCTTGGAAAAATATATCCATAAATGTTCTTCCATGCTTCCGGGATGACTTGGATCAATTGGAACCGAGACAGGTAACAATATTCTATATATTCGCTTTCACCAATATAGTTTTAACTTTTAATGTAGTATTCTTGTGGTTTGTAGGCTAATTGGACACCATATGATGCTAGTCGACTAACTAATGTAGCGGCAATTTGCATGGAGGGTGTATACCTTTATTTGAGTATGGTACCTTTGATTCACTTTGCTAAAGTAGAGTGGTACCAGCCAGAAAGGGTTTTGAGACAATTTGGCTATATTCAACATATACCTCGGGCGATTAGGGAAAATGAAGACGCTACACGTGAGATTACAAATAGGAGAGGAGCGGCCCATGAGTCTTGGGAGGTACGTCAAGTCAACTATATTCAATTGTGGGAAAATCATCTTCAAATTTTTTTGGATTTCACGAGCTTGAAGCATCAAACACCCCTACTATTAGCGACTTTGAGTGGTATAATCATAATACCTGGAAATTAGTTGGTCGCCCGAAACCGAAAAGCGAGTCCACCGAAGTCGAACAAGGATATAGTCCTCGTGGTTGCGAACTTTAAAAAATGGTCATACTGAGGCTTCAAATAATTTATTTTTATTTAACGTACTATTACTAATTTAAATTTTTATTGATAGATTGATGGTACCATTAGAGGATATGAGCTAGCATTTAGTGATGATGCAATAACTGAAGGTTGGAGAGAGTATATGGTGGAAATGATGGGGAATGCCGGTCAATATCAATTGTGCGAGAACATTCGTTCTACTTATATATCATCTATGTCACAAGGGTATACTCCGCCAGAAGATACCCAGCCTGAGTCATCTAACCGTCAACTTAGAAGAAGGAGAAGAAAAGATTGAATGATTATCTTCGGTTGTAAAATATATTACTGAGTGAATTTGCATGATTTTTATTGTTTTTAGTGGGATATAATATTTAATTCCAATACAATGTTTTTTATATTTTAATATAAAGTAGGTTTTTTAATTCTCAAATACAATAAGTTATTTAGTCTGCAAACAAAGTAAGCTACTCTAAACAATTATAAATGTGTTATAAAAAAGTGAAGGAGAGGCGCTTCCCCAAGGAGCGCCCCTGTGCAATTCCCAATTTGCGAGAGAAACTAAGGAAGAGAGGCGCTTTTCGAAGGTGAGCCTCAAGTAGAGGCGCTTCCCCAAGGAGCGCCCCCCTTCCTTAGATGCTCTCGCAAATTGGGAATTACACAAAGGCACTCCTTGGGGAAGCGCCTCTCCTTCACTTTTTTTCCCTCACCAAGACAGATTTTGTATATAATTGTTTTACCTGCATAACAGTTTCTGTATATTTATAAAACAATACATAAATAAAATAACCCGCTAAATACACAATATGGAAAAATAAACAACAACCTTTAAGTTTGATTTTCATTACAAATTGATTAAAATCATACATTGTTTACGATTGTTATAGAAGAAATTACACCTTTTGAATCACGACTTACAAGTTTTGCGCTTATGCCCATTGATGACATTTACCACAGATTTCTCTAGCATCCATCTCGTTGTGTATGCGTGATGATCTTCTCTGCCCACTCCTTGTAATTATTCTATTTTTGCACGCCACAACTTGTACACCGTCATATATCAGATAGTCTAGCTTATCCATAAGTGGTCTAAACTTTCCAGCATACGATGATATGTAATTTGTGAGAGTTAAATATGGTGACACATAGGGTGCATACGCTTTTTCATCCGATTAAGTAACACAAATTAAGTGTTCACAAAGACGATGAAACATTTGTCATTTCCCGCACGTACATGTTTGTTCCACCGAATTTACTATAAAAGTGACTCTATTATTCAGTGACATCCTTCCAAGTATATATCGAACGTGCCATATACCATCTGCTCTATCATAAACATTACAAACATAGTTTTTAGCTTCTGTTTTAGCGACGTGTAACCAGAGCGTCACTTCTGGTGGCCATAATCTGTTAGCCGCTAATGCCTTGGCAACTAGTGTTCTCCTCTCCTCTAAATATTGAGTTGTTCTACTAAATATTAACTCCACAATGGCCGTTAAAGGCAACCCTCTCACCCCTTTTAACACGGAATTGTATATCTCCGATAAATTAGTGGTCATGTTACCATACTGATACCCTCCATCATATGCAAGGGCCCATTTTTCCAAGGGTTGACTTCCGATCCACTCTCTGTATATACCCTTATTCATAGCACAAAATTGTTCATAGTGAAAATAAAAATCTTCCTTATTAGCCTTGTATGCGATTTTTTTGATCAATTTTTTTGCACGAAAGTCTTTGAACTTATGATTTAGATTACTCGCCAAGTGACGAACGCAAAATCGATGGACTCCAATAGGCTCTGGATATACTACTGCAACTGCTGCCCAGACACCTGGATGTCGGCGAGAGAGTATACATACTTTACGTTGCATCGTAACATATTTCTTTAACCGTTCAAGAAAAAAAGTCCAAGAACGTGTGGATTCATTGTCGGTCAAGTGATGTCTCCCCATCTGTGATGATTTAATATTAGTTGGAGACATCATTTTTAGTGTTTTAGAAATCTAAATACTCGATTTTCATATAAGTGCATTTTCCTATTTTTTGTCTTGATTTAATGATTTTATTATTTTTAGAGCATATTTGGTTTAATTGTTTGTTAATTGTGAAGCTTTAAAAATATATATATATATATATATATATATATATATATGGTAATTAATTAGATACCAAATCAATTCTAAGAGATAAAGGGAAGAAGATATGCATGGAAATTGGAGATAAGGAAGGAAAAGATAAGATATGGAAAGATAAAGTTGCCAAATAAATCTGAATTTCAGCATCTACGACCATAGAAGTGAGCATAACTCAAGATTGGCTAGGAAATTGGAAGAATGGTCTGAAGCAAAGTAATAGAGCTTTCCGAGACAATCAGTTTCAACATATGGAACGCGTCAAACGGAGTTGAAACAAAGAGGTTATGACCAAAACAAAACAATAGCAGAATATTACATTTTCCATATTTTAGGGTTACGAATTTGAGTTGGGATTGGAGTCCAAGTTACTTCTCTTACACTCCAAGAAAATGAATTAGGTCTTCTAAACACCTATAAATACACCCTTAAACCTTTGTAAAATCATCCTTGCCTCCTATAAGTTAGTCCTTAAGTTTTATATCATTAGAGTTATTGAAGAGAGCAAGATAAAATCTTTATATCAATCTTTTAGTTTATTTCTTTCAGGTATGAACTAATTTTCCCATAGCTTGGGTTTTGCATTATGTATAATCTATGAATTCTATTTTCTTTCTATCTAAGTTTATTTGGGAATTATATGTTTTAATCTGATTCTAGCTACTTAACCATATATTTGTTTTATGTGCTTTGATTTATTGTATGTCTTAAACTTGATCAATTTAGGGCTTTGCTAATACTAATTAAATGGTCGCCCGAAAGGGGTGTCTAATTGGTGGGGCCTAGGGTGTGATAAAATAAAATATAATTAACGTGCAAAATAACACCCTAAAGCTACACGGTTCTGCAAGTATACAGATTGTATGCAAGTTTTAGTTAAATAATTAAGATTCGTTCCGCAGAGACTACGAAGGTTAGAGGAATCTTATGCAATAATCAGGTGCAATAAATTAAAGCTAGAACAACTAAACGCAAATAAAAGTAAAGACAAATAAAGATGGATTTGATTTTCTAATTAACTAAATTAAAACTAAGAAAGTAAAAGACAGAAAATAAATATGAAAGAGAAGTGATATGAGAATATAGCTCAAGTTATTAGCATGTAATCCCCACTAGTTTTGCCGTTCTAAACATGTAAGGGTGAATTATGTAGTATTTCCCTAATCGGTCCCAATTCGCTATCGGTAGTTTCAAATAGGGTTTACCTGTGTCAATAAGGCTTCCTAAGCAAACTTTTCCTGTAATTGGTAAATAGTCACAAGAACTAAACCATAGTGATTATCTAGCTAGGTTGGGTTGTCAGATCAGACCTAATACTAAACGTTATGTGCTAAACATGCAATTAAACACCGTTGTCAATGGTGACCTAATTACTAGATGGTAATTCTAAATGGCTGCCTCCCACAAGAACATAGAATATAAATCCAAACACATAAACAGAGAATAAAAACTATAATTCTATTTAAAACATTAAATTCCCAAATTAGATAGATGTCAATCAAAACTAGGGTTCATACATATATGCTAAAACTCAAGCTAAAGAAATTTAGTTCATGAAAGAAAAGAAAGAAATTACAAATCTAAAGGTAGAAGAAGACATTGTGATGAATAGCTCCTTCCAGACTTCTCTGTTGTGTTGTAAGCTTCCTCTTGGTTTAAGGTTTAACCAAGGATGATTTAAGAGTGTTAAGAGGCTGTATTTATAGTGTATAGGTTGACCTAATTCGTTTCTTGGAGATAAGGCCAAGTAATAGACTCCAAGCCCAACTCAAATTCGTAAGGAAATAAAGATAAACACTGCTGGACCGTTTTGGGCATATCTTCTTCGTTATTGGTCGGTTTGTGCTCCATAAGATACCAAAAGAATCGTAACAGAATTATCTTTGTCCCTATGAAAGAAATTTACCAAAATCGGCCTATTTCTTGGGGTAATTACCACTTCTTTAGGATGATTTAAGAGTGTTAAGAGGCTGTATTTATAGTGTATAGGTTGACCTAATTCATTTCTTGGAGATAAGGCCAAGTAATAGACTCCAAGCCCAACCCAAATTCGTAAGGAAATAAAGATAAACACTGCTGGACCGTTTTGGGCATATCTTCTTCGTTATTGGTCGGTTTGTGCTCCATAAGATACCAAAAGAATCGTAACAGAATTATCTTTGTCCCTATGAAAGCCAAAATCGGCCTATTTTTTGGGGTAATTACCACTTCTTTAGGCGTGTGCTGCAGAAATTCAGATTAGGCAGCTTTTCCTTTTCCATGTTTTTAGCCTTTGTTTCCTTTATCTCCAATTACCATGTAAATCTCTTTCCATAAGTTGTAGTCTTTGACTTGGACTCTAATTAATCTCCATAATTATCTTTAAAGCTTCACACTAAATAAACAATTAAACCCAATATGCTCTAAAAATATTATGTTACTAAATCAAGACTCAAAATAGGAAAGTGCACTAAACTAAGCTAAAATCAACCTATAAACTAATAAATAAGCCTAAAATGATGTCTCAGAAGTATATTTTATTATCACAAATGAGGAGACATCACTAATTATTGAAACACCACATAAACGTCCAATTACTTCTTATCGTGCTTGATATAGTTTCGATATTTGATCTAAGAAGGATATTAGCTTGAAAATCTTTATATATTTACATACCTTTGGTGATGAATTTGTCGCAAAGGTTCTCGTACTCATGTAGTTGCTCTGTGATCAGTTTTTGGTCTGTGAGTTTAACGTTGTTCCAGTTACAGGTCTCATATTTCTTCTTACCGGAATCATCAACCTTATATTTCTTCTGAAGCGTTTCCCTGATGATCTTTGCTAACTTCTCCTTGGTGAAAAGATCAAAGATTAGATTGGTAATGTTGTTCAAGATCCATCCTCTAGCCACCAACTTTTCTTTCTTCAACTTGGCCTCAAGAACGAGATGCCTTGCTAGTTCTTCTTTCGTTGCAGCTTTATTGTCAATGGTGTGGAACTCTTCAAATACAACATAGTCTAGATCAAACAGATAAACACATATCAAAAGCTTTTGTTCCAAAGAGGCTCTAAATTTGACATGTCGGGAAGTGCTTTTTGCATTCAAAGGTGAAGCAACAACGGGGAAGTGACAAGTCATTTCCGATCAGTGATTTTAACAAATTCTTTTAAATTGTTGGAAAATAATAAGGACACTGATTTAAACAATGGTAATCACAAAATTGTTTAAGTAAAAATGTTAGACTTACAACAAGTAAAATCACGTAAATAAAAGAAGTACAAAACTTACAAACAAAAGAACAAAATTATGAGTAATAGGTACAAAAACTTGTGTTAAAAATAATTTATGGGTATAACCAATATCCTCAACCGAATTACTAATTAGAGTTGGTAGCTTCTTTCCGGATTATTGTAATTATGCTTGGGTGTAACTTTGAAAATGACTCAAAATCTTCTTATATAGTGGTAGAGGTCTTCCAGAAAACGTCCACACTTAATGGCATGTCATAAAGACGTTCATCATAAAGACAAACGTTTCACAAATTTGAAAACCTGACATGAACTTGGACACTCTTCTTATGGAAGGATAGAGGACGAATATGGACAAGGTTTTTAACCTATATAACAACCGAGTCTTTATTACAAAAGTATCTGAACATTGGGAATGGGAGCATCCAAGACTAGACGTTTTCTTCTTTTGGTGGCATTTCCAAACATGGCCAATTATTGGTATAAGTACCAGCTTCAAAATAAGTTTTTTTAATTCCCCAAGACTCCTAAGACTCCCCAACTCCCTATGAACACCGCCATGCCACGTAACACCTCACCTCGCCTCGCTTACGCATAGGTCAGGCCAGGCGAGTCGGGTGGTGGTGGCGGCGGTACGCGCCTGTGGTATTTTGCTCACTCTTCATTTTTAGAGTCTTGAGTCTTTTAAAAGATATAGAAGTTAAAAATAATATCAACTAATAATTTTCTTCCTTCACATTATTTTTAAGAAAAAAAACCCTTGGTCTTCTTTTATCTTTTTTTTTGTTACATAGGAGAGCCACTTTGGACTCGAAGTCATTGACTCGGTTTGAACCTGCACCACTAGATTGGATGACCAAGGCCCTCGCCAGTAAGCTAAGAACATGAAATCAATTAAAACCCTTTAAAATTAACTAAAATGAACTTATAACACAATTAAATTAAAAAAATCTAGGGGCGCTGCCCCCTTGCCCCTCTCCCCCAAAGAAAATTCTGGTTTCTTCCTGGCTACGACGATGGCCGCCCTATCATCTCTCTTGATTTATTCAGCTATTATTCATTTTTTGTGTTCCTTTTATCTTTCCTCTTCTGTGGTATTGTTACTATAGAAAGATTGCTAGATTTGGGCTAATATTGGTTCATGTTGTTAATTGCTAGTTTTCTGCCAATGTTTGTCGAATTTCATCTTGATACTCACTGTTTTTCATCTAGTTGTTGCTCCCCATTTTTTGTTGTTACTCATCAATTTTTCCTTTTGATGTGATGTTGATGGTGAGTTCTTTGTGCTTGAGGTCAGTCGACATTTCTGGCGGGTTTGATGTTAATCAAAGCTTCTTGTTTTCCCAAGCCTTTAGCTCCGACGTGGTTCACACATGTTCTCGCCAATCTTCTTCTTTGACGAGGTCTGAATGCTATTTCATGACTACAGATAGAATCTTGTGAGGATAAGCTATATGAAAGTCAAGTTGTTGTGTATAAGATATATTACAAATAGATTAGGTCCCTAAAAATAGCAAATTTACTAACTTATATACCTTTTATTGTTGTCCACAATCGAGGAGGTTCATAGAGAAATCGTGGAGGGGGTTTAGCATCACCACTAATAATAAATCATAGATTTCTCAGCACAAATAGATTATTAATCGATACACCTCAGTCATGTGTATAATTTTTGCTAGATGGAGTATTTGTGGTGAGCTTATATGGTTCGGTTGCTCGAGCAATAATATAATCTAAACCCACATCATAAATTTTTTTAAGGCACATTCATGTCTTATCAACATCGACCTAACAAATATCCCGAATAACACAAAATCGATACCATAGAACCTAGGCAGCCTCTAACGAGCAACGAACCACAGGAACCTAAACAACATCAACTACGAAATGTCTACCATTAGGAAAGGTGTAGTACAAGAACTATCCCTCAAACGTTTATTAGCCAGGTTGGAAAAACTTTACACACGAACCTTGAATAAAATAAGTGTCAACCGTCGCGATGAGACAAACAAAAATAATCACGCATTTCGAGGATCGAATTAAGATAGTGTCTAAACACCCGTAAACCAAACACACTATATGGTTGTTGTTAATGTACAAACCAGATAAATTAATCCAGAACAATACTCATGCTACTTGCTCTAGTACAGATCCCATCACCAAAATTGTTGTTACTGGCTAGACCAACAGTCGCACCAAAATCGTTACAATTACACTACCACCTTAAGGGACGATAATCCTCAATCCAAGCATTTATCAACAATTACTACTAGAATCGTCCCATGTATGACTTAAGAGTAAAGGAAATTATAGGTTATCCGCTTGCAAGAGGTTCAAGGTCGGATAAAATTACAAAGCACCACCTATACTCATCATCTACAAACATCATGATCACGACAAATAAAATCGCGGCATTAAAATATAATTATTTATGATTTTGAATACGAGACACGTGGGCCGGCCTAGAGACACTCACAAGTGGTAAGACTTAGATCTTGCGCTTCACATTCCATCACATAGTCCAAACCGCGTTATGGACCACCTTATGTATGTATATATATGTAAACAACGTTCATGTCTTCTCCACCCTTATCTATCTCTCATAGCAATCACACTTGTTTTCTCATTCTTCACTTCAAAAAAAAAAGTTTGTATTTAAACATACAATTAATATACACAGCTCGCCGGAAAAAAATAATTATAAAATGAGTAATTGGATATATACAATAAAGGTTCTTTTAGTATCAACAGGCGTCGTTGCATTAGCCATTGGGATGAAGCTCACCGTGCCGGTTCTGGTCAACTTTGCGGTGTACGAACTGCCAGCGCTTTGGTCCGTCGTAGCGACGTTATTCAAGCCGCCGTATCTTTACGTCGTCATCAACGGCATCATCATCGCCATCGTCGCTACTACGCACTTCTCTCAGAATCATTCACCGTCCTCCTCCGACGACCAGTTTCATCCGTTGATGTCCACTAAAACTCCTCTGCCGGTAGAACTTTCCGATGCTTTAGCTTTGTCAGCTCCAGTGCTGGATGAAGTGGAGGAATTTCCGGAGGCAGCGGTGGTGGACGTGGTTGCGTATGAGGTGGAGAAGCCTGCGGTGGTGGTGGAAGATGATCAAGAGGAAGAAAAAGTGATTGAAAATGTAGAGGAGGTGGTTGTATCGAGATCTACTCACAATCCGCCGCAGATGATCACACCGGAGATGGTTAGGGTTCCGGCAACGGTAACTGAAAGACCTCTAGCTTTGTCTAGGTTTGGTCCCCGGAAACAGCTAAAATCCAGTCCTGAAGGTATAATTGAAAATTCTTTATTTACTTTATTACAATTTAAAATAAAGTACTTTTGAACAGGAAACGGCTGTAAAATATTTACTGAATTTAATATTATAGGTAACGTATAATTTTTCAACAAAAAGAAAAGTAACGTATTATTTATTTCAGGTGGAAAGTCATTAGGCGTGACAAGGCCAAGAAAGCACGAGACACTGGAAAGCACATGGAAAACGATAACTGAGGGACGTCACGTGCCGCTCACGAGGCACTTGAAGAAGAATGAGACCTGGGAGAACCATGGGCATGGACATCATATGAATGTAACCACAATCGAAAAATACTCCTCACCTGAGATTTCGCCAGTCAAAAAATCTGAAACCTTCCAGGATCGTACGAATCACTTGCGCGAACGTGATTTGCCAATGAATGTTGAAAAAATTCGTAAAGAGCCTTCATTGAGTCAAGATGATTTGAATCGCCGAGTGGAGGCGTTTATTAAGAATTTTAATGAAGAAATGAGGTTGCAGAGGGAGCAATCGTTGCAACAATTCAATGAGATGATCAATCGTGGGGCCTATTGATTAAACCGTTGGAATATTGTTCACATATTTTATTTTATTTTTAGATGTTTATTGATATTTTTTGTCCAAAAGATTTTTTTTCTATATAAAAAATACATTAGGTTTCTTGTCTTTATCATATTTTTATCTTTTATGGAAAAAATGTGTAAATTTAGAAAATCAGTATGGATCTTTTATTACATTTTTGTTTTGTGAATGCAAATTGTACTTGGATTGAGCTATCTTTGATATGCAAAGGATATCAAAATATGAGTATAATGCACACTCCAATTTCGAAAAGATATGATCTAATAACTACGATCTTATGATTTTTCAAGTATAAAAAAATATTCTAACTAAACTTAAAAATCCATTTCTTTTTTAATTATAAGGCAAGCAAATTTTGCTAGCATTTTTGCTTCTACATTAGAATAACCAACCCGTCTCTTATATTTTCACTACTTTATAAATAGGAATAATTACTATATAAGTCACCAATTTGATAATATTAGCCCTCCAGCATCTTCTACTTTAAAATCCCTTTAAAAGTCATACAAAAAAATCATTTTCCTTTTTTACCCCTGTTTTATCTTACCTTTCTTTTTAACTACTTATTCTTTCTCCTCAGCCTATCAAAAATAACAAAGAAAACCTCGCTTCTCTCTTCTCCTCCAAAGCGACCGATGCTGACACCATCGACGGCCGCTATCAACGCCGCCATAATGCCCCGTGAAGTGGTGATTGGCGGAGTGGCTTTTTTTCTTCTCCTCTTCTTCCTTTTCCGGAGGTTGTGCGCTGGGGCAATCATAGCCAATCTGCACCGGATTGGCTACCATTCCGACCCGGTCACTCTTATTGTCATGAGTATTCAACATTATGTGACAACTGGTGTCTCATCAAACGAAAAAATGGCTTCGCCGGCATAAACTTCCGTTCATCTCCTCCACTGCCGAAGAGCAGCCGAGGCTGGAGCTATCGGTGTTTTCTAGGGCAACTATTCTTTTTTACTTAAACCAATTGAAGATGTAAGTTTTGGTAATTGCAAATATACCCCTGATTGAATTTTTTTTTCTGAAAATTAATTTAATACAATTGCAGATGAATGTATGGAAGAACGATAATGCATTGCCTGTTACTAATCCAGTTCGTATGCGACTATCTATATTATCTATGTGCTATGAGAAGTAATTTGATTAGAATTTGTTTTACATTCAATTTTTTTCTAATTAATTTGAAAAAATTCTTTAAATAGTCCCTGATCTATATAGAGTTTCCTGCTTTAGGGACAATTTAAGAAATCTTATTGAGGGTGAGTTTGCTCTGGTTCCATGGATAGTAATTGCAATCATATTCTACAGTAAACAGCTAGTAAATATAACAGAATTTGCAATATGAATCGTTTTCTTCAAGTTCAAACCCTTATTACGGGTACTTGAGGTATTAATTTTAATGTGAGCGTGGTTTGAAATATAATCTACTGAATTTTAGTAATGAGTCGAGTATGTGATTTTGGAATCTAGAGCTAAGACAATTATCATTCATTCTATGCTCTAATTTAATCTGGCTTTTTCTTTAATTTCTAATATATCCTTGCTAAGCTAAAACTCAAAATGTAAATGGCTACTATGTTCAGGTGACTCCTGATGTTCATTTCCAAAAGGATCTTGGGCTAGATAGCTTGGACACAGTGGAGATTGTGATGGCTCTTGAGGAAGAGTTCAAGTTGGAGATTCTGGATAAAGAAGCTGATAAGCTTGATTCATGTTCTCTTGCCATTGAGTATATTTATAACCATCCCATGTCTAGTTAAGAAGCATTTTGGTGTGTCTGCTTTCAAACAATGGGAAATAATATGACTCACACTCTTCAAGAGCAGCATTAACTCTTTTGTTTTGGCATCTAATAGTTTTGCCTGATTCATTAAGTGTACATCAGCTTAGAGATCTTTCTCGGGGAGTAGCTCTAGACAATACAATAATTCCAGGGGATGAAGGAGATAGTGAATCAGACTATGGAACACCCATTTCTTTCTCTACCAAAAAAGGCGTGAGTGTGGCTTTAACAGCTGATCAATGAGTTTAACTCTATTTAAAGAAGGTGGCTGCATTAATTGCCGAAGAAAATTTCTCTACTCTCTCTCTCGAGAAACTATTGTAATCAAATGTACAGATCCGAACTAATATATATCGTAACTTGAATATTGACACCTCCCAGACAGCTAAAGAAGACTTTACTAGCCAGCTTATCTTCTAATATTAAAAGATATCTCGTATTAACCACCTTGCATACTATTGTAACTTGATGTTGCTCAAGACTTGCACTTGCTTTAGCTAAAAGATGGTTGTAATGATTACTAAATTGTTATTACTTTTGAGTCATCTGATTGTTACTTTCTTTTACAGGAGCAAAAAAAAAAAGGAGCAATTTGCACTTCTTGAACCAAATTAAGACGGGGCCATATGCTTGGACAATATTACAAAGGTATTTAATATTACTCTTCTCTTTTAACAAGTATTTATTTGTCAATGGTGTTAATGCAAGCCTTAAAGAAATATGCAGCGGATGCCATGAAGGAGTCTCGCATACTTGAATTTCTTTAATCGGAAAGAGTATTTATTTACTTTTCATTTTGATAACTTATCATTTTGATAACTTATCATTTGTGGAGGTGCAACTTAATGCACTTGAGTACAAAAGAATTGAGTTTTAGGAATTTTGTGCAGCTTCATTAAGTGTACATCAGCTTGAAGATGTTGAAATGTGGGAGTAAAATGCTAGATGTGCATATGACGTGTTTGAAAAAGATGGATAATAGTAATTATTATACAAGAGTTAGCTTTTTGAACTTGATATAAGTCATGTTGTACTTGGTGATTAGATTAGACACACTGATGGAAAGCTTAGTTTTCTTGGCTTTTCTAAATTATTGCACACCCGCACTATACCAATCATGTAATTCATTTCTATTCTAGTCTAACTTCTAGCTAACAAATTATTTATTTTATTCTTATTATTATTATCCACTTATTTGCCTTGATAAAATCCCATGAAATTGTTAATTAGATTATAGGCCCCAATATTAATTTGGATTTTTCCACTAATTAGCATCACGAACCCAAATATAATTTGGTGGGATTAATCCCACCAAATAGCAACATGAACCCAAATGTAATTTGGTGGGAATTTTCCCACCAAATAACACCATAAAATTTGGTGGGAAAAAATTGGCCGAAAATTTTTGATGGGAAAAAAAAATTGGCCGGAAAAATTTGGTGGGAAAAAAAATGGCCGAAATTTTTTGGTGGGAATAAAAAATTGGCCGGAAAAATTTGGTGGGAAAAAAAAATTGGCCGGGAAAAAAACTGGCGGGAAAAATATTTGGCCGGAAAAATTTGGCGGGAAAATAATTTGGCCGGAAAAGTTTGGCGGGAAAAATTAGTTTGGTGGGAAAATTTAATTTGGTGGGAATATTTGATCAAGGGTATTATTGTCTAATTATGTTTTTTATATTAGACATGACTTTTATGGGCAATATCACCTCCCTCTAGGGTGGTATTGGTAATTGCCTCTTATAAATAATACATATAGTGTTTCCAAATTATTGTTTATTTAAAATTTTAGAAAACTTTTTTCAATTTTTTTCTCTATTATCTTTATTAAAATATTAAAATTTATATTTTCAATGAGTATTTAAAATATAAAATACTTTATAATATATATTTTAGTAATGGTGAGTGAAAAGTTAAATGAATATGTTATAAAGGAATATGTTGATTAATTACTTTGATTATTAAGCAAGAAAAGAGAATCCCTTCACATGTTCCTCAACAATGTTTCCAGGTCCGCAAATACCACGACCATAACCACTAACGAAGACCATTGTTGCTCCGGTCGGACTTGCTGTAAATTGAACTGCAACCACTATCAACCTCGCACTCTGCATGACTACACATCTACTGTCACATCTTCGTCTGACAACACTTCCATACGAAAACCCCTCTCTCTTGATCACAATAGATATACTCTAATAACCTTTTCTTCTTCGATTTCTCTCCGGTTGCGATTGGAAGTGTTGAAAGAAAAAGGGAATCCTGCTCTGTGGAGCAAGGCTAGTCGGAGACTTTCAAACAATAACAATGAAAGGGGAAGAGTAGAAATCTGAGAATTATGTATCTAACAAGTTCCTAAAACATTCGATAAGTTCAAAGTCCTGGTAATTGAAACTTGAGTTAATTTCTACCTAATCTCATTACTTTTATAATTTTTAAGAAGTTTTAGATTTAATTTTATGTTTAATAGGACTTGTGTGTAGTATATTTATAATCAAATCCCGCAATACTCATAAATATGATTGTTGGAATTGTTGGAAGTGTCTAACAAGGTTTGCACTCTCTCGGATGAAGGTCTAATATTTCACCATGAGTAAGTTACATAGTGGTGCAGTTTGGGAGTCTATTACTGTGATCATGAACGATGTTAAAGAAAAGAGGTATAACTTCACTATGAGTTTAAAGACATTTGTGAAACAGATGTTGAAATTCTCCCATTAAACGAGCTTGCTGCAGATGCGCTAAAGGAAAATATGTGCGTAAAGGATTTGTCTATGTGGCACAAATAAAATCTCCAACAACTGAATTCGGGTACCCGATTTCTTTCAAAGTGGCCCCCGTTTTGCTCGTCGATGACTCTTTTCCACGTGACTTAAGTTGATAACCGGTTAGAAACTGGGTTTTCATTGGAACAGTGACATTTGTATCCAAAACAGGATTCTGGTTTATGAGAGAAATTGTAAAACAGTTTAAAGTAGGATTATGGTTTTGATAGATAACGAAATCCTGGGAACCATTCTACATCTTTTCTATTTTGGGATTTTGAATTATTTATACATAGCTTGTATGGACAAACTTTCTTCACGAGATTTGTTCAAAAAAACTAAGAAAGCCATTACTTGATAGCATCTTCAAATTCATAACATATAACTAGTTGAAAAGTACGCATTTTTTATCCTAAGTGATAATGCTTAAATATCTTAGCCCCTAACATAAGATATATTCTAGATAAGATACTAAGCAAGAGAGTAGTTGAACACTTTGGCCCACACATTGCATATAACAATTTTTAACTTAAAATGTGACCAACTCATACAAATGCACAATTAACATAAAAACTGCTTAAGATAGGTGAAAGTGTAAAACAATGTTTTAACAAGAATATAATACTCAGAATGATACAAGATATATTACAAGTGGAAATTATATAATCATGCAATTAGCACATAATTACACAAAGATGTGTCACATAAAAATGAGCATTTTCCAACAATACCCACACATTTAGAGTATTGATAGTCACAAAATGCAAACATTGATATGGACTGTTATGCATCGCATCTGCACGATTATATAAACAATATCCTTGAAATGAGAACCTTGATATGGACACTCACACAACGTGTCTACGGGATTAAGTAACAAATGTTAAAGTACGGGTATGTGTATGGGCATCGATGCAACGTGTACGCATTTCTTAATGGGACACTAAACATATACGTTCATATTATGAGGGTACCTAGAAAACATGTATTATTTTTAATTAATTACATGATAGCTAGGGTTGAGCAAATGAAAACTAGAAAACTATACCGATCCAAAAAACATTAAAACCTGAACAAAGAAAAATGAACACAAAAAAAAACATATTGGTTTGATTTTAATTTTTTCAAAAAAATAAACATTTCAGTTCCTTTCGGTTTCGGTGTACTATGCAAAAACTGAACCATACAACCTGAACCGAGCCTATTCACTTTGTAAGTGGGAAAACTTAAAAAAAAAAGTAAGTCAAATTCAAATGGTTTTTTCAAATGCCTTTTTAGTCTCTAGAAAAATGAATATATCTCTTTATATTTTTAGATCTTTGAACAAATGCGTACTTTTGGTCTAATACTCTGAATGTTTGACACACATGAAGTAATTGAATCGATAAAGAAGCTTCCCCAAACATATGTCATTGTTTTTTAGTGATGCACCGTTCATGAGCGATAAAGAAACAATGGGGATTATGACCATCAGTTTTGATAAGAACAATGTCACAATCACTTGTAAGGGAGACAAACAAGCTCTGAGGATAGGAGTTTCGCAATTCACACTATCTGCCTCAGAATTACCTAAGGCTTTAAAAACAAATCTGAAGTGTGTTGGATATCCAACCTTTTATGCAAAATATAAACGACCTCATTTCAGTGAGATCAAAAATCTGTATTCTGCATATATCTAGGAATAGAAATGAGGAGGCTAACATTTTTGCTAGAAGTTTTAGATGTAGCCTACTCCCTTTGAACTGATCATTGGTTTTTATCCCCAGATTGATTAGAACATTAGGAAGAACTAGAAACAAAATTGGAATAGGTTGACTACCCTTATGTAAATCACGGTTACCCTTATTTAAATATTAACCTATTTTAGGGCTGCAAACGAGCCGAGCCGAGCCGAATACTAGATGTACAGGCTTGTTTGTTTAATTTTTCGAGCCAAGCTCAAAATTAAACGAGCCGGGCCAAGCCGAGCTCAAATTTAAACGAGTCGAGCCCGAGCTTCCAATGATCCAAATTAGAAATGTTATAACTTGTTTATTTAACTTATAGAACCATCTTTTTTAGTTGTTTTTAATGGTTGAAATGAGATTTTCATGAATGTTTGGCATTTGATGGAGTGTATAACATGAAAATATGAAACATAACTTTAATAAAAAAATAAATGTCTAAATAAATTAAAAATATTCAATTCAATATTGAAGGTTTAATAGTATATTTATAAGTAAATAATATACTAATTTATAATTCATAATTTTAAACGAGCTTACGAGCCGAGCTCGAGCAGGCTTGTTTATTTATCGAGCTTAAAATGAAGCTTGAGTTTGAGCTTGTTTATATTCGAGCCGATCTCGAACGAGCTTTTTTCCGAGCCGAGCTCGAGCGGCTTGGTTCGTTTGCAGCCCTAACCTATTTTTAACCAAAAATACTACAAGCAAAAGATTTTCCGTTGCCGGGACTTGAACCCGGGTCTCTCGGGTGAGAGCCGAGTATCCTAACCACCTAGACTACAACGGAAGGGTGTTTACAAAACATAAATATATATTATTTCATATTTCTTTGTGAATGTAACATGAATTGTTGCTCAGAGAAAAGAAAAAAAAATATACTTGTTTAAGAGATTTTACTATATTTTCTTGTATCTGATCTATATGAAGCGTAAGAGAATAATGAGAATTACAAATTATGAAGGGGTATGTACGGAAGAAGTTGAAGATATAATAATACAGTTACTAAATACTTCACTGAAGTTTTAAAAGTATGGGACAAAGAGATTTCTCAGTCATTCTAAAACTTATTAAACCTGTTAAGTGATAATCCCAATAAAAAAATTGAGATAAGTGAAACTGAAAGAGTTGTTAAGGAACTAAGGCCTAACAAAGACCAAAGCAATAATGGATACCCATGATTTTTCTTTGTCCCCTACTAGGATATTATTAAGTTGTAAGTTATAAAAGTCATTAACAACTTTTGGTGTAATCAAGGCAGTCTTGAGATATTAATCAAACCCTCATATCCTTCGTCCCAAAAGGTTATATTGTGTAAATATTTACAAATTTAGACCCATAAGTTGTTCCAGATTCATTTCCAAAATAATTCCTAAGATCCTAGCAACTAGACGTCAACCGCTTATGGCTTATGTAATAGAGAGAAAGTTTCATTTTTAATCCATTACATATGGTCTAAAAACATTTTTAGGCCAAAGGTTTCAAAAGTATCATTTTTAGGCCAAACGTATTCAAACGGCCATTTTTAGGCCATTTTACTACTTTCGTTAGCCATTTCATAGATTTTAAGGATAATTTGGATATTTTAGATAAACTATATCTTTATTTGGTCGCATCATAAAGTAGAAACTCTATTGAAAATGTCCAAATTATCCTTAAAATATAAAAAATATCTCACGAAATTAGTGAAATAGCCTAAAATGATCGATTTGGCCTAAAAATGTTCGTTTTGAAATGTTTGGCCTAAAAATAGAATATTCTCTATTATAGATGAAAACCAAACGACTTTCATCTCCGGTAGGCACATTCAACAAAAATACTATGATAGCTCATGAAATGTGTAAATTTGTTAAGAATAAAAGAAGTTCTAAAAAATACTACATGGCCATCACGGCTGATACACAAAAAATGTATGAGTATGTGAAAGGGTATTACCATTATAATCTCATGAATCAAATTGGTTTTAGTACTACTTGGAGTGACAAAATTATAAGGTGTGTAACATTTTTCACACTCTATGTAAACACCTCCCTTTATCAAACCCTAAAAGGGGAATCCGGAAGGGGACCCATTATTCCCCCCCCCTCCTTTTTTGTTTAGTCTCCCAGACACTTACCTTCTTGGTCAATAACAAAGTCTAAAAGGGACTTTTAGAAGGTATCAAAATTATTAAAAACTGTCCTACTATTACACATCTTCTTTATGCTAATGACATCATTTTCTTATTAAAAGTCACTTATGAAGAAATCATTAGTTTCGGTGACATTATCAATAAATATACTTATGATATAGGGTTAACTCTAAGCTTAAATGAAGGTGGGTGATTTTCAGTTCTAATACCCCATCCCTGATCCAGAATATCATGATTGAAAGGTCGAATGTGAAAATAAACCTAGGGAACTACTAGGGTTTACCTATTGAGTGGGAGATATCCAAGGTTAGGGACCTAAATATTGTAGTAAGTAGAAAAATATCTAAAATCAATAAATGAAAACACTTTTTCCTCTCTAAAACAGGGAAAGAAAATCTTATTAAACCAGTTATTCAAAGTTTACCCAACTACTATATGTCTTCCTTTCTGTTACCATCTAAAATTTGTGATTTGATTGCTTCTCATATCTCAAATTTCAGTGGTGTAGTCAAGGGAAAAATAAAATTCATTGGGGGAACTAGCCTTCACGTACTAAAATTACATTTGTGGGAGGTTTAGGTTTTAGGGATCTTAATGTCATGATCAGGGATCTACTTGGAAAACAAGCTTGGAATTTACTTAACAATAGTAACTCTTTACTCTTTAAACTGCTAAAAGGAAGATACTACCCCTTTAACTCCTTTCTAGAGGCCAAGCATGGAAACTCACTCTAACGTGGTTGGAGAAGTCACTTGGCAGGAAACAAAGTATTTATCAAGCATATTAAATGGAAATTAGGATATTATTTTACTATTAAAATACATAATGATATTTGTATAAATAATTGTGACACTATCCATAAACCTTTAGATCACAGGATTTTTAAAGTCATGGATCTAATGTTGAATAATAGTATAAATTGGAATATTCAACTTATTAATAAGTATTTTACAACAAATATTGCAAATATTATTCTTAATGCTTTCATTCCCCTTATTGGAATGAAAGATATCAGTTGTTGGACTCTCTTAATGAAGAGGGGTATTACTCTGTGAAAAAAGCTTACCATTTTATGTAAACTGAGCAAGAAAGAGTGGCTAACAACAAAAACATTTATAAATCTTCCATATATCAATTTATCCTCCATGAGATTTGGTAATTCATTTGGAACTTGAAATTTTTTCCCAAGGTAAGAAACTTTATGTGGTGTGAATTAAAGAATTTACTCAAAACTACAAAAAATCTATACCTAAGGAAAGTCACCAGAAATATTATATGTATCGTTTGTAATGGTAGAACTGAACCGGTGGAGAACCTTTTATTTGCTTGTCCCAGGGCTAAGGACACTTGGTTTGCTTCTCCCATGAATCTTGCTACTTGTAACTCTTCCACAAATATATTGAATTTGTGGCTTTTGAAGATTATAAAAGAAATAAAGGCCAACTATACTACTAAAGAAATGATGTTTTAACAAATATACTCTTTAGCTTGGAAAATTTGGAAAGACGTGAATGCCCATATATATTGAGGATAAACTTTGTCCTTTGATCACAATTAATAAATAATGAATATATGGAAGGAACATAAGCTTATACACACCCTAATGATGAGTATGTACAACTAAGGGGTATGAATACAAGTATGAATATAGGTTTCAATGCAGATATGTACCGTAGTAGTAATACAAGTATTAATAATAGTATGAAAATAAATAAGAATCCCAATTGTGGTAATAGATCAATCGTAGCTAAAAAGATTTATGTTTTAAAGATAGTGAAAGATATTTTGCCCCCAAACAAAGTGACCATGCCTTTTCATCCTTGTGAAGGCAAAGAATAGATTAATACATGTTGTGGACAATTTCCAAATATGGAAATCATGTCAACGAAACCAAATGTGATATTAATACGGGAAAAGTTATCACGACCCCTGTTCTAAAAACTGGTCTAAACGCTAAAAGGTAGTCCGACTTCCAGAAAATGTCTAGACGACCTCCAGCGGTTCTAGGTAGTCCTAGGCAGCCTTTAGGCGGACCTAGGTGGACCTAGGCGGGCGTAAGCATGTAGGTGTTCTGGACTTTAAAATTGAAAAAAAAAATGATTGTCTAACCAAAAAATACGTAAACCTTTTTTAAAAAAAGAAATCCAACCCAACATAAAAAATTTAAAACAAGGATTAAAGAAACAACCAAATAAATAATAACTTTTAATTAATTATACTTAACCTCGTTTGTATTAATTAGTAAGTTTAAGAAGTAATATATAATTGTTTGAATTTTTCCATGTGTGTTTCCCTATTCTATCGAATAAATTGTGTAGATTCAAAATTTAGATAAACTAATAACATATAATTTTGATAAAATAAAATTCAAGCCCGCCTAATGAGGAAATGCCTAGGCTCTACATAGGCTCCCTCCTAATTCCCGCGACGCTCGAAGGTGGTCAACCGCTCACCTAGCGCCTAGTGTTTTGTAGAATACTAATCACAATGGTTGATTATCATTAGAGGAGGAAGGTTTGACTTCTAAACCAGCTATTATATTAAGTAACACGTGCTATGGAATTTTTGTAAATAATGAAACAGAGTCAAGTGATTCGAATCAAATAGTTAAACCAGCTATTTTCCTCTCAACAACAAGTTATAAAATCGTAAATTTAACTTAATGGAATCCCCGAATTAATATTTTTTAAATTAATTGTGTTGTATATTATAAGGATAATAAAGTAACTATATCTTGTGTTACTAGCAATTGCACAAGTAAAAATCTGAAATACAAAGTATGGAAGATTGAAACTTATCTCTAGAGGAAACCAGAGCTTCTAGGATACTTAAGGCATGTCATTTGAGAAGAGAAAAGAAGGATGTGAAGGTTATAATCAAAACAACTGTTAATCCATCATAAAAGTTCTAGAAAACAATGTTTAAATTGATAAACCATTTAATTGTAATATTATTAAAAGTGTGTATATTGTAACATAAAACTATAACCTTATTTTTTCTTTTTTGTAAAGAGAGATAGTAACCTTGCAGTCGACTGAATTTTCCAAACATATGCTTCTTGGCAAAATATTTGGTAGATGGAATGAACCTATGTCTTCCTAGTTAGCAAAATTGTTCAAATTTGATCGTCAAATACTGACGTACATTAATCTAGTCATACCTTCTTTTTTTATTTTATGGAAATTGTTTAGAAAAAAAAAGAATGTATATGCGTTAATCAAATAATTCCTATGACACTACCATCAAAGTTTTTCGTTCCATGTAAAAATTGTCAGCGAGAAAAAAATCATTGCATAGTAGTAAGAGGATATTACTCTACACAGCCAACATTTCAAAAAAATTATATTATACCTCCTAACCAAAAAACAGTCCTATTTACATCCAATTTCTAACTTCATGGTTAGGTTTTTCTCTTTTTTACCCCTCCACGTGATGGGTACGGTCCCACGTAAGTTACCTATTACGTTAACTCATTCCCGGTCCAGCCCCATATCGATAATTAACTCCGTGGGTACGGAACTGTGCCACACACAAACAAACACAAAATCTCAACACTGTCTGAATTAACAAACTAAAACCAACATATTCAATCTCTTTTATGAACAAATCCATTTACAAACCAACACAAACTCAGTATATACACCAACTAAAACCAACACGGGGCTGGAATTCACTACACGGGGCTGGATATACAACCATTGAATCAAACGAAACAAAACAGTTTCTCAAAAACAAATCAACAGGCTGGACCCATGTTCTCTATGGGGCGGCGCGGCATTGCTGGACCCATGGGGGTAGACTTCACTTCACTTCACTAACAACTGATCCTCATACAGATTCAAGAAGAGATGGGGTTGCAGAATTGATCTGGACTGCTGCTGCTGCTGGTATATTCATTGAACAGTTTGGTTTCGTTGGTAAAGAGTTGGGTGTCGATGGTGGATTGGCTGAGGGTGGTGGCGGGCTTCGATGGGGGTGGTTGTGGAACGGCAGTGTTACAGTGTTGATGATGGCGCAGGGGTTCACGAGGGTTTCAGTGTTGGGTCGGCCCATATACTTGATAGGTTGATTGATGATGGGCTGGCCCCAGCAAGCATCGAATTGATCTGTTCTTTTACTGGTACCGGACCCATGTGTCCATCTACCTTCGACGGGCTGGCCTATCCTTCTCTTAATTCGTACCCATGGCAACGGAATGGTGGTGGATTACTGGATTTGCGGATTTGGTTGGTGGCGCAGGGGTTCAACATCTTCGGTGGAGATGTCGATGCAGATGTGTTGACCCATTTACTCGTGCTGCTGCTGCTGCTGGATGGTTTTCGTTTGTGAAGAGCTTAGGTTGTTGTTGCTGCTGGATGGTGGAGTTGTGGATGCCGATCGGGAAGGGGAGGTGCTGATGTTGGTGGAGATAGGTGTGGGTTAGGGTGGGGTTGATGTTGACGATGGTGGGTTAGGTGATGTTGAGGATGATGGTGGTGGATTGCCGTTGATGGTGGCCGGTGAAGCTGAAACAGAGGGAAGGGGAGAGAGGTGAGGGGAGGGGGAACGGGGTTGGTTATGTTGAGAGAGAAAGGGTAGAGGAGGTGGAGGGTGGCGCGGCATTGCTGGTGGTGGTTTTGGTGGTCGGCGGCGATGTAGTGCTCACAGAGAGAGAACGAGTGGGAGGTGAGGGGAGGGGGGTCGGGTATCCAGTGGGTGAAGAAAGGGGAGAAGGGGGGTGGGGGTTATATAGTAGTCAGTAGGGGTTGTTTGGGCAATTTAATCCTATTAGTTGGATCCCAACTAGTACTTGGGGGCTTAGATGTTTTTTATAAACATGGGGGGTAAATGGGTTGTTATAGATAAATGACCCTAGTAGTAATGTAGCTAGATGTACTAGCTTGCTTCAAAATCATTCATTGTGATGTATGAGTTTCTTCCCGGCATCTTCTTTAGAAAGATTTAATTATTTAGTGTTTTTAATGACTTTGACCGATTTACTTGGTATTATCCTCTTATGCATAAAAGTGATGTTGTAGAAATTTTTTCCGATTTTGTCTCGATGGTTCAAACTATGTTAATGCAAATATTAATTTCATTCAAAGTGATGGTTGGGGAGAAATTATGGGTCGTTATGTACATAACCTTTTCAAACAATTGGGTATTACTCATCGTATCTCTTGTTTGGCTACTTCTCAACAAAATAAAATTGCTAAACATAAGCATAGACATATTCCCCTCCTTAGTCATTGCAATCGTCATTCTATTTCCATAACCATGCTAAATCAATTGCAGCATAATTGATAAACCGATTTCCCTCAACTATCTTGGATTATAGATCTCCCCTTGGTTTCTATATGGATATTCTAAAATTATTATTATTTTGCTAAGTAATTTTAGCTCGTTATGCTATCGTATTTAAAATTTTAAATCCCTTTGCCAGGTTGACATTGGACTACAATAGCATTCGGTGTATATTCATTTGTTATTCCCGTGCACAAAGATTACAAGTGTTATAATCCAAAAATCGGCAAAATTATCTTATTACACCCCATTGTGTTTGATGAGACCAATTTTCGAAGCTTTCAGGTAACTCATCTACTCGCCGTTCTCCAATTATATTCAAAACTTTCCTTCCTCCTTGTTACCTATTGTATCTAACTTTTTTTAGAAATAACTGGACACTTGCAAATCCTGTATCATCACTTTTGCCCATAAGTAATACTAATCAGATGTATTTAGATACAAATTCAATCCATTTTGTCCCTGTTTCCAATAATAATAACTCATCTCCATTACATAATTCCTTTTATGAATCTCCTCTAACATCTCCCGCATTACATACATCACCGACTCATATGCATATCATTACTGATCATACACACATTAACTAGAAAATTTCTGACACATACGACAGATCAACCATCATCTTGCCTAATCCTACTTCCATTTCAATAGTGCCAAAGAGCCAGGACTTCCAGAAAAAATTAAAAAAACCAAACCAAACTTTTTGGCATTTAACTCCTCAAATCTCGTCTTAACAATCCTTCCTTTGAGTAGAATATATGCATTGGATCCATACCAATGCATTTGGTGCTCCAAACCATTTGTACCACTTGACGAAAGTCCTCATGTGATGTTGAAAATTAAAGAAGTTGAAAGGTTTTGAGATGAAGTGCTAAGTAATAAAGGGCAATGAGTGGTCATAGATTCAGAATTTTCTATGGAGAGAGAGGAAAACTCAAAAACATCCATCTAAACGTGGTTTGGTTTAACAAAAGCTCCATCAATCTTACTAACCCAAATCAACCCAACATATTCTTATTCGTCTAAGTGAACCTCAAATCCCACACTAACGTGTGGTCAATAAGATTCGCATCACAAATACACTCCTAGATATCCAAAGTACCTTGTGATAAATAATCAATCCCCAAAAAACCGATCTTCAACTTCCTACAAAAACATCACTAAGCAAAATCTTCGCTACTTCTCTTCCCCGTTCTATCCCTTTTTCAATCAAAATATATAATATATATGATATACTGCAAAATTTATAACACCAAAATATGTCTAAAATACGATGATAATAAAAGTAAATCCAAGTCACAAAAAAAAGATTAAAACAGTACCCAAGAGGAGAAAAAAAAAAAAAACTCTGTGATCCACCTCCTCCTACAGGTAATTAAGAGAAAAGAGAAAAGAGAAAAAAGAAAAAAGGTTACAGTTTGTTCAACCCAGCAGCAGCTACTACACTAATTTTTTCTTAATCTCTGGTCTGGTCACCACGTTTACGTTTTGTATTCTCTATAGAAAGGAAGACTATATAGAGTATTCACATTCAATCTACACCACACACTCACTCCCCCTCTTTCTTTCTTTTAACTTTCAGACACCATCATCGTATCTCTTGTCTCACCTCCTCCATTCTCGTTCAAATCCTCCGCAGTCGGTGGTGATGATGGTGGTGGTGGTGTTGGTGATGGTGGTGCTGACGGTAGTGGTGGTGGTGGTGGTGGAAGCAACTCCTCATCCCGCTTTGGCTGCATATTCAAATCAATCCCTGGTTTAAACGGAGAGAGTGGAGGTTTCCGAGTTTCAACAGAACCACCACACTCCGGCGAGAGAGTAAGTTTCTGGTTAGGTGAGTGATTAAACAAACCACCACCACTACTCTGAACAGGAGATTTGGAACCAACGGTGGGATTAAAAGCAGCTTCAATATCATGATCATTCTCTTCAAGCAATTTCTTTTCACGTTTAATTAATAAAGTTTTATGACGACGCTTTAAAGATTCACAAGTGATACAATCACATCCAAGCTTATGTTTAGGTCCTTTACCACTTGGACGTTGCATACACACAATACATGAACACCCAGGTTTATGACGTGGATGTCTTGTAGTAGTAGCTTGAGATGAAGATCCTTCTTCTTGTATCGCTAAATTCGCAAGTGCATCTAAACCCTCCAAACTTTCACCCATTTCTATATTCTGTTTAGCCGCCCTTACCTTCTTAAAAGCAGCTACACACCAAAAAAAAAATTATATTATAATTTATTTTTTATTCACTTTTAAAGTAAAATAAAAAATTAAAATTACCGTTATTGAGAGTAGGTAATAGATCTACAAGCTGTTCTGCTGTTAGTTCTTGCTCTGCTGAACAAACCGATCTGCCGGGAACAAAAAAACATGAGATGATGAAATAAAGGGGAGGGTAATTTAGGGTTAAAAAAAGTATACCTGTGTGGGTCCCACAAGTTTGCGGAGCAGGTCCATTTCAAAGTGAGAAGAGCATCCGATGGTAATTTGCGCCACTTGAAACAGACTTCACATTGAACCCATTGGATTTTTTCACTGAAAGGTTATTAATCAGTGAATAAGTAAAAACTGAGGGGCTAAAAGCAAAATTTATGACTGGGAAACGAGGAATGTTAATTACCCTAGATTATTGTTTCCGGGGATAACGGGTCGTCCAATAACAGGTGAGTCCTGTAAAAAACGCGACAAAAAACAGTGATATATATATATAAATGAAGTGGGGTAAAAGTGGTATATTTGGTAAAGTATAGGGGTACCTCGAAAGCCTCGATTTCGCAATCTTCTATAACAGTGATTTGTCGAACAGTGTGTTGAGGTACACGAAAAACTCCTTGGGCTAGTTTAGTATTAATTTTGAGCTCAGTTGAATTTACATCTTCAGTTTTAGGGCATTTTGTTTTTCTCTTGGCACGTGTACCTAAAGGTTTTGCTGCTGAAACTCCTTCTGTAGTAGTGACACTTGTCCAGTTGCTTTTTTCCTGTTTCACGCTTTTAGTACGAGCCTTCCCTTTTCCCGAAACCCCCTCTCCAGGTGTATTTTCATTTCCCTGTTAAAATAATAATAATAGAAAATGAGTCTCATCTTGAGCAAAACAGAAACTAAGGAGCTAACTGGGTTTGAAAAGAAATATTACATATTCAAAGTGGTTTGTTACTATAGTCCCTATATTATGCAAAAATTGCACTATAGGTTCCTATACTATGCAAAAATTGCAGCCTAGGTCCCTATATTATTTTTTAATTGATTGCATTATAGGTCCCTGTATTATGCATATATTTCACTATAGGTCCCTGCATTTACATTATGCATATTCTGCATATTCAGTACTGTAAGTCCCTCTATAATGCATAAATTGCAGCATACATCCCTATATTATTTTTTAGTTGATTGCACTATAGGTTCCTGTATAATGCATTGCATCTTATATCTATATTATGCACAATTTGATCTATAAGTCCCTATTTTATGCAAAAATGCAGTATATGCATATATACGAAAAATAGTATTCTGGGTGACCATACTAAGCAAAAAAATGCACTATAAGTCCTTATATATGCAAGAAAGGTATTCTGGGTCTCTACACTATGCAAAAAGGGGTTTTATGCATTGTTTTTCGAAAAAAGAGGGGGTTTATGTAAATATCATAAGTTGAAAGTTGAAACCTGAACAGATGGTCGAGGAATTGCAGCTTTTCTACCCCCCATTATTAACTTCCCTTCTGGCTCAATTCTGCTAAATGTCACTGACAAATAAATATAAACACATAAAAAATCAGATTTCATGGAGTAAAAATTATCAACATTTCTTATAAAATTAATTAAATAAATTAATTAATTACCAAGATCCCCTGCTTGCAATTTCATGGATTGTAAACAAGGTGTTACACCTTCAAGCACATACATTCTACTATTATTATTAGGCCAAAACCTAAACTGAGTTACATGTTCGATCCCTTTCAAATCTTGTATTTTCAAAGGTAATCCTTCTGGGTGAGAAATTGGTGGAAGATAAGCCTGAAAAGATATTTAAAAATATTTAATAAAAAACTATATATTATATATAATATTTATAATTAATTACTCACCTCTGCACTTCTTTTCGGAAGAATTAAACGTCCCATTGGCCCAGCATCACTAGCTGTTAAAGTCTTCTCAAACAATGGAGTAATTACATAGTTTCTGTTTTACCACCTAGTTAAGTTCTTAACAATATAAACGTAAAAAAAAATTAAAAATTAAAAATTAATAAATCAGGATACTCTGCAGTGATTCTCTGTAAATCTTGGTCAGTAGTTATCTGAGGTAAATGTGGTGCAAAAACATTATTTCTCACTTGAGCTTTCCCATTAGTTTCAACATTCGAGTTTTTCCCATTTTTCGATGGTGAAACTATCGCTAATTCCAAATTAGCCCCTGTATATAAAAAAAAAGTAAAATCAGTAAACTATAAGAAATTACGAGTGAGTAAAAAAGAAAAAACTTACCGTTATTTCCATTTTCCAGTATGTTGGATTCTTGGTTTTTCATGGCGATGCTAAAAAATCTTTCACAAGGAGTTTCTTCACTCTTTTTTCCCTCGATTAAAGTAACTATTTTGTTATCAACTATGTTTAGATCAGATTTAACTGAAGAACCATTGAATGATTTTCTCCAAGCACCCGAAATCGATCCAGTTGCTGGGGCCCACAAGTGATCTTTCAATCTCTCCAGTTCTGGAGGATCCGCGGTTAAAGCTGGTGCGGACCACACATAATTTGGTGCCGGTACCTAAAATAAATATAACAATAATTATTATTATTAATTATCATTATATTAATAAAAATAAAAATAAAAATATAAAGAGGAACTTACGCGAAGGACGTTTTTTCTAGCACAAGGATGGCACTCAATTCCACAATTATCTAATAGTACAAACATATGAAAAGAAACGATACATCCACAGTGTATTTGCTGCAAAATATAAAAGAATAAAAATATATTAAGACCAGAAAAAAGAATTTTAAATGTTTTTTTTTTCGTATTTTAAATAGTTACCTTTCCGCAAGTCTCGCAACATCTCCATCCAGAAGCATTCAAGTGAAAAGTCTCGCAGAATTTTCCATCATCATGAACAGATCTGAAAAATTAAAAATTAAAATAAATTCAAGAAAATTATGGGGTAAAATATGACATTAAAGTAAACTTAGCAAGACTATTAACTCTTTTTTCAACAAATGAAAATGGATATCAAAATTGTAAGTTACTACTACTTTGCTCTTGCACACTTACTTAATATACTAGTGCAGGTTTTTTATTTCTTTTTTTAAAATTTTCACTAATTCCAAATTTGTAGATTACTCTCTAATTGTGTTTCTACTCTTTTTAGTAATTATGCTAATAATTTCCATATATGTATCTAAAAAGAAAATTGACCCTATAAAAAAATTATATTATTACATTATCCCCCACCAATTTTCAAAATCGTCACTTTGGCTCCCCCAACTTTTAAAATTCATCTTATCTAAGCTTTGATTTATTTTATTTGTATGGGTATTTTTTTTTCTATTATAAAATTGGGGATTAAAGTGGATTTAATTAAAAATAGTAATATCATGTAATGTTTGCATAATATAGGGACCTATATTGCAATTTTGCATAATATAGGGACCTATCGTGCAATTAAATCAGGAAAAAAATTGGGGTACTCGCCCTGGTTATCATGTCCATGTTTCTTAGCACATGGATCAAACACATGAAGCGCAGAAATGGATACATATTAAAATCCAATCTACGTTACACTTAGGGACCGATCGTGCATTTTTTGCATAATACAGGGACCCATCGTGCAATTAACTCAGGAAAAAAATAATTGGGGCACTCCGCCCTGGTCATGGTGTCCGTGCTTCTTAGCACAGGGATCAATCACATGACGCGCACAAATGCATACATATTAAAAATCCAAGCTTTTGCTACAATTACTTAATAATATAACAAATAAAACTCAATTACACTGCCAAATATAGCAATTCACCCACAAAAACACTAACCACGCACTTTTAACTAAAAATGAGACTCGAAATCAATAAATTAAGACTCTAATTTTTGAAAGATTCATTTTTGTAACACTAATAAGCAATCGATACACTCAAAAGACAAACTGGTAACTGTTTGCAATATGTGTACCATTCAAGCATGCGCATTAATTTAAATTTAAAAATGCTTACGCGCAAGAATCACAGAGTTGGGCAAACTCGCCGGAGCGGAGGCGCCACCCGTTCCTCGGCTGCTCCAACGGCTTTCGGCAATTCGAATTGAAGCAAACAAACGAAGGCAACGGCGTCAACATCGACGTCATGGTTAAACAATCCTCAAGTTCAAAATTCGCAAAAAGAAATAAAAACTCTCTACAGTAGTAACTTTTTTTAAGTGAGGGAAAAAAAAAGATAAACTTGAAAAGGTGAAGAAAACGAGAAATAGGCACTAGGGCAAATGCTAGAGAGAGAAAATACTGTTTAGTGAGAGATAGAGTGAGAGTGTGCGTGCATATGTGTATATATATATATGTATGCGTGTGCGTTTTTAGGTTTTTTCAATTATTTTTATTGAAAACAATTAGCTGGAGTGGAGTGTTAAGGAGGTCAATAGGTGTCCTATGTTTCATTTGACCGTCATTGGATGAGAAATTTCAAAGTTATCTTGAAAGTGATGGTGTATTGTAATATTAAAATAATATTTTTATATTTTTCCTCTATATGTGATAAAACTCTTATGTCATTTTAAAATATTTAAATTAAATAGGTGTAACTCTGAATTTATCGATGATAAAAGAGGCCGAAAGTATTAAATATAGAGTTGACATAAGAGAGAGAAAGTGAGTATGATGGCGATAAAAAAGATAAAAAAAAAGTGATTTCGAAAAAACGTGTTAGATAATGAAAACAAAATAGATGTGTTGGATAACAAAAGAACAAAGATAATGTTGCATAGAGTTACATAATAGTTAAGGGGGAAAATATGGAAGATTCTGGAAGTTGTAGAGATATAATCTGCATATATAATACCATTTTTTAGTAAATTCTTCGCCCAAGCTGGATTGTCATTTGATTAATTTAGTTCATGTTTGTGCATTGATATAAAATGAATCAAGTGTGATTATGAGCATTAGTTGGTAAAGGTGATCGAAAAAATAAAGTAAGTGAGAAAGATAGGGTTAAATAGTGAAAGTGGAAAGGAAGTAACTAATTTAAAGAGATTTAAGTGATACGGATAAAAAGACATAATAATTGATTGAGAAACAATGGTCAAAGTAGGATTTTGTAATTTTAACTTGACCCCGTGACATTTTTTGAATATATTATTGATATTTTTATGGATATTTATTTTCAACATGCATTTTCAAGTTATAAAATCATCTGATTTTGTTACATTAATATTATAACTAAGTATGTGCGAGTGTATATATGTTGTTGGTTGTAAAAACTGAAAGTATCAAATAGAAAGAGTGTGAGTATGTGATGAACATAACAATAGAGAGATTGAGATGGATATTATATGATAATAAAAGTAGGGAGGTAACTTAGACATTAAAGAATATATATATATATATATATATTTTAATGGAAAAAATATAATTGGTATAGAGTTTATGATTATAAATCAAACACATGTCATAATTATTACATATAATATATATTTTCTCTCAACATACAGCTTCATGTAACAAAAATCATCTATTTTTTTAATTAATATTCAAATAAAGTATTGAATGTGTGTGTGGTGATGGTAAAAAAGATAGAAAAGGTTAAACAGAATGTGCGCGCGAAGGTTGAATATGAGTGCGGTGGTGATCAAAATATTAAAGACTAGTTAACAACAATAAATAGTGAAGGTAGAGATATCTTGTTAGATAGTAGATAGATATGGTACACAAATATAATTGTAAGACGATATAATTGTTGAGCGGAAAAAAATGATAGATTTTGGAAGATCGTACTTATAAACTGAACACGTTATATGATCTAAACATATAATATAGATATTTTTCGCAACGTGTATTATTGTGTAATTAAGTTATCTTATGTTGTTATGTTAATATTTAAATGAAGCGTGTTTGAATATAAGTGTTGGTTTGGTAAAAAAATATAAAAAATATCATACAAGAAATAATGTGAAAAGAGATAGAGTGCAAGTATATGGTGATGAGTGAGAACATCAGATAGTGGAAGAAAATAAATAGATATGGAGACATGATAGATGAGCAAGGCAATAACCAACGAGTAGGATGAGCTGGTTGTGGCGAGGGCTTAGAGGTGTGGAGATGGTAAGCTTCCTACGGGGATGGTAATTAAGCTTCGTACGGAGATCAGTGATGCTCGAAGAGAAGAAGCTGGTAAGGCGAGTCACAGATTTAACTTTGAAGCTTGTAGAAGAGAATTGAGCTCGTGGCTATTGAGTTTATGGTGTTCAAATATGCACAAATTATAAAGGTCAGGGTAGCTGGTTGGTGGTGGTGGAGGAGGTTGAAAGTGGTTGGTGGTGGATCTGGTTCGAACTAGATGAGAAAGACAACACGATGTCATCTCACTGACATCACCATGGTGAATTTCTTTAATAAAATCAGTATGTATATCTGCATTTTCATATCTAATTTTCCTTTCTTTTTGTTATTTCTTCCAATTTTCTTTTTTTGAATAAACAAAGTTATAATGTAAAAAATAGTTGATTAATTCATAAGTTTTACGTGTTTGGTGTATTTTGTTAGTTGCTTAGTGTAAAAAATGACTAAAATCTTAATGTTCAAAATAATATGCTACCGCCTAAAAAAATACGCTAATTTTGAAATATTTAGCATGCTTAGTGATAAAATCATGCTAATTCTCGAACACTGTGCATTCTAAATGATAAAACTATGCTAAATATTGAACCTTAAGCATGCTTAATGGTAAAATTATTTTCAATTTAGAATCCTGAGCATATATAGTGATAAAATAATGCGCAATATCAAACATTGAGCATGCTCAGTATCAAATGTTGAGCATGGTATATGTCCCTTAGATATTCTCAATGTCAAACACTGAGATGCTTAGTGTTTCCACCAGCGGTGGCGCATCAGTGGTCGAACACTAAGAAATGCTCAGTGTCGCCGCTGAAAACATTCAATGTCACCATTGGCAGTGGCACAAAGGCAGCAGTGTGATGGTGATCAGTGTTTGGAGAGGATGCTTAGTGTGCTTGAGTGAGATGCTCAATATTCAATTTGTCACTTAGTTTTTGTCTTTATGTAGGTCTTGTCTTATATGACTCTGCCAAATCAGTAGTCTCTAAATAGAGCAAAGTAGCCTCTAAGAAGAAGATAATTCTCCTTCCCCTCCTTATTGTGAAATAAAATCACATGTAAGACCCTTCCCCTTGTTGCTCCCCCATGTGTGATAAATAATCAACACCTATAATGGAGGTAACTTCCTGCAAGTGCATGGGTCGTTGTCAAGTAATAAAATAAGTCCAGCAATGAATCGTCTCCTCAGGAATTATTAGCGTTATCTCAAGGTGTTTTGTAATATGATGTTGAATCATTATAAACCAGAATCAAAAAGACAAAGTAAATGAATAAATATTTTGGGTTTTTATAATGTAAAAGATAAATGACAATTAGCGAGATTAAACTAAAGAAATAAAAAGACAATGGACTAAAAAAACAAGTTTTCAATTATGGGAGTAGTGCTTAAGGATTTCTAGTACTCTCCAAAATTGATGTTTATGATGTTCTTAATATAAGGGTGAATGAGTTGTTCATATTAACTGGGATTATAAAGTCTTCCTAACTCTCGTAAGGATCGACTTAGGAAGCTCACGTACTCAAATTCTGGAAGACTAAAATAATACCCTAGCCTCTACTTGGCTAGTCAAGACCTCGGATTCAATAACAGACACCAAGCGCGTATACACTAATGATAGGTATTCGTCGGTATTGATAGTTTACGACATGTTTCGTGTAATGATACGCGAGCAATGTCGACGACTTTCCATGGGTCATCTCAAATGGGTATCTTTCACCATAAAATTTTATCGATGAAACATTTGCGACAACATGTATTCCCAAATGATAGATGATTGACGACTTACACGGTCATTAGAGTCGACAAAAGTCGTCTCTAATGATAGAGAATGTAGTAGTGACCTTTTATCGATACAAATACTACCTATGGGACCTTTAAGGATAAAAGACCCTTGATAAAATACTTTACTTTACAAAACACAAATCCTTCCTTATATTTTTAAAAGTTATACACAACCACTATATTTCTAATAAAATCTTCGCTTAGGGATTTAAAAGAGGAGTTTGTGACTCTCCAGCTTCTTTTCTTCCTTTACAAGTCAACTCACTTCTCTGGATGATATCTAAGTGTAATATTGATTAGGGACTGAGAAAGGAAAAGAAAAGACATGTTTCTAAAGGTAAGTAGTGATATATATAGGTGTAAGGTCGAAATCCAGGTCATGGGCCAAGTCTTGGAGTCCTGATCCAACTCAAACTCGTTTTCCTTAATAATAAGACTGGTTGACCTTTGGAGTTTGTAAAAATCACAACTCCTTCATTACACTCCAAACCTAGTGATCTTGGTATGAAAACGACCCCAATTGAAAGACCTTTCTAGATATAAAAAGGGATCCTTCAAATTCCTTATAGATTTTATGCAGTATTGAAATTACTACAAGTTCACAGCTAGACAACAACTTTTGACAGTTTTTGCACTTTTCTAACACCAATTTATTTACTTTTAACTCTTGATTTCTCCTTGGATCTTCTTTACTCAACTCCTTAACATTGATTTGGCATTTAATATCATCATTGGACCTAAGAGTTTCGCATTTAACACCCGAATTATACTAAAAATGCTCTAAACATAACAAACCTCCAAACCCCTGAACTAAGCGTGTAATACACCTAAGATGATGTCTCTAAACTAGACTAATTCATAACTAATATGGTGACATCACCCCCAGATACACCTATGATTACATTAAAGGGTTGTCGCTAAACTACCTAGTTAGAAATCAAGTTAGTGTATAAAGACCAAAAGAACCCTCTGGATAATAATTCTCCTTTTCCACTCGTCACTTCATCTTCTATTCTTCACAGTGAAGATTGGAATCCCCAAAACATAACCATATAGGATAATTTTTACCCATTAACCTATTCATTTATCTCCTCTCAATTCATTATTCTCCTTATCTCACGCCCCTCCGCACAACACCCATCAACATCACCACCACCCCTATGAGAAAACCCAGCGATTTTCGTTCTACAATGCACGCCTGCAACACTCTCCTTAAACACAACAACATTATCCCATTCATTGAAGCCCACTACCACACTGCTTTGCCGCCCAACAACACTGACCCATCATCGTCAAAGCCCAACAATCCAAACCCATTCAAATCCCTCACAATAAACTCCAAACCACCACATTCTCAAAGCAAAATTCGAGCCCACCTCCACACCAACCCTCGTTCGAGCCCACCACCACACTGCCGCCGACATCAACAATCCGTCGTGAATCGTAACTCCACCCTGTATGCTTATCGTAACTCCACCCCGTATGCTTATCGTAACTCCTAACAACGATTCTTAATCTCAGCAATTCCTAATACCCATTCGAACCCCTCCGAGTGACCTTCGTTCATCATATCGACAATTCTGCTATACTTTGAATTCAGTATGTACCCAGTGGTCAGTGGAATTGTACGGGTATTTACCAGCGGATCTGTAAAGGTAGGTAACCAATCGTCTTTATGGTTACGTACACATTGCACCTAAGCTTGCTAAGGAGAGATTGGAGAACATGGGCCCATGTCCAAGAACGAGTTATTATGGCTCAAACTTTGGTTCTAATGGTATACTTTTTCAACCCCTCGGCCTTTCAGTATTTCAGAATGTTAAGCTGGTGCATACGAGATGATTTTCCTCTAGAAAGATTGAATCTTTCCTTTGTTTTGGACCACACATAATCAAAAGACTAAGTTTTTACTCTTCCTTAAGAGTCTCTTGTTATGTATGCATGTGGGCCTTTGGGTTTTTGGGGGATTGTTAAATGTGGATGTTGTTACAACAACGATTCTTGGATTATTAGTCCTTCTTGTGACATGAGTAGTTACATAGAAGGAATGCTTAGCTGAACCAGTAGCTTGGGATAACCTTACATGGTTTGTTGCACTTATTGCAATGGTTGGTTATCTAAATAAATATGGACTCCTCTCATGGTTTAGTAACACCATGGTTGAGGTAAATAGCTTGATTTGTTCTTTGTATTACGATTTTGAAAAGCTTTTGAGCTAATTTAATTGTTATATCTGAAGTTTATTAGTGGATTAGATCTTTCATGGCGACTTTCTTTTGGAATTCTGTTTCTTATTTACTTTCACTCTACTTATACTTTGAATTGGTTACGTATCGTGGATATGTACGAGTATGTATCCAATGGATCTGTGTGGGTATGTACTTAATCGTTTCGTAATTCCTTCTTTAACATTCGTACTTAATTCTTTAACAGTTCGTAATTAATTATTTACAGTTCATATTTAACAAATCGTAATTCCTTTTTTAACAATACGTAAGTCCTTCTTTAACGGTTCGTAATTCCCTCTTTAACAGTTCCTAATTATTTCTTTAACAGTTCATAATTCCTTCTTTAACAGTTCGTAATTCCTTCTTTAACAAGTCGTAATTCCTTCTTTAGCAGTTTGTAAGTCCTTTTTTATCAATTTGTGTTTCCTTCTATAAGAGTTCGTTATTCCTTCTTTATGGTTCATAAATCCTTCTTTAACAGTTCATAATTTCTTCTTTAACGGTTTGTAATTCCTTTGTTAAGAGTTTGTAATTCCTTTTTTAACAGTCGTAATTCCTTCTTTTACGGTTCGTAATTCCTTTTTTCACGTTCGTAATTCCTTTTTTAACAGTTCGTAATTCCTTATTTAAAAGTTTTTAATTCCTTCTTTAACAATTTGTAAGTCCTTCTTTTACGGTTCGTAGTTCCTTCTTTAATGGTTCGTAATTCCTTGTCTAACAGTTCGTAATTCCTTCTTTAACAGTTCGTAAGTCCTTCTTTAACAATTCGTAATTCCTTCTTTAACGGTTTGTAATTCCTTCTTTTATAGTTCGTAACTCCTTCGTTAATGGTTTGTAATTCCTTCTTTACGGTTCGTAATCCCTTCTTTTACGGTTCGTAATTCCTTCTTTAACGGTTCGTAAATCCTTCTTTAACGGATCGTAAATCCTTCTCTAACAGTTTGTAATTCCTTCCTTAACAATTCATAATTCCTTCTTTAACAATTCATAGGTCCTTCTTTAACGGTTCCTAATTCCTTCTTTAACGGTTCGTAATTCCTTCTTTAACGGTTCGTAATTCCTTCTTTAACGGTTCGTAATTCCTTCTTTAACAGTTCATAATTCCTTCTTTAACAATTCGTAATTTTTTCTTTGATGGTTCGTAAGTCCTTTAACAGTTCGTAAGTCCTTTAGCAGTTCGTGTTTCCTTCTTTAATAGTTCGTAGTCCCTTCTTTAACAGTTTGTAATTCATTTTCTAACAGTTTGTAATTCTTTCTTTAACATCTCTTAATTCCTTCTTCAACCGTTCATAAGTCCTTCTTTAATGTTTCGTAATTCCCTTGTTAATGGTTTGTAATTCCTTGTTTAACAATTTGTAAATCCTTCTTTAATAGTTCGTAAATCCTTCTGTCACAAATCGTAATTCCTTCTTTAACGGTTTGTAATTCCTTCTTTCATAGTTCGTAATTCCTTCTTTGTGGTTCGTAATTCCTTCTTTATGGTTCGTAATTCCTTCTTTTACAATTCATAATTCCTTCTTTAACGGTTCGTAATTCCTTCTTTAATATTTCGCATTTTCTTCTTTAACAGTTTGTAATTACTTCATCTACAATTCGTAATTTCCCTCTTTTACGGTTCGTAAATCCTTCTTTAACAGATCGTAATTCCTTTTTTAACGGTTTCTAATTCTTTCTTTAACAGTTCGTAATTAATTCCTTAACGGTTTGTAATTAATTATTTAACATTTCATAATCCCTTCTTTAACAGTTCGTAATTCCTTCTTTAACAGTTTGTAAGTCCTTCTATACCGGTTCCTACTTCATTTTTTAACAGTTCGTAATTCCTTCTTTAATAGTTTGAAATCCCTTCTTTGAAGGTTCGTAATTCCTTCTTTAACAGTTCGTAATTCATCTTTTAACGGTCGTAAGTTCTTCTTTAACAATTCGTAATTCCTTCTGTAACGGTCCATAATTCCTTGTTTAACAGTTCATAAAACCTTCTTTAACGGTTCGCAATTCCTTCTTTAACGGTTCGTAATTCCTTCTTTAACGGTTCGTAGATCCTTCTAATAAAGTTCGTAATTCCTTCTTTAACAGTTCGTAATTCCTTTTTTAACGGTTCGTAATTCCTTCTTTAACGGTTCGTAGATCCTTCTTTTAAAGTTCGTAATTCATTCTTTAACAGTTCGTAATTCCTTTTTTAACGAACCGTAATTCCTCATTTAACGGTTCGTAATTCCTCCTTTAACGATTCGTAATTCCTTCTTTAACAGTTCGTAATTCCATCTTTAACGTTTCATAATTCCTTCTTTAATGGTTCGTATTTCCTTCTTTAAGGGTTTGTAATTCCTTCTTTAAGGATTCGTAATCCCTTCTTTAACGGTTTGTAATCCCTTCTTTTACGGTTTGTAACTCCTTCTTTAATACTATTTAATTTAAATATATTTTTTTATAATTTATTATTCAAGATTTAAAAAAATATATATTTAGTTACAAAGTGAATTAATATAAAAAATATGTCTAAATATGGTAGAAGTATAATTTCATATATTTATACTTATTGGAAGAAATAAAATTAAATTTAGAATGAATGGCCCATAAATTAAGTAAGAATATTAAAATCAAATCATTATTGCTTAATTAAAGAAATTACATTAAATTAGTAAATCAATCAGACATTATATTATTGGGTATTAATCATATGAGATAATTACAAATTAATTACAATTCCACAAGTTTCATTCTCAAAAAAGGAAGGAGCAAATTATTTCCTACTTACTCACTAATTAAAAACTTAATTCCCAATTAATAATTTTTGACATATTTAGCTTACATTTTTACCCTTATATGAGATAATTCTCATTGATTACAAATTTACACTTTTCATTTCCAAAAAAAAGGAAGGAGGTTTTGACTTCTTACTCACAAATTAAAAAAATTAATTCTCAACTACACCAATCACCAACAACTAATTTCATCACATGCGCTCGTCCGTGATTTTTTTAAATATGCATAACTAATTCTAAAAAAATCAAAAAAATAATAGAATTGCATTTTTGGACGAATCAAATAAATATTTACGTCTATAATATTATTTTTTTGAATTTTTGATTTTTTTAATTTATTTCGATATTCTGTTCTATGTATTCTTACAATACATAAAAATATATTTATGTGTTCATGTAACACACAAAATCATATATTCAATCTAAAATATTACTTTCTTTAACAAAATTTTTTTCTCTTTATTAATCGCATATATCGTATTTTTACTTGTTTTAAATATATTGATATATTATCTTTTTGTCCAACAATCTTTTGTTATATTGCTTGTTGTAGTAATACACAAAACAATTATTTGTGTATTACATCAACACACAAATATACCTTTTTTTCTTCCTGTGAAGCCCATTCCCAATCAAACATTTGTGTCTTACTTAAACACACCACCTTCGTAACTATGTGTTGCATTAACACTTAATTTTGATTATTACGTGTTTCTGCATCACACAAATTGTTTCTTGTGACTTGCAGCATCACACAAATTGACTTACACACTTGTGTTTGTCTTACATCCCTTTCGATGTGATCTATGTGTATCCTATACACACAATTTTAGAGTTTAGCGTTTAGTATAGTTCTTTTGTGTGTTACTGTAATACATAAATGACTGTTTTGTGTAATACAACAACACACATAATAACAAAAAAGGGTTGGACAAAATGTTAATACATCAAAATAGTTACAAACGAGTAAAAATATTATATATGTGACTAATAAAGAGAAAAAAACTATTTTGTTAAAGAAGAGAATGCTTTAGATTGATTTTATAATTTTGTGTGTTTCAGTAATACGTAAATATATTTTTGTGAACACATAAATCTGAATATCAAAATTTAAAATAAAATTAAAATAAAATCAAAAAAATTCTCTGATGTAGATATGAACTTGCCTCTTCAAAAAATACAATTTTTTAATTTTTCAGATTTTTTTTGTATTTAATTATGATTTTTTATTAAAAAAAATTCACGGACGCGCGTGTGTTGTGGAATTTGGAAAATTTGTTTTTGTGTGTTATAGCAACTCATAAAACGGATTATCAAAATTAAAAAATTAAAATATATATATATTCAAAAAAAGTAAAAAAATCATAGACGTAAATATTAATTTGTCTCGTCAAAAAATGCAATTTTTTTATTTTTATGATTTTTCAGAATTAATTATGAGTTGTAAAAAAAAATTACGGACACACGCGTGTGATGAAATTAATTGCTATTGATTGGTGGTGGGAGTGTTTGGGTGGTGGTGGCGGCGGCGGCGGTGGTGGTGGTGGTGGTAGTGGAGGATAGAGGGTGGGATTGGTGGTGGGTGGGTAGTAGAGATGGTGGTGAAAGAAAATAAATAAATAAATATTATTATAATAAATAGTAAAGATATAAGAATAAAATGGTTTATATAATTAAAGTAATTAATTAATATTCTTATGGATATTTTTGTAATTTTTTAATTTTTTTGTACTTAAATGGAAATTAAGTTGAAGTTGTAACTAATTGAGAATTCTAACCCTTCGTGTAATAAACTGAAAGTTGTCCCTAGTCATATATATTATACACATATAATAAAATAGAAGAGAATTTCGTTTCTTAGACATGTCACATAAACAAAAGTTCTCGTTGTTAAGATTTTCATTTTGGGCTTACTTCATCTACTTCATGACAGCTGAACTGTAAAGAAAATTGGAAACAACATGCAATGTAAAGCTGATACCACACTACTACACGCATGCACTTTTGCGAGGACGAGTTTCCTCGCAAAAAGGGCCCGTAATCCTCGCAAAAGCTTTTCGCGAGAAAAGGTCGTCGCGAAAAGTTTCTCGCTAAAAGTTCGTCGCGAGAAACACCCTGTAACGACGATTTTAGATGTCGTCGCATGAAGTCGACACTTTCGCGACGAAGTAGTGTCGTCGGGAAAGGTGTTTCTTCTGCGAGGAACTTTTTCTCGCTAAAGGTCTCCCACTCGCGACGAAATTTCCGTCGCTAGAGGCCTCCCACTTTTAACGAGGAACTCTTTCTTGACGAAAAGTTCCTCGCTAAAACCCTTTTTTTATTTTATTTTTTTATATTATTATTTTTTTTATCTATTTATTTTTAAATTTTTGTTTTTTTAGGTTTTTTTTATTTGTTTGTAGTATAGAATAGAAACTAATTAAATAAAACACTAAATTTAAAACAAACACATAAAATAAACCTAAAACTTAATATACATAGTAAAATAAAGTCTTAAACATTCAAAAATATAAAAGTAGAATAAAAGTCTTAAGCAGTCGATATATAAAAAAAGTCAAAATATATATAAAAACAGTCAAAATAAACCCAGGTCTTCTTCTTCTTCATCTTCGGCTCGGGGGGACGTGTCTCGAGGGGGAGATGGGGGATCAAGCTCGTCCATTCCGTTTTCCCTGCGGCATTGATTAAGCGTGAGAATGGCCATAGTCATCTGCTCGTGGATCGCATCTCTAGTGGGTAGGGTTCTCGATGTAGAAGCTCCAGCGACATTATCTTGCATTGGTACAAGGAAATCATTTAGCGATCGGACTATCCACTGGTAGTCCTTCAACATCTTCGCGGTCACTTGCTCGGATGAATGTGCACTCGAGCTCCTCTGCGACAGCGGGTGTCCTACTCCCGGGAGCCAGTTGCGGGTCCCGTCTCCTAATCCGATATTCGCCGACTCCAAAACAGCTTCAATCTTCTCTTGTTCCGATAAGGTGGGGGTAGAAGAAGAATCTCCACACCGAGACTGGGATTCACGAATTCGGGAGTCGAAAATTTCCTTTTCGTCGTTAATGGTAGTCCTCGCTAAAGGGTGGGTCTTTAGCGAGGAATACGTTTTCTCGCGAAAAAAGTCCTCGCTAGAGGTTCTGCATGTAGTAGTGCCATTCCATATATCCATTATTTAATAAGTAAAAATCAAACAAAACTGAAAACCATATTAAAAAGTTTGTATATTGACTCCGTGTTAAAATAATGTAGAAATTAAGGGCCGTGTATAGAGTTTCTAAAGCGTAGATCACTCGCATCGGGCTCCAAAATATTATAAAAACTTGATCTTTTAAATATTTGAATATAGAAGCTGGGACTTTAGAGCCCATAATAGACGTTCTAAGATCCTAAACCTATACAAATATTGTCATAACTTATAATATTCATGGAAAATCACTTTCTTTGATAAAGTTTCATGATATGAAACACTAAAATCAATCAAAAAGGAGAACAAACACTAAATAGGGGTAAACAAAGTAGCCAACCCTTGATCCACTTTGATATGAAGTGCGCCATAGCTCATGAGAGTTTTCTCTCCACACTTGTAAGTTCCTTTCCCTCTCGCAAGAACCTCTCCATCCACATCTATGATCCCTTCCTCAGTGGGGTCCGTAGATCGTAACCCAGGCTCCAATATAAATGCCTTCACCTTTTAGTATCGCCACAAGCAAAAATTAAACATTAAATGAATTAATTGTTAAAACGCCCTTGAACTAAAATATAAAGCCTAGATATATACAATGTATATGACATATGTAAATAGAAAAGTTTACGAACTCACCTTAATGTAATTGACATAAGGTGATTTCACATGACCACCTTTGTTTAACTGAGTCATTAAACCTAGCAATGCTAATTTTGGGCACTCTTTTATCATGATCAAGTCCAAGTAACCATCTGAAAACTGCATATCGAGAAGAGTTTAAAAAGTGTAAGAAAGTGTAACAAATTTAATTGAGAATCGAGATGCTATTTGCATTTTGCTGAGAATATAATCAAGCTATATATTAATTGTGTTAACAATAAATTTTGGGGTGGAGCGCGTTACCTACTATACTTTTAGTTAATTGCACGGTAAATCCGTATAACATGCAAAAATTGCACTACAAGTCCCTATGTAATGCATTAACTACACTACAAGTCCCTATGTAATGCAAAAAAAAAGACTTGCGGGTCCTCGTAGAATATATGTGGCTCCGCCACTGACTCTAGATTTCTATAATATGCAAAATAACCTATATTTCATCATATAAACAGCAAAATGTATCAAATCCACAAGGTATTAATATAAATTCTGGAAAGCTGGAGACTGAGTGAAAATTCTACAAAGTTGGGGGACCCGTAGGGCAACAAAAAAAAAAGACCCTGTGGCTTATTACCTTAGCTTCAGGTGCCGCCTTTGTGTTTTCAGCTCCCCAGGGTACATTATGAAGCCAAATTAAAACGAAAGGACCATCAATCTCCCTCCAATTTAGTTGCTTCATGTTATATGAAGGACCTTGATAGCAAATACATTTTTTATCTACCTTTTGAATCGAATCAATTTCATCTAAAAATCGCTCTTCATTGAGTATAGGTTCTCCATAAGCTTCATAACCAGGTGCAGGTGCAAATGCTATTCGACCAGCGTATTTTCTTAACCGATACATTCTTTGAAGAGCCTAGAACAACATCAAGAACAAACAATTAAAAAACAATATTTGGGAGCTTTGATGCATTTTTTGCATAGTATAGGGACCTATAAGGCTATAACACGATTAACTTACATAGAAGTCAAAACGAGTACTTCCCATCCACCTATATTTCTCGGATTCAATGTCTACATCAGCCACAAAACCTGGAGACAAGTATTATATCAACAATTAACTTATGCAAAAATTGCACTCAAGGTCCCTATATTATGTAAATGATATTTTCTATACCCCAAGCAAGCATCAAGACGCTGAAATATTTGATATCCCCTTGGAAAATAGTAGCTACATCGAGTGAACGTGTGTGCCCTGCAATTCATTTTCAAGAATTAAATAATAATTAAAAGTAGAATCAATCGTATATAATGTTTTATTATTTAAAAATTGATATGCAAACCTCGAAGTATGGCTAGAGTTGCATATGATGGTGAACAGGGTTCACCAACAGAATCTAGAAGAGACTTTGCCACTCCATTACCAGTGCCTAAAGATACAAAAAAAAAGAACTAACATTGTCACATAATCAAAAGATAAGGGACTATGTTGTCAAAAGTGTCAAGGATAAAGGACTAAATACGTTATTTATCCAACAAAATAACACCTACCTGCAGGAATTACTCCAAGAGGCATCCTTATAGCAGTTTCCCAATCCTCCCTTTCGAGCAATCCATTTACAACCTACTAAAAGTTGTCAAACATACAAATCAGAACATAAAAATTAATATAAGGACCTATAGTGCAATTAAACCAACCTCAACAAGAATTCCATCGCCACTAACACAGACAATTCCGTCATAGTTTGAGAGATCCAGTGTATGAGCAACTTCCTTTGCATGGCCTTGATGTTTAGTTTCTGAAGTAGAAACAAAAAGATTAGTTATTAACAATGTATAAAGTTCCCAAGATCAACCAAGAAATTAAAAATAAACAAAATATTACAAACCTTTCACAGTGTAATCAATATGAGCATCATCAAAGAGCGGCTTTACTTCATGAAAAAAGATCTTGGGAGCAGATTTCTTCCCACCAAATGGATTCACAAATATAACTAGTCTCTTTGGCCTTCCTAATATAATCCAATAAATGCTCTATAAGTCACTATGTTATTCTTTTGAGTTGATTGCAATATAAGACTTAGGACCCTATATATTTTTTTGAGTTCAGCAATTTTCATTTTCAAAAATGTAGAAGTTACAATGTGTAGTAGTAAATTCACATTACAGATAATTATCTTAACAAAATTTCACAAAAAGTTACTTTTTGAAAAGCTGGGGGAGTGAAGATTCTGAAAAGTAGGGAAACCATAAAATAAATTGCATAATTGCTTTAGGTGTTATGCGAAATAGACAAATATATCCGTCTTTCAGAGATACATGCACTTGCATGCTGCATAAGACACTATGGTTGCAAATCTGCCCTTCACGGACCAAAGGTGCAAAGTTATGGGATAACACATGGGTATATTTGCTAATCTTTGGAAACACGGGGTATCCTTGACTATTTTGCATAATATAGAGACAAATGTTGCAATTAATGTTATCAACAATGCACTACAAACTAAAAGATTACTGCATGATTAACGAAAAAATACAATATATATATAGAGAGAGAAAGATACCGAGAGAATTCATGCAATGTTGAAGGCGTTGAGACCAACGCACGAGTGAATCGTCGGTTAAAGGTTCTAAGATGAAGATTTTCCTGACCGGAATATCTTTGATCCCACCAGAACAGATTCCGACTCCATTTTCGAATATAGCCTTTATCTTAATCTTGGAGTTCTCAATTGTGAAACCAAGCACGTCTTTGTCGAATTCCAAGGACCGGCCTAGCCATAGGAGTTGGCCATCGGAAGTCAATGTCGCAGATACGTAAAGGCCATTGAGTTTGACTCGTTCAGAGATCACGGGCTCTCCTCCTGATGGCGTTTTATTCATTGTTTCTGAAATTCTGATATTCTTCCGTATTTCCTCTTTTAGAGATGACGTAATACGTTTGCTAGTTTGCCATACGAGAATCATTCAAAGTTTTTTTTTATTACATAAAAGGAAAATATTAATAATAAAAAAATAGATAAAATCCCAATTGACGTACTAAATCATAAAAAGAAACAAGACACGAACAAAGTATAACAAAAACAATTAAACATTCTCAAACAACATCACCCTTGAAATACCCACAAAAGTGATAGGGTAAAACTCCAAAGAATTGAAAATTATGGATTTTTGAGAAAGACAACAATCATTGCAATGCTGACTAGGACTATCATCTCGAACACCATTGATAGTGTAAAAAAATATCTTCGGAATAATGCGTTCGAGAATAGCCTTTCTTGATTGTTTGAAATTGCTCCTTTATACATTTCTTCTATTCTTATAACATAAAGGAGGCTTAGCACACTCGGGCCAAGCTCATGAAAGTACTTAGATGCTGAAGTCAACTGACTGTTTATAAAAGAGCTCTCTAAAATAATATGAAAGAGAAACTTTAAAAAGAACTTGTAAACATTGTAGAGTAAAAATAATAGATATCTATTATCTCAATGAATTGAGTGTGATCGCTTATTCATAGAAGTCAAAGACACTAGATTAACCTTTATACATTCATTATGATTATGCAAGTTAGTTAGAACTAGTACACTAGCACTATTATAACGCGTTTCTCTAGCCATGGATTTTTTCCGACTACATACGTGTCACTGCTAGAAACGTATTCTTTACGACTATATCATGTCGTCGACATAATCGTCGCCTACCTCATTTGTAACTCGCGAGTAACACATGTAGTTACGAATAACATCAAAGTTGTCGGTAGATATATTATATTAAAAATGTATTTTTTAATACTGTAAATTGTAGTCGTTGTTGACCATTGCAACTAGCGACTATTACTAATGATTGCCGTCTCTCATTTGCCTATTTCTAACGTTAACTATCCCTTCACTTAATTGAGACGACTTTATGTCGTCGCTAATGAAGGCGGCGTATTTAAAACCAGTTGGGAAGAATCTGAAAAACGAAAATAATACCCAAAACAAAATTCTCCCACATTCTTCCATATTCTTCTAAATCCTTAACAACCAATTGAGTCCATTGCTTCATCAATTGGTCTTAATTTCATCATATGATTTTTTTCTAAGACCATCTTACACTTGTGGGGCCTACTTATTCTTCAATTTTTCTATATTATTTCTCGGAAATTAGGTATTTTTCTAAAATTCAACTCTTTAAATTTTGTTTTGATTGTGTTTAACATATAATATGACCTGATTAAGTTATTAAAATTAATTTTATGATTGTATATTTGGATGGTATAATATATATATATATATATTTTTTTTTTATTTCAATTTTGTTGTAGTTATATGCTTATATCAATTTGTTAATAGACGGTGGATTCAAGTATCTATAAGAGTTAGATTAAATCAAATCATTATATTACCGCGGAATATATTAATGGTTTGGAAAAATTTATCGATTTTGTGGAAAAACAAGTGGGTTTTAATGGTTTATTGTTTTGTCCGTGTAATCATTGTTCGAATAATCGTGAATTCCACATCCATGAGACTAGGGCACACGTTCTAAATACATGTTTTTGCCCACGTATGAGGTTTGGACAAAGCATAGTGAAAATTTAGAAATTCTCGCAAAAATCCCTAACCAAAATGTAGAAGATGAAATGATGAATGTGTATGACGATTTGAGACCCACTAACGATCTTGGGGAGTCATTTAGGTGATATTGAGATGAGAGACGAGAATTATACAAGTCATGGCAGTTTCGAAGCTTTGTTCGAGGAAATGGAGACCGAGTTATACCTAGTTTTAAGGTAATGGGTTCTTTGAATTCCATTGCCAAGTTAATGCACGTGAAAGTGAAGAACAAGTTGACTAATACACCATTCATCAAACTCATTCAATTGTTGTGTCGTGTTTTGCCCAAAGGTCATACTTTGCCTTCTTTTTACGAGGAAATAAAAGGTTGAAAAGTATGGGTATGTGATATAGTACGATCGATGTTTGCTTGAATAATTGTGCTCTGTATTACAAGGCGAATGAATACTTCAAGGAGTTTCCAATATATGGTGAATCTAGATGGGACCCAAAGAAGGGTACCACATAAAGAAACTCTATTATTTTTCGATTGCGCTAAGTATGCAGCGACTATACGCTTCGAGGCACACCACCAAAGACACGATCTGGCACTATACCGTAAAGAGTACCGATCCAGATGTTTTACGCTATCCTAGTGATGGTGATAGCTGGAAGAGATTTGTAGAGCTACATCGTGAGTTTACTAGTGAAACTCAATATATTTTCTTGGGTCTGGGTATCGATGATTTATTTTCATTCTTTAAGCAGACCAACTCCTACATCATGTGGCCAGTTATATCGACCGTGTACCACTTGCCACCGTGGTTTTGCATGAGCGAAACCACATTTCAAGTTTGTTTATTGATTCTTGGTCTATGATCACCCGGTAAGGATATGAATGTCTTTGTCAGCCATGCTATAGATAAGTTGGTCATATTGTGGGATACATGGATCCTTACGTATGATGCTCATACTAAGCAAGACTTTATAATGAAATTTTGTCTATTGTCCATGACTAATGACTACCCAACAATTTCATACACATCCGGCTGGTAGATCAAGGTTACATAGCGTGCCCAGAATGCATGGATTCTACTCAATCAAAGAAGATGAATAAAGGGGTGGTTTATTTTGATCACATGCGATGGTTAATTTTGAGACACCGGTTAATTTTGAGACACCAGAAACATAGTCCCGCCGATATTCAAACGCAGTTAGACGGGATGCCCATTGTTTTTTCTGGTAAACACAGGGATTTTGGCAGCAAAGCGAGAGAGGAAACAAGTCTCGTGAGTTTAATTGGAAAAAAATAGTATTTTAATGAAACGTTTACCTTATTGGTCAGAAATGATTGAAACATAATATTGATGTTATGCACTGTGAAAAGAATGTGTGTGATAGTCTGCTCGGTACAGTGGTAGGCCTTGATGGGAAAAATAACAAAGATAAAGTAAAAGAGAGAATGTATCCGAAAGATATAGGCATCAGGACAGGGTTGTGGTTGTTTGCGAACCGAGGAAAAATGATGTTACCATGCGAAAATATGTATTGACACAAGTTAAGCAATGTGTCTTTATGGATTGGTTGAAGGCGCTGAAGTTTCCTAATGGTTTTGCGTCTAGTTTGAGGACAAAGTGATACGAAAAAGATCATCGGGATGAAATCATATGACTGTCACATAATGATGCAGATTCTTTGCATGGTTAGTATCCCCGGGCTTATAAACGATTAGTCGAATAATTGGGATATTTAACGTGTTTAGATTCGTTTGTAAAAAGAATCTAAGTAGGAAAGAATTGGAAGCGGGAAAGGTCAAAGTGATTGAAATTATTTGCAAGCTAAAGATGATTTTTCCTCCCGCCTTCTTTAACATAATGCTCCACTTAGTCATACGCTTATAAGAAGAGGCGTTGTTAGGTGGTCTGGTTCAAATGCGGTGGATGTACCCATTTTAAAAGTATTTGAAGAAGTTAAAAGAGTACATCCGGAACCCGGCTAGGCCGGAGGATTCAATCACCGAGGGGTACATTATGGAAAAGACGTAGACTCATATCACATTATCTTCAATAAGAAATAACGAAGTTTAACGATCTCGGTAGATACAATAAGACGGTTCTTGAACCTAAAAATCTGTTAGATTTTAAGAGTCAGTGTAATCCAATGGGTAAAAAAGAGATTGGTTCTTTTCTACATAAAAAGAAAGAGAAAATCAACTGATACATGCTTCTTAATTGTGACAAGATACAACCATACATGATGTAAGTAACGATATTTACCTTTTTTTAAATATATTTTGTAATAATGTTTACACTATTGTTAATATGCAGTGAACACAAGTCATGCTATCAATCACTCTTATTGATATAGAAATTATTCAACGATAAATGTTTTGATAGTGGTTTATAGAGAAGGTATACATCATATATTTTATAACATACACACAACTATATTAAAACTAATAAGTGTTCTTGTTGGTATGTTTGCTTAATGCACAAGGATAGTGATGCATAAGCAACCCTTGAGATGATTTTACTGTCGAACATGTCTCATGGTTTGGTATATAGATATGATTCATGTACTGTAAGCGGTGTCAAATGGATTACTCGTGAAAAGGGAGAAAAAAAGGGTGACTCAGGATTATGGAGTATAAACCATCACATATGGAGTACCTTTTACGAGGACATAGTCAAGATTGAGAAGGTTAAATTCGATGGTGCTTGTTTGGTGGTATAACACGAAAAATATGAAGACAAACCAGTGTGTAACCATTATTAATACAAGTACTTTTTGGTGCAGAGAATTGTCTTACATTTTTGCCACCAAGCCAAAAAAGTGTTTTACATCAATGAAATTAATGCATGAAAAACGCTAAAAGGGTGGAAAGTCGTGTGGGAAGTTAATGATCGACACTGGTAAAGTCCTGAGCTATGGGGTGTGGAATCAGTATCTACTGACACAGTTCTGATCACCATTCCTTAGTTAACACGGACACTGATTATTCCTAATTAAGCTTGACAACTGGTGAAGAAACAAAAGTTGATCCATTTTTGTTGGGAAATGAACATTGGTTGACGTGAGGAGGAGATATACGAAGCCACATGGGATGAGTACGCAAATGTTCAATTGGAGGAACTTATAAACATTAATAATGATGATGAATATGTAGACAAGTAACTACGAAAGAGATTAGAAATACCTTAGCATTTTGTTTCGTATGGAAACTGAGGGTTTTTTATTCGAGTATTAACGCTGTTAGAAAATTTGGTTATAACATTGTGTTATTTTCATTAAATATCAATTTATAACAGGTTTGAAAAATACGATTCTTTATTATTCCAAAAAATGATTTTTTTACTATTTGCGACTACTTTGTCGTCGCGAGAGATGTAAAATAGTCGCCAAAGGTATGGGTCAATCGCAATGAGTTCTTGTTTATGAACTCGTCGTTGTAAACAATTTGTTAATCGCGACTACTTTTGTTGTCGTTAACTAGCATTAAACGATTCATTGAACGTGATATTAATATAAAATTAGCTGATGCTTAAGGACTAATAATCATCATACATAAGATCAGGCGATTGGGGCGGCGGGAAAAAAGGTCGTAAAGTAAATAGAATGTCACGTTTGTTTAGCTACTTAATCAGCAACACTATTGTTGTCTCTCTTAAAATAAGATAATCGTAACATACAAGTGTTAGACTTAAGTATTATATAAGCATGCGTCAAAAGAGAAAAAACTTCTAGCGGGATATCCCATAACCCCCTCACAATCATTCTCTATCATCACACTCCAACCAGAAAGCCATCGGCAGCTATGCACGCCAACCAGATCCCTCTAATTTCAACTTCAATAGTAGATGATGTGTCGACCTCAATAACAACTCCATTGATCATTTCCCTTTTAATTCCTAACAACACAAGCAACCAGAACTTTAAAAGTGTTGGGTATCCATGAAGCATCATAGTTAATTCTTCAAAAAAATTAGGGGGAAGAGCTTGCCACAAACATGGTCTTTCAGTCAAAGACTATGGTGTAGAGCTAATATAGGTTTGACTATTCACTATACCTAAAATATCACAATGATAAGTAGTAGGCTGAACATTTATAAAATCAATCACTATATGACTAGAATCAAAGTGAGTGGTGTCATATTCAGTCGGTAATATATGCATCACCCATAGGCTAGGCGCCACAAGATAGTCATTATTATCTTTGATACCATTAACTACCATTAACTAAAGGTTCGTAGTGATTCCAAAATGAATTCATTCCTAACTTTCTAGATTTTGCAGGACACATTAGCAACCAATTTTCTCAAGTTTGTACTCTTGTAGGTAAATCCCCAAAAGTCAAACAAGTTCTAAAACCACGTATCCACTCTATCAATTGCATTGGTTCGAGAAAGAAACTAAATAGGACTAACAAACCATATAGACCTTGTGAAGTGTCGCACAATATAACAATGTTCAATTATTTCTTGTTCATTGATTTACATGTAGAGTTAAGGACACAAACCAGTTGGGTTAGCTCAACTAGACAGGTCCCTGTCTCTCAACCAAGAGGCACAAGTTTTGAATCCCTCTCAGAACCGCTAGTTCTAACGTGCCTGGGGTATGCTTGAGGAGGGCAGGCATATTCTCTGTGGGACTAATTGGGTTCGAAAGTTAGCCTAGAACCCACGTATCAAAAAAAATAAGAGTTAAGGACACATTGCCTTTTAAATTTCTTTCTTCAGCTAAAAGGACATTTTTGCAAACTTCCACAAGAATAATTAAGAATTTCGGGGAAAGGGGACTTTTAAATACTAGATAATATTCCATAATTTTTTGGGGTGTAACATGAGAAGACCCAGCATATTTAGCATTATGGATCTCTTGGTTTTTTTCGTGGTACCTTTTCAGGTGATTGTACATATTCTTTTAAGTGGCAATTCCTCCTTCAGAAAGGTTGTAGGGGGGCAATATCTCTACAATTGGAACATGTATTACGAATGTAGATATTATTGAGCATGTAATACTCATATTTCCTCCTAATAACTTAAATTTTAGGAGAATTGGTTGTCTAACATGGTATCAGAGCCGTAGATCCTTGAGGTCACGTATTTGAGTCTTGTCGGCGTCACCCATTATTAAAATTCACGTAGCAAAGACTAGACATGCAAAAAAAATGACATGAATGTAATACTAATATATAATGTAAGGGTATGTTTGGATTGAGGGATTAGAAGGGGAAGGAAGGGATTATAAAGGATAATAGTTATCCTTCCTATGTTTGTTTTATAAATTTTTGAAGAGATAAGTTATTAAAGGATTAAGATTATACCTTCTAATCCTTTATATCTTATCCCTTCAATTTGGAGTCATTAGAAGGAAGGGATTAACTTTAGTAGTAAAATATCTTTGTTACCCTTATGTTCTATTTGAAATATATTATATTAGGGGTATAAAAGTAATTTAGTTATAAAATAATCCTTTCCTTTCCTTTATTTATACAATCCAAACACAAACTTCAACCAATCCTTTACTAATACTTTCCTTTCTTTTTCTACTCTATCCAAACAAGATTAATACTCTCCTCTCCTTTCCTTTAATATACTATCATTTCCTATCCTTTAATAATTAATCCCCTCTATATCCAAACAAACCCTAAAAGATGACCTCTCCAAATAATTTAAGCTTTTAGGATTGTTGGTTATCTAACAAATGTAGTAATATCAATGGATTGGATGAACAATACTATCAAATGACCGAGATTCCAACTTGAACCATTTCACTCATAAAATCTCTCACGCGAATAGGATTCACCTTCAGGTTTTGGTAGATGTGGTACCTCTATCTCCGATGAAATTATAGCGAGAATTATAGATGGCTATAGTAAAAGTTTGAGTAATGATATCCCCTTCACCTCCTATGTGGAGGTTAAATGAAAGAGAGAAAAAAAAGTTATTTAAAAAAGAGAAACATTATAATTGGTTTTTAAAATCTCCACATAGGCTCCACATAGAAGGTGAAGGGGTGATATATAGCATTACTCTTACTATATTCTACTTTTGAGTTGTCAATACTAAACCTTCTGTGGTTAGTCGGTGACTTTACAAGATTGGTCCATTATTTGTATTTTAATTTTTAATGTGAAGATGCGGTTTTGAATAAAAAAGTCCCTAAATAATCGAAAATGAAAAAAGAGCCATATTTTCAGGGACAAAACTGGAAATTGGATACTCCAAAAAGTCAAAGCCATCAAAGTAGAAACTATACTATAAACACAAGTGGTGGTTGGTCTTAAACCAGGCTTTCTTCTACATAAACACACCACCTTCATCATCACCAGATCCTTAATTGAAGCTTCCTCGAAAGCTCCATAACCTTTTCATCTTCACCTTTCAATTTTTCCCGCTTTTCATTTTCTCCTTCTCTTTTGCTCGTTAGCATCTTTGCTTTTTCCCTTTCTTTCTGTCTTTTCGTTACATCGAAGAGTCACTCGTTAAGATTCCATCACAGGATCTCGATCATCACTACAGAGTACTCTAGCTACTAAAGAATCTATTGATCTTTTTCACTTTAGTTTTTAGTCAACTGTAATAAGCAAAAAACAGTCAACACTCAACAATATCAGATCACATCTGAAGGAAAAAAGAACAAAGAAAAGATGCAGACAAGGTACATGGAAAGATCAAACAGCATGAAACGAAGTTTGGAGCAAAGTAGTAATCAAGAAAGTCAACCCGATAAGAAACGACCTGCTCTTGCTAGGTATTTACTCTTCCGCTTAAGTAGATTTAATTATGTTTATATATATATATTGTAATCAAATTAATGAAGTTATGAATACCAATATGTTTTTGAGCTTGATTTGATAATTTTCATGAATTATGTTTAACCAGATTTAATAAATCAATTTGTAGTCAAGAGCTAAGTATGTGAAAATTGCACCAGTAGTCCCTCTGTTATGTGAATTAGTTAAAACGATCCCTGTCTTTCAAAAGATAGCAAGCATATCCTCGTGCTACTCCAGAATGTAGATATTAAAGTAGTATATGTATAACAGAAGGACCGATAGTACGATTGTCCGATTTAAGATTAGAAAGAGTTTTTTTTCACTGAGATGTATAATATAATCATTTAGATTATTCGAGTTTATTTAGTTAGGTTTGGTGCACTAATCTTCTCTAATAGTTGCTTTATTATTTTGACAAATCAGTCCCTTGACTTGTAAACATAACTATTTAGTCCCTTATGTTCTAATTTTGTAACAAAGTTAAACCTTTTTCATAATTCCATTACATTATAGGTCTTTAATCCACGTGCCATCCTTAAGTAATGTAATAAAAGACTAAAATGCATCTAAAAGTGTCATTTTGCTATTGCCATAAATTCCACCAAAAGATAACTACCCTTGTAATATAATGAAAATACGAAAAATTAACATTGTCACAAAATCGAATGGTAAGGGCTTAAAACGTTATGTTTGCAAGATAAAGGACTAAACTGTCCAACTATACAAAAACAAGGAACCAAATAAATCAATCTTCTCATTTTTCTGTGTGCTTGTTCAGTGTCATCGTTGAAGCTCTAAAGTTGGATAGTCTACAAAAACTTTGTTCATCACTCGAGCCAATTCTTCGAAGAGTTGTAAGTAAATATCCCTTATTAATTAAATTAATATCTTCAACAATTTCCACGTTAAAAATAAATCAAAAGTATTTCCAAATCCTCAAAAAATTATTTATTCATTACCTCAATTTTCCCATCATCTCGCCAGGTCAGCGAAGAAGTAGAACGCGCTTTAGCAAAACTCGGACCCGCTAGACTTAACGAGAGGTACGAGTAACATTTTATAAAATTGCATCATAACCCCTTAGAGTTTCATTTTGTGATATTTACATCCAGGGATTCTCCGAAAAGAATAGACGGACCAGATGGAAGAAACTTACAACTGTATTTCCGATCAAAACTATCCCTACCACTTTTCACGGGAGGGAAAGTAGAAGGAGAGAAAGGTACAGCAATCCATATAGTGTTAATAGACGCAAATACAGGTAATATAGTCACATCGGGACCTGAATCCTCGGCAAAACTAGACATCATAGTACTAGAAGGTGATTTCAACAATGAAGAAGATGAAGGTTGGACCGAACAAGAATTCGAATCTCATGTAGTGAAAGAACGTGAAGGAAAAAGACCGCTTTTAAACGGTGACTTACAAGTTACTCTTAGAGAAGGTGTTGGTTCGATTGGAGAGTTGACTTTTACTGATAATTCTAGTTGGATTAGAAGTCGGAAGTTTCGGTTAGGTTTGAAACTTGCTTCTGGGTCATGCGAAACTATTAGGATCCGTGAAGCCAAAACTGATGCTTTCACGGTTAAAGATCACAGAGGAGAATGTGAGTTTGTTTTTTTATTTTATTTTTAAAATTTGGTTATTCTAAAGGAGATTATTTTTTTAGTGTACAAGAAACATTATCCACCTGCATTGAGTGATGAGGTGTGGAGACTAGAAAAGATTGGGAAAGATGGTTCTTTCCATAAGAGGCTTAACAAAGCTGGAATAAATAACGTTGAGAATTTCCTATGGCTTGTTGTACGGGACCCACAAAGGCTTAGAACTGTAAGTGTGATTCTAATCATATATGTAGTATCTTATTTCCTTATATAATTATTTTGTGTGTTTTTTTCAATTTTATTAGATACTTGGAAGTGGAATGTCAAACAAAATGTGGGATGTACTAGTTGACCATTCAAAGACTTGTGTTTTGAGCGGGAAATTATACGTTTATTATCCGGATGATATGAGGAATGTAGGAGTTGTTTTTAATAATATTTATGAACTGAGCGGTTTAATTGCCAGTGGTCAATATTATCCGGCCGATTCTCTGTCCGATAGTCAGAAAGTAAGTTTTCTTCTGTCCTGTGAGTGGGTATTTTAGTCATTTCACATTATTCAGAGTTAGTGTAAATGATTTTGTAGGTATTTGTGGATAGCTTGGTGAAGAAAGCATACGACAATTGGATGCAAGTTGTAGAGTATGACGGAAAATCTCTTCTCGGGTTTACTCAAAGTAAACCAGTCGAAAAACCGGGAAATGATTACGTAATTGCCCCTCAAAATCAGTCAAATTCTTTCGATCATCATCAAGTCAATCTCACGAGTCTAGCACCTGCAATTACTCCGGAAGCATCTCCTATTAGTCCCGGACTAAGAATTGGAGGTAAACAAAAAAAAATAGTTTTTCGTTTCATTTAAAGAGACTAAACTAAATCCTCTTTAATTTAACAGGATATGAAAGTAATGATCAAAGCAGACATTTAAGAAAATCCCACCACATGAATCTCAACGACACGGTACAATTAGAAAGCCCGCATAACCAGATAATGGACCCGTTTCTAGCACACAAAAGCGAGGATTTTCTAGCACTCGGCCCGGCCCAATCGTTTATCCCAAGCTCACATGCTAGTGCATCGAATCTCACGCCATATAACGGATACGAAGAGTATTTCACTGAAGAAGAGATTCGTATAAGAAGTCACGAGATGCTTGAGAATGAAGATATGCAACATTTACTAAGGATTTTCAATACAAATGGTCATCAAAATAGTAGTAGTAATAATAATGGATATGCTTATCCATCAGATTATACACCGGATACTTCTAATTTTAATCAGACACGTTCTTCGGGAAAAGCTGTGGTTGGTTGGTTAAAACTTAAGGCAGCTCTTAGATGGGGTATTTTTATAAGGAAGAAAGCTGCTGAGAGAAGAGCACAGATTGTTGAATTGGAAGATTCCTCGTGATTATGTGGGTTTTTATTTTTCGTTTTTTTTTTTGGTTAAATTCTTTTGATGGTTTGTGAGCTCATAACATTTGGAAAACTTTCGTCAAATGTATAGCTAAGTAGTTCTTTCTGTTTTGGCAAACTAATAATGTGTATGTTTTAAAGTAAAGAAGTTGCCTTGAGTTGGAGTATAACTTGTTATTTTTATTCATAGAAATAGTTATCTTACTCCAGTTAGAGCTAGGTCAAATGACAAAATAGAGTTTAATTTCGTAACCCATGGAACATAGCCCTCTGATTACCCAATTTATAACCCTATTGGTTTATTTTCTAATCCACCTAATATAAATGTAAAGGCTCTAGCTAGTTCACGAATTATCAGTCTGCTACTCTTGTGGGAGACGAAAGAGTTTGGACAACAGCTAAAGAATCAATCTCAACAAATTATTGTAAAACAGTTTGTGTGTTATTTGTTGTTATGGTAAAATCATATTTTGGTTTTCAAACAACAAATCTGTTTTTTCAGACATTGTCTGTTTGATCATCCCCAATAAGCATTATGCTGCTATTTACATTATCTTGTTTAGTTGAATGTGTTCTGGTTTGGTCCATCTTAATTGCTCAATTTTATTTGATGTTTATTATGATAATTTTGGTCTCAGTATAACAATACAAATCACTAAAGTTTCTCAGAGGTTGAGATCGATAAGTCCAAACATTGCCAAACGATTTGGACACCTAAAAACTTCTACACGTGGCTGATACATTTGAAATTTTCTGGATTCAAGTTTCTCGTCACTCGTATATTTTTATGATTGCAAAAGTCAAGTTTCTATAAATTCCAATTCATTGTACAACAACTACAAACAATTGTTGGCAAAGTTTGGTGAGTTTTGGCAATGGCTACAAGCCTACAACAACATTTCAGTCTTGGTGGAACTTAAATTAGAGCTATCGAGTGGCATCAATCATTTTCTACATCAACGTGGTAATTGTTAAAATGAAGTTGTGATGGGAAATTAGATAGGGTTGGTCTCCCAAGGCGGCTGTTTAGGCCCTATTCTATTTTTGATAAACAAAGGTCAATTTTGTTAAAATAATTTTGTTATAAAGAAATTTTTTATGAAGAAATTTTGTTTGAGGTAATTAGGTATATCTTGGTTTTTTTAACCGGCTCATAAGAGACAAAGGCTTGGTGTGTGATCAATAGTAATGCATTATAATTACATAAAACTCTTCTGGATGGCTCAAGTTACAAATATGCAGCTACACGAACTATACAAGTGAATGAACCAACCACCTCCTTTGTTTAAATTAAATATTGATGGTTGCACGAAGGGCAATCTTTAAATCGTTAAAGTTGGTAGATTGATTCGCACATCAAAGGAAAATTGGGCGTATGGTTTCTCAATAAATGTCAGAAATTTATTTTTATTTTTATTTTTGATAGAATGTGCGATACCTAATCAATAAAGATACACGAATAATAAAATTTCAGTGAACGTTACCGGTAGTGTTTTTGCTGGAATTACTTTCAATCGAGCGTAGTGACCTGAACCAGGCAAAAGTCAGGACCATAGGGAAATGTGCCTCCTGATGACACTCTGACTCTCAAGTAAATACTGGTTACTGAGAGAAATATGTGTAGGATAGGTCCGACTGTAATGTGAAAACTGAAAAAATAAGTGGTTTCTTTTATTTATTTTTGGTACATGGATGATTCGGGATTGCTTGCGCGCACCACGACTAATCCCACAAGGATATACACGCCTCCCCATGTATATTGTTAGGTAAATCAAAACTAGGTTACCAATAAGGCGTAGGTATCTACACATAAGGAAAGACTAGTATACATTGTTGGTCGGAGCAGATCTCGAAATTTTGTTTAGGGAGGTAAGGGGTAGCACCCCCAATTTTTTTTGAAATATAATTGCACTATAGGTTTGTATATTATGCAAAGTTGAGAATATAGGTCCCTATATTATACAAAAAATGTAATATAGGCCCCTATATTAAATTATTTTTGAATTAATTACATTATAAATCTCAATATCATACAACATAATCTATATATTTTTTTTATAGAAAAACAAATATATATACAAACTAAATAAATCAAAGATTAATAAAATAAATTTTATAAGTCAGAGAAAAGGGGCAAGTGAAGATTCTAAATTTTTTGGGGAAGGGATAAAAGCTATTAAGAATTTTTTTTTACATGGTATATTTTTAATTTTAAAAATTTCAGCCCCTCCGCTCCGAGTTTGTTGTGGTTCTGCATCTGATTGTTGGGTTTTTGTCGTATTCCATTAGGAAATGTTTGGGAGTCAATATCCTCGAGTACGAATTGAAACATGACATACTTCCTTAGGCTATTTTTAGTGTTTGTGTTGAGTTCGGCTGTTGAGGGATATGTTGACTACCCAACAGCCGAGGACCGGATATGACCATCATGCCTAGAGGAGCATGGTCGAGTCTATCAGTCGTGCACGTTGAATTTGCATCATTTTACGAAAGTACGAGAATGACAGAAAATAGGAACATTGTTGAGCTTGAAGTTAAGATGGCCCACGACTTGTTTTGGATAAGTAACCCATTGAATCCTTGGGCTAAAAGGTAATTTATATACTTGTGTGTCAAGACAACATATTTATCGAGAAACAAATTGACTTGTAAATCAAGGGATAACACAACCTGTGGATTTTTTTTAAAATTTTATTCAATGTTACAGATTTTAGCCGTTCCCTGAGATAAATAAACTATATTATTTTTCTCATTATATAAAAAATCCATATAACTGGGGTAAGATTCAATCTCGGGTTTGTATGAACACTATAGGGTGCCCTAATCACTGTAATAATTGCTGATCTTATTAATTATGCGACCCAATCCTTTTTTTTTCGATGTATGGGTGTCCGGGCCAGCTTACGCGCACCACGACTAATCTCATAGGAAATATACACGCCTCCTCATGCATACTCCCACTTAATCAGAACTAGGTTACCCATGTTCAGGGAGGAGAGACTCGAACCATGCACCCCTTGCTTACCCCCTTTAAGGGCTCAAGAAATAACACGGCTGAGGGGATTCGAACCCTGTACCTCCTAGTTGAGAGACAGGATCCTGGCCACTGAGCTAGACCCAATCCTTAAAATAAGATGTAGAGTATCCAATGAATTGTGATGTAAATCTTCTCTCTCGACGGTAAAATTTCTTTTTTCCCCAACAACTTACTTCTTCAACTCATTGAAGCAAGCAACACATAGCAACATAAATTAACAAGAATTTCAAGATCAATTTTATAAGTTTGGCTTAGCTTTTTTCTTTTGTGATTCAGACATGATGGAGCTAGTTTGGTTGTTTGGTCCAGCTAGGTACTCGTTCCAGACGAATCTACTATCTTGTTTTTGTTTGCGAGGTGAAGATTTCTTTAGTTAGTGATTATGTTAATAATCTCTTGTTTCTCTTGTCCTCTAGGTGAAAAACCTCTTTGTTTGTGAGTATGTTTTTGAAGTCGTAGTGGTCTAAACTACCGTAGGTTATCGATGTCATTGGCTACAATTGTTCATGACTGAGATTTTCCCTTCAGTGACGGGATTGTCTATCTCCAATACTATCTCAAATGTGTTGGGGGATGGAAGATTTTTATTTTGAGTATAATTTGGCTACACAAAATTAAGTTGAATTATTATTATCGTTCATTTTTTGTGATGCTAAAGATAAATAAAACGATTAATTGAGAAAATTATCAATTATTTTCACAATTTTATTCCATCACTAACCAATAAGTATTGTCTGTTCAAAAGAAAATGTGCTTATTTTGCTTTTTATATTTATCATTTTACTTTGTTATATAATATCTTTTATTATTCTTTTTACTATGAAATAGGTGTTTTATTATTTTTTTCCTCAGAAATTTGTAATATAAAATTTTTAAGAGACAATTTTTTTTGAGCAAAATAAAACATTACGATTTTATTTTATTTTATATTTTTCAAATAATTTTTTAACTTAAATTGTGTTTCTCATAATGAATTTTTTTAGAAAAATTCTTCCATCCAATATTGGATGATCCTACACCAATAATATTAATACACATAACCCATGTTTTAAACTAACTAAAATAAGTAACTTATTAATCTAATGACATATATTTTTTTGTAATTATCAATGGCCATGATATAAATATTGGACCATCCAATATTGAATGGAAGTCTTACCTTTTTTTTTTTGTCCGATTCTCATAATGAATAGGAGTTACAAATTATAATCCTAAATACAACCCGGATATATGGCAAACCGCCAAGGCCCAAGACAATGAACCGTCAAAATAAAGCAGCTACTTAATACCCCCTATATAAACCCTATCACACGTAAGAAGTCTCTCTCACCAGTCGTTAAGTCATTGTGTTCTTCTTTCCGTCTCTACTAATTCTCATTCTCTTCCCTTAATACCCCTAATCCAACTACGCTATACTCTTAAGTTTTGAATTCTTCAATTAATCGCCGATCTCTTGCCTTTTAGATTTCTATATAGAGTCTAATTGGCGATTTCACCTCTCGATTCCATCCAAAAGGTATGTTTTTTCATAGATGAATTACTTATTTCGGGTATTTTAATGTTTGTTGAATTAGTATTAGGTTAATTGTTACTAGGTATTTTGTTAATTTGATAATTGATACTGTAAAGATTTGATCTTTTCTTTGCGTAGTTTATTTTTATCAAATTAAATCTTTACTGATTTAATATGTATTTTAATAATAAAGTATCATTTTTAATTTTTGCAGAAATTGAATTACTTAATTTTCTCCAAAGGGTTGAAGAAAGCTGAAAGCAATGGAAGATTGGGGTAATGCTGATTCTATCTTAATCGTAATTTAATTGTAGTTAAAAGTAATCTTTTGGAGTTAATTGCAACCAAGGTCCCTATATTGTGCGAAAGATCCAATATATATATGCATAAATCAATTTTTTGAGTCAATTGGGTTATAATTCTCTATATTATATTGAATAACGTATATTTATAAAATCAAAATAATATTTCAGAAGATGAAATTGTTCCTGTTCTCAAAAAGGAGGTAGCAAAGAGTAACTGGGATGATGAAGATGTTGATGATGATGAAGTTAAGGAATCTTGGGAAGATGATGATGAGCCCGAGCCGGTATAATTAATAATTATTTATTTTAATTCCGTAATTTTATTGATATATTAATGTTTATTATGTCTATTGTGATTAGGCCCCTAAGCCAGAACCTGTTGTGGAAAAAGCCCCAAAAAAACCTACTGAGAAGAAAGGGAAAGCTGTAGAAGCTGCAAAAGAGGCCCCACTTGATCCTGTAGCAGAAAAACTTAGACAACAAAGGTAAATATTTCAATTTAATATATTTAAAATTATTTAAAATATCTAATATTTTATTAATATTATAGACTAGTTGAAGAAGCGGATTATAAATCCACTACAGAATTGTTTGGAAAGAAAGCTGATGAGAAAACCATAGATAACTTTATTCCAAAAACTGAAAGTGATTTTCAAGAATATGCTGAACTTATTTCACATAAGCTTCGTCCTTTTGAGGTTTGTTTGTTTAATTAATTTAATTTATGGTTTAAATTAAGTCAAACTTATATTGTTTATTGTTATTATATTCAGAAAAGCTTCCATTATATTGGATTGCTTAAAGCTGTGATGAGACTTTCAATGACTAGTTTGAAAGGTTCAGATGCGAAAGATATTTCAGCATCAGTTACAGCTGTTGCTAATGAAAAGATTAAAGCTGAAAAAGAAGCTAATGCTGGCAAGAAAAAAGGAGGTATGCTTTTTACTCTATGATTTCAAGAAATTGATGACAACTTATACAGTTAATTGCATTAGACCCCCCTGTGTTCAAGAAATGCCCACCAGAAGTCCCTATGCTTGAGACTAACACTAGAATGATGCAAAAGGACTAAAACACCCATAGACCATTTGAGTATCTAGTGGTGACCTTTTCAAAATGTTCTTTTGACTATTTTTATATTACTACCCCTTGGACCTCTCAGCTTTTATAATGTATCTTATATATATGCTTTTTTTTGTATATTATAATTTGTAGGTTATTTTGGGTAGTGCAAATTTTGCATAAGATAGGGACCTATATTGCAATTTTTACGTAAGATAGGGACCTATATTGCAATTTTTACATAAGATAAGGACTGATAGTGCAAAAAAGCATTGTATATGGAGTAGGGAGAGGGTATTTTAGTCATTGTACATCACAGAAGGACCTGTGGTGCTCAAGTTTCAAGGCCATAAGGACTTTTTGTGTAACTTTTTTACTACGGGGGGGTTTTTTGGTGCAATTAAATTAACTCTCAAGTTTTTAATATGTGTCTTGTATTTATGTGCAGGTGCAAAGAAGAAGCAGCTTCAAATGGACAAAGATGAAGATGTGCCTGTTAATGCACTAGATGATTATGATGATTATGATTTCATGTGATTTATTTGTGGGACCTACCATACCCTACCCTCATGATACCAAAAGATTCCCCTCTTTGTTTGTTTGTTTGTTTATTTCTCCCTATTTTGGAGATGAGATGGTGTACTCTTAGAGTATATTTCGATGATAAGTTATAATTTATTTATCTCGTCTCTTTTTTAAGTGGTTGATTTTTGAATGTTTGAGTTTGGATTTTGGTCACTTTAGCGGTATTAAATATTTTGTTATCTCGTATCATGTGGATATCAAATTTTGAAATTGACCAACTATGTGATTTGTTATAATTGATCCAGATTATTAATGTTTGTGTTCTTATTTTTATTTTTGCTTGAATTTATTATTGGTTATCTTCAAATGTTTCGTAACACATGGCTTTGTCTATTGCTCCAGTTTGCTTTCAAACTTATGTTTAGTGGTTTTGAATGGCTTTGGTTTTGGTTTCTATTTTGTTCAAAATATTAATATGAGAAATCAGCTTAGTCCGTTTACATTTCAAATCACTAATTAAATTAGAAAAATAAATAGATTAACTACACTTTTAATCTAATCACATGGGTGGTAGGTATGTTGGGTGGTATGAATATAGGTAGTATGTATAATTACTTTGTACTTCATTGGTTGGGTAAATGATTATATTAATAGAGAAAATATATTGTACACCGGATAAGAAGTCATCCACCTAAGTCGTCATCCACCTAAGTCGGAAAGTTATAGGTATAAATGATGACGAAATAAGAAAAATAAAATAGAATAAGTGTATCATTTAACTTTTTTGATAATTGTTTTTCGAGTAGTTAGATCACCTTTTATAACAAGACGATTTATTATCCTTTATATAAAATACACGGTGGTTTTAAAAGTTACTGTTTGGTTTGTGAAAACATTTTCTATTTTTGTTTTCAGAATATATTTTCAGAAAAGGATTTTCGTTTTCTTTTCAAAAATTTTAGAAAATATGGAAAACGTCGATTTCACGTTCTCCAATATAGCACTGTTTTCATTAAATTTTCCAGAAAACTGTTTTCATTTTCAGAAGCCAAACACGTTTTTATTAGTATTTTCAAAAATATAGAAAATGAAAACAGAAAACACCCATTATTTTCACGAACCAAACAGGGCCTTAATCTCTAACCTCCAGGCTTTTCTTTTCCATTCTCTTGGAAGAATTTTTAGTTTCTCTAAGCCATTGCAAGCACTTAAGAGAAGATTCATCTTCTTATTGATATTAACAATTTTTTAAACTCATCCCAAATATCCTTAACATAAGTACAATTGAATTGAAGAAAATATATTTATTGATTCAAAGTGTTCACCACATAAAACACAAATTGGATCAAACTCCAAATAAGTCATTCGATTTTTTGTTTTAAACTTTTCCCTTAATGTCATCTAATAACATGTTCAGGAGTGACACATGAATCCCAAATAATATTAGTCTAATGCCTCATAAAAATCTACGCCTAAATAAATCGTAAGGTTTATTTATATAATATATAAAATAAATCGATAGATTCCTTATGAATGATGGGATTATCACTAATCCTTTCTACCATCAACACCAATAGAACCTCAAATCACCTCTTTTAGTTCCTATATGTTCTTCAAAAGAGGAGATTCCACCTTCCTTGGTTTTCAATCTCAAAAACTAATATTTTCAAAATACTCCACATGAATCCATTTTATCCAAAGGGGGTCCTTTTTATCAAAAGATCTTCCAAAGTATTTTCATAAATAGTGCTTTATTCCAAACACACCATCTTCTTTCGGGAAGACAAATTTTATCCCAACTAACTTGTGGCGGCTTCCTATCCCAATAAAAATTCCAAAAAATACTAACAATACGATCTCGAGCACCTATTGGAACCGTGAAAATAGTGAAACAAAAATAAATCACACCTTGAAGAACCGGTCTAATTAGTTCCAATCTTCCTTCAAAAGAAAGAGAAAAAACATTCCAAGATCTTACATACCCCTCCAATCTATCAAAAAGAGGTTTATAATCTCTTGAAAGTAAAATCCTATTAGGTAAGGGTGTGTACGGGTCCAAACCTGTGGGGTTTGGGAAGTTGGGTTCAGGTGCTTGCCGGACCTTTATTTAAATACATTTTTTATATCTACAAATTTATTGTTAATTAAATTTAGTTTCGTATTAAATAATTTTTTTATAATATACTATTATCTAATTTTATCAATTCATGACACACAATACATATATTTTGAATATATTTATATAAATTAGTAGTGTTTTAAAAATAGTTAAAAATATATATTCTATTATAAAAAAAAATCATAAAATCTTTATTTTTACTATATCGTTGATTAGGCATTTTATATTGAAATTATATTATTTATCATGTAAATGTCATATTAGTTAAAATTTGATATTAATATAATATTATATTCTAGTATGTAAAAGTCCACAGCGGAACACTTATAAAAAATATTATTATTGACGTTATTTTTAATTATACAAAGGATAATTTGACAAGATATAATTTTTTAAAATAATCAATAATTTAAATATTATATATCATAAAATAAATTTATTTATATGAATGGCAGACCGAATCGAGCGAATTTAACCAATACAAAAGTCTGGTACAAGTTTGAACCCGCATATTTTATAAAATTTAAGATCTGGTGTAGACTTAAGGCCTTTAGAAATGGCCCATATAGATCAGATTATGGCAGATCAAGCGGTCTGAAAAAACCAAGCGAACTATTCGCTTATCCCGGCTGTTAGGACAAAATAAGCTCATTTATGTCAAATGGAAAACATTATGAGTAACTATTGAAATGTAAGATGTTTTTTATGTTGACAAAAAAAAGTATTTTAAATGTTATTCTTTTTGGTTTTTTTTTAATACATGAGAGAGCCACTTTGGACTCGGAGTCATGTTGACTCCAATGAGATTCGATCCCAGGACCTCTCGGTCTCTGCGGAGTAACCTAACCACTAGGCCAACTATCGATCTCATTCTTTTTGGTTTTAAATACATGCAATTATATTAAAACACAATAATTTATTGGAATACTTTTTTTAAAGGTATATTTGATTAAAAAAATACTTTCTCTCTATTTCTAAAAAATTGTCATAATTGTTTTTTCACATAAACTAAGAAATATATTTATTATTTATGTGATTACTAAACTGACCTGTCGTAATTTTTTTTGGAACAAAGAAAATACTGAATACTACTAAGATGTGATTATGTTGAGACTTGAGAGATACTTTATAAAGTAAGCGTTGATTTTTGTTCAATTTGTTGGAATTATGCCCTAGCCACGATCGTCTTGTAATGAATTGAATACAAGTGTTTACTGTACATGATAATAGTTATCACTACAGTATTGATTAAAGAAATTGTTTCCTTGAATATATGGCAAACTTTTATGATTATGGTATTCATCTACATAATATAAAGGCAAATCCTTGATTAAGTTACGAACTAGATATCATAAGGTGTTATGATAATGATAATCTAGCTCATATGACTTAATCTAAACTTGTTCTTAATCGTAGGATCATCGAGTTAGGATCTCGATGATCCAGTTAGATTAATATGTAGCTAACAAGTATTTATTGGATAAATATCGGTAGTTCTCGTTTACCGAGTTAGGTGCATAGATAATGCACATAGAGATGTGATTATCGAACCGACTAAAGCTAGAGATTCCTAATGGTTAATTATCTTGAACTGTCAAGTGGGTTAATCTCTATAATGACTTAAATGCTTGTAATCCTTTGACCTGAGATCATCACTATAGTTGTATATGTGCTTGTTATGTTTTGATACTGGACTACTACTGTGTCATAATGCTAGGCGAAAGGATCTTGGATGCAACTAAGTATATATCCTCCTAGGGATGAGTCAAGATGGAATCTATCAACTCTAGGTAAAGAGTTTGAGCTCTACGATGTCATAAGATTATAACGATTGTATCAAATCCTTCGCCAAGGTGATGAAATGAATGAAGAAATGAGTTTCGTAGGTCATTCGTCAATCGTTGATAATCGACATGTAACGTGGTTGATTTCCTAATGGGATTTGACAGATATACCATATCCCTGGATGATCTGGAGTTGTAAAGATAGAGAGATTACGTGTATAAACCTTTATCGGGTTCTTTGTACAGAGTTACTTCACGTTATCCGGTTGTTGGGGAGTGTTGTTAGACGCCAACCTCGATTAGTAGGTAACTAAGTTAAATACTACCGGTTTAACGATGAACCCACGTAGTCGCACACTAACGAGTGCATTGATCTTGCTTCATGTTATTAATTGATTTTTATTATTGGATAATAGATATTAATTAATTATATACTTGGAATATTAGTATATTAATTTGCTAGCACAAATTAATATTCTAATACGAGACCAAATTGAGAAAAAAAAAAAAGGGAGAGAAAAGGGAAAAAGTGATAGGTTCGTGGATCAAACCACGTACCTCTAGTAGTGTGAAATGTGTCACTAACCGCTGGGCTAGTCAAGTCATTTGTATAATATAAGAGGTCCAAGTGGACCAGATTAATAAGATAATCAATTCTCATTATACGTTTATGACTTTTCATCTCCCGCCTTTTCATCTTCTCTCTAAAAAGTTATTATATGATAATAAGTTATCATTAGATAGATATAACTTTCCATCAGTTTTTCTCCAAAGAAAAAACCCACAAGAAATAAAAGATCTTTTGTCTCCAAGCTAGAATTGTGATTCTGGAAGTAAGGCTCAAGCTCGGTGTGCAAAGCGTGGAGGCTTCAAACTTTTGAAGTTGGTATTAAAAAATTCGATTCTCATACAAAGCGTTTAGGTATGTAATCGAAATACTTTGTTTCTATTTAAATTCTTAAATCGCACTAGATTGGCTTAGAATTGCAATTACTTGTTTCCGCTGCTCATATATTTGATATAACCGTGATTGCGAATCCTTCACAATTTAATGTTTCTATCCATTTATATATTATGTTTCAAAAAAAAAAAAGTTCAATGTAGTGATTCCTATGATGACTGTTCTCTAAATCTGGTGTGCTAAAGAATTATCTTACACAATTATCGAGACCATCTAGCAGTGCATCTAGCAAAAAGACCATCTAGCGGTGCAGTGTTCTAATGAATACGAACCATGTGACACATCATTTTATATGCAGTTTTGGAACCATTTTAGGAGACAACTTTCCATGAATCACTTTGTATTTCTTTCCCTTTTTGCATTTCCTGTATAACCCTCCAATTTTTACAAGATTGAAATTTGTCACTGCCCCAATTTCCGGTACAGATATAGTAGTATATGTTTTGATATTGAATGAATTGTGGTGATGGATTTATAGTAATCGCTTCATTCTTTTTTAGTTCTTTGTTAGAATTTGGGAGTACATTGAAGGAAATGAGGAATTGTATGAACAGTTATACTTGGTCAATGATCTTGGATCTGCTATTTGGCATTGCTTTAGAGTTAAATATTTAAGCTTTTTTTCAATATAGAATAGATTTAGCTTGAACACTTATATTTATGGACATTTTAATTATGTTGTTTTGACCTAGTGGTTTTGGTGACATAATCCATCATGTCTTAGAGCCGTTAAGACAAATATGTTAGAACTCTTTGAAATGTTTTTTTTTTTTTTAGACTCTTTGAAATGTGACATAGCTAAAGGACCTGGCGAATGGGGTTTCCAAAATTAGTTGAAACAATGATAGTATTCAGATAGAAGAATACACAAATAAGAGTTCAAATACAAACTAGATTATTTTTTAAAGCTTAGTTAAAAAATAGTTTTAAATAAGGCATAGTTTTAGTTTTTGGTTGGATTTTTTCCAATTCTAACCTTCTTTTTTCTTTTTCAGTAATTCGTTTTTTATTATTTCTATTTTTCTCAAGTAAGCGGATGGAGCCGTACCTATAGGTACGGACATATTTGGTTTTTTGTTTTTTAAAGTTGTGTGAAATTTTCCATACACTAAGGGTTGTACCCAAATCTCATTTTTTTGTATATATCCATGTCTATTGTGTCAATCGTATCAAATGATGTACCTAGGGTTGTACCCAACCTTGTTTCTTGTTCATGTCCAATGAAGTCTGCGTACCCCAAGGGTTGTACCTTTTTTTTTTGACATTCCATGGGTTGTACCCAATCCTCGTTTTTTGTCAATATCTATTCACAAGGAACAAAAAGCAAAAAAAATCTTTTTACAGTCATCCTATTAATAGGTTTTATTTAGGCTTTAGATGGTCTTGAGACCATTTTATCAAGATTGTTTATCAAAACTGTGTTTTTAGTGTTTTCTACCGTTATAGACCTAATAGGCTGGACCCAAGAGGCTAGATTTCGTACGTGGAAAAATAACACCGTTAAAAACAAAAAAAGATTGGTGAAAAACTTTTGGAACTGTTTTTGTACAATAGCTTGCACCCCAATGGGCTAGACCCAGCAAAGGCCTGGGCCTAAAAGGGTTTGGACCCAAACCATGGATGACGAATAATAAAAAAACTGATTCGAACGAAAGTGAAGGATGGTGATGGTGTTGGGGCGGCGAGAGCTAAGCGCGGTGAGACTACGTCGTCGTCGTGGAGAACATCACTTCATGGTGGCGGTGTATCTGAGATCTGGTGGCATCGGAGAAACGTGGCTTGTTGGTTCATGACGAGAGCGGCGTTGGTGATGGTGGCGATAAAAACGTCTGCAGCAGGAGCGTTGAAGGTGATGGTGGCGTAGATCTGGCTTGCGATTGACGAACGGTGATGGTGGAGAAGATCCTGTGCAGAGGCAGTTTTCTGGTGCAATTAACTGGCGGGATGGTTTCCTTGGGCGGCGCCCATGGTGGTGAATCTCGGTGAGAGGAGAGGGGACACGTTGTACGATCAGTTGGCGAAGCCTGGGCATCGAGCTCTTGGTTGATTGACTCCCCGACGTAGATCTGGTGGGCTCGAGGGTTAAGAGCTAATGAGATCCGGGCTTCCTTATGGTGGCTATCGAAGGGCCACATTGCAGCAGTGCAACAGTGGAAGGGTGAAGAAGGAATAGGGTGGGCGGTCATTCGTGTGCACAGTGAGAAAGCACAGAGAGAGGGGGGGGGGGGGGGTAGAGAGAGGCTGTTGATTTTGAAAATAAAAACCCAAATTGGGATTTTGTTTTGGGTTCTACCGTGATTAAGAAGGTGGTATAAGGGGTTTTTGGGCATTTTTTCTTCTTTAGTTGGGTTTCAACTGCCTAGTTGAGGGTGGACTTTTGTTTGTGAACATTGAAGTCGTGGGGCTGTTAAAATTAATTCCCCCAATCAGATATAAAGATAGAAACTTATGTCATGTATGATCCGTAAAATAATGGATAATTTCAATTTTCATTCTCTATAATTTTTAAAATACTAATAAAAACGTGTTTGATTAGAGAAAATGAAAACAATATTATATTGAAAAACGTAAAATCAAAGTTTTCCATATATTCTGAAAATATTGGAAAAGAAAACAAAAATCATTTTCTTAAAATATACTCTGAAAACGAAAATAGAAAATATTTTCATGAACCAAATATGACCTTAATTTTTATATGAGAAAAAGACTTTATGGCCTGTGGGTACTTATGGAATTCGAAAATGGACTTCTGAGTACCCATACTATAAAATAGGACTTTTAGGTACCCAACTTTTTCTTTTTGTCCAACCTTTAGTGTTTTCCGTTATCTCACATATTAAGTATACCTTTCATAATAAAAGGAAACCAAGTCCACATAGGCTCCACATCATACTTAATGTGTGAGATAACAAAAAGAGAAAAAAACTCTGTGGGTAACCATGGAATTCGAATGGAGACTTCTCAGTACCCATACTATAAAATAGGACTTCTAGGTACCCAACTTTTTCTTTTTGTCCAACCGTTAGTGTTTTCCGTTATCTCACACATTAACTATGATAAGCGGTGGCGCCACGTGGGCTCCACATAGGACCACATCATACTTAATGTGTAAGATAACGGAAAAACCTAACGGTTGGACAATAAGAAAAGGTTGGGTACCTAGAAGTCTTATTTTATAGTGTGGGTACCCAGAAGTCCGTTTTCGAATTTCATGGATACCCACAGAGTCTTTTTCTCTAACGGAAAACACTAACGGTTGGACAAAAAGAAAAAGTTGGGTACCTAAAATTCATATTTATAGTATGGGTACTCAGAAGTCCCTTTTTTAATTCCATGGGTACCCACGGAGTATTTTTCTTTTGTAAGGTTTTTTGTTGAAAATAATAAGATAAAAATGGCACCGAATAGCGGACTCAAGGATCACCACTCCCCTCCCTCTCCCCCTCCCCCTCCCCCTCCCCCTATGTTCATTTCTCCATTAAAGGTTGATAGATATGTAACCTATCAAATATTATCCAAAAAAGATTATATGGGTATTTAGCCATCAAAATCATGCATGTGTAAATATATTGTATATTTTGAATATTGATAAGTATTTTATCTATTAAGATCATATATTTTAGTCAATTTAATATTTTTTAGATTTTTTTAGGTTACTCATCCATAATTATAACCAATGAGGTATCAAGACGTTTTACCCCTCTCTTTCATGAAAATGATTACACTAATCCAATCATGTTTTATGATTATGAGTAAGAATGATAATTTCCTCACAAATATTTTTCTTGTAGGTGAAACCTTGCTCATTAAATAATATTTCTAGTTGTGTTTGCTAATGATTCTCCACCTATAGTTTTACACATGAGTTTAGAAACATGATTTTACAAGTATCACCTTTTTGTGGTTGATGATGCTTTTGACCTCTTTGATTTACAATCTTCTTGGCAATTTTTAGCAATTAAGAGAATATTTGTTAATTATTTGTTTCCATACATCTGAGATTAAACGTCAAAAATTTTGAAATGGGATATTTTTACACTTGTGAAAGATTTTTTAACAACTATTAACTGGAAAGTTTAAACGACGCCTCAACCACGCTCATACTGAAAAGAGAAAGACAAGAAGAGATGGGAGACTACATACACATCTCATGTATTAACTTCATGTATAAGATCATCTCCAAAAAATACTGGTAATGCGGCTAGGACGAGAAATGAAAGGCTTATATCACCAACTTAGGCAACTTATATATAGGATAGGTATATCCAAGATAATATCATTATTGCGCAGGCAATCTCATATTTTTACGCAAAAAAAAAAGAACTCTATGCAACAATCAAAATAGATATGGCAAAAACTTATGACCGAGATTAATGAAGTTTCTTACTTCACATTCTGCACAAAATAGGTTTCAATGCAAAATGGATTTGAGGGATAAAAATCTACATTTCTACCATTACGTTCAACCTCAAATTTAACGGTGAACCCTTACTTAAGTTCTCTCACACAAGAGGATTAAGACAAGGGGACCCCTCTCACCTTTTTTGTTTAGTTTACTTATAGAAGTCTTGATAAGTTTGATTGAGCCCATTGTAGTTTACAAGCTGGAATTGGCGGAAAATGAAGAAAATAATTGACGGTTTAAAAGGAAGGGTGAATTACCTATAGGGTTTTGGAGACCATCTTAGTGTGACAAAAGGAAAACCCCATTCTCCTCTCCTCTATAGTAGTCTTAACTATCTACAATTCCATGACTACCCTTATAGTGTATATAAGAAAAAAAATTGATTCTTCTCTCTCCTCCATTACCATTTTTCTCTCTTCTCCCTTATCATTTTTTCTCTTTCTTCCATTGTCATTTTTCTCTCTTCTCCTTCATTAAATATCAATACTTTCCAGCTCCGACCACCACCGGCCACCGCTAGTGTCGCCAAAAATATACTGAGTAATGGAAAAAATGCTGAGTATCGAAAAAAGTTACTGAGTCACTGGAAAAAGTACTGAGTATCGAAAAAAGTACTGAGTATCGCAAAAACATTGAGTATCGAAAACAGTTACTAAGTATTTGGAAAAATTTATTGAGTATCATGCATTTTACTGAGTATCGGGTGAAATTACTGAGTATACTCGGTAACTTTACTGAGTATGATCAATTACTTTGCTGATTAGCAGAAAAAATTCATCGAGTTTTTGGGATTTTTACTGAGCATTCAGAGAAAAGTTGCTGAGTTTCATCATTTTCTTCATTAAAATTTACTTATATAAAAAAAATACAACTCAAATTATTTCAGTTAAGATGATGTTCTAAGTATTAAAGAAAAAGAATAAATTTAAAAAAATCAATGTATACTAATATCCTATTCTAACAAGAAAAGAAAAAATAAAATCAAACTCAAAAATTAATAATTTATAATTTACAGTTACAAGAAAAAAGTAAAAGAAAAAAACTAAGCAGGATGATTTCTCAAACATACTGAGCAAGAAAGGGACAAAAACAAAGTATTGCTTGCTCGACAAAAGAAAAAAAAATGCAGGAACATTCCTTGCCTTTTCAAGACCATCGACCCACGTTTCCGCTAAGCACAAAATCTACTGAGTATCAAAATCTCTCTTTTCATGCCTTTTTCCTGAGCTTCACCAACCGGATTTGTACATAGAACAAAGATGCCCCACAGTTTTTCATTCCTTCTCCAAGAACCAAAATGGAGATTCTTCTCCTGCAATAAAAAACTGTTGAAGCAGCACAAGAAAACCGTCTAAAGCTCGTGAAGGCGGTGCTGTGAACCGCACATGACCTCGTACACCACCTTGCACGGAGCTCAGTCAGGATATCTCCGAATTCTACACTGGAGCTTCAAACGGTTTCCTAGCCGGATCTGGCGAACGAAGGCTGAAACAGTGCCCCGCATGGTTTTCTCGCCGGAACTGGCGAACCAAGGCGGTAGTTGTGAACTACCGTGAGCAGCAAAACTCTGGCATTCTCGCAATCTTCTCCGTTCACGAACCCAAGGAGATCACCGCCGATCTGATTAAGTTGTGCGAAAAAGCATAACTAAGCTTTCTCCATGGGAAAGTGATGTTGTTTTGCTAATATATGTGAGAAAGTGTGACTAAGCTTTCTCCATGGGAAAGTGATGAAAGAAAAGGGGTAAAATCAATGTGAGTTTTTGAGAGAATAGAGAGGGGGGGAGAGGATAGAGGAGAGAGGTGAGAGATTTAGGGTTTTAAAATTATTCTGATATGAAAACGTAGATATAAGAAAACAAGAAAAAAGGGGTAAAAAAGTAATTTGGAATCTAGGTCTATAGTTTTAAATGTTATTTGTGGTCGTTAGTAAGAAGAGGAGATTATGGAGGAGTGGTTGGGTCTTAAGGGTGTGTCTTCACGACCCTTTGGGTAGTTTTCTCTAAAAGGAATTGGCGGAATCCAGAATACAAGGAATTATCCACGATTAACACATTTGTTATATGAATATGATGCATATTGTTATCTCTCTTCAACTTCAGAAGGTGGAAGCTTTTAAGGAAGTGTTAGCAATTTAAAATAAGTGCTCCGGGTAAAGAATAAATTTCAGCAAATCCTCGTTTTTCTTCAGTAGGGGAACACCGAAAGACATTATTTGAGACACAGTGACAACTCTTCATGTTCAACATAGGGGTAGCTTGGTAAAGTACCTCTAAATACCATTATATCACCGAAGATCAGAGGCGAAGATGCCCTGATGGATTGTGGAATGAGATTTTGATAAGGTGCGAGGTTGGAAACAATAATTACTTTTAGAAAGCGGAAAGGAGGTTCTCATAAAGTCAGTAATACAATCTTTTATTTTCCAAATAAATTTTGTAAGCTACTTAACAGTCTGATTGCAAATCTGTGGTGTGGTAGCAAAGATAAAAATTGGATACACTGGGTAGCATGGGAAAATTTAGCAATAGGAAAATTATTAGGGTATTGGGTTTAGGGATTTCTAGATAATGAACAGATCACTGTTAGCGACACAAGCAGAATGTAGAGGATTTGGTGTCCAAGTTCTTTGATGTCTCCCTATTTGTGATGAATTAATCTAGGTTAAAGACATCATTTTAGGTGTATTAGGATAGTCAATACTCGATTTTTAGTTATATTTTAGTATTTTCCTATTTCTTGTCTTGATTTCATGATTTATTATTTTTATAGCATATTTGGATTAATTGTTTGTTGATTGTGAAGATTTAAAGATATATGAAAATTAATTAGATGTCAAATCAATTATAAAGAGATAAAAGAAAGAAGATATGGATGGAAATTGGAAATAAAGGAAGGAAAAGATAAAATAGGAAAAGAAAAGTTGCCAAGTAAATCTGAATTTCAACAGCCACGTCCACTAAAAGGATTATAAATCAAAATAGGCTGGGAATTTGGAAGAACAATCTGAAGAAAAAGTATAGATCTTTTTGACGTGGTCAGTTTCGATACAAAGAACACGTCAATCGGAGCACTATTGAAGAATTACGACCATAACAAGACAACAACATTTTTTCTCTTCTCCTATAATTTAGGAAACAAATTTGATTTGGAAAATAATTCCAATTGCTTGCCTCCTACTCCAAGAAATCTGAATTACGGCTTCCTATACTCCTATAAAAACACTCTTTAACTATTGTATACATGTCCTTGCCTCTAACAATTAGGCCTTAAGTTTTATTCATCATTAGAGATCATTCAAGAGAGCAAGTTGACAGTATGTATCTTTCTTTTAGTTTATTTCTTCCTAGTATGAACCAATTTTCCCATAGCTTGGGTTTTGCATATGTATAATCTATGAATTCTATTTTCTTCCATCTATGTTTCTTTGGGAGAACTATTTTAAATTGATCCTAGCTGCTTAACTATATATTTGTTTTATGTGATTTGATTTATTGTCTGTCTTAAACCTGGTCAATTTAGGGTTGTGTTAATAGTATTTAGATGGTCACCCTGAAGAGGTGTCTAATTATTGAAACACCATATAAACGTCTAGTGTGCGGTAGTGATCCGGAAGGGCTTGCCTAACTAGATAGTCACTAGGGTTTGATTTAATCACCGATCATTATTTGCAGGCCAATCTAATCTAAGAATCTAGTGGCGTAGGAGCACCTTAGTTAAGTCCCCTGGTAATTGTGAGGTCGCCACCCTAGTCCACCCAGAAGGGGGTAGGGAGGAATTAGAACCCCGACTACATATCTAAGAGTTTTAATCACCTTTATTAACTAGTAGAAGAAATAGAAGGATTAGTGCATACTCGCAAAACCTGAGCTATATTTTCTCATCTCATTCTCTCATATTTAATTTACTTGTCTTGATTTTATTTAGTTTAATCATTAATCTCCTCAATCATATTTATTTACTTTTCTTGTCCTTAACTATAATCTGCTACGCTATTCTGTTTACCTATTCGTATAACACACTAAGTCCCCGAGAACAAATCTGACTTATCATTAAAACTTGCTTACGACCTATGATACTTGTAGTGAGTAACCTCTTTAGTCTAGGGTGTTAGTGCATCGTTTATCCATATTTTATTATCATATTTTTATCACACCTTAGGCGACACCATTGTTACATGAACCTATCACCCAAAAGTTATTTTACGAATCAACGGTAACGATATGTAAGATCATGATACTGAGAAAGTCTTATCCAAGGACAAAATCTTTTGCAACAACACGACATGTATATTATTGGAAACAAGAACAATACAAACATTTGGGAACACAAGTGGACCGAAACACCATTTTCATCAGAAAAAATAGTTGGATGCCAACTTCATGAATGAACAACACACGACGTGGAACCAAAAAATTTGGACGGTTTTTTTTCCAGAATCGATTAGACATTCGATTAATAGATTCCAACTATTAAAACCAGGCGATGAAGGCAACTTTATTTGGACTCAAACACGAGATGATAGTATACTACCAAGTCAAGATATCATACAAAAATCAACAACAAACAAGACTTGGGCACCTACATTCGTCACGATGGAACACTGGGATCCTAAAATATGGATAATTATATGGAATAACAACTTACCAACAAAAATAAGGATATTTGTATGGAAAGGATGCATCAATGCACTACCGACCGCAAAGTATCTAACAAGAAGAAGCTACGCGAAGTCAACAAAATGTATGATATGTACATGCTATGAAGAAACTATTAAACATCTATTGTTGTCATATCATAAAAGCAAGCAAGTGTATGCAACAATAACACATGAAATTACAATTGATTGTAAGCGAAATGCCGAACACAAATACGAAGACGAATGAATTAACAGGCAAATAATTGATAGGAAAAATAATCAGAGTAACAAATTGACGGGCAAAAACCAATGAGTCAATGTATTGACATGTAAGGAAAGAATGATTACAACACAAAGAAAAAAAAACAACCGACATAATGGATAATTAGAGTAATTGATTAGCACAAGAATGACATATATCAGACAGACGGGTCTTAACGACATTCATCATGTTCACGCTTTGGAACATCTCGAAGGCAAAGAACGCAAGATATTTTGAAGGCAATTTTTTTGATATTAACCATATAACTGGAACTGTCGAACGACATATACTGAGTTCTTTGTTAATGGATGGAATACCGACAATCAGAATCAACAACACCATAACCTATATGACCAACAAGAAGAAATAATAAATACCATGGATATCGATGTTATTTGCTTTTGTGATGCATCATTTGTTGGAAAGGAACAATGAACAAGTCAAGGAATTATATACCAAACAACATAACAACTGAGATAACAAAGTACAATCACTTTGTTAGGTGCAAAATTCTAGAAAAGGCGAAATCTATGCCAAATTGGAAGCAATAAGAATAACTAAATCGTTATAATACAACAAAAGTGATTTACTCCAATAACCTTGGGGTGATCAAATTTATTATAAAGTTATCATCTATTTTTAGGTAAACTTGTCAAGTTATGTCAAAAATTAAGAATGTGATGATAAGGGACTTCTTCATCTTCTTTCATCACTGTTTGCTGTTTTCAAACACACTGGATGATACATTTGCTATGATTGTTAAGCGACAATTGATCACTATTAAAGAGATAGTTTTGAAAAATTTAGCCAACTTCGTGCATATACGAAAAAAATAATATATATATATATATATATATATATATTTCAGCTAAAAAAAACCCTATTCCAACACTTTTTTTTTTGTCAAATAACCTATTCCAACACAAAATCTTCACAATCCCGAAGCTATTCATTCAACCGGTCTCTAGAATTGGATAGCCAAAAATTTGCCTATGGGCATAGTTTTAGGTTATGATGGGGAACTTATCCCTAACCAATTAGCGCAACTAATTGCAAACGATGTCACTCTTTCGGGAGTTGGTTAATTATGTAATCTTTAATTTTAATGAAAGCTTTTAGAAAAAAAAAAAAAAAAAACCGGTCTCTAGAATTCAGGCTCCTATCTACCCTTCTCTATTTTCTTTTCTTGGTGCGGATTATTCATTTATTTTAAAACTTATTAATTTCTTGTATTTCAAAACTTATATATATGTGGACCATCTCCTAAGACTTGTCAAATTGTCATTCGCTATTCTAATTTTGTATGGTTTGTGCACACCAATGCCAAGACAAAGGACCCACCTCTAATTTTGATTATACATAAAGCAAAAGCAAAGCAAAGCAAATTAAAGCTCTCATGACAGTTAAAACTTGCAGTCTTGAATAAAATACATAAACTAGGTTCCTCATAGCAAAACATTCTTTGAAGGAGCCTATTCTATACCATAAATTCTCATCTTGAGTTTGTACCAACTCCTTTTATATGATTCATTAATCCCGTAATAATACGAACCACGTTAATATGACCACGGTTTCAATGCCTACTACTCTAAGCACACTAGAGCTAATGCTGGAAAAAATCCGGCAGCTGGAAAATGAGCCTAAGGGGTGGTTACCGCCACTGCCTGTTCGTCCAGTGTCAAAGGGGCGGTTACTGCCTCGAGCAAGAAGGCGTTTTGTTGAGCTGGTGAATAGTGATGTAAATAAGCCTGATGAAGAACTAATTCATGTTGGTTAATTAAAATTTTCTAATATATCTTTAATTTGTATATGTAATTTTGATATTTCACAGATTGAAAGAATGGATGATACAAGAGAAAGAAAAGTAGAGGGAGCTTTAGTAATGCAAAGATGTTTTCGGGGCTATAGAGCACGGTGTGACTATAATGAGCATAAAAGAAGAGTAATTTTATTACAATCATGTAATATATTCCATGTCAACCAATTATTTTTGTTTCATTATACTTATATAGTCTCTTTATGAATGTGCCGTTAAACATGGCTTTCATACATTTTATGCGAAACTCAACTCTGAGTTATCTGTTCTTGTAGTTATTCGCGGCGAAAATGCAAGAAAGAATTATCAGCGAATTGTGAAGGTAGTTTCTTTAGTTTGCTTATTTCTCAATTCCCCAGGGCGAGTTATGACTTTTTGTTTGGGAGCAAGGGTTTTGGGATAACTGTCCTGATTTTCTTTGAGTTAATTGCACCATAGGCCCCTATATTATGAAGAAATTGTTTTGTAGGTCTCTATATTAAAAAAATTGAGTTAATTGCACTATAGACCCCTATGGTCAGAACCTAGGAAGCTGAAAAATGTTGATTTTACCCCTGAAAACAAAAAATAGCTTATGGCACCCTAATCTTTTAAGAATTTCAACTTGGCCGCCCAAACTTCTCAAAAACTATAAAAAGTCAAGTTCTTTTTGCTTTTTAATTAAAATTACCCTATTTTGTTTAATATAACTTAATTTGCATATATAAGGACCTATAGTGCAATTAATTCAAAATATAACTTACTTTGCATAATATAGGGATCTATACTCCATTTTATGCAAAATATAGGTACCTAAAGTGCAATTAACAAAAATATCGCGGATGTTGCCTCCAAATCCCCTACCCCAACAAAAATTCCTGGCTCCGATAACATTATAGGTCTATGTTGACTTCTTTAGTTCATTGCACTACAAGTCCCTATAATTTTTTTGACTTGATTGCACTATCCGTCCCTATTATCTGAATTAATTGCAATATATGCCCTTCTTTTTTATGTTAATTGCACTATAGGTCTCTACGTTTAAATATTTAATTCAATACTAATTTCACTTGTGACAATTAGCTCAAAATTTATATCTACTCCAGGATTACGTTCGTGTTCCACAAACTTTTCTAGCTAATCTACAAAGACAAGTCCTTAGAACCGAGGCAGCTATAAGGAACACCAAAACAGAGAATTCTGTATTAGAAAATCACATTCAACACTACGAGAAAAGATGGATAGAAAACGAGATCAGAATGAATACAATGGAGAAAATGTGGCAAGATCAGTTGAGAGTTATGCAAATAAATCTAGCTGAAGCTAAAAAGGACCGTCCGATTAAACTATCAAGCGATAGGAGTCTCGCTATGTTGTTTGAATTGTCCCGTGAAGAAGCCGAACAAGAACTAAACAGCGGTAAAAATCAAAATGAGTTAAATATTCTTGAGAATAAGTTTAAAGGTTGGAAGAAAGAGTATAAAATCAGGTTAGAAGAGGCGAAGGTGATGATGAAAAAGAGTGGGAAAACATGGCGAGTTGCTGGGAAAGTTCGTTAATTAATCTAATACATGTAATTTTAATATAAACTGATGGTGAGATTGAGCAGAAATAAAGTTTTACAGGTGAGATTGAGCAGTAATAAAAGAAAGTTTGAACAGCAAATGTTAGTAGAAAACGTAGTTTGAAAAAGTTGCAAAACTATACGCCGCTGCCGGGGATCGAACCCGGGTCACCCGCGTGACAGGCGGGAATACTTACCACTATACTACAACGACTTTGATGTTCATTTTAGCACACAATATAATATTAATATTTCCTAGGGTAACTTGGAGCCCGTTTGGGATTGATTATTTTGGAGCTAAAAGTGTTTTTTTATTAAAATTTAAATATTTGTAAAAAATATTAAAAAATATTTTGAAATCTAAAATCACTTTAAGTGATTATTTTAATAATCACTAATCTAGTGCTTTTCCTAAAAGTGATTTTTAGAGTCTAAAATATTACTATGGATCTAAAATCACTTCTAAGTGATTATTTTAAAAAGCAATCCGAAACGGGCACTTGGATGATCATAAACTACTTGGTTATAATACCTCCGGCTAGTATAGTATATTATCCTTTTAATTGTTTGTCAATTGTCTGAAATTTAAACTATAAGAACCTTGGTTCATTGTCAAAGGAGAATTATACATTTGAGAGAACAGCTTGATCGGATGAATTCTTACTTCATTTTGAAATCATAGCTCATTATTTATTTTTAAAATTCTACAGCGGGAGATATAGTAGAAACTAGAAAGTTTGGGTTAATTTTTTTTTTCTTTTGCAATACTTAAATTGGGGTGATAACAAATTATATGGTTTGATAACTTCATCTACATATAATATGAGATCACTCTTCTAGTTTTGTAGTGTCATTGTATCAAATTAAACTACAAAAAAAACCTTCCCATGAACCTGGTTAGTTGTCAAAACTTGAAATATTACACATTACTGCAAACAGAAAACAAATAGAAAATTCGATGATTTTATTTTCACCGTGACTAAAATAAGTTTGCAATTACGAACAATGTCTCTCTCTTTCTCTCCCAAAGTCTGTTCTTCCGTAAGAAGTTTCAACCATAATGAAAGCTTTTTCCTCCAAGTTTTCTCAGACTTGCATCAAACTAATGCTTCTGAGAAAAGGAAAGTGTAATTTTTCATTCCTTAATTTTACGAGAAGAGATTCTTGTGCACTATTGATAATTCCCGGTTTAGAGGTCATAGCCCCAATTCATCGATTTGTAGCAGTTGGGTGAAGGGTTTTAGCTTGATCTTTCATGAAAGGACTTCCCTCTCTAAGACCATCTCCAGCAGATGCTGTATACTTTACTTATACGCTATAAATTCAAAAAATGCAGTAAATGAGCAATTTTGCTCTCTCCAGCAGATGCACCAAATAATGGGTCCCACAAAAACCACACGGTATAACTACTCTCCTTTACGCCATTTCTGTTGCATTTCTTTTGACACGGTAAAAATTCTAACGGCTATATTTATAGCCAGTGGCGGATCTCACCTTGGGCTAGGTGGGCTCAAGCCCACCCTCAACTTTAAAAAAAAAAAAAAAATATTTAAAACTTAAAACCTAACTAACCGACCTATGTATATTATATATACACAAAGTCTTTTTTGTTAAACATACTTTTAACTTAAAGAACAAAAAGGTTTACTTAATATTTATCAATTTTTAGGGTCTTTTCTTCAATTTAAGGTAATTTATTTATTTCAGTTTTAATATTTAATTTAAGTTATATAATTCTTGTATTAGTTTATGAATTATTTTAAAAAAAACGATTAGAAATAGTATTATTCTTTGTTTAATTTTCTGTTCATTGAATTTATAGATTAGAATTATCATATTAATTAAACTGTAAAAAAGTGAATTATTTATTATTATTAATTAGGTTAATTTACTTATTTGTTAAAATTAAATTATTGTTACTGATCTACTGTTCGTATGTTATTTGGAAAAAATTATCATTATTATAATTAATTAATAATTTATATACTTTTATGTAAGAAATCATGTTTTATTATTTGTAAACTTTTTGTCTTTTTTCTATAATAATCTGCATTTTTTTTATTTGTGTATTTTTGCAGCCTTGAAGTCCGTCTGTAGCCGCCGAATGTAAGTACTTTTTTTGTTTTTTTTTTCTTTTCTTTTTTGGACAGTAGTAGCCGAATTCACTTTTTTTGTTTTTTTTTCTTTTTCTTTTTTGGACAGTAGCACTTTTGTTAAGTATTAATTTTGTTTCAGTTTTCCTCGGTTTTTTCTTTTTCTTTTCTGTTATGTTGTTTCAAAAAAAAAAGTTTATTTGCTTTATATTTTTTATTGATAAGAATTAATAATTAATAATATAAAGAAATTATTGATATAAGTTTTTAATAAAAAAATTATTAATAAATTTTTTATTTTAATTTTGTAGAGGAATTATGGAGAACTATTTCAAAAGAAAGTCGGATGTTAAGGTATAGAATTAGGGAATATAATCCCAATGATCGAGATGAAGTTCGTCGAGCATATTTGATCAAGGGTGCTACCCAACCTTCTCAGCAAATATTTCCATTGAGACAATTTGGTGGGCAAAAAAGGAAATTTAATCCCGTTTGGTATGGTAAACATGCTTATTGGTTAGAATATAGTATATCTAAAGATGCTATATATTGTCTATGTTGTTATCTTTTTAAATCCGATATTGGACATCAAGCGGGGGGTGATCGTTTTGTTAACGAAGGATTCTTGAATTGGAAAACAGCTACAAAATCATTAATCGATCATGAGAATTCTATTCCTCACAGAGAAGCTGTAAGTAATTGTCAAAATTTACTTAACCCGAAGCAACACATTGAGACAATCTTTTCAAAGATATCAGATAAAGATAAAGCCGAATATAAGCTTCGATTGAATACGGCCATTGAGGTTGTTAGGTATTTATCGACACAGGGATTGGCATTTCGTGGTCATGATGAGAGTGAAAGTTCTTCTAACAAAGGAAATTATATTGAACTTATAGACACTTTTCGGCGAATTAGTCTGGATGTCAAATTAGTTACTTTAGAGAATGCTCCACAGAATCATAAAATGACGTGTCCAGAGATTCAAAAGGATATCGCGCGAGCTTATGCTATGGAAGTTATGAAAAAAATTATGAATGATTTAGGTGATGCACATTTTTGTCTTATGGTTGACGAGTCATGCGATATATCAATAAAAGAACAAATGGCTTTGGTGATACGTTATGTGAATAGAAAAGGTAATGTTATTGAGCGGTTTTTAGGTATTGAACATGTCAGGGATACTAACTCTTTGACACTTAAAGCAACAATTGATGACGTTTTATGTAGAAATGGAATGAGTATCTCTAAATTGCGAGGTCAAGGTTATGATGGAGCTAGCAACATGAAAGGTGAGTATAATGGCCTAAAATCGCTTATATTGAAAGAAAATGCTTGTGCTTATTATATACATTGTTTTGCCCATCAATTACAACTTGCTTTAGTAGCCGTTTCAAGAAAAAATGATCATGTATGTACTCTTTTTGATTTCATTGGACGAGTGTTAAATACTGTTGGATCATCATGTAAAAGACGTGATATGATTAGAGAGAAACAATTTCAAAGGAAGATCGAGGCACTTAATATAGGGGAGATTTCAAGTGGAACTGGTTTAAATCAAGAAACTAGCCTCAAACGTCCAGGTGATACTCGTTGGAGTTCTCATTATAATACTTTATTAAGTTTGACTAACATGTTTGGTGAAGTTATTGAGGTACTTGAAATCATTGGAAAAGATGCACCAAATTCAACTAATCGAACAGAAGCCCAAGACATTGTGGATAGACTTTTATCATTTGATTTTATATTCAGTCTTTTCTTGATGAAAAAAATATTGGCAATCACAAACGAGTTATCACAAGCACTTCAAAGAAAAGATCAAGATATTGTGAACGCGATGACGTTAGTTAAAGTATCCAAACGTCAACTTCAAACTTTGAGGCAAAATGGGTGGAATTCTTTACTTGAAAGTGTTAGTAAATTTTGTGAGAAGTACAAAGTTAGTGTTCCTGAAATGGATGCAATATATCACGCTCGAGGAAGAAGTAGACGTAATGAAAATGAAATAACAAATTTACGCCATTTTCAAGCTGGGACTTTCTATGTTATTCTAGATATACAATTTGGAGAGTTGGATGCTCGATTTTCTGATTCTACCATGAAATTGCTTCTATGTGTTGCTTGTCTTGACCCTTCTAACAATTTTTCTCAGTTTGACAAAGAGAAATTAGTTGTTCTGGCTAAATTTTATCCTCAAGATTTTGCTTAAAGTGATATATGGAAGCTTGAAGATCAACTTGACAGTTACATTGCTGATGTGCGATTTAGTAATGATTTTTTTGGTTTGAAAGGAATAAGTGATCTTGCTAAAAAAATGGTAGAATGTGGGAGAAACATCGTATATCCTTTGGTTTACTTACTTTTGACATTGGCATTACATTACCTGTAGCTACTGCTTCTGTTGAACGAGTATTTTCAGCTATGCATATTTTGAAGACTAAGTTGCGGAATCGAATGAATGATGAATGGTTGAATGACGCTTTACTTATATTTATTGAGAGAGACATTTCTAAGGAAATTGAAAATACCACCATTATGGATATTTTTCAAAAAATGAAAACTCGTAAGGGACAATTGTAATTTTTTTTAAATTTTTCATTATGGTATTATTTATTATATTGCATTAAACTATATTATTATCAATATTAAATATTTAATTTAAATATATATCTTGTTTTATGTGTTCTCTCTGATAAGCATCCAAAAAACTACAACTCTAAGCCCACCCTAGTTTGTAATCTTGGATCCACCACTGTTTATAGCTGTTGGAGAAATTGTTTATAAAACTACACCCAAATCAAATTGAACACAGAAATCAGAAAGAAATCAGAAAAAATTGTAGAAAAAATCTATAAACTAACATTGTGGAGAGAAGTATTTGAAGGTAAAATTTCAATCTTTTTAATATTAATATCGATTCATGATGTTATTTTAAAGTTATAATTGCAAAATTTAAATACTTACCTTGATTTATAATTGATTTGCAGAGATCTTCAAAAAGGAAAATAGAAGAGGCGTAATATTGATTTTTGCAGAGGAGGCCGTGATATTGATATTGCAGATAAAAACCCAAATTGAAGGGTTTTCTATTTTAATTAATGATCTACCAAATGGATATGTATATATATATATATATATATATATATATATATATATATATATATATATATATATATATATATATATATATATGTGTGTGTGTGTGTGTGTGAGGCAGGTAGTTTTTTTTAGTGCTTTAAAAATTAATTTGAAATTGCACTTTAAGTCCTTCAAAGCCCACGTCAAAAAAAAAAAAAAAAAAGAGGTCCATCAAAGAAAGACACATGCATACAAGTAACAATTTAATTTTAGTTTTTTTAATATTTCTTTTTTATTAATTGGTATGATATACATATATATATAAATTTATACTAATTTTATTTTATTTTTTGTTTTATAATACAAGTACCAATTAATATTTTATTATACTTATTAGATATTATTTTTATTATTGCTATTATAAATAGTAAAATATTATTATTTTTATTATTGTTATTATAAAAATTATTATTATTTATGTTATTATAAAAGTATAATTAAAATTTAAAATTATAAATAAATAATAGATATAAAGTATAGTTATAGAGTAGCTGAAATAGTAATACTGGAAACTGATACGGCATAATTATAGAATAGCTGAAATAGTAATACTGGAAATTAATGCGGTATAATTATAGAGTAGCTGTATTTTGATACGGTATAATGAAATATAGAGTATAAAAATAGCGCATCTGCTGGAGATGGTCTAAAGTGTTGGTTGAATAGCACTCAAGGTCTTCCTTGGTTTTCTCGTTGGTTTGTGACTGTTCGAGAGCGCTACTGGAACTTAGAAGACACTTGCTGGATTTTACAAATCTTGTTAATTCTGTCCAATATCTGCCATTGGAGGAATTATTTTTATCTTTATGATTTATTCTGGGGTTGTTCTGCAAATTCTATCCATTGGTGTGTCATAAATGTGCAATTCTTCTGAGAAAGTATATTTGTTTGATGAAGTGGAGGTATTGGTTAATCTCCAGCAAGATCAAGATCTATTTTCTCGGCTTTCAGGTTTACAAAGGCGGGGAAGTTAAAGTATTGAAGACTTGAGCAATGGGGTTTCTTCGTTATATCTCTGGCTTGGTTCTACTTCAAGGTTTCTTCGTTGTTTGGCCAATCTTATTGTTTGGAATTATTGGCAAGAGGGTCGACGTTATTCTCTTTTGTTTTCTCTCGGGTGATCAAGTCGTTCTTTATTGTCTCCATTTTGGGGGACATTTATTTACAGCCCATGGCCATTTTTATTTTAAAGCCCAACTGTAACTAGTAGTTAAAACCTAACTAGAAGCTAATGAAAAGGCCAAAATACCCCCACCCCCTATCCTTACAGTCAGGAACACAATTCCCATCCCCCAAACCAATTAAACACACGACCCAAACCAACCCCCTATCTATCTGCTCCTCTCTCTCTCCATTATACACACGTTCGTGAACCACAACCCCACCAAACCTCTCGTCCCTCACTCTCTGTCATTTCTTATCTCTCTCTCTCCCTCTCCGTAAACCACTCACCAGCAAAAAACTCCCCACCGCCCTCCACCTCTGCTACCTCTCTGTGTAAAACACCCACAGAGATCATCGTTGCCCTCCCAAACACCTACAGAGATCATCGCCGCCTCTGCCGTGAATATTCCCCACCACCACCACCGCGAGCGCGCCATGGAACCACCACCGAGCATCTCAACCCCACCGTCATTGTCGCCGCAGCACTCTACCGTCGCTGTCCCGTCACGAAACCACCGCTTCTCCATCCAAGATCTGCAGTAAACGAAGCTTCATTCCAAAAACGAAGCCCTGCTGCTGCCTTCGAACTGCTTCACCACTGTTTCACCGGGTCTCGAACCTGACCTCTGCTGCTTCACTGTGTCGCCGGTCCTGCACGAGAACGCCGTCGCTGGAAGACCTACCCACCGTCGCTGCTCTCCTTCCACCTCTCCCTTCAGCAACTCAGATCGAGGCCATCAAGCAGGTTCTCACTCTCACCAAATCTCTGAAATCCAAGCCCAGATAGAAGCCCAGATGGAGGCCCAGATGGAAGCCCGTTTACTCGCACCACCAACGCTGCTGACTGCGCTGTCGTGTTCGATATCTGCACCGCCACCAGTTCCGTTCATCACCAAGAAGACGAAGGGGGCCATCTAGATCTCGACCTGGTTTTTTTTAATGAACTACGTAAATGGGTCCAGTCCATTAAGGGGTGAAATTTGCTGATGGGGCCAGCCCATTGGTTTTTTGTGTATCATGGGCCAGCCCCATATAGGGTTTTTGGGTAATGGGTACAACCCTATATGGGCTAGTTTGGGTTTTTTGAAAGATTAAAATGTAGATTGTTCTTGGGCCAGGCCCACTTAATGTTTATTACAGCCCTATGCATATAATGTTTTTTACAATTTTCTATTTCAACTGTTCTTGGGCGAGGCTCAGTTAATGTTTATTACATTTGTAAATTGTTTGTCTACATGGGTACAACCCATATTTTGTTAAATGTGTTTGTTTTGTTCATTATGGGGCCAACCCCTCCTTGTATTTTTTCTTAATAATTAAAAAAGCCTACTGGAAAACATAGCAAACTGTAAAAGACCATGGGTACAGCCTGTTCAGTCCTCATGGGTCTGTACCCTCACGTTGGACTGAATAGGGGTATAATAGTAATAGCTCTTCCATAAGAAAGTAACTAAAGACCTTAAAAAGAAGGGTTTTCTAGTTTGGACTTGAGTTATAAAGTGGCTAAAAAGGAGGCTCTAAAAAGTATTTTCCTCCCATTTTGGTATCGTTAGTCCTATACTGCTACGCTAGTGTGAATATAGTTGAAGCTTTTATCCTTTTTAAGGTCCAGATCACAATGAAACTTTATTATTTTCTCTTTGATTTTATCATCAAGCTTACTGTTTTTTGCTTGTTCGAGTTGCGGTTTGGTTTTATTTTTTTCTTTTTCGAAAAGGTTGAGAATTGCTTTTCTTTTCTTTTTTCTTTTTGGAGATAAGAGGGTGCCTAGAACACCCCCAACCTAAACAACAAACACAAAATAAAGCCATGAAACTATCCTATTCCTGCCCGACCAAAGATCTCAACAAATTTAAACAAATTTGCTATGTTGCCAAAAACGATTGTGGCTCCGCAACGACTAGCATTTTTTGCAAGCTCATCTGCTTGACTGTTGAAATTCCTATTGATAAACTGGAATTCAATAGGTCCAAATCCCAAAACCTTTAGATTGATCTTTTTTATGATCTGTTGGATTCTTCAACTCGCTGCTGATACCTGCGAAGTACCTTGAATGCACTAAAGGTTATCTGAAAGGACCATTTTCTTTTTGTTCGGATATTTGCTACATTGTTCAACCGTCTTTAATATCGCTAAAGATAGGTATTATTCAAAAAGTAATTATCCAAAAATTATCAATGATATGGATCCTGGGTGGTCCAATCATACTTTATTTTTTTCCTGACTATTTTTTACTTTTTTGCATGATTGGACCACCCAGTAAGTAATTGCTTTTTTAGGTGATACCCAGCATTACTCCTTTAAGAATTAAATATCTCTTATTCCTAGCGATCTACTAGTAATTTATTTCCTAGCCTTAAGAAGACATCTTGAACTTATTCCATAAGGCTCATAGGGGTGAATACGGGTCAGATTTATCCCGAGTTAAGGTGTAGAAAAAAGATAAGGTAATATTGAAAAGTGGTAAAAGTTGGGGGCAAACCGTATTAATAGTAAGATAAAAATTACCACGGGTTACTTGAGTTTTTCTCTTGGTACAATTGGCAATCTTATCACAATCAAAAATAAAAAAGATAAAACTAAATAAAGTAAGGACTATTTTGCAATTAAGACAACTTTTTGTCAAACATATTACAAGTTTTTCAAACCAAAACCAATTACAACTTTGTTAATCAATAGAAATAAATCTAATTCAGTTTGATACAAACAACATTACAATTTGAATTATATAATAACTTGATACAAAATTCAAAACGATACTAAACATGCGCAAAACAGAAGACCTTGTTTGGTTTGTGAAAATATTATTCTAATTTTCGTTTTTAGAATATATTTTCAGAAAATGATTTTTGTTTTCCTTTTCAATGTTTTCTAGAGATATGGAAAACCTCAATTTCACGTTCTCCAGTATAGTAGCGTTTTCATTTCAATTTTTTAGAAACCCGTTTTCATTTTCTTTGACCAAACACGTTTTCATTAGTATTTTGAAAATTATAGAGAATGTAAACAGAAAATACCTATTATTATCACGAACCAAACGTGACCTAATATTTTTCTTTAAACCAACATTCAATCGGCCAAGATAACTTGTTTAGACTTGTGATTCACTATAATCACATCGAGACATACAAGTTTAAATTTTTTGACCAAGAACAAGTAAGGGAATGTTCCTTAGGCTCAAACTATTAAAAAAATATTCATCATAGGCCTTGAATGATTTTGTATCTGGTTTATCATCATTGGCCTCAGATTAAATAATCACCATTGGCCTTAGAATCTGGTGGATATTCATCCCGGGATCACCGGGAGGCCAACTCAACTTCATTTCAAGTGCTAGGAACTAGTGGATTACTAAAATATTGCATATGTGCTACAACTACATGTTTAATACACTGATATGAAGGAGGTGCTTACCCAATAGTTGCCGAAAAATTCTCCCTCCCCGAGTTCATATAAAAAATCTTATCACAGAATAACACAAAATTCCAGAATTAGTAATTTCCCAAGTTTAGAAAATGGTTATTAACTAAGTATAGAGTTTAGAAAATAAACTTACCAAACCCGACCTCAAGTTCCTCGATATATGCCTTCGAAGCTTCAAGGGAGATCGGTGTTTGATCCCGTAAGTAGTTTTGGATGCAAATAAGCGCCTCAACTTTGTTAGGATTCAAACATCTTCAAAAGGTATCAAGAACTCTTCCCCTGGTTCTGAAGGCAGAATCTGGGACAACGGTAGAAACGGGGATTGCCAAGATATCACGAGCCATTAAAGATAACACTATTGTTGGGAATTACCTATCCACCATATCAACACATTGAATTTCTTAAAGTTGGGATCCATATCTTCTAGAATGTACTTATCCAGTTCAGTTTTACGCATATTGCTTCGCGTAGTGGTGTGGCCTAAGGTGTGATAAAAAGATGTATAAAATAAGTGCAAATACACACCCTAAACTAACACGGTACTGCAAGTATTACAGGACGTATGCAAGTTTTAATGATAAGAAGATTCGTTCCTCAGGGACTGACGAAAGTTAGAGAGAACTTATGCAAATTATCAAGTGCAGATATTAAAGAGAGAAAGATAATACACAAGTAGAAAGAAGAGATAGATAAATATTTATTTGGTTTTTAATAGGAAAACTAAACTACTAAATTAAAGACAGAAAATAAATAACAGAAAAGAAAAGAAGATAGTATGAACGATATAACTTAGGTTTTACTAGTATGCACTAATCCTTCTAATTCTATCCATGAATCTAGTTAATAAGGGAGAATATTAGCTCTTGGTATACTTAGTCAGGATTCTAAATTCCACTACCTTAGACCTTGAGAGCGACTAAGGGGGCAACGGCACAACCAAGAAGTGATTTAAAATAGGGTTATCAAACGCCACTAAGGCCCTAAGCAAATACTGCAATCTTGGTGATATGGTGGTTAAAACAAACCTTAATGACTATCTAGTTAGAAGTATGTTTTGTCAGAACTGCTATCGACATTAGACGTTATGTGGTGGTTCAATAGTTAAACACCCTTACAAGGTGACCATCTAACTACTATTAAGGTAATCCTATACTCGTGCACTAGCAAGGAAAACAGTCATTAAATCAAAACACATAATCAAATATAAAGGTAAGTAGCTAATATCAGATTAAAACATATAATTCCCAAAGAACTTAGATAGAAGAATTAGAATTCATAGATTATACATATGCAAAACCTAAGCTAAGAGAATTAGTTCATACAAAGAAAAGAAGAAAGAATTACAAAATAAGAGGTTGAAGGAGACATGATTGATGCACAGCTTCCTCCAGACTTCTTTTCTTGTGTTGCAGCTTCCTCTTGGCCTTAGGGTCTGGCCAAGGATGATTTAAGAGTGTTAAGAGGCTGTATTTATAGGTTAGAGGTTGACCTAATTCGTTTCTTTAGAGATAAGTTAAGTAATGGACTCCTAGCCCAACTCAAATTCGTAAGGAAATAAAGATAAACACTGCTGCGCTGTTTTGAGTGTATCTTCTTCGTTATTGGTCGGATTTTGCTCTATAAGATACCAAAAGAATCGCAACAGAATTATCTAGGACCTTTAGAAGGAAATTACCAAATTCGGCCTATTTCTTAGGTAAAAACACCAATCTTTGGACGTGTACTGCAGAATCCCAGATTTAGGCAGCTTTTCCTTTTCCTATTTGAACTCAGTTTCCTTCTATCTCCAATTTCCATGCATATCTCTTTCCATAAGTTGTAGTCTTTGACTTGGACTCTAATTAATCTCCATAATTATCTTTAAAGCTTCACAATAAATAAACAATTAAACCCAATATGCTCTAAAAATAATAATTCTACAAATCAAGACCCAAAATAGGAAAGTGCACTAAACTAAGCTAAAATCAACCTATAAATTAATAAATAAGCCTAAAATGATGTCTCTGAAGTATATTTTACTATCACAAATGAGGAGACATCAAGACCCCCAACTCAAAGTTGTATCGTCCCGATACAATAAAAGTAAAGAACAGTAGGGTAGTCAAGAAGAAGAAGTAGGAGGAGAATAAGAATAGAACATAATGAATGATCCTAGAGCAAAAATCTAAAAAGTCTCATGTAGTAATGCTCAAGAAATAATGCACAAATATGCTTAATATACATGTAATCAACAATCCATAAATTCAAGTTCAGATTAATTTCGCAATGCCAGAAGGAGAGGATGATAACTTAGTTCAGGTTAATGGCTATAGGTTGTTCATAGGTCCCAAATACAACATCCAATGGTCCACTTACCTACTGCCTAATACCTCAATTGTTTCTCCATCTAGTAGTTAGAAATCCTAAGGTCTTTGGTTATAATGTGGCTTAAGGACGGGTGTGGTATATTTGGATAATGAAAAGTGAGCTTTTGGCTCTCTCCTCACTAGCCATCAACGAATCGCCCTAGAGCTTGAGTTTTCACTCGAAGATGTTCTCACTCAACCCAATTTATTGATGCTTTTGATTTGCATCCCCAATTAATCCAAATAAAACCTTTGATGATTTAAAATCCACTTTGCCGGTCCGAATATATATTCTTTTCATAACAATTTTTTTCTTTTTTTTGTATAGTTCTGACTCTCTTTTCGATGTTGAGATATCACACTATTTTTCATATATATATTCTTTCTTTTTAATGCCCTTGTTGGCAAGTTTAGCTCATAGCTTCTTTTTCATTCACTATTACCCCGGCAAAGGGTTACAATAATACCAATTCATCATCAATAAAATCACAAAGATAATACCCAAATCCCAAAGTTCCCTAATGATGAAACCCACCACCCCAAACTCAAGCTCTAAAACGAGTTGTCTCAGGTTTTGCGATTCGAGTGCGGGTCATATAGATAAGTCCTAAAAACTAAGGGTATGGATTATAATGTGGTGTAATAAAGGCTTTAGAAAGGCTCAGAGGGGCTAAGACGGATAAATAACAATAATATCAAACAAAAGGGTGAGAAAGTATAAAGGCTTCAAGTGTTTTAATCATGAAAGAACTGCCTTATTCATTTTTCTAACTACCGGATTTTGTTACTTTTTCATTACTAGTTCATAGACAAGTGGGTTTTCAACTAATTTTAAACCTCACGTTCAACACACCAAATAACTATTCCTAAGTTTCACCATACTTCTTAGCATTGCTCATTAACTTTTCTATCCTTTATTTCCTGTTTTCATACATGCAAACTAAACATATTTATTGCATTTTTCAAAAACATACTACTTACTATTATTAACTTAATTAAATCATGCTCAAATAGGTACATTCAAAGATATTCTATGCCTAATTCAACCCAAAAAAATTTAAATTTTATGAAAAACACAAAAAGGAAGATGAGGACAACGAATCCCCACCCCCAACTCAAAAATGAGCCGTGCCCCCACGACTCGAAAAAGACTCAAGAAAAATAAAATTTAAAATTAGCACACATATTGCACATAAAGAAATGGTAGGGAAGAAAGAAAACATACTCTTCGAGGCTTTTACCTCGCCTAGACGATACTCGGATTAACTCTAATGTCTCTTCTTCACCCAACTTCTTATTCGCTTTTTGTTCAGGACACGTGATCATAATAGGATATTGCATTAAATAACGTCATGGGAGAGATCGAAGATTCGTATCACCTCCTCATAGATCAACTGTGCCACATCTTCTTCTTCTCTTCACAAAATACAATTCACAAACAACCCAAAGCATTCCAAATCTCCATGAACCTTCATGTATTCACCTTCAACTTCTTCTTCAAATACTTTCTTATAAGAAAAAGGTAGTCCCTTTAATTGTTACTTCGGAGAAGCTATCAGGGCCCTTGAAGCTTTCTCTTTTTCTCCGGGTGTAGGGTCTTTGATCTAGAGAGGTTGTGTTGTCTTCTTCACTAAAGATAGAACCTTTTTGCTCTTTGAATCAAACACAGCATTCTAACCTCTCTTCTCTTGACTTGTTTTACCCTTTGAATTGGAACTAGGACTTTTCTCACTTGATTTCTTCTAATTAAATCCAATACCTTGATTTCTTCATCTCCCATATAGTAGATAATGTTCATGTTCTCTTAATCATCTCAATTGACCCCCAACTCAAAGCTTTAACCACTCTTGAAATTTGAAACTCTTGATTATTGGTTGTACAAGCTTAATTTGGGTTAGGAAAGGTGATTGGATGATGATTCTCTATGTGGGTAAGATGGATTCATCATGGATTGGCTTGGATTTAAGAAATTGTAGGATGAATTATTGAAATTTGAGCTTTTGATTCTTGGATTCAAGGTGTTTTGGTATGATATAGGTGGTTGAATCTTCCTTGTAATGATGTGGAGAATGAATTGGATGTGTTTTCATGGTGATTGGGTAGCGTTTTGATGATTGGTGAAGGTTTTGATGAGCTTCAATGGAGTTAGGAGAGTTGTGGAGAAGAAAAAGAGGGTTTGGGTTTATAAAATTCGGAACTAAAAGCTTAATACCTCCTTTATAATCAAATCCCGTAGGTTTTTCTCTCCCTTGCGGCGCTGCGGACTACCCCTGCGGACCATGGGGTGTACCGCGGGGTATACCGCACCTCCTACGTCAAAAACCCCGTGGTAGGACCCCGTGGTACGTGTTTGTGCGGTGCATGGCGCGGTATAGGGTCCGGTATACCGGACCCATCAGCTATTTTTTTTTCGTTTCTGGATAAAACCCGCGGTAGCAACCCGTAGTACGGGTTTTTGACCACGCGGTGCACCGCGGCTGAGGTCCGGTGTACCGCACGTGGCAAAAACCTCCCCAGCATCTAGATCTCGAAAAGTTATGCAGTTTAGGCTCAAAAATCACCTGATTCCGATATCCGAGCGCAAAGATATGGCTTGCTGAAGTTTCTCCGTTCCGAAAACTTTGCTCGCTTCCCTAACTCGATTTCTCCAATACCTAATCATCAAAAACACTAATACCTTCCTCAAATATGCAATATCAACTAAAATTAACTAATCTAAACATAAATTAAAAACTAAAAATGTAAAAACATAAAAGAAATTACGGGTTGTCTCCCGTACAGCACTTTTGTTTAACGTCTTTCAAAGTTAGACGTGTTACCTCGATTAAGGATGACGAAATTTCCACCCTTTGCCTTTAATTCCCACGAACTTTTCAGCTCGATTCTTAATGATCATGGATGGTTCCATCCAAGATGTCGTGGGAATAGGTGGTAACTCAATTCCAAGTGTAGCATTACACTCCTCTAGTAATCCATTCATCTCTTTAACTTCGAATCTTCGTTTGTTAGAAAGAATGTCCTTCATGAATTGACCGTATCTTGACATTCTTGTGAGAGCTTCTACAAACGGGCTGCTGATCTTTAACTTGTTCACCATGTCAACGAACTTCTTGAATTCCAGGTTATTGTCCTTTCTGACATGTGAAGGGAATGGTGGAGGAGGACATGTATTGGTTACCACTGGGCTCTCTTTTTTCTCTGGTGTCTTCTCTTGGACACGTTCTTGTTCAACTACCTCTTCGACCTTATCTTCTGTTGCTTCTTCCCTCCTCTGATCTGGAATAGGGACTGATTCTGGTTCTGGTCTTGGTGGAGATAGTTGTTTTCCACTTCCTAATTCAACTGCATGACAAACTTTGTTTTCTGGAGCAGTAGTATCACTTCGGAGTTGCTTTTCTGCAAGGATTTTAGTTTTTTCCACCATTTGTGACATTGTCTGTACCAGCTTGTCAATCGCATCATCTGAGTTTTGGATTCTTTGCTGGTTATTCTCCATCTTTTCAATTAGGTTCATCATCTTAGCCATGCTTGAATTCAAACTCGGAGGTTGTTCTTGTATGGTTTGCTGCATTGAATAAGGATGTGGTTCTTGATAAGCTTCATTATAAATCGGCGCTTCTTGATAGATAGGTTGTGGAGGATAGTAGGATTGTGGTCGTGGTTGATAATAATCATCATAATAATGATTACTATGATTATAATTCTGTTGATCTCCGACCCAATTGTAACTCTGTGGGGGTTGATAGTCAGCGTAATTTCCTTGAGATTGATAATAACCATCATAATAATGGTCTCTTTGATAAGGCATGAAGGAAATTGAGGCTGGATTGTTCATGCAATGTCCCCACGAGTGATCTCTTGCTCCACAACTAGGACATGAAGGTGAGGCATGTACTAGATTCCTCTGAGCTAGTTGTTGCGATTGTTCTCGTAATTCCTCAAGTTGTCGGCTTAACTCCTTGAGCTTTAGAGATTCCATCTTTTAATAGCTTCTTCAGGATCTAATAGCACGAAACCTTTATCTCCTAATAAATCTGCTCTCGCCTAGAAAAAATCTGTAAAGACAAAAACTAAAAAGAAAAGCGTAAAATAGAACTAACTAAAATAAAAGCACAAGATAATTGCACAAGGACTAACGATGTAGTCCCCGGCAGCGGCGCCAAAAACTTGGTGTGGCCTAAGGTGTGATAAAAAGATGTATAAAATAAGTGCAAATACACACCCTAAACTAACACGGTACTGCAAGTATTACAGGACGTATGCAAGTTTTAATGATAAGAAGATTCGTTCCTCAGGGACTGACGAAAGTTAGAGAGAACTTATGCAAATTATCAAGTGCAGATATTAAAGAGAGAAAGATAATACACAAGTAGAAAGAAGAGATAGATAAATATTTATTTGGTTTTTAATAGGAAAACTAAACTACTAAATTAAAGACAGAAAATAAATAACAGAAAAGAAAAGAAGATAGTATGAACGATATAACTTAGGTTTTACTAGTATGCACTAATCCTTCTAATTCTATCCATGAATCTAGTTAATAAGGGAGAATATTAGCTCTTGGTATACTTAGTCAGGATTCTAAATTCCACTACCTTAGACCTTGAGAGCGACTAAGGGGGCAACGGCACAACCAAGAAGTGATTTAAAATAGGGTTATCAAACGCCACTAAGGCCCTAAGCAAATACTGCAATCTTGGTGATATGGTGGTTAAAACAAACCTTAATGACTATCTAGTTAGAAGTATGTTTTGTCAGAACTGCTATCGACATTAGACGTTATGTGGTGGTTCAATAGTTAAACACCCTTACAAGGTGACCATCTAACTACTATTAAGGTAATCCTATACTCGTGCACTAGCAAGGAAAACAGTCATTAAATCAAAACACATAATCAAATATAAAGGTAAGTAGCTAATATCAGATTAAAACATATAATTCCCAAAGAACTTAGATAGAAGAATTAGAATTCATAGATTATACATATGCAAAACCTAAGCTAAGAGAATTAGTTCATACAAAGAAAAGAAGAAAGAATTACAAAATAAGAGGTTGAAGGAGACATGATTGATGCACAGCTTCCTCCAGACTTCTTTTCTTGTGTTGCAGCTTCCTCTTGGCCTTAGGGTCTGGCCAAGGATGATTTAAGAGTGTTAAGAGGCTGTATTTATAGGTTAGAGGTTGACCTAATTCGTTTCTTTAGAGATAAGTTAAGTAATGGACTCCTAGCCCAACTCAAATTCGTAAGGAAATAAAGATAAACACTGCTGCGCTGTTTTGAGTGTATCTTCTTCGTTATTGGTCGGATTTTGCTCTATAAGATACCAAAAGAATCGCAACAGAATTATCTAGGACCTTTAGAAGGAAATTACCAAATTCGGCCTATTTCTTAGGTAAAAACACCAATCTTTGGACGTGTACTGCAGAATCCCAGATTTAGGCAGCTTTTCCTTTTCCTATTTGAACTCAGTTTCCTTCTATCTCCAATTTCCATGCATATCTCTTTCCATAAGTTGTAGTCTTTGACTTGGACTCTAATTAATCTCCATAATTATCTTTAAAGCTTCACAATAAATAAACAATTAAACCCAATATGCTCTAAAAATAATAATTCTACAAATCAAGACCCAAAATAGGAAAGTGCACTAAACTAAGCTAAAATCAACCTATAAATTAATAAATAAGCCTAAAATGATGTCTCTGAAGTATATTTTACTATCACAAATGAGGAGACATCACGTAGCATCATGTACAGTTTGAAATTGTTTAACCATGAATATGAGATGATCAAATGGTGGAGATAGAGAACCTGGAGCGTCGATTGCATAGGAAGATAAGGCTTTTGACCGATCAACAACTAACGAGATAGCTATTTTATTGTAACTTTCAAACACTTTGATTAAAGCCATGTTAATTTTGTTGATCAAATGTACAGCTGAAACTCCAAACAGTTGTGATAACCAATACTGAAGATAAGACATCTTTCAACTCAGATCTAGGACTATCTCCATATAGAGAAACATATTCATACTAGAGTTCAAACCCTGATATTTTTCAAACTTCAGTTTCATTCTACCAGACATCTCATCCATAATAGATCTGTCACCCGAGACAAGAACATGAATGCCATGATACAACACTAAAATATCATCAAAATAGTTGTTTGAAGTGACAAAGAGTGTGCCCAAAAAGCGATTACTAGCATTATAGAATAGTTTAAGGAACTGGACCAAAAACTTGGCAGTATCCCAATTTGAAGCATCTGGCATTCCACGATATAATTCGTTTACATACTCAGGTGAATTTCTTGTCCTCTTTGATCATTTTTGTAAAATCCCTCCCATAATTTTCAGCCACATCAAGCATCATATAAGTAGAGTTCCACCTGGTTTGGACATAAAGACAAACTACACTTTTTAAGGTAATTTCACGAGTTAGAATAAATCGTTTACATGAAGCATATCCAAAGAAGATGATTTAACATAACAGACAACATCGTATCTTAATAAGTGAAGGATCAACTTCAATCAACCCTTATTTAACAATCAAATTAAATATATGACCACTACATCTAATATGCAAATAATAGCTGTAACATATCCTAGTATCGACACAAATTGTTGACTTCGGTTGTAAATAATATACAATAAAACTATTACTACTAGCATTATCAATAGTAAGGGTTAAAATACGATCAATTTGCCCAATCTTTGAACACTGATTCAATTTTTTTTCCTACTGTTTCACCCATGTGGTTTTCTATCATGGAAAAACTAAGAATCTGTTTCTTGAGACCCAAATGATCATCTACAAAATGTCCAGTTACACACATATCAGTAAGATTATGTATAGAAGTCCAAGTATCAATGGTTAAGCTAACCACTTTACCCTTTACTTAATAACTTTCTATAGTTTTTTATTCATTTTGTGGACAAAATTCTTTAAAGAAAACACAAAAAATCCATTAGTTTAATCAATGTCGAGTTTTTTAATAACTTTTTTTAGATTATATAATACCTTTCTTTAATTATTTTATTCAATTTTTGGATAAAAATCTTAAAAAAACATAGACCCCCAATTTTTTTAAAGAGATATTAGTCAATTAAGTCAAAAAACCCAATAACCAACCATTATAGAGTCCACATAATTCATTTCCATAATTATATCAATTAACAAATTCCAACAAAATCGCCACCTACAAACAAATCCAATCTATTTTTTTAGCATAATATAATGGAAAGATTGTTACCATCAATCACTCCTAGAAGTTTTAGCTTTCGTTTTTAGTAAACACAATCTTCATTCGACAAATCAATCTCGGTGGATCCTCGCAAATAAAAGTAAGCATCATATTAACAACACCCTCTATCGTTCACGGTTCTTTGTTGTATGCCTAGACTCAGTGTTGTGTTTGTTTTAAACTCTAAGTATATAAATATATTAGGTAAAAAAATGTTTTGTTATGGGAGATTGTGTAAGTAATTAGTGTATGAGATTCAACCCAGCGCAAGTAATAAGTGTTTGAGATCCAACCCACTTGTTGAAGTTGTTCATAGTTTGTTTAGCCAAGAACAAAATAATTGTTTAAATATTAATTCTGATTCATAGTTTGCGTGTTTAGCTGAGGGATTGCTTACCAATCTATTTGTTATCATACCAACCCCATACTTTTACAATACCAACCTGTTGTTTTTAGTTGATAACCTACTGGTATGCTCATATAATTCATTGTTTTTGAACGAGTAACCCACTATTTTTTATAGAAATTACTATATAGTTATTAATTTTAAGATGCTGTTAAATGTTATTTCATGCAATTTTCAGGTTAAGTATGGCTTCAGATGTAATTGTCGTACTCTGATAAATCGAGGAGAAAGAGTTAAAGTTGTTTCAGTTTCTGATTCATATGCCTCGATAAAGAAATATGTTGTTGAGACATGGCCTGTTTTGGATGCTAAGCGTGTTGATTTATTGTATTTGATTGGTGAGCATTAGAAGTACAAGATTGTTAGTGAGGATAACTTCGCCATAACCGCGCTACTTGCCCCAAATCTCGTCGAATCACCTAATCAAGTTTGAGGATGTGTTTCATATAATAAGTGAACAATTATCGACACATTTCATATATATTGTTTGATTATACTTGGATAAATTTAGTTCATCTTTTGTTTAATTACTGATTTTTTACATGCTTTATTTCATTTGTTTTGTATACGAGTGGGTTTCTTTTGTGAATTTTATATGCACACAGAAGCTATTTAAAAACTCGAATATAGTATACCATTAGCCCACCATATTAAACTTATAACCCACTAAAAATACATGTGTAACCCATTGCTTTGCTAAAGATAACTTGTTGTCATTGATCATTCAACTCAATCATATACGCACACCAATGTTTGTTGTTTCAACATCTCAAATCATTATTTTGTATGAAGCAATGTACTTTAATTCCTACCCAATATAACACATACACGCAACACTAATGTTTTCGCTGTAAACCAACTCATTACATGGTTTTGGCTTTAAGTGCAACCCCAAAAGTTACAGGGTCATAACCCACTAAATCCTACACACACCACCATAAATACACTAGTAACCTATCCATAACTGTTATTCTATAAATACTAGCACTTTCAGTCCACCACTATTATCTATTACACCGATACTATCCCACACATAACCCATCACAAACGATGTGTAAACCATAATAAAAACCATATTCGGTTTTCCAAACGTTAACAGCACCCAATAAACATTTATTCTAAAAAAAGGATCACATATATTCATATCAACACCAACAAAGATAAACCAAAACACAATTTAGCATAAAAACATGTCAAATATCACTGTTATGCATTTAAATTCGATTGAAGAGAGAACCATTAAGTTTAGCATGACAAACATGTCAAAACGTGGTTTTAGGGATTTGATTGGATTCGAACAAGTTGGATTGGAAAGAGAAGCATTGAGTTTTAAAACTCTTTGACTCTTTGCATGTAATCAGGGGAATTGGTCTAGGTAAGTCAAAGATTCATTCCGTTGATCACAAGGGCATATCAGACAATTGGTGTAGGTTGGACTCGATGGGCAACTGTTAATGGTCCATGAAATGTATAAGGTAATGACCTTGTCTAAACTATTTTTGAGTTATTTAAACCTTTTTTAGATTACTTAATAACTTTTATTAGTTCGTTTATTCATTTATAGGACAAGTTTCTTAAGAACACAAAAAACCTCATTAGTTTAAACAATTTTCAATTTATCTAACCTTTCTTTAGTTAAGTTTTTTATATATTGGACAAAATCTTAAGAAAACACAAAACCACGTCTTTTAAAACGAGTTTCAAATTAAACCATTACACTAAATCACTAATTTAAACTTAAACCAAAAAATGCTTTGAAAATTGTCAAATATTACCTTTTAAAAATTATTTGTTCTCAAAAATAACCTAAAAAAAGGCATGCATGCGGATTTAAAGCATACCTGTAATTTAGGTAAATTTTTAGTATAAATATAAAAGTGTTGATTTTTTGCATCTTAGCATATATTTCTATTTCTGCCATTTCCAACACATTATGTATAAAACATACCTCTAATTTACTTAACTTTTTAGTAGAAATTTATAATTTTGAACATTTTGCAGAAATCAATTATATTAAGATATATAAACTTACCAAACAAGTTAGTTTAACTTGAACCAATAAATTTGTTTCAACGTTCCTCATTGAATCACATATTTTACAACCCCATATATCTATGATGATCAAAGTCCAATGGTTTTCACCATAATTCATTGACAAGTATATCTAAACATTACTCCATCCGTCCCAAAAATAATGTCCAGATTACTAAATATGGTGTCCCGAATTTAATGTCCACTTACCATTTCAAGACAACTTTTCCTACTTTTTTCCCTTATTACCCTTACTTTTCTTTTAATTTATAATTATTTGAATTATTGTTCTATAGCTGATTGCATTTTTCAAGGCATAGGAATAGGTGTGCATTATCATTAATGATTACTTAATACTTCTAGTTCTAAGTAAATATCCTTTGACATTTTGTTAGAATATTTTTTTTAACAATTCATTTATTTTTAAGTAACCTAATTTCTTCTATTTAGACGCGTAATTTTTATTTTTTAAATAGAATAATTATATATAAGTAGAGTAATAATAATGTTTTTTAATAGGAGTATTCTATTTTATTTTCAATTTTTTTGATTAAATGGATAAAAAAATTAGATTAACCATTGCTTTCATATATGACATTTTCTAATTTTCTATTATCGTAAATTTACTAAGTAAATTTAAAAAATCAAAAACTATTTTAAATTTATCCGATTAAAAAAAATCGTATAACACGTTTTATTAACAGTATCACTCTAAATAACGAAGATCTTCTTGAACTAATTCTTGATCGCATTTCAATTGTGTTGGAAGTAAACTTTGTTGTTCCAACATATTTTTTTTCATACGAGAAATTTTATAATTATTGGAACCCTTCATTTGGATGATCTCTTTCATTCACGATTGCAATGTTAAGAATATATGATTTGATTTCATAACTGAAAAATCTTCATACGCCTTCTCAACGATACTAACTAGATCATCGACACTTTTAGGCGACTCCTTGTATTGAAGGGATTGAATAACTCTGAAAAATCCAAGATCAAGCACATTTAAATCTGGAGAGTTCGGAGGTTGACACATTAATTTAATATCAAAACCATCTTGAGTAGCTGGTTCAAGAAACGCGGGATCATTACAATCAATATGTGTTTTTGCATTGTCTTGTTGAATATAAATTGTACCTCTTGAATCTCTTGTCGGCCATTTTTCCTTGATTACTGGGATGAATTTATCAATCATATAAGACCTGATAACATCTCTTGTCACTGAAGTAATTTGTATTGTCTCTAATGTTCCCACAAGTCTGTTAATACTGTTTCTTTTAGCTGGTTCTTTTGTAATAAAGGGAAATATACCAATTTTCCGGAAAAAGACTCGTTTCCTTGTTCATCAAACCTTAGAGGAGCCATAACAGCAGAAAACATGACTTTTGGAATAAAATTTTTGCTTTTACTTGTGTGTATCTGACTGTCTTCTTCAGACAATAAGTAATAATTCTGGTTTGTTTTTGTCAAATAAAACCACTTCTCATCTATGTGAATAATGTTACGCATTCCAATAAAAATAGGATCGTGTGGTACTGACGGGGTCAAGCATTGATATACAAAATTTCAATCGAGATATTTTATTTTCTTCATTAAGAAATGGTTTAATTGCATTTGAATGACGCCTAATATGTCGATCTTAATCGCCTACATAATGTGCCTCGAATTGTATATAATTCGCAAGCTAAATCTCTAATAGTTGTTCTTTTTTGTAAAGGGATTTCACCTATTCGATTGAAATCTACCTCTACTCTCTTACGACCACGAGTGTGTGTCTTTGAAGGTGCATTACCATGTTTCCAAATACGTTGAACCGTCTTCGTGGAAAGTGAAATGGCGATGCAATTGTTTCTTTCACCCCTTTTTGTAATATTCCATCGACACTTTTTGATAACATCATTTCAAAAATTGCTATACGTTAGTTTGTTGTTGAAAATTTATAATTTTTTGAATTTTATGATACCTCACCATTAACTTTTCCTACTCAAGTAAAAAAACAAGTAAGTATTCTAGTAACAATTTTAATTTTAAATACTACACTTATATTTATATGAAAATAAATTAGTATTTTGTTTTATGCACCAACCAGAGATATCTTAATTTTTTTTTTTCAAAATTTTAAATTTTTTACATATTTCCCACTAACATGTGTAATTATGGAAAGAAACCGATAACTTTAACAATCAAATTTTTAAGGAACAAATACAGAAATTTAATGGATTATAAATTTTTAATTTTATCTTTAATTGGTTAATTCTATAGGCAGTTTTATATGACTACAAACGTGGAACAAAAAGTACATTTACAAAGTGATGCTTTATCTATTAATTACTCCATATTCTCTTCTTTAAGATTTTTTTCAAGTTAGATTAACCTACTTTATTTAAATATATAAAATAAAATAATACTCTAATCAAACTCACGAGTAATCAACCGAAGAAAAAAACAATAACACTCTACAATTTATTTATTTTGAATGTTGTACCAATTAAATTGTGATCAAGTGTGATAAAAAATATATTTTGCAATTTATTGATTTTTTAAAATTAGATTAATCTATATTCCTTGATGAAGAATAATCTTTTAAAAAATTCTAACCCGTACTCCATTATATTTCATTACGTAGTTTTATTTTAAAATTTTCAAAGTTAATATACAAATAATATATTCCATTATATTCATTCAACGTGACAAAAAAAATTACATTCATGTAAATTTAAAAAATTATTGCAGCGATCAAATAAATTACACAAAAAAAAACTAAAAAATAAATCAAATATATCAAACTAATACGCTATAAAATAGGAGTAATATATCAAATTTGAGATAAAATTATTTATTCAAAAATTAAGATAAATCAAATAGAGTAATGATATTTATCACCCTTTTATCACCCCTACGTGTATGCGTATATGTACCAATGAATTGATTTCTCTATCATATTTAATTTTTCTCTATCTTCTATTCAAGGAAATCAAAACATATATATGGAAAGGTGATAAAGGGGTGACATGAAAAGGGGTGACATATATCATTACTCAATCAAATATGATATACATACATGTATTAAAACGGATTTTTCCTATAATTGAGACGATCAAATAAATTACACAAAAAAAACTAGAAAATAAATATGGTAATTGCGATTCCATTAAAACTAACATGCTATAAATTAAGAGCAATGATCTAAATTGTAGATAAAGTACTTTATTTGATTCTTTCTATAATTGAGACGATCAAGTAAATTACACAAAAAAAAAACTAAAAAATAAATATGGTAATTGCGAATCCATTAAAACTGATATTCTATAAATTAGGAGCAATAAATTGAATTGGAGATAAAGTATTTTATTTGATAATTAAGATAGTTCAAATATAATATACATACCTGTATTAAAGATGGGGTTTTCAGATGATGATTGAGATATATCAGAATAAGTTGGAGTAGTATTAAGATCATAATTAATTGGTGGAAAATTTAAATAAAAATTATTTGTAGTCATTTTTAAAACTGAAATGTAATGTATTATGTAAATGAATACACTAGACTATATATAAGACCCATAAATAGTTATTGTAAATTATTTGAATTCATGCCAAAATTTTGGCTCTAAATTTGGCTCCATTTTCTTCATTGTGGAGTACAAGAAAATTTTTGACTTCTTTTTTCTTATATTGTGGAGTACGGTAAAGTTTTGCAATACTGCTAGTTATAATTTATGGCTTTAAAATATTTGTTAAATATACATCGTAAGCAGTATTGTCATTATTTTATTTATTAAGTTTATTAGGGGTATTTTTGTACTTGTAGAGCTCAATAATGGTATTTCTTAATCTGTGTGAACTACTAAGTGGATATTATTTTTGAGACTGAGGGGGTATAAAATATTTTTGTAATTAATCTAGATATATGATAAAAGACATACTTAACAAAAAAGAAGAAGATAAAAGACATAAAATGCTACACCGTCAAAAACAAAATATGAATTTTATATTATTACCTTTCTATATTAGTTTTAATGCCCAGTAAACTTTTATCATCCAAAATAAATCAATTTACATTTAGACAGAGTAAATTCTATTCTGTTAAGAATTTGTCCATGAAAAATATATAAATAATGAGTTTCATGTTTTAATAATAAATTAGCTCTTAACATGCAAAATGTAGGAAGAAACCATTGATCATTCATCTCATTTTTCTTGTCATGATCCCTTGTCAATTGCCAAACTACAACATCGATGATCTGACTAAAAATAAACAAATATGTCATAAAATATATTAATGATAACACAAATTTTAACATATGTTACATAAAAATCTAAACCCACGCTTTTAGAAAGAAACATCTTTTGTAATAGTTCTTACATTTGATGTTTTTTAATATCGCACATTAAGTTCCAGACAACACAAGTGCAGATATACACCATCAACTCACCCTTCATCGATATAAATTAAATACTTGCATAATATAATAACAAGTACTTATTGTGGATCCTTAGACCGTGAGAAAAAAATATTCGTATAATACATCTTTTGAGTTCATCATTGCGCTATAAAATTTGAGGAGAAGATTCACCGGTTTGATTGAGTCAACACCATCGACCAAACATTTAGTAAGATCAATTAATTCTAACTTTGGGAATAATTGTCTTGTTGATGTTGGTTTAAAGCTATGAAATTATTTAGTTAAATGAGAGTACCGAACAAAATTTACATAAGGTTGTGTATACAGTGTCTCTATATTTTTATTAGTTTTTTGTCTCATCCTTATAAAGTGCAAGGCAATCATCATAATTTGTACATCTTTTACTTTCGTCTCTATCTTGACCATCTTTAATTTGAATTCATTCTTCAAATTGTTGATTGTAAAGTTGATATCTTTCATCTTTTTTTAATCTCAACGATATAATTTTTAAAACACTAATATTAGTCTTCATTGTTGGAGTATAAATCTCCTATAATATGATTTCTTCCTTTTTTTACAGTTCAAACTTTTAGGTGAGTTGGCAATTTAACATGGTATCAGAGCTCCAGGTACTTGACGTTATGGATTTGAGTCTCTTCATAGCCACCCACCTCGATATCTCCACGTGCATTGCTTATATCAATCCATATCTTCTACTAAGCCTGCACATGAGGGGACGTGTTGGAGTATAAATTTCATATGATGTGTTCTCTTCTTTTTTTTAACAGTTCGAACTTTTAGTTGAGTGACAATTAAACATGGTATCAGAGCTCTCGGTACTTGAGATCATGGGTAGTATAAATCTCCTATGATATGTTATCCGTCTTTTTCTAATAGTTCAAACTTTTAGTTGAGTTGACAATTTAACATGGTATCAGAGCTACATGTGAGGGGTTGGACTTTTAGTTGAGTTGGATAATTAACATTCAAATCTCCTATAATGGGTTCTCTGCCTTTTTTCTAACTGTTAAAACTTTTAGTTGAGTTGTCAATTTAACATGGTATCAGAGCTCTAGGTACTTGAGGTCCTGAGTTCGAGTCTCTTCACCGCTACCCACCTCAATATCTCCACGTATATTGCTTAGATCAATCCACATATTTTACTAAGCCTGCACGTGAGGGGACGTGTTGGAGTATAAATCTCTTATAATCTGTTTTCTGTTTTCTTCTAACGGTTTGAACTTTTAGTTGAGTTAGCAAGTTAATATTCATTTTCTTCATTAGCGCGTATATTTGATTCTTCAAAAAATTAAAAATCATTTTTAAAACCAACATGATTCTTTACATTTGTCTTACCATATTAGAATTTTTCATACTTAGAGAGTTATTTCTATTCTTCTTCAAAATGTGATTTCAGATACGTAGTAACCTTGTAACCAGGATTGTGTAATTGATATTAAAAAATTCTTGCATCGCTACAATTTAAATTAATTATCAAGAATCAGTAGACATATAATAATATACATATATGTAACCTTTTCACATGATTGCAAACAACAATTTAACCAACACATTAAATACATTTCAATTCGTACATTGAACTATTTGAAAGTATGCATACATGAAACTTAAAATTTAGTGTCCAACTAGAGAAATCAAACTTACATGAAACTCGTTCTCTTTAACCAATATCAAAATCAATTGAAATAGTGTCTGCTCTATTTCTCTTTATATTTTTACCCGGTCGTATGTCCATCGAAGATATATATATATACCATGTAAGTATTAAAAAAAAAAGTTAACCTATATAAATATGCGTACTTACGTCTGAAAATTTATGAAACACCGATTTTCTTCTTATTCTACGTGTGTGATGTGAGTGGGTGAAAATTTATAAAACACCAATTTCTTCTTTTTCTTCTATGTGTGTGATGTGAGTGAGTGAAATTTTAATTATGTGTGATGTGAGTGAAATTTTAATCGTGTATGATGTGAGTGAAAATTTGTATACTAATTGTATTGAAGTAAGACTATTTAATAAAAAAGAAATAATATATAATTTTTTAAAGATAATTATATTTTAGTAAAATAATTTATAATATTTATAAGGGGGAATTAATGTTTAAAGCCTCCAAAGCCCCAAACTTATATCTTAAGGCCTACTAGTTGGTCACCTGGTTAAGTAGTAACTAGTGTAGGTGGAAAGACAAAAAAGCCCCCTTATACACTACACTAATACATTACACAGTGAAGAAACCAAAAAAAAAAAAGTCCTATTAGGGATTTGAATCCAACAAATCGATTCTCTCTCTCTCTACAACCCTTTCTATACCATGTAGCACCCACCTTCCTCCACCCACCACCCCTACGCCTCCCTCTTCCCTCCTTCACCCACCACCATCGAAGACCACCTCCCGGCCGATGCCCTCCTTCATCACCACCACTGGCCGAACTGCCCTCCTTCCCCTTCCCTCTTCACCCCACCTTACCACAGTAGAACAGATCTCAACACCACCACTCACCAGAAAACCACTGCTGCTACACAACTCCGGCGTCGAAGCTCGAGTGGTCCTGTTTCTCCAACAGCTCGTGAATCAAGCCATCACCATCACCGTTGTGAACCAAGCCACCACCATCGATGCTGACGAACACAAGCTTCAACACAAGCTTCACTTTACTCGCTGCCACCATCCTCTGCCCAGATCTCACCGTTGCTGCACAGATCTGGTGGTCCTGTTCGTCGTGTTCGTGTAGCCTCTGCGCACAAGAAAGACCTCCGCCACTCAAGCATCTCCGATCTCCAAGAAAACCGCCGCCATCACCACGAACTGCGCCACCACACCACCATCACACCACCACACCACCATCACACCACCATCACCACGAACTGCGCCACCACACCACCATCAACAGTCCATTCTCGCCGCTGCAACAGTCTACAGAGCCACCTTAACCTCGTTCCTCTTCCCACCACTGAGCCACCTTCACCCTCCCTCCCTGTGAACCGATCTCGTCCCAACCTTCTATGTCGCCGTTGTCGAGACATTCTCGATCTAGTATCGGAGTTAATTTTTTTTTTTGAAACGAAAATGTTCCGATAGTCCAGCCCCTTTTGGGCTTTGTGTCTTATTGGTCTGCCTTTCTAAAACCGTGTCGTATTGGTCTGTTTTTTTTTTTGCCTTGAGTGTCCAAACATAATGGGCTCAAGGGCCTTCTTTATTTGGTCAAGATAACCAGGGTTCACCTTGTTGGGTCAGGACACAATGTGACTAGACCGGCATGGTCCAGACATGGTCATCAAAAAATCTAATTTCATTTCCTTTTCTTATTTTTTCAGGTGACGTGTAAATAAAAAAGAGGATTTGGGTACAGCCATAGGGGCAATGACTTGGATTGTTTTTTATTTCGTTAGACATGTATTTTTAGTAAAAAAAGCTTGTGTACAGCCCTATGGGTACAAACTTGAACTAATTTTGACTTGGACAACCCCGTAGCATGGAATGAATTTGGACAAATACGGACTTGTGTACAGACCGGGGTACACGAATTTGGTTGGACATGCATGTACTTGGACAAAATCGAAACATTGGACGTATAGAAAACATTCATTTTATCCACTTAAAAAGAACTTATGTCTGTACCGATATAAAATATAGTACGTACCTTTGTAAATGTACCGAAAAGAATATCTGGTAAGTTAAAGAAAAAATAAGAAAACAGAATTTAAAATAATTGAAAAGGGTAAAAAGGTAAGAAAGTTAACTACAAAATGGAGTTAGGCTTTAGAAAGAACAAATTTCTAACTAGGATTTAAAAACACCTTTAGTTGCCATTTAGGCTCTAAATTGTAGAATCCTCTATTTATAACTAAATTAAAATTATATATTTCATTGACGACGACCGTATTGGATTGGGTGGAAGTCCAACCCTATCCATGAGGAAATTACTTTAAATAGCCCAAATATCCAAAACATTAGTAACAAAAGTCCAAGTTGGAAAAAATACTTATAAATTCCTATAGTTAAAAAACCCTCATTCGTCATCTTACTAATATGTCCCCTCATTTTCAGCCGTCTACTTACATCATTAATCAATTAAAATAATTCAATACATATTTTTTATAAATCACTGTCTTGCAATTAATGTCCATACCAAGGTGTCAAGTAAGTACATATCAGCTTATTCTACTTTCTGTTGGGATTTGAAATTCAAAACGGGTTTGGAAAAATTCATTGATCACCATCTCTCCTTGACCATCATCTCTTTGATCATCCTCTCGTTGATCCTCATCTATACGATACGTGCAAAATTTTATTCTTCATTTAATGATCATCCTTGTTTTCCTTATTTCCATGATCTGCAGAGGTCTTAGGTGCTTAGCTCAATTTTTATGTTCCTGTAATGTTCTCCAATAACTATATGTTCCCATATAATTTTTTATATGACCCATTAAATCTTTGTCATATAGGTCCTTGTGATATTCCTTAAGTTACATAATGTCCCTATTATGTTTACAAATTTCTCACACTATAACATTTTTATTAATTTTAAGTAATTTTACGTCTCGACTCGTGTATAACAAATTTTACATATCATTAGTTATAGAACAATGGTTAATTTTGGCAAATAACAGTTGGAACATACATTAGTATCTATCAACATCTGTTTAACATTTGTTATAGACCTAATATGTTAAGTGGATCAAGAACATTGGTACAAACCCATGTTTTATTTCAATGATTAAATTGTTATGTTCATACTCCATATTAATCCTTTATGATTTTCTTCATTATTTGGTAAACATTGGTATATACCAATTTCCGTACAACATATGCTACACAACCATATGCATAGTGTATTAAACACATTAGTACAGGCATTGGTACGTACCAACATCTAATTAACATTTTGTTACAAATCTACATGTTAAGTTGTTCAAGAACAATAGTACAGACACGTGTTTAGTTTCAATGATTAAGATCGTATACTATACTCCATGGTAAACTTTATGCGTTTCTTAATTTTTTTTGTAAACATTGGTATGTACTTATTCCTGCATAGCAGTTTCTACACAACCATATGCATATTGTGTATCAGTGACATTAGTACAGACATTGGTACAACCCCATGGTTAACGCCAATGATTATATTGTTATGTTCAACTTGCATATTATATGTTTCCTATTTTTTTATTTTCTATGCACACATTGGTATGTACCAATTTTGATATGGTTTTTTGATTAGCATATTTTGATTGTCTAATATTTTAGGTCAACTATGGATGGTGTAATTGTCATTTTCAGACATGGTGAAGATACGTATATTCCACCCATGTCTAACGTTCCATCTTTTGTTAAGTTACAAGACTATGTGCGAATCAAATGGTCCACCCTCACATATTATAGCCTATGATTTCGGTAACCTACCTTCGTGTGGCAGATTGTAAAGGCCTACGAATAACCCATAAAAGGGTGACTTACACTATGCGTCCAAGTAATCCTGATCAACTTCATTATCATCGAAAACTCAGTACAAAGTCTGTACTGTGCAACGGATTTCTCTCATCTTCCTGCAAGCATTAATAGACTGGTTATTTTGTCATAAGTAGGTACATACCAATATTACACACATTGAGACGTACCAAACTTACAAAATGTTGAAAAATACCAAATAACAACAGTTATTACTGAGTTTAAAAAATTTAAAATTTTCCCGCTAAAAACATACTTTTTACTTTCATAGGTCAACATTGGTATGGACCAAACTAATGATCACACTAAAAACTTGATTACCAAACAATAATCCTACCCATCAACACACTTATTTTGTATTTTTGCGCAATTTTAAATCAAAAACATTGATATTTTTTGTTTTTAACCCTAAACAACAATGATTTTACATTACATATCAAAATTGGTCGTACCAATCTACCGATCATATCTTAATCTTATATTACACATCAGTAATCAGACCCACTCATGCTTTGATTTAGTATTTTTACTTTCAGAATCATCAAACAATATACTAACTGTAACTTTAACTATCATTAATTAATGACAATGCTAAAACACTTACAAAAGACTTTCTAGGCTTAAAATTAATCAAAATCACAAATAAAATGCAAAAAACTAATGGTCAGGGTTTAGGAAAACATGAGTATCCTAATATATATATATTATAATACTACTTAATATACGTAATTCACAAAGCAAAACCAAAATTAATTAAGGTTGTTTAGATGTTACCTTAAAATCGACACTATGGAAGCTACATGGAGACTGAATATAGTAGAAGAAACAAGGCCACCAGCAGAATACGAGAGAGTGAATTAGAAGAAGAGGATGAGAGAAAATATAGTAGTGGTATTATTTTTTGCAGAATGGGAAGAGAGAAAATGAGGAAGGAGTTTAAAAGTCCCGTAAAAATTCCTTTATAGGCTTTTTTTTGTATATACTATACTGTATAGTAAGAGAGAGAGAGAGAGAGAGAGAGAGAGAGAGAGAGAGAGAGAGAGAGAGAGAAAGAGAGAGTGAAGCGACGCATTGGCTCCAACCGTCAGAGAGAGAAAAGGGTATTATGGTATTATTATTACATCTACTAGTTGAATGCTAATGATCTTATAACTAAAGGGATTTGTCCAATGTCTTTTGGACCTTAAAAAAAAGGATTAATGTCCAAAAAATACCCCAAGTTAGAATTAATTCCCTCTCATTCCAATCATAATTTTTTTGCCCATAAAAGGTTACATACATTTTGCTTTTTCCTTTTTTATCCCATAAAAAGAGTCGTTTGAGTTATGAAAAGCTTCTCAGAACTCAAACTTTGAGCAATGGGAAGCTTTTCAAAACTCAAATTTTAAGTTTTAAATTTTTTTTCATAATTCGTTCTTTAAAAAAACGGTATCTTTTATAGGTTAAGTTATATGGTGGCAGGTGCCTTAGGGGGCATTAACCCAAAAAATAATTGCCCCCTATATATTTACATTATTTTTCTTTGGTAGTAGGGCTGCAAATAAACCAAGCCGCTCGCGAGCAGCTCGAGTTCGGCTCGGAGAAAAGCTAGTTCGAGATCGGCTCGAATGTAAACAAGCTCAAGCTCAAGCTCCATTTTAAGCTCGATACGTAAACGAGCCTGCTCGAGCTCGGCTCGTGAGCTCGTTTAAAATTATGAATTATAAATAAAAATAAATTATCTATTTATAAATATATTATTAAACCTTCAATATCTGATTGGATATTTATAATTTCTTTAGACATTTATTTTTCATTAGTGTTATGTTTCATATTTTCATACCACACACTCATGAAAGTCCCATTTCAACCATAAAAAACAAATTGTGCTCGACTTTAAAAAAGATTGTTCAATAAGTTAAACAAACAAGTTCTAACAGTTCTGATTTGGATTATTGGAAGCTTGGGCTCGGCTTGTTTAAATTTGAGCTCGGCTCGGTCCGGCTCGTGTAAATTTGAGCTCGGCTCGGCTCGAGAAATTAAACAAACCAAACTTGTACATCTAGTATTCGGCTCGGATCGGCTCGTTTGCAGCCCTATTTGGTACGTTCACCGTGGCTGCGGCTGCAAATGAGAGGAGAAGGGGACTTGTTTCCGCTAAATCTATTTACATTATTTTTCGACCAATAAAAATATAAAATTTTACAGTACTCTTGGAAATTTCTTTTTTGGCGGTAAACCCCAAATATTTCCTATAGCACAACGCACACTCACTTTAGAAAAAAAAAAACTCACTAATTACTTTCATCTCTTTTTATCCACCACCACTGCCACAATAATCACCACAGCCGCTGGCCACCGACTGCTGTTGCTGCACTCTCAACTCAAGCATCTTTTTTAATCACAGGTAATACACAAATTTCCGATGTTAGTATTCTAGTTATCTATTCATATTCATAGCTTATCTTTTTTTATTTTACTTCCTGCATTGTTATTTCGTCAAACAGTTAATATGCTTGTAAACTAACACCTTACTTTGCAAAACCTAGAGCATAAACTAGGTAGAATTTTCGCATTTACAATGTAAAACCCGTGGCCAAGCTCACTACGAAAAAAAAGACTCAAAAGAGAAATCTATGGGATCATTGAGAGATTTACGATATATAGTTCAACCAGCATAACAATTGACCACTCGCTTATCATTTTCTTGTGATTATCACAGGATTATAACTTCAGTAATAACGCTGAAAATTCCATAACAGAAAATGGGAGAAGAAGCTGCTCTGACGCCGCAAAATGTAACTTTAGACACCGAAATGGCAGAAATAGGAGAAATTACCGAAATGCCATCATCGGAAGAAGCTTACTCATGGCCATTAATCGACTACAATATTCCTCCTTATAAGACTTACCACTTCGTCAACCAATTCAGAAAGTCTTCAGACCCTAACAACTTTTTCAAAGCCGTGAAATGGTAAATTAATTTCCCAATTTCTGATTTAAAAGAAAAATTGTAATATTATATATTTTTATTGTTGTTCTTATATGCTTGAAGGTCACCGGATGGTTCTTGCTTACTCAGTTGCTCTGAAGATAATGCCCTCCATATTTTTGATTTGTAAGTTTCTTCTTAAACGTAATTTCATTTCAATTTTAATTCTAGAATCAAATTTGAAATTGCTGTAATTTAAACAATTTAGACTATATTAACACAAAATGGAAATATTATTGTTTTTTGTTCTCTATAGACCATACGATGAAAATGGGAATCTTTTGGATACTAGCTCATATCCTGAAGATACAGGTACATTCTTTTCCTTTTCATTCATAAAAATGCGAATGTATTAATTTGGAGGGCCTATGGGCAAATATTTCAGAATTTCTTGTTTCAAAAGTCCCTACTATAATTATTTATTATTTGTTTCAGACTCCTTTACAGCAAACCTTGTTATAAACGAGGGAGAGTCTGTGTATGATTATACCTGGTATCCACATATGTCTGTTTCTAGTAAGATTTACATCTTAATATTTGTGTTTAATGTAATAAAAATTAATAATAAATGCTTGACTTTAAATTTATTGTACATATTTCAGATCCAGATACATGTGTTTTCGCAAGTACTACACGTGACCATCCAATTCATCTTTGGGATGCTATTTCTGGACAGGTTTATTATCAAATTGCAATTAAGCCCTCGTGTAATTTGTATCAAATTAAATGATTTTAAATGGAAAAAATTGCAGCTTCGTTGTACATATCGAGCTTACGATGCCATGGATGAAATTACTGCAGCTTTTTCAATTGGTTTTAATCCCACCGGGGAAAAGTAAAATATCATTTTTTTAAATTGTTTCTAAAGTATTGTCAAAATAATTAAATTAATAAAATGATCTTGAACAGAATATTCGCTGGATATAACAAATCTGTTAGAGTATTTGATGTTCATCGCCCTGGTAGAGATTTTAAACAATATTCAACGCTTAAAGGAAAAAAAGAAGGGCAATCAGGTAATTCTGAAAGCTATGTAACAACAAACTAATAGAGTTGATGATTATTACTAAAGTGGGTCCCACATGGTTAGGTATAATATCATCAATAGCTTTCTCTCCTAATCATTCCGGAATGTTAGCTACTGGTTCTTATGATCAAAGTACCGCTATATATAGTGAGGACAATATGGAACTTTTATATGTTTTGCATGGCCAAGAAGGTGGTGTTACTCAAGTAAGATTCTTATAAAAATAAAATAATAATTCTAACATTTATATAACTAGTATAGTTGCTTAAACAAATATACATGTACAGGTGCAATTTTCGAAAGACGGAAACTATTTATATACAGGTGGACGAAAGGTAAGCTTTTATTATTAAAATAGTGATTTTTTGCTTTCCAGTTAATAATTAAAAAATGAAAAATTATAATTTATTTATGTTAATCAGGATCCTTATATTCTATGCTGGGATGTTCGAAAAGCTGTTGATATAGTTTACAAGTAAGTCTTATCTGAAAAAACCGTGACTTAAAAAATAAAATAAAATAAAATAAAAAATTGTTTTTATTGATTATTAGGTTGTACAGATCAACAGAAACTACTAATCAGAGAATACATTTTGATGTTGAGCCTCAAGGTCAACATCTGGGAACTGGTGGTCAGGTAATATGATTTGTTTATATTATTTTAATAGGGTAAAATACCAAATATACCCCTATGAGAATTTAATTGATTATTTCAGGATGGGTTGGTTCATATATATAGTCTTCAAACTGGGAAATGGGTAACTAGTTTTAAAGCTGCGTCAGGTATAAACTAATGTGGGTTTATATTTATAAGATATAAAGAATTTTACTTTTGATTTAATTTGAATAATTGCAGATACTATTAATGGTTTTAGTTTTCATCCATATATGCCTATGGCTGCTACTTCATCGGGTCATAGAAGATTTGGAGGGTTGGAAGATGAGTTGAAGGAGGATATAAGTCTTGGTGGTAAGTATTTTAATTTAGAAAAAGTGAGGTTTGATTTTATTAATTATGTAATGTTTGAACAGGTGATGAAAATTGTATGTCTATATGGAGCTTTTATCCGATATTAGAAGATGATAATGAGGGTGCAAAATCTGGAGATTTAATTGGTGAATTTAATGAAGAATTCTGATTATTTTATAGCTGAGAATAGGGTGGTGTGTAAAATTGTTGATTTCAGGCATTTTTGTTATTTGATTGTGCAGAGTGCTTGAGATATATAAATTATTGAGCTACCTATACAACATGAATGAATGGAAAACAGAAAATACGATTTCCTCTTTTTTATAATAAAGAGTTATATTCTTTATATTGCAACTGTGTTGATCAATTATGCTTTTCTTCTTTTATCTTGTGATACTTTATAATTCATTTTTTTTTTAATTGTTAATGGGATTCATCCCATAACTGTTGGCATATAGCCTCCCTTAATAGGTTGTTTTAATGTGACAAATCCTCTTGTGTTTAGTGTGCTAATTACTCTTGTTATATATATTCCTTCTTGCACTCTTTTTCATCAAAAAGCACTTCTTTATCTTTTAGATCAAAACTTTATTGTTATATGTTATGAAACTAATTCTCATATAAATACTTTTAACCTTATCTTTGTGTACATTGAGAATTAGCTTTAGTGATCAACTTCAAAGGTTCTTAGAATGATGTTTCCAACAACTTTCGTGAAGAAGATTTATTGATCCAAGTCATTATTTTTCAAAGTTACTTGGCGCGGTACACCGGACCAAGAATACGGACCAGGGCGCGGTGCAGAGGCTAGCCCGTCAGTAAGTTAGAAAATCAAACCATTGAAGTGCGGTACACCGCACGAAATCTTGCGGTACACCGCAAGAAAGGTTTTTCTGCACAAAAGATAAGTCATAAGCAATATATCCGTTGGGAGATTAATAGATCCGTTGGACTCAAGTCTTATGACCGTTGGAAGCCATTTTCTACTATAAATTGAAGCTCTTTGAAGGCTACAACCACACCAACTAATTACAAACACTAAGGGGCTTAATTGCTATCATTCAAGAAGGTGTCAAGTGCTATACATAGTCAAAATCAATCTTAGTGAGCTTATTAATCCTTTCAAGGACTATCAATAACTTTGTTATTGTTGGAGTAATTGTTTTTCTTATAACATTTTTATACTAATAGGTATTAATATTTTTATTGAAATTAACTATAAAACATGCTTTGTTTGTAATTGTCAATGAGATCGATTTCATCATTTTGTTGTTAGTTGTTGCACTCTGTTTTAATGAAACTTTGTTGTCAGATAAATTTAATTGTTGTTAGCTGTTAAAATAATGGGCATACAGATACTAATATTTTTTTGGGATCCAAGGATTGGATCTAAGACCATGAAGCTTGGATCCCAAACACGCACAATAGTTATTATCAACACTCCATGATTACTCAGCAAAGTTGCATCAGGTAATATAAATATTTATACTCAACGTGATCCTTACGTTTAAATTTATATGTAAAGGACAGTGACAAAAGGTGAAACCAGGACCTATTAACTTGATGTCTAATTAAGCTTTGATATTATATTAACATACTCATTATTTACAGTTAAAAAAATACTATACTTTAACGGGTAACAATCACAAATAACAATTACTATTTATATAAATCTATTTTGCACCAGGTTCAAGAACTCAATCACAAATAACAATCAATAATTATATGAAAACAGATAATGAGCAACGGTGAATATAGTAGAGCATTGAGCACAGAGGGCAGAGCTGTCGTAAACTTCCTAGAAAGGCTTTCAGTTGCTGTCCTTCACGGTCCAAATATCAAAACAAGGATTTCTCCACTATCAAACCTCGTGAAGGAAAATGGAGCAAATTACAGGGTATTAGACTAGGGGGAGTATATGCTGTTGTTTCACTTCTAGCAAATTCGATAGTAAAAGCTTGTTGGATCAAATCAAAATCAAAGAGTGAGAAGAAATTGCTTTGCTTTTCTTGTATTTGAACCCAGACTTAATTAGAATTAGCCATCATTAAATTTGTATGAAACTTTTATGTTCAATTCATTACTCTAGACCCTTTTGGTACAATATATATATATATAATATATATAATATATATATATATACACATTTTGCAAACGTGTAAATAAGACTAAAAGAATCTACTCCAACACACGAAGGATCACTAGCAAGCTTTGTATTAACATTGACTCTATCACAAATCAGTAATTGACAGAATCTAGTTGTAGGTTCTTTACACTATTTGTAACATATTTTATATTCCGTAATTAGCAAATCAATTTGCACACAAAATTCACTCTCATACGTGAGTTACTGTATACCATTATAAGAAAATGAGATTGCAATAGTCTCAACAAGCACCAGTGGTCTAGTGGTAGAATAGTACCCTGCCACGGTACAGACCCGGGTTCGATTCCCGGCTGGTGCAGATTGGGAAGCGATGACGAAATTTGTGCCTAATGCAATAGTAGGGTCTGTTGCTAGTCTGATCATATAGATGAATATAGGTGCACGCTGAGTTTCCAATTATTTTTTACTTTTGTTCCTTCCTTCAATCTCCATGTAATATTTTCAATCCGTAAAAGCTTGCAATTATTTATGCGGATCTTGAATACTGGGATTGTATTTATCAGATGATAAAGGTTATATCAGAAGTAAGAAAGCTCCCTGTTCTAGTCTAGTGATGATTCAAAGTCATTCTTGCAAGATCTTTATTCTATCTTGAGTTGTTGATTTTACATTAAAGTAGAACATATGATCCGATTCGATTCATGGCTGAGGATACATTGTGATAAGAACTGTTTTGGAAAGAACATGATACACTGTAGTGAGAGGTTGACTAAACTTGAAAGATAATACTCTGATAAGTTTCGCCACTAATACTTCCTTGTGAAGCTTAGCGGTCGACTTTTCATTTACAAGTTTTTTTTACTTCATTTTGATAGTTTATTTTTCTTACATTTCTAATCTTCTTAGTAATATTCCTTTATTTTGATTGATTTTTAGTTTTTTTTTGGCAGTTTCAAAAACTTCAGTTGTCGATAATTTCAGTTATTGATAATTTTTTATAACTTTTTTGTTTTCGAGTTTCGATTGATAATCCTTTTCGTAATTGATGAAATCATTTTCTCAACTGTTGATAGACCATTCCTTTTTTCAGCTAATCTGCTTTTCTTTTTAAATTAATATTATATTTGTTACAAATCGTGTTGAAACATACTACACTATTCTTTGTAGGGTACTTCTTCCGTCCTTTTTTTTTTGTCCACCTTTTTTATGCACAAAAATTAAAAAAAGTATTTAATATTTTTTCTCTTTACACAATTGCCCTTAATTAATGTATATGGAGATATTTAATGTAATATTCTTTATACTATTTAATTAAGGGTAAAATTGGAAAAGTATAGAAAAAGTGTCTTGATATTGAAAAATGGACAAACAATATTGGAAACCTCTTTTTAGAAAGTTGGACAAATAAAAGTGGACGGAGGGAGTAATACCTTTATTGTCTCTGTACTTTTCCCGAATTGTCAGTTTACCTCATATTTCTTATAAAGTGTAAATTTACCCCTATCTTTTCAAAACGTGACTCATTACTCCTTGTAGACGGATTCCGTCCATTTTCGTCAGTAACCGGTTATGTGCATGGCATGTGTGGTTTTTTTTAATATTAAAAAATGATTTTAATTAGTAACATTTCCCTTATATGCAAAAGGATAAAAAAGAAATTTCTTAATTAAATAATACTATTAATATATTAAATTAAATAAAAAAATCAAAACTTAAAACTAAATCTCTTCACACTTACATTCGACGAAAAAACAAAAAATAATTCTCTTCATACGCTGAGCTGCTCTCCTGCACAAGAAAACCACCCCCACTTGCGCCATCAAACCCAAATTAAGGTAAAATATTAATTTTTACCATTGAAATTCTAAAAATTTGAAGTTTTTTGTTACATAGGAGAGCCACTTCGGATTCGGAGTCATTGACTCGCTTCGAACCTGTACCACTAGATTGGATGAACAAGGCTCTGGCCAGCGAACTAATTCCAATTGGTTCAAAATTGAATTTTTTACCTTACCTTACCACTACAATTTTTCAGATCTGATTTAAATATAATCACCATCGTGTTATTTATTAGTGGAGAATTTTGAAAATCCTATGTGGAATGACCCTTAGTAGTGGATGTAAGGGAACATAACCACTATAAATTTCTTGTGTAATCTCTTCCCTTCAACTCTTTAATTATCGCTTAATTTTCCTTACCTTTTCTTACTTATATTGTTTGTACTTAGTTTTTATTAGTATTAATTAGCAACCTTGTGTAATCTCTTCCCTTCAACTCTTTAATTATCGCTTAATTTTCCTTACCTTTTCTTACTTATATTGTTTGTACTTAGTTTTTATTAGTATTAATTAGCAACCTTATTTATCCTCATCCTTAGGTTCTCAATAGTTTTGTTCTTGGTTCTTAGATTGCATAAAATTAATCAACTCTAGCCTTATTATAGAATCCCTCAGTCTTAGATGCTTACTTGTTTGACCTTAGATACTTAGCTAAAACTAGAAATACTTAAGTTCGCACTGATAGATAGTTCGTTAGGAATACTTATCCTATTTTTAGCTCCATTTTCATTTTCCTATCTTGCCTTATTCCTTGACTTTATATCATTATTTAGATAGCATCTTACCTCTCCTAAAACTTTGCTTCCGAACTTACAACTCCTTAGAACATCATTAGAATCTTATCTTAAAAAGGTTTAGCCTTTAGGTTGGCTTAACCTTATTTTAAGAGTAATATTTTAATTAGGCATATATTATATTAGAGACTTATTCACCCCATATAGGACTTATAAGTGGTATCAGAGTCTAACTATATATTATTGCTTAACCGTGAGTAGAGTACAATACATAAAAACTAATCTTTTGGAAGAGTCTTCAACTTCTAGATCTCCACTATTCGTACGTACAAATTATTGATCTTGGAAAAAGAGGATGGAGAAATATCTACGAAATATAGATTATGATCTTTGGATGAACACAAGCAAAGGTCCCCTCGAAGTGGAGTCTTTCAAAAAGCTCACCAAAGAAGATAATGTGAAACTTACACAAGATGCAAATCATTTAATATATTGTTTTATGGGATATCGAGTCAAAATTCAACTACATTGATGATTGATCATCGCTCATGACATTTGTGAATGCTTGGACCTCTCTTAATGAAATCATCAATATTAAAATTGAGGAAAGCAAAGATGATAGTGAGCTTGTTGAATTAATGGCCAATGATTAGGTAACTTCTAACTCTAGCTTTTCCTCATTATATTTTGATACTTGTGATGATCTTGATGATGATATAATGCTAAAGTATATTCTAAAAAATCTTAACCTTTTTTGTCAATCAAATGAGCTTATGTTAAATGATTTGAATCTGACAGAACGGAGATATAAAGATTTCTAGCGTAGCTTGGATGTTTCCTTTAAAACCAATGAAGAGTCATTTTATGAGAATGTCTCGTTTCTAGAAGAAAATAAAAGAATTTTAAAAGAAAATGCTTTGTTGTGTAAAGAGGTGATAAAGCATGGGGCATTATGCAAAATAGTGGTTAAACTCGGAATCTCAAGTCTGAACCTTCGATGTATCGGATCACCGGACCCCCAAATGGCATATGATTTTTTTTATGTAAAGATCAAGATGGAGGAAGTATGACGAACTAGACCATCATACCCTCGTAGTCTATCTGATAATTGTTCAAGATCAGAGCAAAAGCCAAAAGTTTGGCAAACCAAACCCCTAGACCCCCAAAACGCTTCTGAGTCTTTTGTCCATATGAATAAGACAGACATATAACAATGAAGAGACTGGATCTCCGACATGGACAATACAATTGGAAACTATCCCTTAGCAAGGACTGGCCTCTGAGGCAAAGAATCCAAACCTTGAAAATTAATCTGATGAATTGGCACCACAAAGTATATGATAATGAAAGTTGAGGCCATTGTTTTCTATATATAAAATGTAATCATTTAGCAAAACTAACTATTCTTTACACAAATTATCTAGCTTTCAAGTTGAGATATTCAAGAAGAGGTCCAAAGCATATCAAGCCAACATTGTGATCTTTTTTATATGTTTTGTAAGCTATACTTGTTAAGGAGTGTAAGATAGGTATTGTAGATTCGAGTCTTCAACCTTAGGTGTTTCCTCTTGTTCTAGATTCGAAGCGAAATTTTTATAGACTAGAAAAATAAAAAATTGTGAGCTCTCATGTACGTGTAGACACAAGAGGAGGTTTCACGGGTTGTGACATGGGTTTTGAGTATCAATTGTATGTATGGGTCCTTGTGTTGTGATAGCACAAGAGAAGACTTCGAGGATTGTTCAAAGTGGTTGTAAAGGTTTATGTTTTCACCTCGATCAAAGAGACATATAATATTAGTGGAGGATCTTGTAAAATCCTAAGGGTCATATAAACCTTAGGTAATGGACTATGCCTCCAGAGCCAAACCACTATAAATCATGTCATTTTTCTCCCTTACTTTTTTTTTAACTTTTTTGCATGTTAAGTGTTTTATATACTGTAGCTTTCATATTTTTTAAGTATACTATATATATCTCGCACGCTAAGTGTTTGGGATATTGTCTTTTTCATAGTTGGCTAGTTTTTTGTTTTGATCTTGCAGGATAAGTGTTTGATTTAGTGTCCATTCCATATTCTCTTATTGTATGTTGTAGATTTAGCTTATATATCTAGTAATTGTTTATTTGTCTAAAATAAACCTCTTAAATAGATAGATTCGTGTTGGTTGGTGTAGTTTATAATTTTAATCTGTCATACGCCTTTCACCCCTCTTTAGGACTATATATTGGGTAAAATATCTAAACGTGAATCTTGAACATTAGAGAGAGCATTTAGTTTTACCTTATTTTTTGAGAGAGTTGTGTGTTATTCAAGTAATAAGACTTGAATAAACCTCTGCACTGAATAAAGTAGTGACCTTATCCTGTTATTTATAAGAGTTTGTGCGCAAGTGTGCCAAGTTCCTATAATTCTTGGTCCAACACTTGCTTCAAAGCCTGCATCTTTATTTGTGACAACAACATTTTAGTTAACCAATTAAAGCGTAGCAAAAAGTATAGTCACATTCATTTGACTTGATTACAATTTTTTTGGATTTGGACTTTCTAAATTTAGTAACGTGATTAATGACTTGAAATCAAAACTGGAAACTTGAAGCATTACTAACAATCTCCCACCATACTTGAGTAGTTCATGAGTATTAACACGTTCCTTATTATGCACCATTAGTCCATCATCATCTAGTCAGCAACAAGTTATAGGGGAAACTGAATGTGTTCAATGGGACTTACACACCCACTTAGTTTTTTGGATCCACAACTCTAACACACTATTAACAACATGAATTGTGTGTTGGATACATAATATGGAATTTCTATGAGGGGTCTAGTCTCAATTCAATTTCCATGAAGGTATGTGCACAACTCCCATGAGTTATTCTAACCTTAGAGAAACAATTTAGTGATAAGTATATTTTCAGATTTATTTCTTATACTAATACCAAGGAGCTCACCATGGTGGATTCCACACATATATATATCTACGACTCACTAAATGTCATAAGTGTGATGAGGACCTTTAGGCGATCAACCTATATTCTCACCAGTCGTGTTCTGGGAAATCAGCATTTCTCTTTATGACGTATCATGATATTCCTAGTTAGGACCTATAAATATTCATGTGGTCTTCCTGATATACAACCACAAGTGTGGTGCCTTCATATTCATGGCATCTTGGAAACACACTTTTACTTATGTCACGATGCCTAGTATAGTGTGAAGTACAATCCATAATAAGTCTATACCACTTGGACCTATCTTTATTTTCTTTCTAGCAGTCCTATCGAGGTTCTTGATCTCTTCTCGATGCGATATTAATCTATTACATATACCTATACATAACATTTCATGTCTTATCCAATAGTAAAGTTTATATTGTCGTCTCCACCGAATCAAGCTTAGCTTGTTCTACTAATCAATCTTCCTAAGGACTTCCTGCTACAAAGAGTCTTATTTATGTTATAAATTCAATGAAAATTTCAGTTCTTTGGAATGACATCAACTTAACTGGGTATTTTATGGTAAAATTAAAATACCTCCCACCGTCTCCTGCATCTTTCACGAAGAACACTTTACAATTATTTTCTTCCAACTACTGTGCCGCGTTTCAAGTCAATCCATCATTGACTAAAGTATAGTTGTGAGTGGTTGTTCATTTAATGGTTTTAATGTCATTGAATGTATATTATGCCATCAATAGCGAAATAATAACCATAAGCCATAACACATGACGACAACATATCTTTTGACTAATGTTTTAAAGTTAATTTAATGCATTTAAAGCAATGTTGGATTTTCTTTCTTATAAATAGAAATTGAGTACCTGACCAAAAATAAATAAATCGAGTTTCTCCTTTTTTGCGAGTGAACGGAATATATTTTATAAAAATTGCATAATTTTGATAGATAAAGTTTATAGTTAGCTAGATTTTTGATTCAGAAGTGCTACATTCACAAAATAATTTTTGAGTGTGGTAACTTGGGAAAAAAATGTTAGTGAAACCGCAAGCACAGTAGCATAACGTCAATTTCCTTAGAAGAAAATATATATTGAGGCCAACATTTGGCCAACTTTATAAAATAAAGCCTAACTAAAAAAAATCTACTTTATAAGGCTTATTCCTAACTTTCTGGTTTCTTTCTTGACTTTTTACCCATACTTGGTTAGAAAAAAATATCATTTTCTTTTTGTCGGTAGGTAGGATCCACGAGAACAATGTCACCCGGGTTCTTAAATTAATCCGTCATCGGTCCAGATCTAATTACACCATAACCAACATTTTTTAATGCGTTGTACCCATGGCCCAAAACCAAATCTCTACACAATATGTCGTTGTACCCTTGGCCTAATAACCAACCATTTTCATGTTTTTGGGTTATCCCCATCAAGAACAGAAACAATTAACTTATCAAGCATCAAAACAGAATAAAAAACTAATGAATTCGAATTGGAACAAAAACAATTGAAATTATCTTCACACTCGCAATATAGGATCATAAAACAACAACTACTCTTTACAAAGTCATCATTAATTGGAACACAACAGATTTTAGAGAAACAGTTTCCCAATTAAATAAAATTCGGTGGGGCTGTGATTGGGCTTAGAAAACATATTATACACATAAACATCAACAAATCGTTTAGAAATTGTAGTATCAAACAAACAAGAACAACAAATCTATTCACACTTGTTGACTTTAAAAAATTGCAACAGAAATGAAAAAACAAAAACAAATCAGATTTGGGCTTCACGGGCTGTACCCGCGGTACTGATGTGCTTGGACTGGACCTAGGGGGTGGATATGCTCTGATTCATGGGATGTACCCATGGCCCACTGTCGCTTCAACCTCGCAGAAGAATGTGGAGAGCGGCTTATGCTGGAGGAGAGCGGCTTGGGTTTCTGCTGGAGGAGAACGACTTGTTCAATCGGTCGATGGTGGAGAAGAGCACCCTTGTGCGATGATGTAGACGAGCGGCTTGTTAAGATCCTTGGAGATGGTGTTGAGGATGGTGAAGATGGTGTTGAGGATGGTGTATTGTGCTGATATTGATGGTGGCGTAGAATTTCAGGCGGCGCGGTGGGGGTCTGATGGTGATGAAGATGATGGTGGATCTGTGGGAAGGTGGATATGCTGGTGAGGATGGTGGTTAATGGTCCAGGGTAAGGGGCGGTAGGGTTTCAGGCGGCAGGGTGGGGTTCTCATGGTGATGAAGATGATAGTGGATCTGTGGGAAGGTGGATCTGCTGGTGATTATGGTGGTTAATGGTCCACGACAAGGGGCAGTTCTCTTTGGTCAGTGAGAAGATGATGGTGATGTTGGTGGTTGGTCAGAGAGCACAGAGAGGGTAGCAGCAGGGGAGCATGGTGGTGGTTGGTCAGGGAGCATAGAGAGGGAGACAATGGAGCGTGGTGGTGGTTGATCAGAGAGCACAAAGAGGGAGGGGAGGGGAAGGGAGGTGTGTTCGTCGCTGAGAGAGAAGAGAGGGGTAGGAGGGAGGTGGGTTCGTCCATTGTATATTAGGTTTTGAGTTAGGTTTTAGGGTTTTCTCTGTATTTAATAGGTAAGGGGAGGACTTTTTAGGATTTTTATCCCATTTAATTGGACATCAACTAGTACTTAGGGAGTGGGTTTTATATTATAAAGAGAGGTAGTCAACTGGCTCTAAAAAGTAAATGCCCCATTTCCTTAAATGATTGAACCAAGCGCAAAACTCAATCCACTTGGTCCTTTTCAGTTTGCATTTATAGCCATATTAATATTCTTGTAGTTTTATTTTTATATTTTGTTATAATAAAAATTTATTTGTTTATCACTTTATATCATATTTGTTATAGACAATTTTTTCTTTTTCAAGAATTAACCGAAAAACCCAAATAGATCCAACATCTACAATCTATCTCAGATTGTACGATTTACCCCATCTACCAACCAACATATAATTATGGAAGTGAGGGCTCTAGATGGGGTTTTATCTCTTAGGGGAAAACAAAATAAAAGGGCTATATTGCTCTTAGGCTAAATTCGAATCTAGCCCCAACATAAATTCATCCTTTATAACATGATTTTTGGGTAAGATTCTTAAAGATTCACTATCCCGAAACACTATTTATACAGATAGGCAAAATTAATCTAACCCTACTATGTAGTTCTATGTATTACGTTTTTAATTCTTTATTGTTGTGGAGTCCACCTATAAATTAATTTATTTTTATTTTTATTAATCATAACTTTATGCAAAACTAATTCACCACACTTTTGTATACTATTTTAATATAACTTATGTCTTTTTAACACTAATAGTTAAAAATAAAACCCTTCTCTCTTTTTCAGCTCCTTATATATTTAATATAGTTTTTATCTCTATTTATTTCGAAAAGAAAATTGAATTATACTAATAGTACATAACTTATAATTTTTTATGTTACTTTTCTCTACCCTACAAAGTAAAAAAAAAAACCCCCACATGATAAACTACTTGCATATCGTATGAGCCATCAACAAATTATATACTAAATAATAGGTGTTTATATTTAAAGAGATAATTACTAACACATTAAATGAAGTATTTCCAAAAATGTTATACCTCCTAAATTCTAAACAATACCAATTGACCTCCCCTATATAGTATATCCCGTCATGTAATGAAACTCCAAAATGCACTCTTTACTTACCATTTTTACACTCTAATAACATATTTGTTTCCTAAACAAGAAACAAACAAAAAGACCCTAAAAATCAAGTAATAATCACTGTCAATGTCTTATTTGAAGGTGAATATATGCAGGATGTAATAGTTTAGCGTAATTAAATTAAATGATTATATTTTTAATTTAACCTTTATATACTTATTCAATTATATAATCAATTTTTTGTATAAGTTATAATCATAATTATTTTTAAATATTCTTAAGTAAACATTATTTTATATTTTTATTGATTTAGGTTAGCATCTTTAAAGTATAAGTATATTTTAAAAATAATAACAAAAATTAACAATAACTGTCATATATTTTATCGTTGTTGGGACTCTAGTTTAATATATGTTATTTAAATAAGATTTTCAATCCAACGATGATAACCAATAAGATAAGAAAACTAAATTTAATGAACAAAATTAGAATAAGATATTATGACTAAGATAAGAAAACATAATCTAACCTATTGTATAATCTTTTATCCAACGGATATTAAATCAATCAAGATAATTTATTTAATTTTGAGAGCATTTTGTATTATTATTAATTTTTTTTATTTAAGTATTCGTAATTTTTTTTTAAATATTAAACAAAAATAATAACAAAATGTGTATTACATATTAACAGGTATATACTTCTGCTATCTTTTCTCATCTCATTTAGCTTAAAAATCCTCCGTTTAATTCTTTATACTTCTCATGTTTTCAAATCTTATAAACATATAACTCACCTCTTCACACTCGCATTCAATAAAAAAAAACAAAAATAAATCTCTTCACTCTCCACCGCCATCAACCCAGCTTGGCGAAAAATCCAAATTAAGGTAAAAAGTTACTTTTTACCATACAATAACAAAATCATCTTTTCACACTCCATTAAGGACGTCGTTTTGAGCCCGACTTTTCTTTTTTATAAAAAAAGGCCCCAATTTTATCAAAACAAATTTTTTTAGTTACAGAAAACCTAAAAAAAATCTTGCTTTAGATAACTAAGTTTATTTTGGTTTCTTGGGCCGGTCCTAATTCGAACTAGAAACATTAGAGAAATCTCTTCACATTCCATTCGAATAATAAACATTAAAGAAATCTCTTCACACTCACCTTTCCACCAAGCTGCTCTCCTGCACAGAAAACTGCCGCCACTCGGGGACCGTTCTCCACCATCATCACTTTTACAATTTTTCAGAAATTGGCATTATCAACAATCGAAGAACCCAAATTAAGTTAAAAAAATATATTTTACCATTAAAAATTTAAAAGGTTGATTTAATTTTAACCTAATCTCATTATTTTTACAATTTTTCAGACAATGGCCATTATTATGACCATTAAAAGCCTTTTACTGTATGAGAAATGATGCCCTGAGAATAGCCTTTCAATACAGAAGTGAGTAATTTGGTGTTAAACTGCATTTTTGAATGGTTGTTTGTACTACTAGAGTGAGCAATTTTTTTTTGAATTATTTGTTAGTAAATATCCATTTAGCGCATCAACAATTAAATAACCACAATTAAGGCAAAAAATTAACTTTTACCCTTGAAACTCTAAAAAATTGAATTAATTATTAACCTAATCTCATCACCTTTATAATTTTTAGAATTATTTGATTTAAATATAATTATAGTCGTGTTGTTTATTATTTTTTTTATACATATCCTATATTGGCCGTTTCATGACCGTTGGAAGCCTTTTACCGTATGAAAAGTGATGAGCTAAGAAAAACCTTTTATTGTTGAGTGAGCAATTTGGCCTCATAATGCATTTTTTGAATTGTTTTGCAGTAAATATTCATTTGGCGCATCTATTGGAGATGGTCTTAGCTTTGGTGATCGGCTCTCTCGAGTAATTTTTTTAACCCTATCTTTTTTCAAATTTAGATGCAAATTTAAGCAATTCTTTTAACCCTATTTTTTCCAAATTTCATCTTCAAATTTAATTAATCTCTGATGTTGTGTGAATTGATCGGGACATGATTCAAGGTAATTTCTTTAATGTTCTTTGGATTTTCCCCAAGTGTTTGTACAAGTTTTGTTCACCAGTTTGGAAAAAATTATCTTTTCAATTTTTTATATGTGAAAATTATCTTTTCACTCAATATGTATTTTTAAGGTGAATCATTGTGCTATATTATCCTGATCGAAATGTATCATAATTATTTATGTCTTTCTCCGTTGACATATGATGGATGGACTAATTATGGTGTCTTGAGTAAAAAAATAGGAGACGTACTATTCCTCAAGTTTTTACCAGTAGAAATCATATTGGAGGCCCTGACCTTGATGGTATGGTTTTGAGCTTGATGATTTTTTTAATATATCAGTCTATTTTTTAATAATTTGTCTTTGTAATTGGTACATATATTGTTGAAGCTAATCAAAATGGAGAGCTAGCTAAGCTCTTAAGGATCAGTGCTGGAATAAAATTACTAGAAGTTAGGCAAGTATCAGATGGTTATATGTGTATTTTTCGAAAGTTTGTTTCCATTTTTACGGAAAACTTGCCGGTTTTACATGGTAAGAGAATGTGTGCATTCTTTGTGTTGACAACGGAGTACAGATTACTGAAGCACTAAAACTCCAAATGGAGGTGCAAAAGAGATTTCACGAACGGTTGGAGGTGTTTTTTTCTCATACTTCGTTACATATACTTTGATTCTAGGCAATATTCCCTGAACAATAAATCATTTACCGAATTGGTTCTCAAACTTCAAAACTACCTGATAGTTCTTCAACTCTTGGTTATAACCACCTTTAGTCCACGTGTCTAACTCCTTCAGATTTTGACCTTTAAGAAAAAATCCACTGCGTACACCAGTTAGTCTATTTGACATGTTGATTATATGTGAATTTTGTTAATTTTATTTTATACTAATTAAACTTTGGAGATATTTTAGTTTGATTAATGAATTTTATCTTTTTTCTTACTTTGGTGTAACTGGATGTAACATTGGTATGATGTTGGCATATTTGTTTGAAATGTTTCTACCCGGAGGGTGGTTTATGTCTGTAGGTGAGCATTATGTAATTTTAATCATTTTTTACGGATAATTTTAATCACTTAAAGCTTAAAATTTGGTGGTAGTCATTGAAGAGTGTAGAATGTGGGGTCGTGTGTATGTAAGGTAACATGACACATGACTTCAACAAGAGGGGAATATGGTTTCACCACTTTTCTTTCTTTTTGAATTGAATAATTTATTTTATTTATTTAAATTGTAGAATTTTCATATTTATTCCATAACGTGAGGATAGTTGGTTGAACTACACTTTTACCATGACCAAGAAGCCATTCAAGAAGGGGTTTGCATATCTTTTTTCCAAAGTAGTAAGGCTTGAGAATTATCAATTTGGACACTGTAACAAGGATGTTCCAATCGGGTATATCATTTTTTTATCAAGTTTGCATATATGATTAATTAATTTGCTAGGTTCTCCAAATTTGAACAAGAAGTTAAATTCACCTACAACTCTGTTACATAATTGTATTAGATATGCGTATATGCCAACTTAATCATATTTGTCTACTGTTTAATAATTATGATAGGTTACATAATAACTGTGATATTCTTTATGGGAAGTGTATTTTTCTGCATTGAAAGCAAGCTTTGTGCTTAAAGTAAGAATATAACATTACAAACATAGTAAAAGCACTTAATGAATAGTAGGATACAAACCGTCCAAAAAAAAAGAATAGTAGGCTACAAAATCTATTTTGTTTCTATGCATATAGGAGATTGGAAGTATCCATATCCCTTTTGAAGATTTGTTTTTTTTTTTGTCATTGAAGATTTGCTTTTTCAATCTAATTATCTCAGTCTAAATGTGACCATTTTTTGTCTTTTTGGTATGCAGTGTAGGAAGTCGTGACTTGCCAATACTGAGAAGGTTTTTTTTTTTGTTTTAGTGAAAGTAAATGATCAGTTTGAGATATCACTGAAAATGGATTTTTTGTATGTAATTTCATGTTTTTGATTATTTCTTGAGTATTTTTTGTCATTTTATATTAAGATTTCTAGATGGTTAAGTTGTTTTAACATTTTGCTATTTAGTAAGTACTATATTATTAGAGATAGCTTTAGGCGGTTTTTCACACAATGCATTATTATACTACGTAGTCAGTTTTATATATTTGCACAATGAAATCATTATACTATGTAAAATTTTCGAACCGAAAATGTTTTTATATTCTATCAGTATGTAACTAATAATCCAGATAGACCATATTAACAAATTGTGTTTTGTAAAATTCAAAGTGAACAATTATCTTTTTTTCATCACTATTTTTCTACTACCTTTAACTTACCGTAGCCATTGATATATTCTATCATTGTGTAAATTATTTTTCTTAAGTTTTATAGGATCTTAAGACACGAATCAAACATTATATAATACAAATTAAAATAATGATACTATAATAAAATTATAACATAAATATTAAACATTTGCTTAACATATCTAATTGGTGATTAAAATTATACTCCCTCCGTCCATCAATGTTTGTCATTTTATTTTCACACAAATTAAAAAAATCAATTAATTCTCTTTATTTTTACTAAACTACTCTCAACCAACTAAGTAAATGAATTTAATGATGATACAATTTTAAATATTAAATAAAGATAAAATTGATAGAAATGTAAAAAAAGTTTCTTAATATTTCAAATGGATAACCTTTTATAGATGTATAACATTAGAAATTGTGACAAATATTAATGGATGAATGGGAACGGATTCTCTGCTAGAGGAATTCTCTATTAGTCTCTACTAGTGAGTAGGTGTCAAGTTCTTAGCCACTATATTTTTCTTTTTTGGTTAGTCCACCACTTTTAATTATTTATATTTTATTTTATTTTGTACAAGTAATCTTATTATCAATACCTTAGTATTTCTTTTTTTTTAAGTTTTCTTTTATTTTTTGATAGCTAAAAAACAAATATTTTCCAAAAATTAATTTTTTGATTAATTCTTTGACTAAAAAATCTTTGATAAAAATATATCAAAAAAGACATAGCTAAAAATTTAAAAATGATGACTTTTGAAAAATGAATACAAAAATTACGACATATCGCAGATGGCAAGTTCTTAGCCACTACCTTTTTTTTCGTTTGTCTACCATTTTTAAATGTTTATAATTTTTTTTTGTTTTGTACATGTAATCTTATTACCAAGACCTTAGTATTATTTTTTTAAGTTTTCTTTTATTTTTGATAGCTAAAATAACATATTTTTTCCAAAAATTATATTTTTGTTTAATTAGTTGATTAAAAATTATTTGATAAAAATATATCAAAAGTGGCATAGCTAAAAATTTAAAATTGTAATTTTTAGAAAATGAATACAAAATTGTAAGTTTTCTTTTATTTTTTGATAGCTAAAAAATAAATCTTTTCCAAAAATTAAATTTTTGATTAATTATTTGACTAAAAAATCTTTTATAAAAATATATCAAAAAAGACATAGCTAAAAATTTAAAATTATGATTTTTAAAAAATGAATACAAAATTACGACATATCACAGATGGCAAGTTCTTAGCCACTATCTTTTTTTTTTTTCGTTTGTCCACCACCTTTAATTATTTATATATTATTTTATTTTGTACAAGTAATCTTATTATCAATACCTTAGTATTTCTTTTTTTAAGTTTTCTTTTATTTTTTGATAGCTAAAAAACAAATCTTTTCCAAAAATTAACTTTTTGATTAATTATTTGACTAAAAAATCTTTGATAAAAATATATCAAAAAAGACATAGCTAAAAATTTAAAATTATAATTTTTGAAAAATGAATACAAAATTACGACATATCGCAGATGGCAAGTTCTTAGCCACTACTTTTTTTTTTTCCGTTTGTCCACCATTTTTAAATGTTTATAATTTTTTTTTGTTTCGTACATGTAATCTTATTACCAAGACCTTAGTATTATTTTTTAAGTTTTCTTTTATTTTTGATAGCTAAAATAACATATTTTCTCCAAAAATTATATTTTTGTGTAATTATTTGATTAAAAATTATTTGATAAAAATATATCAAAAGTGGCATAGCTAAAAATTTAAAATTGTAATTATTAGAAAATGAATACAAAATTGTAAGTTTTCTTTTATTTTTTGATAGCTAAAAAACAAATCTTTTCCAAAAATTAAATTTTTGATTAATTATTTGACTAAAAAAATCTTTTATAAAAATATATCAAAAAAGACATAGCTAAAAATTTAAACTTATGATTTTTAAAAAATGAATACAAAATTACGACATATCACAGATGGCAAGTTCTTAGCCACTATCTTTTTCTTTTTTCGTTTGTCCACCACTTTTAATTATTTATATATTATTTTATTTTGTACAAGTAATCTTATTATCAATACCTTAGTATTTCTTTTTTTAAGTTTTCTTTTATTTTTTGATAGATAAAAAACAATTCTTTTCCAAAAATTAAATTTTTGATTAATTATTTGACTAAAAAATCTTTGATAAAAATATATCAAAAAAGACATAGCTAAAAATTTAAAAATTATGATTTTTGAAAAATGAATACAAAATTACGACATATCGCAGATGGCAAGTTCTTAGCCACTACCTTTTTTTTTCGTTTGTCTACCATTTTTAAATGTTTATAATTTTTTTTTTTGTTTTGTACATGTAATCTTATTACCAAGACCTTAGTATTATTTTTTTAATTTTTTATTTATTTTTAATAGCTAAAATAACATATTTTTTCCAAAAATTATATTTTTGTTTAATTATTTGATAAAAATATATCAAAAGTGGCATAGCTAAAAATTTAAAATTGTAATTTTTAGAAAATGATTACAAAACTGCATAGACGTGTTATCTCGTGGTTTTGGATTCTTTTTTTTTTTTTTTTAAAAATTATAATTTTAAATTTTTAGCTATGCCACTTTTGATATATTTTTATCAAAGAATATTTAATCAAATAATTAATCAAAAATTTAATTCTTGGAAAAAGTTTGTCTTTTTAGCTATAAAAAAAACTTAAAAAAATTAATAATACCAAGATATTAGTATAAGATTATCAATAAAAACAAAAGAAACTTATAAAATTGGAACAAAAAAAAAAAAAAAAAACTTATAAACAATTAAAAGTGGTGAAAAAAAAAGGCTAATAACTTGCCCCCTACTCACTAATAAAGACTAATCGAAAATTCTTCTAGCAGATGATCCATTTCCTGGATGGAGGGAGTATTTTTTAGCTGGATTTATACGGCTAAATTTTTGGGACTAATTATTTTTGGGCTTATCATATTAAATATTAAATTCTAATTTTTTTCATCTCCTTTCAGTTATAAAAACTAAATAAAAAATTCTACTCCAATAGAAGTGGGGCTGCCATGTTGACTCATTTTGACCCTAAAACAACCGTGTTAAAAGTGTTAAACATCGACATAGGATTCTTTTCAGCCGCCTCTTTAGAAACCTTCTCGACGAATCTACCTAGTCCTCCTCCAATATGATCGTAGCCACTCACTTTTTCCAACTTAAACGTGTCCAAATCGTATCCATCCAAAAAGCACATTATTATTCCTCACTAAAAGAAGTGTGTACATACACGGAACCGTGTACCGACAACCGGCCAATCTGACACGTCACAGAACACCCACACCCACGTTGTTACTTCAGCCCACCACTCTTCACACGCCACGTGTCGATTATAACGGCTAGTTTTCACCCTCCTCCTCAAAATCCGAAATTTCAGTCCTTTCCACCAAAACCATAAAAACCCCGCCTACATTATTAGTCCCAAAATTAAATTAATAGAAGAATTAAAAAACCAACCTTTTTTATTTAATTTTATATTAAGAAACTTTTTATTTAAATATAGTTCAAAGGCGGTTTATAGTTTCCTTATACACCTTATACATAAGCGTTACCATTTCTCATTTACTGCTTTGCCTCCTAATTAGGGTTTCATAAAAGGTACTTCACATACGGATATATTTTCCCATATTATATTTTTGAAAATCCATCATCAAAGATCACGTTTTTTTGTTAGTTTTGCTTAATTTTGTCATCTGCTAATTATGTGTTGTTTGTAGTTCATTTTCATTTGGGTTTTGGTTTGATATACCTAGCTTAATGAATACTAGTTAGTGTAAAAGATTCATTTTTCATCTATCAGATTGCAATTTATAGAAATTAACTGACAGAACTATATTTTTAGATTGATTTTGTCAGTTGTTTATTTGTTAATTTTCATTTTTTTTCCTGGATTAGGATGTATTCATAGCTTAATAGATATTGTTTAGTGTAAAGAGATTCATTTCTAATTTCTCAGATTGCAATTCATTGTTTAATTTTGACAGTTGGGTATGCGTTAATTTTATATAATTTTCATTTTTATAATTTATTTTCATTGGCGATTTTCAATATATACATAGCTTAAGATATCTATATTAGATTAGTGTAAAAAGTTCTTCGTGTTAACACGGTTTTAATCTAGTTCTGATTTATTTTCTCTTTGGTGGTGAAAAAATCAGATCTTGCTGAACTAAAAAGAACAAAGATGAGTTTGAAGAAGAAATGTGGATCTGCTATGCAAAGATCAAGTGAAGGGTATGGATTATCCTTAGTGAGAAGTACTTCCTTTGGAAGAAAAAGGGTTGCTTTGTGTAATGATAACGAGGAATTTAATTACAATGAATCTACACCATTGAAGAGACAATGCAGTACTGATTCATTTTCTAGTACTGAAAAGTCTGCTCTTGAATCCTTACCTCAAGATGTTTTGGTTAGTATTTTAATTATCTTTTTAGCTTTGAGGTTTTCGTAACTTTTTGCTGATTAAAGATTTGATTTTTATGTCTATACAGATTAGGATATTGTGTGGTGTTGATCATGATGATTTGAAGAGACTGGTTCGTGTTTCGAAAACAGTTATGGAATCGGTAAGATTGTATATGGGTTTTGTTAATTTTTGTCTTGTTTGTTAATTAAATATGTAAATCTGATTTGCGTGTTTGTTAAATATACAGACTTTAATTGCGAAGAAATTGCATTTCGAGTATAGTACACCTAAGAAGATACTTCGTTTTAGAGACGTTACTGATGTGGATGATTTGAATGAGATTGAAGCACCAAATGCTCCTAAGCAATCAAGGATTCGAAGGTCAAGATTGAGTCAGAAAAAGCTTTCGGAGCTTTCGGTTAATTTGTTTGCTTCAGATTGTGAAGAGATTTGGCCTAAGAGAGATTTATTTATGGAGATGGAAGAAGAAACATGAATTATTGATGTTGTATATTAGTCAATATTCTTGTTGTTGTACATGTTGGAGAACAATCTTTTGCAGGTTAATTATTCTTCAATTCTTTCATTGAAGAGATGGGTTGGTTGGTTTGTATGAAAATTTGTTTGTATATAAAGGATCCATGGTTGTATGTATTTTAAGAGTCTTGGGTACTCCGTTTTTAATTAAGTTATTCATACAGTTGAATAAGAATGTTTATCTTATGTAGTTTTATGATGTGTTTGATCTTTGATATGAATAACGCTATATATGTGTATGTGATTCGTTTGATCTTCAAATCACTTTATCAAGAAATCGCGATTGTGAATGAATTGGGTAGGAATTATATTTTATGATTATTCTGATAATCATTTGAACGTATACAAGAAAAACAATGCTAATTGTCATCAAGTTGTCGATTTTATATGTGGCCTGGAACTTCTATATGTGATTTTAACATATAGAAACGGAGAATTTTTAGCTTGGATAAGTTGTCAAAACATTGATATCAGATCTTGGGGGTTATAATATTTAGAACAACCGAGATTAAGTTGTCAAAACACTGATAGCAGATCTAGGGGACATATAAGCGTCGGGGAAAGACGATTCCAACTTAGGTTAACCACAACTATGTAATTTTTGTTTATATTATCACTTTTGTAACTATTATTAGTCTAAGTATTATAGGTGAAATATATCTAAATTCCTATGTGGTCTATCTTAGAGCCCGTTTGAAAGTGCTTATTTTAAAATAAAAAAGTGTTTTTATAATAAAATTTAAAATTTTAAAAAAATTATTAAATATAATTTTGAAATCTAAAATTATTTAAAGTGTTTTTTTTTTAAGAAGCACTAAATTGGTGCTTCTCATAAAAGTGATTTTTAAAGTAAAAAAAACTCTTAAAATGTTGGAAGCATTTTTAAGTGTTTTTTCGAAAAAGCACACTTCCAAACAGGTACTTAGTCTTAGAAAAGTCCCATACATGGTATCACAAAGAAACTCTTTCTAGTCAATTTTTCTATTAAAATTTTACTTCACGTAGATTATGGTGCCTTTTATGGACAAAAAAATAATGGTTGAGATGAGGAGGAATAATTCTAACTTGAGGTGCTTCTTGGACATTCCTCCTTTTTAAATTTATATATTTTGCTATTTAATATCTTAAAAAATAAAAATATACAACTAATAATTACAAAATACTCTCTAAAACTGTTAATTTTATGTATTTTGGTTATTTAATACCTTAAAATTTTAAAATACACAATAAATAAATCACACACATATTCACGTGAAGTACATAAAAAATTGACGGAAGGAGTTTTGGGATACTTTTGTAGGCTTTTGGGGGAATGATTGAGCACAAAATCAAGAGTGAATACAAACTCTAATATAGCTTGGTCGTTCGTTTAAGTGAGGTGAGCGCCACTAGCCTACTTTCATTATCAATATGCTTACCACATCTCACCTAAGCCTTGCGTTATATCCTAACAAGTCCTTATGATTCTTAGCACGTGTTTGAGTTACGATTAGTGAACATGAGGGAAGTGAGTCGATTATAAAACAAAATGGTAAGGTCGACTAACATCCTATAGCCCGCCACTTTGAGGATAATGAGAGTTACCCTGTTGCAATCTGAAGTGAATCATCTTGGTGTCTACATATAGTTGATAACATGCTTTGTTGTCATTCTTGTGAGATGATTCGAGAGTATGATCTATGTTGAAGTTTGTGCTTACATTGCTTTTATGATTGACTTTGTTGAGTTTGTTGTCGATACAATTTGTGTTACTGTTGCCAGGACGACAACAATTTAAAATTAGGATCTTGATGTCTTACTATTTGTGATAGATTTTTAGTAGGTGTAAGACATAATTTTTATAGAGTTGAAGCATAAAGTCGCTATTTATCTCATGATTTGATATATTTCTTATTCTTAACTATATATTGTGGCGTGTGTGTTTTAGGACATTTTAAGGTGTTTTGTATTGTGCATGATTAGACAAGATGAGCATGCAAAGTCTAGAGTTCGAGTTGGCTAAGAAGTGATGTAAGATGTGAAATATACAATTGGACATAGGGGCAGAGCTATGTGTTAGATAGGGGTCCATAGCCCCCTGGATTTTCAAAATTTTCAAAAATAAATAAATTATAACTATCTTAAAAAAATTACAAATAATTAATCCTTAGACTTTTTAAACTTTTTCATTTGCCCCCCTTAAATTTTAAAATTTATTGTATTATACTTTAAATTATTTTATTCATATGATTTTTTTACAACAAAATATATGTTAGTTTGTATATAAAAAAAAGTAATCTATAGGATAAATAATTTTAAAAAAATTAATATTCGGACTTATATGTAATTTTTACACAATATAGGGACCTATAGCGCATTTTTTTCATAATATAAGGACCTATTTGACAATTTTTGCATAATATATAGACTTATTGTGCAAATACGGTAAATTTTATTTTTTTCGGGGCCATTGCCCCCGAGCCCCTACCCTAAGACAATTCCCTTCCCCCCGGTGATTGGACAACCACAAAAGTCTAGTTTCCTATGTAGCAAATTGTGAGCAATTTGTAGTTCAGAAGAGAAAATTATGGACGTTTATATGACACAAAACGGACTCTAAAGTTGCTACAATTTACTTAATTTTTAGAGTTAGACTTAGCCTACGCAAGTTGGAGTAGCTATACAATATTTTGTTAGACTTTATTTCATTATCTTTTATTTTATTCCTTACTTACACATTAGACAATATTTTTTTCCCAAGAGATAGTATCATCTTCTTCAAGTTAGGATTTCCTCAATCTACCATTAGATATCAATCTGAAACTTGTCTATAATATTTTCTTTATATAACATTTGTTAGATTAACAATTTAGTATGGATATTGTCAAACTCAACATAATCTAAAACCATTTATGGCTTGGAGTGTTTATATGTGATCAGAGTTTAATCCTAATGATTATTGCATTATTTTGGGATTATAATTATTTAGTTAAACTAATGTTTCTAGCCGTTGTTCTTATATCTTGTTTAATGTTATTCATTCTTTACAAAGTACACGTTAGAAATTTCCCTAGTTCATAGTCTATCACTTGATAAAGGGGCGGGATTATGAATAGAATTAGGTAGATAAACGTCTTAGGTTGTTTAGATCCGGAAGAGCAATAACGACCAACAAAACTAATACAGGTATACCACCAAAAGTGATACCACCAAATGATTTGTCACAGTCGAATTTGATGTAAATTGAGAAAGAGACAAGCTTAAATTGATAAAATAATAAAATTAAAAATAAATATCCAATCATATTATGCCAAGTCATTTGGTGGTATGCCTTTTAATGTTATATATCTTTACTCTTATAATATAGTTCATTTGCTAGATCTTATGATCACTCTGGAGAGCTTTATATGATTAATAAGTAGCCCCCGGCTTACTCAAAAGAGACTTTGGTGGACTTTGAATCCTGACTATTGCGTTAAATCCAATCCATACTTTTCAATCACTTTTTTACTCGATTTATTTATTATTAGTTTAGTTTTTATTTAAACTCTAAATGTATCATTACTTTTTCTACTTTATACAACTCTTGTTGACATAATTAAAACACATTCTATTCGCAAGTGTACGTATTGGCAGAAGTAATAAAGTGTTTTAAGTAAGAGATAATCTCCCAATAGATTAAGATTGTTAATATTATGCTTTAAAAAAGTTTCCATGAGTCATTATGCATCTAAAAAAATAAAATCTAGAACAAAGATAGAATACTACAAATTTATGGACTAAGATGCAAGCATTCAAGATTAAAAGGACTTACAAGCAAATGCAAGAGATTATCTAGAGAGAAAAGCTGTCTGGGATAATTTATTATATCTAATAACTCCAAGTGGGATAATTACACTCAATTAGGACAATGACTAATCGTTCATACGAACCTAGATTCAGTTTTCCATCTAAAACACTGCCGGGTGATTAAAGGCAATCCTTAGATAAAGTAACTCTCCAGATACAATAAGTGACCTAGGGATAAGGGAGAATAATACAATTACCTATATCATGACTAGACAAATACCCACGATCTTCCAATTCTATAGGATACAAGCACTCAAGTCACCTAGTTTTACCCATAAACCCTATATCGGGTGTAATTTATAGATTTGGGCTAATTTGTTATTTGGACACCATATTGAAAAATCAATTTAGTACAAGGCAATACGAAACATGAACAATTAATCCTCAATTAAATTTAAAATCACGGATTAAACATAAAATCCAAAATTAGGATTTCTAGAGTTTCAATTCATCCCAAACTATTAAGAGTTTGGTTAATTGTAGTTAGGAATACAGTCATGATTATCGAATTGAACATACAAGAATTAGAAAATAAAATTAGAAGAAAAATTACAAAGATCCTAATAGTAGATGATTATGATGTGTTTTGCAGCTCTTTCATGCTTCTCCAATACTCTAGCTCTCACTTGTGTCTTGTTACTTGAATGAATTATGAGAAAAAAGGAGATCAAAATCTATTTATATGGTCTTAATTTTACGGTCTCCTTCTTTGTGGGTCAATCCATGGCCCGAACTAGTTAATAAGCCTCAAACCAAAAGGAATTTTTGTCCAAATCCGAGATGTAACTTGTAAACCACAAAAACAACTATAACTTCTTAGCCCAGACTTCGATCTTCAATTAGTTTTTTCTCTCATGTACGTCATTCTGAGAGCTTGAGATGATCAACTTCTAGTTCCTCTTCATTTGCTTGTGACGTTGATTTGAAGTTACAAGGTTGTTGTGGCACCCATCTTTGTTGAGCTACGAGTGCATTCTTGACTTTATCGAGTCACTTGTGGTTTTTTTTACTTCTTGAGGGCTCTTATTTAGTTTTTAGACTCGTCTAGGATACACTTGTTCCTACGAGCTTCACCTATAATGCACAAAACACCTTAAAATTCTCCACAAACATAAGAATCATTAATGTTAGATAAGAACTCGAAAAAGACTATATAACGGGGACAACCCCTAACTTTTAGCTCAAAATCCCCAAGAAATGATGTCTCAATCTATGGTATACCATGACAATAGGTGAAACATTGAATGACCAAGTGATATATTCACATACTAGGCCTTTCATTTTGATAGAGTTGATGTAAATTCTGATTAAATCAAACATGATGAATATAAATACACGAGTTTATCTACCAAAGAGGAAGATAATTTTATTTTGCTTGTCGAGGAGTCCAAAACTATCCTGATTGAAATGACAGAAGTTCAGACTATCATAAGTATTGTTGACGAGTATTTATGTTCGCATATCCTAATCCTTTATGTTATACACATTATTAATTACACATGTATATTATTTTATTGTAAACCTTCAAACACCTTTAAACGATACTTTAATGGATTTCTTGAAAAGTAGAAAACAGATCCACTTCATTTTTTGTTTTTCAATTATTTGGTTCGGCTTTTTCCAGTTTATTCGGCTTAAATATTTGGATCTCATTTGCTCAGCCATAATTTTAACCACAAAACTCTTTCTTTACCATCAATACTCTTACTCTATGAAATGTATTTTTAACCTTTAAATAAAAAATAAAATGTTACCTTTTCCTATTAGATTGTGCTTATTTCCCAAATTTGCCATTGAGATTCAAAAAGTAACCTTTTGTAAAACAAAACATTTAATAACAAATTAATCCCCTAAAAGAACCAAATAATTCACCTACTATAACCTAATAACTCAATCAAGATTTCTAATATCATTTCTAAAGCAACATTCATTATGGCGTATTGGTAATAGTCTTAATACAAATATTTGGGATCATAAATGGGTTAAGAATAATTATAATCTGGAAAGACCGTCTAGTTGTGATCTCAATAAAGTTGCCCAACTTTTCAATGAAATTATGACTTCATGGAATTTGATCTTTTGAAACAAATTTTCCCACCGAATATTGTTAGTGATATTTGCAAAATTTCAGTTATGCTTATTAATGAGGAGGACAAATTAATCAGGCCGTTTACCAAGGACGAGATTTATACGACAAAATCAGGTTATCAGAAATTAATGGACATTGAGATTCAAAAAGAGGCGCAATCGTCCAAACAAGGTGATCATAATGCAAACAAAGATAAATTATGGGCATTTATAAATTCGAAAACTAATGCAAATCCTGACTTCCCTAATTTATTCATAGGGGACTTTAATGATATTAGAAACCAACAGGAGAAAATTGGGGGTAATCCTAAAACTTTATCTGAAATGCGTACCTTTAATAATCATATTTCTTTAAATAAGTTAGCTGAAATCCCTGTTAAAGGCTGCGCCTTCACCTGGAGAAATAATAGAGATAACGAAGAACTTATAATTCAGAAATTGGATAGAGGATTAGGATCCCCTGCTTGGATTAATACTTTCCCTGAAGCCTGGATTCATAATGCTCCCCCTATAGGGTCGGATCATTCTCCAATGATCCTTCATTTATTTGATCCCCCTGCTTCCAATATTAGAAAAGTTTTAAAAATTGATCCAAATTGGCTTAAAATTCCTTCTTGTAGAACTGCTATTCATACTTGCCTCGCTAGTTCTGCAAATTTTAGTGGTGCTCCCTATGTAAAACTGTCTAAACGTTTGATTAGATGTAGAAAAACCATACTAAGGTGGAAAAAAATTAATTTGAGGAACAATGCTACTATGATTAACCTTTTGACTAATAAGCTTGAGAAACTCTTGTCTTCGAATCCTCCCCCTCTCCCTCCTAATGTATCCTCTTCTGACCTCTACTCCTCTATCTCTGCTGAAATTGAACGGTACTGGTCTTTAGAGGAAAAATTCTGGTCCACGAGGTCTCGTATCAGATGGCTGAAACTGGGGGATAAAAACTCCAAATTCTTTCATCTATCAACTAGGATTCGTAGAGCTTCTAACCGTATTATCTGTCTTCGTAAAGGAGATAACTCCTGGACAGTTGGTTTCTCTGAGTTAAAAGATCATATTACGGAGTTTTTCAATAATCTTTATCAAGACCCTGGTCTGAGATCTATAGATCCCATCTTGAGTCATGTTCAACCCCTCATCACTGATGCAGAGAACAATGCTCTTATGAGACCTATAACCTTAGATGAACTGAAAATAGCTGTTATGCAGCTACATCCCTCGAAATCACCAGGTCCTGATGGACTCCCTGGAGCCTTTTTTCATCTACATTGGGATCTTCTCAAATCAGATGTTTTAAATTTCTGTAATGGGGTTCTAACTGGGTCCATCCCTTTGGATAAAGTTAATGAAACTAATATCATCCTGATTCCAAAGTGTAAGAACCCCCAGAAAATAACTCAGTTTAGACCTATTTCGTGCTCCAATTTCCTCTATAAAATACTTTCAAAAGTCATGGTTCTGAGACTTAGTGCCATTATCCCTAGGATTATATCCCCCTGCCAATCTGCCTTTATTAAAGGGAGGTTGATCCAAGATAATATTATTATTGTACACGAAGTTATTCACAAACTAAAGCATCTTAGGGCTAACTCAAGATATAGCTACTCTATCATAAAAGCTGATATTCACAAAGCTTATGATAGAGTTAGCTGGGACTTCCTGTTCCCCCTGTTAGCTAAAATGGGCTTCTCTGAAGCTTGGGTGTCCTTCATTAAAAACTGTGTAACTTCTGTCAACTTTAATGTTTTGGTAAATGGTCAGCCTTCTTGCTCAATAAAACCTTCTCGTGGCTTGCGTCAGGGTGATCCTTTATCCCCTTATCTTTTCACTATTGTCTCCAATCTGTTATCATCCTTAATTGAAAAAGAATTTCAGAATGGTTTGATTAAAGGTGTAAAATTGAGCAGATATGGTCCCAACATCCATCATCTGCTTTTTGCAGATGACTCAATTTTCTTTCTTCAAAACTCTACTTCTGAAATCCATGCTTTCCGCGAAACCCTATACAAATTTTGTTTTGCCTCAGGTTTGGAAATTAATAGGAACAAATCCTCTATTTTTCTTAGTCCAAATACCACCCTACAGATGAAAAGTCAGCTTGAGGATGCATTTCGCATGCCTATTACCAGTGACTTAGGTCTCTATCTAGGTATCCCAACTGAGTGGGGTAATTCCAAAACTAAGGCAATGGATACACTGGTATCTAATATTGCTGATAAACTAAGTGGTTGGAAACAATCCTTACTATCCATTGCTGGTAGAGCAACCCTGATTTCCTCTGTAATTCATGCCTTCCCCACTTATTTTATGTCCATGCTATCTATCCCTAAAGGAATAATAAAAAAGATTAATTCGCTTACTAGTAATTTCCTTTGGGGAAGAGAGGAGAACTCTGGCATCCATTGGTTAAGCTGGAACAGAATATCCTCTCCTAAATTCCATGGAGGGCTTGGTATAAAGAATTTGGAAGTTTTTAACTTATCCTTACTAGCTAAACAGGCATGGTCCATCCTTAACCATCCTGAATCCCTAGTACACCTTGTCCTTAAAGGTTTGTATTTTAATGATACAGACTTCCTTAAATCCCCTAAAATTCGTGGTGCTTCATGGGCATGGAATAGTATAATTAAGGGTCGTGATTTGTTAAAACAGCATATTATCACTCCTATAGGAGATGGGCACTACACTTCCATTTGGGAAGATAATTGGGCTGGTTTTTATCTCCCTAAGCCTCCCCATTATAGTGAAGAGCCCACTTTTCCTAAATTAGTTGCTGATTTGATAAACACTAATACCAAAACTTGGAAGGTTGATTTTATTAACTCCCTCTTTCCTCCTGAGATATCAAAGAAGATAACTGCTCTTAACATTCCATGGATTGCGGGGCCCATAGACTATATTTGGCCTTACACAAATCATGGTATGTACACCAGTAAATCTGGATATTCCTATGAGATAGAGAGTTATATATCCCCTCCTACTTATCCCACTTCTTCCTTATTCCCCAATCAGGATCTTCTGTCCCTCAGTTGGGCCTCAAACGCCCCCTCCAAATTTAAATTTTTCTTTTGGAGGGTAATCCTTAATGCTATCTCAACTGAAAGAAACAGATTTGTCAGGAATTGCACAAGTTCTGACTTGTGTAAAATCTGTCTTAAAGAAGAAGAAAACATTGAACATTTATTCTTAAGATGCGATTGGGCTAGGAGAATGTGGTGCTTGTCCCCCATTCATTGTAGTGTTGACTTATCCTCTTTGTCTGGTCTTAACTGTTGGGTTGGAAATTTAGTGGAGCGAGGACAAAATAAAACAGAACAAACTAATATCCTTCTTCAGATTATAGCTTGTCTTTGGACTATATGGATAATGCGTAATAAGAAAGTTATTGAAGATATCCCTATTAACTTTGATACAGGTTTAACCCTTATGAATTTGAATTGCAGGGATATTTTTTGTGCGAATGATGAAGAACAGGATAATTATCTAATCCCTCGTCAGTTACAAGTGCCTACATGGAAGTCCTTATCCCCTATTTGGATTAAACCTCCCCCTAATGAAATCAAAATCAATGTGGATGCCTCGTTTGTTCCTGGGAAAGCATTCTCAGCCGCAGTTGCTCGTAATAGTGCAGGTGATGTAGTAACTGGTTTTGCCATGTCTTCTACAGCCTGCTCTAGTTTTGAAGCTGAAGCAATGGCATTACGGAGTTCCCTTCAATTTGCCATTGAGAAAGTTTCCTCTTGCACCAGTATTGAATCTGATGCAGAAGCAGTTCTTCAAGCCGTGCATTCTTCAAGCGCGTCCTGCCATTGGAAGGTTAGGCCTATCCTTGAAGATATCAGAAGCATGACCAAAGCCCACCCCCAGATTGTTATTCGTGGGATTCGAAGAAGTGCTAATAAAGCAGCTGATTGGATTGTGAAGGCTTATTCCAGGAATTTATTACCTTTTAATTGGTTTTGTATTTTGCCTAATGACTTTAGTTCTATTGTTTGTAATGACTGTATGGATTCTGCTGGAGTAGGCTAACTACTCTTTGCCTCTTTTGATCCCTTTTAATATAAGTAACTTTGACTAAAAAAAAAAAAAAAGGTGATCATAATGATGGTGATCTATGGAATATTATTTGGCGATCAATTGTGCCAAATAAAGTTAGAGCTTTTGGTTGGAAAGTTTGTAATCGAGCGATTCCGACTAAAAGAAATCTTAAGATTAGGAAATGTGTCGATAATGATATTTGTGAATGGTGAGAGATGGAGAAGGAGGATATTGAGCACATTTTCCTTAAATGCCCTCTTTCAATAGTAGTCTGGGAAAATTCGAGGATGCAAATTCAAATTGACAAAGACGCTAGATATGATATGGGGACCTGGATTAAAAATATAAGTATAAACTTTGCGAATAATGGATGGAGTCGTAATGAAAGTATAGCATATATTATTCTCATATGTTGGAATATTTGGAAAGTTAGGATGAAAGGGTTTTATGAAAATTCTTAATGGGTTGTAAAAGACATCTTATTCAGAATTCAATCTACCATGGATGAACTTTTTCAACCACCGTACGTTAAGAAAAACGAAGAAAAACTTGAGCTTCAGGTTATTTCCGATATATGTGATAATACTCTCTTACAGGATGATTCAGAGGTAGTCGTTATGTGTGATGCCTATTTTGTTAAGGAATAGAAACCAACGGGCATCTTCTATAGAAATTAATAAAGAAGGCATTATTGAAAATAAATTTTTGGCTAGATGTATGGTTAGAAACTCTTTGGAAGGAGAATGTTGGGTGGTTATCTCTGCTATGAGAATGACGGCCTCTTGCAATTTTCGAAGTGTCTCTTTTTACTCCGATAACCTTGAACTAGTTCAAGGTATTTTAAAAAGACCAGGTTTTCGATGGCAAATCTACCCTCTTATTGCCGAAATAAGGAATTGGCTAATTAAATTCCCTACTTAGAAAGTTTCTTTCATTAGTCGGAATTTAAACGGTGTTGCGAATCTTCTCGCAAAATGCACTCGTCGTAGTATCAACTTGGAATCTTGGACGGATTATACTCGTTTAGGAGCTTTTAATTTCCTTAATGTTATGTACAAATAACTTCCATTTGGTTTTATTGACAAAAAAAAAAAAAGTATTCAAAGTAAAGTTAATTGGTTGAATATCTAACAAAATCAATAAAATGAGGTTTGACACAAAAACATAAAAACGAAATGGTTTTTGGGATCATTATGAAGGGACAAAAGGTTGATTTCCAACCCCTTACCAAACATAATGTTTGGCCTGTAATGTCTCATAGATTCATTTTATAATTTTTAGAAAAACTAAAATTAAAAGGTGGTCTTATCATTTATCCCGTGTCTTTAGAAATTATAGATAGGATTTATAACACGATATATTCTAAAGAATTGGAGTTCAAAAGTTATCGCCATTTATCACACTTGCAAACTGGTACATACATATAAAAAGTTAAAGTATTGCCTAACTATACAGTAGCTATTCTAAACTGTGGATGACCCCAAAGCCATGTGATTAGCTTCCCCGAAAGCATCCATTTGCCATTGCTCCAACCGTCCAACGTCATCACTTTAGGTACACCAAACACCTTTAGGCCTTTCTGTTTTTCGGTTCAATCCTTTAGACTTTAGGTGGGTGGGGACGAATGATCTTTCACTTAACTATTCAGAGGCAATCATATGATGATGCATCAAAAGTTTAAGTAATCTGATTTTGAGAATGAGTGTATATAGTTTTTCGATTATGGCATATAAGAACTACAAAAACCTAGAAGTAAAGAGGTTATCTCTCGACCACAATGGTAAAGATCCCTCCTTTGGTTCATGTAGTATCGGATCAGAGGATTTGTGGAAGTTTTGTTTTATTTTCCGTCAAAAATAAAATAAACTAAAAATAACATTAATAGTGATACTTGGTAGATTCTGTACTAATTAACAAAAATTTGACTTTTTAGAAAAATTATCATAAAAATTATACTTATCAATTTATTACTTGTCAACAATTCGTACACTTGACTTTTGTGCAACACTTTTTTGCAATTTTTGTGTGTTTTATGTTTTAGGGTTTTGTGTGTTCTAGGTCACACAAAACTTGATATTGTTATTTCCAATTCCGTGTATTCCATGAATACACAAATCTCAGAATTGTGTATTCTTAAAACACATAAAACTCATTTTTGTGTATTCATAGAACACATAAAACTCGAATTATGTATTCCTGTAATACACAAAGTTTGATTTTGTTTGTTCCAATTTCGTGGAACACACAAATCTTAAATTTGCGTGTTCCACAAAATTGGAACACATAAAACTCAAATTTTTGTGTTCATGGAACACATAAAACTCAAAATTGTGTGTTCCACGGAACTGGAACACATAAAGCTCAAATTTGTGTGTTCCACGGAACTAGAACACATAAAGCTCAAATTTGTGTGTTCATGGAATACATAAAACTCAAATTTGTGTGTTCATAGTACACAGAAAACTCAAATTTATGTATTCTTGGAACACATAAAACTCAAATTTGTGTATTCATGGAACACATAAAACTCAAACGTATGTATTCATGGAACACATAAAACTCGAACTCATGTATTCCTAGAATACACAAAACTTGATTTTGGTTTGTCCAATTATGTGTTCCTGAACACACAAATCTTAGAATTGTGTGTTCCTGCAACATACAAATCTCAGTATTGCGTGTTCATGGAACACAAAATTTCGGGGGAAAAAATTTCGAAAAAAAAAGGTTCGGAAAAAAAAATCGAAAAAAAAATAATGAAATAAATAAATAAATATTATTATAATTAATTAATAGGCCTATGGGTATTTTTGTAATCTTTCATTTTTTTGTGCTTAAATGGGAATTAAGTTGAAGTTGTAATTAATTGGGAATTCTTACGCGCTCCGCATAATTAACTGGGCGTTGTCCCTTAAAATAAAAAATATTTATTTAATTAAAATTTGACATATTAAACAATTGGAAGGTTTTGAATATAACTCACCATAAACCAGAAATTAGAGATTGTGATATCCTTGTTTAGGGACAGGGGCGGAGTCAGGATTTGTTGTTAAGGAGGTTCAGGGCCAGCGCTCACAAAATTTTCTTTTAATTTTTTTTTGAATGGTAGGTCCATATATTATACAAAAATTACAAAAGAAGTCCTTATCTGGTAAAAAATTACACTATAGATCCCTATATTATGTAAAAATTGCACTATAAACCTTCATATAAAAATTTTAAAATTATTTATCCTATAATATACAAAATGAAATTTATTTTACTATTAAAAAATTAAAATATCTACATATGTACAATAATTATAAGTCTAATAAATAGATTTTAAAAATTTGGTAGGCTAAAATGAATATTTTAAAAGTTTAAGGTAGGCCAAATATAACACACACACACATATATATATATATATATATATATATATATATATATATATATATATATATATATATATATATATATATATATATATATATACTAGGTAAAACCCGTGTCTGAAGACACTGAAGAAAAAATTTGTTTTGTTAACGGAAATTGAACACAGGTTCCAAGGGTGAAGGTCAAGGTTAAAGTTACGTTTTAGGTTTTTCTTTTGTTGCTCATCAAGAAGAAGGTTAGGTTAAGGTTAAGGTTGAGTTTAAGGTCAAGGTTAGGGTTAAGGTTTAGGTCAAGGTTAAGGATGAGGTTAATTTTAAGGTTAAAGTTAAGGTTAAAGTTAAGGGTTAAGGTTATATTTAAGTCAAGGTTAAGGTTAAATTTAACTTTAAGATTAAGGTTAAGTTAGAGTTAAGGTTTAAGATTAAACGTTTAAGGTTTAACAAAATTTTAGGTTTAAGGTCGAATATTAGCGCGATGATTCTTTATCTGCTTAAGGTTAAGGTTACATTTAAGATGAAAGTTAAGGTTAAGGTTAAGTTTAAGGTTAAGGTTTAAGGTTTAAGGTTTAATGTTTAAGGTTCAAGGTTCAAGGTTCAAGGTTCAAGATTAAGGTTATGTTTTAACTTCAAGGTTAAGGTTATGGTTAAGGTTTAGGTTAAACTTAAGATGAAGGTGAATGTAAAGGTTAAGGCTTGAGATTCAAGGGTTAAGGTTTAAGGTTTAAGGTTAAAGTGAAGACGAAGATAAGGTTGTAAGGTTTAAGGTTCAAGGTCAAGGTAAGGTTTAAGGTTTAAGGTGCAAGGTTAAGGGTTAAGATTAAAGTTAAGGTTAAGGTGATGATGAAGATTAGGGTTTAAGGTTTAAGGTTAAGTTTAATGTTAAGTTTAGGATTAAAGTTAATGTTAAGTTTAGGATTAAAGTTAATGTTAAGGATAAGGTTAAGGTTAAGATTAAGGTTTAGATTAAGGTTAAGTTTAGGGTCAAGGTTAGGTTAAGGCTAAGGCTAAGGCTAAGAATAAGGTTAATAGCTAAGGGGTTAAGGTTATGGATAATAGGTTGAGGGTTAAGGTTAAGGTATAGTTTAAGTTTAAGGTTAAGTTTAAGGTTAAGGTTAAGGTCAAGGTTAAGGTCAAGGTTAAGGTTCAAGTTAAGGTTAAGGTTAAGGTTAAGGTAAAGGTAAATGTAAAGGTAAAGGTAAAAATAAAGTTAAAGGTTAAGGTTAAGTTTGAGGTTAAGGTTAATGTTAAGGTTAAGGTTAAGTTTAAGGTTAAGGTTTGGGTTTAGGTTAAGGTTAAGGTTTGGGTTTAGGTTAAGGTTAAGGTTAAGGTTTGGATTTTGGTTTGGGTTTGGGTTAAGGTTAAGGTTAAGGTTACGGGTAAAGTTAAGGTTGATAGTTAAGGGTCTAAGGTTATGGATAAGGGGTCGAAAAATTGTGTAGGGTAATACACTGCTCCCATATTCCCAATTTGAAAAAATATCTTTTAAAAGATCAATGTGGTTTTTATATAGATACAATAAATAAGAAAATTGAAAAAAATTGAGAGATTTATGAGAAGAATAAAATAATAATGAGAGAAATAAAGAATTTTTAAATATTACTCCCTCCGTCCATTTTTATTTGTCCACCTTTTTGGTGCACAAATATTAAAAAGAGCATTTAATACTCTTCTATTTTACACAATTGCCCATAATTAATATACATATGGTCATTTATTGCAACACTCTTTATACTATTTAATTAGGGGCATTCTTGGAAAAAATAGAGAAAAAGTGTCTTGATTTTGTAAATTGGACAAATAATATTGGACACCTCCTTTTAGAAAGATGGACAAATAAAAATGGACGGAGGGAGTAATAGAAAACATTAAATGCAGGATAGTCTTATAATTTTTATAATTAATAATGTAACTTTTATTGATATATTTTTACAATAAAATATACTTCATTTCCGCTATTAAAGTACTATTAAACAAAATATCAATTTGTTGTAATTTGATTGTAAAGGTCCAAATCGGATTTGCTCAATTGTTCTTAAGTATTTCAATATATTTTACTTCATTAGCTTTTCGAAAAATCGTGTAGGGTAATATACTGCTCCCATATTCCCAATTTAAAAAAAATATTTTAAAAGATCAATGTGGTTTTTATATAGATATGATAAATGAGAAAATAAAAAAAGTGAAAGTTTTAAGAAATTTATGAGAAGAATAAAAAAATAATGAGAGAAATAAAGAAGTGAATTAAGGTTTTTTGTTTCAAAATATAATTTTTTTAATTAAGTAAATAAAGATTAGTTAATGGTATTAATGATAAGTGGGCCCATAATCAATCCTGGCCACCATTTATGTTTAGCCAGATTAAATCCTGGCCACCACTTATGTTTAGCCAGATTTAATCTTGGCCACCACTTATGCGGGTAAATCTGGACCGTAGAAAAAACTCTGAAATATAATATATATATATATATATATATATATATATATATTTGTTTATAAAGGATAATTTTTTTTATTAAAGTAATTTTTTTTTGAAAAACCAGGGAGGGGGGGGGGGGGGGGCATGGCCCCCCTCCCCTAACCTACAACGTGGCTCCGCCACTATTTAGGAACAACTCTAATCATGTTAGGAAATTAAACTAAGATACTTGAGATTATAATTTCGCAAGTAATAGAGAGATCAAACGAATATTTTTTTATGCACGCACCATACAAATTTCATGAGAATATGGATGTGATGTGTATATCTTTCATGCATATTCTTAGGTAAATCGAAATTGGGTTATTTATGTTGAATGAGAGAATTAAAATTATGTATCTTTATTTAAGCGAATAAGAAATAGTAAGATCATGTCCAGTTAAACTAACCAAACTAGTTATCAAATAGTTTTATTTCTTTTCTCACTAACACAATTTATTTAAACTTTATTAGATAAAATGAAAGATCTGTGGCCTTAAATTTTTGTTTATTGAACATGTAAGTATATAATTCATTGCTCAAAATTCTAACTCTTTACAAGACTAAAGATTGACCTAAGTTATCTTTTAGTTTGACCAAACTATCTAGAGATAAAATTAAAAAACTAGAAAGTAAGGGCCTTACAACTTTGATATACATGTATGTTTTAGCACAAAGTTCAGATGTTACAGTAATTCCAATGACCAACTGTTTTGATAGCAATTAATAGGATGGGTGGATAACTTTACTGAAATACATGAAGAAATTAGTAATTACTTTAATACTAATTTTAAAACTACTGGAAGAAGAGATTTTAACTCTATAGCAAATCTTATATCCCCTATGGTGAATGATAATATGAACAATAGCCTAAATTTGCCTCTTCAAATTGATGAAATTATGAGAGCTATTAATGGTTTAGGTTTAAATAAATCTCCTGACATAGATGGTTATCCATGTATTTTCTTTAAGAAATATTGGAAATTTATTAAAGGTGATGTAATAAGACTCATTAACAATTTCTGGTATAATGGAGAGAGTTTAGAGAAAATAAACCATACCTTTATATCCCTTATACCTAAAATTCCTATACATATTAACATCAAACATTTTAGACTGATTAGTTGCTCTAATTTCATTTATAAGATAATAGGCAAAGTGCTTGTCAATAGATTGCAACCGGTGATGAACGCTATTATTGATGAAAATCAATCGGCTTTTATCCCAGGAAGGCATATTCAAGACAACACTATGGTTGCGCATGAAATAATTACTTATATTAAAGATCAAAGAAAAACAAAAACCCATTATTTGATTATAAAAGCAGATATCCAAAAAGCTTATGAAAATGTGGAATGAGATTTTTTTGGAAGAAATGATGTGTAGATTGGGGTTTAGCGAAAAATTGGATTAGTAAAATTATGAGATGTGTAACATCTTTCACTTATTCTTATTTATTAAATGGCTCTCCTATAAAAATTGAGAAGCCACAAAGAGGTCTGAGACAAGGAGACCCCTTGTTGCCTTTCCTTTTTTGTATGGTGACCCAAATGCTTTCTATTCTTATAGCTGATAAAAAAAAGAATAAAATTATGAATGGTATTAAAATTGCGAGAATGTCCCCTATAGTAACTCACCTACTTTTTGCTGATGATAGTATTTTCTTTATGAAAGCTAATGCGGAAGAAATAGAAAGATTTAATGATGTTATTAATAGATATAGTTATGCAACATGTATGAAACTTAATTTGAATAAGTGTGGAGTTAAATTTAGCCCAAATACTCCAAAATTTATACAAAAAAACTTTGGCTAGGAAACTTAATATGCCTATAACGAATAATCTTGGCTATTACTTGGGTTTACCTACAGAATGGGGTAGATCAAAGGTTAAAGACCTGGACGTACTTGTAGAAAGAACTTTAAAAGAATAGAGAACTGGAAAAATTTATTTCTTACTCTCGCAGGTAAAGAAGTATTGATTAAATCTGTTCTACGAAGTATACCTAACTACTTTATGTCCTCTTATGTTATTCCTAAAAGAATTTGTGACTTGATCTCATCTCAAATTGAATTTTTTTGGTGGGGTAGCAATGGGAATAATAAGGTGCACTGGGGCAGTTGGGATTCAATAACAAAAAGTAAAAGTCATGGTGTTCTTCGGTTTACAGACTTGTATCTCATGAATTTAGCTCTGTTGAGTAGACAGGCTTGGAACATTTGTAACAACAACAATTCTTTATTATATAAAGTGTTAAAAGGAAAGTATTTCCCTCTTGAATCCTTTATGGAGTCTAAATTGGGAAGTAAACCTTCCTGAGGCTGGAGGAGACTCATCAGTGGGAGAAATATTATAAAAGAAGATATTAGATGGAAAATTGGAAATGGATACACAATAAATATTCATTCTGATAAATGGATAAATAATTATGAAGGTATTATTAAACCAAATAGAGATGATATAGAAAAGGTTAATGATCTTATTATCAATAACGAGAGAAGGAGGAACATTGAATTAGTAAAAAGTGTTTATAATGAAGAAGTGGCTGCATCTATTCTTAATACCTTCTTACCTCTATCAGGAGGTAGAGACATTCCTTATTGGATACATGATAAGGATGGGTTATTCTCGGTTAAGAAATGTTACCAAATCTTAAAAAATAAAAAAGAAGAAATAGAGAATAAAAATAGTAAGAATAAAGCTACTTCTTCCCATATTGTAGACCCTACAATTTGGAAATTGGTTTGGAATCTTAAAGTGATTCCTAAGATAAAAAAAATTATGTGGAAAATGATTAGGAATCTTCTTCCTACCACTGATAATGTGTATAAAAGGAAAGTTATATAAAGTCCTATGTGTGACATATGTAATAGAGAAATTGAAGATACATAGCATATGTTACTAAACTGCGATTGGGTAAGAGCTATTTGGTTTGCTTCTCCCTTTAATTTGTTAACTTGCAACCAATCCACTTCTAAAGTGGATTTGTGGATGGCAAGCTTAGCGAAAAAAGGGAAGGAGACAAAACCTAGTAACAAATTTATGATGGAACAAGTATGTACAATTCTTTGGCATATTTGGAAGGAAATATGCGCTTATAAGTATAAAAATAGGAGCATTGGCCCTATGAGAATATTACAAAATGCGAGAAAGGAATGGGAAGAATATCAAAATATTAATTATCCTAATGATGTAAGAAATTCACTGAAGGATAATAACAATAAGAATACTAATAACAATACCAATAAGATGAATATGGAGCTAGATAACACAGCTTATGGGGAGGTTAATAACAACCGTAACGAGAGGGTAACAAATGATAATATTAGTAAGAGTAGTATGAAATGGATTTCTCCACCTAGTAATTTTATTAAAATAAACTGCGATGCAGCAGTTGGAATTAATAAGTGTGCTATTTCTTGTGTTTCTAGGGGTTCTACAGGTAGGATTGTTGATTGCAAAGTGTGGGATATTGCAGCTGAGAATTCAAAGGAAGCAGAAGCTTTGGGGATTTCAAAAGCTTGTCTTATAGCTCGTGATATTACTCCTCAACGTGTAATCATCGAGAGCGATTGCCTCCAAGCTATGCTTCCCTTAGAGAATAGGTTGCCAATTAATTCACCCATTATTTGTAATATTATTAAGAGTATTTATTTAGAATCTGAAAACTGTAATCTTATTTTTCGATGGATAAATCGTAGTAGGAATAAGCTAGCCAAGCATAAGTTTTGTGGCAACATGCTATGCTCGTGTTTAGACACGTACCCAAGTAGGTTAGCTAAGATAATTAAGGATGAAATAGTTTCTTCGGGAATAGGTTGATTTTGTAATAACGTTTATTTTGAACGAAGTAAGATTTGAAAAAAAATAGGCAGGCCAGACGTCTGCTGTAAACAACAAGGCGGTGGAAGCAACCATTGGGACTAGCATAATGGCCAGGACCCTGTCTCTCAACTAGGAGGTACAGCGTTCGAATCCCCTTAACCTTGTTATTTCTTGAGCCCTTAAAGGGTGTAAGCAAGAGGTGCAAGGTTCGAGTCCCCTCTCTGAACATGGGTAACCTAGTTCCCATTAAATGGGAGTATGCATGAGGAGGCGTGTATATTTCCTACTCCCTCCATTCCTTAATAATTGACTCTTTAGAGTTTTTCACACATATTAATGAATCTAAAAAGTAGAGAAAAATTAGTTTAATATGACTAAAATATCCCTATTTTTAAGAAAGAGAAAATTAAATACTAGTATTGAAAATTAAATACAAGGCGGTGGAAGCAAAAATTTGACTACGAGATGTTTGTTGTAGTCTTGTAGATCAATTACATGAAAATTAATAAAGTTATAAGAAATTTTATGTCAATATCAATCATTTAACCATATCCGAGTCCCACTATAGTAGAAGATGAAGATGAAGATGAAGAGATGTTCGATTCTAGAATGTCTCTCTCTAATAAAAATAGAAGACAAAGAGAAAAGAAAGCTTTCTCTGAGAGGAATAGGCGTATTAAAATATGGAATCAAAGATCGAGTACTAAACCACAAGTCATCAATGTTGATGAAACCGAAGGTAACCCTATTCCACTTCTAATTGAAGAATTACCAAAAGATCAACCTGAAGAGGGTGAGGTTTGCGGGATTGACCGAATTCAATCCCACCAAGCGCAATGATACATCTGACCTGGAACGTTCAGGGGATTGGCACACCCCTGACGGTCCAGACCCTTCTTGATATCCGTAATAGATATCACCCGGAGGTAATCTTTCTTTCGGAAACTAAAAACTCTTTCTCCGTTCTTAAGAAACTTGAAAAACCCCTTCGTATGTCCCTTATTACTACTGTTGAACCCGTTGGTTTAAGTGGGGGATTAGCTGTCTTTGCTATTGATAAAAACAATATTAAAATACTTAGCAAAAATGAAAACTTTATTAATTGTGAATTTGAGAAAACAGATGGTAGTAAATTCAACTCGACATTTGTCTATGGCTCTCCCTTAGATAATCAGAAAGATATATGTCTTGAGAATATTAAACTTTGTAAACCGAGTAATGATATGGCCTGGAATTTAATAGGAGATTTTAATCTTATTAGAAATTCGGAAGAAAAAATTGGTGGAAGTAAAAGTAATAAGAAAAATATGAAGAAGTTCAATAATTTTATTAAAGACCTTGAACTTATGCAATTGGATAATAAGGGTTGCGCGTTTACTTGGTCTAATAGGAGGAATAAGGAACAACTTATAAAAATGCTACTGGATAGAAACTTAAATAATAAAAAATGGTCTGAATTATTCACAACTGCTTGGGTTAATGCCTTACCAGCTGTGGGTTCAGACCATAGTCCTCTAATCCTTTATTTTGAGGAAAAACATGATAAGAAATATAAAAGATTCTATTTTGAGAACTTTTGGATAGAAGAAAAAGAATGCCTGAATATTATAGAAAATATCTGGAACTCTAGAAACACTATTAAATCTATTACTAAAGGTAATTTACTTAGTAATCTAAGAATGTGTAGAAGAATTCTTACTGTTTGGAGTAAAAGAAAATTTAACAATACAAAAAAGAAAATAGATCACTATTTGGAAAAATTGAGAAACATTACCAATAATAGAAGTATAAAAGACTCAGATAAAGATGAGTATAACTATATATTAAAAGAAATAGAAACACTTTGGAAAATTGAAGAGGAATTTTGGGCAGCTAGGTCCAGAATTAATTGGTTGAAAAAAGGAGATAAGAACACAGCATTCTTTCATGCTGCTACTAAAGAAAGAAGATATTTTAATAAAATATCATCCATTATGGATGATCAAGGTATTTGGTTAAATACACAACCTGAGGTAAACCAAAATATCCTTGACTATTTTAATAACATTTTTAACTCTATGGGCCCTTGGAATTTTACACCCATATTAAACATCATTCAACCCAATATTTCTAAATATATGAATGAGATTCTCCTTAAGCCAATTCTCATAAAAGAGACCGAGCTGGCAGTCTCTGAGTTAGGAGCCTTCAAGGCACCTGGACCAGATGGCTACCCAGGTTTCTTCTATAAGAATTACTGGAAGGTTATTAAATTGGATGTAATACGAATCATTAATGATTTTTGGTATAATAATAGAAGCCTTGAGGACTTAAACCATACCTTTATCTCGCTTATCCCAAAAATTGATAAACCTGGCACTATTAAACATTATAGACCCATTAGTGTGTCTAATTTTATCTATAAAATTATTGCGAGGCTTTTAGTAAATAGACTTCAACCATTTATGAGCACTATAGTTGATGATACCCAAACAGCCTTTATCCCAGGCAGGAGTATCCAAGAAAACACCTATATTACTCATGAAGTTTGTACATACCTTAAAGAAAAAAGAACCTCTAAAAACTATAGCATGATAATAAAAGCGGATTTACAAAAAGCCTATGAGTTTGTAGAATGGGATTTTCTACAACAACTTATGGAAAAACTTGGTTTTGATCCAAATTGGATAAAAAAGATAATGAACTGTATAACCACAGTTTCATATTCAATCTTAATAAATGGACAACCTAATAAACTTAAGAAACCCCAAAGGGGCCTTAGACAAGGGGACCCACTGTCCCCACTAATTTTTTGTCTCATTACTCAAACCTTAAATGATTTGATTAAAGATAAGGTTGATAATGATTTACTTGAGGGCATTAAAATTTCAAGAAATGGCCCTTCCCTGACCCATCTCTTATTTGCATATGATAGTGTCTTTTTCCTTAAAGCCAATCACAAAGATACTAATAGTTTTAATGATATTATTAACAAATTTGGATTATCTACTGGACTTACTCTAAATCTGAACAAATGTGGTGTAAAATTTAGTGCTAACACACCCCATTATATTCAACACATATTTGCATCTAGAGTAAATATGAGTATTAAAAGGAATCTAGGCTCTTATTTAGGTCTACCCACTGATTGGGGTAGATCTAAAGTGAAAGAACTAAACTGCCTTATTGAGAAAGCTATTAAGAAAACTCAAAACTGGAAAAATCTATATCTCTCAGAAGCTGGGAAAGAAATTTTAATTAAGTCGGTTTTACAAAGTATACCAAACTATTTTATGTCCTCCTTTCTATTGCCTAAGAAAATTTGTGAATCTATTACTATGAAAATAGCAAAATTTTGGTGGGGTAACAAGTCTAATAAAGGTATACACTGGACTAATTGGCCTAGTGTAACTTATAGCAAGTATATGGGACGTTTAGGCTTCCGAGACCTCAATATAATGAATGAAGCCTTATTGGCTAAACAGGCTTGGAATCTTCTTAACAAAAAAGAGTCCCTACTATATAAACTGTTAAAAGAGAAATATTTCCCAAATAGCTCCTTTCTACATGCGAAATTGGGGAATAAATCTTCTTGGGGCTGGAAAAGCCTCATAACTGGAAGAGAAGCAATTAAAAATCACCTAAAATGGAAAATTGGAGATGGGAAAGATATAAATCCCCAATTGGATGTGTGGTTTTCACAAGATCTGAAAGTTATTAAACCAAAAGATATTAATATAAATAAAGTATCTGATCTTTTTCTTCCTGGTGAAAGAAAATGGAATCTGGAAAAAATCAATATTAATTTCCATAATGAAGATTATGAGAAAATTATTAAAATATTCATTCCATTAGTAAAAGTCAGAGATAATCTTACATGGTCCCTTAGCCCTAATGGATTGTTCTCAGTCAAAAAATGCTATCAATATTTAATAACTGAAAAAAACAAAACAATGGAAGGAAAGAAAGTAGGAAAACCATCCACTTCACATATCATAGACCCTGTGATATGGAAAACTATCTGGAATATGAAAACAACCCCAAAAATTAAAAAATTTATTTGGAAAGCAATTAAAAATATACTCCCTACCTCAGAAAATCTATACTTGAGAAAGTGTAGAGATACAAAAATGTGTAGTATATGTAATAATGCGATAGAAAGTGTGGAACACCTATTATTTGAGTGTAATTGGGCTCGTGCCACGTGGCTAGCATCCCCTCTCTCATTGAAAATTAGCAACCACTCCAAGAAATTGGATGTATGGATGGCTAATCTATTAAAGCAAATGGAAAAATCAAAGTGGGACTCTGAGTACTCATTTGAAAAAATCTGTATCTTAGCATGGCATATATGGAAAGAAAGAAACTCTTATATCTTTAATAATTCGAAATTAGACCCTATGAAAACAGTAAGTAAAGCTGAGATAACATGGAAAGAACAATTTGACTGTTATGGATCAAATGACCTTAAAGATACAAAATGGGATATAAAACCGAACATGATGAATATAAACAATGATGAGAAAGGAACAAAAACTGATAACCCTTATGATGTTAATAGCAAACTGAAGGGGAACCCTTATGATGTTAAATGTAAACTGAAGGGAAAAGTGGAAAAACCCATTCATGGGGTAAGTATAAAAGCAGATACTCAAAGCCGAGATAATAAAGTGGTTAGTAAATGGATTCCACCCCCAAGAAACTCTATAAAAATTAATTGCGATGCTTCTTTTACTAAAAATGGTTCTACTATTGCGTGTATTGCCAAGGATTATAAAGGTAGAGTGCTAAGATGTCAAGGATGGAGAATTAATGCTGATAATAGCTTGGAGGCGGAAGGATTGGGAGTTTTGAAGGCCTGTCTTTGGGCTAAGGAGCTCAACAATTTCCATTGTATTGTGGAAAACGACAATCTTTCCCTTATGGAGCCGTTAGTTAGCAATTTTCAATTTAATTCTCCATGTTTAGCGAATGTAATTAGGAGTATTTATTTTATTGCCGAATTTTGTAATCCAACCTTTTCCTTTACGAAAAGAGATGGAAATTTGATAGCGGATTGGACTTGCAAAAATTTGCCTATTGGTGAGTCTTATGACTTTTGCGCAAATCCAATCCCCTCCAAACTAGCTTTATTGTTAAGCCTTGATTTGCCCCCCGTGGAGGTAGGCTAACAAATCTTTGTATTGTTTTTTTAATATAAGCGTTTAGAAAAAAAAAAAAGAGCTCAACCGAATTTATTTCTTTCTGAATTCCCACCCACCAAGATGAGAGTCGTGGGTAACATTTTTTAAGTAAATGTTTCTGTAGGTCATTAAATTGTTAAGACAACTTAATTAATAAAAGGTTCGAATTACATTATGTATTAAACTTATTTCAAATCAATTATCAATTTATTAAAATGATTCCAAATAAATTATTAATTTATCAACATTGTTCCAAATTAATCAACCATTAATATATCTAAATAGTTCCAAATCGACCATTTGTCAGTTTAGAGTAAAAATTATTGAAGAAATAATTTTATATTTGTTAAAAAATAGTTTGGGATTTTAAGGTAAAAATTTGAAAATTTACCAGGCTCTAAAATATATTAAATAAAATATGAATCGTTATAGTTTTACATATACACGTTATTTGCAAGTTTAACAACTTTTTAAAGAGATCAACAAACAAAATGAATAGTTGATTTGGAACCAGTTAATAAATTAAGATGAGTGATTTGAAACTTTTATTAGTAAACTTGCAAGATCATTTTACCCTATTTTTTACTTTGAGGTTTTCATATAAAATTCATACTTTACAAAATAAATGTAAGCATCATATCTGGAGCATTTATTCATTTACAACCATTAATAACATAAATCAAAATTAACTTTTAGGAACTGGATAACGAATCGCACTGTCGATGACATTGTCAAACTTACATACCTAGACCAATTGATCAAAAAGAAGGTTGAAGACTAGGTGCCCGTTTGGAAGTGCTTTTTTGGAGAAGCACTTAAAAGTGCTTTTAGTATTTAAAGAATTTTTTTAACTTTGAAAAGCACTTTTTTGAGAAGCACCAAATAGGTGCTTCTTAAAAAAAGCACTTGATGTTATTTTCGATATCAAAATTATTTTTAATAATTTTTTAAAATTTTTTATTTTATTCTAAAAGCACTTTTTTACTCTAAAATAAGCACTTCCAAACGGGCCCTAGGTCGGAATGGAAACATTTATAGCTTATTGCGCGTTATTAGTTTTTATATTTATTTATGTAATTTAATCTAGTACTACAAGTTACATTTCTATACTTGTTTCGTGTAGTTTAATCTAGTATTTAAATTCATATTGTTGTTTCATGTAAGTTGATTTAGTATAATCATTAACACATTTACATACTTATATAGTTATATACTTAATGTTCACCAAAAAGAATCGAAGAACCTCAACCCAATATCCACTTACTAAAGTTTCATGTTCAGACTGAATCTTCTAAAAATCTTCATTACTTTCTCTTAAAAACCAAGCTATAATTTAGTGGTAGACCCTAATGCAAAGTATCATTTCATTATTGTCGAGAAAAAGAAAGAAAAAAAGTAAGAGGAATGGTCCTTTCCAGAAATTGAAGAATCTAAAACTTGTAGAGTCCATATATTTTTATGCCTAGATAGTAGGAGTATTTAACAAATTAATGTTCTTTTTTCTGTAGACCCTTGCTTTCATTACACTGACGATAATACTCTCGATTTGGCATCAAAGATGGAAGACGATGTTAGTTCGGAAGATTGGCAAGACGTGTCGGAAAACGAGCTCTCTAAATTTGACACTACGAATCGCAAGTTGGATGAAGATGACTCGCAATTCGAACCGGAAGAAGAAGACGAACCAAGTAATACAGAGAATACCCCAGATATAGTTATAGTGGAAGAGGACGCAGAATCGGATACAGATCAAGGGGAAGCAGAAGTACAGAGCACATTCCAGAAGAAAGGGAAGGTTAAGACTACCCGTGGTATTCAGATTGGTGGACAGGGATGCGGTCACCCCGGGAAAGTGACCGCCAGGGGAAAATGAACACCTGTGTCTGGAATTGCCAGGGGATTCGGGCTCCCCTGACAGTTTCTAATCTTAGAGCCTTAGTTAATAGATATAAACCAGGGGTTGTGTGCCTTTTTGAAACCATGTTACGCATTGTGGACGCCCCTGTTGTTCTTGATAACTTTAGTTATGTTAATAGTTTTGTTAGGGATCCGATAGGTTCGGCCTTTCACTCCGGGGGCATTTTGGTCTTGTGGCACTCGGACGTTAGGCTAGAAGTTATAAATTCTAGCCAACATTTTGTACTATTGTATATTAATGATGTTTACTTTCCCTATTATTTGATGTGTGTGCATGCTCCTAATGACTTAGAACAGCGTAAAAAACTTTGGGAGGATATCTCTATTTGGAATAATAACGTTAATAAACCTTGGATTTTAATTGGCGATTTTAACGAAATATTACATTCTTCAGAAAAATTTAGTAAATCACCACCTAATTATAATCGTATTCATGATTTTAATCAGTTTATTTCTTTTAATGGGTTAAGTGAAATCCACTCTCGAGGTAGCTTTTATACTTGGTCTAATCGTTGTCTTGAAAAGCCCGTCAAGGTAAAGCTTGATCGGGCATTTGCTTCTAATAATTGGCTTACCAGGTACCCAGGGGCCCTTGTTACTATCCCTCCAGCGATAGGCTCGGACCACAGCCCCTTAATCTCCACATGGACAGATCGCGATTCCAAGGGAAAAAGTGGTTTCAATTCGAAACTCTCTGGATAGAACACGAACAATGCGAAGAAGTGATTAATACAGCATGGGGTGAACCAGGAAGTATGCCCTCTTTACCCCTTTTCATTGACAAAAAGGAGAATACAGTTACATATCTGACTGCCTGGAGCAGACGAACTTTTCGGAATAACGCTCTCAAGATCAAAGCAATGACTGAAAGGTTAATGTATCTCGAAAAACAACCCATAACCCATAACATATTAGACGAACAGGCTACGATTAAACAGGAGATTAAAATAACTTATGAGGCCAAAGAAAAGTACTGGTACGACAGAGCAAGGAAAGGATGGCTCAAGTACGGAGATAGGAATACAAAGTTCTTCTTTTTGTCGACGATAGCTAGAAGAAATGTCAACCGAATACATCGAATCAAAGATCCACAAGGTATTTGGATAGAGGAAGCCTCAGAAGTTCGAAACAGTTTTCAATCCTTCTATTCGGAACTATTCCAAGAACATAATCAAGATGACATGGCTCCAGCACTTGAAGCAATACCGCACAAGGTTACGCAAGCCATGAATGATAGACTCACTCGACCACCGACCATGGAGGAGACAAAACGAGCAGTTTTTGATATGTCACCAAGCAAAGCGCCTGGACCAGACGGCCTAAACGGTAAGTTCTACCAACAATTTTGGCATATTATCCAATATGATGTCTTCTTAATGGTACAAGATTTCTTTAACAACAATATCTCTCTCGAAACTCTGAACGAAACACTAATTACGTTAATCCCGAAAGGAAGCATTCAAGAAGGGGTAGGTGATTACAGACCAATATCATGTGCTAACTTTGGCTACAAAATTATAGCAAAGATCTTGGCGAACAGACTCCAGGAGTTTCTGCCAGATCTTGTTTCTCCAACCCAATCGGCGTTTATTAAAGGTCGAGCTATCCAAGACAACATCATTATTGCTCATGAAATCTCATTCTACATGAAAAAGAAGAGGGTAAAGCCCAAACCAATGGTGGCAATCAAACTTGATATGGCCAAAGCCTACGATCAGGTACGATGGGAATTTTTATTACAGGTTCTTCATAAATTAGGATTTCATCAACAATGGATTAAATGGGTCTCGAATTGTCTATCCTCGGTTACTTTCCAACTTAATTTTAACAGGGATCGACTTCATAAATTTAAGCCACACAGGGGATTAAGACAAGGGGATCCCCTATCCCCTTTCTTATTCTCTCTGATGACCGAATCACTTATTAACTTAATAGACGCAAAAATTAAACAGCACCCCACTATGGGCATCCAAATTACACGGAACTGTCCGGTGGTTTCTCACCTACTTTTCGCAGACGATTCTCTATTCTTCCTCACGCTACAGGACAATGTTGTTGACTATTTCGAAGAATGCATTCTAAAATACTGCAACGGATCAGGTCAACGAATAAACTTCCAAAAGTCCGCGGTATGCTTCAGCAACGATACGCCAGAACCATTGCGAAGACAAGTGGCATCTCGATTAGCAATACAAGAAACAGAGGATCTGGGAAAGTATCTGGGCATACCCCTGTGCCACAAACGATCTAAAGTGGAGACACTTCAATGGATTGCGGAACGCTTTTTCAAAAAAACAGAAGGATGGAAAGCGCAACTCTTGTCAGACGGGGGTAAAGAAGTCTTAATCAAAGCGGTCCTCCAGGCGTTACCGTCTTATTCGATGTCTGTATTTTCATTTCCGGTATCCTTCTGTACAAAACTTATATCGGCAATCTCGAACTTCTGGTGGAACTCAGGAGAAAAATCAAGAATCCATTGGTTGGCCTGGGAAAAACTAGCTATGAGCAAACTCCTTGGAGGGATGGGATTCAAGGATTTTAAACGTATGAACACTGCTTTGCTCGCTGCCCAAGCCTGGCGTATTCTTCAAAATCCAGACACTCTGGCAGCCCACTTGCTTAAAGGTATTTACTTTCCTAAAACTAATTTTTTAGATGTTAAGTTAAGACAGTCTCGAACATGGACATGGGCCAGTCTTCTCGAGGGTAGGGATATGTTAAAAAAATATGGCAGGTACCAAATAGGAGATGGTAAAACTATTAATGTCTGGAATGATAAGTGGTTAAATACACAATGGACGTTGGAACGACCTGAAGGGTGTAAAATAGAAAAGCTAAACCAACTCTGGAATCACGATTCAACACAATGGAATACAGAGTTACTTAATGATATTTTCCCAACTCCAATCATCCCCACTATTCTACGACAAAAGGTTTTCCCGGCAGACGTACCAGATAAGTTTATCTGGCCCCATTCAAATCAAGGAGAATATGTGACGAAAACGGGATACAAGGTACTTTCTGATCACAATTTGTTTGAGGCACCTCACCAGTCAACAGGTGTCCCCACGGAAAGTGCTCTTTGGAAAGCGGTTTGGTGGTCAAATGTCCCGACTAAGGTTCGAATCTTTATTTGGAAAGTGTGCAACAATGCTATCCCTACAGGTACTAATCTGGAGAAAAGAAAGTGCGATGTCCAAAGCAACTGTAGTTGGTGTTGCTCGGATCAAGAGACCATGGAACACCTCCTTCTTACGTGTGGGTTATCTAAACGTATTTGGGCCGGCTCAGCGTTACAAATTCATGTTGGACCACAGGAGGACAATATGGGCGACTGGCTATTGAATACGATTGAATCATTTACCGCGGGGGGCTGGAGGAAAGAAGTAGTCACCGCCTATTTACTCCTTATGATTTGGAACATTTGGAAAGCAAAAATGAAAAGTAGACATTCGAATTTTGACGTTGATTCAACAGACGTCATTAATCTTACAACGGCCAACGTTACAGAACACTTTGGCAGGGACTGGTTTGAGACTGGTAGCGAGTATCAAATACAAACAAGTCCCCGACCACCTTTGAACATGGATCTCGAATTCAATACAGAAATAGCGTTCTCTTGTGACGCATCATTCAAACACGAACACCTCCCTACGGGGATTGGAGTGATACAACATAACAAATCTGATGGATCACGGGTCAAGTTTCAGTCAACGACTGACTGTAACACCAGTTTCATTGGAGAGGCGCAAGCAGTTGTCACTGCTCTCGAGGTAGGAAAATCTTGGAAACACACAGAGAAAACGATTTTCTCCGACAACCTTGAACTGATTCAAGGTATCCAGCAAGTGTCGGCAGCTAGATGGGAACTCAGGCCGTGGATCAATCATATCCGACAACTGGCATCAGATTCTAGGCCAGTTTTCTTCAAACATATCCCACGGAGATTTAACACTGGGGCCGATCTTCTAGCAAAGGACGCCAGGCACAGGGCACTACAAGTTCATCAAGTGGCTCTATCTCTGGAGAATAATTTCTCGAAATTAGGAATAGGTTAATTTACTGTTTTTTCGTTTTGTTTGGTTTGTTCTTCTACATGTTCAAAAAAAAAAAAATTAAAAAAATGTTATTTATAAAGACTTATTAAAATAAATTCTATAAAAAACCTAATTTTGATTTTTTGTGTTTGTTTTTTTACCTTTATATCTCCACTTTAGTTTTGTCATTTGGTACATACCAATAGTTTTTGTTTGGTACGTATTAAGGGTCTGTTTGTATTTAGGAAGAAAAAAAATAATAAAGAAAAAAAAAGAAACATTGTAAAAGAAAGGAAAAGAAAGGAAATGTTTTGTTACAAAAGAATACAAAAGATTTTAGATACAAAAGATTTTAGATTTTAAAATTTTAATTAAAGAAAATTTCATAAATGATTTTAGATATTTTTTGTTTGGATTGTAAAAAATACAAAAGAAAAGAACAAATAATAGTTAATTTTGGCCTCTAATTATTAAAAAAATTCATTTCTCTCCATTTGACTCTAATTTAGAGTGATGATAAATATGGATACTGGAGTAATTTTTGGAATGATCTCCTTTATTTTCTTTTATAAAATTTCATAATACAAACAATGTAAAAATTAAAATATCATTTCATTTCTATTCGTTTCTTTCCATTTCTCTCAATCCAAACCGACCCTACGTAATTTCTTTTTGACACATACCAATTAATTTTATACCCCTTTTTTATATTACTACTTAGGTTATAATACTATAGATACCCATGTTCATGTTATGACTGTTATACAATCATTTTTATGAAAGATTATTTGACAAACAATAGGGGTGAGAGAACGGGTCGGGTTTACGCCGGGTTAGGGTCTAGGGTAAAGGTAGGGCAATGTAGTCGCGTTTTGTATTTGCCAAGGGTAAAGGTAGGGTTAAATTTTACCCTACCCTCGGGTTACCTCGGGTTTACCCTAGGCTAAATGAAACTGGAAATTTTTAATAAGTCTACCACGAAGTAGAAAATAACAATACATATTACTCTTAAGTCCATCAAAACACTTAATATTTGAAATACAATCACAAAATATTACAAGTTCAAACAAAATAATAAAAGGTCTACAAAATAATACAAATTCCTAAATGATTCACAAAAAAAGTACCAAGTTATTATTACATTTCAAGTTAAATCACAAAAATAATCTTCATTTATTGAGAAGTTCTGAGTTGCTTCCACGTAATGCGCCCATATAATGCGCATTCATGTAACTTACACCAATCCAGACTAGTTTATCAATTGAATATATTAAGGCTTTAAGCCTTAAGCCTCAGAATAGTTTCATCATAGGCTGGAAAGTTTACTTACTGGTAAATCATCACAGGCCTCGTGTAGTGTACACTTTCATCGGCCTCAGATATAGTTGGAGAATATCTCGGCATTCTCGGAAAACCAAATATACCTCAACACCGAATTGTGTTTCAAATACGTAGGCAACTCAACTACAAATAGAGGGTACCAAATACATGTTTAGTAAACACAATGATAATGAGTGTAAGGGCTTACCGGGAATAAGTAGACATTGTTACTAACTTATATCAAACCCTTCCAGGTGGTGTAAACCAAATTTGCCTAAAATAACAAAGTCAGATAGAACATACTCAGATAGAGAAAGTAAGAATTACATACTGTAATAACAAAGTAATTAAACTAACATTGGCATATAATAAAGTAGTAAACTTACCAAACTCTCTCCCTCAACTGCTTCAACTCTATCCATGGCAGCTTCTACCGATAAATGCTTCACGTAAACAGAGTTGTGTACATATTAGTGCCTCCACGGTTTTGGGCTGTAAAGAGATCTGGAAACTATCCAGATTTCTTCCCCTTGTACTAAACGATGATTCAGAAGAGATAATAGAAACCGGGACATATAATATATCTCGCGCCATCAAAGACAAAACATGAAAATGTTACGAATTTCCCCTCCAACACAACAGAGCATCAACATTTTCATCAACATCGCCTGCAATGGCTTCCGAAAGATAGTTGTCAAACTCAATATTTCCACTATTTGTCTGGGTTGAATCATACTATAACTTGAATTGATCTTTAAAGAATTCATTGGGGTCGCTAGTTGCAGTAAATGATGATTCTGATGCATCTAGTTCACTCCTTACAACAATAGGGTTTGTTATAGCATTATAATTCTCAAGCACAGATTTTAAACCATGAAAGATATCCTCAACTAAGGGGTTGACTTCATTAGTCGGGTGCATGTACTCTAACCAATAACTAACATACGCAAGTTTCTTTCTTTGGTCAAGAATAACCGCCGTGTATAGTAACATATTTATATTAGATTTTAGACCCCATTACTTTTCAATTTTTGACTTCATTTTCAAAGCCATTACATCTAAAATTGAGCCTTCCCCCGGGCCAAGATAACACATACCTCAATACAAAAGAAGGATCTCATCAAAGTACAAATTACTAGGGACATACTTAGTACCAGAGAAGCGTAAAGTAGCATCATAGAAGTGTTTAAGATACTTTACCAAGAAGCAAACATTTTTCCAATAAATATCAATAGGTAACCCATGGCCCAAACCTTCTATATATTCAGTGAGCATTTTATTTTCCTCGAACGCTTTCTCGTATTTTTCTGCCCCATCTAGCATAAGATAAGTGGAATTCCACTTAGTATCAACACTCGTGGAAGAGATGTTATCTATATCAACAAAACGCTTGAAGCATAAAAACCGGATAGGGGATGATTGAATATGACGTACTACATCACAGATTCTTACAATGGCAGCTTTGATAGTTTTCAGCCCGAATTTGACTACAAGGTTTAAAATATGACAACAACACCTAATGTGTAAGTATTTATTTGAACATATAGTGGGTTGTGGTACAAGCAAACATTATTTGATTATATAATCTACCACTATATTATTTGAACTAGCGTTATCAACCGTAATAGTTAAGATTTTATCAACCCCCCATTCAAGTAAAACTGATTGAATTTTTTACTCACTGTTTCACCCTTATGATCTTCAATCATGTCAATCATGAAAAAACTAATAATTCCTTTTCGTAAAACCCAATTTTCATCAACAAAAATGTGCAATAACAACCATGTTGTTTAAGTTTTGAATAGAAGTCCAAATATCAATTGTAAGGTTTAATCTCTAACTTCGCAGGCGAGTTTCCTAAAGAGATTTTTGATGAATAGTTTTTTATGTAACGTCCCGTGCAACAGTCTATCTAGATAGAATTTTAAAAACTAGTTGAATACAATAACATTTTTTTTAAAAGCAACCCCTTATATAACCCAAAAAGCCATTTCATCAAGTATAATCATCTCAGCTAGGGCATGTCTAGCACTTTCTTGTGAAAAAACATAAGTTTCAAAAGCCCCATCCCGTTTGGGTGGAAACCCAGTAGTAGCCTGCTTAGTTTCAATGATATTAAAAGGATAATTTGGACAACAATTTGCACGTAAAGGATTCATGTGTTTGTTAAAGTAATAGTACCATGGTTGTTGGAACTGGCAACATATCTTTTTTCACAATAATTACAAACACCATACCTTAGCCAATTTACCCAAATTTTTGAAAAGTGATCCCAATATGTAGTCGAGGTTTTTCCTTTTCTCTTTTTATTTAGAGGAGCAATGGTATTGTATTGGACTGTGAAAAAGGAGGGGGTTGAGTACCTGCAGTGTTTGGATTAAGATAAAACACATAAATAGAAATATGTGTAGTAGTATCCATGTTTAAGTATAATATGCAAATACAAGAAAACTATTAGTGTTTGATAAAAATTCGACCAGTTTACAATTGAATATAACTTAATACACACAATTACACAAAAAAGTTTTACAGTTTATAAATTCTCGAAATATACCAATACATTCAATTTTAAAGCTATAACACATAAACTAATTTTGAAATAACATAGTATTTATAGGGTCTACTAGTGTCTAATCATGTTATGAAAAATAGTCAAACTATTAGTGTCTGACCGTGTGATGCAAAATAGTCAAATGCATCCTATTTTACAAAAGAGATTAAATATACACAAAGCGTTGTACCTCTAATTCCCGTAGAGGTTTAGATTTGCTATATTTTTGAAACATGTGAATAACTTAGGCTGTTTCGCATAGCCAATGGAGAAAACCAAGAAAGATAACCGTTTCGAATTTATATAAATTTGTTTCGCATAGCCAATGTATAAAAATTTACACAATATGAACAAGTGGAGAAAACCAATAACAACTTCGAATTAATGTACAATTCGTTAACCATTAGCCTATGCGTCTTATTTCTTGAAAATTAACAAGAAAACCACTTATAAAAAAATGTATACAACCAAAAACGATGAAAAAAATTTAGAACAAGAAAGTAAACGTTGAAAAACAATGAAGCACTTCCTTTATGTTAAAAAAAACAAAAAAAAATGAAACATGATAAAAACGCGAATCCCATCTTTTCAAACTCCTATTGGAACAAAATCCAGTTGGTCTTATACTGAATTTTGAATTGTTTTGCATGAATATCTTATACTAAACTTAATATAATAAATAATAAATTTTAAGATAAATTTCAAATTTTTTGATTTTCAACTTAAAAATTCCGCAATTCCCGAACTAAGACTTTAGAAATCCGAACCAAAAATTCCGAAATTGACAAACCAATTGTTCTGAAAATTCTGTGCCAAAATTTCCAAATTTGCAAACTGTCCTTTTCGTTTCCACCCTAATTACAACAGAGAGTCTCGTAACTTATATATTGCATGCATACAGGTAAATTTTTTGAGAAGATAAACTAATTGGGAAATCTACAAATGAACACAAAGTCACAATTAAGAACAACATTGAGTTGGAAAAGTAATTAGTGTTCAGAGTTTTGAGTTTAATCATGATGGAACCTATAGTGAGAACAATACCTAAACTCTATTCGAATTATACTACAGTTAATATATTCTCTAAATAAATCAAAACATTCAACTTTAAACCATTTAACACCTTAATTCTTTTCAAAATACCATAACATATTCACAAACAATGTTTAACACTATATACATATTCAAATTAACCGACCACAAATATTTTAAAGACTTTTAATACCTTAATTATATTCTAAATGCACCACTAACAATTCACAATCATCATATAATCAAGTTCAGTTAAAAAGTATCCTTACCTTAGAAAACAGAACAAGAAAACCCTTTGAATTTGTGAACAAAAATAAAATAAACAACAAAAATCATTAATATATCACAAATACACTAAACAGGAAAGAAAAAGAAATTATGAACAAAAAGAAGTATTACCTTACAAAACAAAAGAAAAATAATTAGCAGAAAAAGAAAAAAGAACGAAAAAGAGATGAAGTAAGAAGATTTACTAGTGAAATGGTTTGCATCTCATATTCCCGAAACCCCCTTCATTTTATAGGCAAAAAATCATCCTTAATCAGTTGAGAAAAGAGCAACACGTGATTGAAATGATAAAAAAAGGCTACCTTAGTCCTTAAAAGGGTGTATTAAATCAAGCATTTAATGAAAACCCATCAGAATTACCTAACAAACCCAACTTCATTAATTCCCTAACCATGGTTAGGGTGAATAATAGACAATTCGGTGGAAAAGAGTAATAATAGCATATTTAACCTATTAAAGTAGAATAAATAGCATAGAGAAGTGATTTGATGGGTTAGGTTCGAAACTAGGGTTTCACTTTTTTTGCCAGAGAAGAGAGCAAGCTTCTAACAGAAGCTCTGCCAAATGACGCGTTGTGTTGTTTTTTTGCGTTATAAATCATATTTTTTTAATAAACAGTGTACAGGCTGGACGGGTCCAGCCCGTCAGTTAGAGCCCAAATGGTTAAACCGGGGTAAGGGGATGGGTTTTATATAATAAAAGTTAAACCCTACTTAATTCTTAACCTATGGTATTTATACCCAATATCCCACTCAAATTTTTCCCGGGCCAGGGCTGGTTTACCCATACCCAAAGTCTTGCTCACCATAGCGAACAACATAGTAACTACTCCAACAATTACTTTTATTTTTTACTATTATTTTTATTTTAATTTCTTATGTTTTACGGAATGTAATGTCGAGTCGAACCCCTCCTCAACACTCGTTTCCTCGACCAGGGGTTTTCCCATAGCGTTTTCTCCGAGGATGTTTTTTATGAGGTAAATTACACAGAAGCTGCCAAAGATCCGAATCTTCCATATTAATATATGTTCACAGCTTTTTCTTATGTATATATGTGTCTGGATTCAACCCAACTACTCCATAAATTTTCACCGATCTTTAAGATTTAAAGCTAGGAAATTGGCCAAACTATTCATCGACCTAAGCACGTTGTATATCAAAACTGACCCAGTCTCTTAAGATTTAAAGTTATGAGATTGGCCAAACTAGGGCTATAAACGAAGCAAGTTCAGTCGAATACTAGATTTGCAAGCTTGTTTGATAAGATTTACGAGTCAAGCCGAACTCAAATTTTAACGAGTCGAGCTCAAATTTTAAAGCTTATTAACATCTCGAACGAGCTTTATTTGAGCCAATATCGAATTATTAACGAATAATTTGTTTTTTTATAGGTTTAAAAATATATTTATTGTAAAACATTAATTTACAAATCATAATTTTTTAACGAGTTGACGAACAAGCTCGAACGAACTCATTTTTTTAACGAACGAGTTCGAACAAACTTTTTTGTTCGTTTGTATAAACAAACGAGTTCGAACGAGCTTTTCTCTGAGTCGAGCTCGAGTTGCTCGCGAGCGGCTTGGTTTATTTACAGCTATAGGCAAAACTATTCATTGACATAAGCACTTCGTATATCAAAACCGCCTCAACCTTTAAAAATTCAAATCTAGGATATCGATTAAATTATTTTATCGAACTAAGCATGTCGTATATCAAAACTTCCCTGGTCTCTTAAGTTTCAAATCTAGGAGATAGACCAAACTATTCATCTACCTAAGCATATCGTATATCAAATATTCCCATTTCATTTAAGATTCAAAGCTAGGAGATCCACCAAAGTATTCACCGACTTAATAACATTGTATATCAAAACTATCCCGATCTATTGAGATTCAAAGGTAGGAGATCAACCAAACTATTCATCGATTTAAGCACATCGTATATCAAAACTTACTGGTCTCTTAAGATTAAAAGCTAGGAGATGGGTCAAACTATGCATTGACCTAAGCACGTCATATATCAAAACTAACCCGATACTCTAAGACTCAAAGATAGGAGTCAGTCAATGGATCACTGACCTAATAAGGTTGTATATCAAAGCTTCCTCGGACCCCTAAGACTTGAATCAAGGAGATCAGTGAATGGATCACTGACCTAAGCATGTCACAGATCAAAAATTCCCAGACCATTAAGACTCAAGCTAGATGGTTGGTAAACAAATCACCGACCTAATCATATCACGGATTAAAAATTCCCTAGGCCCCTAAGACTTGAATATAGGAGTTGGTTTAACAAATCACTAACCCAATGATGTCCTAAATCAAAACCACACCTTACCATCTCTAATTCATAAATCATGATATCATCATCAAACACTTCGTCACCATCTACAATCAACACCTTATGTTCAAAGTTAATAACGTTAATCCAAGAAGATAGTCGACCAAAGTTGCGAATCAAAGTTAGGCTTTTTCAAATTAAAGCAAAGTCAAATTCAAAGTATTATAAAAATAAACAAAAGACAAAACCTATTATTTATATTTAATAAAGAGGTCGCAAGAATTTGCGACTGGGGAAGGAAAGATATGCAAGAATAAAAAATTCTTGTACAAAGATTACTAACTAAGAAAAGTCGGTATGCGAAGAAAAACGTGGTCGATTTGCAAAGAAATACCTAGTCGATCTGTGAAGGAAGACGTGGTCGACTTTTGAAAGAGACGTGGTCGAGGATCTTGATCTTGAAAGGAGCACAAAAATGGATAAGACATGAGAAAGACTAGTGTTCATCATCTTTTGAAGGGAATATAGGTACTTCTGAAGAGTCTTGGTTCCTCGATACCGGTATAATATCTTTATTGACCTTCGATACCAAGTACAAATGACGAGACACAACGTATTGAATACACCGTGCATACCTATTCGATGTCTTGGTGTGCAATACTGCTCCAACTAGCCAACATACCCAGTCGATGACTTGTAGTCTGCCACAACCCGAGCATCAGTTCTCTGTCCAGACAAAGTATTAATTGACTTCATCTCTTGGGTAAACTATTTGACTGAACCCCCAGTTGATTCCTCCTTGGCTACTGCTGAGGCAGCCTTCGCTTGAGCCTGGTGGGATTCATTCCTAGCCTCATTTTTCGCTTTGATACGCTCGATTATGCACACTAACACCCTCATAAAGAGTATCTTTTTGGATCATTTCATTGTTAAGCCTTCGAACATTCATCCTCGGCTTAACAACTATCTCCCAAGCCTCACTTCTCAACTTGCGAATGCCTTTGACCTCGATGTAAAAAGGTATCCTTTTTTTAATAAAAATAGTTGTTTCAATCCTCCGTGAGTAATTTTGTGATTTTAAATTCATTTACGCTATTCAAAATTATTACCCATTTAGATTTTTCTACCACCACTTCTCTCTAGTGTTTTATTCTTCTTTTACCCTATATTCTCCTTTAATTGACAATAATATATCTTCTATTTACAATTCTACCTCTGCACAAGTAGGGATAAGGATGACAATGGGAGTATTAAATTATATATATATATATATATATATATATATATATATATATATATATATATATATATATATATATATATATATATATATATATATATATATATATATATATATATATATACTCCCTCTGTCCCAAAAATAATGTCCACTTTGCTTTTCATAAAGATTAAGAAAGTTATTAATTACATTGCACCATTACAAAGTTACCCCTCATAAAGTGTCTTGATAATTTAAATATGTATTGAAAATATAAATTTTAATTTTTTAATAAGGATAATAATGGAAAACGTTAAAAAAAAGTGTCTTGATATCTTAAGTGGACAATATTTTCGGGACACCATTTTTAGTAAGATGGACATTATTTTTGAGACGGAGGGAGTACATATATATATATATATACATATATATATATATATATATATATATATATATATATATATATATATATATATATATATATAATTCTATCATAATCACTATTGACTTGAGTAAGGATGACAATGATAACCATTTAAAGTAAAAAATGATGGATAAGAGAACTATTAGAAATTGTTTTATATAAATATGGCTAATACCACTATGTTATGATTTTGACAAGTGTAACTGATGTTTAAAAAAGTTAGGTTATATTGGTATTTAAAAAAAATATAATAATAGTTTTGATTACATATATTCCCCATTTACCAATTAGTTTAACCTATACATATTTTATGTTAATAAAATCCTTTATAATCGACTTAGACGAAAACATGGCTTTCATTTTTACATACTTGAACTTCTATATAAAGACTGAAAAAAAAGAACTTCTATATTACAAAAGACCATATATGACTTATCTTTTGATAAACCCTATAATAATACTGACTTGGGAATCGTCTAAATACATAAAAGGCCAGTCTTCAGGATCGATCACAGTTGCACGGATTTCTGCGATTCAGTTGTTGAAGGTGAAACCAAAGTTGTGATAGGAGCTCTTGAAATATGTAAAATTAAATCTGAATGAAGAGAAAAAACAATCTTTTCAGATAACCTTGAGTTAATTCAAGGTATCAGGCAGGTGTCAGTTGCAATTTTGAAGATTCGGTCGATGTTGTGGAGAATTCACCAAATGACAAACAAAGTAGGTCCTGTCACGTTCAAACATGTCCCTAGACATCAAAATGGTCGGGCAAACAAGCTTGAAAAACAGTTAGGCACAGAACTATGACAAGTTAAGCATCAACAGTACTCATGGATGTATATATAGTGGAGAAGTTTTTTATTGTTATCCGTAAAAAAGAAAAAAACACATATATAATTGATTATATATATACCAAGAAACACACTTTTGATATCTGTTTTTTTTCTAGTTAAAAAAAAGGTATCTTATATATACTATGTTTTGCTATATACTATGTTCGGATCCCGTACGATGTACGGGAATATAATTCAAGTTAAAAAATTATAAATAAAAAAAGAGATAATTCCCAATTAATTACACTTCCTCACTTTTCATTCTCAAAAAAAAGGAAGGAGGAAATTACTTCCTACTTACTCACAAATTTTCAACTTAATTCTCAAATAAGCACATGGTCATATTTACCTTCCATTATTGCCCTTATATGTTTTTTTATTTCATTATATATTTATATATTTAATATCTGAATTTATTTTTTCATTTTTTTAAATATTTTTTTTTTAATTTTTTTTTTCCGAAAAAATTTTTTTTTTTTGAATTTTTTTTTTTTTCGAAATTTTTTTTTTCGAATTTTTTTTTTTTTTTTTGGAATTTTTTTTTTTCGAAATTTTTTTTTTTTTTGAAATTTTTTTTTTTGAAATTTTTTTTTTCGAAAAATATTTTTTTTTTTTCGATTTTTTTTTTTTTTTCGAAAAATATTTTCGAAGATTTTTTCATTAACACACAAGTCCATACTGTTTTGTGTTACGGTAACTCATACATCAAGCGATTGTGTGTTACATTAACACACAATCAGATGTTCAGACTATCTGTACACTATTATCTATTAATGTGTACAAATATTCTGTATATCTTATTCTGTGTTCCTCCAACACACAATTGTTATTTGTGTGTGTTTAAGCAACGCAAAACTGTAAATGATAAACGCATTGTGTGTCTTACCAACACAAAACCCATACTGTTGTGTGTTACTGTAACACATACTTTCAGCAATTGCGTGTTGCATGAACACATAATCAGCCTACATATACATTATTCTATACTTTAAATGATAAACGCATTGTGTGTCTTACCAACACAAAACCCATACTGTTGTGTGTTACTGTAACACATACTTTCAGCAATTGCGTGTTGCATGAACACATAATCAGCCTACATATACATTATTCTATACTTTGTGTACAAATATTCTGTCTGTCTGATTTTGTGTTCATGTATCACACAATTTGTTATTTATGTGTGTTTAAGCAACTCAATATTATACATATTGGGTGTTCATGCAACACACAACACATATGATTTTGTGTTACTTTAACACACAATTATCATGGAAAAAAAATTCCGGGGGAAAAAATCGACAAAAAAAATATTTCCGAAAAAAAAAAAAATTTTCGAAAAAAAAAATATTTTTTGAAAAAAAAAAAATTTCGAAAAAAAAATATTTTTTGAAAAAAAATATTTCGAAAAAAAAATATTTTTCGAAAAAAAAATATTTTTTGAAAAAAAAATATTTCGAAAAAAAAATATTTAAAAAAAAAATCTGAAAAAAATAAATAAATATTAAACTATAATTAATAAAATATATAATTAAAGTAATTAATAATAGGTAGAAGGATATTTTGGTAATTGGATAATATTTTGTGCTTAATTGGGAATTAAGTTGAAGTTGTAATTAATAGGGAATACTTACCTTCTCCGCGTAATTAATTGGGCGTTGCCCCATAAAAAAATATAAAAAAAACTAAATTGTAATATTATTTTAATTGAGAAAATTATCTCAAAAAATTTATATTATAAATTTTTAAGAAAAAAATAAAAAACATATGTTATAGTAAAAAGAAAATACTATATAACAAAGTAAAATAACAAATATAAAAAAATAAACTGACACATAACAAAAGTAAAATATCTGATGATCTTCTTTTTATATACCCCTCCCTGCCTCCCCTCTATTAATGTTTATCATACTTTATTTTTCACACATATTAAGAAAATCAATTAATTCCTTTTATTTTTACTAAATTATCTTCAATCAACTAAGTAAATGAATTTAATGAGAATAAGTTTTTGAATATTAAATAGGAAAAAAAATTGGTAAAAAATGTAGAAAACTTCTCTGGTATCTTAAATGGATAATATTTTGTGGATATCTACTTTTAAAAATTATGACAAACATTGATGGACGAAGAGAGTATTAAACACGCATCAAGTCGATTCATTGTTGCCTACTTGCCCAACTAATTAGTACACATTGACCAATAAATTTCTTTATAATAATTGCTGACCAACGAATTGCTATATAATTCGTACATATTATTAATGAGGAAAATACTAATTAGAGCTCAATTTTCAACTTTCTTAGGTTTTAAGTCCTGACTAGAAAATACTCCTTTTTAAAGCCTGATTCCAATTTCTAGTTAGTTTTTAGTACTTTTCTACCCTTTTCAATTATTTTTATTCTTATTTCTTAATTTTTTATTAATTCTTTTTTTTGAGTTTTTTTTTACTTTAACTAACCAGATATATTTTTTCGGTACATTCACAACGGCATGTACCTATATTTTTTATCGGTACAGACCTAAGATTTTTTTAACGTTTTTAAGGTGGATAAAATGATTTTTTTATATAAGTCCAACGTTCCGGTTTTGTCCAAGTTCATGTCCAATGTAATCCAATGAAGTTTCTGTACCCAAGGGGCTATACCGAAGCCCCTTTTAGTCCATGTTTTTGATTTATGTGTCATACAATAATTTTTTTACACAGATCCCTCAAGCTTTTAAATTTTTCACAATAGTGTTTAATTAGTTTTTCATCTGCAAAATTAACAAACTAGATTAGGTTTTTAAACATTAATCCAACTTTTTCTACTGGTCCCTAATGTCTAGAACCTAATTCTAGCCCATAATGTCTAGACCCTAATGGGATGGACCCTGGTGTTGGTTACAACCAGGCTGGACCAAACACATTTTTTAAGAAAAAAAAAAGCGAGTCAGATGGCTGGGCCCAAATGGGGCTGGACCAACATATCTAATGCTCCTGCACGGGCTGTACCATTTGAAACACGTTTTTTTTTAAAAAAAAGATGGACCAACAAAAGCTGGACCCAACAAATTAATGGACCCAACGTCGAACTAAAAAAAACCAGCGGCGTCAGATATGAATTGGAGTAGTTGAGATAAGAATTGCAGTAGGTGAGATTTGGTATTGGGGCGGCGGTTTTCAAGTGTGGTGGTCAGATCTCGAGGCAGCAGAGCTCCGGCGTCGAAGGTGTGACACTGCATCGTCGGAAGTGAGTCACAACGGCGTCGAAGGTGTGTCATAGCAGATCTGGAGGCGTCGAGAATGGTGGTTCTGCTGCGGTTCGCTGGGCGTCACAGTGGTGGTTTTATTGCGTCGGTGGACGCGTTTTTCTTGATGGAGATCGGAGTCGGAGATCTCGTCAGCAGTGGTGGAGCTCTGCAGCGCTGGAGGGAGCACTGCTGCACCAGATCGAGAGTTTCTCCTCGCAGCAGTTTATGTTGGTGGTGGTGCGTCACAGCAGCGGTGGTGGAGCTGGTCCTCGCCACTGCTTCGTCGTCGTGGTGGTGCGTCACAACAGCAGTGGTGGTGCTGGTCCTCATCACAACAGCAGTGGTGGTGCAGGTCCTCGTCGGTGGTGGCTCGTTGATGATGGTGAGAAGGTGGCTCGGTGTCGAAGGTGGAAGGTCAGATCGGGAAGGTGGCTCGGTGGAAGGTGGGAAGGTGCCGGCAGTGGTGGGAAGGTGGGAGAGAGGGAGGGTAGAGAAGGGGGAGGGTTTTCAGAAGAAAAAAAACCCTAATAGGTTTTTTGTTTTTAAATTTTGTTGGTTTACAATGGGTATAAGAGGGGAAGACGGCTTTTGGGTCTTTTTATTGTGTTTTAGTTAATGCAGAACTACTAGTTAGTGGGTAATGGGTGTTAGGCTTTAATTTGGTAATTTAATGTTGTAGGGCTTTAATATATAATTGCCCTATCATTAATTATGCCGGTGCAAAACATGTTAGGAAGCATTTCAATACCAAATTTACAGGAATGGCCATTTTTCAACTTCATAAACAATTTTTTTTAGACAATATTGAGTGTAATATAATGCTTTCAAATAATTTAATTTACCAATAAAATTATGCTAGATGAAACAAATAAAAGTATAAGGTTAAGTCCAACAACTATTCTATTAAAAAGTCAAAATTAAAAGTTAAACTAGGGTATTTTTATAAATAGCAACTTCTAAATTAGTTTTGCTATAACAACTTTCCAATCATATAATTCCAAACTTATTCTAAATTTATTTTAACAATTTTTTTTATCTTAATTAATTTATAATCTTTATTCTATATATATATTTGAAAACTTCAAAATTAATATAAAAGTATTTAATATTTATTTTTTATTAAATATTGTATTATTAAGAATAATTTAATAGAGATATTATTTATATAGATATATTCTTTAAGATATTTAAATTCATTATTTTTGTTTCAAATTTTAAATACATAAAAAGAAGTTGATGAAGGGATGAATGTTAAAAATGAAATAAATAAATAAAGCAATCAAAGTGTTTGAAATAAAAATAACAAAGCAGCATACTCGTAATAGAGCAACCAAAATGAATAAATTAAAAGTAAACAAATGTAGCTAACAAATAATACTCAGCCTTTTTTTGTCAACACAAATAATACTCACACTCGGGATGAGAAAAATAAACTCAACCCTAATTTGGATCTTAACCCGGGTAGAAAACCAACCCGAGAAAATATAACTTAATATTGGATCGGTCTAAATTAGAAGAAACCCAACCCATAAAAGAAAGACCCAGATTGAAATAAGGGTGATTTTCTTATAGAGTCCACAAGTAATCAGTGATTGCCTATGCTGTAGATCTCGGTTCCGTGGCCTAGGCGGTCGACTGGGGCCTAGCGCCTAGGAGGGACTACGCGGGGCCTAGGCGGGATTACGCGGTTTTGAATCCTGCTATGTAATTTTATATATTTAGTAATACGCGTGTATAATTATGATAATTTTATCTACTTAAGTCATAATATTCATCTAACACCACTATATTGAATATGAAAAATACTAAAATTAGATTTATAATATCAATTCAAGAATTTCCGAGAGTAAAATAAATTTAATGGAGGGCCTAGGCGGCAGGTTTTTACCATTAATCGGTGCCTAGGCGGGCTAGGCGCCTCTTCCACGGCGACTAAGGCGTTGGGCAAAAATGCCTAGCATTTTTACTAGGCGTAAGCGGTTGAGGGGGGAGTTGACGCCTAGACGGTGCCTAGGCGCGCCTAGGCGGCGATATCTACAGCATAGGTGATTGCCCATCAGGTCCAGCCCACCGCAAATGACAGACTTGCCCCTAGTTACCCATTAATTGGAGATTTGTTACCAAAACTAAAACAATAAAATCATGCAATCAGTTAAAAATTAAAACAAAGAAATTAAAACAAACAAAAATCGCTAAAATCATGCAATCAATCAAATCAATAACCCAGAAAAATTACAATCAGTAACTAACAAAATTCAAATGCAGCAACTGATGAAAAACTTGAAACTTTTGTTCAAATGGACGATGGTGGGTTGTCCACTGAACTCAATGGGTAATGCTTTGTAATATCGATGGTGTGAATGTTGAAGTCATTGGGTTAGCAAAAACTGGTGCAGACTATGAAGGCGGGAATGAAGATGATGGGTAATGCTTTGTAATATCGATGGTGTGAATGTTGAGTTCGCTGGGTTAGCCTTTAGTGTTGTCGTCTATTCGTAGTGGGTTATGTGTATGATATTGATGGGTTGCATTTTAAAACTAATGGTTTACGGTGGGTTATTATCTTTGTTCTGATGGGTTCTCTGTCAAAATCGATGGTGTGCATCTGCATCACACCGACAGCCATTCATCCCCATCGTTGACGCACTCTTCTTGTTATCTGTTCAATCAAAATACGAAGAAATGAGGCTCAATTAGTTAGATATGGGATAACGGGTCAGTGGTTTGGGATTTATTAGATAACAATCTACACAAACTTGTTATGTTGATGATGAAAAGAAAGATCAGTGGCTGAGGTTTTTGTTACAGATACAATCTACACAAACCCGTTAATGGAGCTCTTCTCCTATTTCAAATCCCTTGTCGCCGTTAATGGAGCTCCGATGGGAGCTGTGATTATGCAATACCGGAGAATGATGACTTACAACGTACCTTGCATAAACTATCTGATGAATGTCGTGCTGTGTATTGTTGGATGTGAGAAGCATTGTTTTGTGTATGAGAATAGCACGACATTCACGAGATTTGTTAAATTATTAATTGAGTTTGCCGTAATAAAAGCAACATTTAAGGGATTTAAATTAATTAGCTAATAATATGGAATGTCGTGCTGTGTATTGTTGGATGTGAGAAGCATTGTTTTGTGTATGAGAATAGCACGACATTCACGAGATTTGTTAAATTATTAATTGAGTTTGCCGTAATAAAAGCAACATTTAAGGGATTTAAATTAATTAGCTAATAATATGGAGTTGGTTACATGCGAGAATCAAGGGAATCAAATATATGATCTGATCCTGAACAGGGGCAACGATGGTATAGGAAAAAATCAGCTGGACCTGGATAGGAGAAATGATGGGTTGGACCTGTTAAGGATGGATAGTTGGGTTGGTGGACTTAATTGGCTAAAAACTCATGAAATAATAGTCTAAAATTTTTATTTTAACCTGTACAACCCGCTTCTATTTATAAGAAGATACTTGATAAATTTTATCTTCATATTTGATGTGGGACAAATTAGCCGTTTGCCCAAGTTTTCGCACAAATCGGCAACAATGCCCACATTTCTCGCACAACAGGCATGGCTTGCCCAAATTTCTCGCACACCCGTGTATCTTGCCCCATTTCATCGCACAACACACATTACTCATTTTTTTATTCCCACATTGGAAGTTTACAAAGCTTTTTGAGAGATTTGCCTATAAATACAAGCTTTCCTCTCTTCTAATTTCGTGCTTAGCCACCTTCTCTTTCTTTTACCTCTTATATTGGGTTAAAGGTTGGGGCTGATAGTTTAATTTTTGGGTTAAATAATTATTATTTGACCTTCTAAGTTAAGTTTTTTTTACTTTTGACTGAGAGTTATTTTTATTAGACAGTTTAATTTTTATGCATTTTTTACCTTTTATTTAGGTTGAAGTTTTAAGTTAATATTTCTTCTAACCTGGGATAAATCCGACTTTAACCTGTGGTTAGTCAACCTAGTTGGTGAAAAAATATAAATATGGTTAAATTTTTTAATAATGAACCTGGTTCATGTATTACCTAGGTTGAAAATAACCTTAACACGGAATTAACCTGGAGTTTGCTCTACCTTACTCAACATATGTAGTTAGAAAAGTAAAAAAAAAATTAAGATATAGAATTGGAAGTCAATAGTCTAAGTAGGCTATTGAAGTTACAAAATTAATAAGTTAAACTCCTATTATAGTTTTTTTTTTCTATAATTGGGATCCTTTTGAATTTAGTCTAATAATATTATAAAAGTAAAAGATTATAAAACTTAATATTGAATTTGAGTCATATGATTCAGTAAAAAAATATATTAATTGACTATAAACTTCACTTCTTCACCTATACATGAAGACTTATTGTCTCTTTTTTCATTGATTTTAGATTTTCAAAAAAAAAAAATTGATTTTCAATATAGGTTAATAGGTACGTTGAATGGTTATAATCGATTTAATTTTTTTATTTTAAATTTTTTGTGAAACTATGTTTCATAATTAAATATTTTTTAGTTTAATTATAATTATTTATGTGTTAAACGATTTCAGGTAATAATTATTGATGCTTTCATAATTAAACACATTTGTCTCTATTTCTTTTTTTTTTTTTTTAATACATGAGAGAGTCACTTTGGACTCGGAGTAAATGACTCCAATGAGATTCGATCCCAGGACCTCTTGGTCTCTGCGGAGTGACCTAACCACTCTCTATTTCTTTTAACCTCTCATAGAATAGTCTTGGTTGAAATAATACTAGATTATTCTTATATGTTTACAATATATTTCGATTATAAAAATATATATGTTCACATTTGCAGTGCATGGATACATGAACCCATGTTATGAGTCATTATTATGTATGCTCTTTTGCGTAGTGCATCTTTGCAAAACCCATAATACTTCACCTTCATCTTCTTCTTTATGGAGCAAAATAAAGGGAATTCAATTCCTTTCACATACAATCATTCTTCAAAATGATCATGGCTTTTCTCTCAACAAATCCTCTCTTTTCCTCAATCATCACCCTCTACACTCTACTCTTGCTATATTTTCCCTCTAATACCCTCCAAAACATCTTCTCTCCCGTCCTCATTTCCACCTTTATCCTCTTACTTTACCTTCTCAGACTAGGCGCTTCCCAAGAAGCAAAGGGAACGAAAAATGAAAATCCAACACAACAAATTCATGACGTTCTTGACGACAAGGACGAGCTGGGTTCGGATCTTGGACCAAGTCTGAACCCGTTTTATGAAGATTCTTTCCTTGAATGGGACGTCAGAGCACCATTAGAGGTGATATACGAAGCGTATGAAGGCGAAGAAGGAGGATACGACGATGACGTTTTGGAAGAAAATAGAGAGACCCAGATGGCTATTATGGAAAGATATGCTTCTCTATCGATGTATTACCCGGAAACGGACACGGATACTTCGTCATCGGAAGGGGATTTCCCAGATACCGGGGAGTTTGATATGCCGGAAAGCGATGGGTTTAGGTGGGAGGAGTATGATGCAGAAGGTTTGATAGAGATCGCATTGGATGGGAAAAGGAAATGTGAATCTGAAGAGGAGAATTTAATTGAGATTGATTTTCTCCGCAAGATGACGTAATCTGCCGGCAAGAACCTGATGAGGTTTAGGTACAGTTAATCTTATCGAGCTCTGGGTTTTAGTATATAATTAGCCGTAAGTACTCGTAGCTTAATTTAGTATTAAAGGGGAGATATCGAGGGAGCAAAATGACTATTTTACCCTCACTTTGTTGGTGTAATGATTCAGAAAGGATCTTTTTGCCGGTTTTGGACATAGCTCATTTGTGAGGATAAAGTGGGAAAAAGTTGAATTTGTGTTAAATGATTATCATATATCCTTATTATTTTTTCTAATTTTCTTTGTTTTCCACATTTTTAGTAAGGGTCCCTAATTAAATTTAATTTCGATACTAAATTCTTCTGATCACGAGTTGCACTTGTATCGATGATGATTTGTTTGGAATTCTTGACTAAAAGATAGTACTACTATTTGCGACGAAGAAGTTGAATTTGTTTAATGTGGACTTGCAACACTTTTAATAAAGTGAAGTGCACGTGATTTAGTCATGCATTTTGTAGAAGTATGACTTTAAGTGAAAGCGATGTGACATGCCAAAAGGCATAAAAAAGGTTAGGAATCACATTATCTTGTGGCATTTACATTATTTCTTTCCTTGGTACTCTTATAAGAAGTTATTTAATGAATTTATTAACCTTGATTTTTGTAAAAAAGAAAAATAACCTTGATTGCCTTCATCAATTTTTTTTTTTACTAGACTAGGGCTTGTTTAGAAGCACTTATTTTAGAGTAAAAAAATGTTTTTAGAACAAAATTTAAAATTTTAAAAAATTATTAAAAATAATTTTAAATTTTAAAATTATTTTAAGTGTTTTTTTGAGAAGCACCAAGTTGGTGCTTCTCAAAAAAGTGTTTTTCAAAATAAAAAAAACTCTTAAAATACTAAAAGCGTTTTTAAGTGTTTTTCTAAAAAAACACTTCCAAAACAGGCACTAGGGGGGGGGGGGGGGGGGGGGGGGGGCGGGGGGCGTTTGTTTGCACTTAATGAGATCTTAATCTGGTTCATTAAAACACTGGATTAATAAGATTGTTTGTTTTTTCTGTACAATTTAGATCTGAATGGCTCTTAACAAGTCTGTTTCATTAAGCTTTTAAACTAATATCTGAATCATTCAGACACTGCCTCTTAACAGAATAAGTCCTATTCAGCTGTTCATTTAGCATTCAGCACTTAGAGCATCTCCAGCGGTTGTTAAAAACAACCGCCATCTGCAAATTTTTGCAGGAAAATGACTTTTGCAAAAAAAAGCTTCTTTAGTGGTTTAATAATCTTACCTTCAAAATGCAAACCCCCTCTATATTCTTAGATTTTTCTCCATAAATGGAGAAATACTATTCACTTGGCAAAAATATTTCAATTAAAAATAAAAAACAATTCCACTATATAGCTGCCAATAAACAATTTGTGTAGTTAAAGTTTTTTAATATTAGAATAAAATTTATATTTCAATTAATTTTCATGATATAATTTTTTAACATTAGAATAAAAATTATTTAATCATATTTATTTTTATATTAATTTTACAAAATATATTTTTTTTAAAATTAGAATAAAATTTATTTAATCAAATTTATCTTTTATATTAATTTTTTAAAATATAATATTTTTTTAACATTAGAATAATATTTATTTAGTCAAATATATTTTTATATTAATTTCTTATAATTAATATAATTTTTTTTAACTTAGAGTAAAATTTATTTAATCATATTTTAAAAAAAAATTATATTAATTTTTCGTAATATTAATTTTTTTAACATTAGAATAAGATTTATTTAATCATGACAATTTTATAAAAATTATTTTTATAAAATAAAATATGTAACAAAATATAAAAAATAAGCATTCGTAAAAGACGTTTTTTAATTTTGAAAGCATTATTTTGACATTTTGCAAAAAGGTTTCCTCTATTTTAAAAACACCACTAAAGTAGGTACCTCCAAAAAATCATATTTTTTTGCAAATACACTATTAAAATTGCCATTTTGCCAAAATGCTTCCTCCATAATACCAAACCGCTGGAGATGCTCTTAGTACTTAAAAAACAAACGCCACCTAAGTCTGAATCATTCAGACACTACCTCTTAACAGAATAAGTCATAAGTCTAATAGTAATCTAACTAAAAAGTCAAAATTGAGAGTTTTTTAAATAGTAACTTTGAATTTGAATTTAAAAACAGATTTACTCCAACAGGTTCTTAATTTTAACTTCCCAATTTTATTTTAAATTTATTTTAACAATTTTACTATTTATATAATTTATAATTATTTATATTATTTTATATATATTTTTAATTTAATTTATACATATATGTTTTAAATTAAAATTAATATATTTAATATTAATTTTTTTATTAAATATTACTAAAAATAATTAAATATAGTTATTATTTATCGTAGTATTTGTTATAATAATAATATATCTATTATTTATTTCTATACGAGAATCTTAAAAGTATTAGTTTTTCAAATTTTATCCAAAAAAATATAATTGAAGTCATTAATATTTAAATAATAAATTTAATTAATAATATAAGTAGATTAATTATGATGTTTTATTAGAAATATGTATTAAATTAATAAAATAGATTGTTGGGAATAAGTTGTTTTTGTTAATGAAAATGATATTAAATATTAAAAAATTAAATAAAAGATGAGATTAGGGTTAGCCACGTGTAGCTAACATTTCTTAAGAATCAGAATTTCTATTCTGGCTTAGCTAGAATTTGAGACCTATTGGGGATGGTTTTTTCATTGTTTTAACCCCTAATTCTAGTTTTTTTACTACAATTGGGGTCCTATTGGAATTAACATTAGACTAAGTTCAACAACTACCTAATTGGATAGCTAGTATTAAAAGTCAAATTGGGGTTTTATTTCAAATAACAATCTTTAGTTTAGTTTTGCTCCAACAACTTTCTAATTTTATCCTTCAAATTTTATTTTGAATTTATATTTTTATTTTAATTAATTCATAATTTTTTTATGTATATATTTCTTTCTTAATTTGTATAATATGAAATTAATATAAAAGTATTTAATATTAATTTTCTTATTAAATATTACATTATTAAGAATAATTAAATAGAATTATTATTTATTATAATTATTTTTTGATATTAATATTTTTAGCAATATATCATTTATTTTTTAAGATATGTAAATTTATTATTTTCTTTTTTGAACCTTAAATATTTTTTTTTTGGTCGCGAACCTTAAATATTTAAAAAGAAGTTTTTTTGTCAACCTTTTGACATCGTCCCATGTTGCTATTTAAAAAGAAGTTGTGAGAGTATAATAGAGTACAATTTTGAATAATTATAATTTGTCAATAATAAATAGGACAACGCCTAATTAATTACGCGGAGAGCGTAAAAATTCTCAATTAATTACAACTTCAACTTAATTCTCATTTAACCACAAAAATTAGAATATTACAAAAATACCCATAGGCCTATTAATTAATTATAATAATCTTTATTTATTTATTTTCATTTTTACTTTTTTCAAAATTTTTATTTTTGTTTTTTTACGAATTATTTTTTTCAAATTTTTTTTCCAATTTTTTTTTTCGGAAATTTTTTTCCCAAATTTTTTCGCTTTTTTCCCGGTTTTTTAATGTGTTCCATAAACACACAATTATGAGTTTTGTGCGTTCCACGAATACACGATTATGAGTTTTGTGTGTTCCACGAATACACAATTATGAGTTTTCACAAATCTAAGATTCGTCTGTTTCAGGAATACACAATTCTAATATTTGTGTGTTCAGGAATACACAGAATTGAAACGAACAAAATCAAGTTTTGTGTACTCCAGGAATACATAAATTTGAGTTTTATATGTTTCATGAGTACACAAATTTGATTTTTATGTGTTCATTGAATACACAAATACGAGATTTGTGCTTTCCAAGAATACACAAATCTTAGAGATCTGTGTTCCAGGAATACACAGAATAGAACTAACAAAATCAAGTTTTTGTGTATTCCACGAATACATAAATTTGAGTTTTATGTATTTCAAGTATACACAAATTTGAGTTTTTGTGTTTCATGAATACACAAATTTGAGATTTATGCGTTTCAAGGATACACAATTATGAGTTTTGTGTGTCCCACGAATACACAAATCTGAGATTTGTGTGTTCCAAGAATACACAATTCTAATATTTGTGTGTTCAGGAATACACATAATTGAAACAAACAAAATCAAGTTTTGTGTACTCCAGTAATACATAAATTTGAGTTTTATGTGTTACATGAATACACAAATTTGAGTTTCATGTGTTCCATGAATACACAAATTTGAGTTTTATGTGTTCCATGAATACACAAATTTGAGTTTTATGTGTTCCATGAATACACAAATCTAAGATTTGTGCGCTCCAAGAATACACAAATATGAGATTTGTGTGTTACAGGAATACACATAATTGGAACAAATAAAATCAAGTTTTGTATATTCTAGGAATACATAAATTCGAATTTTATATGTTACATGAATACACAAATTTGAGTTTTATGTGTTCCATGAATACACAAATTTGAGATTTATGCGTTCCAAGAATACACAATTATGAGTTTTTGTGTCACACGAATACACAGAATTAGTACAAACAAAATCAAGTTTTGTGTTTTTCAGGAATACCTAAATTCGAGTTTTATGTGTTATATGAATACACAAATTTGAGTTTTGTGTGTTCAATGAATACACAAATCTGATATTTGTGCGTTCAAAAAATACACAATTCTTTGTGTGTTCCAGTAATACACAAAATTGGAATAAATAAAATCAAGTTTTGTGTGAACTGGAACACACAAAATCCTAAAACATAAACACACAAAAATAACAAAAAAGTGTTGGACAAAAAGATTATATATCAAGATAGTAAAACACGAGTAAAAATAGGGTATATGCGACTAATAAAGGGGAAAAACAATTTTGGTAAATAAGAGAATCTTTTAGATCAATTTTAATGATTTTGTATGTTATAGGAACACATAAATCTATATTTGTGTAAACCGGAATTTCGATTTCAAAAAAAAATTCGAAAAAAAAAATTCAAAAAAAAAATCTGAAAAAAAAATCGAATTCTTTTTTTCGAAAAACAAAAAAATCGGAAAATAATTGAAAAAAAATTCAAAAAAAAATAGAAAATAAAAAAAAAGTTAAAAAAATTGAAAAATCATATAAGGACGATGATTGAATGTAAATATGACAATGTGTTTAATTAAAAATTAAGTTGATAATTTGTGAGTAAGTAGGAAGTAATTTACTCCTTCTTTTTTTTGGTAATGAAAAGTGTGGAATTGTAATTAATTAGGAATTATCTTATAATAAATTATAGGGTGAATTATATATAGGGTCTTAGAAACACTATTTATTCTCTATAGAGTAGTGTCTTGAAAGTTGTTATTCTTAGGGACCTCATTTTTTACAATAGTCTTTCCTACCCTTACTATCACTAAAAGACAAAAAAGTGTGATGTCACTCTTTCTCTCTCCGCTACCTACCACTACCCACCTACCTCCAACCTCCCACCACCTACCACCGACCTCCGACCTCCGACCACCGACCACCGACCACCGACCACCGACCACCAGTCACCGGTCACCGGAAAAAACATAAAGTATCGGAAAAAACTGAAAGTACTCTATGAAATAGAGAGAGTACTCTCAGTTTTTTCCGATACTCTATGAAATAGAAAGAGTACCCCGAGAATTAAAAGAATACTCCAACAATTTTAACGAATACTCAATAAAAATAGTCGGAGTACTCTATGAAATAGAGAGAGTACTCCATAAAAAATTAAGAGTACTCTTTGAAATTAAATAAATACTCTATAAAAATCATGTGTATTTATTTAATAACATTTCTATTCAAAATTTAAACCATTTACAATAGATAAAAAAAACCTAAAATAATTACAAGTTTGACCAGATCTGGTCAAACCAGATCTGAAAAAAGAAAAAAAAAATTAAAATACAGGGTACACAGTACGCGAGAAAAGAAAAAAAAAACTAAACTAATCGCCGGCAAAATCTCATCGACGAGATGCTACACCACCACTGCAAATGGAAACTACTCGCCGACGCCTTCTCATCGACGAGATGCTACACCAACACTGCAAATCGAAACTACTACACCTGTTCGCCTGTTCGTCGAGCCACAGCTCTCTCCGGCGAGCCACGAACAGCAACTCCATACACACGAACACAACCGCCACCACACGAACACCACCCGAAGAAAGCAGCAACCACGATTGACAGCAGCACAACTCACGGTCGAGCAGCCATGGAAGACAGTGCTCCATCTCCTTGCTTCGAGATCTGCAGCTAGGATCGAAGAAGAAGAAGCAGGAAACCATTGATGAAGCTTCGAACTGCTGCAGGAACCTCGCGACAGTCCTCCACTCCGTGAAGCTTCGAACGGCTTCGACCAGATCTCGCGCCGGAGTTGCAGTGAGGTGGTGGAGCTGGCTTCGAACGACTTCGATCTGCAGATCTGCAGCTGTTAAGGTCCATGGCAGCTCCGATGTATTAATGGAAAACCGGCGAGTTTCGTGGAGTGTTATGGTGAAGGAGAGCTCGCCGGAGCTTCAAGCAGAAGAAGGAGTGCTCGGCGGTGGTGGTGGTGGCCATTTCGGCGGTGGTGGTGGCCATTTAGGTGGTGTCGGTGGTGGTTGAGAGGAGAGAAGAGAGAGAAGCAGTGAGGTGAGGTATTGAATTTAGAACGTGAATGAAATTAGAAATGGAAATTAGTATATATAGGTATAGAAAAAACAAAAGAGGGGTAGTCTAGTAATTGGGGTTTTGGGGTTCATGTGTTAAAAAGTTTCTGATGTCTTTAGTAAGAAGAGGCTCTAGGTGGGGGTGCTAACTCGAAGAGGGGGGTGTGGTCAAAACCCTAAGTGTCATTTTCTCTAAATTATACTATTAAATAATTTTGTCAATTGTAGCGTCTTGTAATACTGTTTTTGTTTTTCATGAATGAAATTTTAACCGTTAGAACTCTTTACATCTATTTAAATCTTTTACTTTTTTTTTTTAATTTTCATAATTTTTTTAATCTATATATCTATTTTTTAATTATAATTAAAATATTTGAAAGAACCTAATATACTAACCTTAATAATATTATTTATTATATTTATTATTTTTGAATAATTATAACTTTATATAATATTTTTTGACTATAAAAGGATTCATTATTTTTTACTATAAAATTTTTAAAGTTTAAATAAATTTATTTTTCTCAAAATTATTTCATAATTTTTATAGGGGCAACGCCCAATTAATTACGCGGAGAAGGTAAGTATTCCCTATTAATTACAACTTCAACTTAATTCCCAATTAAGCACAAAATATTACCCAATTACCAAAATATCCTTCTACCTATTATTAATTACTTTAATTATATATTTTATTAATTATAGTTTAATATTTATTTATTTTTTTCAGATTTTTTTTTAAATATTTTTTTTTTCGGAAATTTTTTTTTTCGAAAAATATTTTTTTTTTCCCGAATTTTTTTTTAGTCGATTTTTTCCCCCAGAATTTTTTTTCCATGATAACATGATGTAAGATTAGTACATATGATAATTGTGTGTTAAAGTAACACAAAATCATATGTGTTGTGTGTTGCATGAACACCCAATATGTATAATATTGAGTTGCTTAAACACACATAAATAACAAATTGTGTGATACATGAACACAAAATCAGACAGACAGAATATTTGTACACAAAGGTATAGAATAATGTATATGTAGGCTGATTATGTGTTCATGCAACACGCAATTGCTGAAAGTATGTGTTACAGTAACACACAACAGTATGGGTTTTGTGTTGGTAAGACACACAATGCGTTTATCATTTACAGTTTTGCGTTGCTTAAACACACATAAATAACAATTGTGTGTTGCAGGATATACAGAATATTTGTACACAGTAATAGATAATAGTGTACAAATAGTCTGAACATCTGATTGTGTGTTAATGTAACACAAAACAGTATGAACTTGTGTGTCATTTACAGTTTTGTGTTGCTTAAACACACAACAAATAACAATTGTGTGTTGCAGGAAAACAGAATAAGATATACAGAATATTTGTATACAGAAATAGATAATAGTGTACAGATAGTCTGAAAATCTGATTGTGTGTTAATGTAACACAAAACAGTATGGACTTGTGTGTTAATGAAAAAATCTTCGAAAAAAAAAATTTGAAAAAAAAAAAATTTCCAAAAAAAAAAAAAATTCGAAAAAAAAAAAAATATTCAAAAAAAAAAAATCGGAAAAAAAAAATTCAAAAAATAAATATTTTCAGAAAAAAAAATTCAAAAAAAAAATTTCGGAAAAAAAAAATTCGAAAAAAAAAATTTTAAAAAAAATCGAAACAAAAATATTTAAAAAAATGAAAAAATAAATTCAGATATTAAATATAGAAATATAATATAAATATATAATAAAATAAAAAAACATATAAGGGCAATAATGGAAGGTAAATATGACCATGTGCTTATTTGAGAATTAAGTTGAAAATTTGTGAGTAAGTAGGAAGTAATTTCCTCCTTCCTTTTTTTTGAGAATGAAAAGTGAGGAAGTGTAATTAATTGGGAATTATCTCATTTTTATATAATCAAAAGATTAAATATATTTTTATCTTTATTAATAATATATTTATAGCAATTGGGTAGCTAACATTTTTGCTATCCACATCTAGCTAAGGCCAAGTTCAATGGGAACCAAATTCTAGGTAAAAGTTAGAATTAGGGTTTGACTATCAATATTTCATGCTCAAATAGGCGTCCAACAATTGAGTACCCTATTATTGGGTACCCAATTTCTCCAATTTCTTAGATAGATGTGGCTAACATAAACGTTAGCTACCCAATTGCTATAAATATTATTAATAAAACTAAAAATATATTTAATCTTTTAAGTATATAACAATTATGAAATAATTTTGAGAAAATAAATATATTTAAATTTTCAATATTTATAGTAAAAAATAATGAATTGTTTTTATTAGTCAAAAAAATTATGTAAAGTTATAATTATTTAAAGGATCAACGCCCAATTAATTACACGGAAAGCGTAAGAATTCCCAATTAATTACAAATTTAACTTAATTCACATTTAAGCACAAAAAATTGAAATATTACAAAAATACATATAGGCCTATTAATTAATTGATTTAACTAAATAGACCATTTAATTCTTATATCTTCACTATTTATTATAATAATATTTATTTATTAATTTTATTTTTTTGGAATTTTTTTTTCGATTTTTTTAAATATGTTTCATGAATACGCAATTCTGAGATTTGTGTATTGTTGTGTTGCAGGAATACATAGAATGGGAACAACCAAAATCAAGTTTTGCGTATTCCAGGAATACATAAATTTGAGTTTTATGTGTTCCATGAATACACAAATTTGAGTTTTATGTGTTCCGTGAATACAAAAATCTTAGATTTATGCGTTCCAAGAATACACAATTATGAGTTTTGTGTGTTCCACGGATACACGGAATTGGTACAAACAAAATAAAGTTTTTGTGTATTCCAGGAATACATAAATTTGAGTTATATGTGCTCCAGGAATACACAGAATTGGAATAAACAAAATCAAGTTTTGTGTGACCTGGAACACACAAAATCCTAAAACATAAACACACAAAAATAACAAAAAAAATTTGGACAAAAAGATAATATATCAAGATAATTAAAACCGAGTAAAATAGGGTATATGCGATTAATAAAGAGAAAAAACAAATTTGTTAAAGAAGAGAATCATTTAGATCGATTTTATGATTTTGTGTGTTACAAGAATACATAAATCTATATTTGTGTGTTATAGCAACACATAAACCAGAATTTTGATTTTAATAAAAATTATAAAAAAATCATATAAGGGCAATAATGAACTAATAATGAAAACGTAACGAAATCTGGTAGTTAGAAAAACGAATAAGGCAGTTCTTTCATGATTAAAACACTTGAAGTCTTTTATACTTTCTCACCCTTTTATTTGATTATTGTTATTTATCCATCTTAACCCCTCTGAGCCTTTCTAAAGCCTTTTTATTGAAACACATTATAATCCATACCCCTAGTTTTAGGACTTATCTATATGACCCGCACTCGAATTGCAAAACCTGAGACAACTCGTTTTAGAGCTTGAGTTTGGGGTGGTGGGTTTCATCATTTGGGAACATTGGGATTTGGAATTGTAATTGTGATTTTGTTGATGATGAAATTGTTATTATTGTAACCCTTTGTCGGGATAATAGTGATTGGAAAAGAAGCTACGAGCTAAATTTGCCAACAAGGGTATAAAAAGAATATACATGAAAAATAGCATGATATCTCGAACATCAACAAGAGAATCATAGCTATACAAAAGAACAAATTGATTTGAAATGAAAATATATTCGGACCGGCAAAGTGGATTGTGTATATCATCATAAAAGGTTTTATTGGGATTTATTGGGGATGCACATCAAAAGCATCAATAAATTGGGTTGAGTGAGAACATCTTCGAGTGAAAACTCAAGCTCTAGGGCGATTCGTTGATGGCTAGTGAGGAGAGAGCCAAAAGTTCACTTTTCATTATCCAAATATATCATACCGTCCCTAAGCCAAGTTATAACCCAAGACCTTAGGATTTCTAACTACTTGGTGGAGAAACAATTGAGCTATTAGGTAATAGGCGAGTGGACCATTGGATGCTATATTGAGACCTATGAACAACCTATAGCCATTAACCTGAACTAAGTTATCATCCTCTCCTTCTGGCATTGCAAAATTAATCTCAACTTGAATTTATGGATTGTTGATTATGTGTATATTAAGCATACTTGTGCATTATTTCTTAAGCATTACTACATGAGACTTTTTAGATATTTTGCTCTAGGATCATTCATTGTGTTCTGTCCTTATTCTCCTCCCACTTCTTCTTCTTGACTACCCTACTGTTCTTTACTTTTATTGTATCGGGACGATACAACTTTGAGTTGGGGGTCTTGATGTCTCCTCATTTGTGATAAGATAATATAATTCTGAGACATCATTTTAGGCTTATTTATTAGTTTATAGGTTGAATTGAGCTTAACTTAGTGCACTTTCCTATTTTGAGTCTTGATTTAGTAACATGATATTTTTAGAGCATATTGGGTTTAATTGTTTATTTAGTGTGAAGCTTTAAAGATAATTATGGATATTAATTAGAGTCCAAGTCAAAGACTACAAGATATGGAAAGAAGATATGCATGGTAATTGGAGATAGAAGGAAACAGAGTTCAATTAGGAAAAGGAAAAGCTGTCTAACTCTGAATTTCTGCAGCACACGCCTAGAGAAGTGGTAATTACGCCTACAAGGAAGTCGAATTTGGAAGATTCCTTTCATAGGGACATAGATAATTCTGTTACGATTCTTTTGGTATATTATGGAGCTCAAACCGACCAATAACGAAGAAGATATGCTCAAAACGGTCCAGCAGTGTTTTTCTTTATTTCCTTACGAATTTGAGTTGGGCTTGGAGTCTATTACTTGGCCTTTCCTCTAAGAAACGAATTAGGTCAACCTATACACTATAAATACAGCCTCTTAACACTCTTAAATCATCCTTGGCCAGACCTTAAGGCCAAGAGGAAGCTGCAACACAAGAGAAGAAGTCTGGAAGGAGCAGAACACCATATGTCTTCTTCAACCTCTTATTTTGTAATTATTTTCTCTTCTCTTCTTAGTATGAATTAATTCTTTTTAGCTTGAGTTTTAGCATATATGTATGAACCCTAGTTTTGATTGACATCTATCTAATTTGGGAATTCTATGTATTAAATTGAATTATAGTTTTTATTCATTGTTTATGTGTTTAGATTTATATTATGTGTTCTTGTGGAACCTAGGCCATATAGAATTACCATCTAGTAGTTAGGTCACCATTGACAACGGTGTTTAATTACATGTTTAGCACATAACGTCTAGTATTCGGTTTAGATCTGACAAATCAACCTAACTAGATAATCACTATGGTTTAGTTCTTGTGACTATTTACCAATTACAGGAAAAGTTTGCTTAGGAAGCCTTATTGACACAGGTAAATCCTATTTGAAACTACCGATAGCGAATTGGAACCGATTAGTGAAATACTACGTAATTCACCATTACATGTTTAGAACGGCAAAACTAGTGGGGATTGCATGTTATTTACTCAAGCTAACTTTCATTTATCTTCTTTTCTTTTCTTTTATTTAGTTTATGTCTTTAGTTTATTAGTTTAGTTTTATTATTTAAAAACCAAATAAATATTTGTCTATCTCTTCTTCCAACTAGCGTATTATCTTTTCTATCTTTAATATCTGCACTTGAATAATTTGCATAAGTTCTTCTTAACCTTCGTAGTCCCTGAGGAACGAATCTTAATTAATTAACTAAAACTTGCATACGATCTGTAATACTTGCAGTACCGTGTTAGCTTAAGGTGTTTATTTGTATCTAAATTATATCATCTTTTTATCACACCTTAGGCCACACCAAGGAAAAAAAGAGAACCTATGGATGAAAAATAAAGCGAGAGAACTAAGGAAGAGAGCAGAAAATATCGATGGAGGAAGTGACCGAAGTCAATTATGAGTTGGTAAGATCTTTGGACCCGATTCCTTTTGATTTAGAAGGAGCTTGGAGTCAGTGTCGCGTGGGAAGTGACCGAAGTCAATTATGAGTTGAGATGAAGAAGTTATGCCATTTGTTTCCACTGTGACTAGAACCTATCCCACTTTAGCTAAAAACGGGTTAGGCCATTCTAAATATAATTAAGTAAGCAGAAGGGGCCCAAGAGTTTTTTAGCTATTATATAAGTCTTTTAGAAGCCCTCTTTTCAAGAGAATCAACTATCCATCAGCAAAGAACGCATTTTTGCAAGGGAGCAAGAGCAGATGAAGCAAGAGAGAAGAAAATAAAGGTATGTACCTAAAGATTCTTCCTCAACTATCCATCAAGTCTTTTCATCATTAAGAGTAACTTATGTTTATTTTTGCTTTTGAACAAGATTCTTCCATTAGTTTATATTAGTTTTATTTCTTTTAGTATATACTAGACCATCATTACTTGAGGTTGCTTATGTAAGAACTTATGCTTAGTTATTTAAGTGCTTTATTGAATTTGAAACAAATGTTTAATTGAGCTTGATGTTTATTTCATTCCATTAACTACACGTTTGTTTTAATAGTACCTATGTTCTGGCCAAATAGTGGGTAGCCCTTGTGATTGAGCTATCAATGGGAGGGGGTTTTGATTGCAAACATAGCGTGTAGACGTTTAGTGTACGGTAGTGACCGAGAGGTCTTGCCTAGGTAGATAGTCAATAGGGTTAGGATTATTGCACTAAGATATTCCCTAGATTGTGTGTACCTAATTCCCCTAGTAATACTAAGGTTTCCATCTAAGCTACAGACAAGAGCTAGTTGGATTGTTGAAATGCGAATTACCAACTTACCCTTATCAATAAAACTATTAAACTAGCAGTACAGGATTACTGGCAATTACTCAAGCAACTTTCTCATTCCTTAGTTCATATCTCGTTTACTTAGTTGTTTACTTTAATTATTAGTTAAATATTGTCGCTTAAATTACCTTAATCTTTAATAATTGAAAACCAAAATTAATATTTTATTGTTTAAATTTTTCCATTTAGTTATTCCTATTACAAACTTCACATATTTACACTATTCGAAGCATAATGATCTACATTGATGTCAAGATGGACATCAAATATTAATTTGTAAGGAATGTATTTTGTCGTGAGGCTAAGACGACAAAACGGGAAACTAGCCACCCCCTTTCAAATATCAACTGAAACAAAAGATAGATGAGAAAATTCCCAAAGACAATATTTTGTGGAGTAGGCGAGTTTAAGGGGATAAATAATGCAAGAGGCTCGATAAAATTTTATGGGGAAGTGTTCATGTTAATATTAACGACGTGATAAACAAAAGTGTTTCTTGAGAGGTAACACAAGATCAAAAGAAGTAAAATCCACTTTATGTTGCTTTTAGTTATTTTATTTTAGTAATGTATCTCTCTTTTGTTATTGCGTGTATATTATACTTGAAATAGAGGTTTTGAGCTCTTATGATGTGTAGGTGAAAACCCGGGAGTTTCGAGACTAATAACGTTTGAAAAAATCGAAGATTGATGAAAACGAGGGTCGAAGGATGTTCTGTTGAAAATTTTGAGAATTTCGATGAGTCGGAAACATTTTTTCCGATAAAAATAAAAAACCAAAAGTAGAAAATTGATTTTTTCGGATTAAAAAAAAAGGTCAAAAAATTTGAATTATTTCAAATTTAAAAAAGATAACCCCGCCAGAAATCATATGCCGCAACACCTTTCAATGCGCCAGACTGGTCGTGCAGTGCCGGAAGTTCAACCGGCAACACCGGTATAAATAAACCAACACTCTGGCTCAGTGCCGGAAGAAGAAGAAAATTAAAACAGGCTTCACAATCATCTTCTTCGCTGGCTCGTTACTCCATAAATAAACCGAGCCAAGTACTCTATTAAAAGCACAGCTCTCTTCCACCCTACTCAAATTCAACGCACTCCACCATCACCTCCGTTCAATTTAAACCATAACCATCACCATAGTCGTTGCCCGGTTCTGCCTCTACAAAATCCACCACTCAGATTTCAATATCATCACACTCTGCCTCAGCCCTACACCATACGCAGCATTACATCAGAAAATTGATCTTCGATATCCTCTATTCTCCACCACCACAACTGCCCCCATCATCATCCTCCATCTCTAGTTTGTTTGCAACCACAAAACCATATCAAGCCTCAGCTTCACCATTACATTTGAATTCCTAAATTTGAGACATGGATAATCAGTGTGAAAGTTGAATTTAACACAATTTTAGACCCTTAAAGTGAATTTCCTCATTTGAGAGGGGCTGAAAGGATGTTGCTTTGAATATCGAGGCTTCGTTCTTTAAAGAAAAAAGATTTGAGCTTTCTTGGTATAGAGTGTTGTGTGCATACTGTGAAACTGGCTATTGTTTTTGTGGTCTTCAAAGGAATACTATAAGGAAAACAATGAATGTACATATATAAAAAAAAAGAGTAATGATATATACCACCTAAATTCATACCACCCAAATACCACCCAATGACATGGCATGAATTTCTTGGTTATAAATCATTATTTTAATTATTTTCTTGATTTTGATTAAAGATCTTTTACCAACCAATTCACGCCAAGTCATTGGGTGGTATGAATTTGGATGGTATGTGTCATTGCTAAAAAAAGGGTCATTACAAGACATGAAGCTGAACTGGAAAGGCTGGAGCTGAACCTCGAGGCTTCTAGCCCAAAACAAGTTAGAAATTACGTCGAGCTTGATGAAGACGTTGAAGCTAGTTTCATCCAAGGCAACCTAAAAGTGAATGGTCCTATTAGGAGAAGTGATGGTGAATTTGGATCGGAATCACCATATAACCCACTTTCCAAGGAAGCTAAGGTTGCGTCTTCATGAACAGGGGCAGGGATCCTTATAAGAGGGGCTCAAGCCTCCCTGAACTCGTAAATTTAAAAATGCGTAAATGTAATTTTGTTCTGAAAAATAATTAACTTATTTTAAATGTAAAATATCCATACTTAAGAAACATAAAAACCATTATGACTATTGACTTAGTGATTTAGTATCTTTACATCCTAGTATTTTAGATGGAGGTTAAGGCCCTGTTTGGTTTGTGAAAACATTTTCTGTTTTCGTCTTCAGAATATATTTTCAGAAAATGATTTTCGTTTTCTTTTCAAAATTTTCAGAAAATATGGAAAACGTCGATTTCACGTTCTCCAATATAGCAGCGTTTTCATTTAATTTTCCAGAATTCTGTTTTCAATTTCACTAGCCAAATACGTTTTTATTGGTGTTTTGGAAAATATAGAATATGAAAACAGAAAACACCCATTATTTTCACGAACCAAACATGGCCTAAGTGTTTGAATCTTAGCATTCGTTTGATCAGTTTTCTCAAATACACATAAAATGGTAATTCATTTCGAAATATTATTCATATATTTTATTTTTGAAAGAAAAAACTCTTATTTTGTTAATATATACTAAGGGTCACTCTTGTATCATACGGTATATTATATACCTTTCCTTTTATATCTTATAACTAAAAATCAAAATAAATAATATATATACTATTACTAAATTATCCTTTTATATATATTTTATTTTTTTAAATAATATTTATCTATAGACTGAAATACCCATGATATTAATATTTTTTGTGAATACATATAGTAACCTAACCACTAGACCAACTATTGATCTTTTACTTAATTATATTGTAAAGTATAATTCTCCACCCACCCATGCTTAGCCTGCAGAAGCATTCGAACAAAAAATAAAGAAAAAAGCATGTACCGTAGATAAAGAACTTTCGAGAAAAAAACCTGCAGAGAGTTTAAGGTTTTGTTATTTAAATCCAAAAAATTGAAAATTCTTCATAAAAGAAACATCCTTTTTGCTGCAAATCTAGAATTTTGTTTACAAAACCTAAAAGAAGAAGCGTGCGACTATCATCTTCCTGATACTATTCTGCAAGGCCGGTTCATAGTTTACATCTCATTCAATTGATCGGAGTTCCAAATCTTAAACTCATACAATTCGCTATTCCTTATTTTACAATTAGTAATTCCTTCTTTACGATTTGTAATTCTTTCTTTTACGGATTGTAATTTCTTCTTTTACACTTCGTGATTCCTTATATTTTCTTTTTAATCTGTTATTGAAGCAAGGTTTTTTCTCATCTTTCGACAATTTGATTACAAAAACTGTGTTACTAGTGTCTCGTATGAAGTTCAAATTTATGGCAAATTATATCCTATAGCTAAGCCTATTGGAGGGTTAAGGCAGGGTGACACTATCTCTCCATTTCTTTTTTGCGTAGTTACATAAGCATTATGTACCCTTATAAAGGATGCTGAGTTGAATCATAATCTGAAGGGGATTAAAATCTCTAGAAACTCCTGTAGTATCACTCACATTTTGTTTACATATGATAGTCTTTTATTCCTTGAGGCTACTGAAATAAATGTACGGATTTTACAAATATTTTATGTAGGTATGGATATGCTTCTGTGCAAAATTTTAATCTTAATAAAAGTGGCATTTTTATCAGTTATAATACCACTAATGAAGTTGAATTTCATCTTTCTCAACTACTTATGGTGAAAAAATTGGTTGATTTGGGTAAATATGTGGGCGTTCCATCCTCTTGGGGTAGATCTAAAGTCAAGGGTCTTGAGTGTCTCATTGATTCTATTATCTCTAGAACAGAAGCATGGGACACCAAACTTTTTACATCCAGTGGTAAAGAAGTCCTTATCAAAGCTAGTTATTATTAATGTCATTCCTAATCACGTCATGTTCGTGATCTTGATCCCAAAAAAAGTAACCAACCATTTTGCTTCAATGGTGGCAGACTTCTTTTGGGGTAATAAATGACAAGCTAGAACACATTGGGTTAGTTGGCCTAATCTTCTGAAATACAAATCTGAGGGAGGTTTGGGCTTTAAGTACTTCCACAGTTATAACTTAGCTTTAATTGCATCTAATGCATAGAAACCGTGTTTAGAACTTGAGTCCATACTTCACAAAATGTTAAAGGGTAAATATTTACCTATATCTAATTTCCCCTAAGCTAAAATTGGTAATAATTGATCATGGGATCAGAAAATTGGTAATGATTGCTCATGGGGTTGGAAAAGTCTGATGGCTGGTAAGGATATATTTGCTTCCAATTTGTTTTGGAATATTAGGAATGGTAAAAATGTTAAAATTTGGGACTCTTACTGGATCCTCGATGTAAGGATCCTTAATAAGCCTCTTGGTTTTATACAAGTAATATTTGTGACCTTCTTAATAAGGATAGTACAACTTAGAATATTGATGTCCTATAATTATATTTAACTCTTATAGCTATTGCAGCCATAAGAATTGTCCATATTGCATCCAATAGCTATTGTGATACACCAGTCTGGCTTTCTTCTCCATCTGGTGGTGTCACTGTTATGGAAGTATATGGGAAGCTTATGAAGGCACAACTTGGTTACAAGGCTTCAAAAAATAATATGAAGGGTAACTCCTCATATATTACATATAATAAGGTGTGGAAATTTATTTGGAAACTCAAAGTTTCTCTCAAGGTGTGGAATTTTATTTGGAAGGCATGCAAGAATGTCTTACCAACCAACGGTAATAGATATAAAAGAATGATGACAGATTGTTCCTATTGCAAAATTTATGGTACTGCCCTTGAAACCACTAAACACTTATTATTTCACTGTGTCTGGGCAAGACCTGTCTCGTTGGCTTCTCCTCACAATTATTTGTCCAATAAAAGCTCCACGATCAGAGTGTCTTTTTGACTGAAACACTTAATTGATTTTTTAATCCTAAGTGATAATTATATTACTTCTATTGTTGGACTCCTCCATGTTTAGTATATATAAGATTAATACGGATGTTGTCTGAAATATTAAAATGTACACAACCTCTATTTCTTGTGTTGTTAGAAATCATGCAGGTGAGTTGGTGGATGGGATTTCAACATGTGTATGCTCTTTATCACCATTGGAAGCTAAATCAAAGGGAGTAATTCAAGCTTGTAGACTGACATTTGTATTTGTTGAAGGTTCCATTACAATGGAGAATGACTGTTCCTCTTTAATCAAGCCTCTGATGTGTTATAAAGTCAAATATTATCATAACATTAAATTTTTTATTTTTGATATTAGAGCTAGTAATAAGTCTTGTAATATTAATTACTCTTTGCTTTTGAGAAAACAAATCGGAACAGCTAATTTGGTAACAAAACAACAGGTTAAAGGTAAATTCTTTCTCTTTTGGATGAGCAATCATCCTTCCCAATTGGATAAACTCTTTCCTAATGACTACAATGCAATAGGCATGTCTAGCTTATATTTGTAATCATTTGAGTTTAATGAAAAATATTTTTGACTAAAAAATATAGAGTAGTCTACTAGTAAATTTGTTGTGAGCACGAAATTCTAAATAACAATTGTTTAAGAATAAAATATAGTTAAATGAATTTTAAGTAAATAACTTTTTTAGTTGTTATTTTAAATTGTAGTTTGTATTTGCATAAGTTAGTCATTTGTGTTTTCATTAGTTGTTAGTAAAGTGAAACGTGTATTTTGTAAATAAAAAATAACGCGTACACTGCACGGGTTCGTTAATAATTATATTTTGAAGGGTAAGTTTGATATTTTACGTTTTCTTATTATAAATTTAACCTATCATTATACCCTTTTAGTTTATGGTTCCGCCTCCCCAATCCATCTTTTTCGTACTCCGACTATCAAAAAAAGATTTACCTACCCCGTAGCTAACAAATTCACAAAAAATCAAGTTTTTCCTAAAAAGGCTTAGATATTTGGGTCCGATAACGATTCAAAGAAATAAAAAACGACAAGTGGAAAATATAGTGGTAAAGTCAAATTCATTCAATTTTGTTTGTCTTCTTTGCTTATTGTGTATAAGAATGTTCATATGCTATTTTTGTGTTGTTTATAGTTGATAAGGAATAATATATGAAGTTTTCTTGGTATAATCGAAAATATATTTTCTTAATTTAAACTTGGAAAAACTTATCAATTGACTGTATTTTTCCATTTTGTAGGATATATTTCGATGATAAATGTAACAATATATATGTAGTTATTTATTGTATTTGTGTTTTTAAATCTAGAAATATGCCCATATGTTAAACGAAATAACCTTTTATACCTTTATGTTATACATTGATGTGTATTCGATTAAATAGTTGTATTTAACTGAAAAGTGTATATGATTTCTATAAAATTATTAAATCTTATAGACAATGTAGGCTCTGTATATTGTTTTAATCATATATAAATTTTGATAAATTTTTTTAAGTGTTTTAAGACTATGTTTTATGCGCATACTTGTATGTTTCGTTGCAATCCTACCCATATTCACATACTCGTGAGCGGTTTAGGCTCGTATGATTCTGAAACAGCTTATAAATACCCATGTGTTACATGAAGCGTGGTTTAAGTATGTGCACTGAGCGAAATGATTTATTATGTTATTGTGTTATACATTGACGTTGAAAATATACTTATATTCTTATATTTGATTAAGTGTTTTAGGCATATGTTTTAGTTGACATAACTTATCAATACCCCCATGCTATTTATTGCCATTGCAAATCTGCCCACATTCATATATTCTATTGAGCATTTTAATCTCTTGTGTTATGCGAAATATGTTGTTATTATATCTTTTTGTTTCTTTAACAAGAAATATACCCATGTATAATGAAAAATAGCTTATAAAGCAAAAACATTACCAGTGACTTGCATTTCTTTATAAGGTTGTGACAATGAGTTTCCGATATCCTTGTCTAATACGATGACTTTTTTTAGGGAAAATGTTGTACTTTACGCAACCTATCACAACCCGTATCTTACATGATAAAGAAATGGTAATACTCTTTCCTAATTTTCTACTATATATTGTTCGAAGAATAATTTTACCAAGTTAGGTATATTTGTAGACATTGCCTAAGGGATTTGTAAAAGAACATGGAAACGAGCTCTTTGATACCATAAGTCTGGTAACACCAAGTACTAGAGGGATATGGCAGATAGGACTGAAAAAAGTCAATCAAGACATAAAACTCAGCTATGGGTTTGATGCTTTCATACAAGCACATGACATACAGAAATTTTTCCACATTGAATTCAAATATATAAAGAACTCATCATTTGATGTTAAGATATATAAAGGGCTTAGTGTGGACGCTATAGAAGTTAGATATCCTAAAAATATTGAAAAAGATGATGTAGATGACAATAAAAATGTTGAAAAAGATGATGTAGATGACAATAAAAATGTTGAAAAAGATGATGTGGATGACAATGACATGGTCGTTGTCGAGCCTTCACATTCGGTAACCATACGATCTTACAACATCCAGAAGAGCCATATGGTGGTAAGTTTTCTTAGTTGTACGTTATCTTATGTTATCTTATATTACTAATATTGATATGCTTACTTTTATATTACTTTTGCAGTGTTTCCCTAAGAACTTTGCAAGTAACCACATCAGTGAAACGAGTAAGCCTGTCATATTACAAGATAGTGTTGGTAAAGGTTGGAGAGTTAAATTTTCAGTTTATAAGAACAAATCTTGTTTAACTGCTGGATGGAAAAAATTTGCTACAGACAAGCAATTGAAAGTTGGAGATATTTGTGTTTTCAAGCCATCAGACAATGGAGAAATTGTAACAATAAGAGTAAAAATTATTCGTGCAGTGAATGACAGTTTTGTTTAGTGAGTGTGTGTGCTTATATTTAATTTGTTATGTATGTCTTTGAATAATTTTTTTTGTTTACAAATGGTTGGTTCATGGATATTAATGTTATTCAAATAGTTTATTGAACTTTTTTGTTACATGTTAATGAATTTGTTTTTCCAAATATTACATGTCTTTAGATGTTAATGAATTTTAAGCAATGATTTAAAGAATTGAATACTTTATTATGATTTGGAAGCTATTACTAATAGTTTACAACAATTTAGACACAAATATACCTTTTTAAGAACACATTAATTTATCCAAGGAATCTTTAGTTGTTTCCTTTACCGATTTGAACTTTTCATTTTTTAATATATAAAAATTTTGAAGTCCGTTAAATAATTTATAGATATGGTCAAATTATGAGACTATACGATTTATTGGAATTATTACGTTGAATAAAATATTATAGCATTTTCACCAAATAAAGACGTGGACGCATAATTTGGGGCTATGATAATAGATAATAGGTTTACATGATCACAAACTCATATATATAAGAGAGAAGGATAGCCATTATAGTCAAGTAAGGGATTATTAAAGAAATTTATATCCAACAGGTTTTGAAGACCTTTCCTAAAGACCCAAACACTCCCACTCAATCCACTCTTCTTATTACATGTCCCTAATAAAAATTAACACTATGACCTATTTTTATCACTACCCGTTATACCTTTAAAATAATTTTTAGCCAATTTATATATACATACGTACATACATATATATATATATATATATATATATATATATATTGAAAAAAACATAGTAGCATGACTTCTCACCTCAAAAAGAGAGTCATCGCTACTTACAAAATAAAAGTATATACATTTGGACCGGCAAAGTGGGATTTATTAGGTGATCATAAAGGGAATTAGTTAGGTTGTAGGGGATGCAAGGAAGTGCACCAGTTGGGTTGAGTGAGAACATCTCTGCAAGTAACTCAAGATTTTGGGTGACTCATTGATGGCTAGTGAGGAGAGAGCCAAAAGCTCGCACTAAATTATCCAAATATACTATCACACTTACCCTAAGCCGATATTACAACCTTAAAACCTTAGGATTCTTGACTATGCAATTTAGGAGATTTTGAACAAATAGAAAGTAGTTATATGGACCTTAGAAACTATGCGAGGATCGAGGAACACCCTATATCCACCTTAGCAAACTAAGAGAAAACATATCCTTTGTGCTTTGCAAATTTAATCTAGTCTTGAAATTAATGTGTGTATTGTTTATTTGATAAGTATATATTTGATTTAGTTTGTAAAAGTTACTGTATGATACTCATTAGTATTAGTGCTTGATGTCTACATATTTGTGAAAAAGTAATCTAGTCACGAGATATCATTTTAGGTGTATTATGTGCTTAGCTGGGAATTTTCCATATTATTTGCTAGTTTCTCATTTCTTGCATGGTTTTGGAGGTTTGTCGTTTCTAGATCATTTTTATGTAATTTGTGTGTTAAATATGAAGCTCTTAGGTACAATACTTATATTAGATGCCAAACTAATGTTAAGGAGTTGAAGAAAGAAGATTTAAGATGAAATCAAGAGTTAAAATCCCACAGAAGCTGGTTTTGGAAAGTGCAAAAAGCTGCCAAAAGTTGCTGGCGAGATTTGGAGACATGTAGTATTTACAACGCTTCATAAAATAAACATAGTATTTGACGGAATATCAAGAAAGGAATTTGAATTTTGATCGCATGGCCAAGGGTTTTGAGTGATTTAGAGTTGTAGCGATGGAGTTGTGATTTTTACAAACTCTATGGGCCAACCAGTCCACTTATTCATGAAAAATGAGTTTGGGATGGATTTGAACCTCTAAGACCAATCTCATGACCTAGATTTTGTCCCTATACCTATATATATTGGTATTAACCTTTATAAATATGACCTTGCTTAGTCCCTAATCATAATTACACCCAGAATTCACCAGAGGAAGCAAGTTGACTTGTAGAGGAAGAGAAGAAGCGGGAGATTCACAAAATCCTATTCTCCATCCTTCCATTCTACCATTAGGGTAATTTATCTTATATTCTTGGTCTAAACATGTTTGTAAGTATTTACTCTCTAGTTTCATTTCTTTTATCATGAACTAATTTTCCCGTAACTTGGGTTTGCAATATGTATAATCCTTTGATTCTATCTTTCTATTCGATGTTATTTGTGATTAGAATTTAAGTGAGTTGAGTTTTATTTTATATAACTGTTATGTGTATTTTGTTTATTCCAACCCTAGCTTTGGCCAAGTTTAGGACTGCCCTTAGTAATTAGGATTGTCACCCAGACGGTATTAGGTGTGTGTTTTATTATCATTTATATTCATTTAATTATCACACATATGCCACCATCAGTGCTTTAGTGTCATTCATTACATTTCTACTCTTTCTCTCCTCTTTGATTATCTGGACTTAGACCCTTCTGAACTCCATTTTTCTTTCTATTTTGTCAGGACGACAAAACTTTGAGTTAGGGGTCTTTATGTCTCTCTTTTTGTGATGGATTAATCCACCCACGAGACATTATTTTGGCAGTTTATTGGGCCTAAGTGAAGGGTTTCCCACAATATTTTACTATATAGTACTTTTGTCTTTAGTTTTAGTCATATTTCTTTTTATAGATCTTTCGTGCCTTAATTGTGTGTTAAGTGTGTAGATTTTAGGTACATGGTTGATAAAAGGCTCCAAGATGAAGAGGAGAAGTCAAAAAGTTGAGATAAAAACCCAAGACAAGGCGAAATTTGAGCTTAGAGTCACTTTAAGAAGTTGGAGTGTTTGTCGGATAAATCTTATCATCATATTGTTTCCATCACCACAAATTATTGGTAAGATCTTTGGATCTGATTCCTTTTGATTTAGAAGAAGTTTCGAGTCAGTTTCGCGTGGGAAGTGACGGAAGTCAATTCGGATTTGAGATGAAGAAGTTATGCCACTTGCTTCCACCGTGACTCGAACCTATCCGCCTTTAGCTAAAAACGGGTTGGGCCCTTCTAAATATAATTAAGTAAGCCAAAGGGGGCCCAAGCATTTTTTAGCTATTATATAAGTCTTATAGAAGCCCCCTTTTCAAGAGAATCAATTATCCATCAGCGGAGAACGCATTTTTGCAAGGGAGCAAGAGAGAAGAAACTAAAGGTTTGTCTATAAACCTAACGATTATTCCTCAATTATCCATCATTTCTTTCATCATTAAGAGTAACTTCTGTTTATTTTTTCTTTTGAACAAGATTCTTCCATTATTTAATTAGTATTATTTCTTTTAGTATATACTAGACCATCATTACTTGAGATTGCTTATGTAAGAACTTATGCTTAGCTATTTAAGTGTTATATTGAATTCGGAACAAATGTTTAATTGAGCTTGATGTTTATTTCATTCCATTAGCTACACTTTTGTTTTAATACTACCTATGTTCTGGCCAAATAGTGGGTAGCCCTTGTGATTGAGCTAACACCCGTGAAGGGGGGTTGATTGCAGATATAGCGTGTAGACGTCTAGTGTACGGTAATGACCGAGAGGTCTTGCCTAGCTAGATAGTCAATTGGGTTAGGATTATTGCACTAAGATATTTCCTAGGGTATCTGTACCCAAGTCTCCTAATAATACTGACGTTGCCATCTAAGCTACCGATAAGAGTTAGATGGATTGTTGAATCCTGGATAATGCGAATTACCAACTCACCCTTATCAATAAAACCATTAAACTAGCAGTATACTGGATTACTGGAAATTACTCGAGCAACTTTCTCATTCCTTAGTTTATCTCTTATTTACTTAGTTGTTTACTTTAATTATTAGTTAAATATTGTCACTTAAATTCCCTTAATCTTTAATCTTTGAAATCCAAAATAAATATTTTATTGTTTAAGTTTTGTTGTTTAGTTATTCCTATTACAAGCTTCACATATTAACACTATTCGAAACATAATTATCTACATTGATGTCAAGACGGTCATCAAATATTACTTTGCAAGAAATGTGTTTTGTCACGAGGCTAAGACGACAAAACAGGAACTAGCCACCCCCTTTCAAATATCAACTGAAAAGAAAAGATAGATGAGAAAATTCCCCAAGCCACTATTTCGTGGAGTAGGCGAGTTTAGGGGGATAAATAATGCAAGAGTCTCGATAAATTCTATGGAGAAGTGTCCATGTTAAGATTAATGACGTGATAAACAAAAGTGTTTCTTGAAAGGTAACATAAAATCTAAAGAAGTAAAATCCACGTTATATTGCTTTTTAGTTATTTTATTTTAGTAGTGTATTTCTATTTTGTTATTTCGTGTATACTAGACTTGAAATAGAGGTTTTGAGCTCTTATGTTGTGTAGGTGAAAACACAGGATTTTCAAGACTAATAACGTTTGAAAAAATCGAAGATTGATGAAAGCGAGGGTCGTGGGTGTCCCGTTGAAAATTTTGAGAATTTGATCGGAAAAAAAATTCCTATAAAAATAAAAACTCAAAAATAGAAAATCGATTTTTCCGGATTAAAAAGAAGGGCCCAAAATTTGAATTATTTCAAATTAAAAAAGTTAACCCCGCCAGAAATCATGCGGCAGCACCTGTCAATGCGCCACACTAGTCTGGCAGTGCCGGAAGAAGAAGAAAATTAAAACAGCATTCACCATCATCTTCTTCGCTTGCTCGTTACTCCATAACAAACCGATTCAACCTTCATGACTCCACTAACGATGACATAAAACATCCTTTCTCAACCGCTCTTTGCCACTAGCCCAGTACTTCATAAAAAGCCCAACTCGCTTCTACCCTACTCATATTCACCGCACTCCACCATCAATTCCATTCAATTTAAACCATAACCATCACCATAGTCGCTGCCTGGTTTTGCCTCTACAAAATCCACCACTCGGATATCAGTATCATCACACTCTGACTCAGCCCTACACCATACGCAGCATTACATCAAAAAATTGGTCTTCGATACCCTCTATTCTCCACGACCACAACTGCCCCCATCATCATCCTCCATCTCCGATTCCTTTGCAACCACAAAACCATATCTAGCCTCAGCTTCACCATTACATTTGAATTCCTAAATTTGAGACATGGAAAAATTAGTGTGAAACTTGAATTTTACACAATTTTAGACCCTTAAAGTGAATTTCCTCATTTGAGAGGGATTGAAAGGATGTTGGTTTGTATATCGAGGCATCGTTCTGTAATGCAAACTTATCGTGAGTTTACTAATAGAATGTAGAAAAGAGAGGAGAGGAAATAGTAGGAGAAGATTTTATTATTATTGATAACCATTGTATGATACAGCTTATGGTGTTTATAATCGACTATACACACACAACTCACTAACTAACTATTCTTTCTAACTAATTTTGTTGCACGTAGTTGTTGATGAGTTGTATGCAGCTATTGTTGTGAGTTGCTAAGCTGTATCATGGGAAGCTTGGTAAGAAGTGAAGTAAACAAATAAACTCCAAGACCTTTAGTTAGGATGTCATCTAGCTGATTTGATGATGAAACATGCCTAAGATGAAGGCTCTTTGATTTTACTTGTTCTCTGATGAAATGAAAATACACATTAATGTGACTCGTTCTAGTATGAAACACATGATTTGTAGCCAAGGCCAAAGCTGGTAGATTATCACAAGCAAGAGAAGGTGTAACAATAGGAAGATAAAGACTTTTAAGCAAGAAAGTGAACCATTTGAGCTCAACAGAAACATAAGCTAGAGCTCGATTTCAGACTGAGCTGACGATCGAGAAACTATTGTCTATTTCTTAGAACCCCAAGACACAAGATTATTACCCAAAAATATGCAATATCCAGTCGTGAAGCATCGATCACGAGTATTACTAGCCCAATCCGAGTCAGAAAATGCATGAAGAGTATAAGAAGAGGGGGAAAATTTCAAACTATAGTGAAATGTACCCTTAACATATCTGAGAAGTTTCTTTAAAGCTTCATAATCTGCATTAGTTGGTTTATGCATTGCTTGACAAATCTGATTCACCGCAAAGGCAATGTCAGGCCTAGTTATTGTTAGATATTGAAGAGCTTTGAAATAGTAATGGATCTTCAAATAGCAGAGTTTCATGATTGGTTGAAACACCAGTTTTAGTGAGTGTTGGAGTTGTTGAAGCCTTACACTCGCTTAAACCTGATTTCTTGAAAATTGAAAAAATTGAAAAAATGCTCTCTGACCCGCAACCCGATAAAACCTTCCCCCCCCCCCCCCCCCCCCCCCACAACCACCGTTCTAAACCCTAGATCCGCCCTTGTCACCGCCGTTCTCCTTCCTTCGAGATCCGATTACACTTTTTCTCTCTTAAGATCTACTCTAAGATCTATGAAATTTAGTGCCTTCTTCTTCTCGTTTGCTAATTTTCATTATCTAAGAATCACGATTAAGTGTATCTTTGAGGTTTCTATTACTTTGTTCTTCTAACTGTTATCCATTAATGGCTTTAAATGGAGAGAAGAAAGACGACTCAGAGGAAGACTTTTGTGTTTCTCCTGACAAAGATGTTGTCTACTCAATTTATGAGGAACCTAAACTCCTCCTACGTATTTTAGCTTCAGGTACCATTAATATGAGCTATCTTAAGAAAATAATTATTCAATATTGGGGCAGTAAAGGCAGGATTTCGCTTGATAAGAGAGGCTTTAATATGTGTATTGTTCAGTTTGACGATAAGGTAGATTTAGAAATTGTTTAACTTAATAGACCGTATTATGTATTTGGTTTCCATGTACTAGTTCAAAAATATGAAGAGACTATTATAAATCCATTTCTTTCGGATTTAACTTCTTTCTAGATCCGTATTGTTGGCATACCCCCCCTCTTTATTAAAGAATATATTGTTAAGAAAATTGCATCTAGAGTGGGTGAAGTTAAGGAAATTGAACTTCCTGATCCTCTTAAATTCAAAGATAATTCAACTATCAGAGCGAGATTTGATTACTCAATTCTCAAACCTTTAACTGCTGGATTTAATTTCAAAATTGCTAAAGAACAGTCTGTGTGGACTGCTTTCAAATTTGGGAAGTTGTTTGACTTTTGTTTTAAATGCGGTATTATATCTCATGAGGAGAAAAACTGTGATAATATTTACAAGCTTGCTATTAGGCTTGGCAATTGGATTAAGTTCAATTACTTTGAGAAAAAATCAAATGAATTTGTTTTTAAAGCTGAGAGAGATCCTCATGCTCAAAAAGTGAAGAGGCCTTTTAAATCTAAATCTAAGAAGAAGGTTGTTGTTGTTCCTTTAGAAGATGGAGAGATAAAAGAAGGTGTTAAGCCCAAGTTTGTTGTTAAGGCTTATTCTGTTAAAAAATCTCTTTTGAATCCTACAGTGGTTTTGGGCCATAACACTTTTCAAGGAGTCTCGAGTAAGTCTAACATAAGGCCTCTCAATGAGAAAGAAGTCCAATCATTATGTGGGCCTCAAGGTATCCAGCTTATTAGCCCATCTCTAGAGGCTAACCCTAAAGTTATTATAGACCCTTATATCACTCAGAATTTGGATAAGAATATTGCTTTTGGTTCAATTGAGAGAAACAAAACTAGAACTAAACAAGTTAGGGAAGATTTAGGTCTTCCTCTGGAAGATGAATTAGCATCCCAAGTCTCAGCAACTCTCGTTGACTCCAGTATTGGAGAAGATGATGAGATGGCAGAGTCACTTGAGATGGAAAAATAGTTCAATGATGTTGGGATTGAAAAATGGTATGATGAAGGTTTGATTGAAGGTATGGAAGCTGAAGTTGTTTGCGGGGTTGACCCACATCAACCCCAAGGTTTTCAATGATTCAAGCCTGGAACTGTCAAGGCATTGGCACAACCTTGACAGAACTGAGCTTGATTGACATGATCGAGACTCATCATATACATGTACTTTTATTATTTGAGACAAAGCATAAATTTGACTATTTAATCTCCTTAAGTCCTAAGATCAATTTGACTCTTGTAGCACAAATAGATCCTGAAGGACTGTCAGGTGGTTTAGCCATTTTTGTAAAAGAGGCAAATTATTTAAAACTTATAAATTCTAAAAAGAATTTAATATAGTGCACTTATGAGGATCCTTCTATTGGTTTTTGTGAGTACAATTTTGTTTATGGACCCACAGCTGATGAAAAAAATGAAGAATTCCTTAGAAATTAAATGATTTAAACCATGTGTCTAACATGTGGTGTTACCTTGGTGACTTTAACCTTATAAGGTTTCCATCTGAGAAACTTGGATGTGATATTAATTCAGTTCATAAAAAGAATATGCTTCTATTTAATAATTTTATAGAATCTAACACCTTATTTGATCATCCTGCTAAAGGCTGTAATTTCTCTTGGTCTAACAATAGAAATGGAAACCAGCAAATCAAACAAAGGTTGGATAGAATCTTAATTAATCAAGAATGGATGAACAAATTTCCAAATTCATGGAATGAAGTTCTTCCTCCTACAGGCTCTGATCATTCTCCTATTGTCTTGAACTTTGGTATATTCCGAGGGAATCACAAAAAGAGATTTTTACTTGAAAAAGGTTGGATTTTTTATAAAGATTTGTGTTCTATTATCAAGGAGAAATGGAAAAGAGGAGTTTATTTTGATTTGACTGGTATCTCTAAATTCAAATTTAAAATGTCTCTTCTTCAAAAATCTATCTCGAGTTGGACAAGAAAGAGGATTCTGAATAACCGAATATTGATTTCAAAAAATCTTGCTCAACTAGAAAATATCATTAATGAACCCTACTCTGAATCAAACCATATTAGGTTTGAAGAATTGAGTATGGAACTTGAACTTTTTTGGAAAAAAGAAGAATTATATTGGTCACTTAGATAAAAAAATACATGGTTGAAATTAGGTGATAGAAATAGCAAATTTTTTCATGCTACTTCTAGAGCTAAGAGAACAAGAAACATAATTTTGAGAATTAAATCTGAAAATGGCTCTAGATCTCAGATAAAATAGAAATTTTAGATGAAATTGTGAGCTGTTATAACAATATTTATAAGTCAGCAGGTTCTAGACAATACCTCCCAATTCTGAGTAAAGTTAATAAAGTTGTTACCTCTGAAATGAATGAAGCTTTGATTAGACATGTTGAATGTGAAGAGGTTAAAATTGCAGTTTGGTCGTTAGGAGGGGACAAATCTCCAGGACCTGGTGGGTTTGGAGGTTTTTTCTGCAAGAAATTTTGGAAAGAAATTAAGGTTGATCTTGTTGAGTTTATTTCAGATTTTATAGCAAATAATACATCTCTCAAAGAGATTAATGAAACTATTATAACACTTATTCCAAAATGTGCTAATCCAAAAATGGTAGTCTCTTTTAGGCCTATTAGTTGCGCTAATTTCATATATAAAGTTATTTCAAAAATTTTGTCTACAAGGCTTCAAGGTTGGATTGGTGTTTGTATCTCTGAAACCCAAACAGCTTTAATACCTGATAGGTTTGTATTTGAAAATATTATAATAGCTCAAGAAGCTACTCAGTATCTCAACAATAAGAGGACTTCTAAGAAATTTAGTTTGTCCATTAAAGCTGATATGAGTAAAGCCTATGAAAATATTGAATGGGACTTTCTGATTGATCTTCTACATGCTATGGGTTTTCACTCAAAATGGATAGGATGGACTTTTAACTGTATTTCAACTGTTTCTTATAAAATTCAAATTAATGGTGAACTTGTTGAGCTAGATAAACCTCAGATAGTTCTGAGACAGGGCGACCCTATATCTCCTTATTTGTTTTGTTTGGTTACTCGTTACTCAAGCTTTGACTAATCTCATTAATTATTATGTAGATATGGGGCTACTCCAAGGTATTTATATCTCTAGAGCTGCTCCTATGTTAACACATATTTTGTTTGCTGATGATAGCTTATTTTTTCTTGAAGCTACTGAGTATAATATTGATATTTTTTAAATATTATTAATTTGTATTCTTATGCAATAGGACAGAAACTAAACTTGAATAAAAGTGGAGTGATGTTCAGGAAAAACACACCTGAAGTGATGAGAAATAAATTCTCTGATCAGCTTAGAATGAGAAAATTACAACACCTTTTTGGGTATCCCTTCTTCTTGGGGGAAATCAAAAGTTAAATCTCTGGAATGGTTAACTGAGATGGTCTTGAATAGAATGGAAGGTTGGGACACAAAGTTTCTTTCTAAAAGTGGGAAAGAGGTTCTAATTAAAGCAGTTATAGGAGCAATTCCTAACTTTATTATGTCGGTTTTTCTAATCCCTAAAAAAGTAACATCACACCTCACTTCCCTTGTTTCCAATTTCTATTGGGATAATAAAGGGGAAGAAAGATGTCACTGGATAAAATGGAAAACCTTGATGAATTCTAAAGAGGGTGGTGGATTAGGCTTTAAAGAATTTCATTGTTAAAACCTGGCTTTACTTGCATCTAATGCTTGGAAATTTTTCAATAATAAAGATTCTTTACTTTATAGAATATTTAAAGGAAAATATTTTCCTAATGTTGATTTTATTACTGTTGATATAGGTAGTAATTGTTCATGGGGATGGCGGAGTTTGATTGAAGGTAGAAACTGCTTCATCAATGATTTAAAATGGAATGTTGGTGATGGTTCTACTATTAGAATATGGTAGGATTCATGGATCCCTAATAGTCATGAAATTTCTAAACCTACAGGTTGTACCTTTGAATTTGTTTCTGAATTGATTGATCCTATTACTAAAAGCTGGAATCTTGATATTTTGAATGCCTTATTCTCTTCTCCTTTTGTAGCAACCATTTCAAGTATCATCGTCCCTTCTTTCTACTATTTTGACTCCCTATTCTGGATTTACTCTAGCAACGGGGTTGTCTCAGTGAAAGAGATGTATACTAGACTTTGGAGGGCTCAAGAGCGAGAAAGAAGCTTAAAACAATAAAAAATGATCATCTTCATTCCATCTTGACCCTAAGGATTGGAAGTTTATATGGCAGATGAAAACTTTGCCTAAAGGTAAAAATTTCATATGGAAATATTGTGAAAATGGCTTAGCTACAAATGAAAATAGAATGAAAAGAAAGGATATTGTATCTGCATCTTGTTCTATTTGTGGGATTGCTGATGAAAATGTGGAACATCTTTAATTTCATTGTTCATGGTCTAGAGCAGTTTGGATGGCAAGTCCATTCTGTTTTAAGACCATCACTGAACCTACATTTAACTTTAAGAAATGGATTCAGTTTTTAAGACTTAGTCTTACTCAAACTGATTCCAGTGGTGTTGCCTTGGGTGAAATTGCTTTCTTTATTGCTTGGCATATTTGGAAAGGAAGAAATGAATGTATATTTAGAGGCATTTTACCTGACCCTTTGAGAATATTACGGGATTCATTAAAAGCCTATGATGAGTTTAATTTTGATACTAAATTAACTACTGGGGCCATATCTAAGTCTAACTTATAAATTCTTTCAAACTCCACTGATAGAGATCTGCAAAATAATCCTCATGGGAATGATCTTTATATCTTATATGAAGGAGATAATATTGTTAGGAATAGATGCTCTATTTCTAATAGAAATAATTCTTGGACTCCACCTTTACCAGGGTTCTTAAAGATTAATTGCGATGCCTCTTTTAATTTGAGTACTAATCAAGCTTCTTTTGCTTACTTAATTAAGGACTCATCAGGTTGCTTGGTTGAATGGAATGCAAAGAAGATAGTGGAAATTCTGCTATTGAAGCTGAAGCAAGAGGGGTTTTCGAGGGGTGTTTGATTGCTTCGAAATACCCTAATGGCAAAGTAGAGATAGAGAATGGTTGTTTGTCTATTATTAACCAAACTTGTAGTAGAGCTAAGTTGTTTTGTAACACTATTATTTTGGTTAAGAACATTATGCGTTGTAAGTTTTTGTATAACTTGAAAATCTCCTATGTTAGGAGATCAAAAAACATGAGTGCTGATTGGGTGGCTAAACAAATGCTTCTTGGCCCTTTGTTTAGCCTTTGGAGCTCTTTCCCTCCTCCCCAATTAGCAAACCTATTAGCTAAGGACTTCAATTCTATAGGGATTGGTTAATGTTGTACTTGTTTTTGGTTTTAATACAAGTGTTTCTTTCGACTAAAAAAAAATTAAATCTTGATTGGAATGAGAAATTTCAAGCCCAAGAAAGTCAGCTAATGATCCTAAGTATTTCATTTGAAATTGACTTTTTAATGCATTGATAATAGTCGAAACTAATTCAGTATTAGCCCCAGTAACCAATATATCATCTACATATACAAGTATAATTGTTAAAGATGATGAAGACCCTTTGACAGACATAGAAGAATCTGGTGTGCTCACAACAAAACCTTGAAGAAGAAGAAGAAGAAGAAGAAGAAGAAGAAGAAGAAGAAGAAGAAGAAGAAGAAGAAGAAGAAGAAGAAGGAGAAGGAGAAGGAGAAGGAGAAGGAGAAGGAGAGTAAAGTATGGAGTACCAAGCTCGGGGAACATGTTTCAATCCGTATAAGGATCTATTCAATTTGTAGATATAAGTAGAATTAGCCGAATTAACAAAACCAGGTGTTTGTGACATATAAACCTCTTCATCAAGCTCACCACGAAGATGAGTTGGTAACTTAACAGTTCTACCATTTAATAATCACTCAAGTTTTCAAACATTATAAAATATATATTTGATTTCCAATTGTTAAATATATTAGGCATTATATATATACCCTATTAGTTTAGGATTTACTTTATTTCCACAATCTTATACATAATAAATTTAACACAAACTCTTTTTTACTTTTAGCCACGTTTTTGTGTAGCCTCATAAATTTAGGCATAGGATAAATTATCTTACAAACATTATAACATTTAAAAACTCATTAAGGAATATATAAACATAGATTAATAAGAAATCAAGAGTTTGGCTAAATGTCGCATGACTAAATTAGAAGGGGCATTTACTTTATACAGCCTACTAACGCACCCCATTTATAATATAAGTCCACTATCCAACCAGTAATTAAAAATCCAACTAAATAGGGAAAAAACCCTAAAATTCCCCCTCTTTCCCTATTAACTATCGAGAGAACCCATCCTAAAATCAAATCTCTGTTATATTCTGAAACTCATTTGTCTCTTCCCTCACACTCACCGACACTCTCACCCTTAACCCACCTCCCCTCTCACCTCTCTCTTCCTATTATAATAGAAACCCCCGCCCCCATTACCCACTCTGCTTCCCCTCACCCTCACCCTCACCCTCTCTCTTTCTATCTGAGCTTCCCTACCCACCATTGCCATGCTCCCGTCGAAGCTCAACTGGAGAAGAAGACCGCCGTCGAAGCTCTGCTGGAGAAGAAGACCGTCGTCGAAGCTCTCCCGGAGAAGAAGACCGCCGTCTGGAAGCCCACCATCACCATCATCCCTCACCTTACCACCAATGGATTCACCACCACTCTCATCTCCTTCCGTAAATAACCAACCACCACCACCAATAAGTCGAAGACCACCCACACCCCCACCATCACCATCATCCTGAAACCCTAACAAGATCGCACCTCCGCACCACCATTTACAAGATTCGCATCACCACCAACCTCCTGAAACCCTACCCCATCATCACCATCAAACCCACCCTACCAAACCCTCGTAAAACCCGTCTTCAGCACCATAAACACTGAACCCCGTCTCTTCACTACTGCTCACCACCATCAACACCGAAACCCATCTCTTCACAACCATCAACACTGAAAACCATCGATTGACCACCATCGAAACCCAAACCCATCCTTCACCTCCATCGAAACCCATATCTTCACCACCATCAACACTGAAACCCGGCTCTTCACCACTGCTCTCCACCATCACCACCGAAAATCACCTCTTCACCACCATCGACGATACCACCATGGGTCCAGACCTTTGAAACCCCTTCTCTTGATGGGTCCAAACCGTTGAGGCCCCATCCCGTGATGGGTCCAGACCGGTGAATTGAAATCCTGAAATGGGTTTTTTTGTCATTTTTTAAATAAATTCAAAACACCCACTTGTTCATTGTCATTTTTTTAAAACACCGATTCTGCAGAGGTTGTTTGAGTTTTTTTGTGTACATGAATTTGGTAAACATCGATTCCCATTGTTTTGATCAGTCGACGGACATTTCTTTTTTTACATGAAGTTGTTATATTTCTCTATCGATTCTGGTTTTTGTTTGTTTGAAGAAGATGATTTGTTTGTTTGGTCATGAAGGGACCAGCCCAAAAAGGTTTTGATTTTTTTGTTTGGTCATGAAGGGGCTAGCCCAAAAAGGTTTTTTATTCTTGTTGGGGCCAGACCCATGATGCTTTGAATGACTGCCAACCGAATGACTTAATGAAAACGTAAAAAACAGCACGGGTCCGTACCCGTGATGGCTTAAGTAACGAACGTGGGGTGTTATTTAAGAAAATAACTGCAAGAAAATAGCTGCAAAAGCGTTTGTTGGTCCGTACACTCAACAAACAAAAAACTGTTGTTCAAACCAAAGATAAAAATGTCAAAACCTGAACTAGATATTTACATTAAGCCTTATAAAATAGTTTTTTCTAATTTGCCTATAAATTATAAAGTTGGCCAAATTTTAGCTTCAAAATGTATTTTCCTCAAATTAGAATCTTTCAAAGAGTTGAAGCCTTATACTAAGTACTAACTCTTTGAAAGTTCCTAATCAAAAGTAAATCTCGATATAATAAAAATATATTATCTACTAGGAAAAAACCTTTAAAGTAGGTTAATTTCAGGTGATTATCAACCAAAAAAAGGATTAACAACCTTACACTCCAATGTCTATGATACTTAGCATGCATCGCATGTAAGACTGTAAATTTTTTTTTATTTTTTTAAGGGTAATTAAATATAAATGCCTCCTTAATTAAGCCTTTAATTTTTTTAAGCCTCTAATTTTTTTAAGACTTTAATTTTTTTATTTAGAGATAAATACCTAATAGAACAACTATTTATAGAAAACATCTCATTTATATTTTTATACCTATACTATCCTTATTATTAAATATATTATTTTATTTTTAATACAATATTTATTTTTAAATATTAAACAAATAATAGGGTACATCTACCACCACCACCACCACCACCACCTTCACCATCACAATCACCACCACCACCACCTACTACTAATTTCATCACACGCACGCGTCCGTGAAATTTTTTTAAAATCGTCATAACTAATTCAAAAAAATCAGAATATTAAAAAAATTGCATTTTTGGATAAAACAAATTAATATTTACATCTATGATTTTTTTTAAATTTTTTGATTTTTTTTTTTTCCGCAGACAGTGAATTTCGTGTCTACGGAAAACAAATGCAGTATTTTAAAATATGGAATTTCATGTTTAAAACATGGAATTCCGTATCTGTGAATCAAAAAATTCAAAAAAATTCAAAAAATTCAAAAAATCCGAAAAAAATCATAGACGTAAATATTATTTTGCTTTATCCAAATATATAAATTTTTTATGTTTTTGATTTTTTTAGAATTAGTTATGACGATTTTAAAAAAAAAATTCACGAACGCGCGCGTGTGTTTATTAGTTTTTATTTTGTTTTTTTCTAATTTTTTTTTTAATTGTTAATTATAGGGTAGTTTGGGATGAGACTGTTTTCTATAAAGAATCTTATTCTAGGCATTTTTTTTAGATAAGTTTTTTAATAGGTATTAATCTATAATTGGCTCTTTTTTTATTGCAAGGGAGATCCAATGGATCGTGGTACGTTAGTCTTGTATATCAGTAAGCAAATTCGGGATAAGTGATACGGGGAGTCTTCCATCCCATCCTATCCCGCATGATTAAGCTCCAAATTCCATCCGGAGGATCAATATGATAACAAAAATCCACCTCTTGCGCCGCTCACATATGTGCTAACCAATCCGCACATTTATTAGCTTCACGGTATATTCCCCTTAATTTAAACCCCTTATTTCTATCAAGGAATGCTCTAATTTGTTGTATCCACCTCGATGTCGGTCCTCTCCCCGTTTCGATCTATGAATTGCTTCCACCGCCTCCCAAGAATCAACCTCAGCTTCCACCTCTTGAATTCCTAGGTCTTCCGCCATCCTTAGACCTTCGCAAAAAGCAACTGATTCTGTTATTACCGGCATTTCTTGATTGATCTTCATTGTAAATCCACGGATTCAATCGCCCAAAGAATTTCTAAGCACACCTCCACCTCCTCCAATATTATTTCTTCGATTATAGCCTCCATCTGTATTGAGTTTTATTCCCTTTACCGGTTTACTCTATCCCACAAGATTAACTATGTTCTTTTTAGAAAATACTCGTACCTGAAACACGCCCCCAAACTCTACTATAAGAGGTCGCCAGATACTTAGCCTTTCTTAAAAGAACTAAAATTCTTGAGAATTCCCCTCCCTTGAATACCACTGTATTTATTTCTTTCCAATCTACCTCCAACAAAGCTCTGAAAAAGACATTCCAATACACTCCCGCAAAGAAGCTCCTGCACCGTGATGTTCCTAGTCCACCAGCCCTATCATCAAATCTTGGCAGCTGCAGACCTTCGGTATTGTCCCATTCCCTTTCCCCATTTGATGTAGCTGACCCCACTTGCTCCCCACTTAAACCCACTGAAATGCTGCTATAAGTTCTACTTTCATTCCAATAGCGAGAGCTACAGTCTGCAGATTCTTCAAATATTTACGCCTGTTGCTGTACTAATACACGCCCCCATCTGCTGATGTGGCATTGCAGAAAAAGACACAGGCTGCTGACTTGGCAGCTGATAGGCCGATGCCCCCTGCTCCTGAGCTAGACCCAAGTTGACGCGTTGCACTGTAGTCTCTCCCGATCCAACTACCCGCTGTGACTACCCGCAAATTTAATTTTTTTGATAGCACTGATCTTACATATTTTTTAGTTTTTCTCTCTAAAAACTTTTTCTCCTATTTCTTTCTAAGAATTCTTTCAGATGTTCCTCTCTAGCTTTTGTTCTCCAAATTAGGGTTCTTAATGTGTATGTAATATTGATTATCATTTAAAAAAAGGCAAGAATCACAAGGATCACTCACCCACCCCATATATCTTTGTAAGTATATATACACTAAACATCTTGCTCATATATAACATATGATTAAGATAAAACCTTAGTAGAAAATAACTTATGTGCAACTCTTTCTCTCTCTAAAAGTTTCAGGTCATAATATTCATTCCTTTCCTTTTTTGTGGGGCAGAATTGCCTTACCCAACCTATTCTTTACTTCTTGGGCAAAATAACGGTAACCTATGGAGGGAAGGGGCGGAATACGCCACCGCAACCACCTCAGTCGCCGGATTCCTCCGCCTGAAACAATCAAACGAAGCACAAAATTGTTCCTCATTCTTCCTCATCTCTTCCGTCTACACCTAGCGTTAGGGTAGGTGCTGTAAAAGGGAAATCAAACTTGGTAAATCGCCTTTCTACCAAACGTTTAAAAATCTTAGGAGGCGCAGAACAGGTGGTGGATGACTCTCGTGCTCTGGTTTTCGTCGGGGGCATGAATCACACAGCACATCACAAATCAAAGAGGGCTCTGGATTATACGGATAGGGATGATATTTCGCCGAATGTAATAGAAGAAAAAGGGGATGGCGTGGACCACAAGAAGTCTCCATTATCGGAGGATGGTAAGATGATTGTTGGCTCGCCATCTACAGAGGAACAATCGCCAATCGAAACGCTTAACATGATAGAGAATCTGACCTTCTTAGGGACCAGGAACAGACCTAAGTGGTAGTGGAGGAGCAGGGTGATGAAAAATGATTATTGATCATCAGAACCACCAATTCAGTGTCGATAATCCATCGGATGGCCCAGGTAAGGTTCTCCCTAGTCAGATTTTGAAGGATAATTTGTCGGTTTCGATTGCAGGTACCAAAGAAGTGGCACAGGAGGAGGGTTCGAACAAGGTCTTTAAGGCTTCTCTTACGGAGGAGGTTAGTAGTGGTAGAGCCCGCTCTTTCCTAGAAACCATCAGAGACACTTCGGGAGGGGTTCGAGTTCAAAATGTGAGCCTAGGTGATTTTGGGGAGCGCGTTATCAATATGTAAACACGTGAGCACATAGTAGGTTTGGTTCCCTTTGTAATGGAAGATGATATTCCATTTGAGGATACTACATACCCACAGCTGATTCGGACAGCAGAACAGAATATACGCGGATGTAAGGTATGGGATAAAACACTTATATTACGATTGCTTGGGCATAATGTTGGATTCAGATACCTACTTAATAAGCTACACCAAATATGGTCTCCCAAAGCACATATGGACCTAGTGGAGGTAGGGTTCGGTTACTTCATGGCTCAATTTAATAGTTCGGAGGATTATGAAAAAGTTTTGAGTGGTGGGCCGTGGATGGTGCTAGATAGGTATCTAGTAATTAGGCCTTGGGGCCCACTTTTTATGATGCAGGATGCACCGGTAATCAAAACAACGGTCTGGGTGAGGCTACCTTGGCTGCCGCTAATAAATTATACGGAGGAGACCCTAACCGCCATAAGGAACCTAATAGGGAAAATGGTCTGTGTTGATCCGTTTACGAAATCGAGGGCACGAGGTAATTTTGCTAGAATTGCGGTGGAAGTTGAGCTTGACAAACCTCTGGTGCCGATTATTCGGATCCAAAATCACCTCCAAAAGGTGGAATACGAGGGTTTGCAACTTATTTGTTTTACTTGTGGGAAATTCAGACACGTTTGAGAAGAGTGTGGTATACAAAAAGAAGAAGTTGGTACATGAAATCATAATCAATACAGGGTTGAGAGACACAAAGATTTTGCACCTGAGGCTGGAAAGGGGGGTCCGGTTTATGGTGAATGGATGAGGGTGGATCGTACTCGAGCGAGACCATGAGTTAGTGGAGCCTACCAGCAGCAAAAAACAATTTTGAAGGGTAGTATTGGTGGTAATCGAAAGGTTAGTATGACGCCTAAGAAGAAGGGAACTACACCGATGTTGGAATGGGCTAAGGGGTCGAGATATGAGGCTTTAGCATCTCTAGGGGAGAATAGTGGAAGTGGCGTAAAAGAGATGGTAGAGGGTGCGACTGTGGGTACAATTGTGGAAAATTCGTCGGAGCCTATTGGTAATGAGTTACAACAAGGAGTAGTTAAATCGAGATCGAATGCATTAGAGGGCGGGTTTTTAATTTGGGTAACCAGTTAGTCATTAATGGGGAGACGATGGGGCCATCACCTAGTCATAGGGTGAGGAAAAACCAAAAGAAAAAGGGTCAGCCTGGCGGAGGGGGTGATTCTGTTGTGAGGAATGAGACGTCTGTGGTTGAGGGTATGGGGTGCGAGAGTTTGGGCTTAGTGGGTGATGTGGGAACTCGGGCTTCAGGAGGGGCAGAAGGTGACAGGGGGAAGTATTTGGAAGGGAATAAGAGGGCATCAGGTGCGAAAGAGAAAGAGATTGGGAGCAAGGACCAAAATGTACTTTTAGAAACTTCAGGGGCTGGGGTTCAATCTTGGTCAGCACATGGGAAGGATCTGCCGTTATCAGTTCGGAATGTAAAACCTCTTGATGGGGACCTCATAACTATGTTTGACAGCGATTCAGATGATATAATGGAGAACAGAAGTTGTGGAGTCAGTGAGTGCTTCTGGTTCTGATTAGCAAATGCGCCAGCAACAGGGACCTGTTCCCGCGGTCCAGATGCAGTCCTCAGAAGAATCACTTCGAGAGCTTGAAGCTCAGGGATCAGGTGCCGTCCATTTGAATTGTAATGTGGTGAATGTGGATCAGTCGTCGGCGGATATTAACAGGTTTGGGACGGAGGTTCGAATTGCTTCGGAGGTGGAGTTTGAGGAGATGGTGGAGGGTACATAACCTTCACCTATGTGATATAACACGGGTTCTACCTTATTTTGATTTCTTTTTTCCATTGTGTTGTACTGTACTATACTTTCTCATCTTTTTTATGAATAATACATCATCTACTCATATTGGGGGAAATTGGTCCTCGACCAATCATCCCGTTAATGTTTTATTTTGGAATTGTAGAGGGGCTAATAGTGATGGTTTTAGAAAAGCGTTCAAGGATTTAGTCGACAGTCATAAACCCTTTCTTGCGATCATCGCGGAGACTAAAGCATTTGGAGTGGAAGCCACGATGATTATTAATTCATTACGTATGGATAAGTACATTAGAGTGGAGGAAATTAGGTTTTCCGGTGGAATCTGGGTCTTGTGGAATCAAGCAGATGTTTCGATTCAGCTTTTATCAGCCAGTAACCAGGTAATTAATTTACGGATTTCCAGGCCCTTATGTTCCTCTTGGTTTCTTTCTGGAGTTTACGCAAGTCCAAAGAGTTGGCTTAGGGATTCCTTATGGGATTCTTTGGAGGTGGCTTCACAACAAATTTCAGAACTGTGGCTAGTGTTAAGAGATTTTAATCAGATTGGGGTTTTAGAAGATCAGGTGGGTGGAGTCGAGGGATTGAATCGGTCTATGGTAAAATTTGAAAGATGGAGAGATCAGTGTGGGTTGGAATATATGGGGTTTGTGGGGCCTAGGTTTACATGGAGTGATTCGTCGAGATCAGGGGTCTGGATCCTTAAACGTTTGGATAGAGGTTATGGTAACCGGTTGTGGTTTGAGACGTTTGGGACATCTAGAGTCTCACATCTTCCTAGAGTTCATTCGGATCATGCGCCCATTTTGGTTACCTTCTCTGAGTTTGTGGTTTAGAGTACGGGTAGGAAAAGGTTTCAATTTGAATCTGCTTGGTGTTTCCATGAGGGGTTTAGGGACTTAGTTGAAAAGAAGTGGAGAACGGAAGGGAGGAGCCTTAGTGAGAACATTGAAGTTATGAGACAGGAACTAGAGATATGGAAATTTGATTTTTTTGAAAATATATTTCGTAAGAAAATGCGGTTATTAGCGAGACTTGCGAGTATTCAGAAAGTTGTGCAAACATCTTACAATTCATCTTTGCTTAGGTTGGAAAAGAGGTTAATGGTTGAGTATGAGAGCCTACTAGAGCAGGAAGAAAATTTCTGGTTTCAAAGAGCATATACTGAATTGATTAATTCTGGGGAAACGAATACGACATATTATCACCGTACAACACAAGTCAAAAGAGATAGTCGCGGGGAGATTCGGCTTAAGAAGGATATCGTGAGTGGATAGATGATAGGGAGGAGGAGAAGTGTTAGGTAAGAGATTTTTTCGAGGACCTGTTTGCATTTGAGGATAACTCATCGGGGGTCTTTGAGCTTTCTCACTTGGAGAGATTTGAGACGATGGATATTGAGCTTCTTAATAATTCGGTGGTGGATGAGGAGGTGCGGGTAGTTGTCTTTCAAATGTCACCACATAAAGCCCCTGGTCCAGATGGGATGACAGCGGGTTTCTATCAGAAGTGTTGGGATATAGTGGGTCCTTCGGTTTGTAATATGATTCATTGTGCGTTGGGAAGTGGGAGATTCCCTGAGGAGGTTCTTGATACGCTCATTCATCTTATTCCGAAATTGGGTAGTCAGGAATTTATTACTCAGTTCAGACCTATCAGTTTAATTAATGTTTGTTATAAGATAAGTAGGAAGGTGTTGGTTAACAGACTGCGTCCGTTATTGGAGAAACACATCGGCCCCTATCAAAGTAGCTTTCTGCCTAAGAGGTCGACTATTGATAATATAGTTCTTGTTAGTGAAGTGGATTTCGTTATGAGGCACTCGAAAGGGAAGAAGGGGTATATGGCGGTTAAAGTGGATCTTTCTAAGGCATATGATAAGCTTAGATGGAGCTTCATTAGAGTCTCTTGAACTTCTTGGGGTATCACCTATGTGGGTAGTAGTTATCATCTCGGGAATGGAGGACAATGAGATTAGTGTTCTTTAGAGGGGATCACTGTTACCTTCGATCACACCTCAGAGAGGAATTCGTCAAGGGGACCCTATATCCCCCTATTTGTTTGTAATTTGCATGGAGAGATTATCCTTAGTCATTCAGAGCCTTGTGGAGGGAGGAGCATGGAATCCTATTCATCTTAGCTCAGGGGGGACTCCTATCTATCATATATTTTTCGCCGATGATTTAATTTTATTTGTAGAAGCTTCTATTGATGCTACAGGACTCGTTGGATATATTTTGTCGTGATGCGGGTCAGACTATTAGAAAGGACAAGTTGATCATCTATTTTTCGCAGAACGTGTCAGAGGAAGTGGCGGCTAGCATAACATTAAGGAATGGGTACCAGAGGAGTGAAGGGATTGGAAAGTATCTTGGTGTTAATATTCTTTCAGGGCGTAGGACAGAGGGGTTCTTTGGTGAATTGATAAGTGATCTTCGCGTTAAATTGGCAAGGTGGAAGGGTAATACGTTATCTCTAGCGGGTCGCATTACTTTAGCTCAGTCGGATCTTAGCGCGAGACCTATGTATATCATGCAAGTGGAAAGGCTGCCAGGGTATGTATGTGAGGAAATTGACAAAATTCAAAGGGAGTTCATTTGGGGTTCTTCGGAGGATAAGAAGTGTATTCATTGGGTCGCCTGGGGGGAGATTTGTAAACCGAAAGAGATGGGTGGATTAGGTTTTCGTTTAGCGGAAGATATGAATAGAGCACTTTTGGGAAAGCTTGGATGGAAGTTGATTCATAATGACTCTACCTTGTGGCCTATCATAATGAGGGAAAAATATTTTAGGGGGCCTCCGTTGCAGTATTTGGGTAAACAAAATGACTCTCGGATGTGTAGAGCCATTGTGGAAGGTATTGTCGTAGTTAGACGGGGATCCCAATGGTTAACACATAGAGGGACAGATGTGTCATTTTGGTGCGACTGGTAGATGGGGGACTCACCTCTCATTGACCATGTCATAGGCGTATTTGAAATGAGTGAGCTGGATAAGCGCGTATGTGATTATGTTCGAGGTGATGGATCATGGGATTGGGAGAAGTTTTAGGGGTTTCTTCCGTCATCGAAAGTATTGGAAATTGTGGGATCTAGGTTGGGCGAGGAAGGGGTGGAGAGTGATGTCTTGTCTTGGATGCATGAACCTAATGGGGAATTTTCGGTGAGATTGGTTAGATGGAATGAGAGTCATACGGATTCGGTCATGGAGGGTCTTTGGAAAAAGGTTTGGCGTTTGAAATGTCCACAACAGATCCGAGTGTTTGTGTGGCGCGCGATTCGTGAGAGAATTGCCACGAGGGGAAATTTATCTAAAAGGGGTGTTGAGGTCTTTGAAACATGTGTGTTGTGTAATAGTGTTGTGGAGAGTGCGGTTCATTTAGCGTAATCAAGTGATCTTCAAGGGTGAAGACTTTCCTACGGAGATAGTGATCATAAGAAAAGCGAAGCATTTAGCGACGGCGTTTACGAAAGCTTGGGGCCAAGTATCGAGAAAGATTACTTCAAGGAAAACCATGGTGTCGCTTGTTGGATGGACTAAGCCAATTAGCGGTTTTAAGCTTAATACAAATGGTAGTTGTAATACTAGGCGAAGGGTAGGTGGAGGTGCTGGTGTAATTCGGGATAGTAATGGCGATTGGATCAGTGGGTTTAGTATGAGGATTTCTGATTATACCCCGATTATAGTTGAATTAATTGCTCTTTGTGAAGGGGTATGTATGGGAGAAAGGTTGGGTATGTGTGAGCTTAGTATTGAAGTTGATTCAAGGGAAGTCATCAGTTTGGTTCAGAATACAGACAATGGAAGGGGGCCTGGTGCGCAGTGGATACGATAGATTCGCGCGGTACTTGCTCGGAACAGGGGATTCACATTGCGGGGAATATTTAGGGAGGCTAATTCGTGTGCAGATTGTCTAGCAAAAGAGGAATGGAGGAGTAGTGAGGACTATGTACTGCTGGGTGACCCTCCGGACGGTATTTGGAGTCTTCTCACAAAAGACCGAATGGGTTGCAGAGTGCCTGGGGTTATTTATAATTCCAATTTGATTAATGATGTGCCAAGTTAGAATGTTTGTTCTTGTAACACGATCTTTAGGGTCTCCGTTGTAATAAAAAAATCTTGCTCATATATATCACGTGTGTAAATTTTGGTTTGATCATGCCATTCTCATACTCCTAACTGCATATATCAAGATGCTTTTACACGTTTTAGATAGGTATAGTTGTTATGCTACTTTTATGAGTTTTCTTTTTTATTGCGTGAGTTGAATTTTCACTACTTGTAACCTTGTTTACCCTGAGTTCATTAACAAAATTGCAGACATTCTTATATACTCAACAATTATAGCAGAAAAAGATAAGCATGCCCTCCCTCTGTCTAAGCTAAATAATGACACCATTCACAAGCTCGAAATGCTGTCAGTCTCAGTTAAAGTTACTTCAATCAAAGATTTGAAAATCAATTTCCCCATTGTCGCGCGAGTGATTACTGATAGGAATGTGGATTTAGGGTTTTATGAAAGTTGTTTTGGAATCATGATGGGGTATCAAATGTAAGGTTGTGTTCAAAGAGATCAAATACAATGTATTCAAATGACCTTTAACAATGAAGAAAATACACGAGAGCTTAGTTCCTTAGACATGTGATTGTTCAGGCTCTACATATGCTTTTATGCAGATAGGAAGATGAAGACGGAGTCAAGGATTTGGATCTAAATCATTCTTAATTATGCATGGGTTTTATGTAGGTGGACTTGCTGGTATATAAAGTGACGTGGATATGATCAAGCTCTTGGCACACTAGATCGGTGAACTCCAAGAGATTGAGTTTCCTTTAGAGAACATGGATGATCTTCTTTATCTTGGATTATGTGTTAAGTTTGACACTTGTTAGACTGTGAGGATGGGTGATTAGTTTGCACAAAAATAAAGAGCTGCATGGGAAACACTTGTGTATGAAAGCATTGTTTATTTTGTTGTAATTGTGGGAGTTAAGGTCACAATAAATATTCATGTCTAATTGGTATGGTGAATACAAGATGGAATGAAGACTACACTAGGTGTTTTGACTGGGAAATGAGTACACCTACAATGAAAAAAATAAGGTTCATTACGCTTTGAGTAAATGAGATCAATTTAGATTTTTTGATGTGGTCATCAGGTTCCCATTTTGCAGAAGGGATGATGATCACACAGATGACAAAGGCCATAGTAACACAAACAATCAAGGTCAAGGTACGTCTTATTTCATGGCCGGTTTAATGAGTATTACTATTTTAAATCAGAATGAAAACAATCCATGAAAGAAATATCAAAACATGAAGAAACTAGAGAGCCTTCAAAAAGAATATTGGACAATATTGGATCGCTTGGTGATATTATTTGGAGTCCACATATGAATAATGAGAGTTTTGATTTGACTGTGACTAATTTCACTGGGGGTAATTATATTATAAAGCCCCAATGACCTTCACATTCCTAAACAAAAGCTCACCCCCAACTAACTAGTTGAAACCCAAGCAAAAAGCAAAAAAAAAACCCAAACACCCCTACATCTCTTCTTATTCATGGTGAAAGTAAAACCCAAAACAAAAACACCTATTAAGTTTTGGAACTCACATCTCTCCTCTCACACACTATCTCTATTCGGTTTCCACTACCTCTCCACCATTACCGCCCCCTCCCCCTCCCTCTTCCCCCTCCATATTCCCTTTACCACCTTCTCATCTCCCCACCATCTGCCCTCTTCCCATCGTGGCCTCCCTTCCCCCTAACCTTCCTTCCTTCCACCACGGCCTCCCTTCCACCCTTCCCACCATGCTCGCCGGCCAGCCATCGTCCACCTTCGCCAGCAAGAATTTCGCCGCCGCTTAACGCACTACAGAAAAGGCCCACGACGCTGGCCATCCATCATCCACCTTCGCCACCAAGAAACCCGGCGCTGCTCACCACACTACAGAAGAGACCCGCGATGCCAACACACCACCACCACAGATCTCATCGCCCCCTCCCCCGCCGTCTTTTCCGTATCTGAAGAAAATTGCCGCCTTCCTCATTTAGTCCAGCGAACCGCCACCAACACTCTGCACAGATCTGCACCGCCCCCGATCCCACCATCTCTTCCAGCGCAAGAAAACCTCCTCTACTTTGAACCATCTCCTCCACTTCGAATCGAACCAGATCTGAACAGATCTGGTATTGTTATTTTTTTCTTTTTCGCTGTGTGTGGGTCTTTGGGTACAAACCCTTTTGGGCCCAGCCTTGTCGGGTCCAGTCTTGTTGGGTCCAACTTGGGAATGGGCTTGTTATTTTTGTTTAATTTTTTGCTTAGGAAAGAGAAATCTTCCATTGTTTTTCATTGTCTCATTTGGGCCCAGCCCGTTTTTTTAATAAAAGTTCCATGGGTCTGGCCCCTTGGGTTTAGCATTTTTTGTTGTATTTTTTGAAAAATAAACTTGATTTCTTTTTTTTGTTAGGGTCCAGCCCATTTTGGGCTAGTCATTGTTTTTCAGCCCATTTTATTAAGTTACATTCTGCAAAATATAGCCCCTTGGGTCCAGCCCTAGGTTCCATATGTGTTTTGTTTTAATTGGGTTTTGTTCCTATGCGTGTGCATGAGATTTGTAAATGTGGTAGGGTAAAAACTCTAGGGGCTGTACCCTAGGGTACAACTAATAGTTTCTGAAAGTTTGACATGGACAAAATTCGGACCCTCTTATACCTTGACATGGACAACACCTAAAAGACATGAGGACTTATAATGCAATTAAAATAAAAATTACTTAACCGAATTTTAATAACTGAAAAACAAACATAGGTCCGTACCCATGGATACAGATCCATCCACTTAATGAAAAGAACAAAAGGAATAAAAACGAATTACTGGAAAAAAAGGAAAAGGGTAAATTAGAACAAATCCAACCAAAAAGAGAAATTAGGCCTTATTTAGAAGTATTTTCTTACTAGGCTTTAAAAAATAACTTGTGTGGAATTTGGGCTCTAATATGTATATTCCACTTTCCCAGGGGTTTACAAAGTGTCAGCGATGAGTTCAAATATATTGGAAGAAGGATTATGGTAATTAACAAAGTGGTTGCAGAGGTTATGTTATATAGACGATGGGGGAAATATAGGTATTTATCAGAAGATGGAGGAATTCGATGATATGTTTAAAAATGTTATGACACATATGGATGGGAGTCACACTACTTTTGTTTTGATAGACGTGGAGGACATTTTTTGTCATAGGAATTTGTCTGTTCTTTCCATTGTTGTTGGGAATAATTATGATGATTGAGGCAATTCACATCGAAGGAGGAATTCCCTAACTACCAATCTATCCACGTTAATGACTATCCTCGACCTTACAAGGATGACTAGGATTTTATTCATCTAGACTGTATATCAGAGCCACTCAACAAGGTGCTCGTGGAAGCGTCCGAAGGGACTTAAACACAAAGAGTTTATACAACAGTTTAATGAACCAACAAATATTTGAAAAATTAATGAGAATGACATAACGAAAATGGGTAAAAAATAAATGAGATGCAGATGATCATGAGGACATGTATTTGATATTTTGTCATGCTAAGGTCCAAGCTTTTGGGAATAATATGAAAGGTAGGTATTATGAGAAAACTGATTGAGGAGGAAGATATCGAGGAAGGAAGGTATATATATGACATAGAGAACTATGTGAGTCATGCTATTGAAGACGATAGTACTTTGGGTATTTCAGAGGACGATGCTAGTAACCAGGTCCAGCTTGTGAAGAAACGCATTGTCAATGAATTTTCGAAGGACAACGACCAATCGTAAAATGTAGTGGGGATCGATGGATAATATATTGATGTAGAACAATCAAGGGTCTTGGTCACTGACTAAGAATATGTTCAAGTCCCTCGTCTCGAAGTATAATATTTCTATCTCTTGTTCGTTTGAGTCTCATTTTTTGAAAAAGTTTAGATCCTTTAGTCTTTTTTACAATTTTCACATATTCGAATTTGGAAGAAGAGCATTTTGGTATAAGGGATTTTATTTATATGGAAAAATCAAATCAATCTTACTTTTTTCAAGCAGTGTCGATCTTTTTTAATCACAAAAATTAATGAATCTAGTTCTCTTTGTTGGTATATTGTGTTTTTTCATGCTCTTACAGATCATTTAGAGCGTTCCAAACTATGGGAGGAACTCTCTACTTGGAAACCTTCAAATGCTGAACTAGTTTTTTTGCCGATGACTTTAATGATATTTGAAAAACATCAAAAAAATAGGGAAGAAAGAAGTTAATCTTGAAGAATCCTTCGCTTCAGTTCACTCAAAAACGATAATGAAATTATTGATATCTCGACCAAGGATGTTGTTTCACATGGACAAACAAGCGTAAGGATGGCCTAATTATAAAGGAAAAACTTGATAGAGCTCTGGAATGAAAAGAATGGATTCCATATACTATAATCGAAGTCTATTTAGCAATAGACTCGATCATTGCCCTCTTATTATCCAATGAAATGTAAGAAAAGTCAAAAGAGAAAGGAATTTATTTTTCATACAAAGTCGATGGAAAATCAACAATGACGAGACATTGCCAAATTTTCTTATGATGATTTTTACCGCATTACTTCTATTCGTGAATTTATTTTCAAAAGGGATGTTACCCACCTGACGCTGGTGGGATGGAGTATAAGAACTTTTGTCAATAATTGTAATCTCATTGTCAAATATAAAAAATTACTGGTAAAAATTCAAGACGCGAAATACTCCGAGCAAAAAAAATATATTGGCGCTCAATATTACCTAGGAACTTCAAGATGTTTGGGATAAAGAAGAAGTATTCTAAGTTGATCGGGTCCGTGATCTATTTATTAAGAGATGTTACAAAAATACCAAATTATTTTATGTTTTGAAACTCATGAGAAGAAGCATAAGCATTTGTAGGCTCAAAGACTTTGAATAAATATGGTATAAAAATCCAAAAAGCCTTTAAATTCTTCTTATTAAAATTTATAGTGATCTTTTTTCTTAATAAACTTCATTCGGGCTTGAGAAATTTGCCAATTTGACCCTGAGCAAAGTCTCAGTCTCAATGAATGAATCTCTTACCAAAGATCAAACCATGGATGAAAAAGAGGTGATCTTCAACATGTTGGGATCAAAAGCGCCGGGACCGGATGGTTTATCGAGTAAATTTTATTAGGAATTTTGGGATATTCTAATGAATGATATTTATTCTATGGTGATGGGTTTATTCAAAAATAATACTCCATGCAATAACATCAACAACACACTCATCACCCTCATGCCAAAAGGTTATTGTTAAGAAACTGTTATAGATGTTTGTTAGATCTCAAGAGTGAATTCCCGCTACAAGATTATTGCGAAAATTCTTGCATTGCGACTTAATCTTTTATGGATGAATTGATCTTCCTGACATAAAAGTGCAAATTAAAAGATATATCTATTAAGGATAATATTCTTGTCGCTCAGGAATTTTTACATTTTATTAAGCAAAAGAGGAAATCAAAAAAGTATTATGTGGTCGTTAAGCTTGATATGGCAAAATCCTATAATCATGTCAATTGGAATTTCAATATCAAGCTCCTCTCTAAAGTTGGATTATGTAAAATATGGACGAAATGGATCTTTAATTGTCTTTTAACGTTGTCTTCTAGTTTAATGGAGAAATACTTACAAAGTTTCACCCGCAATAAGGTATTTGACAAGGAGATCCTATTTATCCCCTCTTGTTTTGCGTCATGACTGAAGGCATCATTAATTTGATTTATCCCCTCTTGTTTTGCGTCATGACTGAAGGCATCATTAATTTAATCAATCATGAATGTAGAAAATGTAATTTTAAAGGAATCTTCCTCGCCATAGTAGGTCTATAACTCATTCATCTTCTCTTTGCAAAGATGGGGAAATTATGGTTATTCTGATTAGGAAGGCGACCACCTAATAAAACACTCGTAAATAGCCTATATTAAGGCAATAGATTTAAATAATGTCTACTATGGGGATTATTAACTCTATTTTAAATTATGCATTAATATATTTAATTCGATATTTTTGGACTCTGTGTGTGATTATTTATATGAATTATATTGTCTCTTTATTACTGATTTAATTGTATAATTTCGTTATCGTACGATTAATTGTATAATTGTGATAGCAGGACCTACTTCGTCATCTATCCATTAATTGTTAATTGATATAGTTGTTGAATCGACCTACTTAGTCGTTTCATATTTAATATTTGATATATCTATTGATCAATCGTTCAACATGATACAATCGTGTTGCATTGGGCGGCAACGGGCTTGCCAGGGTTAATATGACTATCATGATCTATTCCCACCTGGTGCATGTGATAGAAAGTTCCTTGGCAAGTGGGTCGTAGATTCGGTTTACCCGGGATATTACCAGTGGGAGTGATAAGGAAGTGTGTGACTTGAACTATTGATTGCTATGTGTACATATATTCCTACCACATTGGAATGAATTCACAACCAAAAGTAAACGTGTCTTTGTTCCAACCGCCATATAAGTCCTATACAGAGGATAGGCTGGTTCAATAATACCGCTTATCCTAGTGAGTTTACGGACCCACTGGACCAGAAGCTTTTCAAGCCCAAGAATTTACTTTTCTAGTTAGAGACCAACGCCTTAGGTCTAACGTGGGATCCGCCCAAGTACCAACTGGTTTAGGTAAATATCTAATGTGTTCCCCGACCGGAGAAGTCATTTTTTGAGGGGAAACTATGCATTTTGGGATCTGCGTGCTCCTTAATTAGAACCTCTATGTGGGTCCAAATGGATTGGGCTTGAGTAGGTTGAAGAAAGATATATAACCTTGGCAAGAACGACGTTCCGAAGAATATACGACTCATGCACCTTTAGGTTCTTTAAATTCCGTAGGTGGCGTAGCTACCGAGATCAGTGCAGGGAATTATGTCTCTCCTAGAAGTTGGTTTTCTACCTCTCATTTTGTTCTAGGATTATTCTTCTTCGTATGTCATTTATGGCATGCGGGAAGAGCTCGTGCAGCTGCAACAGGGTTTTAAAAAGGAATTGATCATGATTTTGAACCTGTTCATTCCATGACCCCTCTTAATTGAAATAAAACAGGAGATCCAATGCTTGAAGTAGCAATCACCCTGATTCCATCATACATATTGGGATCAGGTCATACTTCAAAAGTGTTTCTTTTTTTTGAACTCATTTATCTATATCTAATCTATTCTTATGGCTTGGCTAGGTGGGATAGCCGAGCCACCCCCCCCCCCCCCCCTTTTCTTTATGATATTAGTCCAGGCAAAAATATTAAAGAACCAAATCTATTCAACGAACAACTAAAGGAGAGAGAGGGATTCGAACCCTCGATAGTTCTTTGTTCAAAAGTATATTGGTTTTCGAGACCGGGGCTATCAACCACTCAGCCATCTCTCCAAACGACAATTTTTATTTTATTCCTCTGAATAGAACATGGCCATAGGAGTGGATACCACCACTATCTGTAGAAAGATCGCAATTGCAAGTGTTAAGCTACTGGTTGATCTATCTATCCTTATATAGATATATGATCCAGCGCACCCATTTCCCTCGACCCACATACGACTAAAGAAAACGGTAAGAGGGGAGTAATAAGTCATATAGAATCCAATGGATTTATGGTAAAGAAAAATCTCTCGGTGATGTATTTTATTATCAATTTTTGGTATAGTTCATTTGTTGGTAGCGTGGAGGATTAGAAACATGAATTTTGCTTTCCAATTGGCGAGACAACATCTGCCAGTAGGTCCGACCTATAACAGTTCAATGACAACGTCTTAAATATAACTACTACCCCTAGGTTAAAGTCTACATATGGTCATTATATATTTTCTCACTGAGCTAGTGGTAGCTCACCCCCCCCCCCCCCCCCCCTTTCTCCACCCTTTCAGGTAGGAGCTGACTTAAGTAATTGGGTAGTGGTTAGTAGCATAAGAGCAGGCTGCAGAACAAGAGTAGATAATTGTATTTATTAGTTGTATTTATTTAATTTTGTAATCTAATGTAATAAATAGTTATTTATTTTTAATAAAATGTATTATTTTCTATTTAAATTAGATAGAGTAGTCGCGTTTTTCGAGGCATGGCATTTCGTATTCGACCAGTTGTGGAAGGTGAGGTGTGTGAACCCTCCTCAATGCTATTAAAGAAGCAGCTAAGAGTCACGACCAGATTCAAACAACCTTGAAGTCATTTAGGGTATCGATAATCTATCTTGAACAAACTAGAATACTTTAAAAAATCTCTCACATTCAAAGACCATTTAACAAGATTGCAGATATGGCCAAGTATTCTAGACGAGAAATTATAATCTCTTATTGGAAATCCACTCATAATCATGTCGTTTTCTTTCTGAATAGAAGAATTCGGTTGAGTGAGATATAACTTTTTATGTGTATTTTCTGTTTTAATACAATCATTTTAGAAAAGAAAAAACTTCAAGTAATTGAATATATTTTATTATTTTGGACAAATTAAGGTAATACTACCTTACAAATTTATGGTGGTATATTTCATTTTTTTTTAAAGTAATGCTGGATATCACCTTCATATTGTATCATTTTTATATCGTCATTTATGTGGACGAATCATAAAAGAGAGAGAAAATGATAAATTAGGAAAGAGAAATCACATGATTGGTGTATTTAAAATTCACTTAGAAAGGGAGATAAAAGCGATACAATTTAGGGTGATATCGAGCATTACCATTTTTTTTAATAAAGAAGAAATAAATGTCTACTTGTCACTCTCAGTTCCCTCGTGAACAAGACATCACAATTTATAAGACAAGTAAAGATCCAACTTCTCTAGATATTGTCAAAGAATTTGCCCCTATTTCCTCTCCTTCTTTAAATAGATTTTTAATCTCCAATTGACCAGGCCCATTCAACCTCCAAAATATTTAGAATACCCCTATTAACCTTCCAACTTAACCTTAATTACACATATCCAAGCAGTGCTATTTATGTGAGAAAGACCTTCAATTTGTAAAATTTCGTTACATTGCATAAGATAACCTCAATTAAACTAGCCTACTCTTTCTCCTCATGATAACATCATGTGGAAAATGAGTATCTAATAGTTTGAAACGCTCTGCGCTTGATCAAGAGATTCTGGTATTAAATCTTCCAAATATGAATGAATCGTCACTTGAACAACCATGTAATTTACAACTAATTCAGCTAATATCTTCGTTAATTTCTTTATCAAGTTCAGTAAAAGTTTTTTCTTTGAAATGGAAATTGATAACTACCAAGCTTGAAGAACTTCTCTCGAGCTTGAGGAATTTCGATTCAAGCGAAAGCCCTTTAAACTCTAGCGCAATCCAGGCTATAGCGGTCACGGTCAAGAATTGTCAGGAACTTGCGTGGAGATGCGTTGAGTTATCCTTCAGTGGGAAGCTTCTAATGCAAAGTGATTTAGATATTGTTTATATAACACTGGAAAAACATATCAAGAGTCTTTCCGATATATATAATCGTAATTTGCTAACTCATACTAACGCCATTGTTGTCTCGAGGCCCAGCATTTCAGCTTCTCGAGATGATATCGAGTTTTATGTCGTGGATTTGTTGTCGAGGTTCAAAATTGGTGATTCATGTATGAAGAAACAAGCGCTAATAGAGTTTAATGAAGTGATTCAAGAAGATGATAAGTACGTGAAAATCTGTGTTGAAGTTGAGAATTTCGCCTCTCTGTTAGTGAGTTTTCTTGATTCGTTGGAGAGTGATGTTCAAGAGGAGGCTGCAAAAGCGGTATCTTTGATTGCTAAGGTTGATTCGTGTAAATGCGCGCTGATTAGTGTCGGAGTAATTTCTCCATTGGTGCGAGTTTTAGAAGCCGGAAGTGAATCGAGTAAAGAATTTTCTGTGAGGTGTTTGATGAAATTGACGGAAAACTCGGAGAATGCTTGGTCAGTTTCTGCTCATGGTGGGGTAACTTCGCTACTAAAGATCTGTAGTAACGGAGAAAATAATGGTGTGTTAATCGGTTTAGCTTGTAGGGTGTTGAAAAATCTTGTAGGTGTTCAAGAAATCAAAAGGTTTATAATTGACAAAAATGCAATCCCGCTTTTTACAAAGCTTGTAAGATCGAAAAATGAGGCAATACAAATAAATTCGATCGACTTTCTTCAAACTATAGCCTTGGGAGACGAATCCATTACACGTATCGTCGATCAAGAAGGTGGATTACGTGCGTTAATACGTGTTTTGGATGTGAAATCATCGTCATCATCTAAAGCACGCGATATGGCTTTGCGCGGGATTATGAATTTGTCCGTTTTAAATGAAAACTCCGTGAATATATTGATGAACTATGGGTTCATGGATCGTGTACTCTATATTCTCCGTTATGGTGATCTTTCGGTCCAAGAATTAGGGTTAAAAGCGGCGTTTTGGCTATCCAGAGCATCGGACAATGCTAAAAAGGCGATGGGTGATGCGGGGTTTATAACCGAGATGGTTAAGTTTCTTGAGTCAAAGTCGTTTGAGATCCGAGAAATGGCAGCCGAGACACTCTCAAGCATGATTGTGGTTCCAAAAAATCGGAAAAAATTTGTGCAAAACGATCGAAATGTCGGTTTGCTTTTGCGGATGCTTGATCCGGAGGAAGCTGATTCCGGTAGCAAGAAGATACTGCTTTCTATATTGATGTCTTTAACAAGATGCAATAGTGCAAGGAAGAAGATTGTTAATTCGGGTTACTTGAAGAATATTGAAAAACTTGCCGAGGCTGAAATTTTAGATGCTAAAAAGATTGTTAAGAAATTGTCGATGAATAAATTCACTAGTATATTAACTAGATTCTGGAATTCTTGAATCAGTTTTATATATTCTTGGTTTTGTAAATTTTGTATAAGATTATTTGAGGTTTACAGATTCATCAATTTCTTTTTATTTATATATATATATATTCCAGATGTTGAAATCAATAATAAAATCCTTATCAGTTTATCTCAGGGATGATAAATCTGACTTAATATCTGATCTGTCTGTGATCCTTGTCCTTGGTAATCCATCTTTATAAACAATTTGGTGGATTTTCATATTGTGCTGAGTCTTTGGCTTATCTATTTTTCACTTGATCAATTAATATACACATATATATTCATCAATCTAATTACGTATAAGTCTGTTTCTGTAAAAGTGATTAATATTGATATAATTTCTATTACGTATATCAATTTTTATTGTCAAATTGGTAATGTTACTAATATATGCCAAAACCTTAAAAAACTTTTCATAGTATAAATACTATTTTCAGAACCGGGACATAGGGTAAATGTGTATGATTTTTTAAGACACCGTGTGTATAATAGAAAAAGATAATTTATATAAAACTTTAATTTCATTCTTGGTGATTATTAACCCTTTTCGAATAACATGTTTATGTCAACTTAAGTCGTGTTTTATAACTTTTAGCCACCAACTATAGCAATCTTTTGGCTGCGTTAATGCCTCATGGAGAGCACATAGCAAGAATCACAACTATTTAGTACGAGATTGTCTATATGAAGCGACTGAACTCTTTATTTCCTTTATAAATGGTCTAATATTCCATAAAGTAAATTAATATAATTTCTTAATAATTTCAAGAAATTGGAATTACAGGCCATACAATATTCCTCCGAGATAGCAACAACTCTTTCATGATCGACCCTTAATCGTTTCTGAAAGACATAACTCGAGACAATGATACCATGTGCACTTGATATATGACAGCAATACCACAACTTGTAATAGTGAGGGCCGACCCTAGAAAAATTGTTTGCGTTATCTAAAGCTGATTTTTTTTTGGAAACTTTTTTTGGCTAATATATTTTATGTTAATTAACTTGGGAATATTTTTATAAGGGTAAAGCCCTCGTATGGCCCTCTATCTATACCCAAAGTGCACGGGCCGCCCCTGATCTTCAAAATTACCCTTTTACGCCCCATATCTTCACCTTTTGTGACACCGTTAGCCCTTTTTTCATTTTTCTGTCAGTTGACCGTTAGTCAACGCCACATGGCGCCACCTCAGCGCCACCTCACCGCCACCTCACCGCCTCTGTCTTCGTCAGCATCGTCCCTAACTTTTAAAAAAAAAAAAACCTTTGAAGGTTTGAAGGTTTGAAGGATTCAAACCTTCAACAATGGAGGATTCAAAAAAACAAAAAAAAATTACATAATCAGCAATTTTGTTTAATCAAAAGCAGAAGAAATGAGGCCCATTAAACAATCGATTAAACAATCAACAAATCAAAAAATTGAACAAAACCAAGCTGAAACTCATGAACCAGAACCATCTTCCCCATTTACTGTATAAATCGACCAAAGTTTCCTCACTATAACCATGAAGATTATAACCTGCGATTATAATATTCCATCCCGTAGTTTTCTCAGGCATTTCTTCGAACACAAATCTCGCATCCCACAGTAGTTTTCTTCCACATTTTATACATATCGATTAAAGCACAAAAATGTAATTGTCTCCTGGAAATACCAATTCTAAACCCGCAGATGATCGAATCATCACAGTAGAAGACCTCCAAGAATTTTAAAGCATAATATGAATCAAAGGAAATTAACCCAATTTAGAAACGATTAAAAAACACACGTAGACGGAGTGGGTCACCGGTGGCTATTCTCCACAAACACACGGCCACATCGGTGGCTAATCTGCAGCTAGCTATGGAGGTTGATTCCAAAAAATCATCACCTCTTCACAAGGCCTCAGTTAAAGGTTATCTCGAGATTGTTGAAGCATTATTACAGGCCAATCCTGGTATGTGTCTTGCTCGTGATAGAGAGGGAAGAAATCCTCTGCATTTAGCAGCCATTAAAGGAAAACTCAAGGTATTAACGATTTCTAGTAAAATATGTTGTTTTCTTCCAAATAAATGCTCTGTTCCATTTTATAAACGTGAATTAATCCGAAAAGCCGAGCCTTTAATACCCGAAGAACCAAAAAAGCTTACAGAGATGAAGATGAGCTTAGAGAAGAAGAAGAAATCAGGGTGGAAAGAAGAAGGTCTTTTCACCACATCTGAACCCATAAACCCATTTCAATTTTACCACCACCTCTACCACATCACTATTACACTACCACTACCATCAACAATATTCAGGAAACTCGGATATGGAGCTTTCTTTTTATTTTCCAGCAGCTTCTTATTACGTTACCCATTTACTCTACCTAAAATTGAGGTCAATAGGACCAATTTTTCCAGCTCATTAATTAAAGTTGCATCTGAAAAAGAGTTAGATTCAATGTAATTTATGGTGTATTTTTTGTTAAACTTGATTGGTTTTGCACGTGATAAGTGTTTGTGTTGAATTTGGGTGAGAAGTTGGATTGGTTTGGGTTTCTTTGGTTTATGGTGGAGAAGGATTTGAGTTGTAGGATTGTTATATCTATTAATTAAGTCACAATATTAGAAGGTGTTCTTAGATGAAGAGGCCAAGAATTTGGAGAGATTTAATTACGTATGACTTGCCATGTGAAGAAATCAAGAAAACGAATGATGGTGTGATGTTTAATTGAAGGAATCACTATATTAAAGGTTTAATTGATTTGAATTTTTTAATTTTTCTCCATTGATGAATGTTTGAAGCCTTCAAGCCTTCAAACCTTCAAAGGTTCTTTTTTTTTTTAAAGTTAGGACGATGCTGACGAAGACAGAGGTGCTGAGTTGGCACTGATGTGGCACTGACGTGGCGTTGACTAACGGTCAACTAACAAAAAAATGAAAAAAGGGCTAACGGTGTCACAAAAGGTGAAGATACGGGGCGTAAAAGGGTAATTTTGAAGATCAGGGGCGGCCCGTGCACTTTGGGGATAGTTAAGGGGTCATACGAGGGCTTTACCCTTTTTATAATAAGAAGGGTTGGATCTAAAGCGACCACTTTGATGAATAGAGCAAAGTAGTCTAGAGTGATATGCTTCACGAAAAATTTATGAGTTGAGTTGAAATGGGCAAAAAGGGTACATTTGAGACCTTTTGTAGTTTTGTTAAGTTCACATGGGAAAGACATGAGTACAAGGTAAGCATGTGATTAGTAACAATCAATGTATTGTGATATTGTCCACCTTCTTATACATCAAACAACAAACACAGTGATAAAGGATAAGGCTCCTTCTATATTAGCTATATTAGCTATATTAGCGTATTCCACTCGTGGTCAACATTGTTACGGAAACTTTAGTGCCCGTTTGGGATTGCTTTTCAAAATAATCACTTAAAGTGATTTTATATACATAGCAATATTTTAGACTCTGAAAATCACTTTTAGGAAAAGCACTAGATTAGTGATTATTAAAATAATCACTTAAAGTGATTTTAGATGTCAAAATATTTTTTAATATTTTTTACAAATAATTTAATTTTAATCAAAAAGCGCTTTTAGCTCCAAAATAATCAATCCCAAACGGGCCCTATATTTGTTTAGTTAAGGTATAATTTTGTGATAAGGAGAATCCTTTTTTTTGGGTTCGGATAAAAGATTTCATTAAAAATAAAAAAGTATAACAAATACCTACTTAAATTTGAAAATTTAAAATAATCGTTATCTATTTGCTAATCTCTACAAGATGCAATCAAAATTCCATGACCATCTATGAAAACATAATATGAATACAAAACAAATAAAATAAATAAAATATATTTCAATTTTGTTGATAGCTCTTATTTTAAAGGAAGTTTCACCTTTCATATCAAAGTTATTTCTCATATGATATATAATATGATATGAGAATTTTGCCATAAATATTTATTATCATGTTATCAATGTTTACATGTAGATCTAATAAAAAGAGAAGTTTAATGTAATCAAAAAGTTATTGTTATGTAATTAACAAGTTAATGAATCTAAGTTATAAAACCAATTTCTTACTCTTTAACTATAATAAGAATGGAGAGGAGGTGTGACTTGATAAAAAAAGGTCTAATCTCCATTTAATACATTTTGAGATATACAAACATCATTTTGAGAGAGAGGAGATGTAAGATTAAAAATAGAATTTATCTCTTTATTTGTTATTTTTGAGATTTTAGCTAACATTGGTCATTAGCAATCAAAGAACCCAAATCAAAAAACAAAAAGAAATCTCCTTAAATTCATCTTTCCACACCAAGCCGCTCTCCTGCACAAGAATTGCGCCGCTACTCGTGTCTATTCTCTACTATCATCAACCGACTTTGCTAAGCTATCAACAATCGACAAACACAGGTAAAAAAAAGGGTCTAATCTCCATTTGTAATACATTTTGAGACATACAAACATCATTTTGAGAGAAAGGAGGTGTGAGATTAAAAATGGAATTTATCTGTTTATTTGTTATTTTTGAGATTTTAGCTAACATTGATCATTAACAATCAAAGAACCCAAATCAAAAAACAAAAAGAGATCTCCTTAAATTCACCTTCCCACACCAAGCCGCTCTCCTGCACAAGAATTGCGCCGCTACTCGTGTCTATTCTCCACCATCATCAACCGACTTTGCTACGCCATCAACAATCGACAAACACAGGTAAAAAAAAATCTCTTCTAACTCACCTCCCCACACCAAGCCGCTCTCCGGTACAAGAAAAACGTCGCCGAAAAATCCAAATTAAGGTAAAAAAAATTGAATTAATTTTAACCGGAATCTTGTCACTTTTACATTTTTTGGGAAATATCTTATTTAATTAAGTATATTTATTATATTTTTATACAAATTCTACAATTCCCATTATTATGAACGTGGAAAGCTTTTAATGTTGGAGTGAGCAATTTGGTCTTACACTGCATTTTTTGAATCGTTTTTCAGTAAGGTTTCATTTGTCCGCCGTCGAAGAACCCAAATTAAGATAAAAAATATTGAATTATTTTTCACTTAATCTCTTCATTTTTAATATTTTTCAGAATTATCTTTTTTATATATATATATATATATATATATATATATATATATATATTATATTTATTATATTTTTATACGAATCCTATAGTGGCCATTGTTATGAACGTTGGAAGCCTTTTATGTTGGAGTGAGCAATTTTATCTTACACTGCATTTTTGAATTGTTTTGCAGTAAAGATCCATTTGGCGCAACTGCTAGAGTGAGCAATTTGGTCATATGTTGCATTTTTTAATGTTTCGTAGTAGATAACCATTTATGGTGTCGTGTGAGTTTTTGTCGGTCCCATGATTTGCAATGACGGTTGGAGTGAACAACTTGGTGATATACTGCATTTTTTGAATCGTGGCTGGGGAATGAGCAATTTGGTGTTATACTGTATTTTTTGAATTGTTGTGGAGTAAGCAATTTGGTGTTATACTATATTTTTTGAATTGTTTTGCAGTAAATATCTATTTGGGGCAATTTGGTGTTATACTATATTATTTGAATTGTTTTGCAGTAAATATCTATTTGGGGCAACTTGGTGTTATACCGTATTTGGTTAATTTGGTGTTAGATTATAATTTTTGATGTCGTGAATGTTGGAGTGAGAAATTGTAAACTGTAATTTTTGAATTGTAATGAAGAACAAATTTGATGTTGTGGCGGTTGAAGTGAGTAATTTGGTGTTATGCTGTATCTTTTGAATTGTAATGAAGAACACCAAAAACACCAAAAAAATGTATGTTTTAGTGTGTTGGTGTGTGTGTTTTGATGTGTTTGTGTGTACGTGTAAATGTGTTATAAGGGATATATGACAAAATTGTCCTGGCCATGCAGGAAAAAAAATCTCAACTGAGAATGACGTCTTGATGACGTGGGAGTACGTGGCGATGATGTGGTGCCACGCGGCGTTAACTAATGGTCAACTGACAGAAAATGCATAAAAAAACTAACAATGTCACAAAATACTAACATAAAAGAACAATTCGTCAAAGATTAAGGACCGGACATGATACTTTCTTTTATATAATTGTATATAGATCATCACCACATATATAGATTATTATATGACATACTCTTTATATCTATATGAATATAAATTTCTCGTCCTATAATGATGATTGTTAAAATTTTCTTTGATATAAAAATACATAAGATTGGTGATAATAATCACTCACGAGTGTGTATTATAGTTATACTAGGTAAAACCCGTGTCTGAAGACACTTAAAAAGATATGTGTTCTGTCGAGGGGAATCGAGCCCAGATTCCAAGGATTAATGTAGGGTTAAGGTTAATGTTTAACGGTTAAATTTAAACCGTTAGGGTTTAAGAGAAGGTTAATTTTAAGGTTAAGTTTAAAGTTAAGGTTATAACTTAAGGTTTAAGATTTAACGTTCAAGGTTAAGGTTTAAGGTTATATATAAGCGAGATGAATATACCCTGTATCCGAAGATATGGAAAAATACACAAATATTTTTATTTTTATTAGAGTCTAGATATAGTCCGCTGAAAAAAAATTGTTTTTTAAAATTTTATAGAACTTATAATGAATGATATATTTGCCTTATTCATAGTTCATTAGTCATGAATTCAAGGTTTTCGGGTTCAAAGGTTATGTTCACGGTTCACATGTAAAGACATGGTTCAGGTGTTATATATAAGTTAGACATGTGTATCATCATACTCCAGATTAGATTAACAAAATAAGACAAAAGTGTATAGAGAGCTTAAATTCAATCACATTAACTATCATGCTTTTTGTGGGTAAAAGAGTATCATGTGTATTCATAATATTAATCATTTACAAAACAAAAAAAAATACATCAAAGTACTTATAATGCTTATGATCATGCACTTCTATAATATCATGGGTTAACCTCTAAACACCGGGTTCTCCTCCCAAAGAATTAGAATACTACAAAAATATCACAATTCTCCTTTGTCCAAACCACAGATCCTTGAAAAGATAGCCACAATTATGTTTTACTTGAGTTTTCATCATTAACGAATAACTATAATTTCGTAAGTTAATATATATATATATATATCTTTAAAACATTCCCTCTAATCGTGGTTTTAATAAAAGAAATTATAGACATTTGTGTCTTGTTCATTAATCATAAATAAAACACTATTAAGAAAACTATGTATATCTTTTGGGAAGCAAATAAATGGTAAAAGTAATCTAACCCAATTAATCATAAATCAAAACTAAGTGACAGGTTTTTAATTTCTTGGGAGAATATAATGTTAGTCGTGTATTAAAAATGATTAAGGTAGATAAAGTATTCATACAAATGTTTGTGAATATCAATAAAAATTCAAACAAAACTTGTTAGAAAATAAAAAAAAATCTATAAATTCCACACTTGTTCATGCTTGCAAAACTGAACCAACACTAAATAAATTCAATACTTATTTTAAAAAAAATTGAATCTTCATACTGCTAAATATCACACAACTTGAAATTAAGATTCACAAAGTATTAGTAACATTACAATAATTTTATCAAACAACATTAACAGCCCCTTTTGCTACATCCTTGCTGCTTACAATACTAACTTGCAGGAAATAGCTGAAAAAATAATAAATAAAAATAAATAAATATTTTGGTGATTTGATCTTGCTATGCAATAGTACATATATTATCAATAACTATTTGATTTAACCTGATTTTTTCTTCAAAGACCCAAAATATGCAGTAGATGTGATTTGATGGTGCAAAGGAATTACAATTGAACAATTAGAACGTTTATATGTTGCCCATTGATGAATCGAAACCTCTTTAAACCTTTTTCAAAATAGAATCTAATTAATTACCAAAATCGATAGACAATTCCTTTTTCGAAATAAAATATGTATGTATGTATGTATGTATGTGTATATAAATGAATTATTTGGCAAAACCTCAAAATATGTATAAAAGATCTCTAATTTTTATAGTCATTACTCAAGATTCGGGAGTGGCTTTTACAATTTACATATAGACAAAAGTTGTTGTTAAAAATACCAAATATGATTACCTTTGATTATTTAAGTGCTCACCCATGATGAATTTTTCTTCGATTTTCAAATAATCCAGTGAATTCTTTTTCATAATCGTTTCCAAATATTAACTATTATCCATCTAAACACTCATTATCTTGAAAACATATATGTCAATCTGAAAATTAAAAGAAAAAGTTACATAAAACCAAATCTTTATAAAATCATTCAATCAATGATACTTCAAATATGCAACAATTAAATAAATAGAACTACTCTAAATTTAAGCCAAAATCTTAAATTATTCAATCCACGGAATTATTTCAAATAAAGTAATCCTTACTTAGAACGCCGATGATTAATAAAAATGATAAATCAAGACTATCATTTGAATATTTTTTAGGGTCTCCATTGAAATAAAAACATGATTTTTTTACTTTAAAAAGAAAAGCCATATTAGTGTTATTGGTCGTGAGAATGATTTAGTGTGATGGATGTTATAATAGATTTGAGGAAAAAATTTGGGGGTGAGTTAAGAAATGAATTAGAAAAATAAAACGATAGAATTGAAAAAGGAAGGAGGATTTTTCTTAATCTTCTTTTGTTATATTTTTAACAATTAGTAAAGTATAATTAATTATCATAATGATAGGTGAGAGCAGAAATGATCTTGACCAACATTTATGTTTGGCAAGAATCGATCATGGCCATTACTTATGTACAAACTCTACTTTATAATATAGATATATTTAGGGCTGTAAATGAACCAGGCCGCTCGCGAGTAGCTCGAACTCGGCTCGCAGAAAAACTCGTTCGAGATCGACTCGAATGTAAACAAGTTCAAGCTCAAGCTCCATGTTAAGCTCGATACGTAAACGAGCCTGCTCGAACTCGGCTCGTGAGCTCGTTTAAAATTATGAATTATAAATTTAATATATTACCTACTTATAAATATATATTAAAACTTTAATATCTAATTGGATATTTTTAATTTCTTTAGACATTTATTTTTTTCCATTAATGTTATGTTTCAACTTTTTATACCACACCCACACACTCATGAAAGTCTCATTTCAACTATAAAAACAAATTGTTCATGAGTATCTCGTGCTCGACTCTAAAAATGATTGTTCTATAAGTTGAACAAACAAGTTCTAACATTTCTGATATGGATCATTGAAAGCTCAGGCTCGGCTCGTTAAAATTTGAGCTCAGCTCGGCCCGACTCGTTTAAATTTGAACTCGACTCGCCTCGAGAAATTAAACAAACAAGCTTGTACATCTAGTATTTAGATTGACTCGACTCGTTTGTCGCCCTAGATATATTATTCATTGTAAAAAAATATCAAGTTGATCTTCTTAAGCCATGTGATATAAATAGAGTAAAATATATATGGAAGGATAGTTATGATGGCTAACAATATCTATATGTAGTGTACTTGACTTTTCTGCCTTACATTTAATCGTGTGTTGGTTGAAACATCATGGACAAATATATGAATTAGGACATGGAGCCCATATCTTACATAAATTCACTTCAACATTCAATTGCTTGATACCAGTCTAGGACTTAGGAGGCATTGTCTACTTGCCAACATTTTTTTCTTCCTGTCGTTTATTACAAACTAAAGATCCTTTCCTATTGTCTCCTAGACTGGTTTTGTAATTTGATCTTCCATTAAGAAATTAATAAAATTTCTCCTACCAACTTAGATGTTTGACATATTTTTCAAATTCTATACGTAATTTGTGACTAGCATATTGATTCTACAATTTTATTGATAGATCGTGTATTATGAAATCGGCCTCACTTAATTGGACTCCACTATGATTATCTTTTTTGTTGAGTAAAAGGTTATATAAAATAAATAATTTAAGGATTTATTTTCAACTAATTCATGTTACGTAGTTGGATGGTATTTAGATGGTATATATCATTACTCAATAAAATAAAGAGTAAATACTTTTATTGTCTTTTATACTTTTTTTTTCAAATTGTTAGATTACTTTCTATTTTATATAAAGTATAAAATAACTTCCTATCTTTTCAAAACATAATTGATTACCCTATATGGACAAATTCCATCCATTATTGCCGTTAAGTTAGCCTGTACGATTATTTAATTACTTTTTATTATTAGCATTTTAGATCATTTAAAAAAAACTTTATTTTATTAATAAAAAAACTTTTTGCTCTTATCTTCGTCACACTCACATTTGAACAAAACAAAAAACAAATCTCTTCAACCGTCACCACCACCAGGTGCCAAACTCTGGCCACCACCGTTGCCACTCAAATTCATCTCTTCACCCTCAAATTCAAACAAAAAAAACAAAATAGAAATCTCTTCAAACTCACCTTCCCACTCGGATTGGAACAGGGAACAAAAGTAATTCTCTTCACACTCAGGTCTCACCTTCATACCAAGCCTCTACACAAGAAAACGACTGCCACCTGTTTACACTCGCTATGGAACAAAAAACAAAGAAGAAATCTCTTCATACTCAAGCTGCTCTCTCGCACAAGAAAACCGCCGCCACTCGGGACCGTTCTCTAGCATCTACAATCGAAGAGCCCATGTGAGTTGAGAAATCAGGTTAAGGATAAGAAGAATCGAGAAAATTCAGAAAAACAATTCAAGACCTAGCCCGTTGAGAAATCTGAAAGTGTTGAATTAGTAAATCCCGTTAGGGTTTAGATTAAACTGAGAGTAAATTCTGAATCTAAGCTTACGAAATTGAACGACCAAGGTAATAATAATACTCAGATAGAGTCTAAAGGTATATATTATTCATTAATGAAGGGGGCCTATAAGAAATTAACTGCCTCAAGCATAGAAAAATCTAGAACCTGGAAACTTGAAGGACCAACCGTTCAAATAGCAAGGCAAACAAAAGGAAACCAAGAACTTAACGATGAATTAAAACTAAAATCGAATGAATAGATGGGTTCTTTGATTGTTGATGGTAGAGAATGGTCCCGAGCGGCGACGGTTTCTTGTGCAGGATAGCGTCTTGAGTGTGTAGAGATTTATTTTTCTTTTTTTGTTCCATAGCGAGTGTGAACAGGTGGCGACGGTATTTCTGTGTAGCGGCTTGGTATGAAGGTGAGACATGAGTGTGAAGAGAATTTTTTTTGTTCTCTATTCCAATGCGAGTGGAAAGGTGGGGGCGATGAGATTTCTTTTTTGTTTTTTTGTTTGATTTTGACGGTGAGGAGATGAATTTGAGTGGGCGGTGGTGGCCGAAGATTGGCTCCTGGTGGCGGCGGCATTTGAAGAGATTTTTTTTTGTTTTTATTCTAAGTGTGAGTGTGAAGAAGACAGGAGCAATTTTTTATGAATAAAATAAGAGTTTAATTTTTTAAAATAATCTAAAATATTTTTAATAATAAAAAATGATTAAATAATCACACATGTGTCGCACATGCTAGCATAACGGAGATAATGAACGAAATCTGTCTACATGGGGTAACCAATCACGTTTTTGAAAAGATAGGGGTAAATCTACACTTTATACAAAAAATAGGGGGTAAGCTGACAATTCGGGGAAAGTACAAGGGGTTTCCAGTGTATTTACTCTAAAATAAATAACGGTACACTATACAAGAAGTCACATACCAAGGCTCCAAAGCTAAAGATAGCAACAATAAATCAATTTCTACTAACTCATACTATTACATGATAATCTTCGACTATCATCCAAAAAAAAGAATATTGAACAAGGAAAATAATATAAAATAGGTACACCACTTAACCTCCTTGATAATCGCTTCCCTAGAAGATAGGTCACCTGTCATGGCAAGGTTAATTCTCGCCCTCCAAATGCAATAAACGGTGTCATCTAAAGCAATTCTCCAAGCCTTTCTTCTCCAATTTTTTCAAACTTTAAGTTTCTTAAGCCACTTACAAGCACTTAAGAGAGTATTCATCTCCTTATTAATACATAGCCACTTATTTACCTCATCCCAAATATCTCTCGCATAAGCACAATCAAAGAAAAAATGCTTATTTGACTCAAAATTTTCACCACATAAAGCACAAAGTGGATCCAACTTCAAGTAAGTCATACGGTATATTGTCTTGAGTCTCTCTCTCAATGTCATCCAAACAACAATGGCATGTTTAGGAGTATCACATGAATCCCAACAAACTTTATTGAAAGAAATCAAGGTTTCTTATATAAAGTTTAAAAAAATTCACTTGATATCTCATTGACTTATAGGATTCTCATTTGCCAAGGAGAATCACCAAGCCAAGATTCACTCTCTCCCATCAACACCAACCGAACCTTGAATCACCACTTTAAGCTCCCAAATATTCTTCAAAAGAGTATAACCCCCTTCCTTGGATTCCACTCCGAAAAGCTTACATTTTGAAAATACTCTCCATATATCCATTTAATCTAAAGAGAGATATTTTTAGAAACAATCTTCAAAAGCATTTTCAATCATAATGTTTTACTCCACGCTCCTAACTCTTTCAACCCCAGTCCTCCCTCCTCTTTCGGAACACAAAATTTGCTCCATTTAACTTGTGACGACTTCCTATCCCAGTAAAAATACCTTAACTCGATCACGGATACAAAACCAAAAAGATATTGAACCAAAAACAAATAACACCTTAGAGATCTGGTCTAATAAGTTCCAATCTTCCCACAAAAGAAAGGGAATAGGCATTCCAAGATCTCATATACCCTTCCAATTTGTCAAAAAAAAAAGGTTTGTAATCTCTTGAAAGTAAAACAGAAGAACCAAAGAGGTACACCTAAATATAGAAAAGGCATTTCACCTTTATCCTATTATATTGTTGCCAAAATATTCACAAGCTCATCACTTTTGACCCCAACATAATAAATATTCGACTTAGTCACATTTAAATGAAGACCCAAACAATCACCAAGAAATTCCAAGCTACAGACACATGACCCCCTTTGGAAATGAGCATTTAATAATCGGCAAAGGCAAAATGAATAATCTTTTCTCTATCACAATTCAGATGATACTTAAAGTCTTGATTCGTATTTTTCTTCAAAAGCCTAAAGACAAAGAATGAAGAGATACAGAAAGATATGATCACCTTTCCTTACTTATTTTCCCCTTTGAAGAAACCATGAACTTCACCATTTATGTCCACCTAATAATAGGGAGTAGTTACACAAACCATAATCCAATCAACAAACTTTTTCAGAAAATTTAATCCCTTAAGCATCTCATGAAGAAAAATTGAAGAAATTGAATCATACACTTTACAAAGATCGATTTTAATAGTACATATCGAAGAGGTACTATTATTATTATTATTATTAATAATAATAATAATATTTATTATTATTATTGTTGTTATTATAATCCCTCAACAATTCTTGCATAAGGTGTATATTTTCGACCATCGATCTTTCAGATATAAAAGCATTTTGCTCTTTGTCCACGAGTTGATCTAGAATTGGTTTAAGCTATCCGCAATAATCATAGTAATAGCTTTATGAATTACATTATAACCAGAGATAGGACAAAATCATCTGCTCTACTCGGATCATCACTTTTAGGAATGAACGCAATAATAGTAGTACTAAGTTGTTTAAAAAAATATACAAAAATGAAAAATTCACGTACCGCCTGAACAACTTATTTACTATTAAGATCACACGATCGCTTAAAATGAGAGAAGCTTAGCCTTGATTTTAACCTTAACCTTGATTTTAACCTAAACCTTAACCTTGATTTTAACCTTAAGCTTAACCTTAAACGTTAAAATAGTAAACCTTAGCCTTAAAGTTAACCTTAACCTTAACCCTTATACTTATCTTTAGCCCAAAATTTTAACATTTACCTTAACCTCAACCTCAACCTTAAACTTCACCTTTAAATTAACCTTAAACTTCACCTTTAAATTAACCTGAACCTTAACCTTAGCCTTAGTCGTAGTCGTATCCTTGGCTTTAGCCTTAGTGGTAGCCATAACCTTAGCCTTAGACTTAGACTTAGCCTTAGCCTTAAGCCCTTAACCATAACCTTAAACTTAACCTTAACCTAAATCTTAAACTTAACCTTAACATAAACTTTAACCTTAACCTTAACCCTAACCTTAAAATTAACCTTAAACTTAACCTTAAACTTAACCTTAACCTTGACCTTAACCTTAACCTTAACATCAACCTTAACATTAACCTTAACCTTAAACTTAACCATAACCCTCATGCCCTTAACCTTAACATTGTTGGACAAATGAGATTCTACCCAAGTGTTGACCAAGTTTGCGATGATAGTCGGTGACTCAATTTAAAGAAATTATTCGGGCATTGATACGTTTGTGTGGTTTGAACTTAGTCCACAAGCCTATTGGGCTTTCGGGCCTTGGGCTCATACCATATAGACCAGCCAAACTTTGTGTTTATTAGTAAACGTTGTATCTCTAAATTAATACACCGTATTTTCAAATAAAACATCACAACTCTTTTCCAAACCACCTTTTCATCTTCTATAAATAGTTGGTCAACTCAACAATTTTATTCATTCATTTTTCAAAGCATTAAGCATTAAAATTATAAGAGAGAGATAGAAAGAAGCAGCATTATTAAGTTCGTTGAAATTCTTAAGAATTCGTGTGTCAATTTCTTTTGAATAGTTCTGTCCTTGTATCCTGGAGGTTGAAGCCAACAAACGTAAGACATCGGTACGTGACCTAAATACCTTAAAGACATTAGATCCAATTCGAGCCTCGACAAGTAAAGTTATTTATTTATTTACTTTTTTTTTAAAATTTGTATTAGTTTTTGTATTGTTTTACTGGTTTATAAATGTAAATTCTAAGAAGTTAAGGAAAGAAGATATGGAAGGAATCAAGAGATAAAAGGAAACAAAGTCAAAATAGGAAAAGAAAAGTTGTCAAATAAATCTGAATTTCTGCAACTACGTCCACAAAAGTGAAGATAACTCCAAATCGGCTTCGATTTTGGAGGGGCCATTAAATTGTTAGATATATCTCTCTGCTGCGATTCTTTTGATAACTCGTGGACGAAATTTGGCCCAGTAACGAAGGAGATATGGTCAAAACAAGACATCAGTAATTATCCTTATCTTTATTACGAATTTGAGTTGAACTTGGACTCTAATTACTTGCCTTATACTCCAATATTTCGACCTAGGGTTAGAAAACACCTATAAGAACACTCTCTTATCATTGTAAACATGTCTTTTCTCAACCTTTAATTATTATTACTCTTAGAAGTCAGCCATAGAAGCAAGAAGGCATGTAGAGAGGAAGACAAGAAGTTGCAACGTAGCAAACTCCTATTCTCCATCCTATCCCTCTATCATTAGGGTAATTTGTATTAGATTCTTTAGCTTATCTTTGTTTCTAATTACTTTTATCCTTAGTTTATTTCTATGTCTTTAGATATGAACTAATTTTCACATAACTTGGGTTTGCATATGTATAATCTTTGATTTCTAATTCTTTATTTGGGATTAACCTTTAAATTGATTAAGCTTCTTATACCATATACTTTTTTTATGTGCTTTGATGTATTGACGGTATTTCTTGCGAATGCATGCGTATAGACTACCCCATTAATAGCAGTTTGATGGTCACCAGGAAGGGGTGTCTGATAGTTGAAACATCACATAAACGTCTAGTGTACGGTAGTGATCCGAAAGGGCTTGCCTAAGTAGATATTCATTAGGGTTTGATTTAACCACCGATAATTGCGCAGGGACCCCTTACACAAGTGCCCTGGTAATTGTTAGGTCGCCACCTAAGTCCACCCGGAAGGGGGTTAGAAGGAATATAGAATCCTAACTACTTACTCTAAGAGCTTTACTCACCCTGATAACTAGAATATTGATTTAGAAGTATAAGTGCGTGCTAGCAAACCTAAGCTATATTTCTCATCTCCATTCTTTTAGTATTTATTTATTTGCATTATTATCTTCATGGTCTGAAAACCAAATAAATATTATTACTTTTATTATCTTTTTATTTTAACAAGTAAATTCTCCTAAACTTCTCTATATACATAAGTAGATCTAACATATTAAATCCCTACGAACGAACTTTACTTACTAACAAACTTGCAAACGATCTATAATACTTGCAATGAGTTTCTCATGATATTCAAGGGTGTGTCCTTTATTATTATCTTTATTTATCACACCTTTGCCTCCACCACCAACCTATTAACTCAACATGGTTCTTATGATTTGACGATTTGTTCGGATGAGATCACCGTACTTGAAGATAATCCAACGCAATGGGTTTCGTTTTCTTGATTAGGATCTCCCCGCTAGGGAAAACCCCATTATTAAAGACCACTTCATTCTGTTCCTTCAATATAACCCCAATTAGCGCTCCAAAAAAACATCCCAATTAATACATACGAAATATCTTTTAGTCGCAAGATTAATTTTCCACCACTTAATCACCTCAAGTTGACTTCCCTTGCCAAGGTCCGCCTGGAGCAGCTGTCTGTGATGATGAGCTGCGATTTCAGCAGCCTGGCCGCCCTCCCTAACCAAACTGCTACCAGATAAATTCCGCCACCCACTGCTATATCTTACATGAGCCGACTGCTGTCTTCCAGGTACCAGCTGGTCCACTTATTAAATTGCGCAGATCAGTCTATATTGTATCATTTCCCATGGAAGAATTTATCTCTAAATTTCACCCTTCAGTCCTTATTCTAAAAGTGCATGCAACAACCCCTTATATCTGAAATATTACTGCTGCTCCTTGCTCATCTATTCTTGGCACCAGACCCCCACACCCCTACGACTATGTGAGCCCCTATATTCCATTACCTCCAAGTCTTCATCCGAGCTCATTCATTGACAATATTGCTCCTGGTAATGATCTTTCTGACTCCCTTTCCATGCCCTTCACAGTGCCAGCCCTCCCATTCCTCCTGGACTGGTTACTCCACCTAATCTTCTCCTGAATACAGTCCCACAAATCTTTCGCCTTAACGCAATCTCTGAAAAAGTGAGCAACACTTTCTTCCATGACTCCACACCATGGACACACCATTGAGACATTTATCCCATGTTTTACTATATTCAATCCTGAAGCTAATTTCTCATGAATCTCTCTCTAGAGTGATACCTTAATCTTTTGGGGACATAGTATCTTCAAAAATCTATACCAATCCATCTCCTCTCTTTGTCAATCACACCCAGATTCCTTTAGGGCTGACTTTACCGAATAGACTCCGTTCGTTTCATTTAGCCATGACAACACATCCTAATTTTCATTATCTTATGATGGCTTCACCTTAGCAATTTCCATGACTTTAGGGACATGTAATTTGTATTGAAACCTTTCCTAGTCCCAAGATCCATCTTCCCTCATATAATCTATCACTAGATCGTATCGGATATCACTTCCAATTTTGACCAATTCTCTCTATAAGTGGTTCATCTTATAACCATGTATCTAACCAAAGAGGTATATATTTCCCATTCTTAATCACCTGTATGGATCCTTGTCTAACCATAGCGAAACTTCCACGATGGCGCGACAAATGTGTGAATCATACGGTTTAGTTACGTATTGAAGAACGCTCTTTTTGAAGTACTTTTTCCGAATTACTACCACCCACATGGCTGAATTATCGTCTGTTAACTTCCATCATATCTTTCCAAGGAGGGCGCGGTTTACATCCCATGCTTTTTGTAGACCAAGTCCCCTTACTTTCCGGCTCGCAAATATTATCCCACAAAACCCAACTGATTTTTCTTTGCTTATCTATTGATCCCCATATAAAGATTCTCACAATCCTATCGATTTCCTCACAAATATAGCCCGGTAAAATCTCCACTTGCATTATATAGATAGACATCGCATTTGAAACTGATTGGGAAAAAGTTATACGTCCAGCTAGTGAAAGAGCCTTACCTTTCTAACCCGATAGTTTACCACGTAAACCATATATCATCTCACCATAAAAACCCTTAGGCCTCCTTCCTAATAAGATCGGTACCCCTAAATATTTCCCTAGTCCATAACTACGACTATAACCAGTCCATTCTGTGATGCTTTCCGCAAGTCTTTCATCAACATTTATTGAAATATAGATCAATGACTTCTCCCTGCTAATGGATTGCCCCGCTTCCAGTAAAACCTGTTTGGAGAGTCTTGCACAAGAACAAGGTTAGCATTAGAGACTTCCAAAAATAAGATCAAATCATCGGAAATATATATATGTGATAGAGGATTCCTAATTGAACATATATGCAGAGGCTTTCATGATCCTTCCTCCACACGATGTTGAATGAGTAATGAGAAATGCTCCATGCACAACACGAATAGATAGGGTGAGATCAGATCACCCTGTCTAATTCCCCTCTTCGGTGAGAATGGTTCCAGTGGGGAACCATTTCAAAGTACACTCAGCTCATTATCTTCCACTCCTAACATTATTAGAGAGGTCCAATTACTCAGAATCCCTAGTAACTCTAGTGATTCACGAATGAGATCCCAACTAATTTTGTCATAAGCCTTTGCCAAGTCGATTTTAATTGTCATGTAACTTTTTTTCCCTTGGCGTGTCTCAAAACATAATCAATCTCACTCATAAATACCACATTATCAATCGTGGATCTTCTGGGAAGGAAACTACTCTGGTACAGACCAATATATTCCATAAGCATAAACCTTAATCGATTCACCAAAACTTTCATATATATCTTATAAAACACATTTATCAGACTTATCGGCCTAAAGCTCGTAATATACTCTAGATTACTAGTCTTCGGGATGAGATAATAAGCGTTCCCAAAACCTCCTTCGGATAATATACTGTCTCTAGTGCCAACCTAATCATAGCAAACCGACTATCCCACTATATTTCAACACGACTGATGAAACCCTGCAGACATCCTATCAAGCCCAGGCTCCTCGTGAGGCTGCATTTGAAAATCCTCTACGCGAACTTCCTCATATGAAACCGTCTCCTCAAGTATTCTGATGTATTCCAGGCCAAGCGTTCTAAGGTGGGGTAGTGGCGCTCCTCTCCCTAGATTATGTTCCACTGAATAAAGTAACATGTAGAATTCCTGAACCCAAGCACCTTCTTCCACATCATTCAAAATTAACTCATGGTTATTAACCCTTATACGAAATCTCTTTGATTTACCCTTTTAAAAGTTGTCTCGAAATGATGGAATCTGGTTTAACGTTCCCTTAAATATATCCAATCCACTCGTGCCCTTTGAAACCAATGCATTTCCTCCTGCGCTAATACTCTTTCATACTCTTCACTAATAATTTTATCTAACCTCACGAGCAATTCATTATACGAGACTTGAATTGCCTTTTGTATCCCTTTAATTCTAGCTAGCAACTTCTTCTTCTTGCAAAATATGTTACCGAAAGAATCAAATTTCCAAATTCCTAACTCTGTTATGATGGAAACAATATTCTCCCCTAGATCGAGTGAAACACTCTTCCACTTACTCCTTACAAAGTCCTTAAACCCCTCATGACAGGTCCAAGCACTTTCGAAACAAAAAACGTGCGCACTGGTCTCTAGGACAGGCTGTGGACTGAGTGTGATAAGAAGTGGGACATGATCCAAATAAATGCGCGGTAAATGTAACTCTTGAACGCTCGAAACATATCCTTTAGCGATCATTGTCGTAGGCTCTGTCCAATCTCTTCATGATCATCATCCATGTATTCAACGAGTTGTTCCAGGGTGAATCTTGGCCCCCCGAATCCCAGGTCAATAAGACCGCAATTACTCCTCCATTTTTCAAACTTAATCATGCGTGTTGTTGTACCCTTTACTCCTCCGACCTTATCTTCCACCTGCTTATGTTTTCAATTACTGCTTATGTTAATCATATAGTTAGTTGGTTAGTATATATTATTTATATATATATATATATATATATATTTATACCCAATTTGTAAATATTTAACTTCATTAAATTATTAAAAAAAATTACTTATCAAGAGAAAATACAATACTAAACCACAAGCCAAGGTTTAGGAATTGAGATGTCAAAAATAATTTTTTTTACAACTCAGTTATAAATTTATAACCACAATTTAAAATGATTATATTGGTGGCAAACATCCTCCTTCCCATGGAAAGATTGGGAGGATAAGGTATAGAGGGAAAATCACATTTCCTACGAATCCCAAGTTACACTATAATTTTATTTATATTATTTTTTGAAAAATATCAGAAATAAAAAATATATTAATTTTCATGAGATCTAGATTTAGGTTTTATATTATTTGAGAATGAAACCTGAGTGAAACGATATATTGATCTGCCATGCCAAATTGTCACGTATGTATTAAAAATAATCTCAAAAAAAATTACAACACTGCTTCAACATTTTTTCGAAGATGTCAATATTTGAACCCCTACAAACATAAACTTATGGATCTACCCCTGTGCCACTCATCAAATTACACTAAATTGCTATATATTTAATTTTGATTCAATATAAATATTCTTAAATAATGGTACAGGTTTAAACCGAGTCAATAACTCCGAATTCAAAGTGGTTCTCCTATGTAACAAAAAAATAAAAGTTTTATGCTGTTTGTAATTAATATGCGTAAAAACCTTGTTAGCTTTGTATTTTCTGTGT